>CP136057.1:242573512-243891183 GCA_032464435.1 Aegilops umbellulata
ACATCATAAGCTTGCAAGCAAATGACTGAGGAGTTAGTCACGAGGTGATGTATTACGGAACGAGTAAAGAGACTTGCCGGTAACGAGATTGAACTAGGTATGAAGATACCGACGATCGAATCCCGGGCAAGTAACATACCGATGGACAAAGGGAATTACGTATGTTGTCATAATGGTTCAACCGAGAAAGATCTTTGTAGAATATATAGGAGCCAATATGGGCATCCAGGTTCCTCTATTGGTTATTGACCAGAGAGGTGTCTCTGTCATGTCTACATAGTTCTCGAACCCGTAGGGTCCGCACGCTTAACGTTCGATGAAGATATAGTATTATATGAGTTATGTGATTTGGTGACCGAATGTTGTTTGGAGTCCCGGATCAGATCACGGACATGAAGACGAGTCTCAAAATGGTAGAGAGGTAAAGATTGATATATAGGACGAGGGTATTCGGACACCGGAAGTGTTTCGGGGGGTATCGGGTACTTATCGGGTCACCAAAAGGGGTTCCGGGCACCCCCGTCAAAAGATATGGGCCTTATGGGCCAAGAGGGGAAACACACCAACCACAAGGGACTGGTGCGCCCCCCATATGGGCCAGCCTAGAAGGAGAAGGAAAGAGGGGAAGGGGAAGGAAAAGAGTGGAATAGGATTCCCCCTTCCTTCCCTCTCCCCCACTCTTTCCTTCCTCCTCCGACAAACATGGCAGGGGGCGCGGCAAAGGGCAGGAGCCCAAGTAAGATTCATACCTACTTGGGGAGCCCCTTGGCCTCTCCCCTCTCTCTCCCACCTATACATATTAGGAGGGGGCGGCTAGCACACACCAGACAATTGCCTAGGCATGTGCGACGCCCCCCTCCACCGTTTACACCCCCGATCGAATTTTCGTAGTGCTTAGGCGAAGCCCTGCAGAGATAACTTCACCATCACCATTACCACACTGTTGTGCTGCCGGAACTCATCTACTACCTCGATGTCTTGCTGGATCAAGAAGGCCGAGGACGTCATGGAGCTGAACGTGTGCTGAACATGGAGGTGTCGTGCGTTCGGAACTAGATTGGTTGGAGCACGAAGAAAGTTCGACTACATCAACCGTGTTGTAAAATGCTTCCGCTTATGGTCTACAAGGGTACATTGACACACTCTTACCCTCTCTTTGCTATGAATCTCCTTGATAGATCTTGCGTGTGCGTAGAAAAAAAATTGTTTTTCATGCAACATTTCCCAACAGTGGCGTCCGATCCAGGTTTATGAGTAGATGATATGCACGAGTAGAACACAAAGAGTTGTGGGCGGTGATAGTCATGCTGCTTACCACCAACGTCTTATTTTGATTCGGCGGTATTGTGGGTTGAAGCAGCTCGGAACAACCTTGCATGTCCAAGCACATGAGACCGGTTCCACCGACTGACATGCAACTAGTTTTGCATAAGGTGGTTGGTGGGTGTCTGTTTCTCCTGCTTTAGTTGAATCGAATTTGACAGCGGCCGGTCCTTGAAGAAGGCTAAAACAACAAACTTGACGAAACACCATTGTTGTTTTGCCGTAGGTAAGAACGGTTCTTACTAGAAACCCGTAGCAACCACGTAAAACTTGCAACAACAAAGTAGAGGACGTCTAACTTGTTTTTGCAGGGTATGTTGTGATGTGATATGGTCAAGACATGATGAGATATACGTTATTCTATGTGATGATCATGTTTTGTAAGATATATGGCAACCGGCAGGAGCCTTATGGTTGTCTCTTTACTGTGTGAAATACAAACACCATCTAATTGCTTTATTTATCACTATGTGTTAGCGATAGTTGTAGAAGCAATAGTTGGCGAGACGACCACGACGCTACGATGGAGACCAAGGTGTCGAGCCGGTGACGATGGAGATCATGATGATGCTTTGGAGATGGAGATCAAAAGCACGAGATGATGATGGCCATATCATGTCACATATTTTGATTGCATGTGAAGTTTATCTTCTATGCATCTTACTTTGCTTAGTACGGCGGTAGCATTATAAGATGATCTCTTCACTAAATTTCAAGGTAGAAGTGTTCTCCCTGAGTATGCACCGTTGCTACAGTTCATCGTGTTGAGACACCACATGATGATCGGGTGTGATAGACTCTACGTTCACATACAACGGGTGCAAGAAAGTTTTGCACATGCGGAATAGTTGGGTTAAACTTGGCGAGCCTACCATGTACAGACATGGCCTCAGAACACTGGAGACCGATAGGTCGAACATGAGTCATATAGTAGATATGATCAACATAGAGATGTTCATCATTGATGACTACCCCATCTCACATGATGATCAAACATGGGTTAGTTGATTTGGATCATGTATCACTTAAATAACTTAAGGGATGTTAATTTAAGTGGGAGTTCATTAGTAATTTGATTAATTGAACTTAAATTTATCATGAACTTAGTCGTAATAGTTTTTGCATATCTATGTTGTAGATCAATAGCTCGCGTTGTATCTTCCCTATTTTTGATAGGGTTTTTATTTCTGTGCCCCTGGTTCCTTAGTTCTACTCATTCATCCCAACGCTCTTAACTTTTGCTCACCTTTCCCCACACCCTTACCCGAAACCCTCAGAACTGGTCAAAGCGGACGTTGCCGTCGGGTCAATGGCTTGACCGTTAACTCTGACAAGTGGGGCCGCGTAGGGCAGAGTACACATTTTGACCGTTACGTGTTAACCAGTGGGGCAAGGAAACTGACACTCACTGTGACCTTAATCAGATCCATTCGCTTCCGTGCCCCCCCCCCTCGCCGTCATGCCGCCTCTGCCGCCGTCGTGCCGCCTCCGCCACATCTACCCTCTCTCCCCGTCCAGGATTAGGAAGTGATGTTGGGGGGCACCCCGTCCGGCCCATCGACCGTGGAGATGATTGGGTCGAATCAGAGGCTGATAATTCATGGATTCCACCTGGGTAAGCATCGTTTTCCTCTCAAATTGATTAGGAGATCAGTATATTAGGTTGTATTTGATCACCGTTGGCGTGAATTAGTGCAATTTATCTGAAAAAATTTGGCCTAACTGCGCCCTTTATCTTATTTCAATTGAATAGGGTTGATCCTGCACTTGCTTTTCGGTTGGCGGTTAGAATGGAAACTAGCAAGCTACGTGGAACTAAACCGTGTGTGATTTCTAGATTTTTCTATCCTAAAGTGGTAGAAACCAGCGTTTCGTTCACAGATTTCCATGAGGCACTCGGTTCTGAGTATCAGTGGAGCCCTGTCGATGATGTTGAACTGAGATATTTTGACAGTACCGAGCAGAGATTTGTCCCATTAACTTGTGATGAGCATCTGGGATTGCTATTTAGTTTCGGTAAAATCCATATCGGTGTGCTTCAGGTACGCAAACAACGTATCCCAAAGGGTGTTCAGACATCATCTGTTTCTGCTGATAGCGAGCGTCCTCGCACTCCTTGTAGGTCGAGACCAAGTAAACCTAGTGGTTCTGCAAGCCACTACATGTCGGTTGCCGCTAATTCTGCCACTTCTCCTCTCCCTTCTGCACCTGATGTAGAAGTAGATGCAGAGCCTGACGAGGAATTACCTCGACATGATGATTAGGATGAGATTCTATTCCCTGAACTGGTAGATAGAGTCAGTCAATAGGTAGTGGAAGATGAATATCCATAGGAGCCTAGCAGCCGTGCTAGATTTGATGACACTGATGATGAAGAGAGGGAGGAGAACATCGACTCCTTAGTTTTACAAGAATATGATGGTGAGGACATGCCAACAATTCAGTGGAATATGAAGAATCCAAACCTTACTCCAGGAACCGTATTCGAATCGATGGTGGACTGTCGTAATGCAGTGACCACATATTGCATTCTCACTAAAAACTGTTATGAGGTTGATAGGAGTGAGCCAGGAAGATTCACTATTCATTTCCCTTATGGTAGGTGTAGGTGGAGGTTGCATGCATCCACTATGCTAACGAGCAAATTGATTCAAGTATTACATTTGAATCTTTTTTATCAGATTATTTATCCATTCTATATTCAGATCATGTGTACTGTTTCTTAATTGTATTTGACATCATTTTTCATTTTGTTTCAGATAAAAAGCAACCCACACGGGCACACTTGCCCACCTGGAGGGGGAGGGGGAAAGGACAAATCTAAGCTTGCAAAGACTGGGTGAGGGAAACACCAATAATTGGTCGAACAACACTCCATGCGAAGCTATTTGAGAAGTACAAGATTAATATATAGTACATGAGGATTTTCTATGCTAAGGAAAGGGCTCTTGATAAGATTAATGGTCCATGGAATGAGAGTTTTTAGTTGCTTTACACCTTCAAAGATGAAGTGGAGATGGCTAGACCAGGGCGTGTTGTAGAGATTAACAAGCATACAGCTAAGTACAAATTAAAAGGGAAGGCACTGGAGAAGGACTGCTTTAGGAGGGCTTTTGTTTGTTTCAAGGCTTGTTGGCGGGGGTTTCTGAATGGTTGTAGGCCCTATTTGGCTATTGTCGGCGTTCTGGGAACGAGGGTCTCCAGACTTGCGTGCCTACGGCCCACGACGTGGTTGAGCTAGTAGGCCTGTACGGCCCATCTTCATCGACAAGGCACTCAAGAGCCTCGCGAGGGGCCAAGCCTCGCGAGGCGGACAACGCAAGGCCTCCTAAGGAGCGGCCTCGCCAGACAAGCTCACGAGGGGCGGAGAGATCAAGGCAAGGCTTACCTCGCGAGGTCCATGTGACGTAAGCCATGACGATCGAGACCCGGCGGGCACCAGCGCGCGCCGCGTCCTTGCTTCCTCTTTGGTGCTAAGGGGGCAAGCGCAGGCGCGGAGTACTGAGGCATCAAGCAAAGGTTTCCATATCGGTGGAACGAGACCAAGACCAGTAGGACGGCAAGACGGAGGTCACCATGGATCCCAATACGGCGTCACCGCCAAAGCCTTTTGCAGGCGAAGACTACTTTTGTCAGGATAAGCTGTACTGGTTGTCCCCTTTCAAATTGGCCGTTGTTGGCTCCCTTCCCGCTCAATATTTGGGGAGATGACCAGGGCCTATATAAGTAGAGAGAGCCACCACCGTAGGGGATAATTCATTCAGAGGCATCTCACCCGCACAAGTTCGTCAAGCACAAGAACACCTCAACCTCAGGAGGCTGTTCTTCCCCTTGTACTGTTTATCATCAGCCTAAGAGGCAATCCACCACCACCACAGTGGAGTAGGGTATTACACCACAACGGTGGCCCGAACCAGTATAAATCTTGTGTCTTTGTGTTGTGAGATCGTCGAGTTCGTCCGCGAGATCTTAGCGAGCTAGGGCGTGGAACGGTAGGGAGGAAATCTTCGCGTGCACCCCAGTGTTCGAACCTTGAGGGTTTTGCCGGAACCCGAGATTTGACATTTGGCGTTCCAGGTAGGGGTGTGTCGTAGCTTCCCTTCCATCGATTTGCGCTCCGTCGCCGCCATGCTCTGTCCTCATGGCAGGCGCCCCGCTACCGGCTCCGACGGCCGGCATTGACGACGGGGCCAGGGGGCTCCGAGCCCTGGCCCCCGCCTTGCGGCAGGTGTGTAACGCCCTCGATGCGGCTATATCTCCCACGTGTCGAAGCACGACTTAGAGGCATAACCGCATTGAAAGCAATGTCGCAAGTGAGGTAATCTTCACACAACCCATGTAATACATAAGGGAAAGAAATACATAGTTGGCTTACAATCGCCACTTCACACAAATACATAAATAAAACATTACATCATACAGTTACAATCAGGGCCCGACTACGGAGCCAAAATAAAAGAAGAAACCCCAAAAGCGACAAAGGTCCACGATCGACCCCAACTGGGCTCCACTACTGATCGACTAGAACGAAACAACATAAAGGACAAGATCTTCATCGAACTCCTCCTTGAGCTTGGGTGTGTCACCTGCCCGGTCTCATCGGCACCTGCAAACTGGTATTGGAAGTATCTGATGAGTCACGGGGACTCAGCAATCTCACACCCGCGAGATCAAGACTATTTAAGCATATAGGTAGGGTAAAAGGTATGAGGTGGAGCTGCAGCAAGCGACTAGCATATATAGTGGCTAACATACGCAAATGAGAGCGAGAAGAGAAGGCAAAGCACGGTCGAACAACTATGATCAATAAGTGATCCTGAACTACTTACGTCAAACATAACTCCAACAACCGTGTTCACTTCCCGGAGACCGCCGAGAAGAGACCATCACGGTTACACACGCGGTAGATGTATTTTAATTAAGGTCAACTTCGGGTTTTCTACAACCGGACATTAACAAATTCCCATCTGCCACATAACCGCGGGCACGACTTCGAAATTTCAAACCCTGCAGGGGTGTCCCAACTTAGCCCATTATAAGCTCTTGCAATCAACGAAGGATATTCCTTCTCCCCGGGAAGACCCGATCAGTCTCGGAATCCCGGCTACAAGACATTTCGACAGTAATAAAACAAGACCAGCAAAGCCGCCCGGATGTGCCGACAAATCCTGATAGGAGCTGCACATATCTCGGTCTCAGGGCACACCGGATGAGCAAGACGTCGGGTTGGCATAGACCCTGATTGCGCAGGGGGCGCCGGACATCGCTCAGTTTGGACCAGCACTCGAAGGAGAACTGGCCCGGGGGGCTAAAATAAAGATGACCCTCGGCTCCGGAAACCCAAGGGAAATAAAAGGACATAGGTGAGGCAAATGGTAAAACCAATGTTGGGCCTCGCTGGTAAAGTCTTATTCAAAGCGAACTGTCAAGGGGGTCCCATAAATCACCCGACCGCGTTAGGGACGCATAATCCGGGAACATAATACCGATATGACGGAAACTAGGGTGGCAAGAGTGGAACAAAACACCAGGCATAAGGCCCAGCCTTCCACCCTTTACCAAGTATATAGATGCATTAATAATATAAGAGATATTGTGATATCCCAACAAGTAAACATGTTCCAACAAGGAACAACATCTCCATCTTCCAACAAGGAACAAACTTCATCTTCACCTGCAACTAACAACGCTATAAGAGGGGCTGAGCAAAAGCGGTAACATAGCCAAACAACGGTTTGCTAGGACAAGGTGGGTTAGAGGCTTGGTTTAACCATATGGGAGGCATGATAAGCAAGTGGTAGGTATCGCAGCATAGGCATAGCAAAAGAGCGAGCAACTAGCAAGCAAAGATAGAAGTGATTTCGAGGGTATGGTCATCTTGCCTGAAATCCCGCAAGGAAGAAGAACGGGTACATGAAGAAGACAAACGGACGAAGACGAACGAATCCTCACAACTCCGGAACCAAACCGAAGCTAACGAGAGAAGCAACCCAGAAAGAAACAGGCAACAAAGTAAACAACCATCACATAGACATGGCATAATGCACAATCAAGTATGATGCATGTACGGTTTAATGAGCATGGCATGGCAAAGTGCAACAAACAATACTACAAGTTAAGTGGAGCTCAATATGCAACGAGTTGCATATTGACGAAACTTCACAACATTTATTTAGTTCACTCTTGTTTATGTACCCAACAATATTAAATGTTGATTAACATGGCGAGGGGTGAAGCATATGAAAAACTACCTATCTAGGCAAATTTAAATGAGGCCAGAACAACAAACAGCAAGTCCGGAAAATCCTCATGAGCATATATTAGATTTGGTACTGTTCTGCCCTAAACATAATTTTAGAGTTGTTAAACATGCAAAGCAAGTGCACCGTGTTAAGCTAGGCATTTTTCCACCCCATTTACATATAAAGTTTATTAAAATAGGAGCTACGGTTATTTAGTTATGAAATAAATCATTTAGCATGGCATTTAAGCAAATTTAAACAAGTATGCAATCCCATCGCACAACACACACATCTTATTAGCAGCAATCGTTTGTGTTATTATCAGTCTTCGCACACATTTCTGACTATAGACCTGTTTGTCGCGTATCACACACATCTTGTTAAATTGAATTGTTTCTGTTCTCTTCGCTCAACGCAAACAGTTCACATGAGTGGACTATTTGCCCTCTATCGCACACACCTTGGTATGATTGACCATTTCTTTTGTTCCGCCTAATCACAAACAGTTCATTTGAGTGAACTGTATGCCGTCAATCACACACACCTTGATCTGGCTGACTGTTTCTGTTCTGTTGCGTAATCACAAATGGTTCATCAGAGTGAACTGTATGCCGTACATCGCACACACATTCATCTAGCTGCCCATTTCTGTTGTTCTGCCTCATTGCAAATAGTTCATTGCAGTGAACCGTATGCCCCTCATCGCACACGTAAGTAGAATCTTTACCATGTTTGATGTATCCGCCATCGCAAACGTTTTGCATATTTTTTGACGTTTTTTTACATTACCGTTTGCGATTAATGCATTGCACACAGTTTCGTTGGAGGGTCTTTAATTGTAGTGTCTTGTTAGCAGCATCCTGCTGTAGTGATGCCTCCTATTTATGATGATTATATTGATAAAGTGGGATTGGAAGAGTGTCAACTCTAGGTACTAATGATCCCACTATTTTGGAGGGTGTTGAATCTTATTGTAATAATTATGAAAGTGGATTTGGAGAGGTCATGACTTTATTTGATGATGAATCCACTTTTTTGGAAGAGGTTTCAATTGATTATGACAACAAAGTTGCTATATATGATGATTATGGTGATGACATGCACTGGTACGCGTCGGTCCTAAACAAACGGTTTTTAACCCCTTTCCGCGACGGCATTTGGAACCGTCATCAAGTGAGTTTGGGCAATAGGGGGGTCCTTCCCACATGACCTAGAAATTGTCGGGGATAGGCCCTCCTGGGACCCAGGCTGGGACCGTGTGCGATCGGGCAAGGCATCGAAAGCCAATAATTTCCGTAGGTACGTACATCCCACAAGGTGAATCCCAGGAAATCATTTCTGTAGGTATGTACATCCCACACGGTGAATCCCAGAAAATCATTTCCGTAGGTATGTACATCCCACATGGTAATCCGAGAAAAACATTTTTGTAGGTATGTACATCCCACAGGGTGAATCCTAGAAAAACATTTTCGTTTGTATGTATATCACACACAGTCAATCCAAGGAATATGTTTTCGTTCTTATGTACATCCCACACAGTCAATCCAAGGAAAACATTTCTGTTCGAACGTACATCCCACACAGTTTTATGTGTAGGATCGTGTGTGAAAGGTGTAACTATCACACACGATCTGCCTTGGTTAACTTTTTGCTTTCATCAACTATATCACACACGATTTGATGAAGAAAACTGTGTGGCATTGGGCTATCCATCGCAAGCGCTTTTACTGCTAGAACCGTTTGCAAAGGTCCATGACACATTTAGCAGGTTTATTAGTTTACAATTAATAATTCTAGTATTACGCAAATTCACATTTCATATCATACAGCTGTTTGCCAATTTCATATCAGGCACATAAATATACTATAACATCACAGTACTGTAGCTACATGAAAACAACGCAGTACAACATATAGCTAGTTCAACTTCATAAGAACAATAGATTCATTCCCCTAATCGAGATCATCCAGTCTCGTCTTATTCACCTCTACTTTAAGTTCAGTAAGAACCTGTTTTGCACGGGACAACTGGGAAAGTGCCTCCTCCTTCGCCAACACAATCTTAGCAAAGTCTGATTTAAAAAATCTGAGCTCATTCTCCACCTTCAACTTTTTATCCCGCATCTTGAAATATGCTTCAGCATTGACAATAGTTTCTCTAAGCCTACGTGTGTTCTCTTCCTCATACATGCTCCAGAGCTTCGCTAGGCACATCTTTAAAGACTGTGGCCTCTCTTGATCAACCCACTCCAAGTAAGAACACTTCTGTTCATCCTATAATATTTAAAACTAGATCAGTAACAATTGTATGGGAAATGGGTTTATAGCAACATAGAAAATCCCAAATGCTTCTTTTGAAAAACTAAAGAAACATGTTAATTATGACATATCTTCTCAAAAAGATCAATGTGCAAATGAAATAATTGGTACTGAGACAACAACAAAATTTTGGAACATCGGAGCTATAATTAACTACAATGGCGCTACAAGTTCTTCCTCATGTACAATAAATAACAAATTGAACACTTTATGAAGAAGGTAAATATAACTGCAACAGCATATCGATAGTGCTTGAATGACAGCAAATTGATACTAACAGGTGTGTACATGCACAAATTTAGTAACATAGAACTAATAGCACTAAGGTCGTCTACTATGTATGACAAAACTGGGGTAAAGACAATAGTTGCTACATCTCGCACCGGTGCCCTGCATTGGCAAGCCGATGCAGCAGAAAAAAATCAAGGACCTAGACTCCGGAGCACGTAGTTGCTCTGATGCCCAGTTCCTTCGTGCCATAATGATTTAGTATTTTACTGCTTGGCTGGTCGGATGTGTGGACCAAAGTTGGCTGCACAAACTGCTGAAGCGATGCCAAAAATTTTTCTAATGGCACCGCTGATGAGATGGCAACAATTTAAGATATTAGGTACAAACTGTGACACTGTCTTAGGATACGTTTGGTTGAAGGTGTGGTATGAATGGGTTGGGACCGTGACAGTGTTTGAATCACATCTAAGAAATGATTTGTAACAACGAAAGAGGGTCTAACCTTCTCTACACATGCCAGAAACTTCCTCCCACTGTCAACAGAATTAAACGCAACTAGCTTCACGCATGGAGATTGATGGTGAAAACTAGCAGATAGATCTTTAGCCACCCGCTCCATTCGTTCTCACTGATGGTCTTAGGGAGCTACAAGAAGAAATGACTCAAATCAAACGGCCAAGTAAAAATCCTTCATTCCAAGTCATAGCCTGAGAGAGAAAAGAGAGGCATACACGGGTGGTGAAGGAGTAGTCGGAGGAGGAGGAACCGCTGGAGAGGTCTTTGAAGAAGACCATGGCGACCCCGGCGGTACGATGCTAGACGGCGAGAGCGAGGAAGCGGCTATAGCTTAGCAAGGAAGGAAGGAAGGAGGAAATAGGGGAAATGTGACTTGTGGTCTGGGAGAAAAGGGGTGGGGAAGGGGGGAAGGGGTCGAGGGTAGATATTTTGGCGGTAGGCCAAAATTTTAGAAATATGGAGGGAAACTTTGCGTGCGGTGCCGCCGGACCATTCACTTTGAATGAGTGTGTGCATTGCAAACGATTCTTCTGCTTTACGCGCATGGGATGAGTTTGATAATTCAAATTTTGGTGGAAATTTCCCCGGGTACGTCATTGCATAATTTAACATCGCTTGTTAATTTGGGCACACAAAAGAGCGTACAGCAGATAGACCACATGTCGGTGTACTAAAGTAGGGGTACTCTAGTATCCCGAACTTGTGCACGGGCAGTCGCAGCACCCCGCGGCAAGGCCCGCCAGGTGATCACCAAGGCTCTCTATGGTTCCTTCGGAGCCATCCAAGAGCAAAGTATTTAAGTCAAGGAGACAAGTCCCCGGCAAGAGGAGCTTGCCGGGAAGGCCATTCAAGGTACAAGACCCCTGCAAGAGGAGCTTGCCGGGAAGCCCAACAAGAGCATCTCAAAGAACCTGCCGCAGCACGCCACGCATCCCGGCAGGACCCGGTGAGCGACAAGTTCCCGGGCGCGACAAGACAACGGCCGCGGCAAGGCACTTGCCGCGGCAGGCAGCCACTCTGTGCCCGCGCTCCAGCTCACCCACCTACGTGTCGCTCCGGGACCCTTCCCAGCATACGTGGCGGGAGGCTGTGCAGCCAGGGGTACACTATGACATGCAGCGCTGACAGGACCGCCATCGTGGCGAGCGATGGCGCCCCTGACGGTCCCTTTTCTGCACCGTCTGGGCGGCGTAGACGGGCATTTAATGCCTTTGTCCCCTGTCGTCAGGGTTAGGTATGATACACCATGTAGGTAGTTGTACCTACCGCAACATATTTACACTTTTGCCCTTACCTACGTTGCCACCTGTTGGAGACCCCTTGAACATATAAAAGGAGGCCCATGCACAACGTAGGGAAGGGATCGATCCTCAGAGAAGCGCTCGGTCTCGTTAGCTGCTCGAGTGTACTGTAGCACTCGGCCTCCCGATCAAGAACTCAATACAATCCACAAAGCAGCAGTAGGAGTGTTATCTCTCCGGAGAGCTCCGAAGCTGGGTAAAAACCTTGCCCCGCGTGCCTCACCTCGATCCGCTCTTCGCGCGACCTCCGCCCCCCGCCGAACCAAGAAAGGGCTCCGTCCCCATAGGTGCTCGGGGAGCCCAGGAAAACCCCGACATCTCTGGCGCGCCAGGTAGGGCGTGTCGAGGTTGTGTGAACCTGATTCGGCGTTCACGCGAGCTGAATCTTCATCGACTTCATCGACATGCCGCCGAAGAAGAAGGCTTCGGAGGCGGCTGCGCCGTCCGCGTCGAATCCACCGCCGCCGCAGCAAACGGCCGGCGGGAAGAACGCCGGCGGTGGAACGGGCGTCGACGAGGGAGCCCACGGTGCCAACAAGTCCAAGAACAAGACCGCGCTGCCCGCTGGTGGCGTAGTCGGCTCCCCCGACGACCGGGCGTCCATAGACGCACCGCGCCCATCTCAAGAGGCGCAGGACCGACAGCGTCGTGGTACTCACGGTACCATACGCTCGCTGGACCCAAATCGAGCTCGCGGATCCCGGGACGCTCAAGGCCAACATGCGCGATGACGTGCTGGCGCGAGCGAGGCACGGTCGCCTGGACGGAATACTACTCCTTCCAACATCGTTGGGAGCCCGAGCATATCCCGCTCCTCGCACTGTTCGCCACCGCTACCCGCCACCCCAGCAGAAGCTCTAGCGCGAGCTCAACTTCTCCTAGACTTCCCTCCAGCGCCAGACAAGATCGACGACTGGAGGGCCACCATTCAGAGTCTCATCGGCTTCGCCAACGGCGACACTCCGCGGCCAGCGTCCACATCGCAGCCGCGGCAGGCTAGCCAAGTGCGAGGCGATGGCGACAAAACCAGTGGGGGTGCAACCACCGTGCACTCTCCACCCCAAAGGCCAAGATCGCCGACTCGCCGGGTCTGCCATGACAGCGACTCCACTGCTTCCTCAGATCCGCGAACTCGTCGCGATCAGCGCCACGTTCTTCACGAACGGCAGCAAGAAGACGCCCGCACCCGCATCGAGCGCCGGAGAGAAACGCGGCGTCAATCAGACCGACGCGCTGGCCCCTCTGTCGATATGCAAGCGCCAGGGGAACCAGACGACCTGCCGTACGCGGTAGGTTGCCCTGCGTATACCCGTGAGCTGCGGCAAGTCCAGTGGCCCAGCACGAAGAATTTCAAGCCAGACGTACCAGAGAAGTACGACGGCAGGCTGCATCCGTCGGAGTTCCTCAGCATCTACACCATTGCGGTGCAGGCTGCCGGGGGGCGGGACGACAAGATCCTCGCCAATTACTTCCCTCTAGTGCTCAAGCCCAACGTCAGGTCCTAGCCCATGCACTTGCCGGAAAACTCCATATCTTCCTGGGCAGACCTATGCCATCAGTTTGTCGGCGCCTTTACAGGCGGCCACAAACCCCATGGCCAGGAGAGTGATCTTCACCTGCTTGCCCAGAAGGAAGGGGAGCCTCTACGTAAGTACATCCAGAGATTCAGCCAAGTGCAACGCAACATCCCAGACGTCCACCCTGCCGCGGTCATCAGTGCGTTCCATCAGAACGTGCGCAACCGCAGGATGCGGGAGGAGATGGCGATGTGCAAGATCAGAGACGTCAGCGAGCTGTATGCCCTGGCCGACAGATGTGCACGTGCTGAGGAAGGAAGGAAACTCCCCGGAGAGAACGTAGGAACCGCAGGATCTGACAGCGACGATGCCGCCCCAGCAAGCAAAAACAGGCGGCGGAACAACAGGAAGAGGAAAGGCAAAGATGTGCTAGTTGTCGAGCAATCCGGCAACGAAGGTGGCGCCAAGACAGCCAAGACTGATGGCTCCGGCAAGGAGGTTGCCGCATGCGCCAACTGCCAGGCTGTGGCGGCCGCCGACAAGCAGGAATGCACCAACAAGCAGTACTGCAAGATTCACCGCACGAAAGGCCATGACCTCCAGAGCTGCAAGAAGGTCGAACAGCTCGTTGAGCTGCAAAAGGCCGAGTACGAGCGACGCGACAAGGAGAAGGCCCAAGGAGGTGCTGGAGGATCTGGTACGAAGCGCACTGGCCGGGGGGGACGCCGCGGCAACACCAAGCAGCGGCAAGGCGACAGACCTCCCCGCGGCTGCGACAAGGCTGAAGATGACGACGACGACGAAGACATGGATGACGCCGAGACCAGCGAGCAGGAGTTCCAGAAAGCCACAGAAGTTCTGTGCGTTGACGGCGGTGCTTCTCTGCATACTTCACACCGCCAACTCAAGCAGTGGGTGCGGGAAGTTAATGCAGCAGAACCACCCGTCGAGTCACGCAAGCTTCTGAAATGGTCCAGCACGCCTATCATCTTTGATATTGAGGACCACTCCGATCGCACAACAGCTGTCGGGTGTTTGCCGATGTTGGTCTCACCAACTATCCGCAACCTCAAGGTCACTAAGATGCTAGTTGACGGCGGGGCCGGCTTGAACCTGATCTCCTCCACTGTACTTCGGAGACTCCAAGTCCCTGACAGCGAGCTCGAAGAGACCGGCACGTTTCAAGGAATCAACCCGGGAAGGAGCAAGCCAAAGGGGAAGATCACGCTGCCGGTGAAATTTGGCAGTGAGTTGAACTTCAGGACTGAGAGGATCACTTTCGACGTCGCCGATTTTCCATTGCCTTACAATGGAATTCTCGGTCGTCCAGCGCTCGCCAAGTTCATGGCGGCCTCTCACTACGCGTACAACATGCTGAAGATGCCAGGCCCGATAAGTGTCATCTCTGTACATGGCGACAAGAAAGACGCTCTCATCTGTGCCGACAAGATCTACCGGGAAGCAGCAGCCGCCGCGGATCGCGAGACACTCGCCGCTAAAGCTCCCGGGGGGAAGAAGAAGACCAAGTCCGGCAAGAGCTCTGATGGCCACTCCGGCAAGCGCACCTCTTCGGAGTACTGCGCTACCGTCGAGGACGCACCATCGAGCTCCACCGGCAAGTGTAAGAAGACAATGGTAGCTCCGCCAGCAACCAAGAAGGTGTCCGCCAAGGAGGACAACACTGGTGGTACCTTCAACATCAGTTCCACTCTCGACCCTAAATAGGAAAGCGCGCTCGTTGCTTTCCTGCGGGCGAATGTCGACGTGTTTGCGTGGCAACCGTCTGACATCCCCGGCGTTCCCAGGAAAGTAATCGAGCACCACCTAGCCGTCTATCCTCACGCGCGACCCGTCAAGCAGAGAGTCAGGAAACAAGCGGTGGAGCGCCAAGAGTTCATCGCCGAAGAGATCAAGAAGTTGGAAGCAGCAAGCCTCGTCAGAGGAGTACTCCATCCTACGTGGTTGGCCAATCCTGTAGTCATGCGCAAGGCGAACGGGAAATGGAGACTTTGCATCGACTTCACCGATGTCAACAAAGCTTGTCCCAAAGACCCATTTCCCTTGCCGCGCATTGACCAGATTGTCGACTCCACAGCCGGATGCGACTTGCTTTCGTTTCTTGACGCATACTCAGGATACCATCAGATCTTCATGGCAGAAGAGGATGAGTAGAAAACCGCGTTCATCACTCCATGTGGCACGTACTGTTTTGTACGGATGCCTTTCAGTTTGAAGAATGCTGGTTCAACATTTGCAAGGGTCGTCCATACTGCTTTTGAGCCGCAAATACACAGAAATGTGGAAGCCTACATGGATGATACAGTGGTCAAAAGCAGTGACAAGTCAACTCTGATTCAAGATCTAGAAGAAACTTTTACAAATCTGCGTAAGATTAGCCTCAAGCTCAACCCCAAGAAGTGCGTGTTTGGAGTCCCTTCCGGCAAGCTTCTCGGGTTCTTTGTGTCCCAGCGGGGGATTGAAGCCAATCCCGACAAGATCAAGGCCATTGAGCAGATCGAAGCACCGAAGCGCGTCAAGGATGTACGAAAACTTGCCGGCTGCGTGGCGGCTCTCAGCAGGTTTATCTCTAAGTCTGCTGAGCGCGCCCTGCCGTTTTTCAAAATCATGAAAAAGGCAGGTCCAATGAAATGGACTCCGAAAGCGGAGGCTGCGCTGCAGGACTTGAAGAGATACCTGTCCTCCACTCCAATACTTGTCGCACCTAAACCACAAGAGAAGTTGCTGCTATATCTGGCGGCGACCAATCAAGTGGTTAGTGCTGCGTTAGTAGCGGAGAGAGAGGCAGATGATGAGCCAGCAACCGTGGCAAGCGCGTCCAGCGACAAGCAAGGGGCTTCCCCGACGAGCTCTAGTCCCGACGAAGATAGATCTGCGCAGATGTGCGAAGGGATACAGAAGAAAATGGTGCAGCGCCCAGTCTACTTTGTAAGTTCCCTTCTGCAGAGGGCTAGGTCGAGGTACTCTGGTGTGCAGAAGTTGCTTTTTGGCCTTCTTATGGCCTCGAGAAAGCTACGCCATTACTTCCAAGCACATGAGATCACAGTTGTCACTCGCCTTCCACTAAAGAGGATACTGCAGAATCCAGAAGCAACAGGCCGGATTGTTGAGTGGGCATTGGAACTGTCGAGCTTTGGCCTCAAGTTTGAGAGCACTTCAACTATTCGAAGCAGAGCATTGGCAGAATTCATAGCAGAGTGGACGCCAACACCTGATGAAGAAACCCCAGAGACGAGCATCCCCGTCAAGGAAGCAAACAAAGAGTGGCTGATGTACTTTGATGGCGCGTTCTCGCTACAAGGCGCTGGTGCTGGCGTGCTTCTTGTTGCATCCACCGGAGAGCACCTCAAGTACGTGGTCCAGATGCACTTTCCCAAGGAGCAAGCAACAAACAATACTGCAGAGTATGAAAGATTGCTCGCCGGTCTCAGGATCGCGGCAGACGTTGGGATCAAGCAGCTCATTGTCAGGGGTGACTCGCAGCTTGTCGTCTGCCAAGTAAACAAGGATTATCAGAGTCCGTTGATGGAAGCTTACGTTGATGAAGTTAGGAAGCTGGAAGAGCACTTTGTCGGCCTACAGATGGAACATGTTCCTAGAGCTCAGAACGACATCGCTGACGGCCTGTCAAAGTGCGCGGCATTTAAGTTACCTGTGGAACCAGGGATCTTTGTGCTCAAGCTGACTCAACCATCTGTGACGCCACCAACTGGACAGAGCAGGAAGAGGTAGTTGATTTCTGGTGACTATCTTCCGGCTGAGCTTCCCGAAGCCGCCGCCAAGAAGGTCCCCAAGATCAACGCCAAGAGTGCTAAGGAGTAGTCTGCTCCGACAAGCCCCAAGGTTTGTTTCGTTGAAGCAGACGCTCCCGACAAGTTTTGCTCCGGCAAACTTGCCGGGGATCATCAAGCTCCGGCTGAACCGCGGGTTCTTGCCGTAGAAGCGGATGTTCCCGCAGCAGCAGATATGCCTTTGGTCCTTGTTGTCGAGCCACAGGCTCCAGCATGGGCACAGCAGATCGTCCGTTTCCTCCAGTCAGGAGAACTTCCCGAAGAGCCAGAAGAAACGGAAAGTGTAGCCCGACAGTCTAGTATGTACCAGTTCGTTGACAACGCACTGTACAGAAGAAGGATCAACGGAGTGAAATTGAAGTGTATTCCACGGGAAGATGGACAGAAGCTGTTGGCAGAGGTGCATGGAGGCATATGTGGTCATCACATTGGCGCCAGAGCACTTGCCGGCAAAGCGTTCCGGCAAGGTTTCTTTTGGCCGACAGCCCTCCAGGATGCAACTGCACAAGTAACCAAGTGTGAAGCGTGCCAGTTCCATTCCAAGCAGATACACCAACCAGCTCAAGCTCTCCAGACAATCCCTTTATCCTGGCCATTTTCGGTCTGGGGGCTCGACATCCTCGGCCCTTTCCCCCGAGCAGTCGGGGGCTTTGAGTACTTGTACGTCGCAATCGACAAGTTCACAAAGTGGCCAGAAGTGGAACCAGTGAGGAAGGTGAGAACACAGTCAGCAGTCAAGTTCTTCAGGTCGATTGTTTGCTGCTTCGGAATCCCTAACAGGATCATCACCGACAACGATACACAATTCACGAGTCGCAACTTCATGCAGTACGTCCAAGACCTTAGCACCAAGGTCTGCTTCGCTTCTGTTGCTCACCCTAGGAGCAACGGTCAAGCAGAGAGGGCAAATGCTGAAGTGCTACATGGACTCAAGACCCGGACTTTCGACAGGCTGCACAAGTGCGGAAGGAACTGGATCGAGGAGCTGCCGGTGGTTCTTTGGTCGATCAGGACGACGCCAAATCGAGCCACTGGCCAGACACCTTTCGCTCTAGTCTATGGAGCAGAGGCAGTTATCCCCATGGAACTCATATACGGGTCACCTCGAGTGCTCGCTTATGATGACCTTGAGCAAGAGCAGCTGCGACAAGATGACGCGCTGCTCCTTGAGGAAGACCATCTTCAGGCTGCTGTACGAGCTGCTCGATACCAGCAAGCTTTGCGCCGCTACCACAGCCGCAAAGTTAAAGCCAGAAGTCTCGAGGAAGGCGACCTTGTTCTTCGGCGCGTTCATTCCGCCAAGAATTCCAACAAGTTGACGCCGAAGTGGGAAGGCCCTTACCGGGTGAAACGAGTCACGAGGCCTGGCGCTGTCCTCCTTGAGACCGAGGATGGCTTTCCGGTGAGCAACTCCTGGAACATCGAGCATCTTCGTAAGTTTTACCCGTAAGGCGCGGTTGTCGGACCCTGTCCGGCAACCAACATTTTGTACAAGTCTTGCCGCTGTTGCATGTAATCCTTTGTACAAAGCCAGGCGCAGACCCTGAGCGAAGATAGAGCGCGGGCGCCCTGAGTTTTAGCATGCATGCTGAGTCGAGTCTCGTCCTTGGTTAGGGTTTATAGTGCTTAGTAGTGGCTAACCCCTAACCCGAGGGCTTACAAACTAAAAAGAGATATGGTGCCCGTAATCCCTCTCTTGTCCCTATCGTGCCCTCGTACTCCGAGTTGACGGCCTTGCCGCCTTCCCTCTTCCTCTTCCGCAGCCTCCCTGAGAAGCTCCAGGAACCAGCGACGCGAATGATGGGGTCGCCGGTGCCCCGCGGAGCGGCGCCCGACACCTAGTCGGACCCGTCATCCCGCCGCCCGTTATCCTCGTCGCCGTTGTCGCTGTCCTCCTCGTCACTCCCGCTCGAGGAGGGTCCTTTGCTATCGGAGGAACTCTCCACGCAGCACCGGGCCCGAGTCCCGAAGCACCTGAAGACCTTGACGGAGAGGAGACCGCCCTCCATCAGCTTAAAATGGAGGGTGAGGCCCGCCGTCAAGTCGTGGATGCGGGTGAACGTCTTCCACCCTCGACCAAGATACATCACATCAGGGGCCGGGAAGTCGACGCGGACTCGCGTACCGCTGATTCCGCAGCCCCTCATATGCAACCTCAGTGTCTCGGGCGGATCCAACTCCATCACACTCGAAAATGGAGTCGGGAGACGAAGGCGACGACGATGTGGCCGACGCAGCCTAACGAAGAACTCGCAAGGGTCGTCCCCGATATGGTCCGCCACCGGGAGAGGATGTGATGGCCTGGCTTATTAGGGATGATAGACTACTCATATCAATAAGGAATTCCTTCTTTTTCGGGAGCCCATTCAGACAGAACTCCAAAGTTAAGCGTGCTCAGCTTGGAGTAGTGTCAGGATGGGTGACCGACTGGGAAGTTGCTCCCGGGTGCGCATGAGTGAGGACAAAGTGCGCAGAAAAGACTAGTATTGATCTGTGGGGCCAGTCTAGATCCCGCCAGGAGTAACGACCACCGGCGGGTGTGTCCGGGGCATTACAGAGGATCTGCTGGCGGAGGCGAGGTCGACGAGCTGCCTCGTCCGCCTCTTCCCCGACCGCCTCGACCTCGCCCTCGACCTCGCCCGCGGCCTCGTCCCCTCCCTCTTCCCCTTGCGGCTGGCTCTGCCGCCACGGGTGCGGAGGGAGGAGGAACGCGTTGCCTAGCGGCAACCCTCGTCGCCACTCTCGAAGGACCAGGGTTCCCTTTCTCCATGGCGGATGGAAGAAAGAGGAGCAGAAGCTGAAGAAAGGAGGAGATGAGAGAATGCGGGCTTCCGCCCCCCCCCCCCCCCGTCCGGCTCCTTATAAAGGAGCGGGGTGGGGGCTCGGCCGCCCCGCTCAGCCAATTGAGACGCAGAAGGCGCAGGGAACTAGGCCCGACCTGCTGCCTCGACCCGTGGCGACCCGGTTTTCCGCCTCCACCGTTCGCCACTCCAAGCGCATGGAAGCCACGTGGCGGGAGGGCAGAGTTGAGGCGACGGATGAGGCGACCTCTCCCCACCCCGTGATAGTGGGGGGGGTGGACGCCTCGAAGACCACGCCTCCACGCCTCCCTCCGCTTATGAGGAAGATACGAACCACCAGGGGGCGGACGTTCCGCCTTTCCGAGTAAAGGAACCACCCACGACCTCCCCCTCGTCGCCACTCTCGAAGGACCAGGGTTCCCTTTCTCCATGGCGGATGGAAGAAAGAGGAGCAGAAGCTGAAGAAAGGAGGAGATGAGAGAATGCGGGCTTCCGCCCCCCCCCCCCCCCCGTCCGGCTCCTTATAAAGGAGCGGGGTGGGGGCTCGGCCGCCCCGCTCAGCCAATTGAGACGCAGAAGGCGCAGGGAACTAGGCCCGACCTGCTGCCTCGACCCGTGGCGACCCGGTTTTCCGCCTCCACCGTTCGCCACTCCAAGCGCATGGAAGCCACGTGGCGGGGGGGCAGAGTTGAGGCGACGGATGAGGCGACCTCTCCCCACCCCGTGATAGTGGGGGGGTGGACGCCTCGAAGACCACGCCTCCACGCCTCCCTCCGCTTATGAGGAAGATACGAACCACCAGGGGGCGGACGTTCCGCCTTTCCGAGTAAAGGAACCACCCACGACCTCCCCCACGACGCCGCAATCGACGCGTGTCGTTCGGGAGGTCGTTATGGATGCGGAGCAAGGTACAACGCGACCCAAGCCGTGCGTGCCCGTGCCCTGTTTTGGGCCTGGCCCAACAGCGCTCGGCACCGTGTGTGGCCCAGGCCCGGGGGCTCCTGTCGGTGTACTAAAGTAGGGGTACTCTAGTATCCCGAACTTGTGCACGGGCAGTTGCAGCACCCCGCGGCAAGGCCCGCCAGGTGATCACCAAGGCTCTCTATGGTTCCTTCGGAGCCATCCAAGAGCAAAGTATTTAAGTCAAGGAGACATGTCCCCGGCAAGAGGAGCTTGCCGGGAAGGCCATTCAAGGTACAAGACTCCGGCAAGAGGAGCTTGCCGGGAAGCCCAACAAGAGCATCTCAAAGAACCTGCCACAGCACGCCACGCGTCCCGGTAGGACCCGGCGAGCGACAAGTTCCCGGGCGCGACAAGACAACGGCCGCGACAAGGCACTTGCCGCGGCAGGCAGCCACTCTGTGCCCGCGCTCCAGCTCACCCACCTACGTGTCACTCCGGGACCCTTCCCAGCGTACGTGGCGGGAGGCTGTGCAGCCAGGGGTACACTATGGCATGCAGCGCTGACAGGACCGCCATCTTGGCGAGCGATGGCGCCCCTGACGGTCCCTTTTCTGCACCGTCTGGGCGACGTAGACGGGCATTTAATGCCTTTGTCCCCTGCTGTCAGGGTTAGGTATGATACACTGTGTAGGTAGCTGTACCTACCGCAGCATATTTACACATTTGCCTT
This sequence comes from Aegilops umbellulata, assembly GCA_032464435.1. NCBI lineage: Eukaryota > Viridiplantae > Streptophyta > Magnoliopsida > Poales > Poaceae > Aegilops > Aegilops umbellulata. The sequence goes on from CP136057.1 coordinate 242,595,208, forward strand.
ACCTACATTGCCACCTGTTGGAGACCCCTTGAACATATAAAAGGAGGCCCATGCACAACGTAGGGAAGGGATCGATCCTCAGATAAGCGCTCGGTCTCGTTAGCTGCTCGAGTGTACTGTAGCACTCGGCGCTCCCGAGCAAGAACTCAATACAATCCACAAAGCAGCAGTAGGAGTGTTATCTCTCCGGAGAGCTCCGAAGTTGGGTAAAAACCTTCCCCCGCGTGCCGCGCCTCGATCCGCTCTTCGCGCGACCTCCGCCCCCCGCCGAACCGAGAAGGGGCTCCGTCCCAATAGGTGCTCGGGGAGCCCAGGAAAACCCCGGCACCACACTTACTGGATTGAGCAATTTTAGTTAAACAGAGCCAGTTGACCTGAAAATTGCTTTAACAAAATACCAACATTTAAAAAAAAGCCTAAGTTTGCATAATTTTAACAAGTCCACCGCCGCGCCGGCTATGCATCGCCGGTGTGAGATGAGACGTCGATGACTTGTCGTGGCAACATGCCGCCATTGGTGGACTCCGCGTCCCCCCTGCTGAAGTTGACCGCGTCCGTCCTCATCCTCGGCGCCGCCCTCAAGGTTGTAGTACTCGTAGTAGTGGTTGCTCCAGAGCTCGCGTTGGTACTCCACCGCCGATTCCTCGACGGACAGACTCTTCTCTACTTCGACCTCGGCCAAGCGCAACTCCTCCTCCCGGCGCTCCTTGATATCCGCCGCCTCCAGCATCTCCAGCTCCCGCTAGGCGACCTCATGAGGAAGCAGGTTCTTCATGGACACCACCGCCTTTTCAGACATGGGTTGCATGCTAGAGTCCGAGGTGGCCTGGAATATCTTGGCGTGTGCATCCTCGATCTTGGCGTGGATGGCCTCGACCCAAACCAGGGCGACATCAGCGGCACGGACGGCAGCTCGAGCCCTCTCGGCATTTGTAGCCATCGTCGGAGCAGCAGCTGCAGCCGTCTCGGGTGCTGCAACTTCCCTGTCGGCTGCCGCAGACGCCCTCTCAGCAGAAGCGAACACGCTCAATGCGGATGCGGCAGCACTCTCGGCGTAGGCGTCCACGCTCTCGGCGCAGGAGGCCGCGCTCTGGGGGGACGCGGCCAGTATACGAGCCTTCACGAAGCATTTCCACAACGTCATCTTTGCAAGAAGGGGGTGTGGGAATGGGGATCGGAATTCATGGATTCGGGGGTTGCTGGTACTAGAGCATACGAGCCACCGAAGCTTAAGGAGGGAGACTTAAATAGACCAAGATATTTTCATCACAAACGGTTCCTAGAAAACAAATGTGTCTAATGTTGTAGATATTTTTTATTAGCTGGCGAAAGACGAATTTGGAGTAAAGTGCCAACGGATGGTGTTTTAAATGAACGAGAAATTTTGTAGTACTAATACAACTGTCATGTCAAATTTTGGAAAATTTCAGGGGTCATTTGACCTTTTAGGACATTTAAGTGATTTTCTAACCATTTAATGACCGTAATTCAAATTTGAACTACATGTACATGCAACAGCTAATCATAACGGTTTGAAAACTCATATTTCGTGTACTTGTCTGCGATTTAATTCCATGTGCAGTAAATTGGAAGGAATTATCAAACATATTGGTCTAGCGGCTATGAAACAATAAAGCATGGAGTGACATGGAAATTTAATTCCAAAAAAAATCATAAACACATGAAACCTTAGTTGATGCAATGTCATGCCACATAGATTATGTGGTAAAAAAATTGGCATGTTTGACGAAAGTTTGGACACACACCCCTCACAAACAGGAGCAACTCACTAGAAGGCTCATGGTTCCAAGATGGAACAATGCATGTTTGAGACGAACGGGAGATAGCTTCCTCTTGCGGCCTTCAATTTATTTTCTATGTCTAACGTGCACTACTACAACTGTAATGTGAAATTTTTGAAAATTCTAGGGTTCATTTGACCGTTTAAAGACATTTAAGTGATTTTCTAGCCATTTAATGACCGTAATTCAAATTTGAACTACATCTACATGCAACGCCTAACGAAAACGGTTTGAAAAGTCATATTTGTGTACTTGTGTGCAAGCTAATTCCATGTGTAGTAAACTAGAAGGAATTTTCAAACATATTTGTCTCATGACATGGACACATGCATGCAGACGTATGCATGGAGTGACATGGCATTTTAATTCCAAAAAAACAGAAACACAAGAAACCTTGGTTGATGTAATGTCATGCCACCAAGATGATGTGGTAAAGAAATTGGCATGTTTGACGAAAGTTTGGACACACAACGCTCACAAACCAGAGCAACTCACTAGAAGGCTCTTGGTTCCGAGTGGGAACAATGCATGTTTGATGACGAATGGGAGATAGCTTCCTCTTACGGCCTTCAAATTTTTTCTACGTCTAACGTGCACTGCTACAACTGTAATGTGAAATTTTGGAAAATTCTAGGGGTCATTTGACCTTTTAAAGACATTTAAGTGATTTCCTAACCATTTAATGACCGTAATTCAAATTTGAACTACATCTACATGCAACGCCTAACCGAAATGATTTGAAAAAACATATATGTGTACTTGTATGCGAGTTAATTCCATGTGCAGTAAATTAGAAGGAATTGTCAAACATATTGGTCTCACGACATGGACACATGCATACGTATGCATGGAGTGACATGGCATTTTAATTCCAAAAAATAAAAAAATGATCAGAAAAGCATGAAACCTTGGTTGGTGTAATATCATGGCACCAAGATGATGTGGTAAAGATATTGGCATGTTTGACGAACATTTGGGCACACGTGCCTCACAAACCGGAGCAACTCCCTAGAAGGTTCGTGATTCCGAGAGGGAACATTGCATGTTTGATGACGAACGGGAGATAGCTTCCTCTGACGGCCTTCAAATTTTTTTCCTACGTTTAACGTGCACTAATACAACTGTCATGTGAAAATTTGGAAAAATTTCAGGGGTCATTTGACCTTTTAAAGACATTTATTAGATTTTTAACCATTTAATGACCGTAATTCAAATTTGAACTACATCTACATGCAACGCCTAACCATAATAGTTTGAAAAATCATATTTTTATGTACTTGTGTGCGAGTTAATTCCATATGCAGTATATTACAAGGAATTTTGAAACATATGGGTCTCCAGGCATGGGCACATGCATGGAGTGCCATGGCATTTTAATTCCAAAAAATAAAAAATGATTACAAAAACATGAAATCTTGCTTGATTTAATGTCATGCCACCAAGATGATGTGGTAAAGAAATTGGCATGTTTGACGAACGTTTGGACACACATTCCTCACAAACCGGAGCAACTCGCTAGAAGGTTCGTGGTTCCGAGTGGGAACAACGCATTTTTTATGACGAACGGGAGATAGCTTCCTCTTACGGCCTTCAAATTTTGTCCTACGTTTAACGTGCACTAATACAACTGTCATGTGAAAAATTGGAAAATTTCAGGGGTCATTTGACCTTTCAAAGACATTTAAGTGATTTTCTAACCATTTAATGACCGTAATTCAAATTTGAACTACATCTACATGCAACGCCTAACCATAACGGTTTGAAAAATCATATTTTTGTGTACTTGTGTGCGAGTTAATTCCATGTGCAACAAATTACAAGGAATTTTGAAACATATTGGTCTCAAGGCATGGGCACATGCATGGAGTGCATGCCATGGCATTTTAAGTCCAAAAAATTAAAAAATGTTCAGAAAAACATGAAACCTTGCTTGATGTAATGTCATGCCACCAAGATGATGTGGTAAAAAAATTGGCCTGTTTGAAGAAACTTTGGACACACACCCCTCACAAACCGGAGCAACTCGCTACAAGGTTCATAGTTCCGAGAGGGAACAATTCACGCTTGATGACGAATGGGAGATAGCATCGTCTTACGGCCTTCAAATTTTTTCCTACATTTAACGTGCACTAATACAACTGTCATGTGAAAATTTGGAAAATTCCAGGGGTCATTTGACCTTTTAAAGACATTTAAGTGATTTTCTAACCATTTAATGACCGTAATTAAAATTTGAACTACATCTACATGCAACGCCTAACCAAAATAGTTTTAAAAATCATATTTTTGTGTACTTTGTGCGAGTTAATTCCATGTGCAATTAATTACAAGGAATTTTCAATAATATTGGTCTCAAGGAATGGGCACATGAGCCGCCACCGTCTGTGTTATTATCGGTCTTCGCACATGTTTCCGATTATAGACCTGTTTGCCTCGTATCACACACATCTTGTTAAGTTGAACAGTTTCTGTTCTCATGTCTCAATGCAAACAGTTCACCCGAGTGAACCGCATGTCGTATATCGCACACACCTTCATCTGGCTGACCGTTTCTTTTGTGTTGCCTAATCGCAAACAGTTAATCCGAGTGAACTGTATGCTGTATATCACACACACCTTCATCTGGCTGCCCATTTCTTTTGTTCCTCCTCATTGCAAACAGTTAATTGAGATGAACCGTCTGCCCTGCATCGCACATGGAACTAAAATCTAAATCGTGTTTGACGCATCCTCCATCGCAAACGTTTTGCATGTTTTTTACAGTTATTTTACACCACCGTTTGGGATTATGGCATCGCACACAGTTTCGTCGAAGGATCGTACTATCACGTTAGCAGCAACCTGCAGTAGTGATGTATGCTATAAAGAATAACAGTAACTATGAAACTTGTCGTTGTGATTTTAATTTTCAATTTGATTATGGCAATCAGTATCACATGATAGTTATTTGTTGAGTTTGCTCCCACTACTATTCATGAGAATAAATGTTCTTATGTCGAGAGTAATAAAATTTCTATGCTTGTGGATCATGAAAAGAATGCTTTATTTGATAGTTATACTATTGAATTCATTCATGATGCTACTGAAAATTATTATGAGAGAGGAACACATGCTTTTACATATATCAATAATATCAAGTTTCCTCTCCATGTGTTGAAAATCTTGAAGTTTTGCTTGTTTTGCCTTCCTATGCTAGTTGATTATTGCTCCCATAAATTATTTGCTCACAAAATCCCTATGCATAGGAAGTTGGTTAGGCTTAAATGTGCTAGTCATATGCTTCATGATGCTCTCTTTGTGTTTCAATTCTTATCTTTTAGGTGAGCATCATTGAAATCATCATGCCTAGCTAAAAAGGCATTAAAGAAAAGAGCTTGTTGGGAGACAACCCAACATTTACCCCTACTATTTTTGTGTGTTCACAGGATTAGGCTACTGTAGTAATCGTGTTTTATAGCTTATATTTCAATAAAGTACCAAGTAAAGCCTTTGGGATAGTGTGGATGATAGTTGACTTGATTTTGTGCTAAAACAGAAACTTTTGCACCCAGTAACAGAATTGTTAAAAATCACTGGAGCGTCGAAAAATTATGAATTTTTTGCACATTAATGGTCTTCAAATTTCCTCTAGTTTCATAACTTTTCAGAAGGTTTCCAGTTACAGAAGCATAGTCAGTATTTAGATCTTTACACACTATTCTGTTTTTTGACAGATTATGTTTGCAATGCACAGTTTGCTTGTTTTATGGTTTCTATGGCTTATATTGCTTAATATAAATTGTGTAAATTCTATAGTACAGTAGGCATTATGTGGAAACAATTATAAATCTTTTCTTTGATAGTACCCAAGTGAATTATTTGTTTTACTATGCTAACCCATCTCATGAAGTTCTGTGAAGTTTTGTGTGATTGAAAATTTCAAGTTTTGGGTCTATATGATGAGAATAAGGAGTGACAAGAACCCTATCCTTGGGGATTCCGAAGGCAACCCAAGATAATATTCAAGGAATATCCAATCAACTAAGCTTGGGGATGCCCCGGAAGGCATCCCCTCTTTCGTCTCCATCATTATTGGTAACCTTACATGGGGCTATATTTTTATCACATGATGTGTGTTTTGCATGGAGCGTCATTTTGTTTTATTAGGATTTGCTTGCTTTTATTTAGATTAATGTTCTTCATCTTTTATTTCAATAAAAGTCTCAAGTATAGCCTTTACCATGCTCATTTTGCAGGACTACATGTTGCTATTTGAAAATAGAAACATTTTCTATCATTGTTTGAATTCTTATGAAAGTTAGAACGTGATAACATCTTTAAACTTTTCGCCTTTACAGACTTTTCTGTTTAGACAGATTGTTGTTATGTTTCCATATGTTTATTTGCTTAATGATTCTATTTGAGGATAGGAGTATTAAGTATGCAGAGGCATTTAGTATGCAATGTTAAATAATAATTTTAGTGATTTTCTACAGTAGAGAATTTTAAAGTTATTGCGTTGATTTATACTAACTTGTCTCACGAGTTCTTGTTGAGTTTTTTGTGGATGAAGTTTTAATGATTTAGGGAAACCGTGATATAAAAGGAATTAAGGAGACACAAAAGTGAAGAAAATATGCCCTAGAGGCAATAATAAAGTTGTTATTTTATATTTCCTTATTCATGATGAAGGTTTATTATTCATGCTAGAATTGTATTGATCGGAAACCTTAATACATGTGTGAATACATAAACAAACACCATGTCCCTAGTGAGCCTCTACTAGACTAGCTCATTGATAAAATATGGTTAAGGTTTCCTAACCATGGACATGAGTTGTCATTTGATAATTGGATCACATCCGTAGGAGAATGATGTGATGGACAAGACCCATCAGTTAGCTTAGCATAATGATCCTTCAGTTTCGTTGCTATTTCTTTCTTCATGTCAAATACATATTCCTTCGACTATGAGATTATGCAACTCCCGGATACCGGAGGAATGCCTTATGTGCTATCAAACGTCACAATGTAACTGGGTGATTACGAAGATGCTCTATAGGTATCTCCGAAGGTGTTTGTTGAGTTGGCATAGATCGAGATTAGGATTCGTCTCTCCGAGTATCGGAGAGGTATCTTTGGGCCCTCTTTGTAATACACATCATAAGCTTGCAAGCAAATGACTGAGGAGTTAGTCACGAGGTGATGTATTACGGAACGAGTAAAGAGACTTGCCGGTAACGAGATTGAACTAGGTATGAAGATACCGACGATCGAATCCCGGGCAAGTAACATACCGATGGACAAAGGGAATTACGTATGTTGTCATAATGGTTCAACCGAGAAAGAGCTTTGTAGAATATATAGGAGCCAATATGGCCATCCAGGTTCCTCTATTGGTTATTGACCAGAGAGGTGTCTCTGTCATGTCTACATAGTTCTCGAACCCGTAGGGTCCGCACGCTTAACGTTCGATGAAGATATAGTATTATATGAGTTATGTGATTTGGTGACCGAATGTTGTTCGGAGTCCCGGATCAGATCACGGACATGAAGACGAGTCTCAAAACGGTAGAGAGGTAAAGATTGATATATAGGACGAGGGTATTCGGACACCGGAAGTGTTTAGGGGGGTATCGGGTACTTATCGGGTCACCGAAAGGGGTTCCGGGCACCCCCGTCAAAAGATATGGGCCTTATGGGCCAAGAGGGGAAACACACCAACCACAAGGGACTGGTGCGCCCCCATATGGGCCAGCCTAGAAGGAGAAGGAAAGAGGGGAAGGGGAAGGAAAAGAGTGGAATAGGATTCCCCCTTCCTTCCCTCTCCCCCACTCTTTCCTTCCTCCTCCGACAAACATGGCAGGGGGCGCGGCAAAGGGCAGGAGCCCATGTAAGATTCATACCTACTTGGGGAGCCCCTTGGCCTCTCCCCTCTCTCTCCCACCTATACATATTAGGAGGGGGCGGCTAGCACACACCAGACAATTGCCTAGCCATGTGCGACGCCCCCCTCCACCGTTTACACCCCCGATCGAATTTTCGTAGTGCTTAGGCGAAGCCCTGCAGAGATAACTTCACCATCACCATTACCACACTGTCGTGCTGCCGGAACTCATCTACTACCTCGATGTCTTGCTGGATCAAGAAGGCCGAGGACGTCATGGAGCTGAACGTGTGTTGAACATGGAGGTGTCGTGCGTTCGGAACTAGATTGGTTGGAGCACGAAGAAAGTTCGACTACATCAACCGTGTTGTAAAATGCTTCCGCTTATGGTCTACAAGGGTACATTGACACACTCTTACCCTCTCTTTGCTATGAATCTCCTTGATAGATCTTGCGTGTGCGTAGAAAAAAAATTGTTTTTCATGCAACATTTCCCAACAGTGGCGTCCGATCCAGGTTTATGAGTAGATGATATGCACGAGTAGAACACAAAGAGTTGTGGGCGGTGATAGTCATGTTGCTTACCACCAACGTCTTATTTTGATTCGGCGGTATTGTGGGTTGAAGCAGCTCGGAACAACCTTGCATGTCCAAGCACATGAGACCGGTTCCACCGACTGACATGCAACTAGTTTTGCATAAGGTGGTTGGTGGGTGTTTGTTTCTCCTGCTTTAGTTGAATCGAATTTGACAGCGGCCGGTCCTTCAAGAAGGCTAAAACAACAAACTTGATGAAACACCATTGTTGTTTTGCCGTAGGTAAGAACGGTTCTTACTAGAAACCCGTAGCAACCACGTAAAACTTGCAACAACAAAGTAGAGGACGTCTAACTTGTTTTTGCAGGGTATGTTGTGATGTGATATGGTCAAGACATGATGAGATATACGTTATTCTATGTGATGATCATGTTTTGTAAGATATATGGCAACCGGCAGGAGCCTTATGGTTGTCTCTTTATTGTGTGAAATACAAACACCATCTAATTGCTTTATTTATCACTATGTGTTAGCGAGTTGTAGAAGCTATAGTTGGCGAGACGACCACGACGCTACGATGGAGACCAAGGTGTCGAGCCGGTGACGATGGAGATCATGATGATGCTTTGGAGATGGAGATCAAAAGCACGAGATGATGATGGCCATATCATGTCACATATTTTGATTGCATGTGAAGTTTATCTTCTATGCATCTTACTTTGCTTAGTACGGCGGTAGCATTATAAGATGATCTCTTCACTAAATTTCAAGGTAGAAGTGTTCTCCCTGAGTATGCACCGTTGCTATAGTTCATCGTGTTGAGACACCACATGATGATCGGGTGTGATAGACTCTACGTTCACATACAACGGGTGCAAGAAAGTTTTGCACATGCGGAATAGTTGGGTTAAACTTGGCGAGCCTACCATGTACAGACATGGCCTCAGAACACTGGAGACCGATAGGTCGAACATGAGTCATATAGTAGATATGATCAACATAGAGGTGTTCATCATTGATGACTAACCCATCTCACATGATGATCAAACATGGGTTAGTTGATTTGGATCATGTATCACTTAAATAACTTGAGGGATGTTAATTTAAGTGGGAGTTCATTAGTAATTTGATTAATTGAACTTAAATTTATCATGAACTTAGTCGTAATAGTTTTTGCATATCTATGTTGTAGATCAATAGCTCGCGTTGTATCTTCCCTATTTTTGATAGGGTTTTTATTTATGTGCCCCTGGTTCCTTAGTTCTACTCATTCATCCCAACGCTCTTAACTTTTGCTCACCTTTCCCCACACCCTTACCCGAAACCCTCAGAACTGGTCAAAGCGGACGTTGCCGTCGGGTCAATGGCTTGACCGTTAACTCTGACAAGTGGGGCCGCGTAGGGCAGAGTACACATTTTGACCGTTACGTGTTAACCAGTGGGGCAAGGAAACTGACACTCACTGTGACCTTAATCAGATCCATTCGCTTCCGTGCCCCCCCCCCTCGCCGTCATGCCGCCTCTGCCGCCGTCGTGCCGCCTCCGCCACATCTACCCTCTCTCCCCATCCAGGATTAGGAAGTGATGTTGGGGGGCACCCTGTCCGGCCCATCGACCGTGGAGATGATTGGGTCGAATCAGAGGCTGATAATTCATGGATTCCACCTGGGTAAGCATCGTTTCCCTCTCAAATTGATTAGGAGATCAGTATATTAGGCTGTATTTGATCACCGTTGGCGTGAATTAGTGCAATTTATCTGAAAAAATTTGGCCTAACTGCGCCCTTTATCTTATTTCAATTGAATAGGGTTGATCCTGCACTTGCTTTTCGGTTGGCGGTTAGAATGGAAACTAGCAAGCTACGTGGAACTAAACCGTGTGTGATTTCTAGATTTTCTATCCTAAAGTTGTAGAAACCAGCGTTTCGTTCACAGATTTCCGTGAGGCACTCGGTTCTGAGTATCAGTGGAGCCCTGTCGATGATGTTGAACTGAGATATTTTGACAGTACCGAGCAGAGATTTGTCCCATTAACTTGTGATGAGCATCTGGGATTGCTATTTAGTTTGAATGCTGACAACCGTTTCGGTAAAATCCATATCGGTGTGCTTCAGGTACGCAAACAACGTATCCCAAAGGGTGTTCAGACATCATCTGTTTCTGCTGATAGCGAGCGTGCTCGCACTCCTTGTAGGTCGAGACCAAGTAAACCTAGTGGTTCTGCAAGCCACTACATGTCGGTTGCCGCTAATTCTGCCACTTCTCCTCTCCCTTCTGCACCTGATGTAGAAGTAGATGCAGAGCCTGACGAGGAATTACCTCGACATGATGATTAGGATGAGATTCTATTCCCTGAACTGGTAGATAGAGTCAGTCAATAGGTAGTGGAAGATGAATATCCATAGGAGCCTAGCAGCCGTGCTAGATTTGATGACACTGACGATGAAGAGAGGGAGGAGAACATCGACTCCTTAGTTTTACAAGAATATGATGGTGAGGACATGCCAACAATTCAGTGGAATATGGAGAATCCAAACCTTACTCCAGGAACCGTATTCGAATCGATGGTGGACTGTCGTAATGCAGTGACCACATATTGCATTCTCACTAAAAACTGTTATGAGGTTGATAGGAGTGAGCCAGGAAGATTCACTATTCATTTCCCTTATGGTAGGTGTAGGTGGAGGTTGCATGCATCCACTATGCTAACGAGCAAATTGATTCAAGTATTACATTTGAATCTTTTTTATCAGATTATTTATCCATTCTATATTCAGATCATGTGTACTGTTTCTTAATTGTATTTGACATCATTTTTCATTTTGTTTCAGATAAAAAGCAACCCACACGGGCACACTTGCCCACCTGGAGGGGGAGGGGGAAAGGACAAATCTAAGCTTGCAAAGACTAGGTGGGTGGCAGATGCAATCTTGGATTGGGTGAGGGAAACACCAATAATTGGTCGAACAACACTCCATGCGAAGCTATTTGAGAAGTACAAGATTAATATATAGTACATGAGGATTTTCTATGCTAAGGAAAGGGCTCTTGATAAGATTAATGGTCCATGGAATGAGAGTTTTTAGTTGCTTTACACCTTCAAAGATGAAGTGGAGATGGCTAGACCAGGGCGTGTTGTAGAGATTAACAAGCATACAGCTAAGTACAAATTAAAAGGGAAGGCACTGGAGAAGGACTGCTTTAGGAGGGCTTTTGTTTGTTTCAAGGCTTGTTGGCGGGGGTTTCTGAATGGTTGTAGGCCCTATTTGGCTATTGTCGGCGTTCTGGGAACGAGGGTCTCCAGACTTGCGTGCCTACGGCCCACGACGTGGTTGAGCTAGTAGGCCTGTACGACCCATCTTCATTGACAAGGCACTCAAGAGCCTCGCGAGGGGCCAAGCCTCGCGAGGCGGACAACGCAAGGCCTCCTAAGGAGCGGCCTCGCCAGACAAGCTCACGAGGGGCGGAGAGATCAAGGCAAGGCTTACCTCGCGAGGTCCATGTGACGTAAGCCATGACGATCGAGACCAGGCGGGCACCAGCGCGCGCCGCGTCCTTGCTTCCTCTTTGGTGCTAAGGGGGCAAGCGCAGGCGCGGAGTACCGAGGCATCAAGCAAAGGTTTCCATATCGGTGGAACGAGACCAAGACCAGTAGGACGGCAAGACGGAGGTCACCATGGATCCCAATACGGCGTCACCGCCAAAGCCTTTTGCAGGCGAAGACTACTTTTGTCAGGATAAGCTGTACTGGTTGTCCCCTTTCAAATTGGCCGTTGTTGGCTCCCTTCCCGCTCAATATTTGGGGAGATGACCAGGGCCTATATAAGTAGAGAGAGCCACCACCGTAGGGGATAACTCATTCAGAGGCATCTCACCCGCACAAGTTCGTCAAGCACAAGAACACCTCAACCTCAGGAGGCTGTTCTTCCCCTTGTACTGTTTATCATCAGCCTAAGAGGCAATCCACCACCACCACAGTGGAGTAGGGTATTACACCACAACGGTGGCCCGAACCAGTATAAATCTTGTGTCTTTGTGTTGTGAGATCGTCGAGTTCGTCCGCGAGATCTTAGCGAGCTAGGGCGTGGAACGGTAGGGAGGAAATCTTCGCGTGCACCCTAGTGTTCGAACCTTGAGGGTTTTGCCGGAACCCGAGATTTGACATTTGGCGTTGCAGGTAGGGGTGTGTCGGAGCTTCCCTTCCATCGATCTGCGCTCCGTCGCCTCCATGCTCTGTCCTCATGGCAGGCGCCCCGCTACCGGCTCCGACGGCCGGCATTGACGACGGGGCCAGGGGGCTCCGAGCCCTGGCCCCCGCCTTGCGGCAGGTGTGTAACGCCCTCGATGCGGCTATATCTCCCACGTGTCGAAGCACGACTTAGAGGCATAACCGCGTTGAAAGCAATGTCGCAAGTGAGGTAATCTTCACACAACCCATGTAATACATAAGGGAAAGAAATACATAGTTGGCTTACAATCGCCACTTCACACAAATACATAAATAAAACATTACATCATACAGTTACAATCAGGGCCCGACTACGGAGCCAAAATAAAATAAGAAACCCCAAAAGCGACAAAGGTCCACGATCGACCCCAACTGGGCTCCACTACTGATCGACTAGAACGAAACAACATAAAGGACAAGATCTTCATCGAACTCCTCCTTGAGCTCGGGTGTGTCACCTGCCCAGTCTCATCGGCACCTGCAAACTGTTATTGGAAGTATCTGATGAGTCACGGGGACTCAGCAATCTCACAGCTGCGAGATCAAGACTATTTAAGCATATAGGTAGGGTAAAAGGTATGAGGTGGAGCTGCAGCAAGCGACTAGCATATATAGTGGCTAACATACGCAAATGAGAGCGAGAAGAGAAGGCAAAGCACGGTCGAACAACTATGATCAATAAGTGATCCTGAACTACTTACGTCAAACATAACTCCAACAACCGTGTTCACTTCCCGGAGATCGCCGAGAAGAGACCATCACGGTTACACATGCGGTAGATGTATTTTAATTAAGGTCAACTTCGGGTTTTCTACAACCGGAAAATGTTGATAAGAGCATTAAGAAGCATTTGTCACCGTGGCGGAAAGAAAGTGTGCCACGGCAACGAATCCGAAAATGGTGCCACGGCAACATATCGGTTCCGGTACTCATGAAGATACCGGTGCAAAAGGAAGCGTGGCGTGAGCGTGACACGTGATAGAAGGATGGGGTGATCCCGGTTACCGGGTTTCCCACGAGTCGGTGGCATGGCAAAAGAACGGCATCGCAACGAACAACCGCAAACGGTGCAACACGCGGTTCATCTCATACATCACACAACATTCATTCTCGGAAGGACTTCTCGGGGTTATACCTTCGACGTGTGCATTTTGGAGCGGTTCGGGTTCGGTACGATGTAGAGGAAGTAGTCGTTCACGGGTCATCGTGGGAAGTAGTTGTTCCACGACGGTAGTAGTGGAAGTAGTCGTTCTCGCGACGGCAGTGGAAGTAGACGTTCTCGCGGGCGTAGTGGAAGTAGTTGTACACGACGATGGTAGGGGTACTCGCGACGGTAGTCGTTCACGTTCACGTTACACGGGTCTTCGGCGACAGTCGTCGTACATGGTTCGGAGTGGTACTTGCATCTTCGGACATGACGAATCCGAGGGCTTCGGGGTCGACGGTACTGGTACTTGGCGAAATGTACGTCGGCGGTAGTGGAACTTGGCACATCCAACGTTTTCGAGCGTAGAGGTACACGTTACGTAGACGTTCGAATCACCGGAAGAGGTACTTAACCGATCCGTGGTTCTCGCGGTCTTGATCACGCCGAAGGGCACTTGACGAAACCATTCAGAGAGGAAGCCTCGGAGGCCACGGGTCTCAGGTCTCGGGTCTTGGTCCTCAACTTGCGGAGGTCGCCGATCGAAGCCGAGGAGGCCCGGCGGGCACGAGGACGGAGCAGGGGCGCGGTCAACACGCGTGGTCGAGCGCTCGTCCTCCTGCTTGGAGCAGAGGATGCAGGGGGCGACGACAGCGGGTCGCGGCGTGGGGAAGGAGGTCCGGGACGAGCAGGATGTGGAGCAAGGTGGCGCTGGCGAGGCAGAGGGCGGTGACTTGACGCAGCCCCGGCGGTGGCGCTCGCCAGCGCGGCACCGAAGACGGCAGGGACGGCGCGGAGCAACGACCTGCTGCTGGTCGCCGACGCAGGTGAGACAAGGGGCGGTGGAGCTTGCTGGGGAAGGTAGTGGTGCGGGAGGCCGGGCGCGGCGCCACGGCGAGGCGACGACGCGGAGGAGGGGAGGCTGCACGGGCAGCGCTGGTCGTCGACGAGGGCGAGGGGGAGGACCGGTGGCGCGGCACCAAGGGCGGCGAGAAGGAGGTCGGGCGCGGGGTTCTCAAGGTGGAGGCGGCGCTAGGAGGGAGGAGGCAGAGGATCGAGGACGATCCCGATCGGGACGAGTGGCTGGCGGCGGAGTGGGGAGCGAGAGGGAGGGATCGAGAGATGAGAAGGGGGTCGGGCAGGGGGTTAGGGTTCGGTCGATGGGCGCCGGCTGGGCCTTGGGAGGCCGGCCCAATAGAGAAGGGGATGTGCCTAGGCCTTGGGAGGAGGGGAGAGGAAAAAGGCCAGGAGGCCTGCTGGCTGTTGGACTCCTTCTCTCTCGCTTTTCAAAACAGAAAATAAAGAGAAAGAAAAGGGAAGAAAAGAATGGTTAGAGAACGAGTAGGGCACGGGGATAATTTTCACGGACTCGTAAAAATGAGTTCGATCCAAGAAAATAGAAGTTGGCGCAAAAGCAAGATTTAAATTCAAACCCATTTGAATTTAATTCAAATGGTTTGAACTAGGACAAGTTTTAGGAAAGGCCCAAAATGTTGAGATGTTTATATGGAGCTCCGGAAAATGATGAAGAAATTATGGGCAAGGTTGGAGACCAAGAGTTGAGATCACAGTGGCATGGGATATATTTTGCAAGTGTGTTATGATCAATTCCAAAACAATGGAATACTATTTTTATAGCTCCCTAATAATATTGGGAGGATATAAGTTATAAAGAGAAATCACCATGTACATTTCCCTCGATTTAAATGGACCGAAGATCCATACGATTTAACTGGTTGAATTAAATGACATGATGCAAAGCTCATGATGCAAAGATTAATGACATGATGGAATGATGGCATGATGCAAAGCAAAAATAAAAGAGCAAGCACAAAAGAAACACACGGTGATCACGAAAATAAGGAAGTCTTCTCGAGCATCGGTCTCGGGGCGTCACAAGGTGCGGTGGCCACCAAAGTTCAAGCCGAAGATGCCACCGCGCTACGATGGCGCGGCGGACCCATCGGCTTTCCTACTTGCATACGAGGAGGCTGTCCTCGAGGCCGGGGGTGACGACAAGGTCATGGCCAACTGGCTTCCTATGGCCCTCGCCGGCGAGCCGCGCGCCTGGCTCCTCAACCTCCCCGGATCCATGGTGGCATCTTGGGAGGAGCTGCGCCACCTCTTCACTGTGCGCTATGCGGCACCAGCGCACCACGCGGTCACGGCCCTGCTAGGCGGCTCTCAGGCGCCGCCTTCATATCGCCACATCAAGCCGCTCCTCCGCCAGATCGGTGCCGCTTCCAAGCGCTCGGGGGCTCCGCCGGGCTAGGCTGTGCCTGAGGCCGACCTCACCTTCTGCTCAGAAGACCACCCCGTCACCACCGCTGGCTCGGGCATGCTTCTGATGCTCTGCACGCCCTCCATCTGCAACGTGGCCGTCACCAAGACCCTCATCGACGGCGGCGCCGGCCTCAACTTGCTCTCCGTGGAGGCCTTCAGCCTTCTTCACGTACCGCTCGAGCGGCTCAGCCTCAGCAAGCCTTTCTCAGGAGTTGGTGGCGGTGCTGCCCGCTCCCTGGGGCAGATCCGCCTCCCCGTCACCTTCGGCACGCGCGACAACTACCGCATCGAGCTGGTCGACTTTGACATCGCCCGCATCGGCCTCCCATGCAATGCCATTCTCGGGTACCCAGCTTCGGCCCAGTTCGTGGCGGCGACTCATCCGGCCTAAAACCTCATGAAGATGTGATGTAGGGTGGAACCCTAGATGGCCGATCTTTCACGAAAGGAGCGGATCCCTATGAAGAACGCGAGGGGAAGACAAGAGAAATCACTTAACCAACAAGAATAGATCACACATGCGCTAGATCGATGAACACAAAGGTGATATACAGGATCCAAAGTCAACAACGGACGATACAAACCATAACCGGTTCTTATTCGTGAGGAGGTCTTGATGGGGGCCACCCAAGAGGGGGTCTTGAATCCAAGGTGATCTTCTCTGAAGAGGGGTCGCAGTCTCTCTCGAGGAGGAGATCCGTAATAGATGAGCAAAGCTCTATCTCAACTATGGGCTAAACCAATGCTAACCCTAGCTAGGAGGAGGTGGGGGAGTATATATAGTGTTAGCCCATGAAGGGGTAAGTGAGAGGGGCATACATGGGCCCTTGGCCCGATCTCTGTGCATAGGCAAGTGCCGGATGTCCGGGCTGGGGTCCGGATGTCCGGTGGCTCACGAAGAGCCGGATGTCCGGGCCTCTGGCCGGATGTCCAGGCTGACGGGGTTCAGCTTCGGGTGCGTTCTGTGATGGGCGTCGGATTTCCGGGGGTCGGGCCGGATGTCCGGGCTAGGGCCGGATGTCCGGGCTAGGGCCGGATGTCCGGGGCCTGTAGTAGCTGGCTCTTCTTCCTTCTCCTTCCTTTGGTCCCGCGCACACTTGGCCTTGGTCCTTGGGCTCTCCATGGTCTCCTCGGGTGTACCTGAGTATGCACAAGGTCCGCGCTTGAAGTAGCATCCATGTCTTGCATGCGGAAAGGGAAGATTCGGAAAGGAGCAAGTTCACCTTAGGTCTAATGGCGTAGGCTCGAGTGTACATGGGAATGATCGTCGGATGCTCCGCATCATCTCCCCTCCCTTGGGAAAGATCCGACCTCGGATCGAAAACCTCATCACCATGGAAACGGTTGTCGTGGAAGGACTTGTAGTTGGACGAAGTGGAAGACATGGCGCAATCCAAATACTCCAAGGTGTCGTCAAGATGGTATACATGCAAACGAGCAAACACAAGGGACACTTGGAAATACAATGGTTAGCGCAGACAAGGTGTCCATCAAATAAGTATGAGTCCGTTCGGCAAGATTGTTCATGACAAAGCGCATGAAGCTTATCAAGATGGTATAGAATGATATGCAAAGCATTCATGGGAGGAAAAGCATTCATTGTGCACACAAATGTGTTGTGAATATGATCAATGCAACCACGGTGCAAAATGATGTCATAGTGAGACGGTTTATCAGGAGCATGAACATGGCAATGGATGCTCAATATGATTATGTTATCATGTAATTGATGGTAGGCAATATGATCATGTTGTATGAATATGGCATAAAGAAAGATCACAACAAATTTGATAAGGAAGTGCACAAGCTCATATATCATGGATGACATCCAAATACAAGATGCAACAAGGCAATCATAATGTGTGTCAATACATGCATAGGGTGCAAACTTGTGGTGAGTATAATATGTCCATCGAGCATGACATGTATGAGCACAATCAACAAATATGAAGGTGGGGGTGCAATGTGTCAAAGGAGTGTTGATGTACCAATGCTCGATGTCGTGGCAGGAGTGGAGGTTCGAAGGTGCATCCAATAAGTCCGAGCGCTCCTCAATGTGAAGGTCCATAGAGTCGATCTCCAATGTCAGTCCTCCATCCAATAGATGTATCATGTAGACAATAAGAAGGAAACAACAATGAAAGAATGACCCATCCAATATGCATATTTGAGGATGGCTCAAAGGGAAGGAGGTCACCTTTAGGAGTTTCTCAAAGATGATAGAGTTGCACATCTTGTATGCCTTCACATAACCAATATGTCTCGTGATGGTACCTCCTTTTGAATCCTTCAAAATGAAAGAACATGACAAACACTCGGAAAAACAAATGAGGTTAGCGTAAATGCAAAACCTATCATTCGGGTGGTATGATACCCAACAAGTGTATGCATCATGCTCATCATAAGAAAGGACAAGTGAGCATTTCATAGTATGGAGGCATATGATGTGAGAACAACCAAATACAATAGGCATCAACCAAGCATGCATCACGAGTGAAGTGTCCAAGTCTCCAAGATCATTAAGAATAGAGGCAATTATTGGAGGCAAGCGACAATAAACAAGATATATCATGTGAGAGGCATGAGCATATATGTCATCAACCCAAGAAAGTGAGTAGTGGAACATGGGTTATGCAACAAAGCAAGCAATCATAGAGATCAAGTCAAGCAAGCTAGTAGTGCGAAGATGCAACGTACTAGAAGGAATCATGGCAAGCATGTCATGTGTGCAAATAGTGGTCATGAATAATGCACAAGACATATCACAAGTATGAAAGCAAGATATGAGCAATATATCTTCAATGTATTGGCGAGAGGCCGTATGTAAATAGCAATCGGACAACATGACTCTCCCAAGACAACAATCAACAATAGCATGAGGCACATGATAAACATGGCAATAGCAACAAGGATCCCCACCAAGCATGCAAATACACATAGAAGTAGCATAATGGTGTATCATGGGTAAATGCAAGCAAGGGTCACAATTGCATGGCAAAATCATGTAAGGAGGCATAACATGCAAAGTGAACAAGATACAATGGGCATAAAGTAACAAGTGATATATAGCCCATAGTCGTGTGAGAGACAAGTAGAAGAGATGCGCGTAGTCGTTGCGCGAAGGGAATGATGGTAAGGATAGTCCACGGGATCCCAAATCGTCGTTGCTCTCAAGAGCTCGTTTCATCAACTCTTGGGATTGAGAGGTGGACGAGTATACGTGAGTACCTACACAAAACAAAGGCAAAGGGAAAATTGTGTGTGCGTGGTAGATGTACACATCATTCATCATGATGCGCACGTTCTTTTGTTGGTTAGCACCAAATATCCAATGCTCAAATAAATGAGATGCGTGATATAGAAACATGTCATCCATCATGAGAAGTTAGTTATTGTGTATAGCATAATGGAGACTCAAATTGTATAATGCATCACTAGTGATATCTAGAGCATTGTTATGTATGGTATGCATATGGTGCAAGCAATTATGGGAATCATGCAAAGTATGGAATGCATCAAGATCTTCTAATATGTATGAGGAAACTATGGGGGTCTCCTCATGAGCATTAGTAGAAACATCGCATGGAGAATATTGACAACATCCAAAACAATGCATATTTGGAACAATGTGATCATGGCATGGCATAGTAGATGAATTGCGTAAATCATGTAAAGGAAGCATGGCAATATCATCACAAGAAAAACAAAAGCCAATGACCATCATCTCGTCATCTATGCCATAAGTGCAAATGGGTTTTATTTTAATGGGGCATGCATAGTTACTATGTTGAGATTGAAATGAAGCAATATGGGAGATATCATTCATAGCATATGACAAGTTCAATGGACTGTCAAACATGAAGTGACCAATAGAATTTTCACATGAAATCTTATGGAGCATAGCATCACAACTAGGCAACTCAACATGCTCATCATCATATTCATCATAAATTGGTAAGTCATGACATGAGGAAGTCGCACTAACATGAAGCATGGGAATAGGTGTGTCAACATCATGCAAGCAATCACTGGTAAGATAGTCCACTAGTGGGACAAGAGAAGCACCATCACCTATGTTACCTTTGGAGCATCGCTCATGTGTTGTAGGTGAGGTGTCGAAGATCCACTCGTTGTCATCTTCATCTTGATGGAACCATGTGGGGGTGCATCATCGTCCACAATGGCCATCGTCGTCTCCATTGGAGGTATGGACTCGTCGAGGATAGGCATGTCGTCATGTAGGAGACCTAGCACCAAAGAAGAAAACACACTCGGAGTAGAGGTTAAGTCGTTAGAAATCATAGTGGCCTGACATGCCATGTCAACTACCTCACTCACTAAGTGTTGTGGCTCACTCACTCCCGGTATGATGCTCTCACTCATATGGTTGGTGGAGTCACTCAAATGGCTCTCAACCTCACATAGGATGTGTGGCATGCTCTCAAGTGTGGGGCTAGAGGTGGTCACACTTATCCTCTCATAGGAAATGCACTCAATGTCACATATGGTGGAGTCACTCATATCACTCATGGTGGGGTGGCTCTCCTCACATGGGAATTGGGGCATCTCTTCATATGTGGGTGTCAGAGAGATGTTGGTGCAAATGTCTCCATGCTCAATCATGTCGCAATCGTAGCCGTGGATGAAGGCCGAAGATGGCACATCATCATTCTCCTGCAAGACAAAAGATAAGGTCTCATGTGCGGTGTCGTAGCTTGACTCGGAGTATGAGTCCTTTTGGGGCGCCATCTTCATGTAGTTGAAGAGGTTCGTGCTCATTGCCATGGTCGAAGGGGATGGTCCTTGCTCGACCGTCGTGTCGCCGTCTTGTTGTTGGAGGCCCATATGATGTGGCACCTCGTAGCTCGTCTCCATGACCGAAGGGAAATTCCCATGCTCGACCATCTTCCTTGAGGGGCTTCCGAAGATGGAAGTGTCGCCCTCGCTCGTAGGTGGTCGCCTTGTTGTTTAATATGTTGATGTAGGCGAACTCATGGGAAGTAGGCGAAGATGCCGTATGTCCGAAGGCGAAGATTCCTTCATAGCACTTGGCGAAGATGCCGAAGTGGTTGTTGTAGCCGTAGCTCCGCCTTGGTGGTGCTCGTCTTGTGGTCTTCTCTTGTGCTCTTGAAGTTTGGACTTGACGTGAAGTAGGGCTTGTTCGGACTTGTGCATTTGCACTTGTGGGGCATCTTCATGTTGATGTTGTCATTGTCAAACTTCAGCTCGTAGTAGATGTCGTTCGTCGTCGTCGTCGTGCACATGTTGCTTGGAGGTGACTTGCCCTTCATGACGATGTGGATCACGAACGTGATGGTGGTCGCCATGTATATGTGGACGTGGACGACTTGCGCTTGCGTCGCGTGGGCACTCCAAAGATGATCGACTTGCTCGCCTCCACCTTGAGGATGATGAAGGGGAAGAAGACTTGTAGTCGGTCACCATCTCTCTTAGTTGATCCTTTAGCTCGCCCAACTTGGTGTCGATGTAGTCCCTTTTCCTTGCTTCGGAGTGGTGTATGTCGATGGCGAGGTTGTCGAGGCGCTCTCGCAAGGTAGATTGTACGCCTTGCATTTCGGGTTGTAGTCCGAATATGGACATTTTGGTGATGTAGTTGTTCGCACCGTCGTTGTTGTCAAAGACCGGAGATGAAATGCCTTGCCTATCCATCACAAGACTCGAGAAAATATGAGTGGGAGAAAGAGAAGAACTATACCAAATGTACCTTGACCGATGTTGAAGATGGATCAATGATCACTCAATGTGTAACAAGGAAATAGCACAATTGGTACCAATTCTTGTCGGTTTCTCACACCTACACAAATAAGTCTGATGGTGGAGCTCGGTGAGGATAGTGGCACAAAAAATTTGATGCAAAATGTTAGCAAGAGTCAATAATGTTGAAAGAGATTCACAAATTCACAAGTGAAACAAGTAGACCAATAGCAATATGTGGCACACGGAGACACACACACGGATAGATAAATGGGGTCGTGCAACCAAGGAATGAGCACAAAATGTGGAGTCCACGGAAAGCGCTCGTGTTGCACAACTCAAGAGAGACGCTAGCACAATTGATCTATAGGCGGATACGACACTTGTGCACAACCTATGATATGCAAAATGGATAAACTTTTATCCCAAGTATGCTATGTATGTATGGTTCCCGATGTTTCTATCAAGATGATCCAAGATGATCGGATATGACAATATTATATGCAATGTGGTATGATGCTATGGCACTTGCTTACAAGCTCTTTGCTCTTTCTCTTTTGCTTAAAAGCTTATTGTTTTTTTGTATGGCCACTTTTGCACAATGCACAAACCAAGATAGCAATTGTGTATATGCAGGAATAATCTTGTGACACTAGATATGATATGATGATACCAATATGATATGGTATGTATGCAATGGGAGCTATGATCACTAATGTGCACAAGTAGCGTTGCCGGCAATACTCAAATGGCTAGTCTCGATAGGCAAGTGACGCAAAATAGGCTAGGGGTTATCAATGCAATTGCAAGGGAATATAAAATGGAGGGATACCACGATACCAAGATGATATGGAGGTTACCGTCCTTATCGATGATGAGTGGCGGTGTTCTTGATGTAGATACCAAGATGATGGAGACTCGTCCCTAAGTAGCCGAAACACCTTAGGAAACGGAAAAACCGCGAACTCAAAATCTCAAATGTCAAATGTCAAATGGTGGTAGCGGGAATGCGGTGGTGGTTTCGCGGAAGCTCAATAGGATTGCGGGAATGCAATGATGGGTTTTGAGACGCAATGCGGAAGTGGAGGGTAAGATGGTATACTACACACGGTGTCGGAGTTTGAAGCACGGTCCCTAAGTAGCTGAAACACCTTAGGAGACACAACTCACAACACAAACAAAATTGGGTTAGGTTGTTGTCGGAAGTGTATGGTGGGTAAGCCTATGCGGTAGTGGTGGTGGTGGTTGATGAAGAAGCAACCGTCCCTAAGTAGCCGAAACACCTTAGGAAACTCGAATCACTACTCAAGCAACCACATATGCTATAAGGAACAAAATTGGTTAGGTTGCGGAAGTAGGTGGTGGTTATGCGAAAGTTATGGTGGAAGCCCTAGGCAAAGATGCCAAAATTACAAAAATCTGATGGAGTCAAAATGATGATTGTGGTATTTTTATGGGATGGGGGATGTCAATAGCTTCAAAACGAGCTAAAGAACGTTAAAAACGGACTCCGGATGAATTAGTTATGCACAAAACGGTGAAACGGGGAAGGCTGAAATCCCAGGGGCCGGACATCCGGGGCTCGGGCCGGATTTTCGGGACCTGATGTCCCGAACCGCGCGCGAAAACGTGCTCCAGTAGCCGGATGTCCGGGGCATGTGCCGGATGTCCGGGGGGCCAGATGTCCGGGGCTACGGGCCGGATGTCCGGGCTCCAAATCCGAGGATGAACTCGAGGAAATCGATTTTGGGGGTGGAAATTGATGATTTCGGGGGCAAAATTGCGGAGATTTCGTGGTTGGAAAGTGGGGAAACTTGGGGAAATTGTAGATCCACTTGAAACCAAGGAAATCCATGGATCAAAATCTACAAAACATCATCACACTAACAAATCACAAAAAAAATTGGGGCTATTTTTGGTGGGGAATTTTCAAATTTGGGACAAAATCAACAAAACTAGGCTAGAAAACACAACGTGGAGGCTCCGAAATCGTGATCAACGTGGCTCATGATACCAAGATATCATGAGACAAGCTGGCTCTGATCCAAGATGATGTAGGGTGGAACCCTAGATGGCCGATCTTTCACGAAAGGAGCGGATCCCTACGAAGAACGCGATGAACACGAAGGGAAACACGAGGGAAACATGAGAGAAATCACTCAACCAACAAGAATAGATCACACATGCGCTAGATCAATGAACACAAAGGTGAGATACAAGATCCAAAGTCCACAACGGACGATACAAACGGTAACCGGTTCTTCTCCATGAGGAGGTCTTGATGGGGGCCACCCAAGAGGGGGTCTTGAATCCAAGGTGATCTTCTCCGAAGAGGGGCCGCAGTCTCTCTCGAGGAGGAGATCCGTAATGGATGAGAAAAGCTCTATCTCAGCTATGAGCTAAACAAATGCTGACCCTAGCTAGGAGGAGGTGGGGGAGCATATATAGTGTTAGCCCACGAAGGGGTAAGTGAGAGGGGGATACATGGGCCCTTGGCCCGATCTCTGCGCACAGGCAAGTGCTGGATGTCTGGGCTGGGCGTCGGAAGTCCGGCGGCTCACGAAGAGCCGGATGTCCGGGCCTCTAGCCGGATGTCCGGGCTGACGGGGTTCAGCTTCGGGTGCGTTCTGTGATGGGCATCGGATTTCCGGGGGTCGGGCCGGATGTCCGGGCTGGTCCGGATGTCCGGGCTGGGGCCAGCTGTCCGGGCTGGTCCGGATGTCCGGGCTGGGGCCGGATGTCCGGGGCCTGTAGCAGATGGCTCTTCTTCCTTCTCCTTCCTTCGGTCCCACACACACTTGGCCTTGGTCCTTGGGCTCTCCATGGTCTCCTCGGCAGTACCTGAGTATGCACAAGGTCCGCGCTTGAAGTAGCATCCATGTCTTGCATGCGGAAAGGGAAGATTCGGAAAGGAGCGAGTTCACCTTAGGTCCAATGGCGTAGGCTCGAGCGTACATGGGGATGATCGTCGGATGCTCCGCATCAAGATGCCTAGAAGCAAAGGTGTCCTCACAGTCAAGGGGGACACCAAGGAGGCCGTGACGGCGCTCAAACTTGCCTTTAAGACCGCTGCGGCGGCGCAGCCCGTCGGTGCTGGTGCCCCTGAATCCAAGGAGGCCGCACCAACCAAGAAGAAGCGACTGTTCATCCAAGACAAGGCAGAAACCAAGCAGGTGCCGGTCGACGAGGACGGGTGCTCAGGAGCCACTTTCACCATAGGTGTCAGCCTCGACCCGAGCCAAGAGAAAGCGTTGGTGAAATTCTTGCGCGCGAACAAGGATATATTCGCATGGGAGCCCAATCAGCTGGTGGGGGTCCCGAGAGAGGTAATCCAACATCACTTAAGGGTATGCCCCAATGTGCGCCCTGTCAAGCAACGGGCGAGACGGCAATCCACGGAGAAGCAGGCTTTCATCGTCCAGGAGACCCGCAAGTTGGAGGCAGAGGGTGCCATTCGCGAGGTTAGGTACCCCGAATGGCTGGCGAACCCCGTCGTAATGCCATAGAAAGGCGGGAAGGAGCGAATGTGCGTCGACTTCACCAACCTCAACAAGGCGTGCCCTCAAGACCCGTTCCCCCTCCCATGCATCGACCAGATCGTCGACTCCACCACCGAGTGCGACCTGTTGTGCTTCTTGGATGCATTCTCGGGGTATCGCCAAATCAAGATGGCGGTAGAAGATGTGGAGAAGACAACCTTCTTGACCCCGTGTGGGGTGTACTGTTACACCTGCATGCTCTTTGGACTGCGTAACGCGGGTGTGACCTTTTCAGCGATTGATGCACATCGCCTTGGGGCGGCAGCTCAGGAGAAACACAGAAGCCTATGTCGGCGACATCGTGGTAAAGTCTTGGGAGGCAAGAACCTTGATCCAAGATCTGGAGGAGACCTTCGCGAGCTTGCACCAGGTGAACTTGCGGCTCAACACGGAGAAGTGTGTGTTCGGTGTCCCTTCTGGCAAGCTGCTAGGATTCCTCGTGTCTCACAGAGGGATCGAGGCGAACCCGGAGAATATCAAGGCCATTGAGGATATGAGCCCACCGTAGACCCTCAAGGAAATGCAGAAGCTGGTTGGTCGGGTGATTGCGTTGGGGCGCTTCATGTCCAAGCTGCAGAGCGCGCCTTACCCTTCTTCAAGCTTATGAAGAAGAAAGGCCCATTCGAGTGGACCCCGGAGGCCGACCGAGCTTTTAAAGACCTAAAGAGATACCTGACCAGCCCTACGGTGATGGTGGCGCCACGGCCTCTCGAGCCCCTAGTACTCTATCTTGCCGCCACTCCGTACTTTGCCAGCGCGGCGTTGGTGGCGGTTCCGGAAGAGCACCAAGCCAAGGGCACGCCGCGCCAAGCTACGCCGCCAGCCGAGATGACACAAGATCAGGTTGGCGCAGCAAGAGCCGTAGCGGCACCAACAGAAGACCAAGCTCGGCAGGACAACATCATAAAGATTCCTTCAAGTGATCAGGCACCAGGAGTCCCACCACCTCAGGAGGCACCCCAATTTTTGCAAGACGCGAGCCTCACCAACACTCCTGTCCTTGTTGAGCACCCGGTGTATTTTGTCAGCACGGTGTTGCGGGACGCGAGGGCACGATATCCCATGCCTCAGAAGCTCCTGCTCGTGCTCCTGGTGGCCTCGCGCAAGTTGCGACACTACTTCCAGGGCCACCCCATCAAGGTCATCTCAGCCTACCCATTAGAGAGGGTGCTCAGGAGCCCCAACTCTGCTGGGAGGGTCGCTGAGTGGAACATTGAGCTGGAGGCATTCCCGTTGGAGTTCAGCACTACCAGGGTCATCAAGGGAGCCGTGCTCGCTGATTTTTGGCGAAATGGACGGATGCGCCGACACTTGAAGTAGGCGAAGACCGGTCCACCTCACCAGGAAGCGAGGTGCCAGACGGTTGGGTCATGTATTTCGATGGCGCCTTTGTGCGTCAGGGCACGGGGGCTGGAGCAGTACTCATCTCCCCCACTCAGGACAAGCTCTACTACGCTGTGCAGCTTTGCTTTCAGCAGGGCGAGAAGGTCTCCAACAACATTGAAGAATACGAAGGCCTGAAGGCCGCGACAGCTCTGGGGGTGAAGCGCCTCACCGTTATGGGGCGACTCACAGCTCCTCGTCAACCTCTCCAAGAAAGTGTACGAGCCAAAGGACGAGCACATGGAGGCATACCTCGCGGAAGTGCGTAAGATGGAAAATCAGTTCCTGGGCCTGGAGGTGCAGCATGTGCCTTGTGGCACCAACAAGGAAGCCGACGACATCGCCAGGAGGGCATCCAAGCGGCAGCCCCAAGAGCCTGGCATCTTCGAGGAGCGGCTCTTCAAACTGTCAGCGACGCCACCACTTTCAAGCACAACTCAGCCGCGGGAGGAGCTCCCACAGCCGCCTGCCACGGGAGCCCCAGCCTGTGGCCCGACCTCAGGAGCTCGCCTGCTCTTGGCGCTCGAGCCCCAGGAGGAATGCTGGACCAAGGAATTCAAGGAATACCTGATGCAAGGGATGCTACCGGAGAAGGAGGAGGACGCGGAGCGCGTGGTCCGGCAGGACGATGTTTCACTATGTTGCATTTCTAGAGATCAGGGGAAGGAGTTGCTATCTGACATACATGATGGGGATTGCGGGCACCACTCGTCATCACAGACCCTCGTCAGCAAGGCATTCCGCAGCGGATTCTACTGGCCGACAGCGCTCAACGACGCAGCCGAGCTGGTGAAGTCTTGTGAAGCCTGCCAGTTCCACGCCAAGTAGATCCGTCAGCCAGCTCAGGGCCTCCAGACTATACCACTCACATGGTCGTTCGCGGTCTGGGGGCTGGATATCTTGGGCCCATTTCCTCGAGAGCCAGGGGCTACCGCTACCTCTACGTCGCCATCGACAAGTTCATCAAGTGGGCGGAAGTAGAAGCCGTCCGCACCATCTCAGCTGGCTCTGCGGTCAAGTTCATCAAGGGCCTCGTGAGCCGTTTCTGGTTCCCCAACTGCATCATCACCGACATCGGCTCGCAGTTCACCAGTAACCTCTTCAAAACATATTGTGCTAACCTTGGAACGCAGATCTGCTACGCTTTGGTGGCGCACCCCAGGAGCAATGGCCAGGCCGAACGAGCCAACGCAGAGGTCCTGAGGGGCCTCAAGACCAGGACCTTCAAGAAGAAGCTCGAGGCCTGCGACAGGGGCTGGCATGACGAGCTCTCATCCATGCTGTGGTCCATCCGCACCACCGCCACCAAGCCGACGGGCGAGACCTCGTTCTTCCTCGTCTACGGAGCTGAAGCGGTCCTCCCTCACGAGGTCAAGCATCGCTCCGCACGAGTCTTGTCGTTTGATGAAACGCAGCAGGACACCACGAGGGGGATGGACCTCATGTTGGGGGAGGAACGTCGCTGCGAAGCTGCACTGAGGATGGCAAGGTACCAGCAGGCGCTACGGCGATACCACTGCCGCAACATCCGCTCCAGGACGCTCGAGATGGGTGACCTCGTCCTGAGGCGGGTCCTCTCCAGGGAACGGCTGCATAAGCTCTCACCCATGTGGGAGGGCCCGTTCAAGGTCGTCCATGTCTCCAGGCCTGGCGCTGCACGCCTGGAGACACAGGACGGGGTGCCCATCCAGAACGCCTGGAACATCCAGCACCTCCGGAAGTTCTACCCATGAAGCAAGGCCCAATGCCTGTGAAGAAAGGCCCAGTGCCTATGGAGAAGGCCCGGTGCCTGTGAAGAATCGTCGCCCGTGACACTCTCACATAATAATGAGTGGGGATGTACACGCCCCGGAGTCTCAGGAGTGCCGCCCTCAGGCCTCGGGGGCTCCCTCCCATGCCTAGTGGCACCACTTAGCTCCGCGCTGGTGAGAACACTTGAAGACTAGACTAGGTGCCGGACGCGGCTTTTCATTTGCTTTCCGTAGTTGCCCCGCTTTCTCTTAATCGAAGTTTGCTTCTGGTGTTCCATGTTGATTTGGTTCCGTCGCTGTTTGCCGTTATTTTTAACTCTAGTTCACCTGTGTTCTCTCTCTCACACACCACACGAGGGGGTTAGGCAGGTGCCCTCGCGAGCGGTTTTTCCTTCTGTGTTTTTTCCTTCTCTCCGCCTTCCGTCTGCTTTCTCGCGAGGCCCCCTCATTCGAGCCCACAAGTCGGCGCATCACTCCTAAATCTGTGTCCCATGGGTACCGCGATACGAAGCGCTGGGTCAAGGCTTGGGTGAACGATAAGTCTCCTAGCGAGCCTCCTAACAAAATTTTTGAAGTTCCTAAGCAACCACTAAGTCAAGATGGGCACAAGGAAACAAGTGCCTCGTGAAGAGGAGGCTGCCCCGAACACGCCAGGCTAAGTTATCTTTGCACAAATAACGACACAACACTGAAATAACAAGCATAGCGTATCGATTGAGGAACCACAGTTCTATACACGCACCCTTCGGTCCCATACTGGTTTCATTTTGATGCAGGAAAGAAATGAAGAACGAAACAAAAGCGGCGCTGCAGCGATCCACGGGGGCAGGTCCCTGGCGATGTCCCAAGCTTAGCCGGATCACTCCTCGTGCTTCACGGAGGCGCGGCGATGAGACGACCCGCTGCCACCTTCAAAGCGAGCGTGGCAGCGTGGCGGCTGGTCATAGCTACCGCTGCTGGAGCTTTCGCCAAGAGAAGAGCCATCGTAGCTGGACGAGGCGCGGCCGGCGGGCTCGCCCTCCCCTCGTCGCGGCCGTCGCCGAGGCCGAGCACCTCCTCATCGTCGTTCGTCTCGGGGCAGCACCTGGCGCGGCGACCATCTTCACCAAACACCCTCACGTAGAGGGTCGCGTCACCGTCGTACTTGAAATGGAGGGTGCACCGCCTGCCAAGGACGTGCGCGCGGGCGAATGTCTGCCAACCGCGGGCTAGGGCTATGTTGCCCGCGGCGGAGACCTCAACCACGACCCGGGAGGCCCTGCTGCAGCAGCCGTCTGCCTGCAGCCAGAGCCCGCCTAGACCAGAGGCCGGTAGCTCGTCGACGAAGAAGCGCGGAAGCTGAAGCCAGTTGCCGGCCGGATCCTCCGATCAGACAACGAACTCTGGCAGCACCTCTGCCGAGTGGAAGCGCGGCCGGGGAGGCGGCGCAGCCACGACACATCTCCCCTCATCGACAGGGCTGCCATGACCGGAGCGACCCCCGCCACGCACAGCGGCGCCACCCCGGGAGCGGGGCTGCGGCGGGTGTCGCGGTGTGCTTATGGGGACGGCCGTGTCCCGGCTTGGGCTCCAGGGAGCCGGGCCCCTCGCGAGGGGCCTTTCCTTTCTCTGCGGCGGAGAACCTCTTCAACGGCGCCATTGGAGCCAGTGATGGAGCCGGTGATGGAGCATAGAAGGAAGAAGAAAGCAGACCGGGAAGAGATGGGCGACGGGGGCTCTGCCCCCTCCCCATTTATAGCGAAAGAAGCCTAACCGGCGCCCCCCCCCCACGATCACAGGAAATGATGGTTTTCCTTGCATGTCGCAGGGACTTGTCAAGTCGGGTAGTTGCCGAGGCAGCGTGGGTAAGCGGAGACGCCCATGTCCAGTCAACCACCACGCGTCAACCGAGGCCGCAGGCTTTTGGGGCCCCCGGCGCTCCATGCTTGACCTTTGGCTTTGCCTCGAAGCCAAGCCCAAACGCGCCTTGGGCCCAGGGGCTACTATAGGCGTTCTGGGAACGTGGGTCACCAGACTTGCCTTCCTGTGGCCCATGGCGTGGCTGAGCTAGCAGGCCTGTACGGCCCATCTTCATCGACAAGGCACTCAAGACCCTCGCGAGGGGCCAAGCCTCACGAGGCGGACGATGCAAGGCCTCCTTAGGAGCGGCCTCGCCAGGAAGGCTCACGAGGGGCGGAGAGATCAAGGCAAGGCAAACCTTGCGAGGTCCTCGTGACGTGAGCCATGACGATCGAGACCAGGCGGGCGCCAGCGCGCGCAGCGTCCTTGCTTCCTCTTTGGTGCTAAGGGGGCAAGCGCAGGCGCGGAGTACCGAGGCATCAAGCAAAGGTTTCCACATCGGTGCAACAAGACGCAGACCAGCAGGACGGCAAGACGGAGGTCACCATGGAGCCCAAGACGGCGTCACTGCCAGAGCGTTTTGCAGGCGAAGACAACTTTTGTCAGGATAAGTTGTACTAGTTGTCCCCTTTCAAATTGGCCGTTGTTGGCTCCCTTCCCGCTCAATATTTGGGGAGAGGAACAGGGCCTATATAAGTAGAGCGAGCCACCATCGTAGGGGATAACTCATTCAGAGGCATCTCACCCACACAAGTTCGTCAAGCACAAGAACACCTCAACCTCAGGATGCTGTTCTTCCCCTTGTATTGTTCATCATCAACCCAAGAGGCAATCCACCACCACCACATTGGAGTAGGGTATTAGACCACAACGGTGGCTCGAACCAGTATAAATCTTGTGTCTTTGTGTTGTGAGTTTGTCGAGTTCGTCCACGAGATCTTAGCGAGCTAGGGCGTGGAACGGTAGGGAGGAAATCTTCGCGCGCACCCCAGTGTTCGAACCTTGAGGGTTTTGCCGGAACCCGAGATCTAACAGCGGTCGATGCAACTGCTTTCAATGGAAGATGGAGAGGCCAGCTAGCAGCAGCTTATACAGTTGATGGACACAACTGGCTATTCCCAGTTGCATTTGGTGTGTTGGAGGTAGAGTGTGAGGAGAGTTGGGTCTGGTTTCTGCAGCAATTGCGCAACATTATGGCCCTGTTTGGTTCAGCTGTGGATTTCTAAAAGCAGCTGTGAAAAATCTGATGTGAAAAAACTGCTGTGGAAAATCTGATGTGAAAAAGATGTAGGTCATTTGGCAAACCAGCTGATACAGCTTTTTCAGATTTTGGCCAGCAGCGGAATCAGATTTTGGAAAGCACCTCCTGGGCTGCTTCCGCTTTTGGTTCAGATTTTGGCAGCGGATTTCTGGAATCGGATTCTGCTGGGTTCACCCTTTGGTTCCGATTCTGCTGTGCGGCAGCGGAATCCGTTAGTAGAAGCTGAACCAAACAGGGCCTATAGGTACACCCTCATGTTTAGTTATACACACAGATGCTTGCAAGGGTTTAGAAACTGCAGTAGAAATTTTATTCCCTGGAGTGGAACATAGGGAATGTATGTGACACCTAGCACAGAATTTTAATAAGAAATTCAAAGGCAAAGTTTATGATGAGAATCTATGGCCAGCATCATACAAAGGCAGCTTGAGGAAGCATGAGCACCATTTGAGAGTGTTATATGCTCCTTTGGTGAAGGAGTACATGGATGAACATCATGGAAAGTTGTGGTCAAGAAGCAAATTCAGTGAAATCTGCAAAGTAGACTATGTGACCAATAACCTCGCTGAGTGTTTCAATGCAAAGTTCAAGTTAGTGAAAAGGCTTTTGCTGTGGCAAGTATTTGATAAGATTAGGCAGATGATCATGGTAAAGATGGTTCTTCGTAAAAGAATTGCAGAAACACAATATGATGGCCATCTTATGCTCCCATCTCTGATTAAGGCATTGCATGCCAAGGCAAGAGGACTAAGGATGAAATGCATTCGACCGTCGACATACGAGGCTGAGGTGACATACACTGACAGTAAAAATAGGGTATGGAGATATCCAGTGAACCTTGCAACTAAGGAATGCAGTTGTAGGCAATGGCCGATCCGCGGGAAACCGCGCGTACATGCTCTACATCTCATGACTGTTATTGGAAGTGAAGATGGTGAAGTAGATCAGTATTGCTCTGAATATTTCTCTGTTGCCAAATTTAGGGCTGCTTATGCTGAACATATGCCTGCACTCTTGGGAAAAGACCAATGGAACATAGTAGACCCAGGGTTCAGACTATGTTCTTCTGTACTGACTACACCACCAGGAAGACCAAGGAAAAGAAGGATAAGAGCTGGTGAAGAGGGTCATGTAAAAAAATGGCGTAAGTGCAAAAGATGTGGTATCCTAGGGCATATTGCTAGGTGTTGTACCAATCCAGATGATGCATCATTTGGAGAAGAGGAACAATGGGCAACAGCAATGCAAAGGAGAATGAAGCAAGTTTAGAGGAGAATGTAGAAGCAGAGGAGAATGCAGGAAGTTTAGAGAATGAGGCAACTGAAGTAGCAGCTTGGTATGTGTGCAATCTTTCCATTTTTTGCATGTGTTCATTTTTTATCGATGGCTAAGCTTATTTCTGTTTGACCCAGCTCTATGATAATTAGAGGCACAAGACAAAAAAGACCTAGAGAGGAAGAAACTTCGGTTGAACCATCATCTGATGCGGAATTTGAAACCATGGTTTATGAAGGTTTTAAAGCTATAAGAGAGAAGTTATTTTGTCTGAAGTTCCTTTAAAGATTACTGAACCCACAGATGACCGTCAACTGGTCATCACTTGCTCGATCAGTCAAAGCTCAACAAAACCGCCACCACCAGAAGTGAAGATCAGAAGCAACAAGACAAATCTTTCAAATGCACAATTTATCCCAGCCAGGGAAACCAGAAGCAAGATGATTAACCCATCCCGTTACACAAGGAGCAAGGCAAAGATTTGAACTTGAACTTGAATGCAAATCATAAACTTTGAGCTTTAAAGATTTTTAATAAGGATTATGTCGTCAATTTGAACTACTATGAAAACTTGTAAGGTGTAATAATTCTATTTTTAAACTTTGAAATTGAACTACTGAGGCAAAATTTGAATTTTAGGCAAACTTTGAATTTGAACCAACACTTGAAGTCCATTCCCCTGTGGTGTGAGTTGCATAGTTTGCTGAACTATTATAAATGTTAGGTGATCAATTTTATCTCTTTTGCGTGGTAAAACTTGTAGTCATGAGAAATGTGCTCCAAATGAGCTCCCAAGGTAGGGTAAACAACCCCATTTGTAATCAAGTTTTTTTGGACCTACTCCAAATGAGCCAAATATTTTTTATTAACACCAATTCAATCTATAGAGTGTAGATTCGAAGAATCACTATTTATTGAATTAATCTTTCCATTATTTATTTTTTTTTTGAAAAAATATACTTTAATAGAAAAACCATTAAAAACACGTTCACCATATGAAAATGGAAAACTAAGTTCAGATCCTTCTTATTCACTTTGAAATCAAGCTTTGGTGTTTTTTTTGATTTTTTTATTTTCAAAAACCGAAGGGAAACCCTACCTCCTCTCCTTGGTCACTATGAAACGTTCTCCGTGATAGCTCATATGTGTGAAGGTTTTTTCATGAAAATGTCCATAGACAAATTTTATGCTTTTTGGTTGGTAACATGTCACACAAGACAACATTGTGCGTAGGTTTTATATTTTTTTGATTTTTTTAATTAATGGTGTTCCCCTTGTGGGCGAAACGTAATCTGGCCCTCTTTTCGCCTTGTATTTTCTTCCACAGGCAACATGGAACGACAAGATATCCGTGCTAAAATTTAAATTTATTCAGGGTTCATTTAGCCCTTTTTTACACTAATTGAGTTTCCTAGGCATTTAATGTCCACAATTCAAATCTGAACTACGAATACATGCTCCAGCTCACCAAAATGGCTAGAAAAATTATACATGTGTCCTTGGGTGCATGTTTAGGTCCAATGCCAGGAATGGGAACAAATTACAACCGTACCGGTGTCATGGCTCATCCTCAAACATTTCGAATCTCGCTTTCCAAGTCCCCATAAATTCTAAACTCACCAAGAAGTCATCAAAGATGGCATGGTGTCACGTAATGGCACATATATGTTGTGGTAAAAACATTGTCCAATTTGGTACAAGCTTTATTACAAACCTCTTAAAAAACTGGAGCTTCTCTCAAAGAAGCCTCGCCGTTCTGATAGGGAAATGTGTTCCCCTTGTGGGCGAAACATAATCACTGCCTCTTTTCGCCTTGTATTTTCTTCCACAGGCAACATGGAATGACAGGATATCCGTGTTGAAATTTAAACTTATTCATGGTTCATTTGGCCATTTTATACACTAATTGAGTTTCCTAGGCATTTAATGTCCATAATTAAAATTTGAACTACAAAAACATGCTCCAGTTCACCAAAATGGCTAGAAAAATTATACATGTGTCCTTGGGTGCATGTTTAGGTCCC
Source organism: Aegilops umbellulata (assembly GCA_032464435.1). Taxonomy (NCBI): domain Eukaryota; kingdom Viridiplantae; phylum Streptophyta; class Magnoliopsida; order Poales; family Poaceae; genus Aegilops; species Aegilops umbellulata. Next base: position 242,629,853 of record CP136057.1, read on the forward strand.
ATGCCAGGAATGGGAACGAATTACAACCGTATCGGTGTCATGGCTCATCCTCAAACATTTGGTGTTGGATTTCGGGTTCCAGCAGACCCTTGAGGTTCGAACTCTGGGGTGCGCGCGGAGATTACGCCTTCTTCCTACCTGCACCCCTCCGCCTCGCAAAGATCTAAGCTATGGAAAGAACAGCACAAGAGACACAGGGTTTATAATGGTTCGGGCCACCGTTGTGGTGTAATACCCTACTCAAGTGTGGTGTGGCGGATTGCCTCTTGGGCTGATGACGATGAACAATACAAGGAATAATAGCCTCGCGAGGGTCTGTTCTTGGCTGGGGGGATGAACTCCTAGGAGGAGTTCAGTCGCCCTTCTCTCTCTCTCTCTCTGATCTGATTCTCTGGATCCTAGCTCATTCCAATTGCCTCTATCTACCCTCCTATTGGATTCCTCGATATCTAGATGCCCCTACCATGGGGGTGGCTGGTCCTATTTATAGGTAAAGGCCCTGGGTCTCTTCTCAAATATTGAGCGGGAAGGGCGCCAACAATTGGCCATTTTGAAGGGGAACATCTGGTACACTTATCCTGACTAAAGTTGGTCCTCGCCTGCCAAAGGCTCTGGTGGTGACGCTGGCTTGGGCTCCACAATGACTTCCTCTCCGCCGTTGGACTGGTCTTGGTCGCGTTGCACCGAAACGGGTGCCTTTGCTTGATGCTCTCGCCTGCGCTTGCTCCCTTTGCACTAAAGAGGAAAGAAGGACACTGCGCAGGCTGGCGCCCTCCTGGCGCCCTTTGTCGTCATGGCTTGCGTCATGGGCACCTCGCGAGGTACCCCGCCTTGATCTCTCCGCCTCCTCGCGAGCCGGCCTGATGAGGCCGTGCCGGAGGAAGCTCTGCGTCGTCAGCCCCGCGAGGCTTGGCCCCTCGCGAGGGTCTTGGGTCTGTGTTGATGAAGATGGGCCGTACTGGGCCCCCTTTGAGCCACGCCGCAGGCCGCAGGCAAGCAAGTTTGGAGATCCCCGTTCCCAGAACACCGACAGTAGCCCCCGAGCCCAAGGCGCGCCGGGACTTGGCCGTGCAAGGAGGCGAAAGGGCATGGGCGAAGCGCCGCGGGCCCTAACAGCCTGCGGCCTTGGGCGTCGCGTGGCGGTTGATTGGACGTGGGCGTCTCCACTTCCCCACGATGCCTCGGCATCTGCACGGATTGGACAAGTCCCTGCATGCAAAACGGGTCATGATTACGTGCGATCGTGGATGTCGGCGGTTGGCCTTCGCCGGCCATAAGTACGGAACAGCGCGCGCCCTTCCAGTCTAACTCCCCTCGCTTCTCCTTATTCCCAGTCCTCGCTCCGTCTTGCTGCGATGGCTTCGATCCGTCGGTTCTCGGCGGCAGAGAAAGGAAAGGCTCCCCGAGAGGAACCAGACCCTCTCCCGCCGAAGAAACGGCTCGCCCTTTGCTGCCGGGACGAGGTGACCTATCAGGTGCTGTCAAGGCCCTGGGGCGAGCGGGCACCGCCGGGGTTCTCGCTCCCCTTGTACGCCCACATCGAGGGCTGTGAAGGAGTCGTCGCCAATCGCCACGGGCGGCGCCGCCGTCGGCGCCGACGGGTCACGAAGGTGTGGGTCATCCCCCCTGGGTTCCACACCGAGGGCTCCTCCCGAGAGTTTGTGCTCCACGCCGCCAGGACTCCTCAGTCTTGGATTCGCCTTCCTCCCTTCTTCGCCTCCATCATCCCGCAGGGAGAACTGCTGGAACTGTGGCTGCAGCACGCCGGCTGCAGCACCCTTGCGACCGAGGCGGAGGTCGCGGTCGTTGCCCCGGGCGAGGTCTTCATGACTCGAGGCTGGGGCGAAATCGCCCGGGTTTGCAGGACAAGAGGCGCCTTCGTGATCCACTTGGAGTACGACGGTGCTTCGGTGATGTTCTTCAAGGTCTTTGACGCGAACGGGCGCCGGCTGGAGTGCTGCCTCAAGAGAGGTGGTCGGGACCCTGCTACAGCAAGGACTGGGCCCGCCGACCGCTCCCTTGGTGGCTCCTCGGGCGGCGGAGGATCCAGCGACTCCGGCGAGCCCTTCGTGCCTCCGGAGACGAGCGACGACAGCTACGAGCCCCCGAGCCGGCGTCGCTCCTGGAGCAGGGCGGGCTCGTCTGGCCGTCGCCGACTCTGATTTGGATGGGGTTGGCGCCGGCGCTTGACGGCCCACTGTTGATGATGGCGTCTTTTGTAGGGGCGCGTGTAGTTAGCGTCCCTTTAGGATCTGTTCCCTGCGAGGAATCAAAGACGCGCCCCGTGGGGGCTTGTAAGGTGCATGTGATCCTGTTTGATAATATAACCCTTGTCGTAGGATCGCGCGAGTTGCTCAATCCGTCTTAGCTCAGTTCTCCTTTTCGAACCTCACGAGGGCTTGGTGCTCTGCGCCGACAGGTCCCAGTCCCAAGGCGGCTTCAGCCGTCGCTGGTATGCCAGGTCGCGATGCCGTGGTCAAGGCCAGGAGGTGAGCGACCCGGGGACCGGTAAGAGCCCCTGAGTCGTGATGCTCAGGAGGTCCCCTTTGGCGCTCAAGCAGCCGTCGGTCGGTGAGAAAGGAGAGCGGCGTCGCTAACACGGGATTGCATTAGGTGCGGGGACAGTGCTACGGTAGCTGGTACTTCCGGGTAGTGACTTATCTTCGAGAATCAGGGACCGCTCCCTGGTGTGTCGCCGGGTCCGTGCATCGGCAGGCTTGAGGTTGCTCGGCGAGGTCCTCATGTGCCTCTCCCCTCTCGCCTTTGCTCCCCTTTATGCTGTACGTCCTCGGGTCCCGGCCCTCGAGCGGGTCCCAGCCGTCGCTGGTATGCCAGGTCGCGATGCCGTGGTCAAGGCCAGAGGGTGAGGGCTGGAGAGCCAGTAGGAGCCCTGAGTCGCGATGCTCAGGCACCCCCCATTTAACGTGCAAGCGGTTCGCGCAGGTGAGAGTGAAGGAGGCACCGCAAGGGCCTCGCCGGACGCAGCTCCTTCAGGAGATCCTGTAGACTCATCATAGAAAGAACGAGGGGTTGCCGTGACAATCGATAGTCAGCCGTTGGTTGCTTCCGAGGGGTGATGAGGCACTGAAGGCTTGACGAGGTGGCGCAGTGCGGGGCTGCCGCGGCCAAAGCTTAGCCATTCAGGTTTGTCAGCGTTGCAGGGTCGGACCCATGCGCAAGCGTCGTGCCGTTTTGGGAGCAGCTCCGTCAGTTGGCGTCAGTCGAGTGGGAAACTAAGTCAAACACATTAGCCGCGAAGGAGTGGATTCATTCAAATAGATGCTGGGAAGGCAGACGTCACAGGGTCAGGCCCGAGCGACCTGGGGATGATGCAGCCCGAGGGGCGCACCCAACAAAGTAAGCTAACAACATGAAATAAGCGGGATACATGCCGCAGGGACGGACCCACACGGCCTGGAAATAATGCAGCCCTGGGGGGCGCTCCCAGCTGGAAATGAAACTTGAAAGATGTCACCTGATAATGTTGAGGACGAAGCAGTGTCGGTGTAGCAGACTCATTGGGCTGCGGAAGCCGATCCTCATGAGCCCCCAGGCCCAGGAGCCTCGGGAGGCTCCGGAGGCGCTGGTGGCTCCTTGCGAACCATATCCATCTCCGCCAAGGCTGCGGAACGCCTGGCCTCTTGAGCCTCCATGATGCCCCTCCTGAGGCGCTGGTACGTGGCAGCCGCGTTCGACAAGCCGCAAGGCATGCGAACATAGCTGTGGGGTGTACCTTCGCAGCGCCCCACTCGCGAGGGCCAGAGGCGCTCCAGAGAGGCAACTCGATTGAGCCCTGGTATGTCGATGCAGACGCGCAGCCCACCATCCTCGCCTGGATGGGGAGCCACAGCTGGTAGGCGGTGGCCGCCTCTCATGACTCTCGACTCCTGTAGCTCCTGAATGGCCTTGCTGACGAACTCCTAATGGTCTGGCCCTCCTTGCCTTACTCCTTCTTGAGGGAAACGTGCTTCGAAACACGCCTCCATGTGGTGCCCAAGCGCCTCCCTCGTGACCTGAGCCAGGTCGGTGGCCCTCCAGGGGAGAGCCTCCGAGCCTTGCCTGAGGAGGGCGCCGGGCACGCCTTCCTATGCGATGGAAGGAGGTTCCCCCTGGGCAGGCGCGGGCCCTGAGGGGCCTGCCTCCTAAGGGACCGGGCCGGACGATGTCTTCTTCTTCTTGGGGGTGGTCTCGGGAAGCCTCCTGCTTCCGCGATCCGGGTCTTCCAGTGATGCGGCCTGAAAAGCTCGTTCCAGGGAACACACCACGTCCTTCTCTTCACAGGGCACCGTGATGACTCCGCCACTTCCTGGCATCTTGAGGACGTTCTAGCCGTGGTGAGTCACGACCATGAACTTGGCCAGCTCTGGGTACCCAAGGATGGCGTTGTACGGCAGGCGAATGTGAGCGACGTCGAAGTCGGTGAGCTCGGTGCGGTAGCTGTCGCGTCCTTCGAAGGTGACAGGGAGGCGGACCTGCCCAATCGGGACCGTGGGGCCGTCGGTGACTCCGGAGAAAGGCTTGGTTGGCTGAAGCTGGTTGTAGGGCACTCGGAGATTATTGAATGTTTCCACGGACAGGACGTTGAGCCCTGCCCCGCCATCGATGAGGGTCCTGGTGACCACCACGTTGCTGATGATTAGGGAACAAAGCATCGGGAGGACTCCGGCTATGCCCACGCACTTGAGCTGATCCGCTGAGCTGAACGTGATGGCGCACGCCGACCACCTGAGGGGGCGCATGGCTTCGAGCTTGGGGAAGACTGCATTTAATTCACGAGCGAACTGCTTGAAGATGTACCGAGAGGCTGGTGCTGGAGCTCCGCCTAGGATGCAGGCGATCGCGCGCGGCTCCTGGAAGCCCGCAGCCCCCTCGTCCTGGTGGTGGTCCTCGTTTCTTCTTGGCTGCGGCGGCAGCGGAGGGAGGCCTGCGTTGCCTTGCGGGCGATCCTCGCGAGGCTGGTCCCTCCAGTCTCCCTCGCGAGGCGGGTCTTGCCAGCGGTCCTCGCGAGGTCGATCGCGCCACCCTTGGCGTGGGCCGCGGTCTTCCAAGCGTCATGCGTTCCTTCCTCCTCCTCGACCGTAGCCCCGGTCGGCACGGTCGGGGCGACGGACGATCCTTCCTTCTCACACGGCTCGGAGCTCTTGACATTCGTTGGTGTTGTGGGTGTGGAGGTCGTCGTACACAATGTACCGACTGCCCTTGGAAGATTCGGGCTGATCTCTGCCCCGCTTGGTGTCCGGTTCTGCCGCGAGCACGGCAGCCCCATTGCGCTTCACATCCTTGGCCTTGGACTTCTTCTCTTCTGGGTCTGCGACAGGTAGCTCGAGGAGGGAGAGACGCCCTTCCTCAGCCCTGGCGTACTTGGTCGCCAAGTTGAACAGCTCCAAGGAAGTGCACAGGTCTTCATGCATCGCCAGCTCCTCTTTCATCTTGACGTCGTACACGCCGTGGGAGAAGGCCGAGATGATGGCCTCCTCGGACACCTTGGGAATCTTGAGGCGTGCGTTGTTGAAGCGCTGGATGTACTTTTGTAGGGTCTCTCCGGGTTGTTGCTTGATGCAGTGCATGTCGCTCATGGCGGGTGGCCGGTCGCGGGTACCTTGGAAGTTGGCGATGAAGCGGGTGCGCATCTCGTCCCAGGAGGAGATCGTGCCTGGAGCCAGGTTCAGGAGGCAGGTGCGGGCCCCGTCCTTGAGCGCCATGGGAAACCAGTTCGCCATGACCTTCTCATCTCCGTTGGCAGCTTCGATGCCCAGCTCATAGAGCTGGAGGAACTCCGCAGGGTCGGCCGTGCCATCGTAACGAGGAGGCAGGTCTGGCTTGAACTTGCCGGGCCACGCGACGCTGCGCAGCATGGTGGTGAAGGCACGACAGCCCGCCGTGGCCACGGGGGGCCTTGGGTGACAGAGAGCTTGGTCTCGCAGGTCCGTGCGCTGCAGCTGGGAGCAGTGCATGGTCTTGGGGTGTGGGAGCAGGAGCATGGCCGCGTCGCGCTGGAGCAGGGAGTGCCCAGGCAGCTTCTTGCGGGCGAGGGACTTCTTGGCAGCTCTGCTCTTGCCGCGTTGGCGCCTGACGGAGCGGGTTCCGCCCAGGGGCCACGCGCCTTGGAGCCAGGGCGTCTTCTTGATGAGGAGGCGGCTGGGGCGCCCTTGGAGCTTCATCGCCCGTGCGGGGCGGGGTGCGGTGCAGTGGAACGGACGCCGCAGGAGAGCCCCCCGGGCACGGACGAGCTCGCCGACGCGGTCGAGCCATTCTTCGTAGACGTCGTCGACGGGACAGTAGCACAGGAGCTCGTTTGCCGCGATGAGCGTAGCTCGATCCTCCATGGATGCGCGGAGCGCGCGGGACGAAGAACCAGCTGGGGTGAGCGAGGGAGTAGCGGTGCGGCCGTCCTGCCGGCGGGGCGGATGCTGAGACGATGCTTGCTGCTCGTTCCCCGCCGGGCCGGTGGCGGCGTTGACGGCAGGTAACGGGGAACGGCGAGGACGCCCACCGACGGGAGCCGTCTGGGCGACGCGGGAAGCGAGAGCGGCTCGGTGCTCGACGCGGGCCCGACAAGTGTCAGACATGGGCGCGATGGTCGGAGGAGAACGGGGCGGTGGAAGACGAATTCCGGCGCACCCCTACCTGGCGCGCCAAATGTCAGATTTCGGATTCCGGCAGACCCTTGAGGTTCAAACTCTGGGGAGCGCGCGGAGATTACGCCTTCTTCCTACCTGCACCCCTCCACCTGGCAAAGATCTAAGCTATGGAAAGAACAGCACAAGAAACACATGGTTTATACTGGTTCGGGCCACCGTTGTGGTGTAATACCCTACTCCAGTGTGGTGTGGTGGATTGCCTCTTGGGCTGATGATGATGAACAATACAGGGAAGAACAACCTCGCGAGGGTCTGTTCTTGGCTGGGGGGATGAACTGCGAGGAGGAGTTCAATCGCCCTTCTCTCTCTCTCTCTCTCTCATCTGATTCTCTAGATCCTAGCTCATTCCAATTGCCTCTATCTGCCCTCCTATCGGATTCCTCGATCTCTAGATGCCCCTACCCTGGGGGTGGCTGGTCCTATTTATAGGCAAAGGCCCTGGGACTCTTCCCAAATATTGAGCGGGAAGGGCGCCAACAATTGGCCATTTTGAAGGGGAACATCTGGTACACTTATCCTGACTAAAGTTGGTCCTCGCCTGCTAAAGGCTCTGGTGGTGACGCTAGCTTGGGCACCACAATGACTTCCTCTCCGCCGTTGGACTGGCCTTGGTCTTGTTGCACCGAAACGGGTGCCTTTGCTTGATGCTCTCGCCTGCGCTTGCTCCCTTTGCACCAAAGAGGAAAGGAGGACACGGCGCGGGCTGGAGCCCGCCTGGCGCCCTTTGTCGTCATGGCTTGCGTCATGGGCACCTCGCGAGGTACCCCGCCTTGATCTCTCCGCCTCCTCGCGAGCCAGCCTGATGAGGCCGTGCCTGAGGAAGCTCCGCGTCGTCCTCCCCGCGAGGCTTGGCCCCTCGCGAGGGTCTTGGGTCTGTGTTGATGAAGATGGGCCGTGCTAGGCCCCCTTAGAGACACGCCGCAGGCCGCAGGCAGGCAAGTCTGGGGACCCCCGTTCCCAGAACGCCGACATTTGGAATCTCGGTTTTTAAGTCCCAATAAATCCTAAATTCACCAGAAAGTCATCAAAGGTGGCATGGTGTCACATCATGGCACATATATGTCGTGGTAAAAACATTGTCCAATTTGGGCGAAGCTTTATTACAAACCTCTTACAAAAACTGGAGCTTCTCTCAAGGAAGCCTCATGGTTTCGATAGGGAAACGTGTCCCCTTGTGGGCGAAACGTAATCACTGCCTCTTTTCGCCTTGTATTTTCTTCCAGGTGCAACATGGAACGACAGGATATTCGTGCTGAAATTTAAACTTATTGAGGGTTCGTTTGGCCTTTTTGTACACTAATTGAGTTTCCCAGGCATTTAATGTCCATAATTCAAATCTGAACTACAAATACATGTTCCAGTTCACTAAAATGGCTAGAAAAATTATACATGTGTCCTTGGGTGCGTGTTTAGGTCCCATGCCAGGAATGGGAACGAATTACAACCATACCGATGTCGTTGCTCATCCTCAAACATTTCGAATCTTGGTTTTTAAGTCCCCATAAATTCTAAACTCACCAGAAAGTCATCAAAGGTGGCATGGTGTCACGTCATGGCACATATATGTCGTGGTAAAAACATTGTCCAATTTGGGCCAAGCTTTATTACAAACCTCTTACCAAAACTGGAGCTTCTCTCAAAGAAGCCTCATTGTTCTGATAAGGAAACGTGTTCCCCTTGTGGGCGAAATGTAATCACTGCCTCTTTTCGCCTTGTATTTTCTTCCACGGGCAACATGGAACGATAGGATATCCGTGCTAAAATTTAAACTTATTCAGGGTTCGTTTGGCTTTTTTATACACTAAATGAGTTTCCTAGGCATTTAATGTCCAATATTCAAATCTGTACTAGAAATACATGCTCCAGTTCACCAAAATGGCTAGAAAAATTATACATGTGTCCTTGGGTGCATGTTTAGGTCCCATGCCAGGAATGGCTCATCCTCAAACATTTGGAATCTCGGTTTTTAAGTCCTAATAAATCCTAAACTCACCGGAAAGTCATCAAAGGTGGCATGGTGTCACATCATGGCACATATATGTCGTGGTAAAAACATTGTCCAATTTGGGCCAAGCTTTACTACAAAGCTCTTACAAAAATTGGAGCTTCTCTCAAGGAAGCCTCGTGGTTTCGATAGGGAAACGTGTCCCCCTTTTGGGCGAAACATAATCACTGCCTCTTTTCACCTTGTATTTTCTTCTACGGGCAACATCGAACGACAAGATATCCTGTAACGCCCCAGATGTAACTTGCCATATTTGTAATCCAACTCTTGCCATTTCCGGCTATGTGTTATGATATTTCCCTCCGTGGTTGGGTTCTCTCCGTTTTGCATTTTGGTCATGTCATGCTTTTCATATCATGTCATCATGTGCATCGCTTTCGCATACGTGTTCGTCTCATAAATCCGAGCATCTTTCCCGTTGTCCGTTTTGCAATCCGGCGCTCCTATGTCTCCCGGCGTCCCCGTTTACATTTCTTCGTGAGCGGGTATTAAATATTCTCGGAATGGACCGAGGTTTGACATGTGGCCTCGGTATAGCACCGGTAGACCGCTTGTCAAGTTTCGGGTCAATCGGAGTTTTTTTTTTGACTATTTACTGTGGGGTAAGACCCCACATCCCATTTATTATAAAAACAAAAAGTCCAGGAAATTACAAAGCACTGGGAAAGTGCCGAAGAAAAAAATGAGTCATATATACAACTTACCTATAGTTAGAAGATATAAGTTAAGAAGAAGCTATCCTAGATGATTTACAGAAGAGCATTAACCCAGGCTAACAATTGCGCTCGAAGAGAACTGTTAAGTCTGTGGGATAGGAGGAGGATATCATGTACAAAATTGCATCGCCAGGTAGCAAAACGAGCCTGCTCTCCCCTGAAGATCCTCCCATTCCTGAGAATCCAAATATTCCATGCTGCAGTCAGCATGACCTCGAAAAAAAATGGTTGGCGAAAATTTGATCTGGCACTGGCAACACACTCCTGGACATTAGCACCCTGGGACCAGTCAATCTGAAGGTAGTGCCACACTCTTGAGCTGAAATTGCACTGAAAGAACAAATGGGTTCTGTCCTCATGTACATAAGCATTACATATAACACAAAGATTATCCTCAGCTTGAGACCTCCAATGTCTTCTTACCAGCATGTCTTTGGTGTTGAGCCTATCAAAGAATAATAATCAACCAAAGACTTTAATCTTCATAGTGCATCTGCTCTTCCATAGGGTCAATCGGAGTTCGTTTGGTACTCCAACGGTTAACCGGGTAACCGTGAAGGCCTCGTGTGTGTTGCAGCCCAACATCCCTCCAAAGTGGCCCAAAACCCACCTAAGTCCCCTCCATCCTCTCGGTCGTTCGATCACGATCGCGTGGCCGAAAACCGCACTCCATTTGGAGCTTCCTAGCCCCCTCTACCTATATATATGTGCTCCCCTCGAATTTTCCGCGCAGTCCAACCCTAGCCCCGCTCCCCGCGCGCCGCCGGACACGTCTGTCCGCGCCGGACGCGTCCAGCCTCCACATCACTCCAGCCAATCCCGTCGCGCCACGTCGCCTCCGCCGCCGTCTCCCCCAATCCCCCGCCGCCACGTGGCTCCTCCCCCGCCTCTCTCTCTCCTCCCGCTCGCGCCGACCCGCGGGGCCCGCTTCGGGCCCGCCGGCCCGCCCGCCGCCGCCGCTCGCCCGCGCCGCCCGCTCCCGCCTGCTGCGCCGCGCCTCCGCCGAGCTCGCTGTCCGCCGCGCCGCTCCCGCCTGCGCCGCCGCCCGCGTCGCGCCGCCGCCGCGCCGCGCGCGCCTCCCTCCGCCGCCGCGGATCCGCGCCCGCCGCCGCCTCGGTTCCGCCGCCCAGCGCCGGCCACCGCGACCGCCGCCGCCTCCCGCGCCATCTCCGGCCCGCCGGATCTCAGATCCGTTTTCAGGGTTGACTTTCCCCGATCCCGTTTTCTAAGTCTTTAAAATTTTGTATCATCATGCCATGTTCAACCTGCCATAACTTTGCAACCGTTGCTCCGTTTCGCGCGTATTATATGTCAATTTGTTCGCCTCGAAGAGTACATCACTTTGCTCCATTGCATCATTTTCATTTGAGGTCATCTTGACGCCATAAATGCTGCTAGAAGAGGGCTAGTTGATGTTTATTGCTGGATCTTATCTGATCATGCACTTTTGTCATTTTTGCCATGATTGATGTGTACCTCCTATGAAGTTGAGTCCTACATGAGTTTTGTAATATGCCATGTTATCTATCCATAGGTTTTTGCCATGTATTTTTTTCATACTTGTGGTGACTAGCACAAGCATGCAAACTAGGTCACTTGATGTTGCTGATTTCAGAGACTTAGTGATTTCACCAAGTCCCTGACTGCTGTTATTCTCATGCCATGTATTCATGTTGTTTCTGAGAGATCTATACAGAATTTTAGCATGATCAGTAAGGATGTTTTGAACTTGAGTATTTTCTCTATCCATCCATGCCTTTGTTTGCAATTATGGAGTGCCAGAGCTTGAGTCAATGGAGCTCTACTTTTGCTTCAAAATGTTGCTGGCAGATTGTTTACATGTTATTCGATTTTGCCAAGCTTGGTGTAGTTGATCCTTGCGTGATATGATGTTATTCTTGCCCTGTCTAGTTACTATGCCATGTCTTCCTGATGTATGTATGCTTAGTTTATCATGAATTGCTCTGTAGCGAGTGCATCAAGCTCACGAACATGCCTAGTCGTTATTAGTTTTCTGCCATGTCCAGTTTTCTGCTAAGTCTGAAACCTGTAACGAAATTTGCTTATTTGACATGGGTGTAATCATATTTTCTGATCCTTTTTGGCTTATGGTCAGTAAGGGACTTTTGTCAAGTGCTATGAGTAGCTTCATGCCATGCCTGTCTTTGCTATGTTCTGAACCTGTAGCATGTTGTTTCGTTGCTCTGGACATGTCATCCTGATGTTAGTTTTCTGCTATGTTGTTAATTTCACCAAGTCTGAGAACCTGTTATCTTGTGCACTTTTGCCATGCTTGTTTGGAACTGTTATGATGTGAATTGGCCGTAGCTCAGTGTTCATCTTTTGTCGTGCATCTTGTGTAGATTATTGTCATATGCTTTGTTGCCATGTTTGGGTGCAGTAGCTTAATTATTTGTTGATTGCTAAGTAGCATCATGCTGTTTATGGCAGATTCGTGTCATTCTTGTATTGCTTGCCATTTGCTAACCGTGCATCCGATTTCGGTGTTCTTTATATCGATTTCAACCGAAATCACATCACCTATCCAGTGGCATGCTTGGTTTGCCAAGATTATGCCCTGTTAACCCTTGTCCTTCCGGAGCATGCATTCGCATTGCATATCACCTCTCGTATATCATGCCATGTTTTGCATCATATTGCTTGCGCATTGCATCGTGGTTGATTTTGGTTCCTTTGCTTGTTCTCTTGTCTTGGGTAGAGCCGGGAGACGAGTACGTGAACGAGGATTCCGTTGAGAACGCTTTCGAGGACCAAGCTTTCGACAACTCTGAAACTTTTGCAGGCAAGATGACCATACCCTCGAAATCACTTCTATCTTTGCTTGCTAGATTGCTCGCTCTTTTGCTATGCCCATGCTGCGATACCTACCACTTGCTATATCATGCCTCCTATATTGCCATGTCAGCCCCTAACCATCCATGTCCTAGCAAACCGTTGTTTGGCTATGTTACTGCTTTGCTCAGCCCCTCTTATAGCGTTGCTAGTTGCAGGTGAAGATGAAGTTTGTTCCTTGTTGGAACATGGACTTGTTGTTCCTTGTTGGAACATGTTTACTTGTTGGGATATCACAATACCTCTTATTTAATTAATGCATCTATATACTTGGTAAAGGGTGGAAGGCTCGGCCTTATGCCTGGTGTTTTGTTCCACTCTTGCCATCCTAGTTTCCGTCATACCGGTGTTATGTTCCCGGAGTTTGCGTTCCTTACACCGTTGGGTGATTTATGGGACCCCCTTGACAGTTCGCTTTGAATAAGACTTTTCCAGCAAGGCCCAACATTGGTTCTTACCATTTGCTACCACCTACCTTTTTCCCCCCGGGTTTTCGCGAGCCCGAGGGTCATCTTTTTTTTAGCCCCCCCGGACCAGTGCTTCTCTAAGTGCTGGCCCGAACCGAGCAACCTGCGGGGCCACCTCGTGGCAACTCGAGGGCTGGTTTTACTCGTAGCTTGACTTATCCGGATGTGCCCTGAGACTGAGATATGTGCAGCTCCTATCAGGATTTGTCGGCACAATCGGGCGGTTTTGCTGGACTTGTTTTGTTGCTGCCGAAATGTCTTGTAGTCTGGGATTCCGAGATTGATCGGGTCTTCCCGGTAGAAGGAATATCCTTCGTTGACCGTGAGAGCTTATAATGGGCTAAGTTGGGACACCCCTGCAGGGTATTATCTTTCGAAAGCCGTGCCCGCGGTTATGAGGCAGATGGGAATTTGTTGATGTCCGGTTGTAGAAAACCCGAAGTTGACCTTATTTAAAACACATCAACCGCGTGAGTAATCGTGATGGTCTCTTCTCGGCGGGTTCCGGGAAGTGAACACGGTTGTTGGAGTTATGCCTGACGTAGGTTGTTTCAGGATCACTTCTTGATCACTTCTAGTTTCTCGACCGTGCTTTGCCTTCTCTTCTCGCTCTCTTTTGCGCTGTAGCCACCATATGCTAGTCGCTTGCTGCAGCTCCACCTCACAAACCCCTTTCCCACCTTTAAGCTTAAATAGTCTTGATCTCGCGGGTGTGAGATTGCTGAGTCCCCGTGACTCACAGATATTATCACCACAGTTGCAGGTACCAACGATGCCAGTGCAGATGGCGCGACCGAGCTCACTTGGGAGTTCGACGAGGAACGTGGCCGTTACTATGTTTCTTTTCCAGATGATCAATAGTGGAGCCCAGTTGGGTGATCCGGGGATCTGTTTAGCATTTGGGGTAGTCTTCTTTCATTTTGGTACCGTAGTCGGACCTTGAGTGTAATCTGTTTGATGGATGTTATTTATGTACTTGTGTGAAGTGGCGATTGTAAGCCAACTATGTATCTTTTCCCTTATTTATTACATGGATTGTGTGAAGATTACCTCACTTGCGACATTGCTTTCAATGCGGTTATGCCTCTAAGTCGTGCCTCGACACGTGGGAGATATAGCCGCATCGAGGGCGTTACATATCCGTGCTGAAATTTAACTTATTCAGGGTCCGTTTTTCCTTTTTATACAATAATTTAGTTTCCTAGGCATTTAATGTCCATTCAAATCTGAACTACAAATACATGCTCCAGTTCACCAAAATGGATAGAAAAATTATACATGTGTCCTTGGGTGCCTGTTTAGGTCCCATGCCAGGAACTGGAATGAATTACAACCGTATCGGTGTCATGGCTCGGCCTCAAACATTTCGAATGTCGGTTTTTAAGTCCCCATAAATCCTAAATTCACCAGAAAGTCTTCAAAGGTGGCATGGTGTCACGTCATGGCACATATATGTCATCGAAAAACATTGTCCAATTTGGGCCAACCTTTATTACAAACCTTTTAAAAAACTAGAGCTTCTCTCAAAGAAGCCTCGTGGTTCCGATAGGGAAACATGTTCCCCTTGTGGGCGAAATGTAATCACTGCCTCTTTTCGCCTTGTATTTTGTTCCACGGGCAACATGGAACGACAAGATATCCGTGCTGAAATTTAACTTATTCAGGGTTCGTTTTTCTTTTTTATACAATAATTTAGTTTCCTAGGCAATTAATGTCCATTCAAATATGAACTACAAATACATGCTCCAGTTCACCAAAATGGCTAGAAAAATTATACATGTGTCCTTGGGTGCCTGTTTAGGTCCCATGCCAGGAAATGGAATGAATTAGAACCGTATCGGTGTCATGGCTCGGCCTCAAACATTGCTATTCTCGGTTTTTAAGTCCCCATAAATCCTAAATTCACCAGAAAGTCTTCAAAGGTGGCATGGTGTCACGTCATGGCACATATATGTCATCCGAAAAACATTGTCCAATTTGGGCCAACCTTTATTACAAACCTTTTAAAAAACTAGAGCTTCTCTCAAAGAAGCCTCGTGGTTCCGATAGGGAAACATGTTCCCCTTGTGGGCGAAACGTAATCACTGCCTCTTTTCGCATTGTAATTTCTTCCACGGGCAACATGGAACGACATGATATCCGTGCTGAAATTTAAACTTATTCTGGGTTCGTTTAGCCTTTTTATACACTAATTGAGTTTCCTAGGCATTTAATGTCCATAATTCAAATCTGAACTACAAATACATGCTCCAGTTCACCAAAATGGCTAAAAAATTATACATGTGTCCTTGGGTGTATGTTTAGGTCTCATGCTAGGAATGGGAATGAATTACAACTGTACCTGTCTCCTGGCTCGTCCTCAAACATTTCGAATCTCGGTTTGGAAGTCCCCATAAATCCTAAACTCACCAGAAAGTCATCAAAGGTGGCATGGTGTCACGTCATGGCACATATATGTCGTGGTAAAAACATTGTCCAATTTGGGCCAAGCTTTATTACAAACCTCTTACAAAAACTCGTGCTTCTCTCAAAGAAGCCTCGTGGTTCCGATAGGGAAACGTGTCCCCCTTGTGGGCGAAACGTAAGCACTGCCTCTTTTCACCTTGTATTCACTTCTATGGGCAACATGGAACGTTAGGATATGCATGCTGAAATTTAAATTTATTCAGGGTTCGTTTGGCCTTTTTATAGACTAATTGAGTTTCCTAGGCATTTAATGTCTATAATTCAAATATGAACTACAAGTACATGCTCCAGTTCACCAAAGTGGCTAGAAAAATTATACATGTGTCCTTGGGTGCATGTTTAGGTCCCATGCCAGGAATGGGAATGAATTCCAACCGTACCGGTGTCATGGCTCGTCCCCAAACATTTTGAATCTCGGTTTTTAAGTCCCCATAAATCCTAAACTCACCAGAAAGTCATCAAAGGTGGCATGGTGTCACGTCATGGCACATATATGTCATCGTAAAAACATTGTCCAGTTTGAGCCAAGCTTTATTACAAACCTCTTAAAAACTGGAGCTTCTCTCAAAGAAGCCTCGTGGTTCCGACAGGGAAATGTGCTCCCCTTGTGGGCAAAACGTAATCACTGCCTCTTTTCGCGTTGTATTTTCTTCTACGGGCAACATGGAACGACATGATATCTGTGCTGAAATTTAAACTTATTCAGGGTTCGTTTGGCCTTTTCATACACTAATTGAGTTTCCTAGGCATTTAATGTCCGTAATTCGAATCTGAACTACAAACACATGCTCCATTTCACCAAAATGGCTAGAAAAAAATTATACATGTGTTCTTGGGTGCATGTTTAGGTCTCATGCCAGGAATGGGAATGAATTACAACCGTACCGGTGTCCTGGCTCGTCCTCAAACATTTTGAATCTTGATTTTTAAGTCCCCATAAATCCTAAAGTCACCAGAAAGTCATCAATAGTGGCATGGTGTCATGTCATGGCAGATATATATCATGGTGAAAACATTGTCCAATTTGGGCCAAGCTTTATTACAAACCTCTAATAAAAACTGGAGCTTTTCTCAAAGAATCCTCGTGGTTCTGATAGGGAAACTGTTCCCCTTGTGGGCGAAACGTAATCACTTCCTCTTTTCGCCTTGTATTTTGTTCCACGGGCAACATGGAACGACAGGATATTAATGCTGAAATTTAAACTTATTCATGGTTCGTTTGGCCTTTTTATACACTAATTGAGTTTCCTAGGCATTTAATGTCCATAATTCAAATCTGAACTACAAATACATGCTCCAGTTTAGCAAAATGGCTAGAAAAATTATACATGTGTCCTTCGGTGCATGTTTAGGTCCCATGCCAGGAATGGGAACGAATTACTACCGTACTTGTCGGGGGGAATCGGCTTCCTCGAACACCTATGGGGACCGAGCCCCTTACTGGTTCGGCGGGGGGCGGAGGTTGCACAAAGAGCGGATCGAGGCGGTGCACACAAGGGATTTTACCCAGCTTCGGGCCGCAAGGATGCGTAAAACCCTACTGCTGCTTTGTGGATTGTATTGTGTTCTTGCTCTGGAGCGCGTGGTGCTACAGTGCACACGAGCCGCTGGCGAGACCGAGCGTGGCGATGGGTGTCCTCTCTCCTCCTACGTGCGCATGCGGCCTCCAAGGGGTTACCCAAAGGTGGCAGCGCAGGTGGGGGCAAAAATGGGAGAATGTTGTAGTGGGTACAGCTGCCTGTACAGTGGCTGTACAGTGCTATCATACCTAACTCTGACGGCGGGGGACAAGGGCAATAAATGCCCGTCCGCGTCGCCCAGACGGTGCAGGGAAGTGGACCGTCAGGAGCGCCACCGTTTGCCACGATGGCTACTTTTTCAGCTTCGCTTCGCCACCGCATGCCCCTGGCTACACAACCTCCTGCCATGTGCGCCTGGAATGCCCCCAGAGCGACACGTTGGTGGGTGAGCTGGAGCGCAGGCATGGGGTGGTAACTTGCCGCGGCAAACGCCTTGCCGCGGTGGATGTCTTGTCGCGCCCGGGAGCTTGTCGCTCACCGGGCCTTGCCGGAGCGCGGGACGCGCCGTGGCAAGGTCCTTGTCGCGCCGTGGTTGGCCTTCCTGGCAAGGTCCTCTTGCCGGGGTCTTGTGCTTCGAACGGTCGTCCCGGCAAGCTCCTCTTGTCGGGGCCTTGCTCTCTTCGGGTGGCCTTCCCGGCAGGCTCCTCCTGCCGGGGGCTTGGCTCAAATACTTTGTTCTTGAATGGCCCAAGAGGGGACCGTGGAGGGTCTTGGCGATCACCTGGCAGGCCTTGCCGCGGGGTTCTACGACTGCCCGTGCACAAGTTCGGGGTACTAAGGTACCCCTATTTTAGTACACCGACAGGAGCCCCCGGGCCTGGGCCATACACGGTGCCGAGCGCCCACCCTGCATCTTGATTGGCTGAGCGGGGCGGTCGAGCCCCCACCCTGCTCCTTTATAAAGAGCAAGAGGGGGCGACAGGAACTCACACTCCTCCATCCTTTCTTTTCTTCATCCTCTGACCCACCCCCTCTCCATTAGCCATGGAGAAAGGGAATCCGGGTCCTTCATTGGTGGCGGCGAGGGTTGCCGCCAGGCAGCGCGCCCCTCCTCCCCTTGCACCCGCGATGGCGGAGCCAGCCGTAAGGGGAAGGGGGAGGGGGCGAGGTCGTGGACGAGGGTGTGGACGAGGTCGCGGCGCCCAGGGAAGAGGCGGGCGGGGCGACGCGCCGGCCTCGCCTCCGCCAGCGGCCCCTCTTCCCATGGCGGTCCATCTCGGGGACGATCCTTGCGAGTTCTTCGTCAGGCTGCGCCGGGCGCCTCGCCGCAGCCTCTGCCTCCCGGCTCCCTTCGCGAGCGTGATGGAGATGGAGCAGCCCGAGACGCTAAGGCTGCGCATGAAGGGCTACGGGATCAGCGGCACACGGGTCCACGTCGAGTTCCCAGCCCCCGGCGTAGTGTATCTTGGCCGAGGGTGGAAGACATTCGCCCGTATCCACACCTTGACGGAGGGGTTCACCCTCCATTTCAAGTTAATGGAGGACGATCTCCTCTCCGTCAAGGCCTTCGGGGACTTCGGGACCCGGGCCCGGTGCTGCGTGGATAGCTCCTCCGACAGCGAAAGCTCCTCCTCGAGCGAGAGTGACGAGGAGGGGAGCGACAGCGATGACGAGGGAAGCGGTTGTCGGGATGACGGGTCCGACTAGGCGCCGATAGCAGCTCCGTGTGGCACCGGCGACACCATCATCCGGGTCGTCGGCTCCTTGAGCTTCTCGGGGTCGTCTTCCCGGGCGGCTGGAGTGGCGAGGCTGTGGAAGAGGAGGTGGACTGGCGGCAAGGCCGTCAACTCGGAGTACGAGGGCTAGGTGCCCCCGACAGCGTG
Source organism: Aegilops umbellulata (assembly GCA_032464435.1). NCBI lineage: Eukaryota > Viridiplantae > Streptophyta > Magnoliopsida > Poales > Poaceae > Aegilops > Aegilops umbellulata. Next base: position 242,648,404 of record CP136057.1, read on the forward strand.
TTGACGTCCCGCCGCCTCATCTTCGAGCTCCATCTCCGGTGCCACCGCCACCATCTAGCCTCTGGAGCCCCCGGGGCGTTCTGTTGGTGTCTTCTGCCACCCGTAGCTCGCCTAGGCGCCCCTTTTGCCCTTTTCGCCTCCTTGCCCTACCTCCTGAGGAGAGAGACAAGAAAGGGATTACGGGCATCTTATCTTTATTCAATCTGTAAGCCCTCGGGCCTTAGCTGTGTTTAAAACTTGTAATCCCATCTTTTCATGTTTTTCATTCTCTTTGAACTGTACCTGAGCGGAATGTTTTTAATGAAAAGGGGATGTTTGCCGGGCCACTTGTCTCGTGGGTAAAACCCACGCCAAGGAACGAATCCTTTATATCGTTAAGATAGACACTCCTTTGCCCGGCAACAGGCCCTGCCGTCTTCCTGCGCCACTCGCCCTTCTTCTCTTCTTCGCCCTTAAGCGGTCTGGCCAGGATGTACAAAACCCTGCGAACCAAAGGAAACGAAGGAACAGGAAAAAGGATGCAGACTCGACCTCTAAGCTAGGGGTTAGCAGCTGTTAGGCACTATCAACCCTAACCAAGGACGAGACTCGACTCAGCATGCATGCTAAAACTTAGGGCGCCAGCGCTTCATTTCTGCTGCTCAGGGTCTACGCCTGGCTTTGTACAAAGGATTACATGCAACTGCGGCAAGATTTGTACAAAAGGTTGGTTGCCGGGCGGGGCCCGACAACCGCGCCTTACGGGTAAAACTTACAAAGATGCTCAATATTCCAGGAGTTGCTCACCGGAGTGCCATCTTCGGTCTCGAGGCGGACAGCGCCGGGCCTCGTGACTCGTCTTACCCGGTAAGGGCCTTCCCACTTCGGCATCAACTTGTTATGATTCTTGGCGGACGGGGCGCGCCGAAGAACAAAGTCACCTTCCTCGAAGCTTCTGGCTTTAACCTTGCGGCTATGGTAGCGACGCAAAGCTTGCTGGTAGCGAGAGGCTCGCACAGCAGCCTGAAGACGATCTTCCTCAAGTAGCAGCGCGTCATCATCACGCAGCCGCTCTTGCTCAAGCTCATCATAAGCGGGCACTCGAGGTGACCCATATACAAGTTCCGTGGGGGTAACTGCTTCTGCTCCATAGACTAGAGCAAATGGTGTCTGGCCAGTGGCTCGATTTGGCGTCGTTCTGATCGACCAAAGAGCCATCGGCAGCTCCTCGATCCAGTTTCTTCCGCACTTGTGCAGCCTGTCGAAAGTTCTGGTCTTGAGCCCGCGCAGTACTTCGGCGTTGGCCCTTTCAGCTTGATCGTTGCTCCTGGGATGAGCAACAGAAGCGAAGCAGACCTTGGCGCCGAGATCTTGGATGTATTGCATGAAGGCGTGGCTCGTGAACTGTGTACCGTTGTGGGTGATGATCCTGTTGGGGATCCCGAAACGGCAGACAATCGACCTGAAGAACTTGATGGCTGACTGTGCTGTCACCTTCCTCACTGGTTCCACTTCCGGCCACTTTGTGAACTTGTCGATTGCGACGTACAAGTACTCAAAGCCCCCGACAGCTCGGGGGAAGGGGCCGAGGATGTCGAGCCCCAAGACCGAAAATGGCCAGGATAAATGGATCGTCTGGAGAGCTTGAGCTGGCTGGTGTATCTGCTTGGAATGGAACTGGCACGCTTCACACTTGGTTACTTGTGCAGTTGCATCCTGGAGGGCTGTCGGCCAGAAGAAACCTTGCCGGAACGCTTTGCCGGCAAGTGCTCTCGCGCCGATGTGGTGACCACATATGCCTCCATGTATCTCTGCCAACAGCTGCTGTCCGTCTTCCCGGGAAATACACTTCAATTTCACACCGTTGCGCCCTCTTCTGTACAGTGTGTTGTCGACGAAGTGGTACATACTCGAGCGCCGGGCTACTCTTTCCGCTTCTTCTTGCTCTTCGGGAAGTTCTCCGTGCTGGAGGAAATGGACAGTCTATTGCGCCCATGCTGGAGCCTGCGGCTCGACAACAAGGACTGAAGGCACTTCTGCTGCTGCGGGAATGTCCGCTTCTACGGCGAGGATCTAGGGCTCGGCCGGAGCTTGACGTCCCCCGGCAAGCTTGCCGAAGCAAAACTTGTCGGGAGCGCCTGCTTCTACGGAACAAACCCTGGGGTTTTCCGGAGCAGACGGTTCCTCAACGCTCTTGGCGTCGATCTTGGGGACCTTCTTGGCAGCGGCTCCGGGGAGCTCTGCCGGAAGATAGTCGCCGGAGACCAACTCCCTCTTCTTGCTCTGTCTGGTTGATGGCGTTACGGATGGCTGAGTCAGCTTGAGCACAAAGGTCCCTGGTTCCACAGGTAACTTAAATGCCGCGCACTTTGACAGGCCGTCAGCGATGTCATGCTCAGCTCTTGGAATGTGTTCCATTTGCAGGCCGTCAAAGTGCTCTTCCAGCTTCCTCACTTCATCAACGTACGCTTCCATCAACGGACTCTGGTAATCCTTGTTCACTTGGCGGACGACAAGCTGCGAGTCACCCCTGACAATGAGCTTCTTGATCCCAAGTTCCGCCGCGATCCTGAGACCGGCAAGCAAACCTTCATACTCTGCAGTATTGTTGGTTGCTTGTTCCTTGGGGAAGTGTATCTGGACTACGTACTTGAGGTGCTCTCCGGTGGGCGCGATAAGTAACGCGCCAGCACCGGCGCCTTGCAGCGAGAAGGCACCATCAAAGTACATCAGCCACTCTTTGCTTGCTTCTTTGGCAGGGATGCTCGTCTCTGGGATATCTTCGTCCGGTGTCGGTGTCCATTCCGCTATGAACTCCGCCAATGCTCTGCTTTGGATAGTCGAGGTGCTCTTGAACTGGAGACCGAAGCTCGACAGTTCTAGTGCCCACTTGACAATCCTGCCTATTGCTTCTGGATTCTGCAGTATCCTCTTCAGCGGAAAGCAGGTGACAACCATAATCTCGTGTGCTTGGAAGTAATGGCGCAGCTTTCTCGAGGCCATGAGGAGGCCGAAAAGCAATTTCTGCACACCAGAGTACCTTGACCTAGCACCCTGCAAAAGGGAGCTGACAAAGTAAATTGGGCGCTGCACCATTTTCTTCTTCCGCACCTCCACTTGCTCCTGCGCAGATTCATCCTTGTCGGGGCCAGAGCTTGTCGGGGAAGCCCCCTGCTTGTCGCTGGACGTGCTTGCCGCGGTCGCTGGCTCATCATCTGCCTCCCTCTCCGCTACTAACGCAGCACTAACCACTTGATTGGTTGCCGCCAGGTATAGCAGCAACTTCTCTTGTGGTTTAGGCGCGACAAGTATTGGAGCGGAGGACAGGTACTTCTTCAGGTCCTGCAGCGCAGCCTCCGCTTCCGGTGTCCATTTTACTGGACCCGCCTTTTTCAAAATTTTGAAAAACGGCAAGGCGCGTTCTGCAGACTTGGAAATAAACCTGCTGAGAGCCGCGACGCAGCCGGCAAGCCTTCGTACGTCCTGGACACGGGTTGGTGCTTCAATCTGCTCGATGGCCTTGATCTTGTCTGGGTTGGCTTCTATTCCTCGCTGAGACACGAAGAACCCGAGAAGCTTGCCGGAAGGGACTCCGAACACGCACTTCTCGGGGTTGAGCTTGAGGCTGATCCTGCGCAGGTTCGCAAAGGTCTCTTCTAAGTCTTGAATCAGGGTTGCCTTGTCTCTGCTCTTGACCACTATGTCATCCATGTAGGCCTCCACATTCTTGTGGATTTGTGGCTAAAAAGCAGTGTGGACAACCCTCGCAAATGTCGAACCGGCGTTCTTCAGTCCGAAAGGCATCCGTACGAAACAGTACGTGCCACATGGAGTGATGAACGCGGTCTTCTCTTCATCTTCTTCAGCCATGAAGATCTGATGATATCCAGAGTAGGCGTCAAGAAATGAAAGCAGGTCACATCCGGCCGTGGAGTCAACAATCTGGTCAATGCACGGCAAGGGAAAGGGATCTTTGGGACAAGCTTTGTTAACATTAGTGAAGTCGATGCAAAGCCTCCATTTCCCATTTGCTTTGCGCACGACAACAGGATTGGCCAACCACGTCGGATGGAGCACACCTCTGATGAGGCCTACCGCTTCCAACTTCTTGATCTCTTCCGCGATGAACTCTTGGCGCTCCACTGCTTGCTTCCTGACCCTCTGCTTGACGGGCCGCGCGTGAGGACAGACGGCGAGGTGGTGCTCAATCACTTTCCTGGGAACGCCGGGGATGTCAGATGGTTGCCAGGCAAACACATCGACATTCGCCCGCAGGAAAGTAACGAGCGCGCTTTCCTATTTGGGGTCGAGCGTGGCACTGATGGTGAAGGTACCACCAGTGCCGTCCTCCTTGGCGGGCACCTTCTTGGTCATTGGCGGAGCTGCCATTGTCTTCTTACTCTTGCCGGTAGATCTCGATGGCGCGTCCTCGACGGTAGCGCAGCACTCCGAAGAGGTGCGCTTGCCGGAGTGGGCGCCAGAGCACTTGCCGGGCTTGGTCCTCTTCTTTCCTCCGGGAGCTTCAGCGGCAAGCGGCTTGTGATCCGCTGTGGCTGCTGCTTCCCGGTAGATCTTGTCGGCACAGATAAGGGCATCCTTCTTGTCGCCGGGGACAGAGATGACGCTTATCGGGCCTGGCATCTTGAGCATGTTGTAGGCGTAGTGAGAGGCCGCCATGAACTTGGCGAGCGCTGGACGGCCGAGAATTCCATTGTAGGGCAATGGAAAATCGGCAACGTCAAAAGTGATCCTCTCTGTCCTGAAGTTCAGCTTGCTGCCAGATGTTACTGGCAACGTTATCTTCCCCTTCGGCTTGCTCCTTCCCGGGTTGATTCCTTGGAACGTGCCGGTCTCTTCGAGCTCGCTGTCGGGGACTTGGAGTTTCCGGAGCACAGCGGAGGAGATCAGGTTCAAGCCGGCCCCGCCTTCAACTAGCATCTTAGTGACCTTGAGGTTGCGGACGGTTGGTGAGACCAACATCGGCAAGCACCCGATCGCAGTTGTGCGATCAGGGTGGTCCTCAATATCAAAGATGATAGGCGTGCCGGACCATTTCAGAGGCTTGCGCGACTCGATGGGTGGTTCCGCTGCATTGACTTCCCGCGCCCACTACTTGAGCTGGCGGTGAGAAGTATGCAGGGAGGCGCCGCCGTCTACGCACAAGACCTCTGTGGCTTTCTGAAACTCCTGCTCACTGGTCTCGACGTCATCCATGTCTTCGTCTTCGTCGTCGTCTTCATTCTTGTCGCGGCCGCGGGGAGGTCGCTCCGCTTGCCGCTGCTTGTCCTTGTCGCGGCATCCTCCCTGGCCGGGGCGCTTCGTGCCCGATCCTCCGCCACCTCCCCGGGCTCTCTCCTTGTCGCGTCGCTCGTACTCGGCCTTTTGCAGCTCGACGAGCCGCTCGACCTGCTTGCAGCTCTGGAGGTCATGGCCCTTGGTGCGATGGATCTTGCAGTACTGTTTGCTGGTGCCGTCCCGCTTGTCGGCGGCCGCCACGGCCTGGCAGTGGACGCATCCGGCAATCTCCTTGCCAGAGCTACCAGCCTGGGCCTTCTTGGCGGCGCCTTCATCGCCGGACTGCTCAACAACCAGTACTTCTTGGCTCTTTTTCTTTCTGTTGCTCCGCCGCCGGCCCTTCCTTGCCGGGGCGGTATCCTCACTGTCAGATTCTCCTGCTCCAGTGTTCTCTCCGGGGAGTTTCCTCCCTTCCTCAGCACGGGCACACTTGTCGGCCAGGGCATATAGCTCACTGACGTCTTTGATCTTGCACATCGCCATCTCCTCCCGCATCCTGCGGTTACGCACGTTCTGATGGAACGCGCTGATGACCGCGGCGGGGTGGACGTCTGGGATGTTGTAGTGTACACGGCTGAATCTCTGGATGAACTTGCGCAAGGGTTCCCCTTCCTTCTGGATGAGCAGATGGAGGTCGCTCGCTTGACCATGGGGTTTGTGGCCGCCCGTAAAGGCGCCAACAAACGGATGGCACAAGTCTGTCCAGGAGGTTATGGAGTTATCCGGCAAGTGCATGAGCCAGGATCTGACGTTGGATTTGAGTACCAGCGGGAAGTAGTTGGCAAGGATCTTGTCGTCTCGCCCTCCAGCAGCCTGCACCGTGATGGTGTAGATGCTGAGGAACTCCGACGGATGTGACTTGCCGTTGTACTTCTCTGGTACGTCTGGCTTGAAATTCTTTGTGCTGGGCCACTGGACTTGCCGCAGCTCATGGGTGAACGCAGGGCAGCCCACCGCGTACGGCAGGTCACCTGGTTCCCCTAGTGCATGCATGTCGACAGAGGGCCCAGCGCGGTGGTCTCATTGACGCTGCGCTTCTCTCCGACGCTCAATGCGAGTACGAGCGTCCTCTTGCTCTCGCTCGTGAAGAACTTGGCGTTGATCGCGACGAGCCCGCAGATTCGACGATGTGGTGGAGTCGTTGTCGTGATGATTCCGGCGAGTCGGCGATCTTGGCCTCTGGGGCGGGGAGTGCACGGTGGTTGCACCCCCGCCGGTCCTGGCGCCATCGATCCTCGCCTGGCCATCCCGCCGCGGTTGCGACGCGCTGTGCTGCCGCGGGGTGTCGCCGTTGGCGAAACCGATGAGGCTCTGTATCGTGGCCCTCCAGTCGTCAAGCTTGTCCGCCGTTGGAGGGTAGTCCAGGAGCAGTTGAGCTCGCGCCAGAGCTTCTGCTGGAGTGGCGGGCAGCGGTGGCGAACGGCGCGTGGAGCGGGATGTGCTCGAACTTCTAACTACGTTAGAAGGAGCAACACCCGGACCAGGCAGCCGCGCCACGCTCGCGCCAGCACGTTGGTGTGAGTGCTGGCCTTGAGCGCCCTGGGATCCGCCGGCTCGATTTGGTCCAGCGAGCGTATGGTACCGTGGGCGCCAGGACGCTGCTGGTCCCGTGTCTCCTGAGAGGGGCGCGGTGCATGTTCGGACGCCGTGGCGCCATGAGCTGGCTCGACGACGCCCGTCCTGCCGCCGGCGCCGTCTCCACCACCCGTTCGCTCCAAGGGCGGCAGGTTCGACGCGGACGGACCAGCCACCTCCGGAGCCTTCTTCTTCGGTGGCATGTCGATGAAGGTGAAGGAGATCTAGCTGGTGCAGGCGCCGGATCAGGTTCGCACAACTTCGACGCCCCCTACCTGGCGCGCCAAAGATGTCGGGGGGAATCGGCTTCCTCGAACACCTAAGGGGACCGAGCCCCTTACTGGTTCGGCGGGGGGCGGAGGTTGCACAAAGAGCGGATCGAGGCGGTGCACACAAGGGATTTTACCCAGCTTTGGGCCGCAAGGATGCGTAAAACCCTACTGCTGCTTTGTGGATTGTATTGTGTTCTTGCTTGGGAGCGCATGGTGCTACAGTGCACACGAGCCGCTGGCTAGACCGAGCGTGGCGATGGGTGTCCTCTCTCCTCCTACGTGCGCATGGGGCCTCCTTTTATAAGCTCAAGGGGTTACCCACAGGTGGCAGCGCAGGTGGGGGCAAAAATGGGAGAATGCTGTAGTGGGTACAGCTGCCTGTACAGTGGCTGTACAGTGCTATCATACCTAACTCTCACGGCGGGGGACAAGGGCATTAAATGCCCGTCCGTGTTTCCCAGACGGTGCAGGGAAGTGGACCGTCAGGAGCGCCACCGTTTGCCACGATGGCTACTTTTTCAGCTTCGCTTCGCCACCGCATGCCCCTGGCTACACAACCTCCTGCCACGTGCGCCTGGAATGCCCCCAGAGCGACACGTTGGTGGGTAAGCTTGAGCGCAGGCACGGGGTGGTAACTTGCCGCGGCAAACGCCTTGCCGCGGTGGATGTCTTGTCGCGCCCGGGAGCTTGTCGCTCACCGGGCCTTGCCGGAGCGCGGGACGCGCCGTGGCAAGGTCCTTGTCGCGCCGTGGTTGGCCTTCCCGGCATGCTCGTCTTGCCGGGGTCTTGTGCTTCGAGCGGTCGTCCCGGCAAGCTCCTCTTGCCAGGGCCTTGCTCTCTTCGGGTGGCCTTCCCGGCAGGCTCCTCCTGCCGGGGGCTTGGCTCAAATACTTTGTTCTTGAATGACCCAAGAGGGGACCGTGGAGGGTCTTGGCGATCACCTGGCAGGCCTTGCCGCGGGGTGCTACGACTGCCCGTGCACAAGTTCGGGGTACTAAGGTACCCCTATTTTAGTACACCGACACTACTGGTGTCATGGCTTGTCCTCAAACATTTCAAATCTCGGTTTTTAAGTCCCCATAAATTCTGAACTCACTATAAAGTCATCAAAGGTGCAGTACCAAAAAATTACACTCCCGTGATGATACGTGTTTGTCACAGTAGGTCACGTTTTCTGTCTTTCATGTACATCCATGACAAATTTATGACAGAATCAAGATAGTCATACCTGTGCTGTCGTAGAAGTGTTCCATGACATTACCAAAATTATCATCACGGAAGTGTCCACTTCCATGATGATAAATCATGCGTCACAGAAGTGCTTTCGTCAAGGGTGACAGACACGTGGCATCCACCATAATGGAACACCGTTAATCTATTGGGTCCGGTTTTGGATCCGATAACCCGTTAACAACCCCGACCAATGGGGATTTTCCACGTGTAAAATCATCATTGGCTGGAGGAAACACGTGTCGGCTCACCGTTGGGACAGATGTCATCCACTCATTGAACCCAAAGCGCCTCTGATACATCGACACGTGGCACGGCCCAACAGAGGCCCATTCCTGTGTAAAGGCCGGCCCGTTTGACTTGGTCAAAAGGTGGCGGGCCAGCCCACGGCAAGCTTGTTAACGGCCTGTTCGCATATAGCCCATTTACAGCCCGCTAACCCAGGGCCCATTTACGGCCTATCCGAATTAGGCCCAGTAGCGTCATCCGGGCCATCCAGTATAATTTGAGCCCGTTTTAACTTTCGGCCCATGTATGGCCCATGACGTCTTTTGGCCCATATGAGGCCCTTAGTAACCCTCGGCCCATTAACGGCCCGTGGTAAAACTGGCCCGTAATGAACAGTGTATCACTTTATACCCATTAACGGCCCATTTTTCCGTTGGTCCATTTCGAGCCCATGTTATCTTTCGGCCTTCCCAGGGCCCATTTATTCTTGGGCTCATTTCCAGCATTCGTTTACTTTCGACCCGTTACTGTCATTTTCTGCTTGTGGGCCAAATACAGCCCGTGGTTACAGTCGGCCCGTTTGTGGCCCGTTAATACATTGGGCCATTTTCATAGCGTCATCAAATACGACCGATTAACGATGGCCCGTTATGGTCGGCCCATGAACGGGCGATTTCAACTCTAGCCCATTTACGACCATAATGTGGTCTGTTATTGGCCCATGTTTGGCCAACCGATCATACGGCCCGTAGAAGGCCCATTGATGATACGACACGTAGAAGGCCCATTGTGTCTACGCCCCCTAGAAGGCCCATTATTTCTACGGCCCTTAGAAGGCCCATTGTTTCTACTACCCATTGGAGGCCCATGTTAACTACAGTAAATATGTAGCCCATTGTTAATGTGGCCTAGTTTTAAAAAATAGGTTATTGCGGCCAGTAGCAAACCGCGGAAAAAGAACTGCACCGACTAAAAGAAAACAAATAAACAAGACAATAAGGAAATAAATAAGCAAGCAACTTATGCTAGGCTATCACGGCTATTACACATATTACATCCACTGGGCATCAAAGTTCGCCACAAGTGCAAATATAAGGAACAAAGCAGCATATAAACGCCGCAGCAAAACAAGTCCAGAACTGAAACCACTTCAGAAGAGCTCAAGAAACAATACCCTGGGTACCCATAATGCTGGCAAGATGCTTAGCAAGCTTATTAACTTTCTCTTGTTTGGCGCTTAAATCCTCGAGCACTTGCTGTTGCACCAGAAAGTATGCATCTGAATTCTGCAGGGACTTCCTCAGTCCTTCGACTTCCCATCACATAACATCTGATCGATGTCTTTCAACTTGAAGTTGAGACTCAAGAAGCCGAACTGATTCAGGCAGCGAGTTCGAAGAGCTGGTGCCAGCAGTAGTAGCCAGTAACTCGAACACTACATCAAGACAGGACTTTGTGGCTGTCTCAGTGTCTTCAATATAGTTTTTATTAGCTTTATTGGAGAACAATAGGGATGTCTCACTATCTTGAACCTTATCTGCATTACTTCCTTTACCATTGCATAACGGGGTACTCTTCTCCAATATTTTATCCGCGTTCTAAAAGAGAAACAAACAAACACATCACAGGTTTACAATGTAGTATATGAAACTCATTTTGGTAAACCAGTTCAGTAGTAAGGTGGACAGGATAATAGCATGAAACAAACATATATCTATTTAGTATGGTCACTGTATGGTCGATATCATTCTAGTTTATGTTGCCAAATCAAGATAGATACATTTCGAATCATATCTATTTAAGACAAAGCAGCATAGATAGCATATAAGTGTGGGAAACTACACAACAATAACAACACTTGTAATGTGCATGGCATGAGAACATAATTGTTTATTCAATTGAAACTGACATCAACTTAGAGCAAGTAGCAACAGCAAACACGTTAAAAAACAAGTTTAAAACATATCTGTTGCGCCATTGGAGTTTCAATTGCATCCTTCAAATTTGAAATTAGTTGGTATGAGTAAATACAGTGATGCAAGAGCAAAGTAGTATGAACCATAGCTACGGAACCTGACCTGAGAACAATTCTTCTTCCACTTTAAGCATTTTCTTGGGGTTCAGAGTGGTGGTCCTCGTGCTTTGGGCACTGCAGTTGCCTTACTAACTGATCGTGTTTGGGTGCTCTGTGGTGGAGACGGTGCTGTGTCAACGGGAACTGGGTTACTATCTGCTGGGGTTGGGGTTAGAAGGGGTGTAGCTGGTTCTCTATCCAACTGGGTAGGGGTACAATCTGCATGAGTCTGGGTTATGTTTGGTGGGGCTGGTTCTTGGGCAAGTACAACCGTGGTTCTATCTCCATCGACAGGTAGCACGATCTTTTTTGAAGACCATGTTTTTACTCCCACAGATACTTCCATCACCCCCTCCAATTGAAATGGCTGATAAACAAGAAAAGTAATTGAATGTACATACATTGTAAGATAGACAGGTGCAATGGATAGTAGGGAAGAAAACAGGGCATGAAATAATTCACATTTATGTTGTCTAACCAAATAGAATAGCAGGAAATAATTTCAAATATATGATGGCTAATTAAACAGGATAGCATGACACAATTTCACATGTATGATGGCTAACTAAACATGATAGAATGACATACTTCAAAATATGATGACTATGTAAATAGGATGACATGATAATTATATGATGTGTCTATTAAAGTGGTTGGCATGCCATAAATCACAAACATGCCATCGATGGAAATATGATGGCATGATATAATTCACGGATAGAATGAAAAATTCAAAATATGATGACTATGTAAATAGGATGAGATGATATAACTATATTATGTCTTTAGAAAATGGGTTGGCATGCCATAATTCAGATACATGCTATCTATGTAAACATGATGGCATGATATAATTCAAATATATGATTTATATACTAAGGAAGTGAGCAGAGGGCAATCGCATATATGATATGTCAACTAAGGAGATGACATTCAATATCATGTATATGATGTAAAAACTAAGCATTGCAATACAACATATGCATGATCTGAGTAATATAACCCTGCCAAGTTTGAGCATACATCTCAGGGGGATAATAGGACTGGTCATCTGACTCTGAATCCTCCTTTGAAGAGCTATCTGTAAACAACAACATATCTGCTTCAGCAGGTAGCATTGTCCGCTTTGAAGACCTTGTTTTCACTCCAGATTTCTCCATCACCAATTCAAATGGCTGATGCACAGGAAGAGCAGTTGAATATACAAACATTGTCGACAAAAGCAATGAGAAATACAAAAAAAAGGACGGCATGATATAATTCACATATATGACTCTTGGTTAAACAGCATGGCATTGCATAATTCACATATATAATGCCTTGCAACAAGATAGCATTGCATAATTCACATATATAATGTCTTGCAACAAGATGGCATTGCATAATTCACATATATGGTAATTAGACACTAAACATGTGGCATTCACACAAATCATGTCTAAACTAAGCAAATGACATAGCAATGCAAGATGCCATACGCACGATATGAGCAACATAACCCTGCCAAGTTAGAGCATGCACATGGGGGGGAATAGGACTGGTCATCTGTCTCTGAATCCTCCTCTGAGGAGCTATCTGTAACCAGCAAGACATGCGCTTCGTCAGATAGCATTGTCTGCTCTAAAGACCTTGTTTCCACTCCAGATTTTTCCATAACCGTGCCGAATGGCTGATGCACAAGGAGTAATTGAATGTACTAAAATTGTTGACAAATTTAACACGTAATAAAAAATGATATCATGATATAATTCACATATAAGATGACTGGCTAACCAGGGTGGCATCGCAAAATTCACATATATGATGTCTGGCTAAACAAGATGGCATTGCATGATTCACATACACGATAAAGAAACTAAACAGATGGCATTGACACAAAGCATGTCTAAACTAAGCAGATGCCATCTTTGATGTATACAATAAGCAATGCAAGGCACCATATGCATGATATTACCAACATCAGCATGCCAAGTTAGAGTGAAGACCTCATGGGGTAAATAGGAGTGGTCTTATGCTTCTGAATCCCCCTCAGAACAGTTATCTTCCTCTTGATTACGATCCAAAATGGGTGGAGGGGGGCTGCCTTTGCGCCCACCATGGAGCACGTCTGCATGAAATTTTATTGCCACGCAAGGCTCGTCTCTTTTGCTCTACATGTTCAGTTCCATTGTGTACAATAACTGACAAGCATAGGAATAAAACATAGTGAGATTATGTAAGGAGTGCATGCACAAATCAAGAGTGAAGGTAGCAAACTATAGATAGACCCAAAACCAATGATAGCAGGCAGATAATAGCTTTAGTTAAAAAATACAGATAATGGCTCCTTTAATGTTTGTTTGCACCCAACATGAAACTCATAGTAGACACCCGAGATTAACCAGACAGTAGACATATAGTACTGATTGCTGCCACAATATGTACCCCACAACCATTTAAAAACTCAAGTTTCAACATAAGTTTGGACCTGAGTCAGAGTCTAATAGGTGAACACGATGATAAAGTAGCATGTCATCATATTAAGCGATGCATAACGTAAGCAGACACGGAAGAGTGCGACCTCTCTTGTGGATCCGTGTAGTCCTCAAGGTCATCTGCTCAGTTGATGATGGTAATGCAGTTATCATGGCTGCCGGGGACAGGGAAAAAGATCTGAGTCAGCGAAAGATAGTCTGGAGAGCGGATCCCTGCTGTGGTGAACCCTTCCGTCGTTGGAGCAGCTGAGCTGGGGTGGAACACAACAACGCAGGATCAGGACAAACCACACAAGGTTTTCTTTGACACATATCTGTAACAGAAGTAACTGTGTAAGGGCTTGTTTGAATTTGAGGATTCTAACCATGCAGGGATAGGAAATAGACATGAATAGGATAGGAATGCACGTGCAACACAGAGAATTTAAAAACACATGATTTCTACCAATCTGGGTGTTTGGCTCACAAGAAAGTCATCAAAGGTGGCATGGTGTCACGTCATGGCACATATATGTCGTGGTAAAAACATTGTCCAATTTGAGCCAACCTTTATTCCAAACCTCTTACAAAAACTGGAGCTTCTCTCAAAGAAGTCTCATGGTTCCGATAGGGAAACGTGCCCCCCTTGTGGGCGAAACGTAATCACTGCCTGTTTTTGCCTTGTATTTACTTCTACGGGCAACATGGAACGACATGATATCCGTGCTGAATTCTAAACTTATTCATGGTTCATTTGGCCTTTTTATACACTAATTGAGTTTCCTAGGCATTTAATGTCCAAAATTCAAATCTAAACTACAAATACATGCTCCAGTTCACCAAAATGGCTAGAAAAATTATACATGTGTCCTTGGGTGCATATTTAGGTACCATGCCAGGAGTGGGAATGAATTACAAACGTACCAGTGTCATGGCTCGTCTTCAAACATTTCGAATATTGGTTTTTAAGTCCCCATAAATCCTAAACTCACCAGTAAGTTATCAAAGGTGGCATGGTGTCATGTCATGGCACATATATGTCATGGTAAAAACATTGTCCAATTTGGGCCAAGCTTTATTACAAACCTCTTACAAAAACTGGAGCTTCTCTCAAAGAAGCCTCATGGTTCTAATAGGGAAACGTGACCCCCTTGTGGGCGAAACAGAATCACTGCCTCTTTTCGCCTTGTATTTTCTTCTACGGGCAACATGGAACGACAGGATATCCGTGCTGAAATTTAAACTTATTCAGGGTTCATTTCTCCTTTTTATATACTAATTGAGTTTCCTAGGCATTTAATGTCCATAATTCAAATCTGAACTACAAATACATGCTCCAATTCACCAAAATGGCTAGAAAAATTATACATGTGTCCTTGGGTGCATATTTAGGTCCCATGCCAGGAATGGGAACAAATTACAACCATATAGGTGTCATGGCTTGTCCTCAAACATTGTGAATCTCGGTTTTTGAGTCCCCATAAATTCTAAACTCACCAGAAAGTCATCAAAGGTGGCATGGTGTCACATCATGGCACATATATGTCGTGGTAAAAACATTGTCCAATTTGGGCCAAGCTTTATTACAAACCTCTTCCAAAAACTGGAGCTTCACTCAAAGAAGCCTCGTGGTTCTGATAGGGAAACGTGTTCCCCTTGTGGGCGAATCGTAATCGCTGCCTCTTTTTGCCTTGTATTTTCTTCCACGGGCAACATGCAACGACATGATATCCATGCTGAAATTTAAACTTATTCATGGTTCGTTTGGCCTTTTTATACACCCTTTTAGTTTCCTAAGCATTTAATGTCCATAATTCAAATTTGAACGAGGTTAATATTAGCAGGCCCCACCTCTCCTCTCCTCTAGGTGACCCCTAGGCGACACCTAGGCCTCCACTCTGGCTCCGGCGGCCACTCCGGCCCCGACGGCCACCTTCCCCTGCCACTTGTCACTTCGATGATGGAAGCCACTCCACAGCTTGGAGGAGGAGGAGGAGGAGGTGTACGCATGGATCCACCTTTGCTCAACTTTGCTCGAGGTAAAGACTTTCAGAGTTCTATGAGTGTCGGTGTACTAGAATAGGGGTACCCTAGTACCCCGAACTTGTGCACGGGCAGTCGCAGCGCCCCGCGGCAAGGCTTGCCGGGTCACCGCCAAGAACCTCCGTGGTTCCAGCTTTGGAGTCATTCAAGAACAAAGTATTTAAGCCAAGGAGACAAGTCCCCGGCAAGAGGAGCTTGCCAGGAAGGCCACTCAAGGCACAAGACCCCGGCAAGAGGAGCTTGCCGGGAAGGCCAACCAGGGCATCTCAAGGAACTTGCCGCGATGCGCCACGCCTCCCGGCAGGGTCCGGTGAGTGACAAGCTTCCGGACGCGACAAGACAACGACCGCGGCAAGGCATTTGCCGCGGCAAGCAACCACTCTGTATCCGCGCTCCAGCTCACCCACCAACGTGTCGCCCTGAGACCCTTCCAGGCGTACGTGGCGGGAGGCTGTGCAGCCAGGGGTACACTGTGGCAAGCGGCGCTGACAAGATCGCCATCGTGGCGAGCGGTGGCGTCCCTGACGGTCCCTTTTCTGCAATGTTTGGGTGACGTAGATAGGCATTTAATGCCCTTGTCCCCTGCCGTCAGGGTTAGGTATGATACACTATGCAGGTAGCTGTACCAACCACAACACATTTTCCATTTTTGCCCTCGCCTACGTTGCCACCTGTTGGAGACCCCTTTAGCATATAAAAGGAGGCCCATGCGCAACGTAGAGAAGGGGAGGACGAACAGAAGAACGCTCGGTCTCGTTAGCTGCTTGAGTGTACTGTAGCACTCAGCGCTCCCGAGCAAGAACTCAATACAAACCACAAAGCAGCAGTAGGAGTATTATCTCTCCGGAGAGCTCCGAAGCTGGGTAAACCGCTCGTGTGCTCCGCCTCGATCTTCTCTTCGTGCGACCTCTGCCCCCCGCCGAACCGAAAGGGACTCCGTCCCCATAGGTGTTCGTGGAGTCAGTTTCCCCGGCATCTTTGGCGCGCCAGGTAGGGGGCGTCGAGGTTGTGTGAACCTGATCCGGCACACGGGCAAGATCTTCATCGATTTCATCAACATGCCGCCAAAGAAGAAGGCTTCGGAGGCAGCTGCTCCTTCCGCGTCAAACCCACCGCCGCCGGAGCAAATGGCTGGTGGGGAAGACGCCGGCGGAAGAGTGGGCGTCGACGAGGGAGCCCACGGTGCCGCCAGGTCCAAGGACAAGACTGCGCTGCCCGTCGGCGGCGTAGCCGGCTCCCACGACGACCGAGCGTCCGTTGATGCACCGCGCCCATCTCAGGAGGCGCGGGACCGACAGCGTCGTGGTACTCACGGAACCATACGCTCGCTGGACCCAGATCGAGCTGGCGGATCTCGGGATGCTCCAGGCCAGCATGCACGCCAACGTGCTGGCGCGAGCGAGGCACGGTCGCCTGGACGGGATATTGCTCCTTCTAACGTAGTTAGGAGTCCGAGCATATCCCACACCTCGCACCGTTCACCACCGATAACCACCACTCCAGCAGAAGCTTTGGCGCGAGCTCAACTGCTCCTAGATTTCCCTCCAACGCCAGACAAGATCGACGACTGGAGGGCCACCATTCAGTCTCATTGGCTTCGCCAACGGCGACACTCCACGGCAGCCGACCACATCGCAGCCGCGGCAAGCCAGCCAGGTGCGAGCTGATGGCGACAAGACCGGTGGGGGTGCAACCACCGTGCACTATCCGCCCCGAAGGCCAAGATCGCCGACTCGCCGGGTCCACCACGACAGCGACTCCACTGCTTCGTCAGATCCGTGAGCTCGCCGCGATCAGCGCCAAGTTCTTCATGAACGACAGCAAGAAGACGCTCGTACTCGCATCGAGCGCCGAAGAGAAACGCGGCGTCAGTCAGACCAACGTGTTGGGCCCACTGTCGACATGCATGCGCCAGGGGAACCGGGCGACCTGCCGTACGCGGTAGGCTGCCCTGTGTTTACCGTGAGCTGCGGCAAGTCCAGTGGCCTAGCACGAAGAATTTCAAGCCAGACGTGCCCGAGAAGTACGACGGCAAGTTGCATCCGTCGGAGTTCCTCAGCATCTACACCATCGCGGTGCAAGCTGCTGGGGGGCGCGACGACAAGATCCTTGCCAACTACTTCCCGCTGGTGCTCAAGCCCAACGTCAGGTCCTGGCTCATGCACTTGCCGGACAACTCCATATCCTCCTGGGCAGACCTATGCCATCAGTTTGTCGGCGCCTTTACAGGTGGCCACAAACCTCATGGCCAGGAGAGTGACCTTCACCTGCTCGCCCAGAAGGAAGGAGAGCCCCTGCGCAAGTACTGAAGGAAATATGCCCTAGAGGCAATAATAAAGTTATTATTTATTTCCTTACATATCATGATAAATGTTTATTATTCATGCTAGAATTGTATTAACTGGAAACATAATACATGTGTGGATATATAGACAAACAGAGTGTCACTAGTATGCCTCTACTTGACTAGCTTGTTAATCAAAGATGGTTAAGTTTCCTAACCATGGACAAAGGAGTTGTCATTTGATTAACAAGGTCACATCATTAGTTGAATGATCTGATTGACATGACCCATTCCATTAGCATAGCACCCGATCGTTTAGTATGTTGCTGTTGCTTTTATCCATGACTTATACATGTTCTTTGACTATGAGATTATGCAACTCCCGTTTGCCGGAGGAACACTTTGGGTGCTACCAAACGTCACAACGTAACTGGGTGATTATAAAGGAGTACTACAGGTGTCACCAAAGGTAGATGTTGGGTTGGCGTATTTCGAGATTAGGATTTGTCACTCCGATTGTCGGAGAGGTATCTCTGGGCCCTCTCGGTAATGCACATCACTTAAGCCTTGCAAGCATTGCAACTAATGAGTTAGTTGCGGGATGATGTATTACGGAACGAGTAAAGAGACTTTCCGGTAACGAGATTGAACTAGGTATTGGATACCGACGATCGAATCTCGGGCAAGTAACATACCGATGGACAAAGGGAACAACATATGTTGTTATGCGGTCTGACCGATAAAGATCTTCGTAGAATATGTAGGAGCCAATATGGGCATCCAGGTCCCGCTATTGGTTATTGACCGGAGACGTGTCTCGGTCATGTCTACATTGTTCTCGAACCGTAGGGTCCGCACGCTTAAGGTTTCGATGACAGTTATATTATGAGTTTATGAGTTTTGATGTACCGAAGGAGTTCGGAGTCCCGGATGAGATCGGGGACATGACGAGGAGTCTCGAAATGGTCGAGACATAAAGATCGATATATTGGACGACTATATTCGGACATCGGAAAGGTTCTGAGTGATTCGGGTATTTTCGGGAGTACCGGGTAGTTACGGGAGAAGCAATGGGCCTTGATGGGCTTTAGTGGGAAGAGAAGAAAGGGCCAAGGGGCTGCTGCGCCCCCCTTCCCTCTGGTCCGAATTGGACTAGGGAAAAGGGGGCCGGCCACCTTTCCTTCTCCTCCACTTCCTTCTCCCTTCCTCCCTTCTTGGTGGACTCCTACTAGGACTTGGAGTCCTAGTAGGACTCCACATCCTGGCCGCACCAAACCTTGGCCGGCCTCCTCCTCCTCCATCCTTTATATACTGAGGCAGGGGGCACCCCATGGACACACAAGTTGATCCTTGAGATCGTTCCTTAGCCATGTGCGGTGCGCCCCTCCACCATATTCCACCTCGGTCATATCGTTGCAGTGCTTAGGCGAAGCCCTGCGTCGGTAACACATCAAGATCGTCACCACGCCGTCGTGCTGACGGAACTCTTCCCCGAAGCTTTGCTGGATCGGAGCCCGGGGAACGTCATCGAGCTGAACGTGTGCCAAGAACTCGGAGGTGCCGGAATAATGGTGCTTGGGTCGGTCGGATCGTGAAGATGTACGACTACATCAACCGCGTTGATATAACGCTTCCGCTTCCGGTCTACGAGGGTACGTAGACAACACTCTCCCTTCTCGTTGCTATGCATCACCATGATCTTGCGTGTGCGTAGGAAAATTTTGAAATTACTACGTTCCCCAACAGTGGTATCAGAGCCAGGTTTTATGGTTTGATGTTATTTGCACGAGTAGAACACAAGTGAGTTGTGGGCGATATAAGTCATACTGCCTACCAGCATGTCATACTTTGGTTCGGCGGTATTGTTGGACGAGACGATCCGGACCAACCTTACGCGTACTCTTACGCGAGACCGGTTCCCTCGACGTGCTTTGCACATAGATGGCTTGCGGAAGACTGTCTCTCCAACTTTAGTTGAACCAAGTGTGGCTACGCCCGGTCCTTGAGAAGGTTAAAACGGAGTCTATTTGACAAACTATCGTTGTGGTTTTGATGCGTAGGTAAGATGAGTTCTTGCTTAAGCCCGTAGCAGCCACGTAAAACTTGCAACAAACAAAGTAGAGGACGTCTAACTTGTTTTTGCAGGGCATGTTGTCATGTGATATGGTCAAGACATGATGCTATATTTTATTGTATGAGATGATCATGTTTTGTAACCGAGTTATCGGCAACTGGCAGGAGCCATATGGTTGTCGCTTTATTGTATGCAATGCAATCGCGATGTAATGCTTTACTATATTACTAAGCGGTAGTGATAGTCGTGGAAGCATAAGATTGGCGAGACGACAACGATGCTACGATGGAGATCAAGGTGTCGCGCCGGTGACGATGGTGATCATGACGATGCTTCAGAGATGGAGATCACAAGCACAAGATGATGATGACCATATCATATCAATTATATTGATTGCATGTGATGTTTATATTTTATGCATCTTATCTTGCTTTGATTGACGGTAGCATTATAAGATGATCTCTCACTAATTATCAAGAAGTGTTCTCCCTGAGTATGCACCGTTGCGAAAGTTCTTCGTGCTGAGACACCACGTGATGATCGGGTGTGATAGGCTCTACGTTCAAATACAACGGGTGCAAAACAGTTGCACATGCGGAATACTCAGGTTATACTTGACGAGCTATGCATATAAGATATGACCTCAGAACACGGAGACCGAAAGGTCGAGCATGAATCATATAGTAGATATGATCAACATAATGATGTTCACCATTGAAACTACTCCATCTCACGTGATGATCGGACATGGTTTAGTTGATTTGGATCACGTGATCACTTAGAGGATTAGAGAGATGTCTATCTAAGTGGGAGTTCTTAAGTAATATGATTAATTGAACTTTAATTTATCATGAACTTAGTCCTAGTAGTATTAGCATATCTATGTTGTAAATCAATAGCTCGCGTTGTTGCTTCCCTGTGTTTATTTTGATATGTTCCTAGAGAAACTTGTGTTGAAAAATATTAGTAGCAATGATGCGGATTGGATCCGTGATCTGAGGTTTATCTTCATTGCTGCACAGAAGAATTATTTCCTTGATGCACTGCCAGGTGACGGACCTATTGCAGGAGCGGATGCAGACGTTATGAACGTTTTGCTAGCTCAATATGATGACTACTTAATAGTTTAGTGCACCATGCTTAACGGCTTAGAATCGGGACTTCAAAGACGTTTTGAACGTCATGGACCATACAAGATGTTCCAGGAGTTGAAGTTAATATTTCAAGCAAATACCCGAGTTGAGAGATATGAAGTCTCCAACAAGTTCTATAGCTAAAAGATGGAGGAGAATCGCTCAACTAGTGAGCATGTGCTCAGATTGTCTGGGTACTACAATCGCTTGAATCAAGTGGGAGTTAATCTTCCAGATAAGATAGTGATTGACAGAATTCTCTAGTCACCATCACCAAGTTAGTAGAACTTCATGATGAACTATAATATGCAAGGGATGACAAAAACAATTCCCAAGCTCTTCGCGATGCTAGAATCGGCGAAGGTAGAAATCAAGAAAAACATCAAGTGTTGATGGTTAACAAGACCACTAAGTTTCAAAAGAAAGGGCAAAGGAAAGAAGGGGAACTTCAAGAAGAAGGGCAAGCAAGTTGCTATTCGAGTGAAGAAACCCAAGTCTAGTCCTAAGCCTGAGAATAAGTGCTTCTACTTCAAAGGGACCGGTCACTGGAAGCGGAACTACCCCAAGTATTTGGTGGATAAGAAAGGATGGCAAAGTAAACAAAGGTATATTTGATATACATGTTATTGATGTGTACTTTACTAGTGTTCATAGCAAACCCCTCAGTATTTGATACTAGTTCAGTTGCTAAGATTAGTAACTCGAAACGGGAGTTGCAGAATGAACAGAGACTAGTTAAGGGTGAAGTGACGATGAGAGTTGGAAGTGGTTCCAAGATTGATATGATCATCATCGCACACTCCCTATACTTTCGGGATTAGTGTTGAACCTAAATAAGTGTTATTTGGTGTTTACGTTGAGCATAAATATGATTTGATCATGTTTATTGCAATACGATTATTCATTTAAGTTAGAGAACAATTGTTGTTCTGTTTACATGAATAGAACCTATTATGGTCATACACACCAACAAAAATGGTTTGTTGGATCTCGATCGTAGTGATACACATATTCATAATACTGAAGCCAAAAAGATGCAAAGTTAATAATGATAGTGCAACTTATTTGTGGCACTGCCGTTTAGGTCATATTGGTGTAAAGCGCATGAAGAAACTCCATGCTGATGGACTTTTGGAATCACTTGATTACGAATCAATTGATGCTTGCGAACCATGCCTCTTGGGCAAGATGACTAAAACACCGTTCTCCGGAACAATGAAGCAAGCAACAGATTTGTTGGAAATCATAAATACTGATGTATGTGGTCCGATGAATATTAAGGCTCGCGACAAGTATCATTATTTTCTGACCTTCACAGATGATTTGAGCAGATAAGGGTATATCTACTTGATGAAACATAAGTCTGAAACATTTGAAAAGTTCAAAGAATTTTAGAGTGAAGTGGAAAATCATCGTGACAAGAAAATAAGGTTTCTATGATCTGATCGCGCGGAGACAAATATTTGAGTTACGAGTTTGGTCTTCAATTAAAACAATGTGGAATAGTTTCACAAACTCATGCCACCAGGAACACCACAGCAAAATGGTGTGTCCGAACGTCATAACCGTACTTTATTGGATATAGTACAATCTATGATGTTTCTTACCAATTTACCAATATCGTTTTGGGATCATGCATTAGAGACAGCTGCATTCACGTTAAAAGGGGCACCATCTAAAGTCCGTTGAGACGACACAATATGAACTATGGTTTGGCAAGAAACCAAAGTTGTCGTTTCTTAAAGTTTGGGATTGTGATGTTTATATGAAAAGGTTTCATCCAGATAAGCTCAAACCCAAATCGGAGAAATATGTCTTCATAGGATACCCAAAGGAGACAGTTGGGTACACCTCCTATCACAGATCCGAAGGCAAAATCGTTGCTAAAGATGGATCCTTTCTAGAGAAGGAGATTCTCTCGAAAGAAGTGAGTGGGAGGAAAGTAAAACTTGATAAGGTAATTGTACCTTCTCCCTCATTGGAAAGTAGTTCATCACAGAAATCTGTTCCTGTGACTACTACACCAATTAGTGAGGAAGATAATGATGATGATCATGTAACTTCGGATCAAGTTACTACCAAATCTCGTAGGTAAACCAGAGTGAGATCCGCACCATAGTAGTACGGTAATCCTGTTCTGGAGGTCATGTTACTTGACCATGACGAACCTACGAACTATGAGGAAGCGATGATGAGCCCAGATTCCGCGAAATGGTTTGAGACCATGAAATCTGAGATATGATCCATGTATGAGAACAAAGTATGGACTTTGATGGATTTGCCCGATGATCGGCAAGCCATAGAAAATAAATGGATCTTCAAGAGGAAGACGGACGCTGATAGTAGTGTTACTATCTACAAAGCTAGAATTGTCGCAAAAGGTTTTCGTCAAGTTCAAGGTGTTGACTGCGATGAGAGTTTCTCACTCGTATCTATGCTTAAGTCTGTCCGAATCATGTTAGCAATTGCCGCATTTTATGAAATCTGGCAAATGGATAAACAAAACTGCATTCCTTAATGGATTTATTAAAGAAGAGTTGTATATGATGCAACCAGAAGGTTTTGTAAATCCTAAAGGTGTTAACAAAATATGCAAGCTCCAGCGATCCATCTGTGGACTGGTGCAAGCATCTCGGAGTTGGAATATACGCTTTGATAAGTTGATCAAAGCATATAGTTTTATACAGACTTGCGGTGAAGCCTGTATTTACAAGTAAGTGAGTGGGAGCACTACAGCATTTCTGATAAGTATATGTATGACATATTGTGGATCGGAAATAATGTAGAATTATTCTGTAAAGCACAAAGGAGTGTTTGAAAGGAGTGTTTCAAAGGAAGACCTCAGTGAAGCTGCTTACATATTGAGCATAAATATCTATAGAGATAGATCAAGACGCTTGATAAGTTTTTTCAATGAGTACATACCTTGACAAGATTTTGAAGTAGTTCAAAATGGAACAGTCAAAGAAAGAGTTCTTTCCTGTGTTACAAGGTGTGAAATTGAGTAAGACTCAAAGCCTGACCACGGCAGAAGATAGAAAGAGAATGAAAGTCATTCCCTATGCCTCGGCCATAGGTTCTATAAAGTATGCCATGCTGTGTACCAGATCTATTGTATACCCTACACTGAGTTTGGCAAGGGAGTACAATAGTGATCTAGGAGTAGATCACTGGACAAGACCGGTGGGGGTGCAACCACCGTGCACTATCCGCCCCGAAGGCCAAGATCGCCGACTCGCCGGGTCCACCACGACAGCGACTCCACTGCTTCGTCAGATCCGTGAGCTCGCCGCGATCAGCGCCAAGTTCTTCATGAACGACAGCAAGAAGACGCTCGTACTCGCATCGAGCGCCGAAGAGAAACGCGGCGTCAGTCAGACCAACGTGTTGGGCCCACTGTCGACATGCATGCGCCAGGGGAACCGGGCGACCTGCCGTACGCGGTAGGCTGCCCTGTGTTTACCGTGAGCTGCGGCAAGTCCAGTGGCCCAGCACGAAGAATTTCAAGCCAGACGTGCCCGAGAAGTACGACGGCAAGTTGCATCCGTCGGAGTTCCTCAGCATCTACACCATCGCGGTGCAAGCTGCTGGGGGGCGCGACGACAAGATCCTTGCCAACTACTTCCCGCTGGTGCTCAAGCCCAACGTCAGGTCCTGGCTCATGCACTTGCCGGACAACTCCATATCCTCCTGGGCAGACCTATGCCATCAGTTTGTCGGCGCCTTTACAGGTGGCCACAAACCTCATGGCCAGGAGAGTGACCTTCACCTGCTCGCCCAGAAGGAAGGAGAGCCCCTGCGCAAGTACTGAAGGAAATATGCCCTAGAGGCAATAATAAAGTTGTTATTTATTTCCTTACATATCATGATAAATGTTTATTATTCATGCTAGAATTGTATTAACTGGAAACATAATACATGTGTGGATATATAGACAAACAGAGTGTCACTAGTATGCCTCTACTTGACTAGCTTGTTAATCAAAGATGGTTAAGTTTCCTAACCATGGACAAAGGAGTTGTCATTTGATTAACAAGGTCACATCATTAGTTGAATGATCTGATTGACATGACCCATTCCATTAGCATAGCACCCGATCGTTTAGTATGTTGCTGTTGCTTTTATCCATGACTTATACATGTTCCTTTGACTATGAGATTATGCAACTCCCGTTTGCCGGAGGAACACTTTGGGTGCTACCAAACGTCACAACGTAACTGGGTGATTATAAAGGAGTACTACAGGTGTCACCAAAGGTAGATGTTGGGTTGGCGTATTTCGAGATTAGGATTTGTCACTCCGATTGTCGGAGAGGTATCTCTGGGCCCTCTCGGTAATGCACATCACTTAAGCCTTGCAAGCATTGCAACTAATGAGTTAGTTGCGGGATGATGTATTACGGAACGAGTAAAGAGACTTGCCGGTAACGAGATTGAACTAGGTATTGGATACCGACGATCGAATCTCGGGCAAGTAACATACCGATGGACAAAGGGAACAACGTATGTTCTTATGCGGTCTGACCGATAAAGATCTTCGTAGAATATGTAGGAGCCAATATGGGCATCCAGGTCCCGCTATTGGTTATTGACCGGAGACGTGTCTCGGTCATGTCTACATTGTTCTCGAACCGTAGGGTCCGCACGCTTAAGGTTTCGATGACAGTTATATTATGAGTTTATGAGTTTTGATGTACCGAAGGAGTTCGGAGTCCCGGATGAGATCGGGGACATGACGAGGAGTCTCGAAATGGTCGAGACATAAAGATCGATATATTGGACGACTATATTCGGACATCGGAAAGGTTCTGAGTGATTCGGGTATTTTCGGGAGTACCGGGTAGTTACGGGAGAAGCAATGGGCCTTGATGGGCTTTAGTGGGAAGAGAAGAAAGGGCCAAGGGGCTGCTGCGCCCCCCTTCCCTCTGGTCCGAATTGGACTAGGGAAAAGGGGGCCGGCCACCTTTCCTTCTCCTCCACTTCCTTCTCCCTTCCTCCCTTCTTGGTGGACTCCTACTAGGACTTGGAGTCCTAGTAGGACTCCACATCCTGGCCGCACCAAACCTTGGCCGGCCTCCTCCTCCTCCATCCTTTATATACTGAGGCAGGGGGCACCCCATGGACACACAAGTTGATCCTTGAGATCGTTCCTTAGCCGTGTGCGGTGCGCCCCTCCACCATATTCCACCTCGGTCATATCGTTGCAGTGCTTAGGCGAAGCCCTGCGTCGGTAACACATCAAGATCGTCACCACGCCGTCGTGCTGACGGGTCTCTTCCCCGAAGCTTTGCTGGATCGGAGCCCGGGGAACGTCATCGAGCTGAACGTGTGCCAAGAACTCGGAGGTGCCGGAATAACGGTGCTTGGGTCGGTCGGATCGTGAAGACGTACGACTACATCAACCGCGTTGATATAACGCCTCCGCTTCCGGTCTACGAGGGTACGTAGACAACACTCTCCCTTCTCGTTGCTATGCATCACCATGATCTTGCGTGTGCGCAGGAAAATTTTGAAATTACTATGTTCCCCAACAAGTACATCCAGAGATTCAGCCAAGTGCAACGCAACATCCCAGATGTCCACCCTGCCGCGGTCATCAGCGCGTTCCACCAGAACGTGCGTAACCGATGAGCTGTATGCCCTGGCGGTGTGCAAGATCAGAGACGTCAGTGAGCTGTATGCCCTGGCCGACAGGTGTGCACGTGCTGAGGAAGGGAGGAAACTCCCCGGAGAGGATACAGGAGCAGGAGGATCTGACAGCGATGATGCTGCCCCGGCAAAGAAAAACCGGCGGTGGAACAACACGAAGAGGAAAGGCAAAGATGTGCTAATTGTTGAGCAGTCCGGCAACGAAGGTGGTGCCAAGACAGCCAAGACTGGTAGCTCCGGCAAGGAGGGTGCCACGTGCACCAACTGCCAGGCGGTGGCGGCCGCCGACAAGCAGGACGGCACCAACAAGCAGTACTGCAAAATCCACCGCACCAAGGGCCATGACCTCCAGAGCTGCAAGAAGGTCGAGCAGCTTGTCGAGCTGCAAAAGTCCGAGTATGAGTGACGAGACAAGGAGAAGGCTCAAGGAGGTGCTGGAGGATCCGGTACGAAGCGCACCGGCCGGGGAGGACGCCGAGGCAACGCCAAGCAGCGGCAAGGCGACAGACCTCCCCGCGGCCGCGACAAGGATGAAGATGACGAAGACGACGAAGACATGGATGATGCCGAGACCAGTGAGCAGGAGTTACAGAAAGCCACAGAGGTCTTGTGCGTTGACGGCGGTGCTTCTCTGCATACTTCACACCGCCAACTCAAGCAGTGGGTGCGGGAAGTCAATGCGGCAGAACCACCCGTCGAATCACGCAAGCTTCTGAGATGGTCCAGCACGCCTATCATCTTTGATATTGAGGACCACCCTGATCGCACAACTGCGGTCGGGTGTTTGCCGATGTTGGTCTCACCAACTATCCGCAACCTCAAGGTCACTAAGATGCTAGTTGATGGCGGGGCCGGCTTGAACCTGATCTCCTACGCTGTGCTCCGGAAACTCCAAATCCCTGATAGCGAGCTCGAAGAGACCTGCACATTCCAAGGAATCAACCCGGGAAGGAGCAAGTCGAAGGGGAAGATCACGTTGCCGGTGACATTTGGCAGCGAGCTGAACTTCAGGACCGAGAGGATCACTTTTGACGTTGCCGATTTTCCGTTGCCCTACAATGGAATTCTCGGCCGTCCAGCGCTCGCCAATTTCATGGCGGCCTCTCACTATGCGTACAACATGCTGAAGATGCCAGGCCCGATAAGTGTCATCTCTGTCCCTGGCGACAAGAAAGATGCTCTTATCTGTGCCGACAAGATCTACCGGGAAGCAGCAGCCGCGACGGATCGCGAGACACTTGCCGCTAAAGCTCCCGGGGGGAAGAAGAAGACCAAGTCCGGCAAGAGCTCTGGTGCCCACTCCGGCAAGCGCACCTATTCGGAGTGCTGCGCTACCATCGAGGACGCACCATCGAGCTCCACCGGCAAGTGTAAGAAGACAATGGCAGCTCCGCCAGCGACCAAGAAGGTGTCCGCCAAGGAGGACGGCACTGGTGGTACTTTTACCATTAGTGCCACTCTCGACCCTAAATAGGAAAGCGCGCTCATTGCTTTCCTGCGGGCGAATGTCGATGTGTTTGCGTGGCAACCGTCTGACATCCCCGGTGTTCCCAGGAAAGTAATTGAGCACCACCTTGCCGTCTGTCCTCATGCGCGGCCCGTCAAGCAGAAAGTCAGAAAGCAAGCAGTGGAGCGCCAAGAATTCATCGCAGAAGAGATCAATAAGTTGGAAGCAGCAGGCCTCGTCAGAGGAGTGCTCCATCCTACGTGGTTGGCCAATCCTGTAGTCGTGCGCAAGGCAAATGGGAAATGGAGTCTTTGTATCGACTTTACCGATGTCAATAAAGCTTGTCCCAAAGACCCATTTCCCTTGTCGCGCATTGACCAGATTGTTGACTCCACGGCTGGATGTGACTTGCTTTCATTTCTTGACGCATACTCAGGATATCATCGGATCTTCATGGCAGAAGAGGATGAGGAGAAAACCGCATTCATCACTCCATGTGGCACGTACTGTTTCGTACGGATGCCTTTCGGTTTAAAGAATGCTGGTTCAACATTTGCAAGGGTCGTCCATACTGCTTTTGAGCCACAAATACACAGAAATGTGGAAGCCTACATGGATGACATAGTGGTCAAGAGCAGGGACAAAGCAACTCTGATTCAAGATTTAGAAGAGACTTTTGCAAATCTGCACAAGATCAGCCTCAAGCTCAACCCCGAGAAGTGCGTGTTTGGAGTCCCGTCCGGCAAGCTTCTCGGGTTCTTCGTGTCTCAGCGGGGAATTGAGGCCAATCCCGACAAGATCAAGGCCATTGAGCAGATTGAAGCACTGAAGCGTGTCAAGGATGTACGAAGACTTGCCGGCTCCGTGGTGGCTCTCAGCAGGTTTATCTCTAAGTCTGCTGAGCGCGCCCTGCCGTTTTTCAATTTTTTTAAAAAGGCAGGTCCAATGAAATGGACTCCGGAAGCGGAGGCTGCGCTGCAGGACTTGAAGAGATACCTGTCCTCCACTCCAATACTTGTCGCACCTAAGCCACAAGAGAAGTTGCTGCTGTATCTGGCGGCAACCAATCAAGTGGTTAGTGTTGCGTTAGTAGCGGAGAGGGAGGCAGAAGATGAGCCAGCAACCGCGGCAAGCGCATCCAGCGACAAGCTCTGGTCCCGACAAAGATGGATCCGCGCAGGTGTGCGAGGAGATACAACAGAAGAAAATGGTGCAGCGCCGAGTCTACTTTGTCAGTTCCCTTCTGCAGGGGGCTAGGTCAAGGTACTCTGGTGTGCAGAAATTGCTTTTCGGCCTTCTCATGGCCTTGAGAAAGCTGCGCCATTACTTCCAAGCACATGAGATCACAGTTGTCACTCGCTTTCCGCTGAAGAGGATACTACAGAATCCAGAAGCAACAGGCAGGATTGTTGAGTGGGCACTGGAACTGTCAAGCTTTGGCCTCAAGTTTGAGAGCACTTCAACTATCCAAAGCAGAGCATTGGCAGAATTCATAGCAGAGTGGACGCCAACACCAGATGAAGAAATTCTAGAGACGAGCATCCCCGTCAAGGAAGCAAGCAAAGAGTGGCTGATGTACTTTGATGGTGCCTTCTCGCTGCAAGGCGCCGGTGCTGGCGTGCTGCTTGCCGCACCCACCGGGGAGCACCTCAAGTACGTAGTCCAGATGCACTTTCCCAAGGAACAAGCAACAATACTGCAAAGTATGAAGGATTGCTTGCCGGTCTTAGGATCGCGGCAGACCTTGGGATCAAGAAGCTCATTGTCAGGGGTGACTCGCAGCTTGTCGTCCGCCAAGTGAACAAGAATTATCAGAGTCCGTTGATGGAAGCTTACGTTGATGAAGTGAGGAAGCTAGAAGAGCGCTTTGTCGGCCTACAGATGGAACATGTTCCAAGAGATCAGAACGACATCACCGATGGCCTGTCAAAGTGCGCAGCATTTAAGTTACCTGTGGAACCAGGGATCTTTCTGCTCAAGCTGACTCAACCGTCCGTAACACCATCAACAGGACAGAGCAAGAAGAGGAAGTTGATTTCTGGTGACTATTTTCCGGCAGAGCTTCCCGAAGCCGCCGCCAAGAAAGTCCCCAAGATCAACGCCAAGAGTGCTGAGGAGCAGTCTGCTCCGACAAGCCCCAGGGTTTGTTTCGTTGAAGCAGACGCTCCCGACAAGTTTTGCTTCGGCAAGCTTGCCGGGGAACGTCAAGCTCCTGCTGAGCCGCAGGTTCTCGCCATAGAAGCGGATGTTCCGCAGCAGCATATATGCCTTTAGTCCTTGTTGTCGAGCCACAAGCTCCAGCGTGGGCACAGCAGATCGTCCGTTTCCTTCAGACAGGAGAACTTCCCAAAGAGCAAGAAGAAGCGGAAAGAGTAGCCCGGCAGTCAAGTATGTACCAGTTTGTCGACAACGCACTGTACAGAAGAAGACTCAACGGTGTGAAATTGAAGTGTATTCACCGGGAAGACGGACAAAAGCTGTTGGCAGAGATACATGGAGGCATATGTGGTCACCACATTGGCGCCAGAGCACTTGCCGACAAAGCATTCCGGCAAGGTTTCTTTTGGCCGACAGCCCTCCAGGATGCAACTGCACAAGTAACCAAGTGTGAAGCGTGCCAGTTCCATTCCAAGCAGATACACCAGCCAGCTCAAGCTCTCCAGACGATCCCTTTATCCTGGCCATTTTCGGTCTGGGGGCTCGACATCCTCGGCCCCTTCCCCCAAGCTGTCGGGGGCTTTGAGTACTTATACGTCGCGATCGACAAGTTCACAAAGTGGCCGGAAGTGGAAGCAGTGAGGAAGGTGACCGCACAGTCAGCAGTCAAGTTCTTCAGGTCGATTGTTTGCCACTTCGGGATACCTAAGAGGATCATCACCGACAACGGTACACAATTCATGAGCCACACCTTCATGCAGTACGTCCAAGATCTTGGCGCCAAGGTCTGCTTCGCTTCTGTTGCTCACCCTAGGAGCAACGGTCAAGCGGAGAAGGCAAATGCTGAAGTGTTGCGTGGACTCAAGACCAGGACTTTCGACATGCTGCACAAGTGCGGAAGAAACTGGATTGAGGAGCTGCCGGTGGTTCTTTGGTTGATCAGGACGACGCCAAATCGAGCCACTGGACAGACACCTTTCGCTCTAGTCTATGGAGCAGACGCAGTTCTCCCCACGGAACTCGTATACGGGTCACCTCAAGTGCTCGCTTATGATGAGCTTGAGCAAGAGCAGCTGCGACCAGATGACGCGCTGCTCCTTGAGGAGGACCGTATTCAGGCTGCTGTGCGAGCTGCTAGCTACCAGCAAGCTTTGCGCCGCTACCATAGCCGCAAAGTTAACGCCAAAAGTCTCGAGGAAGGCGACCTTGTTCTTCGGCGCGTTCAGTCCGCCAAGAATTCCAACAAGTTGACGCTAAAGTGGGAAGGCCCTTACCGGGTGAAACGAGTCACTAGGCCTGGCGCTGTCCGCCTTGAGACCGAAGATGGCATTCCGGTGAGCAACTCCTGGAACATCGAGCATCTTCGTAAGTTTTACCCGTAAGGCGCGGTTGCCGGACCCTGTTCCAGCGACCACCTTTTGTACAAGTCTTGCCGCTGTTGCATGTAATCCTTTGTACAAAGCCAGGCGCAGACCCTGTGCATAAAGAAAAGCTCATGTGCTCCGCACATCTCGTCAATTTCATGCTTTTTATTCTTTTTTGCATGAGTTATCTGACACTTTGTGCAGCACCAAACCCCGGTAAGCAATACTGAGCCATAAGGCTCCATATCAGTATTTTCTCTTCTCGCTTTTCTCAAGGAAAGGAAGGTTCTTCCCGCCCACAATTTTGTCGGGGGGGACGGAGAAGATAATGGTGTGGACCAGGCGTCGATCAAGAAAGTTTCGCCTTGCCGGAGAGCAAACAACAGAAAAGCTAAGTTGCCAAAGTTTGAGCAATCAGATTTTTTTTAAATTTTTAAGTTATCTTCCTTGAACGACCATGCTTTGTATGGAAAACCTGTGCGCGAAGGAACCGGCTCGTGGCTAGTTGCGCCCTTACTTTGTTTCGAGTTCACTCAACAGTTTAAGTGTGCTGCGACTAGAGTCGCGCCCTTACTTTGTTTCGAGTTCGCTCAACAACTTAAGCGAGCTGCGACTAGTCGCGACAAGGTTTCTTGTCGGTAACGGCACCGCCAGCAGGCTGCTGACGTCCCGCACTCAGCGCTCGCGGCAAAGGTGCCTACGCCGGCAAGTTCCCTAAAAGCGTAGGGGAAAAACATACAGAGGAAGGAATCAAGTAAAGGTAATAACGTTGCAATCACTACCCAAAATAAAGTTATATATTACAAGATAGCTTGTCGCGGCTCTAATAGACTGTTTTTGTAACATGACCATCAACAACAAGAAAAGAAGAAAATAGGCGGCCTAGTCCACGCGGTCGCCCTCAACCCTCCTGATCCCGCTCACCTTGTCCACAATGGGTGCGACAAGGTCCTTGAGCGCCTCTAGATCAGCTTCTGCCGGCAGGGATCTGAGGACGTTGGAGAGGTTGAGGCACGGGTTGCGGAAGGCTACCTTCACCAACACCTTCTGAAGAGCTCCTGCGCAGATCTTGCGCGACTCGTCGGCCAGCTGCTTTCGGATCCTCTCCCGGAGTCGCTGGAGGGCCATCGCCACGCCTTTGAAGAACAGAGTGAGCTTGGCGCTGGATGGGAGGGTCTCATCGGAGGGATACCCGAGATCCTCCATCCCTAGCTACGCCAGCTCCTTGTCGATGTCTGCGGCAGCATTCACAAGACCCTCCGTCCACTACTCCATAGTTTCTCTAAAATCATTCTGGGTGGCGGCAATGCTCTCCAGCAGCGCCTTGTCGGCCTTGATCTCCTTCTTCAGGGCCGCTTCCTGCTCCCTGGCGCCGTCAAGCGTCTTGGTCAAAGCAGCCAGCTTCAGCTCAAGATCGGCGTTGGAGTCCTTGGCGGCGGCAAGCTCCTTGATCTTCTCGGCGAGACGACCCTGCAGCTCGCCAAAGGTGTAGGCGTCCTTCTCGCGCTCATGCTTGAGCGCGGCAAGCTCTTCACCGCTCACCTTGAGATCAGTCTCCAGCTGTGCCACCTTCGTCTCCAGCTCCTTCTTGGCGGCCTCGGCAGCTGCGGCAGTGTCCTTTGCTTCCTTGAGAGCTCCGCTGAGTGTTTGCTTGCGTGCAACAAGCTCCTCTTCGTGGCTGTCCAGGCTGACTTTCAGCTGCGCCAACTTGCCCTCCCGCGCATATAGCTCCTCGGCGGCAAGCCGCTGTTGCTCTGCAATTTCTACCTTCTCGAGGATGAAGGCCTCCTGCGCCTCCTCGAGCTGCACCCGCTCCGCCGCCAGCGACCGGAGAGCTGCCTGGTTGAGGCCTCGGAGCTCCTCCGCGCGCTTCTCCATGTCCACCCCTGCCTTCACGACAAGCGCTTCGCGGGACTCCAGTTTGGCTTGTCGAGCGCGGTAGAGCGACACCAACTTCCGGAGCAGCCGCTCCTCCTCAGACTCGTCGCTGCTGCTTGGCGCGTCGACCAGTGTCAGCCCAGCAGAGGCAAGCACCTCCACGTCAAAGCTTTCTCCTTTGACTGGCGCCCTGGACGTTGACGCCCAGGGGAGGTTGATGAAGACGCCATCGCCGGCCTTCAAGTAGACGCCTGGCTGGGGCACCTCGGAGCCTGATGCTGCGGCAGCGGCGGGAGGATCGGCGGTCGGTGTAGCGCCTGTTGCTCCTGCGGCCTCAGGGTCGTCAGTACGATCGCCAGACCCCTCGTCAGCTGCTGCGGCAGCCTTGGCGGCCTCTTCCCCGGCGGGATCATCAGCATCAGCCGCTTCTTCGGTGGCGGCGGCATCATCAACAACAACCTCGATCTCCATCGGCTCCGTAGTAGATGGATCTGATGGCCGGAAAAGGAAGAAAAGTCAAGCAAATATCCAAAAAGAAGATCAAACGAAGGAGAACCCAAGGGAAGTTTCGAAGCAAGAGGTTTACCTGCACCAGGCTCGGCAGTTGTGGTCTCCACCACCGGAGGACCGCTGATGTTGTCCCTTGCCGGAGACTCCTCCCTTGCCGGAGAGCTCCCCCTTGCCGGAGAGCTCTCCCTTGTCGGAGGATCCTCCCTTGCCGAAGAACGCTCCCTTGGCGGCGTAGTCGAAGCAGGTGGCGTGTCAGGGGTGGCCTCCAGACGCTCCTGGTGGGGCTGCTCTGCTCCTACACAAGCCAACAGTCAGATATCAGTAAACAAAGAGTACCCATGCGCGCCCAATAGCGGGAAGCAAACCATATACTTACGCCAGGGACTGTGCTGGGGGCTGCTCTGAAGAGCAGCTGCCGGGTCCGGCAAGTTTGTCTCGGGCGCACCCCCTGCTGACACGGTGGGATCGTCCTCGATGACAATCACCGGGACCTTGGCTCTCTTTGCCGCTCTCTGGGCCAGAGTCCTAAAAAGGAATAAGTTCAGAGTAAAGCAAATGAGATACAAGACAAGACAGCAAGTATTGAAGACATACAAGTACAACAAGAATCTTACTCTTCTTCTTCCTCGTCGGAGCTGAGCGCGGAGAAGTCAAAGCCTGGCCCACCTCCGGCGCGAGGAGGCGGAGGAGTAGGATACCTTGGCCGCTTGGCGGGAGCTGTAGCGGCGGACCGGGAGGACCCCACTCCAGTTGCCGCTGCGGCGTGAGGTGCTTCCGCGGCAACAGAACTTGCCGTGGTGGAGCGCGTCGTGCGGCGCGGCGGGGGTTGACTCGTCCGCCGCTCTGCTACATCCCCGTCCTTACGAGGACGCCTTCTTGGTGGAGCCGGGGGCTCTGCTTGTGGAGCCGGGGGCTCTGCTTGCGGCAAGCTGCCCGAAGACGAAGAGGAAGAGGAGCCGATCTCCAACGAGCTGCTCGTATCCTCGCCGGGCCCGCTCGGCCCGACGTCATGCCCAACGAACTTCTCCTCGCCTGCAAGTTCCTCTCGCTCGGCAAGGCTTGCCGCCTCTGCTGCCTCTGCCTCGTCCACGGTGAACCCAAACTCGCCCGCAGCTGCGGCTGCCGCCGCCTCTTCCAGCCTGGTGGCGATGCGCTTGAGCTCCTCGTCGGTGGTGTCCCGAGTGAGGCCCCTCTGCTCATCGGCGTCGATCGGCACTTCTACCAAGCTATCGAAGAACGCCTGCACGACATCATCTGCAAGCTCTATCCAGGCTGGGTCAATTCCGTGCGAGTCGCACAGCGGCATCATTGCACAGATGCGGCTGAGCGAGGAGTTGTTGCACAGTGGAACGACGCCCCTCAGCAACCTGAACACTTCGGGATGCTGTGGGTCGTACTTGAAAAGCTCCTGCAGCATTGAGTTGAGCTCCAGGACAGTGAAGTTGAAGTAGAGGCCCGGCCGCAGCCTCATGATATCCGCCGCGTTCTGGAACTCCCAGGCGGGTCTCCTCCTCTCCTGCAGGGGGGCGATGCAGCGGCGAAGGAAATCTGCGCCAACCGCTCCTACAGTAAGCCCGGCAAGCCTGAGGCGTAGGATCCGGGCGACGAAAATCTTCAGTTTGTCGTCTTCCGGGGCCAAGCTACTCCAATCACTGCCGCGCACTACTGGAGTATGGCGCAGGGCGGTAAACGGCTGCGGGTTCTCCTCGACAATCAGGCACCAGTCCGCCCTCCACTCCTCCCACTTGCTGCGGAACTCTCCATCCAGATGAGCATCCTTCTTGCCAGCTTTTGAGATCCAGGCGATTCCGCCGGATAAAGGCTCTCCTTTCTCAACTCGAGGCGAAAAGAAGTGGCGGAAAAGGGCTACGTTTGGATGGATTCCGACAAAGTTTTCGCAGAGATGTGCGAAAACTGCCATGGTCAGGACAACATTGGGGGTGAAGTCAAGGAGGCGGAGCCCATAGGTGTTCATGACGTCACAGAAAAATTCAGAAAAGGGCGGGCAGAGCCCGCAGTAGAAGAACAAAGCGAAGAAAGGGTACCCAGTGGGAGCCTTTTTCCAAGCGGCGGCTGGGAGTACCTTCGTGCGCGGATGCGCTCGCGTCCCCGTCGACCACAAGAGGCAGTAGTACTCCTTCAGCTCCTCCGCGTCAAGCCTCGGAGGGAAGATTGCCCGCTCCTTTCGCAGCGCCGCGAGCCGCTGCGCCTCGGCCGACTTCACCTTCTCGGCTTTCAGAGCCATGGCGGGAGTGGTGAGGGAGGACGACGGCGTTGGTGGTGCTGGTGGCGATGGGGGCGGAGCGCTGCTCTCCTTCGGCTTTGGGAAGAAGGGTAGTGGCGGAGATTCTCGAGGAAGGAATAGCAAAGGGCGGATGGGCGAACTGCCCCTATTTCCCCTGCTTATAAGGAGGGAGGGGTCGGACGTTCCGCCTTTCCGAATAAAGAAACCACCCACGACCTCTCCCACGATGCCGCAATCAACGCGTGCCGTTCGGGGAGGGCGTGGTGGATGCGGAGTAAGGTACGGCGTGATCCAGGCCGCGCGTGCCCGTGCCCTGTTTTGGGCCTGGCCCCACAGCACTCAGCACCGTGTATGGCCCAGGTCCGGGGGCTCCTGTCGGTGTACTAGAATAGGGGTACCCTAGTACCCCGAACTTGTGCACGTTCAGTCGCAGCGCCCCGCGGCAAGGCTTGCCGGGTGACCGCCAAGAACCTCCGTGGTTCCTTTGGAGCCATTCAAGAACATAGTATTTAAGCCAAGGAGACAAGTCCCCGGCAAGAGGAGCTTGCCAGGAAGGCCACTCAAGGCACAAGACCCCGGCAAGAGGAGCTTGCCGGGAAGGCCAACCAGGGCATCTCAAGGAACTTGCCGCGATGCGCCACGCGTCCCGGCACGGTCCGGTGAGCGACAAGCTTCCGGACGCGACAAGACAACGACCGCGGCAAGGCCTTTGCCGCAGCAAGCAACCACTCTGTATCCGCGCTCCAGCTCACCCACCAACGTGTCGCCCTGAGACCCTTCCAGGCGTACGTGGCGGGAGGCTGTGCAGCCAGGGGTACACTGTGGCAAGCGGCGCTGACAAGATCGCCATCGTGGCGAGCGGTGGCGTCCCAGACGGTCCCTTTTCTGCACCGTTTGGGCGACGTAGATAGGCATTTAATGCCCTTGTCCCCTGCCGTCAGGGTTAGGTATGATACGCTGTGCAGGTAGCTGTACCAACCGCAGCACCTTTTCCATTTTTGCCCTCGCCTACGTTGCCACCTGTTGGAGACCCCTTTAGCATATAAAAGGAGGCCCATGCGCAACCTAGAGAAGGGGAGGAGGAACAGAAGAACGCTCGGTCTCGTTAGCTGCTTGAGTGTACTGTAGCACTCAGCGCTCCCGAGCAAGAACTCAATACAAACCACAAAGCAGCGGTAGGAGTATTATCTCTCCGGAGAGCTCCGAAGCTGGGTAAACCGCTCGTGTGCTCCGCCTCGATCTGCTCTTCGTGCGACCTCCGCACTCCGCCGAACTGAAGGGGGCTCCGTCCCCATAGGTGTTCGTGGAGTCAGTTTCCCCGGCAATGAGGCAAAAGTTTGGCCACCCCATGGTGTTCTCCCTAGTTTTCGTCAAAGGAATTCACCTTGGTTGTTCCTTCTGTTGTGCTCGTTTTTAGTTGGATTGTCACACGATTAGTATCACTCTCTAATCTTATTTTGGTGGATACCCTCAAGGGTTCCGTGTTCTTCATCTCAAGGACAAATCTTACAAGTTCTCGGTTGCCTCCAAGGCTGTGGGTTTTGAGATTTACAATCAAGGCTGTGTGGTTGAAAAATATTTTGATGTGGTGTTTAATCTCTAGGGTGCTGGGGGTCCTAATTGGATCCATGAAGAACAAATTTTTTATCGTGAAGAAGATGATTCATGGACATTGGTCACAAATGGTTCGAGACCAAGGCCGGTCGTCGGCAATGTCTCCGGTGATCATCGGCGGCAATCTGTCTTTGCTCGCCTGGCAAATTTCCAGAATCTAGAAATAATGTGGCTCGGGACACTAATGAGGCCACCATGATGGATCATAATTCTCCAAGCGAGGGTCACGGTACGGTATTTCATGGCGGCAACGTGGTTATTTCAAATCTTTAGTGCTTCGCCTGCGGTCAACGGGGCCACTTTGCCAAGGATTGCCCTGAGAAAAGGCTGACTGGGCTTTTTCCGTTCCTGAAGTTTGATTCTTTCCCTAGCCCACCTGAAGAGGCTTGGGCCCTAGGTGCGGTCTAGGATTGGTTCTTGTCCGTTGGCCCGGCCCGCGACCCCCCGATTGCTTCCTCTTTTAGCGAGCTGTGTATGGGATCTTTTCCTAATTTTCAGCCTCGAATAGCACTTGCCTCCTCAACTTCTCCACCGTCCTCCTCTGTTTCTCTGCAGTGCAGAAACCCGGCTCCAGTCACGTCATGCTTCTCTGTGATAGTGGGTGCATGCGGGCCTGCTCCGATGGCCAACATTCCAAATGACCCGCGCCCCTTTGTTCCTCATGGCTTCGATATTCAGCCGATTGTAGGGCGCAATGGGGTTGCGCGGGTGGTGCTTCCGCATCGGCCTTGTCGTCACGAGGATTGGGCAATTGCTTCCATTCATCCTCTTCCGGCCGATACGCCATTCCCCAATGTAAGAGATGTTCTGGAAGAGTTCATTATAGTTCATAAGCAGCTGGGTCTTCGGGATATTCAGAGGTGTCCGTTTGGAGACGCCTATGTGCGTCTTACCAGAGTCAGAGACAGAGATAAGCTAGTCTTAGACAACCCCCATGAATTTGGCGATGTTTTTAGCTCCTTTGTGAGGCACGATGAGGGTAGAAACCAGAGGAGAGTACATTTCAATATGACAATGTGGCTTCTACTGACTGGGGTTCCTTTCGATTTTCGGAACGCTGAAGATTTAGCTACTGCTGTAAGTAAGTTTGGTCGTTTGATCTCTTGGGATAAGGAGGAGGATAATATGGGACGTATTGTTCTGAAGGCTAGAGTTATGAATCTTGAGATCATACCCAAAAGCATGAGATGGTCTGAAGGGGATGAGTTCGAGGAAGATGGGTGGTCCTCTTCTGTTGAAGTTCTTGCTACTGAACTCCTTGGGGGAGGCCCAGCTGATGAAGATCCCATATCTCCTGACCGTGTTGATCCTTATCCTTTGCCTGAAAATGCAGAGGTTGCTGTTGGTTTTCATAATGAGGCTCTCAATAATAACCAGGAGGATTTGCATGCTGAGGATAATTGGGAACATGATGGAAACTGGGAAGTGCCTCAACAAATGATCACAATGCTGCTCTTGATGATCTGCTAGATGTAGTGCAGCAAGAAGAAATGGCCTGGGCTGATGGAGAGGAATTGGTTCCTGCTGCCAGTAACAGTAGCCTGTCATCTGACATGTCTTTCTCTAAAGGGGACAATTCAAATAATTTTGTGCCTCCTGTTGCAATTGGTGACTTTCATATTGGGGCAAAAGCCCTTGCTGTTCTGCCACCTCCACCTGCAATTGTGATTGCCAATGGCCTTCAGAACATCATCCAAGCATATCAATCAGATGATGAGGAGCCTATAGTGCCTGTGCTTCAAGTTGCTTCCCCTCCCAATGTTGTGGCTGCTATGCAACATGAATCTCCAAATAATGATGTTGTAGTGGAGGCTGTTCTGGTTGTAGAGGAGGTGGTTGTAGCACAAGATAGCAATGTTGCAAATGATGCAGAGATTCTCCTACCTGGGCTAGTGGCAGTGAATTCACTGGATAACACTTCTTTGGTTGTGCAGTCTGAGCCTGCAGCTGTCAGTGAAGCTCTCAATTAGGAACATCAAACTGGTTTGCCAGTAGCATTGCACACAGGTACTTCTTCTTCCAGTCATATTCACATCACTACCACACAAGGGTCTCTTGAACTAGTAGCTGACATTATAGACTTGCAAACTGGACTTAAAGGTAGCAGGGTTGGACAAATTAATGAGCATTTCAATGGAGACCCTTCCCTTCTTGGTCTTAAATATATTCAAATAGCTGCATCTAGTTCTAATGATCCTGCTATGTCAGAAGAAGGGATTTTGCTGTGGGAGAAGCACTTTAAGGAGCCTGTGGATAATAGGACTGTTTTCTCTACAAACATTCATGTAAGTTGGTTTAACATTGTGGTTCGTCTCCTAATGACACCTGATAAGTTTGACTGGATTGTGAATATGTTAAAATCTGTTATGCGGGAGCTTTCTATTGAGGTTGAGGGCAAGGATAAATCTCTGTTGTTCCATATACTTCATAAATGCCCTGCCTCTCATGCTCCCATTTGTCAGGCCTCTATAAGGGACTAGCAACAGGCAAGAGACAAGGACAAAGGAAATGTGGGTGCTGCTGCCAATCAGCAAGATGCTGAGTCTCAGGCCCTACTGCAACCTTTTGGTACTGACAACCTCAGAAAGAGAAGTGGGAAAACTCCCCTGGTTGAAACTGAGGTAAGGAGGAGTGATAGAATCAAGAAATATAATGATGGCTTTAGGAGGAGTTCTTGCACAAACTCAAATTGTTTACCCTGCACTGCTGTTCCTCCCACTATACAAAAATCAGTTGTTAAAAATCTCACTGCCTCTTTCCGTAAGGTGGCTGAGGAGGAGCTGGAGGACAGGCTGGCCAAGAAGCCTAGAAGGAAGCAGGAGGAAGATTTGGTCAAGGTGTCCTTGGCCAAAGGAAAAGGAAATGTTTCAAAGTCTCCCTAATGACAGTGCACTTGCTTCTTAGTGTTGGATGGAGGGGTAGTCTTGTTGGCCCCTCATACTATATTTTGAGTATTTTTATAAGTGGTGTTATCCTAGAATGTTGCCTTATTATGTACTATGACTATTTGGTGATGTACTTCCTCAATGGATCTGCTATGATGTATTTATGTTGGCTGATGTGGTCTCCTTGTGCTGTGTTGTGGTTCATGTGGCTGTGTTGTGATCAGTTAGCAGTAAAATCAGTTCAAGTGCTGGTGCTTGATGTTTGTTTGGTGATATACACTAGTTTCTATGAATAATACAAATAGGAATTGGAACATCCTTAATTGGAACATCAGAGGAAAGAATTCTGAAAATAAATGGCTGGCCCTAAGACAGAAAATTGATGAGAGTGATTGTAATATTCTTTGTCTTCAAGAAACTAAGAGAGAAACCTTAGACCTTGCTTACTTAAAAAACTTCTGCCCCAATAAATTCAAAAAGTTTGCTTTTCTTCCCTCTATTGGGGCCTCGGGTGGATTGATCACTGCTTGGAATGGTTCTATGTTCTCTGGAGAGGTTAGAGCACAAAACAGATTCTCTTTGTCTATACAATTCACTAGTCTGCTTTCAAACCAATCATGGATGCTCTCTAACATATATTGGCCTTGTGAAGCACAAGATAAGAGTGAGTTCAATAATAGGTTTCAGAACATCCATATGCCTGATGATGTGGACTGGCTTCTTATGGGAGATTTCAACTTAATTAGATCACCTTTGGATAGAAACAAACCTGGTAGGGATGTTAATGATATGCTAATGTTCAATGAGGCTATAAGTAACCAAGGACTAGTGGAATTGCCTTTGCATGGAAGAAAATTTAGTTGGAGTAATACGCAGCAAGACCCACTGTTGGTGAAACTGGATTGGTTCTTTACTTCTGCTTCTTGGATGACCACCTTCCCCAATACCACTGTGCTACCACCAGCTAAGCCTATCACTGATCATTTGCCCTGTGTGATAAAAATTGGTACTGCCATCCCCAAAGCAAGAGTTTTTACATTTGAAAACTACTGGCTGCAACATTTAGACTTCAAACAAGTGGTGGCTAATGCTTGGAATATTCCTGTGGGTAATTTGGATGCTGCCAGATGCTTGACTGCAAAATTCAAAAATCTCAAAAGAGCTTTGAAACAATGGGCTAGATCTCTTTCCTGCCTTAAAACCCAGATTGCTAAAATTAATGAGGTGCTTTTCTTTTAGGATTTTCTAGAAGAATTTAAACAGTTGGACACTCATGAATGGAACTGTAGAATAATTCTTAAAGAGCAGCTGCTAATTTTGTTGAAAAATCAGAAGATCTATTGGAAGCAGAGGGAAAAAATTAAGGGGGTAAAATTTGGAGATGAAAATACCAAATTCTTCCACACCAAAGCCTCAATAAATTACAGGCATAACCACATTGCTGTTCTTCAAAATGATGATCAAGTGGACATTTCTGATCATGCAGGGAAAGCTGCTATCTTATGGGAAGCTTTTAAGAAAAGAATGGGCACATCACAAAAAACAACCATGCATTTTGATCTACATTCCTTATATGGCTAGCAACCTGATGTGTCAACTTTTGAAAACTTGGAGTTACCTTTTACAGAGGAGGAGGTCAATGCTGTGGTAAATGAGCTTCCCATGGACAAATCTCCAGGTCCTGATGGTTTCAATAATGAATTCTTTAAATCATGTTGGGACATTATAAAAGGAGATGTGCTTAAGTTAATTGCTGATTTTCATGCTGGACAACTTTCCATGGAGAGCATAAATACTTCCTATATCACTCTTATACCCAAAAGTGGCACACCTCTGACAGCAAATAATTTTAGGCCAATCTCCCTCCTCAACTGCTGTCTCAAACTCATCACCAAGCTTTTGGCTAATAGACTGCAGAAAGTAATTCTCAGACTGGTGCACATTTTATGAGGACATGACTACCTTGGATACGACCAAAAATGTTGCATACATGCATATCTGTCAGGTGATTTCTAGTGTCAACTATTCAATAATCTATTTATATTATCCAGAACAAAAATACTTCACACACTTTTGTGTTTTCTCTAATTGCAGGTGTATGGGACATTTGTACAATCCACATATGAAGATAAGGGAAAAAGAGAAGTTTAGGTGCTGTTCAAAAAGTCCTTTCACGTCACTTTTGGGCCAAGAGAAGATAGAGT
Source organism: Aegilops umbellulata (assembly GCA_032464435.1). Classification (NCBI taxonomy): domain Eukaryota; kingdom Viridiplantae; phylum Streptophyta; class Magnoliopsida; order Poales; family Poaceae; genus Aegilops; species Aegilops umbellulata. The sequence continues at coordinate 242,690,996 of CP136057.1, forward strand.
CCAAGTCTCTCACGTTCTGGATTCAGATTCGGACTGCACAGACATACCTGACTCAAAACGGCAAGAACTTTTTCATACGGACTCCGAATTGGTTGATTCTTTTTTTGTTGGAAAGTAGATTTCTTCCTCTTTTCACTCCATTTGGATTCACCTTTAAATTCGTCCGGAGCGTTGAGATATGGACGAAACAATCTGACGCTGCAGCAGAATCCAAGTCAAACAACAAGTCCAAAGGTGTTGCATCACCTCCACTTGGGCCCATGAGCCTTGTACGACCTAGGGTTGGTTTTAGGCTGCCTTGGGACGTCCTCCCACCTCCTTGGCTGCCACCCCTTGCTCCTATATAAGTAGATCCACCTAGTAGCTTTTTCCTTGGGATTTGTTTAGTTAAAAGTTAGCCATTGCAACTTCGTGTACTTCGTTTGTGTCCAACGACCAGACCAAGACCGCTTCCGGATCCCCATCTTTATCAATACTTCATCTATATTCGCAATATTCAGATTGCATTATCATATTCTTGCTTGTTCTTCGATTGCGTGCAGGAATAGACCTGCATGGTCAGGCTGATCGTGCTTCCAGCATCGTCAGTAACCTCGGGAGATTGGTTTAGCGATTGCTAAGGCGCAACGTCGTGCACGTTTGTAGTCGGATCGTCCAAGTCGACTCCACCAAATCAATAGTTATCATCTCATCGAAAGATCGGGACACCCTCGCCTCTATCAAGTGGTATTAGTTTTCAGGTTGCTCGGTGAGAATTTCCAGTTTTCCCTAAATTAGATTTATTTTCTTACCTATTGTCCAAGAAAAAGCCACAAAAAAGTTAGATCTATTCATCCTTTTTGTCCAAGCCAGTCTGAGCCTTTGCAATTTTCTTTTCATTGTTTGCATTATTAAATTATCGGTTGCGTCGCCGTGTCGAGTTGCTGGTCTTAGTGTCTAGTTCGTTTAGAGTTTCGAGTTCTGTTCACATTAGTCACGTCGCCGCTGCATCGTTATCCCTTCTGCTGTCCACCACATCATCCATCAATTTCCACCACATGTTACCCTTAGTTCATTATCACAATCATAGTTGAGGTCGTTCACATCTTCGCTTGATCCAATCTGCATCTTATCTAGTTTGTCTTGGAAAGAGGGAGAGAAAAAAAAGACCGAGAAAAAAAGAGAGAGAAAAAAAAGAAAAAAAGAAAAAAAAGAGAAATAAAAGAAAAAAAGTGTGAGGAAAAAAAAAGAGAGAAAAAAACAAAATTCGGATCTATATAGACTCAATCTCGTAGCTGGATTCGGATTGGAATCTGTTTTGCGCACTGTTCAGTAAAACAGACATAACTTCCTCATACGAAGTCCGTTTTAGCTTCACGAGTACTCAAACGAAAGCTAGCGACGAGACGCATCTAAATAGTTGCAGAGGCTAGTTCAGTATTTGACACCTCCAAATCAGCTTCTAAATAGGTCTTTTTGCCCTCCGAAGTTCGCGGACACATCTTATTCCAGTTTTTCAGGCTAGTTTTAGAATTCTTTGACTCCTCATATCAATTCGGAATTGAGTGGTTCTTTTTGCATTGGAAAGCTTGAGTTAGTAGCATTCTTTGAAAGAAAGTAATCAGAAAATTGGCTCAAACTTTTCAAGAGGAAACTTGGAGAGAGAGTTGTTGTATATCCTACTTGGCAGTTGTTTTTCATCATTATCTTTACTGACGTTGTGATCTTCACTTATATCTTGCTGTCCAGAGCTACTCAGTATTCTTCATTGATGCTAGTTCTGCTATGCCGTGACCTCATTAGTGTTTTAGGCTCGTGTCTCTAGTCCGGTCTAGCCTAGGACCAGCACAGTACCGTCGTTGAGCGTTTATTCAATATTGCATCTTTGAATTGATTATTGCTAATCTTTTGCTACCATATATAGCCAACCCAGCTCCACATATTTCTACACCGTGTATACGTACGTTCCCCTGGCAATCGCTTTACACAATCTTCATAGTTATTTGACACCGCCGGTTGCCTGTCACCACCTGCCGCATGGTAAGAACTTGTAAGATATTGATATTTGCTTTACTGTGAGAACTTTACAACCACATCCTAGTAGTTCACACAATCATTATACTCGAATTTTGTTTCTTGTTTCTACTAATCATGACAGGTTTCGGAGACAGAAGTTCTTGGGAGACGGACCCATCATCACCATCACGAGAGTTGGGACAACACACACAAGCACATGGTCAGGTTATCTCTTTACCGTCATTTGAGGGTAGATTTAATCCTGCTATTTATCTAGCTTGGGAGCTTGAAGTAGAACAAGTTTTTAGTCACCATGACTTTTCTGAACTTGAGCGAGTACGAGCTGTCACTAGCACTACTGGAATCAGCTAATTTGCCATCTGCCAGCTCTTTGCCGTCTGCTAGCAGATGGCAAAGAAGGTCTTTGCCATCAGCTACCCAAAAGCAGATGGCAAAGAAATGGCTGACGGTAAAACAGGCCTTTGCCATCAGTCACTTCTTTGTCGTCAGCTGGCGGACGGCAAAGATTCTTTGCCATCAGCTGGCGGACGGCAAAGAATCTTTGCCGTCAACTGGCGGACGGCGAAGAGAGAGGTGCCCCCCCCCCACTAACGAGCCATTTACGAAAAAAAACGCCCCCTCTTTGCCGTCTGCTAGCAGACAGCAAAGAGACAAAACGGCAGACGGCAAACCAGATCCACACCCACCACGCCCCCCCGCCCGTTATCTCTTCTCTCCCTCTCTCCTCCCCGACGCCCACCAGATCCACACCCACCGCCGCCCTCGCCGCCCGGCGCCGCCCCCGCCACCCGCGCCGAACCCGCCCTGCCGCCCGGCGCCGCCCCCGCCCCGCCACCCGCTGCCCGGCGCCGCCCCCGCCACCCGTTGCCCGGTGTCGCCCTGCCACCCGCCGCCCGGCGCCGTCCAGCGCCGCCCCCGCCTCCCGGAGCAGCCCCCACCACCCATCCGCCCCCACCCCACCCGCCGACGCCCCGCCACGCGCCGCCCGACACCGCCCCCCCCCCCCCCCCCGCGCCCGTTATCTCTTCTCTCCCTCTCCCCTCCCCGACGCCCACCAGATCCACACCCACCGCCACCCCTGCCGCCCCCGCCGCCCGGTGCCGCCCGCCGCCGAACCTGCCCGACGCCGCCCCCTCCCCGCCACCCGCCGCCCGGCGCCGTCCGGCGCCGCTCCCGCCTCCCGGAGCAGCCCCCACCACCCCTCTACCCCCACCCCACTCGCCGATGCCCCGCCACGCGCCGCCCGGCACCGCCCACGTCGCCGGCCCACCCGCCCCACTGCGTCCTCCTGCGACCACGCGTGACCCTCCCCTGCGGCTAGGGTTTCGGCCACCTCATCGCCGGCGTGGCTCCGGTGTTGCTCCGGTCGCCGTGAGGATCCTCCGACGGTGCTGGCTGTGCCATGGCGCGGTGGTGCCCCTGGGTGGCGCCTCCGTGCTGCGGTGCCTCTGGTTGGCGCCTTCGTGCCCGTGCTCTCACTGGTGCCGCCGTTGTGGTGCTCTCTGGCAAGCTCCGGCTTGTTGTGGTGGTGTTGGTTGTGATGCTGGTCACACCATAGTGATGGTGTGGCTGCATCCTACTTCGGCTACAACTCCTTTTGGTGAGCTTCTCCTTGCTCCCCTCCTGATCTCTCTAATGCATAGCTCTAGCTCTTGATCTTGTTGGATGTGAGGCTCTATTAGCTATGGTTAGCTGCTGTAGATGAGCATCAACTTGTATTGGAGCTCTCTGTGATGGATTCTTGCTGTGTCAGGGTTTTGGTCAGTGACCATCTATGTGTATTTGTGAAGTATATATACTCCTGTACTGCTCTGTTCTGTTTAGTTGATCCTGGAGTTGTTACTTCGGTCAGTTACTTTACTCATGAATGGATACTCACTTGTTCTTAGTTATTTTACTTCTAATACTGATATGAATAGATACCACTTGGTTTGGCTATTCCTATTTGTCTCTTTCTAATAGCCTATGAACAGATGCTATACTTGGTTTTGGCTGTTACTTTCCTAGTTTTCTACTGATAAGACAGATACTACATCTGATTTGGGCAGTGATGCTGGTATGAGCCCCCCTCTCTTAGGCTTAATTTACATGTGACCATCCATGTGCTGTGATGAACTAGCCCTGGCACTTCCAGGTTGTCTGAGCACATAATCCCTCAAGTATACCTTGAGGTCTTCTGTAGCTCTCCTTAATAGTTATCTCTTCTAAGCTGTTGGTGGTTGGATGTGTTGGGAGTTTGTCTGGTTGGCTGGTTGTGATGTATATCTCCTCCTGGAGCTTTGTTTTTGGCATTGCACAGTGACATGTACCTATTGTCACTAGACAAAACTAATTGTGGTGATGAAGTCTGATCTTTGGCTTTAATCACTAGTTTTTAGTTGGCTTAATTCCTAGAGCTAGTACTGATAGTGGTCTTTGTGTTGGCATTTAACTTACTGCTAATTGTGGTGGCTTCTTGATTGGGTCCTTGGCTGGTTCTCTCCTTTGGCTCTATTTGGCTTTATAATTAAGATCACTTTGAAAATCAGGATCTTAACTAAGATTCTCTTGATCTCAAGTACTGGCTCCTACAGCATTGCATTTCACCAAGTGAAATGCTACATTTCTACTCCTAACCCATTCTCTCTTTCTTAGTGTTTTTGTTATGCAGGTTGGAAGAAAAGAAGAAGATCCGGAGAAGGTCTTAGTAATAAGATAGTTTTTTAGGAAAATAGATATTTAGTTTTAGATCATTCCTTGTAATATTTGTTGGATATGTGTTCATGGATATGTGTTGGATATATATGTGTTCATGACTATCTATTGGTAACATGTGTTGGATATATATGTGTTCATGAGTATTGGTAATATGTGTTGGATATGCTATATTGGTCATATATATCTGTGTTTGATTTTCTGTGAAAATGAATTGATATAAGAAGAAACAGAATTAATGCCTATTTGGTCTCTTTCCCATCTGCCAACAGATGGCAAAGAGCCTGCAGCCTTTGCTGTAAGCTGGCGGACGGCAAAGGCTGCCGTTAGCCACCTAACGGACACTAACACTACTCATTTTGCCGTCCGCTTCTTTGCCGTCCGCGGCAGACGGCAAAGGTGCCTTTGCCGTCAGCCGCCGAAAGCAGACGGCAAAGTAGGTCTTTGCCGTAGCCTACTTTGCTGGAGCCTTTTGCCGTCCACGGTTGACGGCAAAGGCCTTTGCCGTCCGCCGTTCATGCCTTTGCCGTCCGCCGTGGCAGACGGCAAAGTAGCTGATTCCTGTAGTGTAGAGCATTTACTGGTTTTGCTTCTGTTTGGTGGAGTGTGCATTGTAAGAAAAACATTGATAACCAACCCACAACTTGGAAAGATTTGAAAGATGTAATGAGACAACAATTTTTCCCTCCTTACTATCGTCGTGAATTGCTTCGCAAATTTGAACAATTTAAACAAGGCAGTAACACTGTTAATGCTTACTACCAAGAGTTCAAATCTTATATGCATCATTGTGACATAGAAGAATCTGAGGATGATACAGTGAATAGATTTTTTGGTGGTTTGAACCATGATATTCAGGCACGATTTCAGTATATTCCTCGTTGCATTACTGGTATGTATGTTCGTGCTTGTACCTTTGAGAGATAGTTACAGGAGGATGCATTGGGTGACTACAACAACTACTATTCTAGTTCATGCTCACCACCACCGCTTGGTTCCTCCACTGTTGCACCTACTAGAGCAGCCACACCTCAGATTGTGAGCGCGACATCATATCAAGAGTATGGTACATTGCCATCATCCGTATCTACATTAGTTACATCTTTGCGACAAGGTAGCTATAAAGGTATTGATGATATAACTTCACATGAGAATGATGCATGTCTAGTTAACTTGAAAACATTATGTGTTGAGTTACCTGTTGATTTGAGCGCATCACCTATTTTAGAGAATCATGTTACTGTCATGAATGCGTCATGTGATCAAACAACTGAAATACCAACAATTTTGAGTGCACCCAATGAATTAACTGTTGATGCAAAAGAACCAATGTTTAATCATTTTGATATGACCTCTAATCTTGGTGATGATTCTGTGTCAAATGACTTATTGCATGTTGGCTTATTTAAGCATGTTGTAGCATGTAAATTTTATGCAAGTCAGGTTTATTCACCAATATTGGGATGGTTTAATGATGAATATTGTCAATCTTGTCATATGAATAAGAGCTTCACTTATATGTGCAAACTGAGTTGCAATACTTTCATGCCTTCTACTTCTTGTGATAATATTTTGGCTGTATATTTTATTCACTATGAAAGTTACTCATGTATACATGTGTCATATGTGCAAATTCCACGGGAAGAAAAAATTGATGACATATACATATACAACATGTACACCTTGTCTCTTTTGTTAGCCATATTTCAGATAAAGCAACGCCAAGGACGGCTTTATTTTCAAGAAGGGGAGGATGATGAGGACATGACTACCTTGGATACGACCAAAAATATTGCATACATGCATATTTGACAGGTGATTTCTAGTGTCAACTATTCAATAATCTATTTATATTATCTAGAACAAAAATACTTCACACACTTTTGTGTTTTGTCTAATTGCAGGTGTATGGGACATTTGTACAATCCACATATGAAGATAAGGGAAAAAGAGAAGTTTAGGTGCTGTTCAAAAAGTCCTTTCACGTCACTTTTGGGCCAAGAGAAGATAGAGTCCAATTCTCTCACGTTCTGGATTCAGATTCGGACTGCACAGACATACCTGACTCAAAACGGCAAGAACTTTTTCATACGGACTCTGAATTGGGTGATTCTTTTTTTGTTGGAAAGTAGATTTCTTCCTATTTCCACTCCATTTGGATTCACCTTTAAATTCGTCCGGAGCACTGAGATATGGACGAAACAATTTGACGCTGCAGCAGAATCCAAGTCAAACAACAAGTCCAAAGGTGTTGCATCACCTCCACTTGGGCCCATGAGCCTTGTATGACCTAGGGTTGGTTTTAGGCTGCCTTGGGACGTCCTCCCACCTCCTTGGCCGCCACCCCTTGCTCCTTTAGGGATTCCTGGATTAGGGGGTGTTCGGATAGCCGAACTATATCTTCAGCCGGACTCCAGGACTATGAAGATACAAGATTGAAGACTTCGTCCCGTGTCCGGAAGGTTCTTTCCTTGGCGTGGAAGGCAAGCTAGGCGTGCGGATATTCAAGATCTCCTACCAATGTAACCGACTTTGTGTAACCCTAACCCTATCCGGTGCCTATATAAACCGGAGGGTCGTAGTCCGTAGGACGAACACATCATAACCATCATCATACCCATAGGCTAGCTTCTCGGTTTTAGCCTGCTTGATCTCGTGGTAGATCTACTCTTGTACTACCCATATCATCAATATTAATCTAGCAGGAGTAGGGTTTTACCTCCATCGAGAGGGCCCGAACCTGGGTAAAATAAAGTGTCCCTTGTTTCCTGTTACCATCCGACCTTGACGCACAGATCGGGACCCCCTACCCGAGATCCGCCGGTTTTGACACCGACATTGGTGCTTTCATTGAGAGTTCCTCTGTGCCGTCGCGATCAGGAAGGATGCCTTTTCCCATCTTTAAAGACGGCGCCGTCACTGAGGGAGCTTTGGCTATCGGCCAACCCCTCCGGCTGGGTGGTTTTCTCATGACCGCCCGTTCGGCCATTACGCCGACGGTGACCTCTCGGGTCGTCGAAAACAATCTCCGCGTCAGCTCGGAATTGGCCGAGCAGCTAGATCCGGTGGAGCTCTCCTCCATAAACGAGCTCCTGGATCGCATCGCCGCCTTGGGGGTCACTACAAACTACCACCAGGTTGGGCCTAAACCCGATCTAAGGGAAATCAACTCTCCCCAAGCCACCCATCATGTTGCTGTGGTGGAAACACCATGCGGTGACCCTTCATCAATCTTAAGGACCAGTTACATCCGAATTCCGGAACCCTCCATGCCGGATATCCACGGAGGGGAGGATACAACCCAAGACCTGGGCTTGGAACCAGGCAAACCGGAAATATACAGGACTCCGGATCTCGGAATCCGGAGGTCGTTCGGCCTCCGAACAGCAAACCGGGCGAAGTATAAGATCTAATGAATTCCGCCCGTCCGATCTTAAGCGATCTCTCCCAAATCAAGCAGATGCCCGAAGAAACAGTACATCATTACTGGGCCAGATTCCTCCTGCTTATGAACAAGATAAAGGACTGCCACGAGGGAGACACGATTTCAATCTTCTGCAGTAACTGCACGGACAAGGGGATACTCAACGCCATAAGTCGTCGTAATATTATGCGCTTTGCTGACTTGGCGTCCATAGTACAAAAATACTGTGCGATGGAAAGCGCTTGGAAAACCGAAATTAAATTTTGGGATAATCCGGCCTTGAATAGCAATCCCGTCCGAATCAAAAGGGCGCACTACAGCAAAGCGCCCGGATTAAATAAAAAATCAAAACCCTCTAGGGGGCACGGAACCATGCTAGAAAGGTGGCTCGATGGACCCTGCAAGATTCATAGTACAGAGGATGCCACCCCAACTCACAGCCTCAGGGCATGTTGGATACTCCGGCAGGTGGCCAAAATTGGCAAGGACCTCCTAAATCCAGAGGTCGAAGGAAACCAGCCCGAGAATTTCAGTACCGTTCTCACAATCTCCGAGGCTTTCGCATCAAATAACATGCGAAAAAGAACACTTCGCAGCCTCGCCGAAGTCTACCAAGTAGCGACCATAAATCCATGGAGCAATACTGCCATCACCTTCAATGCGAGCGACGAACCTAAATTCCGAACAGCCAGAGCGCCAGCCGCATTGGTTCTCAGTCCCATAGTAGACGGTTGTCGCCTCGCAAAGGTACTTATGGACGGAGGCAGCGGATTGAACCTCATCTACGAGGAAACCCTCCAAAAGATGGAAATAGACTGGAACCGCATTGAGTGAAGCAGCACAACCTTTAGAGGAATAATCCCCAGTCAGGAAGCGCGCTGCACCGGAAAGATCACACTAGATGTGGTATTCGGCACGCCGGATAATTACAGGTCCGAACAAATCACGTTCCAGGTGGCCCCGTTCAGAAGCGGATATCACGCTATATTAGGACGAGAGGCATTCACAGTTTTCCAAGCCATACCCCATTACGGGTACATGAAGCTTAAGATGCCTGGGCCAAACGGAATTATCACTCTCGCTAGTGATCCGGACATAGCACTCCGCGCCGAAAACAAGACAGCCGCATTGGCCCTCGAGGCACTATCTGAAGCCTTAGCGGCCGAAGAGCTGACGGCGCTGCGATCCACGGTTAGCAGGGATGATGTGATACTCGATAAGAGATCCAAATCCACATCCTTCAAACCAGCGGACGAAATAGTCAAATTCCAGGTCCACCCAACGGACCCGAATAAAACAGCCTCCATCGGGGCACAACTGAGCCCTGATGTAAACGCCGCACTGCGCGAGTTCCTACAAGAGAACTGGGATATTTTCGCTTGGCACCCCTCAGATATGCCAGGAATCCCACGCAGGCTGGCCGAGCACAGCTTAAATATCCAGAAAGGATTCAAACATGTCAAACAAACCCTTCAGCGTTTCTCCGAACCAAAGAGACAGGCCATGGGAGAGGAGCTAGCCAAATTATTGGAGGCTGGATTCATTAGAGATATCAAACACTCGGACTGGCTAGCAAACCTGGTAATGGTACCAAAGAAGGACAAATCTTGGCGCCTGTGTGTCGACTTCAAAGACCTTAATAAGGCCTGCCCAAAGGATCCCTTTCCCCTCCCTTGAATTGATCAAATCATCGATGCCACCGCAGGACACGATTCCCTGTGTTTCCTCGACGCATACTCCGGTTACCATCAAATAAAGATGGCAGAATCCGACCAAGCTGCAACAGCATTCATCACGCCATACGGCCCATTCTGCTTCAACACAATGCCCTTTGGGCTCAAAAACGCCGGCGCGACATATCAGCGCATGATTCAAACATGTTTGGCAAACCAGATCGGCAAAACAGTGGAGGCGTACGTAGATGATGTGGTCGTTAAATCAAGACACGTCGAATCTCTAGTAGACGACTTGAGACTTACATTCGACAACCTGCGAAAATACGACATCAAGCTCAATCCGGAAAAATGTGTTTTCGGCGTCCCAGCCGGAAAGCTCCTGGGCTTCATTGTATCCGGCAGAGGAATTGAAGCAAATCCAGCTAAAATCCGAGCTCTGTCACAATTGGATGTCCCAAAAGATCTCAAGCAAATTCAGAAACTCACCGGATGCGTGGCGGCCTTAAGCCGCTTCATCTCCCGCTTGGGAGAAAAGGCACTACCCCTTTACCGCCTCCTTAGGCGCACCGAACACTTCGAGTGGACGGACGCTGCCACGGCCGGACTCGAGGAAATAAAGGCCATCTTGGCAACAAACCCCGTCCTGGCCGCGCCGAATACCGGCGAACCCATGCTATTGTACATTGCCGCAACCCATCAAGTTGTTAGCGCAGTACTCGTCGTCGAACGGATAATGGACGGACATAAATTACCCCTTCAAAGGCCGGTTTACTACGTGTCCACTGTCGTCACACCATGCAAATCACGGTACCCGCATTATCAAAAAATCGCATATGCGGTATTCATGGCATCCCGGAAGCTACGACACTACTTTCAAGATTGTTCTATTACAGTAGCCTCGGAAGTACCACTCAACGATATTATCAACAACCGCGATGCAACAGGCCGGATAGCAAAATGGGCCATAGAGCTCCTCCCGTTCGATATAACCTACAAGCCACGGCGAGCAATTAAATCGCAAGTCCTAGCCGACTTCGTCGCCGAATGGACAGAGGCCGAACTCCCTAAAGAGTACCGCACGCACTCAAACTGGATCATGCATTTCGACGGCTCCAAAATGCTGGCCGGACTGGGGGCTGGCGTTGTTTTGACGTCCCCTACAGGAGATACAGTCCAATATGTACTCCAAATTATGTACACGGACTCCAACAATGCAGCCGAATACGAGGCCCTTCTACATGGCCTCCGGATGGCGGTATCCATGGGCATTCAACGCCTGGAAGTACGCGGGGACTCAAACCTCGGGATATCCCAAATAAATGGCAACTTCGACGCCAAAGACCCAAAAATGGCAGCTTATCTCAATGTCGTACTAAAAATGTCAGCTCGGTTCGAGGGACTGGAGTTCCATCACATAGCCCGAGAAAATAATCAGGCAGCGGACGTCCTGGGACGCATTGGAGCAAAACGAGATGCAGTCCCCCCCAACATCTTCTTAGGAAGATTATTCAAACCATCCGTAACATGGGAGGGGGAACCCTCGGATAATAGCCCGGGCATAACCGCACAACCCAATGCCGAACAATCAGACATAATCGGCGGCCCCACCACCGAAATTACACCCTCAGCCCACGCAATAATGGCGGTCATCGCCCCATGGACGGAACAATTCCTAGCCTACCTTACTAGGTAGGAACTCCCCGAGGACCAAAACGAGGCACGCTGCATAGTGCGGCGATCTAAAGCCTATAAAGTCCACGAGGGAGAGCAATATAAGAAAAGCACTACAGGAGTCCTTCCAAGGTGTATCTCCGAAGAGGAAGGGCGGAGTATATTGGCTGAAATTCATGCCGGACTCGGTGGCCATCACGCCGCGGCTCGGTCCCTTGTAAGCAAGGCTTTCCGTACTGGCTTCTATTGGCCGACGGCTAGAGCAGACGTTCAGGACCTAGTCAAACGGTGCGTCGGTTGCCAGCTCTTTGCCAACCAAAGCCATATGCCACCCAACGCCCTCCGAACTATCCCCATCACTTGGCCTTTCGCAGTCTGGGGGCTCGATATGGTGGGACCCCTTAAAGGCGGAACCCACAAGAAAAAATACTTATTGGTCATGGTGGATAAATTCACAAAATGGATAGAAGCCAAGCCTATCAAGACGGCTGAATCCGGACCCGTGATAGACTTCGTATCCGGGGTCGTACACCGTTATGGTGTCCCCCACAGCATTATCACCGATAACGGCACAAACTTCACCTCTGATGAAGTAAAGCTGTGGTGCAAAAACATGGGCATTAAGCTCGACTACGCTTCTGTCTATCACCCACAAACTAACGGTCAGGTCGAACATGCAAATGGTATCATCATGAGCGGCATCAAACCCAGACTAGTGCGGTCCCTCAAGGAATCTGATATGCACTGGGTAGAGGAGCTCGACTCCGTACTCTGGGGGCTGCGAACCACGCCAAATCGTACCACCGGATTCACGCCATTCTTTATGGTGTACGGCGCTGAGGCGATTCTGCCCTGCGACATAATTCATGACTCACCTCGAGTGCGCATGTACGAAGAAAGAGAAGCCGAGCTTGATCGGCAGGACAACCTGGACGCCTTAGAGGAAGAGCGTGACGTGGCTAAGGCCCGTTCCGCATTCTATCAACAGCAAGCTCGAAGATATCAAAGCAGAGAAGTACGGGCCAAAAATTACAACGCTGGTGAACTAGTTCTGCGCCTGCCGGATAAGCAAAAGAACAAACTCAAGCCCAAATGGGAAGGTCCATTCATAATCGACCAAGTCCTAACTGGTGGAGCGTACCGCCTGCGAGATGCGTTGGATAACCGACTCGAGCCGAACCCATGGAACGCCACACGTCTCCGAAGATTCTATGCCTAGCGCCGGACTCTGTGTTTGTCTCCTTCCTCTGTCCATTATTTAAATTTATACCTTTTTTTTACTTTGTCTCCTACTCTTTTCTTTTCTAGCCCTTAAAAGGCTCATTATGTGACGCGCTATCCGCGCTCCTTAAACCTGGGGGCTTCTTTAACAGAAGCTTGTCTATATGGGTTTCACACCCAACACATGCGTCAGACTTCCGCATGCACCTTTTCTTCGCCATTATATGCATCGATATGACTTAAGTTTTGGCCAAGCTGGGTTGCCTGGCTCCTGTGCTTACCCCTACGTTCCCGATTGTTCGGCTAGGCGGTAAAGGGAGCACCTCTGCGATTGTTACTGCCGGATAAGCCGGATGTGTACCTCAGACTGGGTGAAGCCGAAAGCTAGCGTTCTTAAGGGAATATTCGGTCGGTGAACTAAAGATGAACCTTTTTATTTTATACATGCCCCCAGATGATCTTCTGCATTTGTAGTTCGGACGTGCACTTTAGGGCACGCCACCCCAGCGAAAGGAACCCTTAACGGAACTATTCTCTCTGGAAGATGTTTCTTATTAACCATGTAATATAACATAACTAGTTGGGCACTTGTCTGATAAAGCACTAATGACCCCTACGCCTGGTATCCATGCATACCCCGGCTTTTATATAGCCGTTATGGTATTCGGACACACTCCGGACCGTCAGGTCCCGAGGTCGAAGCGAAAAGGTCGGCAACGACAAACGATCTACAATCCGGCTAGAAGGCATTACACATGTCAATTATAAATTACATAGTCATCTTGACTGATCGTATTCCTCCTCTATACCATCTAACAGGCTGTCTAATTTACAGTCCTGATGGGAATACTTTGCGGCCAGCTCTACCTGGCCATACACCAAGCTCACAGGGATCTCCTTCCCATCAGGCCCCACTGGTCCGACCTCGGCCATGTGATTGGGGCCAGACTTCGTAAAGCGGGTCTTCACCATGGCCCAGGCCTCCCTCGCGCCTTGTCGGCAGGCTGATATCTTCCACAATTGGATGCGCCGCCGAGCTCCCGTCAGCTTCTCTGCAAGCTCTCCAAGGCCCTCGGGCGTGGAGTGGGCAGGCCATAAGGCCCGGGCAACCCCTTGCATTGCCCGCCGAATTCGTTCGTGCAGTTGCAGGAGTTCGGGGAGAAGGTCACCCGTAGAACCGGGCATCTCCTCTGCAGGACGACCTGTGAGCGTACCTACAGACATAATTCTGTTATTCGTCTTCCTCGCCGAACTCCTTTTTTTTTCAAGAGTTCGCTCAAGCACTTACTAAATATGCCGCGTCGAAGACGCTGATTCTCCTTCATGGAGTCAGATAGCTGGCCACGAACGTCTTTCAGTTCAACATCCAGCTTGGTGTTGGCATCCTAAAGATCATTCTTCTCTCACCTCACCCTTGTCAACGTACTCTCGCCAGCCTTTAACTGGCGTAAGAGTTGTTGCCTCTCCGGATCTAGTCCGGCACCATCTGCAACATTAATTGTCAGATTCGCACATAAGCCGCACAATACCAATCTCTCAACGTATATCCTACCTGAGGGGGTCCCTTCGGGCTCCACTGTTGCGGCTAGTGCGGCCTCTAGTTGGGCCTTGCACTTTTCCAGCTCCTGGGACAGCACGGTGTTCTTCTCAGTAAGAACCTACATATTATATGATCCTTAAATCAGTTAGTTTAACTGTTTCAAGTCTCGGGGGCTACTGGTATATATATATTTAAATTTTCTTACCCGTATGTCTTTCACATACTGCTCCGTGGCTCTGGCTAAACCATCTTGAGCAGCACGAAGGTACGCATCTCCTGAATTGAAGGCGTCTAAGGCCTCTCGGGAGAAACAAGCGTCGCGTAGAACTGTCCGGCGACGCCTATGGTTCATGGCGCTCCCCACTTCTGAATTTGTGGCAGATAGCCGGTCCGCATCCTCCGTTGGAGGAGCGTCCGGCGCAAGCCTGGTGTTCGTCCCCGCCTCCGGACCAGACGTTGGAGCCTGGCTGGTAGAGGCGCGGTTGGCGGCCCCTCCGGATATAGTCCGGCGAGGCCTCTTCGTCCTGGAAACAGTACGGATGTCAACATGCCCTGACAGAATCACGCCAGGAAGACAGAGGGCGTGTTATACCTTTGTGCAGAACTCTCAGTCCGGACTTCATCCCTTTTTACCCCACGGGGCCCGGCGGCTCCTCGTTGGCTAGTCGCCGCAGGTTCGGCCTCCCTCCTCGGAAATCTCCCCTGTAAAATACGGTTGTCGTCAGAAACACCGGATTATGTAATGACGGAATCTCTCTTGCAGGAATAAACACTCCGGTTTATGTTACCTGGGAGGCCGGGATTAACCCGGGATAATCAGCCGTAATGGCCACCAAGGTATTATCCTTGCTTAACTGGTGGAACATCCCGTCGATGAGCTCCACCGATATGTCCGGATCCTCTTCGGAGTCCGGATCGAGGGACCGTTCTAGGTCCTCAGGCTGTGGAGGGCAGCTGTTGATATCCTTTACCTCCTGTCGAAGCTCCTGCATTGAAATCACCAGATTACGTATCTAGTCATGGGAGCATTAAATAAGCGGGCAAGTGCAATTGTTCACTTACCCAACTTGGAGGTTCATACATAGTGAATCCGGCCCGCGAGTTGATGCGGAGGAAGTCCTCCTTTCCTCCCTTGTACAAAGATGTTAGAATCTTTACTAGAACGGCAGCTGTGTCTGGCCCCTTGCGGCCGTAAAGGGTGGCATCATCCTCCCCGTTGAAATCCCACATGGGGTGGCTCCTATATTGAAGCGGCTGCACCCCCCGCATAATACATGCGGCCATGACTCCAATCATGGTTAGTCCGGAATGAGCCAACAGTCTTATCTGGCCCATCAGGTAAAGAATGTCTCTGTTGCTTTCTCTCTGAGAGCTCCGCGGACGCCAACTTAAGCGTTTCTTTAAGGGAGCCATGCTGAACTCAGGGAGGCCGACCCGGATAGGGTCTGGCAGCGGGACGTCATCTATGTAGAACCATTCTGAAGGCCATTCCTCGGACGCCTTCTTTGGGGTTCCGGATAGGTATCCGGTCCCGGCGATGCGCCATATTTCGGCTCCGCCCACTTGGTATATAGACCCCTCCTGAGAACGGGGCACCAAGCAGAACAACCTCTTCCACAGTGCAAAATGAGCCTCGACGCCTAAAAATAGCTCGCAAAGGGCAACGAAGCCTGCAATATGTAGCACGGAGCCAGGCGTGAGGTTGTGCAGCTGGAGGCCGTAGAACTCCAGAAGCCCGTGGAGGAATGGATGAATTGGAAATCCCAGACCCCTTAATAAATAAGGGACGAGGCACACCTGCTCTCCTTTAGAAGGATTGGGGGTGCTCTCCGCTTGCTTGCCGCCGTTGTAGGTGGCGAGTCCGGCTCGGACCGGGACCATATATGCTTGGGGAAGAAATCCCTTGGCCTGCAGTGACACTAGCTCGCTATGTGGGATGGTGCAACTCTCCCAGTCTCCGGATTTGGTGCTGGAGGGGCGAGGGGAGGAGCTACGACGGCTGGTCATGTTGGAATGGACCTTTGCTGGAGTCGCTCTAATGATAACTCGCGGGGAGAAGAAGATGTGGTTTGGGTCTAGATCCCCATCCCATTAAATAGGCGGCTCGTTTATATGACCAAGGTTGTGAATATAAAAACACCCCCGGGCTTTCCGCGTTCGTTCAACATGTGGAAGACGGCAATTATTGGGCACCGAGACCGAGGAGCGCTACGGACATTATTCATACAGGTACACAAGATTCAGAGGGGGAACCCGCCTTGCAATGCCGAAGACAAATTTGCGCGCTGGACTCGACGTCATTGAAGCCTGGTTCAGGGGCTACTGAGGGAGTCCTGGATTAGGGGGTGTTCAGATAGCCGAACTATATCTTCAGCCGGACTCCAGGACTATGAAGATACAAGATTGAAGACTTCGTCCCGTGTCCGGAAGGTTCTTTCCTTGGCGTGGAAGGCAAGCTAGGCGTGCGGATATTCAAGATCTCCTACCAATGTAACCGACTCTGTGTAACCCTAACCCTATCCGGTGCCTATATAAACCGGAGGGTCGTAGTCCGTAGGACGAACACATCATAACCATCATCATACCCATAGGCTAGCTTCTCGGGTTTAGCCTCCTTGATCTCGTGGTAGATCTACTCTTGTACTACCCATATCATCAATATTAATCTAGCAGGAGTAGGGTTTTACCTCCATCGAGAGGGCCCGAACCTGGGTAAAATAAAGTGTCCCTTGTCTCCTGTTACCATCCGACCTTGACGCACAGGTCGGGACCCCCTACCCGAGATCCGTCGGTTTTGACACCGACACTCCTATATAAGTAGATCCACCTAGTAGCTTTTTCCTTGGGATTTGTTTAGTTAAAAGTTAGCCATTGCAACTTCATGTACTTCGTTTATTTCCAACGACCAGACCAAGACCGCTTCCGGATCCCCACCTTTATCAATACTTCATCTATATTCGCAATATTCAGATTGCATTATCATATTCTTGCTTGTTCTTCGATTGCGTGCAGGAATAGACCTTCGTGGTCAGGCTGATCGTGCTTCCAGCATCGTCAGTAACCTCGAGAGATTGGTTTAGCGATTGCTAAGGCGCAACGTCGTGCACGTTTGTAGTCGGATCGTCCAAGTCGACTCCACCAAATCGATAGTTATCATCTCATCGAAAGATCGGGACACCCTCGCCTCTATCAACATTAATCAGTATGGTTTTCTTAAAGAAAGATCTATCCATGACTGCTTGGGATGGGCCTATGTATATTTACATCAGTGTCACAAATCCAAGGAAGAGATATTTGGGCTAAAACTAGATTTTGAAAAGGCATTTGATACAATTGAGCACCAAGCAATGTTGGATGTTTTGAAAGCTAAAGGTTTTGGGGACAAATGGATCAGTTGGATCAAAATATTGTTTTCCTCTGCTTCATCTGCTATTATGTTGAATGGGGTGTCTGGAAAAAAAATTACTGCCTCGGAGGAATTAGGCAAGGGGATCCACTGCCCCCCTTCTTTTTGTGCTTGCAGCTGACTTGCTTCAATCAATTCTCAACAGGGCTATGCACCTTGGTCTACTCTCCTCACCCCTTCAAGTGAGCACTTGTCCTGACTTTCCCATAGTCCAGTATGCACATGATACCCTGGTTCTTATGCAAGCAAATGCAAAGAGACTTCACTGTCTCAAAGCTCTTCTTAATTCTTTTGCTGATGCAACAGGACTTAAGGTGAACTATAGTAAATCAAGTCTGATCCCAATTAATGTGCCTGAAGAGAAAGTAGAGATTCTGCTAAACACTTTCCAATGTAAAAGGGAATATTTCCCTTTCCAATACTTGGGGACACCTTTGGGCCTACACTAACCTTCTGTTGAGCAGTGCCGTCCTTTACTTACAAGATTGCAGGAAAAACTTGTAGGCTTGTCTTCATTCATGACTCTGGCTGGTAGACTTTTGCTGGTTAAATCAGTTTTGAACTCACTTCTGATCTACTTCATGGGTTGCCTGGATGTACCTGTCACAATCAAAACCCAAGTAATCAAATATTTGAGGCACTACTTATGGAGAGGTCCTGATCTTGAAGATCATAGACCTGCTATGGTGGCTTGGAGTACTGTGTGTAGACCAAAAGATCAAGGGGGTTCGGCAGTGCAAGATATTTTTGTTCAAAATAAAGCTTTGTTGCTTAAAAACCTTCATAAGTTCTATAATAGGCATGACATCCCTTGGGTAAATCTTATTTGGGAAGCATACTACAACAATGACACACTGCCAGGTCATAGGTGGATTGGATCTTTTTGGTGGAAGGCCAACCTTAAGAGCATTGACAACTACAAATCTCTGGCAAAATTTAACATTGGGGATGGCAGAAGTGCTCTTTTCTGGTCTGATCTTCGGCACACAGCTTGCTTACAGCATATGTTCCCACATCTCTTCTCATTTGTGAAAAACTAGGACATCGCTGTTCACTCAGTTATACAAACTGAATATCTGGAGGATATGTTTCATCTGCCACTGACTCTGCAGGCTTTTGAAGACTTTACGGGCAACGAAACATCATGACTCGTACTACTACATCCGGACATCATCCCAATGACTGCGGATACTCAAAGACACTACTGTTCTGCTGGTGTTGCAGGGTCTTCTCCTAAAGCGGACTTGGATCCTGAATTGACGAGGTTAACGGAGACCTCCGGGTTAAAAGTAACACGACGACGCTACCTAGAGGGCTCTCCCTCAGCGGCAGGGGTAGGGTGAAGCATAGGGGCTATAGGAGTAGTGAGAAGTGAAACCCACTCAGCACGAGCACTGAGAGGATTTACGGTCGAGGCGCCCGAGCTACTCGGAGGAGTAACCGGTGAAACAGGGGAGTTAGAACTAACTAGAATATAAGGATTAAATCCCAGAGAGGATGGAGTAGTGGAAGATCTAGAAGAGACTAAAGCATAGGTTAAAGTAGTACGAGCACGAGTCAGCTCTCGTGCCGGCTCGTGGATCAAAAGGTAGCTAGCGATGACATAACGAGCAAGGTGGCTAGCAACACTATCAGACTCTGGATCAATGATAGGGAAACGGACACGACCATTGTCATGCAGAGAAGGATAGTAATAGAAACCTGGGTGGTTCTGCATCCGGACCTCGTTGTAGCGAAGCTCGACAAGGACCTCGAATGCAGCAAACTGGACAACCTGAGAAGCGGTAGAAGCGTAACCGCTCCGAGAAGTACAAGTGTAAGAGATGGAATCGAAACTGGTGCGCAGAGTAACCACTGCGTGATACTCATACACTGAGTCAGCTAGACGCTCCCAGTACACACGATAGACTGGATCGTCTCCGAGGGGGTACAGCCAACGCCACACGTTGTGAAGGAGGTGCGGTGACGTGTACGACATCAGCTGCAACTGGCATGGATACGGCACCAGAGCCATCTACACTAACAACCATTAGCAGGTTAGCATAAAAATAAAACAAGTACATGCAATGCAACAACCAGCTACAATTGCTACTGGCACTCAACTTAAACTCGTATCTAACGTCCAGTTAACACGTCGTAGTCTAGCATGGCCTACAGTCAGCGCGGCTCTGATACCAAGCATTTTGGCACCCCGGCTCAGAGCGACCAGTTTACCATGTATTGCCAGCCCAGAGACCATGTCTTCTCGCAACACACAACATCTTGGTACAGAAAACAACTGCTTCATTGATGCTAGAAGATCATAGTTTACATTACAACAGGTGTCGAGGCCAAGCGGCACACATGGTGCGGCTGAACAATATGTACATTATTTAGTGAACATAAAGGGGCCTCGATGATAACTACGCGGCAGATGAACAACATCGTAGCGGAAACTCCATAGCACAATGACACCGATGTGGACACGATCTAGACTCGAGCATCGCTCCTTTTGAACGAGACTTTCCTGAAATCTGGCATGACACGCCAGGTCAGTACATGGAATGTACTTGGAAGCTCACAACAGGCATAATCATAATGACAATCAATATCATGATAATTAACCAATTAATAATGCAATAATGCTGTGATCATGCTCTTGCGATAAAAGTCCCTCGGGACTAGCTTACCAACCGTGATCGTTCTATGATCACAAACGTACCACCATCGTGGTCTTGACTAGAAGTATCTCGTGATCATTACGGCGATCACAACCGTGACCAATACTTGGCCTTGAACATCTCGATGGCTTTCCATCATCATCAACAGTGCAAAGTTCATAACTTAGTGTGCAAAATTTATTAAACGTTGACCCATGGTATGACCTACTACGAGCGTGTCCGTAACCGTGGACTCGACTATCGATAGATTATTACACTCTGCAGAGGTAGCACACTATACCCACACCACGGAACCCATGGCCTCGCACTCCCATTAGGGTGGACCAATGACATTCCGACGAAACCCCTCCATTGCCATGACACTCTCCCGGCCACTCCGACACAATCCCCACTGGGCTAGTCCTGGGTGGCCCGTGTCTACCAAAGATACAACGACCTCCGTCGTGGACAAAACGATCCCACAAGGGGACCTGGTACCATAATCACAACAACAGGCACACAAGGTTATGTCTGCTTACCGGGCCAGGGTAAGCAAGCCCATAACCTTCCCTAGTTGGAGGCCCCGACCAAAGGCATGACAACAGACCGAATCAAGGCTTCCCATAAGGCAAATGTGGTTGCACTGGGAAAAACTCGATTCAGTGGCACCATGACCCGACCAACGATATATTCAAGTTGAGTTATATTCAGGTTCAACTTAAAGTAAAAATAACCGGTGTCATAGTATTGCCATGAAATGCAACACTAACATATGCATCACATATTAATGGAAACGACTGAGTCAACCATATTCACACTAAGCATAATCATCAACAACTTATGCCACTTTTCTGGTTAGGATAAACCTTACTTTAAACAGAATATTTTCTAGCAATTTTTAATTATTTTACTCATGCAAGAAAATAACTTAAGTAATTACTCATATGAATAACAGTATTATTCTTTCATCACCACAAATAAATCCTAGTTTCTTTACCAACTAAGTTAGTTTCAAACATTCTGTAACTCAAGCATATAAACTAAAACAAGCACATAACAGAATATAAATAACATAATAGTTATTTAAATGCATGGATTAAATCTTTCATTCAAGTAAGAAAATCATAAATATTGAAATGGCACCATGAAAATGTTGCAGTGGCTTGCCTTAGCGCAGATGAGGTTCACAAGCCTTCTGGTGATCCTCAAGACAAGCCTCACCTTCTGAAAATAATTTTAAACATAAGAAGAAAATATCAAGAACCCTTCTGAAAATCACCAGAAAATCTAGGCAGCATAGAAAGATCTCAGTTTTGGTGAGCTGCTAGATTTGTTTGCAAAGAAAACAATGCAAAAAGAATCAATTCATTTGGACTTATGGTTGAAGAGTCATAGCTGTTTGAAGCTCTCTAGAAATTAAATGTATTTGAATTTAAATAAAACAAACTGAGGGGGGGTGACGTCGAAGGCGTAAAGCCTCGGGGCGCCACCACTGGTACCGCTTCGCGCGCGTACAGAGTGGCTGACTAGAGGGCCTCGCTAGTCTGGTGAGGGGGAGAGGGAGGAGGAAACAGAGGGGGTCGCGGCTTCGACGAAGCTCTCGCCGGCGACGAGGGCTCCTTAGCCAAAATGAGAGGGAGGGATCGAGAGAGGGGATGGAGGCGCACCTGCCCATACCCGTAGCGTGGCTAGGGCTGGTCGGACGGCGTCGGAATCGACCTCGCAAGCGGAGGCAAAGAGTGGTGGTCACCGAAGACGAGTACGACGACGAACAGAGGCAACTCCAGGGGCTCCAAGAGGTTGGAACGGCTTCACTGAAGAGTGGAGGAGGCTCCAAAAGGGTCGCCCAGGCCTAGGAGGGGGCTGCCCAGGCCTGGGAGGGGCTGGGGCTACCACGACGACCCGAGGGGATCGCCGGCGAGCTCGAGCTCGGGGACGGCGGCCCGCGGCCTGCCCGGCCGGGCTACGGCTATCTACGAGTTTGTGGAGTATGTGGGAGTGGTGGATGGTGCTCGAGGAGGCTGGGGGTGGATCCATTTGTAGGCTAGTGGAGACGGGGTTCGGGGATCCAGCGTTGACACCTGGACACGGCACTCGGCGATGAGCGGCGTCAGTGAGAGGGGTAGAAGGCGACGCAACTCACGCGGAGACTGTGGGTGAACGGAGATGAGCATAGGATCGAGAAGAAGGCGACGAGCATAGTGCGCACCAGACTGTTATGTTGGCCAAACCGCGCCCGTGCTTGCTGCGGCGAGCTCCGGCGTCGGCGAGTGCCAGGGCATTGACGAAGATGGTGGCGAAGTTTGGCGCGCTACGGCAGTCGGGGAAGCGAGCACGCGCGAAACAGAGCGCTCGGCGGCACTCAAAGCGCGTCGACACGCATGCCAGCACCCCTGGACGAACGCGGTCACCACATGGACTATGACATCAGGCCGACCAACGTCCAAAGATCATGTCTCACTTGTTGTTCGTGGTAGATTGAGAGGTTACCACGCTTTGGTTTGTTTCCAGGTGCAGTAGAAAAGATTTCACACGGTTGGTAAGTTTCTGATCAGTAATTTTGAGAGGTTACGGAGATCAAATGGCTGGGAGTTGGAGGCTGTGCTTTGGAGGCTAGCAATCATCTACTAAGGTGCACAAGAAAAAACAGGCACAATGGAGCAAGTAAAATGATAGTTGCTGTAGAAACCACCATTTCTGTCCAGAACAGAAAATAATTTCTGTAGCAAAAATATTTCAAAAAGTGGTGCAATATTTTTGCTCAGGAAGGTGCCCTAGGGTTCAAAGAATATTTGTGAATTTTGCCAGATTTTTTTGGGCAAGAAAAATTGGGGTTGCTTTGGAGCACATTGAACTAGCTAGGGTTTTGGAGAGGAAAATGAATATTTTCATTAAAGAAAATTATTCCAAATATTATTTTGGGGTAGAATTAGAGAGGGAATGATGATTAGGGAGGGAAATGATGCTCTTGGGGTGAAAGCCAAGGGTACCCAAGTGTTTAAGTCCATATGAAAAGATTCAAAAACTCCAAATTTCAAAATCAATTCAAATGAAAAAATCAGGCAAATAAAGGAGGGCAAAAACCAGACTGTCACACATGGTGTCATGTCATGGCACATATATGTCGTGGTAAAAACATTATCCAATTTGGGCCAAGCTTTATTACAAACCTCTTACAAAAACTGGAGCTTCTCTCAAAGAAGCCTCATGATTCTGATAGGGAAACACATTCCCCTTGTGGGTAAAACGTAATCACCGCCTCTTTTCGCCTTGTATTTTCTTCCACGAGCAACATGGAACGACAGAATATCCGTGCTGAAATTTAAACTTATTCAGGGTTCGGTTGGCCTTTTTATACACTAATTGAGTTTCCTAGGCATTTAATGTCCATAATTCAAATCTGAACTACAAATACATGCTCCAGTTCACCAAAATGGCTAGAAAAATTATACATGTGTCCTTGGGTGCATGTTTAGGTCCCATGCCAGGAATAGGAACGAATTACAACCGTATCAGTCTCATGGCTCCTCCTCAAACATTTCGAATCTTGGTTTTTAAGTCCCTATAAACCCTAAACTCACCAGAAAGTCATCAGAGGTGGCATGGTGTCACGTCATGGCACATATATGTCATGGTAAAAACATTGTCCAATTTGGGCCAAGCTTTATTACAAACCTCTTACGAAAAATAGAGTTTCTCTCAAAGAAGCCTCGTGGTTATGATAGGGAAACGTGTTCCCCTTGTGGACAAAACGTATTCACTGCCTCTTTTCGCCTTGTATTTTCTTCCACGGGCAACATGGAACCACAGGATATCCGTGTTGAAATTTAAACTTATTCAGGGTTCATTTGGCCTTTTTATACACTAATTGAGTTTCCTAGGCATTTAATGTCCATAATTCTAATCTGAACTACAAATACATGCTCCAGTTCACCAAAATGGCTAGAAAAATTATACATCTGTCCTTGGGTGCATGTTTAGGTCCCATGCCAGGAATGGGAACGAATTAGAACCGTACTGGTGTCATGGCTCATCTTCAAACATTTCGAATTATGGTTTTTAAGTCCCTATAATCCCTAAACTCCCCAGAAAGTCATCAAAGGTGGCATGGTGTCATGTCATGGCACATATATGTCTTGGTAAAAACATTGTCCAATTTGGGCCAACCTTTATTACAAACCACTTACAAAAACTGGATCTTCTCTCAAAGAAGCCTCATGGTTCCGATTGGGAAACGTGTCCCCCTTGTGGGTGAAACGTAATCATTGCCTCTTTTCGCCTTCTATTTTCTTCTACGGGCAACATGGAACGACATGATATCCATGCTGAAATTTAAACTTGTTCAGGGTTCGTTTGGCCTTTTTATACACTAATTGAGTTTCTTAGGCATTTAATGTTCATAATTCAAATCTAAATTACAAATACATGCTCCTGTTCACCAAAATGGCTAGAAAAATTATACATGTTTCCTTGGGTGCATGTTTAGATCCCATGCCAGGAATGGGAACGAATTACAACCGTACCGGTGTCATGGCTCGTCTTCAAACATTTCAAATATAGGTTTTTAATTCCCCATAAATCCTAAACTCACCAGTAAGTCATCAAAGGTGGCATGGTGTCACGTCATGGCACATATATGTCGTGGTAAAAACATTGTCCAATTTGGGCCAAGCTTTGTTACAAACCTCTTAAAAAACTGGAGCTTCTCTCAAAGAAGCCTTGTGGTTCCGATAGGGAAACGTGACCCCCTTGCGGGCGAAACGGAATCACTACCTCTTTTCGCCTTGTATTTTCTTCTACGGGCAACATGGAATGACAGGATATCCATACTGAAATTTTAACTTATTGAGGGTTCGTTTCTCCTTTTTATACACTAATTGAGTTTCATAGGTATTTAATGTCCATAATTCAAATATGATCTACAAATACTTGCTCCAGTTCACCAAAATGGCTAGAAAAATTATACATGTGTCCTTGGGTGCATGTTTAGGTCCCATGCAAGGAATGGGAACGAATTACAACTGTATCGGTGTCATGGATCATCCTCAAACATTTTGAAAGGTGGCATGGTGTCACGCCATGGCACATATATGTCGTGGTAAAAACATTATCCAATTTGGGCCAAGCTTTATTACAAACCTCTTACAAAAACTAGAGCTTCTCTCAAAGAAGCCTCGTGGTTCTGATAGGGAAACGTGTTCCCCTTGTGGGCGAAACGTAATCGGTGCCTCTTTTCGCCTTGTATTTTCTTCTACGGGCAACATGGAACGACATGATATCCGTGCTGAAATTTAAACTTATTCATGGTTTGTTTGGCCTTTTTATACACTAATTGAGTTTCCTAGGCATTTAATGTCCATAATTCAAATCTAAACAAGGTTAATATCAGCAGGCCCCTCCTCTCCTCTCCTCTAGGTGACCCCTAGGCGACGCCTAGGCCTCCACCGCCGGTGGCCACTCCGGCCCCGGCGGCCACCTTCCCCTGCCACTTGTCACTCCGATGATGGCAGCCACTGCACAGCTTGGAGGAGGAGGAGGTGTACCCATGGGTCCACCTTTGCTCAACTTTGCTCAAGGTAAAGACTTTCAGAGGTCTACGAGGCAAAAGTTTGGCCATCCCGTGGTGTTCTCCCCTGGTTTTCGTCAAAGGAATTCACCTTGGTTGTTTCCTTCTGTCGTGCTCGTTTTCGGTTGGATTGTCACACGGTTAGTATCACTCTCCAATCTTGTTTTGGTGGATACCCTCAAGGGTTCCGTGTTCTTCATCTCAAGGACAGATCTTACAAGTTCTCTGTTGCCTCCAAGTATGTGGGTTTTGAGATTTACAATCAAGGCCGTGTGGTTGAAAAAGATTTTGATGTGGTGTTTAATCTCTGGGGTGTTGGGGGTCCTAACTGGATCCATGAAGAACAACTTTTTTATCGTGAAGAAGCTGATTCGTGGACTTTGGTCTCAAATGGTTCGAGACCAAGGCCGGTCGTCGGCAATGTCTCCGGTGGTCATCGGCGGCAGTCTGTCTTTGCTCGCCTGGCAAATTTTCTGGAATCTAGCATTAATGGGGCTCGGGACACTAATGAGGCCTCCATGATGGATCATAATTCTCCAAGCGAGGGTCACGCTACGGTTTTTCAGGGCGGCAACATGGTTATTTCAAATCTTCAGTGCTTCGCCTGCGATCAACGGGGCCACTTTGCAAAGGATTGCCCTGAGAAAAGGCTGACTCGGCTTTTTCCGTTCCTGAAGTTTGATTCTTTCCGCAGCCCAGCTGAAGAGGCCTGGGCCCCAGGTGCGGTCCAGGATTAGTTCTTGTCCGTTGGCCCGGCCCGCGACCCCCCGATTGCTTCCTCTTTTAGCGAGCTGTGTATGGGATCTTTTCCTAATTTTCAGCCTCGAATAGCACTTGCCTCCTCAACTTCTCCACCGCCCTCCTCTGTTTCTCTGCAGTGCAGAAACCCTGCTCCAGTCACGTCAAGCTTCTCTGCGGCAGTGGGTGCATGTGGGCCTGCTCCGATTGCCAACATTCCAATTGAACCGCGCCCCTTTCTTCCTCATGGCTTCGATATTCAGCTGATTGTAGGGCGCAATGGGGTTGCGCGGGTGGTGCTTCCGCATCGGCCTCATCGTCACAAGGATTGGGCAATTGCTTCCATTCATCCTCTTCCGGCCGATGCGCCATTCCCCAATGTAAGATATGTTCTGGAAGAGTTCATTGTAGTTCATAAGCAGCTGGGTCTTTGGGATATTCATAGGTGTCCGTTTGGAGAAGCCTATGTTTGTCTTACGAGAGTCAGAGACAGAGATAAGCTAGTCTTAGACAGCCCCCATGAATTTGGCGATGTTTTTATCTCCTGTGTGAGGGACGATGAGGCTAGAAACCATAGGAGTGTTCATTTCAATAGGATAGTGTGGCTTCTGCTGACTGGGGTTCCTTTTGATTTTTGGTACACTAAAGATTTGGCTATTGCTGTCAGTAAGTTTGGTCGTTTGATCTCTTGGGATAAGGAGGATGATAATATGGGACGTATTGTTCTGAAGGCTAGAGTTATGAATCTTGAGATCATTCCCAAAAGCATGAGATGGTCTGAAGGGGATGACTTTGAGAAGATGGGTGGTCCTCTTCTGTTGAAGTTCTTGATACTGAACTCCTTGGGGAAGGCCAAGCTGATCACTATCTGTAACGCCCTGGATTCGATGCGCCAGGTGTCCGCCAGTTATTCGCCGTTGTTGCCATGTCATTTGCTTGCGTGTTGCACTTTCCCATGTCATCATCTCCATTTCATATCATGTCATCTTGTGCATCGCATTCGTATACGTGTTCGTTTCATGAATCCGAGCATTTTCCCTGTTGTCTGTTTTGCAATCCGGCGCTCGTATGTTCCCTGGCGTCCCCTTTTACCTTTTTTCGTGTGCGGGTGTTAAACTTTCTCGGAATGGACCAAGATTTGCCAAGCGTCCTTGGTAAAGCACCGGTAGGCCGCCTGTCAAGTTTCGGGTCATTTGGAAGTCGTTTGATACTCCAACGGTTAACCGGGTAACCGTGTAAGCCTCTTCTGTGTGCAGCCCAACACCCCTCCAAAGTGGCCCAATAACCCATCTAAGACACTCCCATGTCCATCGCCGTTCGATCACGATCGCGTGGCCGAAAACCATGCTCAATTTGGAGCTTCCTAGCCCCTCCTACCTATAAATTTGTGCCCTCCCCATCCATTTTCGCGGACGAAACCCTAGTCTCCTTCCACCTCCCGCCGCCGGACGTGTCCGCCCGGCGCCGGACACGTCCGCCGCCGTCCCCTTGGCCTATCGCCGCCTGCCACGTCGCCTCCCGCATCGCGCGCCGCCGCCGGCCCGCAGGCCCAGCGCCGGCCCCCGCGGGCCCGTCCGCCTGCGCGCTCCGCCCCGCGGCTCCTCCGCGTTCGAGCCGCCTCCTCGCCCGGTCGCCACTCCGCCGCCGCCCAGCGCCCTCGCCGCTGCCCCGCCGCCGTGCGCCTCCCTGTCGCCGTCCCCGCTGCGCCGGCGAGCGCCCGCCGCCGCCGATCGTCCCCACGCCTGATCCGCCCGATCCGAGCCCCCGCGCGGCCTGATCCGCCGCCCCGCGTCTCCGGCACCCTCTCCACGAGCTCCGGCCGTCGTCTGTTCAAACTCCGGGAGAAGGAATATCCTTCGTTGATCGCGAGAGCTTATCATGGGCTAAGTTGGGACACCCCTGCAGGGTTTGAACTTTCGAAAGCCGTGCCCGTGGTTATGTGGCATACGGGAATTTGTTAATGTCCGGTTGTAGAAAACCCGAAGTTGATCTTACTTAAAATACATCAACCGCGTGTGTAACCGTGATGGTCTCTTCTCGGCGGAGTCCGGGAAGTGAACACGGTGTTGGAGTTATGCTTGACGTAGGTTGTTCTAGGATCACTTCTTGATCATAGTTGTTCGACCGTGGTTTTGCCTCCTCTTCTCGCTCTCTTTTGCGTATGGTAGCCACCAGATATGCTAGTCGCTTGTTGCAGCTCCACCTCACTACCCTGTCCTACCTTTAAGCTTAAATAGTCTTGATCTCGCGGGTGTGAGATTGCTGAGTCCCCGTGACTCACAGATACTTCCAAAACCAGTTTGCAGGTGCCGATGAAACCGTGCAGGTGACGCGCCCGAGCTCAAGGAGGAGCGCGATGAAGATCTTGTTCATTGTGTTGTTTCATTTCAGTTGATCAGTAGTGGAGCCCAGTCGGGACGATAGGGGATCTGTGTAGCTTTTGGGGTAGTCTTCTTTTATTTTGGTTCCGTAGTCGGACCTTGATTGTATCTATATGATGTAATGCTTTACTCATGTATTGTGTGAGGTGGCGATTGTAAGCCAACTATGTATCTCTTTCCCTTATGTATTACATGGATTGTGTGAAGATTACCTCACTTGCGACATTGCTTTCAATGCGGTTATGCCTCTAAGTCATGCTTCGACACGTGGGAGATATAGCCGCATCGAGGGCGTTACAATATCCCACACCTCTTGACCGTGTTGATCCTCATCCTTCGCCTGAAAATGCAAAGGTTGTTGTTGGTTTTCATAATGAGGCTCTCAATAATAACTAGGAGGATTTGCATGCTGAGGATAATTGGGAACAGGATGGAAACTGGGAAGTGCCTCAACAAGGTGATCACAATGCTGCTCTTGATGATCTATTAGATGTAGTGCAGCAAGAAGAAATGGCCTGGGCTGATGGAGAGGAATTGGTTCCTGCTGCCAGTAACAGTAGCCTGTCATCTAACATGTCTTTCTCTGAAGGGGACAGTTCAAATAATTTTGTGCCTCCCGTTGCAATTGGTGACTATCATATTGGGGCACACGCCCTTGCTGTTCTGCCACCTCCACCTGCAATTGTGATTGCCAATGGCCTTCAGAACATTATCCAAGCATATCAATCATATGATGAGGAGCCTATAGTGCCTGTGCTTCAAGTTGCTTCCCCTCCCAATGTTGTGGCTGCTATGCAACATGAATCTCCAAATAATGATGTTGCAGTGGAGGCTCTTCTGGTTGTAGAGGAGGTGGTTGCAGCACAAGATAGCAATGTTGCAAATGATGCAGAGATTCTCCTACCTGGGCTGGTGGCAGTGAATTCACAGGATAACACTTCTTTGGTTGTGCAGTCTGAGCCTGCAGCTGTCAGTGAAGCTCTCAATCAGGAACATCACACTGTTTTGCCAGTAGCATTGCACACGGGTACTTCTTCTTCCACGGCTACTGGTTCAGACGGATAATAGGACTGTTTTCTCTACAAACATTCCTGTAAGTTTTTTTAACTTTGTGGTTCATCTCCTAATGACACCTGATAAGTTTGACTGGACTATGAATATGTTAAAATCTGTTATGTGGGAGCTTTGTATTGAGGTTGAGGGCAAGGATAAATCTCTATTGTTCCATATACTTGCTAAATGCCCTGCCTCTCATGCTCCCATTTGTCAGGCCTCTATAAGGGATAAGCAATAGACAAGAGACAAGGACAAAGAAAATGTGGGTGATGCTGCCAATGAGCAAGATGCTAGTCTCAGGCCCTGCTGCAACCTTTTGGGACTGAGGCAAGGAGGAGTGATAGAATCAATAAATATAATGATGGGTTTAGGAGGAGTTCTTGCACAAACTCAAATTGTTTACCCTGCACTTCTGTTCCTCCCACTATACAAAAATCAGTTGTTAAAACTCTCACTACCTCTTTCTGTAAGGTGGCTGAGGAGGAGCTGCAGGACAAGCTGGCCAAGAATCCTAGAAGGAAGCAGGAGGAAGATTTGGTCAAGGTGTCCTTGGCCAAAGGAAAAGGAAATGTTTCAAAGTCTCCCTGATGACAGTGCACCTGCTTCTTAGTGTTGGCTGGAGCGGTAGTCTTGTTGGCCCCTCATACTATATTTTGAGTATAATTTTTAGGATCACGCGGGTATCTTAGAATCGTTCCGATGGTTTTATGATGACAACATTGTCTTGGTGCCTCCTGTCAGCAGGGGTTTAGTGGAAGTGTCCCGGGGAGTTGAGCTCTGAGGTGTTGTCGTCATAATTTTATCGTTGCAGTTCTGGCATACCTGAGTTTAGTACGCCGACATCAAAAATCTCTTTTGTACAGTTGTTGGTGAGATAACCCTGATAGCCCAGTACTGAGGCGAATGCGGGAGTATTGCCATAACTCGTATAACGGATGCTTTTCGAAGGTTGAGGTAGACGATTTCCGAATGTTTCTTGGTTATGTGTTGAAGGATGGATACAGCTGGATCTAGGTATTGTTAGTTTGGGTGATATATTTTGTGTCCCCTATATCCCCAACACCTGATTGCATAACCAGAAAGTTTCGGGAGTTTATAGGTGGGAATTCAAGTAGCTCCTAGAATATCTTTCCGACAGATGCATGATATGGGATTGGGTAAATCTCTATCATATGTATTTGTTCCGGCTTATTCTGCAAGCCAAATCCTTTGTTTTTGTTTTATTTGTGGTATTCGAGTTGCTTCGAAGTCAAGTGGTGATTCCATACCTTTTTGCAAACGGTGTTCTCATATTTCTATGTGGATGGTAATCCTTCTTGTTCATCAAGGTTGTCTTTTCAATCCTTTCCAACCGGTGTGCTTCTCTCCAAGTAAATCCGATCATTCCAACATTCGCAAGGTCAATTCTAATCATTTTTTCAACGGTGTTTGTTTCATCTGACCCAAATTGTCTTTGTTTTTCCCGCCCTCCCACCCTTTTTCTTCAAGGACTCAGATTTCTTAATCAAGTATCCATTTATTCAGGTGAAGTCTCTTCATTCTTTTCTTTCAATGTTCTTATCCGGTGATCTCCCTTGAAGACGCTCAACAGTTTCAAGTTCATCATTCGTCATTTTTTCTTCTCCGGTGGATTCAATTCAAGCTTTATCGATCATATCTTTTCCTCGTTTCTAAT
The DNA here is from genome assembly GCA_032464435.1 of Aegilops umbellulata. NCBI lineage: Eukaryota > Viridiplantae > Streptophyta > Magnoliopsida > Poales > Poaceae > Aegilops > Aegilops umbellulata. The sequence goes on from CP136057.1 coordinate 242,722,699, forward strand.
GTTTTCTCGTACCGATGCACCTCTTAATCATTCACCTCTCGCTATTCATTTGTTCCGGAGTGATGAAGATATCTCAGAAGATTCAACTTTCCATTCTCAATTCACTCAATTTTTTTGAGGATGCTATCTCATTCAAGCCATTTAATTGAACCGGCGCAATCTCTCTTTTCAAGTAATTGTTCAACGGTGTTCCTTTTCAGTGGGCCCTAACCCACAGGTCTTTTCCCAGGATCTTACCTGACTCTTCTAATTTTTCCCGGAGTTATTCTCAAATTCTTTTCCAATTTTGACGTAAGAATGAATTATCATCAGTCATATGTCTTTCTCCAAGATCTTTCAAATTCTTTTCATCGTTGGTTCAACCTTTCCAATTTTCATTCCGGAGTGTCTTAACAAATCATGGTGGGGTTTCTCGTCATCATTCTCAACATTGGAAGACCGAAGAAGAGTTTCTCTTAAATCTTGCCTCATTCTCTTGAAGATTCATTGTTCTAGCTTGTTGCCATCCTCTCATAATTGTTTTCGATTGTCAGAATAATTTTCACCCATCCGGAGCATTTCAGGAGTCTTTTCAGTTTGATTCTCCGAAGGCCATCATTTCAGAACAATTATTCATTCCCAGCTTTCATATCTCGCTCTCCAAATCTTACGGGTGCATCATTCAAGTATTCTCTAGTCTACTTGTCATCCCTTCATTCTCTTGTATCTAAAATCTCTCAAGTATCTTCGTTCATTTGCTAATTCTTCCCGGTGAATTGTGCCTTTGCTACTTTCATTTTCAGTTCTTACGATGGTTTGTTAAGATTCCTCTTCGTTTGGCACTGTATCAATTCATTTGTTCTCTCATAATCCTACTAGTGGTTTGTTCAACATTCCTATTCCTTTATTATCGTATCATTTCATTTGTTCTTTCTAATTCCTCTCGGTGATTCGTTCTCTTTCAATTCTTAAGGTGGTTCTTCAAGAGTTCTCTTCCTTCGTTATCATATAGATTCATTCGTTCTTTTCAAATCCTACCGGTGGTTCGTTGAAGACCTTCTCAAGTTTACGCTATATCTATCTTAATCCTTTCTACGAGAATAAGTAGTATGACAAATCCGTTGCTTGTCATCAATCTAAATTGGTGAAGGATATGCATAACGTAATTCTTATTATGGTTTCATCCAAGTGATCTAGTTTCTTCTTTCCAAGAGTTGTTCATCATGTCACATTTCTCGGTTCGAGATGCTTCATCTTTTTCTTTTCCAGAGTTCCAAGCTCTCGCAATTATATCATCAAGGAGATACATCTAAAGCATTACAAGGTTTCACCTTGTGTTTTCAACTTCTCTCTCTTTCTATCATCCTTGTTTTACCGGAGTTCTTCATGGAGGCCCTACATGGTGGTTCGTTAAGGATTCTTTTCATTATTCAATTGTTCTTCAAGATTTCTCTCGGAGTTAAGATCCGCCAAGCTGTACTCTAAAATAAACATGGTGTTCCAACACATGTTTTGTTTTGAGGAGTTCAAGCTTTCTTTCATGTTGCATTCCGAAATGCAATTATTTCTACCTTATCTTTTGAGGTGGTGTTATGTCATTTTGACAGTTTCATTCATGCTTCATGTTTCACATGTTGTCAAGAATGAGATATTTTAAATCCATCAATCTCTTCGTTGGAGTTATCTTGTGTCATATTTCACCTAAAGCCTTCCCTAAGGAATGTTGTTATTGTGGTGCTTCTCAATGACCCAAGCTTGCTCTTTATCTTCTTGGTCGAACACGTTTTCATCTCTTCGTTGATCTCAAGCAAGCAATTGTTTTCGTTAGTGGCAGAAGTTCACCTCAAGTTTTGAGATGTCTCAATAAGCCCACGAGGATCATATCTTTTCGTTGTTGGTTTTCCAACAACTCCGTTCTAACCTTCTTGGAAGGGTGCTCTCCAAGATCATTTGTGGCAGAAGTTGTCATTTTCTTCTCCATTCTTTTATTCCAATGAGCTATTTTCTATTCTTTCTTCCGGAGGCATTGTGATGTTTTCTTCAACCCATCATCTCATTTTGGAGATCATGTTCTTTTCCTTGCTTATCCATTTAACCGGAGTGTCGTGTTTTCATTCGAGCTCTCTCATCTTATCAAGTCTTGCATCTCTTCTCAACCGGAGTGCGGTCTGAAATCTTTCTTACCCCTTGTGCCATTCTTTTAATAGTTCCGGAGGCAGTGTGTTGTTAATTTCAGCAAGTATCCTCTCATCTTGTCAAGATCATGTTCAAATTCCTTCAATTTTCAGTCGGAGTGCTGCCCAAATTATATCATTCTTATTCCTTCTCTATCTTGTTTTAACCGGAGTGGTTTCAATATCTACTTTGTCACTTAACCTCTTGGTTCTCGTCGTATCCCATGTTCCTCTTATCTAACGGAGTGTTTTTGAGTTCGTACAACTTCGTTGTGTTCTTTCTTTCAACTTTTCAACCTCTCAAGGTTCATCGGTTTCACTCTGGTGTCAAAGAAGCAACTTAGTTTTACCTCTTCTCTTTCTCTTCCGTTTTCCCCTCCGGTGCCATCCTAGATCTCGGGACGAGATCCTGTCGTAATGGTGGAGTGTTGTAACGCCCCGGATTTGATGCGCCAGGTGTGCGCCAGTTATTCGCCATTGTTGCCATGTCATTTGCTTGCGTGTTGCACTTTGCCATGTCATCATCTGCATTTCATATCATGTCATCTTGTGCATCGCATTCGTATACGTGTTCGTTTCTTGAATCCGAGCATTTTCCCCGTTGTCCGTTTTGCAATCCGGCGCTCCTATGTTCCCCGGCGTCCCCTTTTACCTTTTTTCGTGTGCAGGTGTTAAACTTACTCGGAATGGACCGAGATTTGCCAAGCGGCCTTGGTATAGCACCGGTAGGCCGCCTGTCAAGTTTCGGGTCATTCGGAGGTCGTTTGATACTCCAACGGTTAACCGGGTAACCGTGTAAGCCTCTTCTGTGTGCAGCCCAACACCCCTTCAAAGTTGCCCAATAACCCATCTAAGACACTCCCGTGTCCATCGCCGTTAGATCACGATCGCGTGGCCGAAAACCATGCTCAATTTGGAGCTTCCTAGCCCCTCCTACCTATAAATTTGTGCCCTCCCCGTCCATTTTCGCGGACGAAACCCTAGTCTCCTTCCACCTCCCGCCGCCGGACGTGTCCGCCCGGCGCCGGACACGTCCGCCGCCGTCCCCTTGGCCTATCGCCGCCTGCCACGTCGCCACCCGCACCACGCGCCGCCGCCGGCCCGCATGCCCAGCGTCGGCCCCCGTGGGCCCGTCCGCCCGCGCGCTCCGCCCCGCGGCTCCTCCGCGTCCAAGCCGCCTCCTCGCCCGGTCGCTGCTCCGCCGCCGCCCAGCGCCCTCGCCGCTGCCCCGCCGCCGTGCGCCGCCCTGTCGCCGTCCCCGCCGGGACGGCGAGCGCCCGCCGCCGCCGATCGTCCCCGCGCCTGATCCGCCCGATCCGAGCCCCCGTGCGGCCTGATCCGCCGCCCCGTGTCTCCGGCACCCTCTCCACGAGCTCCGGCCGCCGTCTGTTCCAACTCCGGCGAGAAACCGACCCCCTCGGTTCGCGTGCCGCGGAGGAACCCTAGATCTGAGATATTTCGGAGGTTGATTTTTTCTCCAAGTCCCGAGTTATGTTGCATAATCTTGCCATGTTCAACGCATCATAACTTGCTGCACACTGCTCCGTTTCGTGCGCGTAATATGTCAAATTGTTCGCCCGATGAGTACATCATTTCATCTCATTGCATCATATTCATTTGAGCTCATCTTTTTGCCCGAAATGCTGTTGGAAGAGGGCTATGTGATGTAAGTTTCAGATCTGTTTCAGAACATGCACTTTTGTCATTTTTGCCATGATTAATGTGTGCATCCTATGAACTGGAGTCCTACATATGTTTTGTAATATGCCATGCCATCTTTACAGGGGTGTACGCCATGTATTTTTGTGATCTTTGTGGTGACTAGCACAAGCATGCAAACTAGGGATCATAATGTTGCCATGTGTTCATGTTGTTTCAGAGAGATCTATGCCTCTTTTGAGCATAACCAGTAAGGATGTTTTGAGAATATGGATTTGCTCTATCTATCCATGCCTTTAGTTGTAATTATGGAGTGCCATAGCTTGAGTCAATCGAGCTCTACTTTTGCTATAAAATATTACTGGCAGATTGTTTACATGTTATTCGATTTTGCCAAGCTTGTTGTAGTTGATCCTTACATGCTATGATGTTGTTCTTGCCATGTATAGCTTTTATGCCATGTCTTCTTGGTGGTTGTATGCTTAGTTTATCATGAAATGCTCTGTAGTGAGTGCACCAGGCTCGTAAACATGCCTACTTGTTATCTGTTTCTGACATGTCCAGTTTTTCCGCTATGTCCGAAATCTGTAATGAAACTTGCTTAATTGACATGGGAGCTATTATATTTTCTGATCCCTTTTGGCTTATGGTAAGTAAGGTACTTTTGTTCAATGCTTTTATTAGATTCATGCCATGCCATATTTTGCTATGTCCTATTCCTGTAGCAGGTTGTTTCCTTGCTCTAAACATGTCATCCTGATGTTAATTTCTGGCATGATAGCATTTTCAACAAGTCTGTGAACCTGTTATATTTTGCACTTTTGCCATGCTTGTTTGAACCTGTTGTGTTGTGATTTAGCCGTAGCTCAGTGTTCATATTTTGTCAAGCATCTTGAGTAGATAACTGCCATATGCTTTGTTGATACGTTTGGGTGAAGTACCTTAATTTCTTGTTGCTTGCTAAGTGGCATCATGCTGTTAATGGCAGAATCTTGTCATTCTTGTTTTGCTTGTCATTTGCAAACCGTGCATCCGATTCCGGTGATCTTTATATCGATTTCAACCGAAATCACCTCACCTTTCCAGTGGCATACTTGGTTTGCCAAGACAATGCCTTGTTCATCTTTTTCCTCCCGGAGCACGCATATGCATTGCATACCACATCTCGCATATCATGCCATGTTTTGCATCATGTTGCTTGCGCATTGCATCGTGATTGATGTTTATCCCCTTTGCTTGTGTTCTTGCCTTGGGTAGAGCCGGGAGACGAGTACGTGATCGTGGTACCTGTTGAGAACGCTTACGAGGATCAAGCTTTCGACAACTCTGAGAACCTTGCAGGCAAGATGGCCATACCCTCGAAATCACTTCTATCTTTGCTTGCTAGTTGCTCGCTCTTTTGCTATGCCTATGCTGCGATACCTACCACTTTCTTATCATGCCTCCCATATTGTCAAACCAAGCCTCTAACCCACCTTGTCCTAGCAAACCGTTGTTTGGCTATTTTACCGCTTTGCTCAGCCCCTCTTATAGCGTTGTTAGTTGCAGGTGAAGATGAAGTTTGTTCCTTGTTGGAACATGGAGATGTTGTTCCTTGTGGGAACATGTTTACTTGTTGGGATATCACAATATCTCTTATTTAATTAATGCATCTATATACTTGGTAAAGGGTGGAAGGCTCGGCCTTATGCCTGGTGTTTTGTTCCACTCTTGCCGCCCTAGTTTCCGTCATACCGGTGTTATGTTCCTGGATTTTGCGTCCCTAACGCGGTCGTGTGATTTATGGGACCCCCTTGACAGTTCGCTTTGAATAAGACTCCTCCAGCAAGGCCCCACCTTGGTTTTACCATTTACTTATCACCTATCCCTTTCCCTTGGGTTGGCCAGCCCGAGGGTCATCTTTATTTAGCCCCCCCCCCCCCCCGGGCCAGTGCTTCTCTAAGTGCTGGTTCAAACCGAGCAACCTATGGGGCCACCTCGGGGAAACTCGAAGTCTGGTTTTACTCGTAGCTTGACTTATCAGGTGTTGCCCTGAGAACGAGATATGTGTAGCTCCTATCAGGATCTCGGCGCATCGGGCAGCTTTGCTGGTCTTGTTTTATTACTGACGAAATGTCTTGTAGTCGGGATTCCGAGAATGATCGGGTCTTCCCGGGGAGAAGGAATATCCTTCGTTGATCGCGAGAGCTTATCATGGGCTAAGTTGGGACACCCCTGTAGGGTTTGAACTTTCGAAAGCTGTGCCCGCGGTTATGTGGCAGATGGGAATTTGTTAATGTCCGGTTGTAGAAAACCCGAAGTTGATCTTATTTAAAATACATCAACCGCGTGTGTAACCGTGATGGTCTCTTCTCGGCGGAGTCCAGGAAGTGAACACGGTGTTGGAGTTATGCTTGACGTAGGTTGTTCTAGGATCACTTCTTGATCATAGTTGTTCGACCGTGGTTTTTCCTCCTCTTCTCGCTCTCTTTTGCGTATGGTAGCCACCAGATATGCTAGTCGCTTGCTGCAGCTCCACCTCACTACCCTGTCCTACCTTTAAGCTTAAATAGTCTTGATCTCGCGGGTGTGAGATTGCTGAGTCCCCATGACTCACAGATACTTCCAAAACCAGTTTGCAGGTGCCGATGAAACCGTGCAGGTGACGCGCCCGAGCTCAAGGAGGAGCGCGATGAAGATCTTGTTCATTGTGTTGTTTCATTTCAGTTGATCAGTAGTGGAGCCCAGTCGGGACAATAGGGGATCTGTGTAGCTTTTGGGGTAGTCTTCTTTTATTTTGGTTCCGTAGTCGGACCTTGATTGTATCTATATGATGTAATGCTTTACTCATGTATTGTGTGAGGTGGCGATTGTAAGCCAACTATGTATCTCTTTCCCTTATGTATTACATGGGTTGTGTGAAGATTACCTCACTTGCGACATTGCTTTCAATGCGGTTATGCCTCTAAGTCATGCTTCGACACGTGGGAGATATAGCCGCATCGAGGGCGTTACAATATCCCACACCTCTTGACCGTGTTGATCCTCATCCTTCGCCTGAAAATGCAAAGGTTGTTGTTGGTTTTCATAATGAGGCTCTCAATAATAACTAGGAGGATTTGCATGCTGAGGATAATTGGGAACAGGATGGAAACTGGGAAGTGCCTCAACAAGGTGATCACAATGCTGCTCTTGATGATCTATTAGATGTAGTGCAGCAAGAAGAAATGGCCTGGGCTGATGGAGAGGAATTGGTTCCTGCTGCCAGTAACAGTAGCCTTTCATCTAACATGTCTTTCTCTGAAGGGGACAGTTCAAATAATTTTGTGCCTCCCGTTGCAATTGGTGACTATCATATTGGGGCACACGCCCTTGCTGTTCTGCCACCTCCACCTGCAATTGTGATTGCCAATGGCCTTCAGAACATTATCCAAGCATATCAATCATATGATGAGGAGCCTATAGTGCCTATGCTTCAAGTTGCTTCCCCTCCCAATGTTGTGGCTGCTATGCAACATGAATCTCCAAATAATGATGTTGCAGTGGAGGCTGTTCTGGTTGTAGAGGAGGTGGTTGCAGCACAAGATAGCAATGTTGCAAATGATGCAGAGATTCTCCTACCTGGGCTAGTGGCAGTGAATTCACAGGATAACACTTCTTTGGTTGTGCAGTCTGAGCCTGCAGCTGTCAGTGAAGCTCTCAATCAGGAACATCACACTGTTTTGCCAGTAGCATTGCACACGGGTACGTCTTCTTCCACGGCTACTGGTTCAGACGGATAATAGGACTGTTTTCTCTACAAACATTCATGTAAGTTTTTTTAACTTTGTGGTTCATCTCCTAATGACACCTGATAAGTTTGACTGGATTGTGAATATGTTAAAATTTGTTATGTGGGAGCTTTGTATTGAGGTTGAGGGCAAGGATAAATCTCTGTTGTTCCATATACTTGCTAAATGCCCTGCCTCTCATGCTCCCATTTGTCATGCCTCTATAAGGGATAAGCAATAGACAAGAGACAAGGACAAAGAAAATGTGGGTGATGCTGCCAATGAGCAAGATGCTAGTCTCAGGCCCTACTGCAACCTTTTGGGACTGAGGTAAGGAGGAGTGATAGAATCAATAAATATAATGATGGGTTTAGGAGGAGTTCTTGCACAAACTCAAATTGTTTACCCTGCACTGCTGTTCCTCCCACTATACAAAAATTAGTTGTTAAAACTCTCACTACCTCTTTCTGTAAGGTGGCTGAGGAGGAGCTGCAGGACAAGCTGGCCAAGAATCCTAGAAGGAAGCAGGAGGAAGATTTGGTCAAGGTGTCCTTGGCCAAAGGAAAAGGAAATGTTTCAAAGTCTCCCTGATGACAGTGCACCTGCTTCTTAGTGTTGGCTGGAGCGGTAGTCTTGTTGGCCCCTCATACTATATTTTGAGTATTTTTTTAAGTGGTGTTATCCTAGAATGTTGCCTTATTGTGGACTATGACTATTTGGTGATGTACTTCCCCATTGGATCTGCTATGATGTATTTATGTTGGCTGATGTGGTCTCCTTGTGCTGTGTTGTGGTTCATGTGGCTTTCTTTTGATCAGTTAGTAGTAAAATCAGTTCAAGTGCTGGTGCTTGATGTTTGTTTAGTGATATACACTAGTTTCTATGAATAGTACAAATAGGAATTGGAACATCCTTAATTGGAACATCAGAGGAATGAATTCTAAAAATAAATGGCTGGCCCTAAGACAGAAAATTGATGATAGTGATTGTAATATTCTTTGTCTTCAAGAAACTAAGAGAGAAACCTTAGACCTTGCTTACTTAAAAAACTTCTACCCCAATAAATTCAACAAGTTTTCTATTCTTCCCTCTATTGGGGCCTCAGGTGGATTGCTCACTGCTTGGAATGGTTCTATGTTCTCTCGAGAGGTTATAGCACAAAACAGATTCTCTTTGTCCACACAATTCACTAGTCTGCTTCCAAACCAATCATGGATTCTCTCTAACATATATGGGCCTTGTGAAGCACAAGATAAGAGTGAGTTCATTAATTGGTTTCAGAACATCCATATGGCTGATGATGTGGACTGGCTTCTTATGGGAGATTTCGACTTCATTATTTCACTTTTGGACAGAAACAGACCTGGTGGGGATGTTAATGATATGCTAATGTTCAATGAGGCTACAAGTAACCAAGTTTTAGTGGAATTGCCTTTGCATGGAAGAAAATTTAGTTGGAGTAATATGCAGCAAGACCCACTGTTGGTGAAACTGGATTGGTTCTTTACTTCTGCTTCTTAGATGACCACCTTCCCCAATACCACTGTGCTACCACTAGCTAAGCCTATCTCTGATCATTTGCCCTGTGTGATAAAAATTGGTACTGCCATCCCCAAAGCAAGAGTTTTTAGATTTGAGAACTACTGGCTGCAACGTTCAGACTTCAAACAAGTGGTGGCTAATGCTTGGAATATTCCTGTGGGTAATTTGGATCCTGCCAGATGCTTGACTGCAAAATTCAAAAATCTCAGAAGAGCTTTGAAACAATGGGCTAGATCTCTTTCTTGCCTTAAAACCCAGAGTGCTAAAATTAATGAGGTGCTTTTCTTTTGGGATTTTCTAGAAGAATTCAGACAGTTGGACACTCATGAATGGAACTGCAAGATAATTCTTAAAGAGCAGCTGCTAATTTTGTTGAAAAATCAAAAGATCTATTGGAAGCAGAGGGAAAAAATTAAGGTGGTAAAATTTGGAGATGAAAATACCAAATTCTTCCAAACCAAAGCCTCAATAAATTACAGGAAAACCACATTGTTGTTCTTCAAAATGATGATCAAGTGGACATTTTTGATCATGCAGGGAAAGCTGCTATCTTATCGAAAGCTTTTAAGAAAAGAATGGGCACTTCTCAAAAAACAACCATGCATTTTGATCTGCATTCCTTATATGGCCAGCAACCTGATGTGTCAACTTTTGAAAACATGGAGTTACCTTTTACAGAGGAGGAGGTCAATGCTGTGGTAAATGAGCTTCCCATGGACAAATCTCCAGGTCCTGATGGTTTCAATAATGAATTCTTTAAATCATGTTGGGACATTATAAAAGGAGATGTGCTTAAGTTAATTGCTGATTTTCATGCTGGACAACTTTCCATGGAGAGCATAAATACTTCCTATATCACTCTTATACCCAAAAATGGCACACCTCTGACAGCAAATGATTTTAGGCCAATCTCCCTCCTCAACTGTTGTCTCAAACTCATCACCAAGCTTTTGGCTAATAGACTGCATAAAGTAATTCTTGGACTGGTGCACATTAATCAGTATGGTTTTCTGAAAGAAAGATCTATCCATGACTGCTTGGGATGGGCCTATGAATATTTACATCAGTGTCACAAATCCAAGGAAGAGACAATTGTGCTAAAACTGGATTTTGAAAAGGCATTTGATACAATTGAGCACCAAGCAATGTTGGATATTTTGAAAGCTAAAGGTTTTGGGGACAAATGGATCGGTTGGATCAACATATTGTTTTCCTCTGCTTCATCTGCTATTATGTTGAATGGGGTGCCTGGAAAAAAATTACTGCCTCAGAGGAGTTAGGCAAGGGGATCCACTGTCCCCCCTTCTTTTTGTGCTTGCAGCTGACTTGCTTCAATCAATTCTCAACAGGGCTATCCACCTTGGTCTACTCTCCTCACCCCTTCAAGTGAACTCTTTTCCTGACTTTCCCATAGTCCAGTATGCACATGATACCCTGGTTCTTATGCATGCAGATGCAAAGCAACTTCACTATCTCAAAGCTCTTCTTAATTCTTTTGCTGATGCAACATGACTTAAGGTGAACTATAGTAAATCAAGTCTGATCCCACTTAATGTGCCTGAAGAGAAAGTAGAGATTCTGCTAAACACTTTCCAATATAAAGGGGTATCTTTCCCTTTCCAATACTTGGGGACACCTTTGGGCCTACACAAACCTTCTATTGAGCAGTGCCTTCCTTTAGTTACAAGATTGCAGGAAAAGCTTGTAGGCTTGTCTTCATTCTTGACTCTGGCTGGTAGACTTTTGCTGGTTAAATCAGTTTTGAACTCACTTCTGATCTAGTTCATGGGTTGCCTGGATGTACCTGTCACAATCAAAACCCAAGTAATCAAATATTTGAGGCACTGCTTATGGAGAGGGCCTGATCTTGAAGATCATAGACCTGCTATGGTGGCTTGGAGTACTGCGTGTGGACCAAAAGATCAAGGGGGTTTGGGACTGCAAGATATTTTTGTTCAAAATAAAGCTTTGTTGCTTAAAATCCTTCATAAGTTCTATAATAGTCATGACATCCCTTGGGTAAATCTTATTTGGGAAGCATACTACAACAATGACAAACTGCCAGGTAATAGGTGGATTGGATCTTTTTGGTGGAAGGCTAACCTTAAGCGAATTGACAACTACAAATCTCTGGCAAAATTTAACATTGGGGATGGCAGAAGTGCTCTTTTCTGGTCTGATCTTTGGCACACAACTTGCTTACAGGATATGTTCCCACATATCTTCTCTTTTGTGAAAAACCAGGACATCACTGTTCACTCAGTTATACAAACTGAATATCTGGAGGATATGTTTCATCTACCACTAACTCTGCAGGCTTTTGAAGAGTTTGAATCCATGGAAGACATTTTCTTATAATTAAGAGCCTCTGATTTTCTTGATTGTAGTGATACTTGGAGCTACATTTGGGGAAATGAGCATTTTTCTGTGCCAAAAGCTTACAGATTCATGCTGGGTACAAAAATTGTTCCACCACAATCCAATTGGATTTGGAATAGTTCATGTCAGCCCAAGCATAAAGTTTTTTTCTAGAGGCTTTTGCATGATAGACTAAACACAAGGAACTTACTAAGAAGGAAAACATTTCATTTGGATAATTATAACTATGCTGTAAACAACTGTCAGCAGGAGGAAACTATGCAACATCTGTTTTGGACATGTCCCTTTGCTGCTCAATGTTGGGACCTGGTTTGCCCTTCAAGACAAGTCAATGTTTTAGTTCTGGAAGCTTTTGTTGACATCAGGCAGAAATTACATGTCCCTTTCTTCATGGAAATCATTATCCTTGCATCTTGGGCTATATGGATCTCCAGGAATAATCTCATCTTGCAAGCCATTCCTCCTAGCATTCAGAGATGGAAAGCCACTTTCTTGGAAGAACTCAACTTGCTTAGATTTAGGATTAATAGGAAATATGCTAGTGCCTATTGTTCCTGGCTGGATAATTTGGCCTTGTAATTTTGGGTCTTTTAGGTGCTTTGCACTGTTTTCTTAGGTTTACCTCAAGCCTTGTTGTATTATAAACCTTGTACTTTGTGCTCTCCCTTAATTTAAAAATTGCAGTGGGGTTTGGCCCTACTGTGTATAGTAAAAAAATTCAAATCTTAACTACAAAATTACATTCGTACTGGTTCATGGCTCGTCCTGAAACATTTCGAATCTTGGTTTTTAATTCCCCATAAAACCAAAACTCACCAGAAAGTCATCAAAGGTGGCATGGTGTCATGTCATGGCACATATATGTCGTGGTAAAAACATTGTCCAATTTAGGCCAAGCTTTATTACAAACCTCTTACAAAAACTGGAGCTTCTCTCAAAGAAGCCTCGTGGTTCCGATAGGGAAACGTGTCCCCCTTCTGGGCGAAACGTAATCACTGCCTCTTTTCACCTTGTATTTTCTTCTACGGGCAACATGGAACGACAGGATATCCGTGCTGAAATTTAAACTTATTCAGGATTCGTTTGGCCTTTTTATACACCAATTGAGTTTCCTAGGCATTTGATATCCATAATTCAAATCTAAACTACAAATACATGCTTCAGTTCACCAAAATGGCTAGAAAAAGATTATACATGTGTCATTGGGTGCATGTTTTGGTTTCATGCCAAGAATGGGAACGAATTACAACTGTACCAGTGTCTTGGCTCATCCTCAAACATTTCGAATCTCGGTTTTTATATCCCCAGAAATCCTAAACTCACCAGAAAGTCATCAAAGGTGGCATGGTGTCACGTCATGGCACATATATGTCATGGTAAAAACATTGTCCAATTTGGGCCAAGCTTTATTACAAACCTTTTACAAAAACTGGAGCTTCTCTCAAACAAGCCTCGTGGTTTTGATGGGCAAACGTGTTCCCCTTGTAGGCGAAACATAATCACTGCCTCTTTTCGCCTTGTATTTTCTTCCACGGGCAACATGGAATGACAGGATATCCATGCTGAAATTTAAACTTATTCAGGGTTCGTTTCGCCTTTTTATACAATAATTGAGTTTCCTAGGCATTTAATGTCCATAATTCAAATCTGAACTACAAATACATGCTCCAGTTCACCAAAATGGCTAGAAAAATTATACATGTGTCCTTGGGTGCATGTTTAGGTCCTATGCTAGGAATGGGAATGAATTACAACCGTATCGGTGTCATGGCTCATCCTCAAACATTTTGAATCTTGGTTTTTAAGTCCCTATAAACCCTAAACTCACTAGAAAGTCATCAAAGGTGGCAAGGTGTCACGTCATGGCACATATATGTCATGGTAAAAACATTGTCCACTTTGGGCCAACCTTTATTACAAACCACTTACAAAAACTTGAGCTTCTCTCAAAGAAGCCTCGTGGTTCCGATAGGGAAACATGTCCCCCTTGTGGGTGAAACGTAATCGCTGCCTCTTTTCGCCTTGTATTTTCTTCTACGGGCAACATGGAACGACAGGATACCCATGCTGAAATTTAAACTTATTCTGGGTTCGTTTGGCCTTTTTATACACTAATTGAGTTTCCTAAGCATTTAATGTCCATAATTCAAATCTGAACTACAAATACATGCTCAAGTTTACCAAAATGGCTAGAAAAATTATACATGTGTCCTTGGGTGCATGTTTAGGTCCCATGCCAGGAATGGGAACGAATTACAACCGTATCGGTGTCATGGCTCATCCTCAAACATTTCGAATCTTGGTTTTTAAGTCCCTATAAACCCTAAACTCACCAGAAAGTCATCAAGGGTGGCATGGTGTCACGTCATGGCACATATATGTCGTGGTAAAAACATTGTCCAATTTAGGCCAAGCTTTATTACAAACCTCTTACAAAAACTGGAGCTTCTCTCAAAGAAGCCTCGTGGTTCCGATAGGGAAACGTGTCCCCCTTCTGGGCGAAACGTAATCACTGCCTCTTTTCACCTTGTATTTTCTTCTACGGGCAACATGGAACGACAGGATATCCGTGCTGAAATTTAAACTTATTCAGGATTCGTTTGGCCTTTTTATACACCAATTGAGTTTCCTAGGCATTTGATATCCATAATTCAAATCTAAACTACAAATACATGCTTCAGTTCACCAAAATGGCTAGAAAAAGATTATACATGTGTCATTGGGTGCATGTTTTGGTTTCATGCCAAGAATGGGAACGAATTACAACTGTACCAGTGTCTTGGCTCATCCTCAAACATTTCGAATCTCGGTTTTTATATCCCCAGAAATCCTAAACTCACCAGAAAGTCATCAAAGGTGGCATGGTGTCACGTCATGGCACATATATGTCATGGTAAAAACATTGTCCAATTTGGGCCAAGCTTTATTACAAACCTTTTACAAAAACTGGAGCTTCTCTCAAACAAGCCTCGTGGTTTTGATGGGCAAACGTGTTCCCCTTGTAGGCGAAACATAATCACTGCCTCTTTTCGCCTTGTATTTTCTTCCACGGGCAACATGGAATGACAGGATATCCATGCTGAAATTTAAACTTATTCAGGGTTCGTTTCGCCTTTTTATACAATAATTGAGTTTCCTAGGCATTTAATGTCCATAATTCAAATCTGAACTACAAATACATGCTCCAGTTCACCAAAATGGCTAGAAAAATTATACATGTGTCCTTGGGTGCATGTTTAGGTCCTATGCTAGGAATGGGAATGAATTACAACCGTATCGGTGTCATGGCTCATCCTCAAACATTTTGAATCTTGGTTTTTAAGTCCCTATAAACCCTAAACTCACCAGAAAGTCATCAAAGGTGGCATGGTGTCACGTCATGGCACATATATGTCATGGTAAAAACATTGTCCACTTTGGGCCAACCTTTATTACAAACCACTTACAAAAACTTGAGCTTCTCTCAAAGAAGCCTCGTGGTTCCGATAGGGAAACATGTCCCCCTTGTGGGTGAAACGTAATCGCTGCCTCTTTTCGCCTTGTATTTTCTTCTACGGGCAACATGGAACGACAGGATACCCATGCTGAAATTTAAACTTATTCTGGGTTCGTTTGGCCTTTTTATACACTAATTGAGTTTCCTAAGCATTTAATGTCCATAATTCAAATCTGAACTACAAATACATGCTCAAGTTTACCAAAATGGCTAGAAAAATTATACATGTGTCCTTGGGTGCATGTTTAGGTCCCATGCCAGGAATGGGAACGAATTACAACCGTATCGGTGTCATGGCTCATCCTCAAACATTTCGAATCTTGGTTTTTAAGTCCCTATAAACCCTAAACTCACCAGAAAGTCATCAAGGGTGGCATGGTGTCACGTCATGGCACATATATGTCGTGGTAAAAACATTGTCCAATTTAGGCCAAGCTTTATTACAAACCTCTTACAAAAACTGGAGCTTCTCTCAAAGAAGCCTCGTGGTTCCGATAGGGAAACGTGTCCCCCTTCTGGGCGAAACGTAATCACTGCCTCTTTTCACCTTGTATTTTCTTCTACGGGCAACATGGAACGACAGGATATCCGTGCTGAAATTTAAACTTATTCAGGATTCGTTTGGCCTTTTTATACACCAATTGAGTTTCCTAGGCATTTGATATCCATAATTCAAATCTAAACTACAAATACATGCTTCAGTTCACCAAAATGGCTAGAAAAAGATTATACATGTGTCATTGGGTGCATGTTTTGGTTTCATGCCAAGAATGGGAACGAATTACAACTGTACCAGTGTCTTGGCTCATCCTCAAACATTTCGAATCTCGGTTTTTATATCCCCAGAAATCCTAAACTCACCAGAAAGTCATCAAAGGTGGCATGGTGTCACGTCATGGCACATATATGTCATGGTAAAAACATTGTCCAATTTGGGCCAAGCTTTATTACAAACCTTTTACAAAAACTGGAGCTTCTCTCAAACAAGCCTCGTGGTTTTGATGGGCAAACGTGTTCCCCTTGTAGGCGAAACATAATCACTGCCTCTTTTCGCCTTGTATTTTCTTCCACGGGCAACATGGAATGACAGGATATCCATGCTGAAATTTAAACTTATTCAGGGTTCGTTTCGCCTTTTTATACAATAATTGAGTTTCCTAGGCATTTAATGTCCATAATTCAAATCTGAACTACAAATACATGCTCCAGTTCACCAAAATGGCTAGAAAAATTATACATGTGTCCTTGGGTGCATGTTTAGGTCCTATGCTAGGAATGGGAATGAATTACAACCGTATCGGTGTCATGGCTCATCCTCAAACATTTTGAATCTTGGTTTTTAAGTCCCTATAAACCCTAAACTCACTAGAAAGTCATCAAAGGTGGCAAGGTGTCACGTCATGGCACATATATGTCATGGTAAAAACATTGTCCACTTTGGGCCAACCTTTATTACAAACCACTTACAAAAACTTGAGCTTCTCTCAAAGAAGCCTCGTGGTTCCGATAGGGAAACATGTCCCCCTTGTGGGTGAAACGTAATCGCTGCCTCTTTTCGCCTTGTATTTTCTTCTACGGGCAACATGGAACGACAGGATACCCATGCTGAAATTTAAACTTATTCTGGGTTCGTTTGGCCTTTTTATACACTAATTGAGTTTCCTAAGCATTTAATGTCCATAAATCAAATCTGAACTACAAATACATGCTCAAGTTTACCAAAATGGCTAGAAAAATTATACATGTGTCCTTGGGTGCATGTTTAGGTCCCATGCCAGGAATGGGAACGAATTACAACCGTATCGGTGTCATGGCTCATCCTCAAACATTTCGAATCTTGGTTTTTAAGTCCCTATAAACCCTAAACTCACCAGAAAGTCATCAAGGGTGGCATGGTGTCACGTCATGGCACATATATGTTGTGGTAAAAATATTGTCCAATTTGGGCCAACCTTTATTAAAAACCTCTTACAAAAGCTGGAGCTTCTCTCAAAGAAGCCTCGTGGTTCCGATAGGGAAACATGTCCCCCTTGTGGGTGAAACGTAATCACCGCCTCTTTTTGCCTTGTATTTTGTTCTACGGGCAACATGGAACGACAGGATATCCGTGCTGAAATTTAAACTTATTCAGGGTTCGTTTGGCCTTTTTATACACTAATTGAGTTTCCTAGGCATTTAATGTCCATAATTCAAATCTGAACTACAATTACATGCTCCAGTTCACCAAAATGGCTAGACAAATTAAACGTGTGTCCTTGGGTGAATGTTTAGGTCCCATGCCAGGAATGGGAATGAATTACAACCGTATCGGTGTCATGGCTCGTCTTCAAACATTTTGAATCGCGGTTTTTAAGTCCCCGTAAATCCTAAACTCACCAGAAAGTCATCAAAGGTGGCATGGTAAAAACGTTATCCAATTTGGGCCAATCTTTATTACAAACCTCTTACAAAAACTTGAGCTTCTCTCAAACAAGCCTCGTGGTTTTGATAGGGAAACGTGTTCCCCTTGTGGGCGAAACATAATCACTGCCTATTTTCGCCTTGTATTTTCTTCCACGGGCAACATGGAACGACAGGATATCCGTGCTGAAATTTAAACTTATTCAGGGTTCGTTTTGCCTTTTTATACACTAATTGAGTTTCCTAGGCATTTAATGTCCATAATTCAAATTGAAACTACAAATACATGCTCTAGTTCACCAAAATGGCTAGAAAAATTATACATGTGTCCTTGGGTGCATGTTTAGGTCCCATGCCAGGAATAGGAACAAATTACAACCGTATCAGTCTCATGGCTCATCCTCAAACATTTCGAATCTTGGTTTTTAAGTCCCTATAAACCCTAAACTCACCAGAAAGTCATCAAAGGTGGCATGGTGTCACGTCATTGCACATATATGTCGTGGTAAAAACATTGTCCAATTTGGGCCAGCCTTTATTACAAACCTCTTACAAAAACTGGAGCTTCTCTTAAAGAAGCCTTGTGGTTCAGTAGGGAAACGTGTCCCCCTTGTGGGTGAAACGTAATCACTGCCTCTTTTCGTCTTGTATTTTCTTCTGCGGGCAACATGGAACGACAGGATATCCATGCTGAAATTTAGTCTTATTCTGGGTCCGTTTGGTCTTTTAATACACTAATTGAGTTTCCTAGGCATTTAATATCCCTAATTAAAATCTGAACTACAAATACATGATTCAGTGCACCAAAATGGCTAGAAAAATTATACATGTGTCCTTGGGTGAATGTTTAGGTCCCATGCCAGGAATGGGAATGAATTACAACCGTATCGGTGTCATGGCTCGTCTTGAAACATTTCGAATCTCGGTTTTTAAGTCCCCATAAATCATAAACTCACCAGTAAGTCATCAAAGTTGCATGGTGTCACGTCAAGGCACATATATGTCGTGGTAAAAACATTGTCCAACTTGGGCCAAGCTTTAGTACAAACGTCTTACAAAAACTGGAGCTTCACTCAAAGAAGCCTTGTGGTTCCGAAAAGGAAATGTGTCCCCCTTGTGGGCGAAACGGAATCATTGCCTCTTTTCGCCTTGTATTTTCTTCTACGGGCAACATGGAACGACAGTATATTCGTGCTGAAATTTAAACTTATTCAGGGTTCGTTTTGCCTTTTTATACACGTGGACCAAAAGACTAAGAAACTGCACAATCTATTGATTGACTGAAAAACTCAAGCTGAGTAACTTGCTTGAATGATCGCTCCGACTCTGACCGTCTGAGCTTCGGGATACAGAATAGGGGATCGCTTGCCAACCGTTAGTTAGGACCAGTGAAAACCCACGCTTGGTGAAGGCGAAGTTCAGTTTGGAGATCTAACAATTACAGGCTTTCCTTGTTGATTGGCTTGGTCTGCTAGCTCCCGGAAACCACTTCCTCTAAATCTTAAATAGCAGAACCTACTCATTCTTCAAAGAATGTAGCATACATAAGAAATGATTTCTCTAACGAGTCAAATCTATGGATATAAATAAATTAGATAATCAATAAATAAGAATTGGAATAATGGAAAAAATATCCTTCGCCCCTTATCTCTTCATCATCGTCGGTTCCGTCACTTGTGGTATTCGTTTAGAATCTTGTTGACCCTACTCGCTTACTCCCATTTTCCTTATTTCTGAGTTTCCTAGGCATTTAATGTCCATAATTCAAATCTGAACTATAACTACATGCTCCAGTTCACCAAAATGGCTATAAAAATTTATACATGTGTCCTTGGGTGCATGTTTAGGTCTCATGCCAGGAATGGGAATGAATTACAACCGTATCGTTGTCCTGGCTCTTCGTCAAACATTTCGAATCACAGTTTTTAAGTCCCCATAAATCCTAAACTCACTAGAAAGTCATCAAAGGTGGCACAGTGTCACGTCATGGCACATATATGTCGTGGTAAAAACATTGTCCAATTTGGGCCAAGCTTTATTACAAACATCTTACAAAAACTAGAGATTCTCTAAAAGAAGCCCCGTGGTTCTGATAGGGAAACGTGTTCCCCTTGTGGGCGAAACGTAATCACTGCCTCTTTTCGCCTTGTATTTTCTTCCACGGGCAACATGGAATGACGTGATATCCATGCTGAAATTTAAACTTATTCAGGGTTCGTTTGGCCTTTTCATACGCAAATGGAGTTTCCTAGGCATTTAATCGCCATAATTCAAATCTGAACTACAAATACATGCTCCAATTCACCAAAATGGATAGAAAAATTATACATGTGTCCTTGTGTGCATGTTTAGGTCCCATGCCAGAAATGGGAATGAATTACAACTGGACCAGTGTCATGGCTCGTCGTCAAACATTTCGAATCTCAATTTTCAAGTCCCCATAAATCATAAACACACACGAAAGTCATCAAAGGTGGAATGGTGTCACGTCACGGCTCACATATGTCATCGTAAAAACATTAGCCAATTTGGGCCAAGCTTTATTACAAACCTCTTACCAAAACTGGAACTTCTCTCAAAGAAGGCTCGTGCTTTCGATAGGGAAACGTGTCCCCCTTGTGGGCGAAACGTAATCACTGCCTCTTTTCACCTTGTATTTTCTTCTACGGGCAACATGGAACGACAGGATATCCGTGCTGAAATTTAAACTTATTCAGGGTTCGTTTTGCCTTTTTATACACTAATTGAGTTTCCTAGACATTTAATGTCCATAATTCAAATATGAACTACAAATACATGCTCCAGTTCACCAAAATGGCTAGAAAAAGATTATACATGTGTCCTTGGGTGCATGTTTAGGTCTCATGCCAGGAACGGGAATGAATTACAACCATACCGGTGTCCTGGCTCGGCCTAAAACATTTCGAATCTCGGTTTTTAAGTCCCCATAAATCCATATCTCACCAGAAAGTCATCAAAGGTGGCATGGTGTCACGTCATGGCACATATATGTCACGGTAACAACATTGTCCAATTTGGTCCAAGCTTTATTACAAACCTCTTACAAAAAATGGGGCTTCTCTCAAAGAAGGCTCGTGGTTTCGATAGGGAAACGTGTCCCCCTTGTGGGCGAAACGTAATCACTGCCTCTTTTCGCCTTCTATTTTCTTCCACGGGCAACATGGAATGACAGGATATTCGTGCTGAAATTTAAACTTGTTCAGGGTTCGTTTCGCCTTTTCATACACTAATTGAGTTTCCTAGGCATTTAATGTCCATAATTCAAATCTGAACTAGAAATACATGCTCCAGTTCACCAAAATGGCTAGAAAAATTATACATGTGTCCTTGGGTGCATGTTTAGCTCCCATGCCTGGAATGGGAACGAATTACAACCGTACCAGTGTCATGGCTCATCCTCAAACATTTTGAATCTTGGTTTTTAAGTCCCTATAAACACTAAAATCACCATAAAGTCATCAAAGGTGGCATGGTGTCACGTCATGGCACATATATGTCGTGGTAAAAATATTGAACAATTTGGGCCAAGCTTAATTACAAACATCTTAAAAAAACTAGAGCTTCTCTCAAAGAAGCCCCGTGGTTCTGATAGGGAAACGTGTTCCCCTTGTGGGCGAAACGTGATCACTGCCTCTTTTCGCCTTGTATTTACTTCCACGGGCAACATGGAACGACATGATATCCGTGCTGAAATTCAAACTTATTCACGGTTTGTTTGGCCTTTTCATACGCTAATTGAGTTTCCTATGCATTTAATCTCCATAATTCAAATCTAAACTACAAATACATGCTCCAATTCACCAAAATAGCTAGAAAAATTATACATGTGTCCTTGGATGCATGTTTAGGTCCCATGCCAGATATGGGAATGAATTACAACCTTACCAGTGTCATGGCTCATCGTCAAACATTTCGAATCTCAATTTTCAAGTCCCCATAAATCATAAACTCACCCGAAAGTCATCAAAGGTGGAATGGTGTCACGTCATGGAACATATATGTCATCATAAAAACATTAGCCAATTTGGGTCAAGGTTTATTACAAACCTCTTACAAAACTGGAGCTTCTCTCAAAGAAGGCTCGTGCTTCCGATAGGGAAACGTGTCCCCCTTGTGGGCGAAACATAATCAGTGCCTCTTTTCACCTTGTATTTTCTTCTACGCGCAGCATGGAACGACATGATATCCGTGCTGAAATTTAAACTTATTCAGGATTCGTTTGGCCTTTTTATACACTGATTGAGTTTCCTAGGCATTTAATGTCCATAATTCAAATCTGAACTCCAAATGCACATTTCACCAAAATGGCTAGAAAAGTTAAACATGTGTCCTTGGTTGCACGTTTAGGTCCCATGCCAGGAATGGTAACGAATTACAACCGTACCGGTGTCATGGGCCGTCCTCAAATATTTTTGATCTCTGTTTTTAAGTCCACAAAAATTCTAAACTCACCAGAAAGTCATCAAAGGTGGCATGGTGTCACGTCATGGCACATATATGTCGTGGTAAAATCATTATCCAATTTTTGCCAAGCTTTATTACAAACCTCTTACAAAACCTGGAGCTTCTCTCAAAGAAGCCTCGTGCTTATGATAGGGAAACATGTTCCCCTTGTGGGCGAAACGTAATTACTGCTTCTTTTCGCCTTGTACTTTGTTCCACGGGCAACATGGAACGACAGGATATCCGTGCTGAAATATGAACTTATTCAGGGTTCGTTCAACCTTTTTATACACTAATTGAGTTTCCTAGGCATTTAATGTCCATAATTCAAATCTGAACTACAAATGCATGCTCTAGTTCACCTAAATGGCTAGAAAAATTATACATGTGTCCTTGGGTGCATGTTTAGCTCGCATGCTAGGAATGGGAACGAATTACAATCGTACCGGTGTCATGGCTCATCCTCAAACATTTCGAATCTTGTTTTTTAAGTCCGCATAAATCCTAAACTCACCAGAAAGTCATCAAAGGTGGCATTGTGTCATGTCGTGGTCAAAACATTGTCCAATTTGGGCCAAGATTTATTACAAACCTCTTTAAAACATGGAGCTTCTCTTTGAGAAGCCTCATGGTTCCGATAGGGAAACGTGTCCCCCTTGTGTGGGAAATGTAATCACTGCCTCTTATCGCCTTGTATTTTATTCTACGGGCAACATGGAACAACAGGATATCCTTGCTGAAATTTAAACTTATTCAAGGTTCGTTTGGCCTTTTTATACACTAGTTGAGTTTCCTAGGTATTTAATGTCCATCAATCAAATCTGAACTACAAATACATGCTCCAGTTCACCAAAATGGCTAGAAAAATTATACTGGGTCCTTGGGTGCATGTTTAGGTCCCATGCCAGGAATGGGAACGAATTACAACCGTACCGGTGTCATGGCTCATCCTCAAACATTTCGAATATTGATTTTTAAGTCCCCATAAATCCTAAACTCACCAGAAAGTCATCAAAGGTGGCATGGTGTCACGTCATGGCACATATATGTCATGGTAAGAATATTGTCCAATTTGGGCCAAGCTTCATTACAAACCTACTAGAAAAACTGGAGCTTCTCTCAAAGAAGCCTCGTGGTTCCGATAGTGAAACGTGTCCCGCTTGTGGGCGAAACGTAATCACTGCCTCTTTTAGCCTTGTATTTTCATCCACGGGTAACATGGAACGACAGGATATTCGTGCTGAAATTTAAAATTATTCAGGGTTCGTTTGGCCTTTTTATACACTAATTGAGTTTCCTAGGCTTTTAATGTCCATAATTCATATCTGATCAACAAATACATGCTCCAGTTCAAGAAAATAGCTTGAAAAATTATACATGTGTCCTTGGGTGCATCTTTAGGTCTCATGCCAGGAATGGTGTCGGATTTCGGGTTCCGGCAGACCCTTGAGGTTCGAACTATGGGGTGCGCGTGGAGATTACGCCTTCTTCCTACCTGCACCCCTCCGCCTCGCAAAGATCTAAGCTATGGAAAGAACAGCACAAGAGACACAGGGTTTATACTGGTTCGGGCCACCGTTGTGGTGGAATACCCAACTCCAGTGTGGTGTGGTGGATTGCCTCTTGGGCTAATGACGATGAACAATACAAGGAAGAACAGCCTCGCGAGGGTCTGTTCTTGGCTGGGGGGATGAATTGCTAGGAGGAGTTCAGTCACCCTTCTCTCTCTCTCTGATCTGATTCTCTGGATCCTAGCTCATTCCAATTGCCTCTATCTGCCCTCCTATCAGATCCCTCGATCTTCGATGCCTCTACCCTGGGGGTGGCTGGTCCTATTTATAGGCAAAGACACTGGGCCTCTTCCCAAATATTGAGCGGGAAGGGTGCCAACAATTGGCCATTCTGAAGGGGAACATCTGGTACACTTATCCAGACTAAAGTTGGTCCTCACCTGCCAAAGGCTCTGGTGGTGACGCCGGCATGGGCTCCACAATGACTTCCTCCCTGCCGTTGGACTGGTCTTGGTCTCGTTGCACCGAAACGGTTGCCTTTGCTTGATGCTCTCGCCTGCGCTTGCTCCCTTTGCACCAAAGAGGAAAGGAGGACACTGCGCGGGCTGGCGCCCGCCTGGCGCCCTTTGTCGTCATGGCTTGCATCATGGGCACCTCGTGAGGTACCCCGCCTTGATCTCTCCGCCTCCTCGCGAGCTAGCCTGATGAGGCCGTGCCTTAGGAAGCTCCGCGTTGTCCGCCCTGCGAGGCTTGGCCCCTCGTGAGGGTCTTGGGTCTGTGTTGATGAAGGTGGGCCGTGCTGGGCCCCCTTTGAGCCACGCCGCAGGCCGCATGCAGGGAAGTCTAGGGACCCCCGTTCCCAGAACGCCGACAGTAGCCCCCGGGCCCAAGGCGCGCCCGGACTTGACCGTGCAAGGAGGCGAAAGGGCAAGGGCGAAGCGCCGCGGGCCCTAACAGCCTGCGGCCATGGGCGCCGCGTGGCGGTTGATTGGTCGTGGGCGTCTCCGCAACCGCGTGAGTTGATAAAGGAGCGGCATCTGCCCAGGCTTGGCTTTTTTGCTTTCTCCAGTTGCTGCTCAGATCCCCTTTCTTGCGCCTCTCCTTCCTTCCTCCAAGTTTCCAGATCTACTTCGACCGCGTGACCTAGGAAGCCATGGCGCCTCGTCAGTCCCCGGCCGGAGCTTGATACTCGTCTGCCCTGGAGTTGCTGAACGTGTCGGAGGCGAGCCTCGCCCGGTTGCGCTGGATGGCGGCAGCGCAGGGCATCGACGGGGCGAAGGTGTTCAAGGCCGGCTTGGGCACCCCTGAGGGTCGAGGGAGCACCTTTTATCCACTCTTTGTAAGCTCCATTGCTGCTGGCCTGGTGCCTCCCTTCTCCGAGTTCTTCCTCTCTGTCCTCCGCCATTATAAGCTACAGGCTCTGCACCTCCGTCCCAACTCCGTCCTTCTCCTGGCAATCTTCGCCTATTACTGTGAGGCTCACGTAGGGGTGCAGCCCTCGGTTACCTTGCTGTGCCACTACTTCTCCCTCCGGACCTCTCGCGGTCCTGCTTCCGCGTGCGCGAGCTTTGTCGCGTACGGTGGCGCCATTGCCATTTCGAGCCCCGGGAAAAGGATTGAGGGCTTCAGGAGCAAGTGGGTCTTGGCAGATGCTGGGCGCATCCACCCTCGGCTGATCTTGCCCATGAAGCAACCCACGAGCTCCAGCGATTGGGGTCGAGCGGAGCTCGCGGACCCCCGTGCGAAGCCGGTGTTGGAGAAGATGGACGTGGATCTGAGGCCGGCCAACACAGCGGCGGCGAAGCTGACCGGCGCGTCGCTGCTGAGGGAATTCCTGGAGCACCAGCTGGCTCCGCTTCGGCAGTACTCACTTCCGATGTGGAGGCCCCATCCGAGCCCCGCGGCCTTGGCCGGTGAAGATATGGCTGCGGTCTTCCAATCTCTGGTCGAGGGCGATGTGGCGAGGTTGGAGGGCGATCCTACGCCCTTTTTCCTCCGCGACGACTGGGAGCAGGTGGTGGAGTCCATGTCTGTCTTCAACGGGGACGGGCCTGTGCCCACCGAAGCTCCCAGGGAACCGGTGGACGTGTCCTCCGACGACTCGAGCAAAGAGAAGGACGGAGGAGAGCGGGAGAAAGGGCCTGACTCCGAGGCGACTGACGGAGAGTCGAGGGCTCTCCTCCCCCGGCGCGGGTCCCGCGCTCTCCGCCTTTCTCCGAGCGATGACGATGAGGATGATGACGCGCTGGGCGGCGGGAGCTCGCCCCCGATCCCGAAGAAGGACAGGACCGGGCTGATCTCCCGTGGGTCTGCCCCAGCCCCGAGGCGGACCGCAGACGCGCCTTCCGCTTCCGAGGTTGACCCTTCCAGCCGGCTTTCGGGCTTCAAATTTGGCTGGAGGCAGCTTGAGCTTACCGGCGACGACCCGTAAGCGCTTGACTCTTGTCTTTGTTTCTTGTTCCACTGCTGAGGCTTGACGTCCGCATCTCTTGGATAGGCTGGCACCCGCATAATGAAGCCGAAGGGAGCTCCTGAGGTTCCATCCGGGGCTGCGCCTCTGCCCGCGAAGGACGGTGACCGCGACGCACGGGCCTCTCCTGCCCGGTTGTCCTCGCGAGGCCTGGCTGAGCCGGTTGGGGCGAGCTCAGCCCCCATGGCCCAAGCGACTCTTGAGGTGCCTTTGCCTGCTGCCGCCACCACAGTCGTTGGGGCGCAGCAGGCTCCGCCTCGGGATGCTGTGGTCGTGCCGCCGCCTTCTCCTCCTATTCCACCGAGTGCTGTCTCTCCGACTCCTCCTGTCATTCTGGATCGTGTTGCTGCTGAGCTGGACCGGCTACGGCAGGATCTTCTTGGCGCCGACCCTCGCTTGGCGGCCGGGCGCTTGGAGCTGGCTTCAGGATGGGTTCGCTCCGACGCTTCGATTTGGGCTGCGCTGGTCCAGGCCTCGACGGCTTGCGATGAGGAGAGGCAGGCCGTCCTTGAGGCGAAGGCCGCTCGTGACGCAGCCCTGGGGGACGAGCTGCAAGGTCTGCGGGACTAGCTCACGAAAGAGGTCCGCCTTCGCCAAGAGCAAGAAGAAGGCATGAAGGCTCGCAAGGCGGCCGTCGAGGGCCGGGAGGCCAAGCTCAAGAAGCGCCGCGACCGCCTAGGCGTGCTGGAGCAGGAGTTGGGGGCAAGGAAGGTCGAGCTGGACGACAAGGCCCGGGTTCTTGCCGAGGACCACGTGGCCTTTGCAGATATGGAGGAGAAAGCTCGCTCCTCGTTGAAGATGCTTTACGAGAGCGGCCTGGAGAGCCCGCTGGCTGGCGCCGAGGACGGCCCTGCCAAGCTGCTTCCCTTCCTAGTTCGCGCTCTTGAAGATGTCGCCCTTGGCCTTGGCCCCACAACCGAGGCCGAGGCGCGTGTCCTGTCTTCTACAGCACTGATGCGGGTCTTCACCCACATCTACCTTGGCGATCCCAGCGTCGACCTCGACAGCCTGCTGGAGCCAGCAAGCGGCGAGCGTGCCGCTGTCGCTGCCGAGGCCGTGAAGGGTCGCGCGGAGGCTCTGCTGGGGAAGTTCCGGGCCTTCAGCACCAAGCCGAAGCGAGGCGCTGCCGACCCTACTGCTCCATGAGGCGAGCCCACTCCGCGCTGCTCCATCGCCGTCAAGTGATTCCGTTGTGGCTCCTGTCCTGCTTTCAATTCCTACACATGTATCATGCCTCGGGGAGGCGTTTAAACTTGCGTTTGGCATAACAGTGTGGACTGTAATATTTGCTTTTGAACTCCTTGAATTTTAAGATGGCACTCCTCTCTCGCCTTTGCTCCCCTTTCTGCCCTACGTCCTCGGGTCCCGCCCCTCGAGCGAGTCTTAGCCGTCGCTGGTATGCCAGGTCGCGATGCCGTGGACAAGGCCAGAGGGTGAGGGCTGGAGAGCCAGTAGGAGCCCTGAGTCGTGATGCTCAGGCACCCCCCCTTTAACGTGCAAGCGGTTCGCGTGGTTGAGAGTGAAGGAGGCTGTCTTTGGAATTTACGCTTTTCCTTCCTACTTGCTTATGTTCTACGCCGGCAGAGGCCGGCCCCGCGCATACCTCACCCAGCGTTAGCCCCGACCGGAAACCAGGACGAGATTAAGGAGTGAGGGGCTACGTGACAAGTTAGGCTCCTGAGTCGCGATGCTCAGGAGTCCCCCTTCGCGCACGAACAGCAAGTAGGGAGGCAAGATGTGGGTGGATCTACCGTTCTACGTCTGCAGAGCCCGGCCCCGCGCATACCTCACCCAGTGTTAGCCTTTCGGAACTAAGGAGTGAGGGGCTACGTGACCAGTTAGGCTCCTGAGTTGCGATGCTCAGGAGTCCCCCTTGACGCTCAAACGGCCTTCGTACCTTGGCTCCGCTCGGGGAGAGACGCGCGATGAACCAGGCCCAAGAGGGCCTGGCTGGGTGGCGTGCGTCTGGGCGTGACCCAGGCATAGCCCCCGTGCCCAGCCCCCTCATGCGGCACTCCCGAGGGGAGGCATTACGATGAGGCTAGACACTGAGATCTGGGCTCCCTGAGGTTGATGCGGCCCGGGGGCCACTCTCAGTTGTTTATCACCAGCGCGGAGCATAGCGCTTCCGTATGTGTACGTGCATAGCCGCTCCTCGGCAGTGTCGTGAGCCAGCACGGAGCATGGTGCTTCCACTGGTACGTCGGAGGGGGCTCCCCTCCAGGAGGAGCTCCCGGGGCGTGTACAGCCCCGCCCAGACACGAGGCTCGCACGGTAGGGCCTGGTGAGGTGTATCTGGGCACCCATGAGTCAGCGCGGGACTCACGGGGCCCTACCTCTAGGCGGGTTGCGCCTGGCACTGGGCCTTATCTTGTGATGTGTTCCTGCAAATTGGGTTAGATGCCGGCACTCTACGTCCTCGGGTCCCGGCCCTCGAGCTGGTCTCAGCCGTCGCTGGTATGCCAGGGCGCGATGCCGTTGACAAGGCTAGAGGGTGAGGGCTGGAGAGCCGGTAAGAGCCCTGAGTCGCGATGCTCAGGTACCCCCCCCTTTAACACGCAAGTGGTCGGCATGGAGAAGAAGAGGTGCCGCGGACCGGCATCAAATAATCAAGCATGGTGGGTTGAACGCATAGCCGGAAATAAACGCGGAAGGGATACATGCCACTGGGTCTGGCCCGAGCGACTTGGGGATGATGCAGCCCGAGGGGCGCCCCCAACAAAGTAAGCTAACAACATGAAATAAAAGGGATACATGCCGCAGGGACGGACCCACGCGGCCTGGGAATAATGCAGCCCTGGGGGGCGCTCCCAGCTGGAAATGAAATTTGAAAGATGTCACCTGATGATGTTGAGGGTGAAGCAGTGTTGGTGTAGCAGACTCGGTGGGCTGCGGAAGCCGATCCTCATGAGCCCCCAGGCCCAGGAGCCTCGGGAGGCTCCGGAGGCGCTGGTGGCTCCTCGCGGACCATCTCCATCTCCGCCAAGGCTGTGGAACGCCTGGCCTCTTGAGCGTCCATGATGCCCCTCATGAGGCGCTGGTACGTGGCAACCGCGTTCGGCAAGCCGCAAGGCATGCGAACGTAGCTGTGTGGTGGACCTTCGCATCGCCCAACTCGCGAGGGCCAGAGGCGCTCCAGAGAGGCGACTCGATTGAGGCCTGGTATGTCGATGCAGACGCGCAGCCCACCATCCTCGCCTGGATGGGGAGCCACAGCTGGTAGGCGGCGGCCGCCTCTCATGACTCTCGACTCCTGTAGCTCCTGAATGGCCTTGCTGACGAACTCCTAAGGGTCTGGCCCTCCTTGCCTTACTCCTTCTTGAGGGAAACGTGCTTCGAAACACGCCTCCATGTGGTGCCCAAGCGCCTCCCTCGTGACCTTAGCCAGGTCGGTGGCCCTCCATGGGAGAGCCCCCGAGCCCTGCCTGAGGAGGGCACCGGGCGCGCTTTCCTATGCGATGGAAGGAGGTTCCCCCTGGGGCAGGCGCGGGACCTGAGGGGCCTGCCTCCTGAGGGACCGGGCCGGACGATGTCTTCTTCTTCTTGGGGGTGGTCTCGGGAAGCCTCCTGCTTCTGCGATCCGGGTCTTCCAGTGATGCGGCCTGAAAAGCTCGTTCCAGGGAACACACCGCGTCCTTCTCTTCATAGGGCACCGTGATGACTCCGCCACTTCCTAGCATCTTGAGGACGTTGTAGCCGTGGTGAGTCACGGCCATGAACTTGGCCAGCGTTGGGTACCCAAGGATGGCGTTGTACGGTAGGCGAATGTGAGCGACGTCGAAGTCGATGAGCTCGGTGTGGTAGTTGTCGCGTGCTCCGAAGGTGACAGGGAGGCGGACCTGCCCAATCGGGACCGTGGAGCCGTCGGTGACTCCGGAGAAAGGCTTGGTTGGCTAAAGCTGGTTGTAGGGCACTTGGAGATTGTTGAATGTTTCCACGAACAGGACGTTGAGCCCTGCCCCGCCATCGATGAGGGTCCTGGTGACCACCACGTTGCTGATGATTGGGGAACAAAGCATCGGGAGGACTCCGGCTGTGGCCGCGCACTTGAGCTGATCCGCTGAGCTGAACGTGATGGCGCACGCCAACCACCTGAGGGGGCGCGTGGCTTCGAGCTTGGGGAGGACTTCATTTACTTCGCGGGCAAACTGCTTGAAGATGCGCTGAGAGGCTGGGGCTTGAGCTCCGCCCAGGATGCAGGTGATCACGCGCGGCTCCTGGAAGCCCCTAGCCCCCTCGTCCTGATGGCGGTCCTCGTTTCTTCTTAGGTGCGGCGGCAGCGGAGGGAGGCCTGCGTTGCCTTGCGGGCGATCCTCGCGAGGCTGGTCCCTCCAGTCTCCCTCGCGAGGCGGGTCTTGCCAGCGGTCCTCGTGAGGTCGATCGCGCCACCCTTGGCGTGGGCCGTGCTCTTCCCAGTGTCCTGCGTTCCTTCCTCCTCCTCGACCGTAGCCCCGGTCGGCACGGTCGGGGCGACAGTCGATCCTTCCTTCTCGCACGGCTCGGAGCTCTTGACATTCGTTGGTGTTGTGGGTGTGGAGGTCGTGGTACACACAGTACCGACTACCCTTGGAAGATTCGAGCTGATCTCTGCCCCGCTTGGTGTCCAGTTCTGCCGCGAGCACGGCAGCCCCCTTGCGCTTCACATCCTTGGCCTTGGACTTCTTCTCTTCTGGGTCTGCGACAGGTAGCTCGAGGAGGGAGAGACGCCCTTCCTCAGCCCTGGCGCACTTGGTCGCCAAGTTGAACAGCTCCAAGGAAGTGCACAGGTCTTCATGCATCGCCAGCTCCTCCTTCATCTTGACGTCGCGCACGTCGTCGGAGAAGGCTGAGATGATGGCCTCCTCGGACACCTTGGGAATCTTGAGGCGTGCGTTGTTGAAGCGCTGGATGTACTTTTGCAGGGTCTCTCCGGGTTGTTGCTTGATGCAGCGCATGTCGCTCACGGCGGGCGGCCGGTCGTGGGTACCTTGGAAGTTGGCGATGAAGCGGGTGCGCATCTCGTCCCAGGAGGAGATCGTGCCTGGAGTCAGGTTCAGGAGCCAGGTGCGGGCCCCGTCCTTGAGCGCCATGGGAAACCAGTTCGCCATGACCTTCTCATCTCCGTTGGCAGCTTCGATGCCCAACTCATAGAGCTGGAGGAACTCCGCAGGGTCGGCCGTGCCATCGTAACGAGGAGGCAGGTCTGGCTTTAACTTGCCGGGCCACGCGACGCTACGCAGCTCGGTGGTGAAGGCACGGTAGCCTGCCGTGGCCACGGGGGGCCTTGGGTGACGGAGAGCTTGGTCTTGCAGGTCCCCGTGCGCTGCAGCTAGGAGCAGCGCGGGGTCTTGGCGTGCGGGAGCAGGAGCATGGCCGCGACGCGGTAGAGCAGGGAGCGCCCAGGCAGCTTCTTGCGGGGGAGGGACTTCTTGGCAGCTCTGCTCTTGCCGCGCTGGCGCCTGACGGAGCGGGTTCCGCCCAGGGGCCACGCGCCTTGGAGCTAGGGCGTCTTCCTGATGAGGAGGCGGCTGGGGCGCCCTCGGAGCTTCGTCGCCCGCGCGGGGCGGGGTGCGGTGCAGCGGAACGGACGGCGCAGGAGAGCCCCTTGCGGCGCGGACGAGCTCGGCGACGCGGTCGAGCCATTCTTCGTAGACGTCGTTGACGGGACGGTATCGCAGGAGCTCGTTTGCCGCGATGAGCACAGCTCGAGCTTCCATGGGTGCGCGAAGCGCGCGGGACGAAGAACCAGCTGGGGTGAGCGAGGGAGTAGCGGTGCGGCCGTCTTACCGCACGGACGGATGCTGAGATGACGCTTGCTGCTCGTACCCCGCCGGGCCGGTGGCGGCGTTGACTATAGTGACGGGGAACGGCGAGGACGCCCGCCGATGGGAGCCGTCTGGGTGACGCGGGAAGCGAGAGCGGCTCGGCGCTCGGCGTGGGCCCGACGAGCGTCAGACATGGACGCAATGGTCGGAGGAGAACGGGGCGGTGGAAGATGAATTCCGACGCACCTCTACCTGGCGCGCCAAATGTCGGATTTCGGGTTCCGGCAGACCCTTGAGGTTCGAACTCTGGGGTGCGCGCGGAGATTACGCCTTCTTCCTACCTGCACCCCTCCGCCTTGCAAAGATCTAAGCTATGGAAAGAACAGCACAAGAGACACAGGGTTTATACTGGCTCAGGCCACCGTTGTGGTGTAATACCCTACTCCAGTGTGGTGTGGTGGATTGCCTCTTGGGCTGATGACGATGAACAATAAAAGGAAGAACAGCCTCGCGAGGGTCTGTTCTTGGCTGGGGGGATGAACTGCTAGGAGGAGTTCAGTCACCCTTCTCTCTCTCTCTCTCTCTCCCTCTCTCTCTGATCTGATTCTCTGGATCCTAGCTCATTCCAACTGCCTCTATCTGCCCTCCTATCGGATCCCTTGATCTTCGATGCCTCTACCCTGGGGGTGGCTGGTCCTATTTATAGGCAAAGGCCCTGGGCCTCTTCCCAAATATTGAGCGGGAAGGGCGCCAACAATTGGCCATTTTGAAGGGGAACATCTGGTACACTTATCCTGACTAAAGTTGGTCCTCGCCAGCCAAAGGCTCTGGTGGTGACGCTAGCTTGGGCTCCACAATGACTTCCTCCCTACCGTTGGACTGGTCTTGGTCTCGTTGCACCAAAACAGGTGCCTTTGCTTGATGCTCTCGCCTGCGCTTGCTCCCTTTGCACCAAAGAGGAAAGGAAGACACTGCGCGGGCTGGCGCCCGCCTGGCGCCCTTTGTCGTCATGGCTTGCGTCATGGGCACCTCGTGAGGTACCCTGCCTTGATCTCTCCGCCTCCTCACGAGCCAGCCTGATGAGGCTGTGCCTGAGGAAGCTCCATGTCGTCCGCCCCACGAGGCTTGGCCCCTCGCGAGGGTCTTGGGTCTGTGTTGATGAAGATGGGTCGTGCTGGGCCCCCTTTGAGCCACGCCGCAGGCCGCAGGCAGGCAAGTCTAGGGACCCCCATTCCTAGAACGCTGACAAATGGGAAGGAATTGCAAATGTACCGATGTCATGGCTCATCCTCAAACATTTCGAATCTTGGATTTCATGTCCCCATAAATCCTAAACTCACCAGAAAGTCATCAAAGGGGGCATGCTGTCACGTCCTGGCACATATATGTCGTGGTAAAAGCATTGTCCAATTTGGGCCAAGCTTTATTACAAACCTGTTACAAAAACTGGAGCATCTCTCAAAGAAGCCTCATGGTTCTGATAGGGAAACGTGTTCCCCTTGTGGGCGAAACGTACTCACTGCCTCTTTCCGCCTTGTATTTTCTTCCACGGGCAACATGGAACGACATGATATCCATGCTAAAATTTAAACTTATTCATGGTTCGTTACGCCTTTTTATACACTAATTGAGTTTCCTAGGCATTTAATGTCCATAATTCAAATCTGAACTACAAATACATGCCCTAGTTCACCAAAATGGCTAGAAAAATTATATATGTGTCCTTGGGTGCATGTTTAGGTCCCATGCCAGGTATGGGAATGAATTACAACCGTACCGGTGTCATGGCTCGTCCTCAAACATTTTGAATCTTGGTTTTTAACACCCCATAAATCCTAATTCACCAGAAAGTCATCAAGGGTGGCATGGTGTCACGTCATGGCACATATAGGTCGTGGTAAAAACATTGTCCAATTTGGGCAAAGCTTGATTACAAACCTCTTACAAAAACTGGAGCTTCTCTCAAAGTAGCATGTGGTTCCGATAAGGAAACGTGTCCCCCTTGTGGGCGAAACGTAATCACTGCCTCTTTTCGCCTAGTATATTCTTCTACGAGCAACATGGAATGACATGATATCCGTGCTGAAATTTAAACTTATTGATGGTTCGGTTGGCCTTTTTATACACTAATTGAGTTTCCTAGGCATTTAATGTCCATAATTTAAATCTGAACTACAAATACATGCTCCAGTTCACCAAAATGGCTAGAAAAATTATACATGTGTCCTTGGGTGCATGTTTAGGTCCCATGCCAGATATGGGAATGAATTACAACCGTACCAGTGTCATGGCTCGTCGTCAAACATTTCGAATCTCAGTTTTTAAGTCCCCATAAATCCTAAACTCACCCGAAAGTCATCAACGGTGGCATGGTGTAATGTCATGGTACATATATGTCATCGTAAAAACATTGTCCAATTTGGGCCAAGCTTTATTACAAACCTCCTAAAAAACTAGAGCTTCTCTCAAAGAATCCTTGTGGTTCTGATAGGGAAACGTGTTCCCCTTATGGGCGAAACATAATCACAGCATCTTTTCGCCTTGTATTTTCTTCCACGGGCAACATGGAATGACATGATATTTGTGCTGAAATTTAAACTTATTCAGGGTTCATTTGGCCTTTTTATACACTAATTGAGTTTCCTAGGCATTTAATGTCCATAATTCAAATATGATCTACAAATACATGCTCCAGTTCACAAAAATGGCTAGAAAATTTATACATGTCGCATGTTTAGGTCCCATGCCAGCAATGGGAAGGAATTACAAGCGTCCGATGTCATGGATCATCCTCAAACATTTCGAATCTTGGTTTTCAAGTCCCAATAAATCCTAAACTCACCAGATAGTTATCAAAGGTGGCATGGTGTCACGTCTTGGCACATATATGTCGTGGTAAAAACGTTCTCCAATTTGGGCCAAGCTTTATTACAAACCTCTTAGAAAAACTGGAGCTTCTCTCAAAGAAGGCTCGTGGTTCTGATAGGGAAATGTGTTCCCCTTGTGGGCAAAACGTAATCACTGCCTCTTTTCGCATTGTATTTTCCTCCACGAGCAACATGGAAGGACAAGATATCCGTGATGAAATTGAAACTTATTGAGGGTTCGTTTGGCCTTTTTATACACTAATTGATTTTCCTAGGAATTTAATGTCCATAATTCAAATCTGAACTACAAATACATGCTCCAATTCACCAAAATGGCTAGAACAATTATACATGTGTCCTTGGGTGCATGTTTAGGTCCCATGCCAGGAATGGGAATGAATTACAACCGTACCAGCGTCATGTCTCGTCTACAAACATTTCGAATCTCGGTTCTTAAGTCCCCATAAATTCTAAACTCACCATAAAGTCATCAAAGGTGGCATGGTGTCACGTCACGGCACATATTTGTCATGGTAAAAACATTATCCAAATTGGGCCAAGCTTTATTACAAACCTCTTACAAAAACTAGAGCTTCTCTCAAAGAAGCCACATGGTTCTGATAGGGAAACGTGTTCCCCCTGTGGGCGAAACGTAATCACGGCCTCTTTTCGCCTTGTATTTTCTTCCACGGGCAACATGGAACGATAGGATATCCGTGCTGAAATTTAAATTATTAAGGGTTCGTTTGGCCTTTTTTTACACTAATTTAGATTCCTAGCCATTTAATGTCCATAATTCAAATCTGATATACAAATACATGCTCCAGTTCACCAAAATGGCTAGAAAAATTATACACGTGTCCTTGTGTGCATCTTTAAGTCCCATGCCAGGAATGGGAAGGAATTACAAGCGTACCGATGTCATGGCTCATACTCAAACATTTTGAATCTAGGTTTTCATGTCCCCATAAATCCAAAACTCACCAGAAAGTCATCAAAGGTGGCATGCTGTCACGTCATGGCACGTATATGTCGTGGTAAAAAAATTGTCCAATTTGGTCCAAGCTTTATTACTAACCTCTTTCAAAAACTGAAGCTTCTCTCAAAGATGCCTCGTGGTTCCGATAAGGAAACGTGTCCCCCTTGTGGGTGTAA
Source organism: Aegilops umbellulata (assembly GCA_032464435.1). Lineage (NCBI taxonomy): Eukaryota > Viridiplantae > Streptophyta > Magnoliopsida > Poales > Poaceae > Aegilops > Aegilops umbellulata. Next base: position 242,758,288 of record CP136057.1, read on the forward strand.
TGTAATCAATGCCTCTTTTCGCCTTGTATTTTGTCGTACGAGCAACATGGAACGACAAGATATCCGTGCTACAATTTAAACTTATTCAGGGTTCGGTTGGCCTGTTTATACACTAATTGAGTTTCGTATGCATTTAATGTCCATAATTCAAATCTAAACTACAAATACATGCTCTAGTTCACCAAAATGGCTACAAAAATTATACATGTGTCCTTGGATGCATGTTTAGGTCCCATGCCAGATATGGGAATGAATTACAACCGTAATAGTGTCATGGCTCGTCGTCAAACATTTCGAATCATAGTTTTAAAGTCCCCATAAATCCTAAACTCACCCAAAAGTCATCAAAGTTGGCATGGTGTCACGTCATGGCACATATATATCATCGTAAAAACATTGTCCAATTTGGGCCAAGCTTTATTACAAACCTCTTAAAAAACTAGAGCTTCTCTCAAAGAAGCCATGTGGTTTCGATAAGGAAACGTGTTCCCCTTGTGGGCGAAACATAATCACTGCCTCTTTTCGCCTTGTATTTTCTTCCACGGGCAACATGGAATGACATGATATCCGTGCTGGAATTTAAACTTATTCAGGGTTCGTTTGGCCTTTTTATACACTAATTGAGTTTCCTAGGCATTTAATGACCATATGTCAAATATGATCTACAAATACATGCTCCAGTTCACCAAAATGGCTAGAAAAATTATACATGTCGCATGTTTAAGTCCCATGCCAGGAATGGGAAGGAATTACAAGCGTACCAATGTCATGGCTCATCCTCAAACATTTCGAATCTTGGTTTTCAAGTCCCAATAAATCCTAAACTCGGCAGACAGTTACCAAAGGTGGCATGGTGTCACGTCATGGCACGTATATGTCGTGGTAAAAACATTGTCCAATTTGGGAAAGCTTTATTACAAATCTCTTAGAAAAACTTGAGCTTCCTCAAAGAAGGCTCGTGGTTCTGATAGGGAAATGTGTTCCCCTAGTGGGCGAAACTTAATCACTGCAGCTTTTCGCCTTGTACTTTCCTCCACGGGCAACATGGAACGACAAGATATCCGTGATGAAATTGAAACTTATTGAGGGTTCGTTTGGCCTTTTTATACACTAATTCACTTTCCTAGGAATTTAATGTCCATAATTCAAATCTGAACTAGAAATATATGCTCCAATTCACCAAAATGGCTAGAAAAATTATACATGTGTCCTTGGGTGCATGTTTAGGTCCCATGCCAGGAATGGGAACGAATTACAACCGTACCGGCGTCATGTCTCGTCTACAAATATTTAGAATATCGGTTTTTAAGTCCCCATAAATTCTAAACTCACCAGAAAGTCATCAAGGTGGCACGGTGTCACGTCATGGCACATATTTGTCGTGGTAAAAACATTATCCAATTTGGGCCAAGCTTTATTACAAACCTCTTACAAAAACTAGAGCTTCTCTCAAAGAAGCCTGATGGTTCTGATAGGGAAACTTGTTCCCCTTGTGGGCGAAACGTAATCACTTCCTCTTTTCGTCTTGTATTTTCTTCCACGGGCAACATGGAACGATAGGATATCTGTGCTAAAATTTAAATTATTAAGGGTTCGTTTGGCCTTTTTATACGCTAATTGAGATTCCTAGGAATTTAATGTCCATAATTCAAATCTGATCTACAAATACATGCCCCAGTTCACCAAAATGGCTAGAAAAATTATACATGTGTCCTTGGGTGCATCTTTAAGTCCCATGCCAGGAATGGGAAGGAATTACAAGCGTACCGATGACATGGCTCATCCTCAAACATTTTGAATCTTGGTTTTCATGTCCCCATAAATCCTAAACTCACCAGAAAGTCATCAAAGGTGGCATCCTGTCACGTCATGGCACATATATGTCGTGGTAAAAACATTGTCCAATTTGGTCCAAGCTTTATTACTAACCTCTTTCAAAAACTGAAGCTTCTCTCAAAGAAGCCTCGTGGTTCTGATAGGGAAACGTGTTCCCCTTGTGGGCGAAATGTAATCAGTGCCTCTTTTCGCCTTGTATTTTCTTCCACGGGCAACATGGAACGACAGGATATCCGTGCTGAAATTTAAATTTTTTCACGGTTCGTTTCACCTTTTCATACACTAATTGAGTTTCCTAGGCATTTAATGTCCACAATTCAAATCTGAACTACAAATACATGCTCCAGTTCACCAAAATGGCTAGAAAATTTATATGTGTCCCTGGGTGCATCTTTAGGTCCCATGGCAGGAATGGGAAGGAATTACAAACGTACCGATGTCATGGCTCATCCTCAAACATTTCGAATCTTTGTTTTCATGTCGCCATAAATCCTAAACTGACCAGAAAGTCATCAAAGGTGGCATGCTATCTCGTCATGGCACATATATGTCGTGGTAAAAACATTGTCCAATTTCGTCCAAGCATTATTACTAACCTCTTACAAAAACTGAAGCTACTCTCAAAGAAGCCTCGTGGTTCTGATAGGGAAACGTGTTCCCTTGTGGGCGAAACGTAATCAGTGCCTCTTTTCGCCTTGTATTTTCTTCCACGGGCAACATGGAACGACAGGATATCCGTGCTGAAATTTAAACTTATTCACGGTTCGTTTCACCTTTTTATACACTAATTGAGTTTCCTAGGCATTTAATGTCCATAATTCAAATCTAAACTACAAATACATGCTCCAGTTCACCAAAATGGCTAGAAAAATTATATATGTGTCCTTGGGTGCATGTTTAGATCCCATGCCAGATATGGGAATGAATTACAACCGTAACAGTGTCATGGCTCGTCGTCAAACATTTCAAATCTCAGTTTTTAAGTCCCAATAAATCCTAAACTCACCCGAAAGTCATCAAAGGTGGCATGGTGTCACGTCATGGCACATATATGGCATCATAAAAACATTGTCCAATTTGGGCCAAGCTTTATTACAAACCTCTTAAAAACCTAGAGCTTGTCTCAAAGAAGCCTTGTGGTTTCGATAGGGAAACGTGTTCCCCATATGGGCGAAACATAATCAATGCCTCTTTTCGCCATGTATTTTCTTCTACGCGCAACATGGAACGATGGGATATCCGTGCTAAAATTTAAACTTATTCAGGGTTCGTTTAGCCTTTTGATACACTAATTGAGTTTCCTAGGCATTTATTGTCCATAATTCAAATCTGAACTACAAATACATGCTCCAGTTCACCAAAATGGTTAGAACAATTATACATCTATCCTTGGGTGCATGTTTAGGTCCCATGCCAGGAATGGGAACGAATTACAACAGTACTGGTGTCATGGGTCATCCTGAAATATTTTTTATCTTGGTTTTTAAGTCCCCATAAATTCTAAACTCACAAGAAACTCATCGACGGTGGCATGGTGTCACATCATGGCACATATATGTCGTGGTAAAAACATTATCCAATTTTTGCCAAGCTTTATTACAAACCTCTTACAAAAACTGGAGCTTCTCTCAAAGAAGCTTCGTGGTTCTGATAGGGAAACGTGTTCCGCTTGTGGGCGAAATGTAATTACTCCCTCTTTTCACCTTGTATTTTCTTCCACGTGCAACACGGAATGATAGGATATCCGTGCTGAAATTTAAACTTATTCATGGTTCATTCGGCCTTTTTATACACTAATTGAGATTCCTAGGGATTTAATGTCCATAATTAAAATTTGAACTACAGATACATGCTCCAGTTCACCAAAATGGCTAGAAAAATTATACATGTGTCCTTGGGTGCATGTTTAGGTCCCATGCTGTCACATCCTAGCTAGCTCATGCATTAGAGTGTGCATCATGTTTACTTTTGACAGAAATTTGAAATGGGGAAGGCAGAACCCCCAGCACCCCTCCTGAAATCAACTAGGGTTTACTAAAAATATTTTCAATGAACCTGAAATGCCCTTCTAAAATGTTCACCCTCTTTGTCTTGGGTTGAAACCTCTGGCAAAAATGGTGCATATTTTTCTAGGTCAACAGAAGGTCATTGAGTTAATGCATAAGTATTTGAATTTGGGCATTTCAAATTTATAAATTTTTTCAAATGCTCAAATATCTCCAAACTAAAATGTTCCTTGCTGGAATTATTCTAACTAAGGATCAGATGAAGTTTGGTGATTTTAGGAGTTGTTTTAGTATTTTTAATAAGTCCACAAAGTTACAGAAAAATAGAAAAGGAAAAATAAAAGGGAAACTTACCTGGCGCCTGCCAACCGGCCCACCTGCCGGCCCAGCCCAGCTGCCGCGCCGGCGAGCTGCTTGGCTCGGCCAGGCAGGCACGCAGGTGCTCGACGGCGAGCTCAGCGTGCGCCACGCAGCTCCTCGCCGCCCTGCCTCACCTCCTCGTCGCCCCGCTGGCCTGGACGCGCTCCATGTCGTTGCCCCGAGCCCCTGGACACGCCATTCGCCTCTGCCTCGCCTCCCTCGCTCCCCTTCGCCATGGCCGACGCCACCGCCGCCGCACCTACGGCGTAGGCGCGCTCTCCATCGTCCCCGCGCCACCCGACCGTGTCCACGAGCTCCGCCACCCTCCTCTTCTTCGAGCAGGACGAGCCCCGAGCGCTCGCCCGCTCTGGAATCGCCCCCGACCCCGTCTTCCCCAACTCCGGCCGCCGAGATCGCCATCATCGCCCCGCTCAGCTCCGACCTTCCCCGAGCCCGCCTCGACGCTCGCCGCAATCACCGTGAGCCTGGCCACCTTCCCATCCTCCCCGTTCTCTCTTTCGAGCCCCGTAGTGATTACATGTAGCTCACCCGCACGCGCCGCTGCGGAGCTCATCGCCGTCCAGGCTCCGGCCACCCAACGGCCGCACCACCTTGTCCACTAGCCTCACCGCACACCCAGGGGCCCAACGCACCACTCCACGTGCCTCGCCGTGCCCCGTAGCCCCGGTTTCACTTTCACCCAAGCCCCGGCGCCGCCAAACTCGTCGCCGGCGCCAACTCCGGCCACCCCGACCCCAACCAACTCCACCAAGAGTTGCGGGTCAGCTCCAGCTCCACGTAGATGCCCTCCGCGCCCCATTTGGTGGCCGGAACGGCCAAATCCACTTGTTCCGCCGCGTCTGGCCTCGCCGGCGGCTAGACGCCGACGAGTTGACCCTTGACCGTTGACGGGTGGGCCCTCGTTGACTCCCCTAAGTCAATGACAGGTGGGCCCCCCCTGTTAACTAATTGGATTAGTTCTAATTAAAGTTAATTAGTTAAACTAACTACTGACATGCGGGTCCCACTGGTCAGTTTGACCTGGACGACCCCGTTGACCCCCTGACGTCACGCTGACCTCATGCTGACGCAATTAATTAATTACTGGATTTATTCTTATACAGGAAAATCCAGAAAATAGTTCAAACTTCAAAAATTCTTAGAAAATTATCTGTAACTCCAAATGCAAAGTTCTATATATGAAAAATGATCAGAAAAATCCAGGCTATCCATTGGTGCTGGTTTCATGCATGTCAGAACAAGATAAACCCACTGTTTAGGCATTACAAGATGATACACTAATATGATTTTAATAAATGAGTTTCCATTTGAATCTTTGGTTTAAATGGGTTCATTCCCTTCTGGTTTAACTTGCACTAGGTCAGGACACATTCATATTGCCATGTCATAGCATGCATCATATTGTTGCATATCGCCATGTATTGATTGTGTTCCGATGTGTTCATCGTGGTAGGTTCTGCCTCCGGGGATATCTCCGAGTATCCAACTGAAGGGCAGTATCCCACGACCACTCCATCAGGCAAGCAACTCGTTGATCATTCCGATACAAACCCATGTTCTCGCTTCTGCCCTTGTTTACTGCATTAAGACAACGCGTTTCAAACTGCTGTGTGTTGCGGTAGTTGAACCCACTTCCTTTGCATGACCTGTCATTGCCACAGTAACTAGATGAAACCCACTAGCATGTGTAGGAATTGATTGAGCCAATACATGTGTGTGTGTTCCTACTATGCTATGATTGCTATGCTTAGAGTTGTGTCAGGTCTGGCTCATCGGGATGATGATCCGGAGTGAAAGGTTGTATCATTGTCAATAGTGTGGAAGTGTTGAACACGATTTGGTAAAGGAATCGATGGAAGGCCATGTAGGAGTACATGGTGGGTTGTTTCATTGAGGCCGTCCTTAAGAACTGAGATCTGTGTGTGTGATTTAAGACTCAGCTACTACCACGCATTGGGCCCGAAACCAATGGACCCTCTCGGCTTCTTGATCACGCTTGTCCTCTGTCCAGGAGTTGCAAAGTAGTTTCTGGTGTTTGTAGCATGCTGGGGGCCGCACGCGGCGCTGACCATCGGGGTGGGCTGTGTTGCGGTAGGCACGTGGCTGGGTCAACCGGGCGCCCGTTTGGTGTCCCGGAACCCTGTTCACATCGTTCGGGGCCGTTAGTGGAAACCTCGGCCGGACTCCCTGCGGATGGAACCCGAATAGGCGATAAACCTGGACTAGAGACTTGAGTGTTTAGGTAGGCCGTGGCCGACACCCTCGCTGGGCTTCCGCTTGAAGGTTGCCGAGTACATGTCGTGTAAACGGCGATAAGTGGTGAGAGCGTGTGTGAAGAAGTACACCCCTGCAGGGTATAAATCTATTCGAATAGCCGCGTCCGCGGTAAAGGACTACTTGGTCACCTATACAGTTCATAGACAAGTTAAATGGATACTACTAAAAATCTCAAGATAAGTGTGAGCACCGCGGATGGCCCTCTCGTAGGATGGCGAGAGAGGATCCACGGTGGAGTATTGTGATGGTGATAGTGGACTCGTGTGCGACAAATGATTTACAAGTGGTGTCTATCGTAGGATAGCTTAGCCAAGAGTCAAAGCTGGCCTGCTGCAACAACCCCACTACCTTATTGAGAATGTGCATGTATAGTAGGTTCCTGTTGTAAGACTTGCTGAGTACCTTCGTACTCATGTTGCTTTAATCATGTTTTTCAGACGACTGCACCAACCCCTCTGATGGGTTCTATGTAGACCTCGACGTTGACGAGTGACTTATCACTAGGTGGTGATCCAAGACTTGTGAAGGGTCGTTGTAGATAGACAGGCTTCGTCAAGCCTTCTTTCTTTCTAGTGTCTGTACTCAGACTACTTTGCTTCCGCATGTGCTTGTATGTTTGTATGACTTGAGTGTTGGGTCATGTGACCCCTATTTGTATGGATGATATGTATGGCTCCTCGGAGCCTTCTAAATAAAGTACTTGAGTCGTAGAGTACTGTTGTGATGCCATGTTGTATTTACTCATATCGGGCATATTGTGTGTATGATTGAAATGCTTGGTATGAGTGGGATCCGACTATCTAGTTGTTTATCCTTCGCAGCCTTTCATACGGGGAAATGTAAGTCTTGTGGTTCTGAGCGATAGTAGTCCGCTACAGCCCGGTTCACCGGAGTCCTGCTAGCCCAGCACTACTGCTTGGACGCTTGACTGGCCGGCATGTGTTTCACGTCGTTCCTATGTCTGTCCCTTCGCGGAAATGTCACGCGCTGTTATTCGGAGTCCTGCCTAGCCTGCTACAGCCCGGGTTACCGGAGTCCTATTAGCCCAGTGCTATAGCCCGAATAAATACGTTGATGACCGACATGCTCGATGTGATTCATGTATGCCTGTCCTCATAGGCTAGCGCCGCCTTGGGTTCACGACTAGCCATGTCGGCCCGGGTTCTCTGTCATATGGATGCTAGCGACACTATCATATACGTGAGCCAAAAGGCGCAAACGGTCCCGGGCCAGGTAAGGTGGCACCCGTGGGAGTACCGTGCGTGAGGCCGCAAAGGGATATGATGTGTTACACGCTGGATCGATGTGGCATAGGATCGGGGTCCTGACAGCGTTGGCATCAGAGCTGGACTGCCTGTAGGTTCGCTAAGCCAAACTGGTCGATGTCGAGTCTAGAAATGCTTTAGTTATATGTAGGGGAATTGATTGTGGGAGGGAACGTAAGGCTCTTTTACTCCTTTACCTTATGCCCTCTATTCTGAGTCATTCTCTTCTCATTCTACGTGGGTTAAGGACTAGGCTCTCTTGTCTCTATCAGGTTCACGTGTTACTAAATCCGTAGTAACTTATAGGATTGTTGGATATAACCCAGTTCAGTTCTACTAAAGTTTAGTATGTTGCCAATTGAACCAGAACCTTGATATGATGTTGTTGAGTGGTTTCGCAAACTATTGTGGATGTCTCAAGTCTTTTTCTGAGCATTTACAGCCGTTATGCTGTCCAATTTCATCCAGAAATTCTAATGCCTTTGCACTATTTTGTGCTTTCAGATGGCTACCCGTCCCCAAAACCAAGTGGTTCGTCTGACTCGTTGCATCGGTATATGTGGTCATACCGCTATGTTGGTTCGAGTGATGGTGGAGGCAGGTTACCGTTGGTACCCTGAATACACCATCAAAGAGCAGTTTAGAGACTTCAACCAAAGCCAATATCTGTGCACGGTCAGGATATATCCATCTTATCCCGGAGCCACGGAACCACTCCACTGTTCTTATGGACTCGGGATCACTATTGGGATGTCCGTTCAAGATGCAGCCTACTCGATGATGACCATTATGCGAGCTAGAACTGCCTTGTTGAGTAACACTGAATTTCGCTACATGCCAGCATCCCTCCCTGGGGCGCATGGTTACCTTCAGGGCATGTACAGTGATGCATCCCATGAGGACTCACTCCTTTGCACCACTACTGAGATGTTGGAAGACAAGGACCGTGAAAACCGGGCCTTGCGTATGGAGCTTTTTAATGCTCGAGCTGATCATTGGGCCACCTTGACAAGGTTTGCACCTGCTGTGCAAGCCGGATACATGGACACGAGAGACTTGTATCCTGTACGGGCTAGTCTGCCAGACTTCATGGAATGGCGTGAGGTGGGAGGTATTACCCCTCCTCGTGGACCTCGTCTGCCGCCGTCTGTTGGACCAAGGCCGCACCCAAGTCCCTATGGTCCACAAGCACCGCAGGACCGTCTGTTCCCAGATGACCATGTTCCGCTTCCAGGTCTGGGTGGTGACTTCTATGAGGATTACTACGGAGCTGCCTGAGCTAGTAGTAGCCTTGCTAGTATCGTAACAGTTGTATGTCCACCGTCCTGCGTGACCCGTGGAATATGACTTAGTGTGTATCAATGCCGAAGGTGTAGTAAATAATGTATAGGAGCTTGGAATGCCTCCGATGAGATGTAACGTCTTTCATCATAGTGGTACTTCAGCCGGGCTTGTACTAAACTATGTATGGTGTGTATGACTGTTGGTGTATATATGGCAGTTTCTATATTACCATGTCATACGGATGAACTTCTCTGCATTCCTTGTTATCCATTACATTCCGCACTTCCTTGGCCAGATTTTGCCATCCTGGTTTAAATCGTTGTTTTGTTTTCCTAGGATGGTCAACACCCGCAGCAACCCTGCTGCTCCGGAGCAGGGAGAAGCTAGTGCACCTAGAGAGGAAAGTCTGCCTCAACCACCTTCTCTGGCCGAAGTGATGCTGGAGGCAGAGCGCAACAGGCGCGACACCAACCGCTTGCTAGAACGGATTGAGCAGAACACTGCACGCCAGCAGAGGATCAATCTAGTGTCCATCAATGACTTTGTCAAGCTGTACCCGCCAAAGTTCAACCATTCCATCGAACCTCTCGATGCGGATGACTTGCTCCGCAGCATCGCCCACAAGCTACGTTCTGCCAACGTGGCTGAAGATGATAAAGTCACCTTTGCTGCCTATCACCTCGAAGTCCCTGCCAGCCTTTGGTGGGAGAATTATGAAGCTATGCGCCCGGTCGGCCAACTCACTACTTGGGCTGATTTCAGTACCGCTTTTCGTGAGCATCATATCCCGAAAGGCCTCATGGATCGCAAGAGGGAGGAGTTCTGTAACTTCACCCAGGGGAAGCTGACTGTGGATGCATACAGTCGCGAGTTTGGGAAGCTTGCACGCTATGCTCCCGAAGAGGTATCCACCGACGCCAAAAAGCAGGCAAGGTTCCGCAAGGGACTTAACCCTGAGCTCCGTCGTGACCTTCGTCTGCATGAATGCACTTCTTTTCCGAAGCTAGTCAATAAGGCCATTAGTGCCGAGACAGGGCAGAATGATTTTGAAGCTTCACGCAAGCACTCCCGTGACTATGGTTCTTCATCCGGCTCTGGATCTCAGAAGCGCCGGGTCTGGATTCCAAATTCTGCTATGCCACCCAGGTATACTCCGAGGCCATCCTTTGAGGCGCCTCGCCCCAATCAGCAGTATGTGCCGCCCAAGACTTTTGGTGGCCCCACTGCCAATGCTGCTCCACGCCCCAATTCGATAACTTGCTTCAAGTGTGGTGAGCCGGGCCACTACATCCGTGAGTGTCCCCAGAACAATCCCAGTCAGTTCGGAAAGTCTGTTGGCCATGGTAAGTCAACAGCAAAGGTGCTTGTCGCCAAGCCAGCCACCACTGCTCGTGGCCATGTCAACTACGTTTCAGCTGAAGAGACTCAAGAGGACCCCAACGTCGTTCTCGGTACGCTCCTTGTTAATTGCCACCCAGCAACTGTTCTCTTTGATACTGGGGCATCTCATTCATTTATTTCTGAGAGCTATGCTCGATTGCACAACACTACCTTTAGTGACATGCCCACCTCCATGGAAATTCAAACTCCCGGTTCTAGATGGCAAACCTCTAGGATCAGCCATGGAAATGAAATTCTTGTCGACAGATTGGTTTTTCTCGCGTCACTAATAGCTCTCAAGTCTTCGGACATAAACATCATCTTGGGTATGGACTGGATGTCAGCTCATTACGCCAAGATTGATTGCTCAACTAGAGCTGTCCAACTTACCCATCCATCGGGCAAGACAGTCAATGTTTTGACCCGAGTATCGGAGCGTCAGCTCTACTCTCTAAATGCCAATCCCCTTCCAAACCTCGAAGATATTCCGGTAGTCCGTGACTTCCCGGATGTCTTTCCAGAGGAACTGCCAGGTGTTCCACCTAACAGAGATGTCGAGTTCGTGATAGACCTTGTTCCAGGAACCGTCCCAATCTCTAGAAGACCTTATAAGATGGCACCCCTAGAACTAGCTGAGCTTAAGAAACAACTCGATGAGTCCTTGCAAAAAGGTTCCATCCGTCCTAGTTCATCTCCATGGGCTTGCCCCGTCCTCTTCGTCAAGAAGAAGGATGGAACGGATCGGATGGTTGTGGATTATCGACCTGTCAATTTGGTCACTATCAAGAACAAGTATCCGCTCCCCAGGATCAACGACCTGTATGACCAGCTCGCTGGATCCTCAGTCTTTTCCAAGATGGATTTGAGGTTGGGCTACCATCAAATCAAAATCAAGAACGGGGACATTCCCAAAACGGCTTTCGTTACTCGTTACGGCCAATACGAGTACACCGTCATGTCCTTCGGTTTAACCAATGCTCCAGCCACCTTCTCTCGGTTAATGAACTCGATCTTCATGGAGTACTTGGATAAATTCGTCGTGGTATACCTCGATGATATACTCATCTACTCCAAGAATGAGGAAGAACATGCCGAACATCTAAGGCTAGTATTGATGAAACTTCGAGAGCATCGCCTTTATGCCAAATTCTCCAAGTGCGAATTCTGGTTGCCAGAAGTGACCTATCTGGGCCATGTAATCTCTGGCAAGGGCATTGCTGTCAATCCCGAGCGAGTTCAAGCTGTCCTTGACTGGACTCCACCTGAAACGGTCAAGCAAGTTCGGAGTTTTCTTGGTTTAGCGAGCTATTGCCACCGCTTCGTCGAGAATTTCTCCAAGGTTGCTAAGCCTCTAACTGAACTCCTCAAGAAAGATAAAAAGTTCGAGTGGACCCCACAGTGCGAGTTCAGCTTTCAGGAACTGAAAAGACGCCTGACATCCGCTCCTGTACTGGTACCACCAGATTTCTCTAAGGACTTTGTTATTTACTGCGACGCCTCGCGACAAGGACTAGGTTGCATACTCATGCAAGATCGTCATGTGATTGCCTACACATCTCGACAGTTGCGTCTACATGAGGATAATTATCCCACACATGATCTAGAGCTTGCAGCAGTAGTCCATGCACTCAAAACCTGGCGACATTACCTTCTGGGTAATCGTTGCGAAATTTACACTGATCACCAAAGTTTGAAATATATCTTCACCCAACCGGATTTGAATCTCAGGCAAAGACGTTGCGTCGAGTTGATCTCAGATTACGACTTAGGAATAACTTACACCCCAGGCAAAGCCAATGTCATGGCAGATGCACTAAGTCGTAAATCTTATTGTAACAACCTGATGTTACAACAAAGTCAACCATTTCTCCACGAGGAATTTCATAAGCTTAACCTTCACATTGTTCCTCGAGGATTCCTTTCCACCCTGGTGGCGAAACCTAACCTTACGGATCAGATCATCAAGGCACAAAAGGTGGATCCGGGAATTTCCCGTATCAAGAGAAACATCAAGAAGGGAGTTGCAGATTGCTTCTCCATTGATGATCAAGGTGTTGTGTTCTTTGGAAACCGTCTAGTGGTTCCCAAGGTACGCAACTTGAGGCGATTGATCCTTAAGGAAGCTCATGAATCCCCTCTCACCATTCATCCCGGTAGTACTAAAATGTATCAAGACCTACGCCAGAGGTTTTGGTGGACTAGGATGAAGAGAGAAATCGCTCAATACATTGCAACCTGCGACGTCTGTCGTCGTGTTAAAGCAGAGCATCAACGGCCTGCTGGCACCCTTCAACCATTGGAGATTCCTGAGTGGAAATGGGATAAAATCGGTATGGATTTCATTACCGGGTTTCCCAGAACCAAAAGAGGGAATAATGCTATCTTCGTTGTTGTCGATCGTCTTTCCAAAGTACCCCACTTCCTACCTGTTCGCGAGAGTATAACCGCTAGCCAGCTAGCTGAATTGTACATCTCTCGAATAGTGTCTCTCCATGGTGTTCCATTGGAAATTAATTCCGATCGTGGCAGTCTTTTCACCTCTCGATTTTGGGAAAGTTTCCAAAATGCTTTGGGAACTCGACTTTCCTTTAGCACCGCCTTCCATCCGCAATCAAGTGGTCAAGTAGAACGAGTCAATCAAATTCTGGAGGATATGCTCCGAGATTCTGTCATCTCTTTCGGTATGAATTGGGAGAAGTGCCTTCCATTCGCCGAGTTCGCTTATAACAACAGTTATCAAGCTAGCTTGGGTAAAGCTCCTTTCGAAGTTCTTTATGGACGAAAATGTCGAACGCCTCTTAACTGGTCAGAAACCGGCGAGAGACAACTCTTTGGCCCGGACATGATCCAGGATGCAGAAGAGCAGGTTCGCATTATTCATGAGAAGTTGAAAACCGCCCAGTCTCGACAAAAAAGTCAGTATGACCGCAAGCATAAGCCCATGGTTTATGAAGTCGGCGAGATGGCTTACCTTCGGGTTACACCTTTAAAGGGAACCCATCGATTCAGTATCAAAGGCAAATTGGCTCCTCGTTACATTGGACCTTTTCGCATTCTTGCCAAACGAGGAGAAGTTGCCTACCAATTGGAACTACCTCCGCATCTCTCCAGAGTTCATGACGTCTTCCACGTTTCTCAACTCAGGCGTTGCTTCGCGGATCCTATCCGTGGAGTGGACCACGAAACGCTTGATCTGCAAGATAACCTCACTTATCGGGAATACCCCGTTCGTATCCTTGATCAAGCCGAGCGTACCACTCGACGCCACAATATCAAGTTTCTCAAGGTTCTATGGTCACACCATTCCGAGCAAGAAGCTACATGGGAAAGGGAGGATCGTCTTCGATTTGAGTACCCCACCTTCTTTCCGGATGAACCTAAATCTCGGGACGAGATTCTTTTGAGTGGGGGTGAGTTGTCACATCCTAGCTAGCTCATGCATTAGAGTGTGCATCATGTTTACTTTTGACAAAAATTTGAAATGGGGAAGGCAGAACCCCCAGCACCCCTCCTGAAATCAACTAGGGTTTACTAAAAATATTTTCAATGAACCTGAAATGCCCTTCTAAAATGTTCACCCTCTTTGTCTTGGGTTGAAACCTCTGCCAAAAATGGCGCATATTTTTCTAGGTCAACAGAAGGTCATTGAGTTAATGCATAAGTATTTGAATTTGGGCATTTCAAATTTATAAAAATTTTCAAATGCTCAAATATCTCCAAACTAAAATGTTCCTTGCTGGAATTATTCTAACTAAGGATCAGATGAAGTTTGGTGATTTTAGGAGTTGTTTTAGTATTTTTAATAAGTCCACAAAGTTACAGAAAAATAGAAAAGGAAAAATAAAAGGGAAACTTACCTGGCGCCTGCCAACCGGCCCACCTGCCGGCCCAGCCCAGCTGCCGCGCCAGCGAGCTGCTTGGCTCGGCCAGGCAGGCACGCAGGTGCTCGACGGCGAGCTCAGCGTGCGCCACGCAGATCCTCGCCGCCCTGCCTCACCTCCTCGTCGCCCCGCTGGCCTGGACGCGCTCCACGTCGTCGCCCCGAGCCCCTGGACACGCCATTCGCCTCTGCCTCGCCTCCCTCGCTCCCCTTCGCCATGGCCGACGCCACCGCCACCGCACCTACGCCGTAGGCGCGCTCTCCGTCGTCCCCGCGCCACCCTCCTCTTCTTCGAGCAGGACGAGCCCCGAGCGCTCGCCCGCTCTGGAATCGCCCCCGACCCCGTCTTCCCCAACTCCGGCCGCCGAGATCGCCATCATCGCCCCGCTCAGCTCCGACCTTCCCCGAGCCCGCCTCGACGCTCGCCGCAATCACCGTGAGCCTGGCCACCTTCCCATCCTCCCCGTTCTCTCTTTCGAGCCCCGTAGTGATTACATGTAGCTCACCCGCACGCGCCGCCGCGGAGCTCGTTGCCGACGAGGCTCCGGCCACCCAACGGCCGCACCACCTTGTCCACTAGCCTCACCGCACACCCAGGGGCCCAACGCACCACTCCACGCGCCTCGCCGTGCCTCGTAGCCCCGGTTTCACTTTCACCCGAGCCCCGGCGCCGCCAAACACGTCGCCGGCGCCAACTCCGGCCACCCCGACCCCAACCAACTCCACCAAGAGTTGCGGGTCAGCTCCAGCTCCACGTAGATGCCCTCCGCGCCCCATTTGGTGGCCAGAACGGCTAAATCCACTTGCTCCGCCGCGTCTGGCCTCGCCGGCGGCTAGACACCGACGAGTTGACCCTTGACCGTTGACGGGTGGGCCCTCGTTGACTCCCCTGAGTCAATGACAGGTGCCCCCCCTGTTAACTAATTGGATTAGTTCTAATTAAAGTTAATTAGTTAAACTAACTACTGACATGCGGGTCCCACTGGTCAGTTTGACCTGGACGACCCCGTTGACCCCCTGACGTCACGCTGACCTCATGCTGACGCAATTACATAATTACTGGATTTATTCTTATACAGGAAAATCCAGAAAATAGTTCAAACTTCAAAAATTCTTAGAAAATTATCTGTAACTCCAAATGCAAAGTTCTATATATGGAAAATGATCAGAAAAATCCAAGCTATCCATTGGTGCTGGTTTCATGCATGTCAGAACAAGATAAACCCACTGTTTAGGCATTACAAGATGATACACTAATATGATCTTAATAAATGAGTTTCCATTTGAATCTTTGGTTCAAATGGGTTCATTCCCTTCTGGTTTAACTTGCACTAGGTCAGGACACATTCATATTGCCATGTCATAGCATGCATCATATTGTTGCATATCGCCATGTATTGATTGTGTTCCGATGTGTTCATCGTGGTAGGTTCTGCCTCCGGGGATATCTCCGAGTATCCAACTGAAGGGAAGTATCCCACGACCACTCCATCAGGCAAGCAACTCGTTGATCATTCCGATACAAACCCATGTTCTCGCTTCTGCCCTTGTTTACTGCATTAAGACAACACGTTTCAAACTGCTGTGTGTTGCGGTAGTTGAACCCACTTCCTTTGCATGACCTGTCATTGCCACAGTAACTAGATGAAACCCACTAGCATGTGTAGGAGTTGATTGAGCCAATACATGTGTGTGTGTGTTCCTACCATGCTATGCTTGCTATGCTTAGAGTTGTGTCAGGTCTGGCTCATCGGGATGATGATCCGGAGTGAAAGGTTGTATCGTTGTCAATAGTGTGGAAGTGTTGAACACGATTTGGTAAAGGAATCGATGGAAGGCCATGTAGGAGTACATGGTGGGTTGTTTCATTGAGGCCGTCCTTAAGAACTGAGATCTGTGTGTGTGATTTAAGACTCAGCTACTACCACGCATTGGGCCCGAAACCAATGGACCCTCTCGGCTTCTTGATCATGCTTGTCCTCTGTCCAGGAGTTGCAAAGTAGTTTCTGGTGTTTGTAGCATGCTGGGGGCCGCACGCGGCGCTGACCATCGGGGTGGGCTGTGTTGCGGTAGGCACGTGGCCGGGTCAACCGGGCGCCTGTTTGGTGTCTCGGAACCCTGTTCACATCGTTCGGGGCCGTTAGTGGAAACCTCAGCCGGACTCCCTGCGGATGGAACCCGAATAGGCGATAAACCTGGACTAGAGACTTGAGTGTTTAGGTAGGCCGTGGCTGACACACTCGCTGGGCTTCCGCTTGAAGGTTGCCGAGTACATGTCGTGTAAACGGCGATAAGTGGTGAGAGCGTGTGTGAAGAAGTACACCCCTGCAGGGTATAAATCTATTCGAATAGCCGCGTCCGCGGTAAAGGACTACTTGGTCACCTATACAGTTCATAGACAAGTTAAATGGATACTACTAAAAATCTCAAGATAAGTGTGAGTACCGCGGATGGCCCTCTCGTAGGATGGCGAGAGAGGATCCACGGTGGAGTATTGTGATGGTGATAGTGGACTCGTGTGCGACAAATGATTTACAAGTGGTGTCTATCGTAGGATAGCTTAGCCAAGAGTCAAAGCTGGCCTGCTGCAACAACCCCACTACCTTCTTGAGAATGTGCATGTATAGTAGGTTCCTGTTGTAAGACTTGCTGAGTACCTTCGTACTAATGTTGCTTTAATCATGTTTTTCAGACGACTGCACCAACCCCTCTGATGGGTTCTATGTAGACCTCGACGTTGACGAGTGACTTATCACCAGGTGGTGATCCAAGACTTGTGAAGGGTCGTTGTAGATAGACAGGCTTCGTCAAGCCTTCTTTCTTTCTAGTGTCTGTACTCAGACTACTTTGCTTCCGCATCTGCTTGTATGTTTGTATGACTTGAGTGTTGGGTCATGTGACCCCTATTTGTATGGATGATATGTATGGCTCCTTGGAGCCTTCTAAATAAAGTACTTGAGTCGTAGAGTACTGTTGTGATGCCATGTTGTATTTACTCATATCGGGCATATTGTGTGTATGATTGAAATGCTTGGTATGAGTGGGATCCGACTATCTAGTTGTTTATCCTTGGCAGCCTTTTATACGGGGAAATGTAAGTCTTGTGCTTCTGAGCGATAGTAGTCCGCTACAGCCCGGTTCACCGGAGTCCTGCTAGCCCAGCACTACTGCTTGGACGCTTGACTGGCCGGCATGTGTTTCACGTCGTTCCTATGTCTGTCCCTTCGCGGAAATGTCACGCGCTGTTATTCGGAGTCCTGCCTAGCCTGCTACAGCCCGGGTTACCGGAGTCCTATTAGCCCAGTGCTATAGCCCGAATAAATACGTTGATGACCGACATGCTCGATGTGATTCATGTATGCCTGTCCTCATAGGCTAGCGCCGCCTTGGGTTCACGACTAGCCATGTCGGCCCGGGTTCTCTGTCATATGGATGCTAGCGACACTATCATATACGTGAGCCAAAAGGCGCAAACGGTCCCGGGCCAGGTAAGGTGGCACCCGTGGGAGTACCGTGCGTGAGGCCGCAAAGGGATATGATGTGTTACACGCTGGATCGATGTGGCATAGGATCGGGGTCCTGACACATGCCAGGAATGGGAACGAATTACAAACATACCGGTGTCATGGCTCATCCTCAATCATTTCGAATCTTGGTTTTTAAGTCCGCATAAATCATAAACTCACCAGAAAGTCATCAAAGGTGGCATGGTGTCACGTCATGGCACATATATGTCGTGGTAAAAACATTGCCCAATTTGGGACAAGCTTTATTACAAACCTCTGAAAAAAACTGGAGCTTCTCTCAGAGAAGCCTCATGGTTCCGATAGGGAAATGTGTCCCCCTTGTGGGCGAAACGTAATCACTGCCTCTTTTCGCCATGTATTTTCTTCTACGTGCAACATGGAACGACCGGATATCCGTGCTGAAATTTAAACTTATTCAGGGTTCTTTTGGCCTTTTTATACACTAATTGAGTTTCCTAGGCATTTAATGTGCATAATTCAAATCAGAACTATAAATACATGCTCCAGTTCACCAAAATTGCTATTAAAAATTATACATGTGTCCTTGGGTGGTTGTTTAGGTCTCATGCCAGGAATGGGAACAAATTACAACCGTACCGTGGCCTGGCTCGTCCTCAAACATTTTGAATCTCGGTTTTTAAGTCCCCATAAATCCTAAACTCACCAGAAATTCATCAAAGGTGGCATGGTGTCACGTCATGGCACATATATGTCGTGGTAAAACATTGTCCAATTTGTGCCAAGCTTTATTACAAACATCTTACAAAAACTAGAGCTTCTCTCAAAGAAGCCTCATGGTTCTGATAGGGAAACGTGTTGCCCTTGTGGGCGAAATGTAATCGCTGCCTCTTTTCGCCTTGTATTTTCTTCCACGGGCAACATGGAATGATAGGATATCCGTGCTGAAATTTAAACTTATTCAGGTTTCATTTGGCCTTTCGATACACTAATTGAGTTTCCTAGGTATTTAATGTCCATAATTCAAATCAGAACTATAAATACATGCTCCAGTTCACCAAAATGGCTAGAAAAAAACTACATCTATCCTGGGGTGCATGTTTAGGTCACATGGCAGGAATGGGAATGAATTCCAACCATACTGGTGTCATGGCTCATCCTCAAACATTTTGAATCTTGGTTTTTAAGTCCCTATAACCCTAAACTCACCAGAAAGTCATCAAAGGTGGCATGGTGTCATGTCATGGCACATATATGTCGTGGTAAAAACATTGTTCAATTTGGGCCAACCTTTCTTACAAACCTCTTTCAAAAACTGGAGCTTCTCTCAAAGAAGCATAGTGGTTCCGATAGGGAAATGTGTCCCCTATGTGGGCGAAACGTAATCACTGCCTATTTTCGCCTTGTATTTCCTTCTACGGGAAACATGGAATGACATGATATTTGTGCTGAAATTTAAACTTATTCAGGGTTCATTTGGCCTTTTTATAAACTAATTGAGTCTCCTAGGCATTTAATGTCCATAATTGAGATCTGAACTACAAATACATACTCCGGTTCACCAAAATGCCTTGAAAAATTATACATGTGTCCTTGGGTGCATGTTTAGGTCCCATGCCAGGAATGGGAATGAATTACAACCGTACCGGTGTCATGGCTTGTCTTCAAACATTTTGAATATCAATTTTCAAGTCCCCATAAATCCTAAACTCTCCAGTAACTCATCAAAGGTGGCATGGTGCCACGTCATGGCACATATATGTCGTGGTAAAAACACTGTCCAATTTGGGCCAAGTTTTATTACAAACCTCTTACAAAAACTGGAACTTCTCTCAAAGAAGCCTCGTTGTTCCGATAGGGAAACGTGTCCCCCTTGTGGGCGAAACGGAATCACTGCCGGTCAACGCCTTGTATTTTGTTCTACAGGCAACATGGAACGACAGGATATCCGTGCTGAAATTTAAACTTATTCGGGGTTCGTTTGGCCTTTCTATACACTAATTGAGTTTCCTAGGCATTTAATGTCCATAACTCAAATCCGAACTATAAATACATGCTCCAGTTGACCAAAATGGCTAGAAAATATTATACATGTGTCCTTGAGTGCATGTTTAGGTCTCAAGCCAGGAATAGGAACGAATTACAACCGTACTGTGGCCTGGCTCGTCCTCAAACATTTTGAATCTCGGTTTTTAAGTCCCCATAAATCCTAAACTCACGAGAAAGTCATCAAAGGTGGCATGATGTCACGTGATGGCACATATATGTCGTGTTAAAAACATTGTCCAATTTGGGCCAAGCTTTATTACAAACATCTTACAAAAACTAGAGCTTCTCTCAAAGAAGCCTCGTGGTTCTGATAGGGAAACGTGTTCCCCTTGTGGGTGAAACGTAATCAACACCTCTTTTCGCCTTGTATTTTCTTCCACAGGCAACATGGAACGACAAGATATCCGTGCTGAAAGTTAAACTTATTCAGGGTTCGTTTGGCCTTTTTACACACTAATTGAGTTTCGTAGGCATTTAATGTCCATAATTCAAATTTGAACTACAAACACATGCTCCAGTTCACCAAAATGGCTAGAAAAGTTATACATTTGTCCTTGGGTGCATGTTTAGGTCCCATGCCAGGAATGGGAACAAATTATAACTGTACCAGTGTCATGGGTCGTCCTCAAATATTGTTGATCTCATTTTTAAGTCACCATAAATCCTAAACTCACTAGAAAGTCATCAGAGGTGGCATGGTGTCACGTCATGGCACATACATGTCGTGGTAAAAACATTATCCAATTTGGGCCAAGCTTTATTACAAACTTCTTATAAAAACTAGAGCTTCTCTCAAAGAAGCCTCGTGGTTCTGATAGGGAAACGTGTTCCCCTTGTGGGCGAATCGTACTCACTGCCTCTTTTCACCTTGTATTTTCTTCCATGGGCAACATAGAACGACAGGATATTCGTGCTAAAATTTAAACTTATTCAGGGCTCGTTTGGCCTTTTTATACACTAATTGAGTTTCCTAGGCATTTAATGTCCATAATTCTAATCTGAACTACAAATACATACTCCAGTTCACTAAAATGGCTAGAAAAATGATACATGTGTCCTTGGGTGCATGTTTAGGTCCCATGCCAGGAATGGGAACAAATTACAACCGTACCGGTGTCATGGGTCGTCCTCAAATATTTTTGATCTCGGGTTTTAAGTCCCCATAAATTATAAACTCACCAGAAAGTCATCAACGGTGGCATGGTGTCATGTCATGGCACATATATGTCGTGGTAAAAACGTTATCCAATTTTTGCGAAGCTTTATTACAAACCTCTTACAAAAACTGGAGCTTCTCTCAAAGAAGCTTCGTGGTTCTGATAGGGAAACGCGTTCCCCTTGTGGGCGAAACGTAATTACTGCCTCTTTTCGCCTTGTATTTTCTTCCACGGGCAACACGGAACGACACGATACCTGTCGTGGAATTGTCACGGCAGATGTCCTCTTGCAAGGACATAGTCGTGGAGCCATCGCAACTAGGAAGCTTAAAGGGGTTAATCGGGACAAAGGACACGAGAGAGTTATACTAGTTCAGCCCCTTACGGTGAAGGAAGGCCTACATCTAGTTGGGTTGGTATTGATGAGGTTCCGATGACCAGGGAGCGAGATACGCTATGCCTGGCTCTCGATCAGTTGTTTCTTGCCCTCAGCCGTCGGCGGGTCGTCCCCTTATATACACGGGTCGACGCCCTGCGGCCTACAGAGTCCCGGCCGGCTCATAGAAAATGTCCGGCTTGGTGACTAGTTATTTCTACCTTATGTTACAAGTCATGCCATCATGGCGGTTTACCACTATGGGCCTTAAGCTGGCTGCGGGCCTTTAGACCCTTTATGAACCGCCATCTTCATGCTTGGTCTTGGGCTTCTTTCTGATGAGTCTTCTTTGCGTAACCCGGCCCCTCCTGGGCGGCTTACATAAATAGTTATATCCCCAACATTAGGCCCCAGATTGATTTGAACTGGTTCATGTCAATCTTAAAATACCATAAAAACTCATCTTCCTGTCTTCTGTCAGTGCCAAGGTCGTAACCCGACGTGATGTCATCTTCTAGATTCATGATAACCCGCCGTGACGTCATCTTCCACTGACTTCATATTTTATTCCGCCATATCGTCAACGGATCTTTGCCTTTACTGACCGTTCCGAAAACCAAGCTGTCGGGGCCGCTGGATAATGATGTTGGTCTCCTCGTTTCTCGCGCTGTCTCAGTCGGCCTTCCCTTATAAATAGGCACGACCCCGGTCCTCCATTCTCCCCCCTTTCAGTCTTCTTCTTCCTCTCGCTACCTCTCCGTCTCTCGAGCTCCGCCGCCGCCGCCGTCGAGCCCCTCGCCTTCACCAACTCAGGCCGCTGCATCAACCTGAATCTGACCAGAAAACAATGGCGAACCTTTGCAGCATGTCCTCATTCGTAAGTTCCTCTCTTTCCCTTTCTTAGATCTGCATTCGAACTTCTTCGAGTTCGTCGGCGTTCGTCCCCGTCCGAGCCAAATCCTTGATATTTTTTGCCTCCAATGCCCTCTTTGATCTTCAGATAGCATATGATTAATGCCATGGTTATTTTGCACCCGTTTCTGAATACATATAGATCCCTTTACATTGTTCAGAAGCTTCGTTTGAGCCTATGAACTTTATCTGCACCACCTCTAGGGCTAGAATTTTCCTTTTTAGAACAACCGTTCGATCCAAAATAATAGCTGCAACTTGCAAAACTTGTTTGTTCCATACTTAGCCAAAATATTGCATTTACTGAATCTGTTTAACCACGGTAGTCCATATAACCGGTGTAAAACAACCCGGCTGTCAGTCTTGCCTGCTTCTGGACGACTTTAAATAATTTAATTATTTCTGAGACCCGTAGCATCTTAAATACCACTGCATAGTTACCCATATATCATTAGGCCCCTTCTTAAGTCGCCGCCTTAAATAAATTAATAATGCTCCCCTCCGGGTTATGAGTTAAACCGGAAATTTTTACTTTGTTTTAGGCTTCCACTTACACCATGGCACCTAAGGCTCCTAAGGCTCCTGTGACTTGCAGTTGGGTTCCGTCCATTGTCACAGAAAGCAAACTATCTGAATTTGTGAAGTTTGGTTACCTGCCCAAGAAGGAGGTCATGTCTTATCGTGCCCCTGACCCGTCTGAAGAGAAACCTAAACCTAAAGAAGGGGAGGTGATCGTTTTCACGGATCATATGAGCCGGGGGTTTGCCCCTCCCGGTTCAAAATTCTTTAGGGATGTTTTGCATTTCTTCGATCTCAGACCTCAAGACATCGGGCCTAATTCCGTGTCAAATATTTGCAACTTCCAAGTCTTCTGCGAGGTCTACCTTGGAGAAGAGCCCAACCTACTTTTGTTCAGGGAATTGTTCTATTTAAACCGGCAGAAGGAACGTGCCAACGGGCCCAGTCTGGAACTCGGGGGCATCTCGATTCAGCGGTGGAGAGACTGTCTTTTCCCTCATGCTGAACTGCTGAGTCATCCAAAGGATTGGAACCAGACGTGGTTCTATTGCCAGGATACTTCTCCAGCTGGCGAAAACCCAGTGCGCAGCTTTCGCGCCCTGCGCCTTGAATCCAACCACTCGCTGCCGGACAAGTTGACTGTTGTTGAACGTCTCCCACTCACCCCTACAATTAAGAAAATCAAAGCTCTTTTGGGGAACGGCTTAGATGGCATCGATCTGGTCCGAATCTGGATTGCTTGGCGAGTGATTCTGTTAAGCCGCCGCCCCGGCTTAATGTGTACTTACTCAGGCGAGAAGGACAACCCCCTGCGTCATAGTTTTGACGATTTACCAGATGATGTAGTGGAGGCTACGACCGAGACTCTGTTGAAAGAGGGCACGGTAACTAGTAACGCCTTTGGCTTACTCCCCTTCTGCAAGAACAACCCGGCCCCTCCGGTGAGTTATTTAACCTCAATAAATAGCCTTTACTATGTTATACCTTGCTTTCACTCATAACCCCTTATAATTTTTTCACAGGCAAATGACGACTTCTGGAAGGTCAAGTATGACCATGAGGCGGCCAAACAAGCCAGAGCGGCCAAGAGAGCCGAAAGAAAAGCCGCCAAGACTACAACTTCAAAGAAGAGGAAGCCTAGCGCCTCAGAGATGTTCAAACTTGATGATTCTGACGATGATGAGGAAGAGGTAACTTTTAACTTCCCTGACTCCTTTATCATTACCTTACTGATATTTAACAATTTCCAGGAGGACACGGGAAATAGCCAAGCCGTCAAGGAAGAGGTAACTATAATCTCCTCTGACTCCGAGCCCCTGCCGTGTCAGAAAATTCGAAGAGTAACCCGGAAAGTAAGATTTTCACATCCTTTGGCTTACCAACATCCTGACTTTATTTCGAAGCGACATCAACTTGAAAGCCGGAGGCAGACCTGAACCAGCAAGGATGGGGAGTCTCCTCAGGCTTACCTGACATAACCAGGAAGCGTCGGAATGAGGTTACCTTCAACTTACATTCTGTTTCACCTTTGGCGGGTTTAATTCGTCAGCATCTCAATTCATCTGACTCCAATTATCAGGACACCTCTCCTTCTTCCGGTGAGTCTATGCAATCCAACATGCCGGCTTTCAAAACCGCCCCCGGGTAATGTAATTTGGTTTACCTTATGCTTTATCTTATTCATGCTTTGTACTCATCCTTCTGCTTTGTCCACAATGTGCAAGTGAAGCCCAGGAAGAAAGCAAAGAAAGGTAAGCCGCCCCAGGACCCTGTTGTAACAGAGCCGGCGCTTGGAACAGCTGCTCCTGATGCCTCTGTTCACGAGCCGCCACCTCAATCGTCTCATGATGTTCATGTAACTTCTTCTGGCCCGCCTGCTGAGCAAGTCATCAATGATTCTGATAACCCGGAGGTTCCTATCCCTGCCAAGGCAGACGACCCGGAAGTTGAGATTCTGAAGACTCAATTTGTTGAGCCGGCACAGCCCACTGTACTCGCCAAATGTACTGCTAAGGAGGAATAATTAGAACGCCGCAAAGCCAAGCTGGACATCTCTGACTATACTCATTTGAGTATTGGAGAGATTGTTTCCGGCTATATCAATCAAGTACATAATAACTGTGACCTGGAAATTGACATGGTGAAGCAGATACAACAGAAATCTGAGGTATGACTTATACTACTTTGTCTTAATCATACTTACTGTACCAGCCCCCAAGTCTATTGCTTATGAATAAATATGCTGTAGACTTAGAAAACTGCCTAGCACTGCCTGTTCGTCTTTAGAAAGAAAATATTTAACCCGGCTGTAGCATAATGTCTTGAACTTGCGATACACATTATCCCCCAAGTGTCAAGTACCTTTGCTTGCAAAGTGCTTGGGACTTAATTTTCATGAACCGGAGTTGTCGTGGAATTGTCACGACAGATGTCCTTAGTGTCAGGACTTAGTCGCGAGGCCAATGCATCTATTCGGTAGCTTGAGAGGGGTTGATCGGGACGAGAGATGCAACACACAAGTCAAGGATTTAGACAGCTTCGGGCCCCGGGAAACATCATCCGGTAATAGCCCTACATGCTGTTTGTGGCTAGATCTCATTATGCTCATCAGGGAGACGCCACATAAGTCGGCTCCCCTTTAGTTGTGTCTAGCCCTAGAGATTATTGTTTCTTGCTTCTTGTCCCTCTTTGGGGAGCCCTGCCCCTCCTTATATAAGTTGAAGGGGCGGGTTACATGTGGAGTCCTAGTAGGACTAGGACTTGTCTATCTTCTCTTACAAGTCGAATACAAGTCCGGATCTTGCTTCCTCGTAAAGGAAATATTCGTCATCCCTTTCCTCTTAAGCCGGCCCATCATAACATGAGCAGGCCTTCTGGGCTTTGGGCCTTGTTGTCCATCTGACCCGCCCGCCGGGTTACTAATGAGTCGCCAGGCTCGTCAGTCGTCACGCTAGTTGACCATGAGATGCGTGAGTCGCCAATCCTCCCGCGGGTTTCGATGAAGCACCAAGTCCGGCCGGGTCATACTTACGGTCGGGTGATACCGCGTGGTATATCCCCGACATTAGCCCCCAGTTTATTTTGGACTTATCCGTGTTAAACTGATCCTGTAAAACAAACACAAGAACAAATTTGACAGATTGTGTTCCGGATAAAAAATTCTTGTAAGGCGGCACCTGATCATCCTTAATTCCTTGTGCTCCAGGTTAAATATTCTCCTGGACCGGGACCTGATTATCCTTAAGTACAATTGTCATTTCCTTCATCTAGAAAATCCGGGTCAATAAGCTAGCTTCATACTCAATTTGCTGATGTTGGTTTCTCATAGAAAAATATTGTGAAGAATAATCCACTTGAATCGGCTTCCAAGGCGCCGGGTTAAATAATTTTGGTCTTCAAATACTCATCTGATATTCAGCCGTCTTGAAGATGTAAAACTTTCCGGTTTATCATTACCAAAAACTGCCAGATTATAAAACAGACGATGTCGGGTCATAATAGCTGTTGACACCGGGTTATGTGATTGATCCTCCTGATTTGCTCAAAACTGATAATTTGAAGATTTTTCTCCCTTATATCCATATTACCTGTAGCCCCCAAGTCTTGAGCAGAACAAAGTGATGGTTTAAGACTTGCTCCAATAAATGTTGCAACCTTGAAAAATCCAGTTTATTCATCTCAATCATATAAACAGAATATTCCACACATGTAGCCCCCACGTGGCGGGTTGTCATGCTTGCAGCAACCTGGGACATGTAATTGCTTTATGCTCATGAAAACTTCAACCAGTGTAGCCCCCAAGGGCCGGGTCATTATGCAATAATGAGCAGGGACTTTGTAGATATAACCATGTAAATTTGAACAACAATGTGTAGCCCCCAAGGGCTGGCTTAGTAAGATAATACTGAGCTAGGATTTTGTATATAATTGATAATAACATCATATAATATAGTCTCCACCATGGGGCTTGAACCCACGTCCACAAGATTAAGAGCTTTGTACTCCACCAACTGAATAGTGGACCATTTAATATAATGGATTAATGCTTGTGTACCTTGAATTTTTTACAGGAGCAATTGGTAGCCCCCAAGGGCCAACTCATTTAGAATGTGATGAGTCGGGTCTTCCATTTGACCAAAAAATGACTTTGCATTAGCCCCCCAAGTGCCATGGTGCATGCTGGCAGTGACATGGGACTTGCATATTTGATATAATCTCAATCTGAATAATGTAGCCCCCAAGTGCCGGGTCATAAGCCTGTAGCGACTCGGGACTATTCCTTCCATTGTAGAATAAATCATATCCATTCATGAAAATAATAGCCGTTGCACTAAAGCAACTTTGAAAACCACAATCATAACACTGGTTATTGATAATCACAATAGAAATCCAGCCATGTTGGCTATTCAAGATTTGAATAATATAATTTGGTATGAAAACCTCAATCATTCAATATCATCATGGAAATCTAGCCAGTTTTGGCTATTAAAGATTTGAATACCTCATCAGTTAACAAGTAAATTCGGAGTTTAAATACCTGGCGGCTCTTGGCCGATGACGACTTAATGCGCATTCATTGTAAGCCTTGCAACCCGGTGGCCTATAGCTCTTGAGAAAATCAATAATTGATAACCCTTTTGAGACACCAATTTCAGTGATGAGCTTGGACTGAAGCATTTATATAAGTCATAGTTCTGCAAATCCTGCACAGAGTTTAAACAACATATGCCCTGGCGACTTTAACGTCAAGAGCCAGGGCGGGTAACCACCCAAATGTAGTCTTACCCTGCACACAAGTAGATCACAAGAACCCTTGGCGGTTTACCGCATGGCGGGTTGTCGGTGTCAAAACCGACGGATCTCGGGTAGGGGGTCCCGAACTGTGCGTCAAGGTCGGATGGTAACAGGAGACAAGGGACACTTTATTTTACCCAGGTTCGGGCCCTCTCGATGGAGGTAAAACCCTACTCCTGCTAGATTAATATTGATGATATGGGTAGTACAAGAGTAGATCTACCACGAGATCAAGGAGGCTAAACCCTAGAAGCTAGCCTATGGTATGATTGTGTATGATGATGGTTGGCCTACGGACTACAGCCCTCCGGTTTATATAGACACCGGATTGGGTTAGGGTTACACAGAGTCGGTTACGATGGTAGGAGATCTTGAATATCCGCACGCCTAGCTTGCCTTCCACGCCAAGGAAAGATCCTTCCGGACATGGGACGAAGTCTTCAATCTTGTATCTTCACGGTCTTGGAGTCCGGCTGAAGGTATAGTCCGGCTATCCGAACACCCCCTAATCCAGGACTCCCTCAGTAGCCCCCGAACCAGGCTTCAATGACGATGAGTCCAGTGCACAGATTGTCTTCGGCATTGCAAGGCAGGTTCTCCTTCAAACTTTGTGTACCTGCGGGTATAACGTCCGATTTTTATAATGCAGCGCTCCTTGGCTTTCACGCCCAATAATGGCCGCCTTCCACGTGTCAAACGAATGCGAAAAGCCGGGGCAGTTTTACATCCAAGCCCCTAGCCGTATAAACGAGCTGCCTGTCTAACAGGATGAGGATTCAGATCCAAACCACACCTTCCCTTCTGCGAGAAATCATCAGAGCGTCTCCAGCAAAGACCCATTCCAACATGGCCAGCCGCCGTAGCTCCTCCTCTCGCCCTTCCGGTCCTATCCCTGGAGACTGGGAGAGTTGTTCCATCCGCCATAGCGAATTAGTGTCGCTCCAAGCCAAGGGATTTCTCCCTCAAGCCTATATGGTCTCGGTTCGAGCCGGACTCGCCACTTATCAAGGCGGAAAACAAGCGGAGAACTCACCTAGTCCCTCTAAAGGGGAGCGGGTGTGCCTGGTCCTTATCTAATAAGGGGACTGGGATTTCCAATTCATCCCTTTCTCCGCGGGCTTCTGGAGTTCTATGGCCTCCAGCTGCACCACCTTACGCCCGGCTCCGTGTTACACATCGCGGGCTTCGTTGCTCTTTGCGAGCTATTTTTAGGCGTCGAGGCTCATTTCGCGCTGTGGAAGAAGATATTCTACCTGGTGCCCCGTTCCCAAGAGGGGTCCATATATCAAGTGGGCGGAGCCGAAGGATGGCGCATCGCCGGGACCGGATACCCGTCCGGAACCCCGAAGAAGGCGTCCGAGGACTGGCCTTCAGAATGGTTTTACATAGACGACGTCCCCCTGCTGGACCCTATCCGGGCCGGTCTCCCTGAGTTCAACAATGCTCGCCTGAAGAAACGCCTGAGCTGGCGCCCTCGGAGCTCTCAGAGAGAGAATGACAGAGACGTCCTTTACTTAATGGGCCGGATTAAGCTACTAGCTCATTCCGGACTAACCATGATTAAAGTCATGGCCACATGCATTATGCGGGGGGTGCAGCCGCTCCAATACAGAAGCCACCCCATGTGGGATTTCAACGGGGAAGATGACGCCACCCGTCACGGTCGTAAAGGGCTGGACTCGCCTGCCGCCCTAATGAAGATCTTATCCTCTTTGTACAAGGGAGAAGAAGAGGAATTCCTCCGCGTCGACCCGCAGGGCGGATTTTCCATGTATAATCCTCCGAATTGGGTAAGCGGGCAGTCGTGCTTCCCTGTTCATTTTACATTCCCATGATTAAATAGGCAGCCTAACGACTTCAACGCAGGACCTACGTCAGGAGGTAAAAAACATAAACAGCCATCCTCCACAGCCAGAGGACCCAGAACGGTCCCTTGATCCGGACTCCGAAGAGGATCCGGACTTAGCGGTGGAGCTTATCGACGGAGTGTTTTATCAGCTAAGCAAGGACGATACCTTGGTAGCTATTATAGCTGATTACCCAGGGTTAATCCCGGCCTCCCAGGTGACAAATACCGGAGCTTTACCCCCTTAAGAGGGGTTCCGTTTTCACGGGTTTGGTTCTTCTAACAGCAACCGTGCTTTGTAGGGGAGTTTCCTGAGGCGGGAAGCCGACCCCGCTGCAGCTAGCTGGCGGGGGCCGCAGGGCCCCGTGGGGCAAAAAGGAACGTAGTCCAGACTGAGGTGCCAGAGCAAAGGTATGGCGTACCCTCTCTTTTTCCCTGGTGTTTTACTCCTCCAGGGTATATTAACATTCGTGCTATCTTCAGGACGAAGAGACCTCGCCGGACTATATCCGGAGAGGTTGCCAATCGTGCCTCCACCAGCCAGACTCCAACGCCCAGCCCGGAAGCGGAGGCCCGCGCAAGGCACGCACCGGACGCTCCTCCATCAGAGGATGCGGACAGGCTGTCTGCCACCCATTCCGAGGTGGAGAGTGCCATGAACCACAGGCGTCGCCGGACAGTCCTTCGCGACGCTTGTTTCTCCCAGGAGGCTTTAGATGCCATCAATTCGGGAGACGCGTACCTTCGCGCCGCTCAAAATGGTTTAGCCAGAGCCACAGAGCAGTATGTAAAAGACATACGGGTAACAAAATTTTGGTAAATATAGATATGCCAGTAGCCCCCGAGACTTGAAGCAGTGGAAATAACTGATTCAAGAATCATATAACATGCAGTTTCTTACCGAGAAGAACACCGCGCTGTCCCAGGAGCTGGAAAGGTGCACGGCCAAACTAGAGGCCGCACTAACGGCAGCAGGGGGGTCTAAAGAGACCCCTGCAGGTAAACAATACACCAGAATATTTAGTATTGTGCGGATTTAAGTGCCAATCTGACAAATGGTATTGCAGATGGCGCCGGACTCGATCCGGACAGGTAACAGCTTCTACGCCGGTTATAGGCTGGTGAAAGCGTGCTAACAAAGGTGAGGCGGGAGAAGAATGATCTCCAGGATGCCAACACTAGGCTGGATGTTGAACTAAAAGATGTTCGTGGCCAGCTGTCGGACTCCAATAAGGAGAATCAGCGACTTCGACGCGGCATTTTTAGTAAGTGCTTAAGCGAACTCTTGAAAAAGGAGTCCGGCAAGGAAGGCGACTAACAGAGTTATGTCTATAGGTATGCTGACAGGTCGTCCTGCAGAGGAGATGCTCGGTTCAACGGACGATCTTCTTCCCGAACTCTCACAATTGCACGAACGAGTTCGGCAGGCGATGTGAGGCACTGCCCAAGCCTTGTGGCCAGCCCACTCCATACCTGAGGGCCTTGGAGAACTTGCGGAGAAGTTGAAGGGAGCTCGGCGACGCTTCCGGTTGTGGAAGATATCAGCCTGCCGGCAGGGCGATAGGGAGGCCTGGGCCATGGTGAAGACCCGCTTTACGAAGTCTGACCCCAATCACATGGCCGAGGTCGGACCGGTGGGGCCTGGCGAGAAGGAGATCCCTGTGAGCTTAGTGTATGGCCAGGTAGAATTGGCCACAAAGTATTCCCAGCAGGACTGTAAATTAGACAGCCTGTTAGATGGTATAGAGGAGGAATACAATCAGTCAGGATGACTATGTAATTTATAATTGACATGTGTAATGCCTTCTAGCCGGATTGTAGATCGTTTGTCGATGCCGACCTTTTCGCTTCGACCTCGGGACCTGACAGTCCGGAGTGTGTCCGAATACCATAACGGTTATATAAGAACCGAGGTATGCATGGAGACCAGGTGTAGGGGTCATTAGTGCTTTATCAGACAAGTGCCCAACTAGTTATGTTATATTACATGGTTAATAAGAAACATCTTCCAGAGAGAATAGTTCCGTTAAGGGTTCCTTTCGCTGGGGTGGCGTGCCCTGAAGTGCACGTCTGGACTGCAAATGCAGGAAAACATCTGGGGGCATGTATAAGTAAAAAAGGTTCATCTTTAGTTCACCGACCGAATATTCCCTTGAGAACGCTAGCTTTCGGCTTCACCCAGTCTGAGGTACACATCCGGCTTATCCGGCAGTAGCAATCGCAGAGGTGCTCCCTTTACCGCCTAGCCGAACAATCGGGAACGTAGGGGTAAGCACAGGAGCCAGGCAACCCAGCTTGGCCAAAACTTAAGTCATATCGATGCATATAATGGTGAAGAAAAGGTGCATGCGGAAGTCTGACGCATGCGTTGGGCGTGAAACCCATATAAACAAGCTTCTGTTAAAGAAGCCCCCAGGTTTAAGGAGCACGGGTAGGGCGTCAAATGATGAGCCTTTAAGGGCTATAAAAGGAAAGAGTGGGAGGAGACAAATAAAAATAGAAAAAATATATATATATAAATGGACAGAGGAAGGAGACAAACCCAGAGTCCGGTGCTAGGCATAGAATCTTCGGAGACGTGCGGCGTTCCATGGGTTCGGCTCGAGTCGGTTATCCGACGCATCTCGCAGGCGATACGCTCCACCAGTCAGGACTTGGTCAATTATGAAGGGACCTTCCCATTTGGGCTTGAGTTTGTCCTTTTTCTTATCCGGCAGGCATAGAACTAGTTCGCCAACGTTGTAATTTTTGGCCCGTACTTCTCTGCTTTGATATCTTCAAGCCTGCTGTTGATAAAATGCGGAACGGGCTTTAGCCACGTCGCGCTCCTCCTCTAAGGCGTCCAGGTTGTCCTGCCGATCAAGCTCGGCTTCTCTTTCTTCGTACATGCACACTCGAGGTGAGTCATGAATTATGTCGCAGGGCAGAACTGCCTCTGCGCCGTACACCATAAAGAATGGTGTGAATCCGGTGGTACGATTCGGCGTGGTTCGCAGCCCCCAGAGTACGGAGTCGAGCTCCTCCACCCAGTGCGTTTTAGATTCCTTGAGGGACCGCACTAGTCTGGGTTTAATGCCGCTCATGATGAGACCATTTGCACGTTCGACCTGACCGTTAGTTTGTGGGTGATAGACAGAAGCATAGTCGAGCTTAATGCCCATGTTTTTGCACCACAGCTTTACTTCGTCGGAGGTGAACTTTGTGCCGTTATCGGTGATGATGCTGTGAGGGACGCCATAACGGTGTACGACCCCGGATATGAAGTCTGTCACAGGTCCGGATTCGGCCGTCTTAACAGGCTTGGCTTCTATCCATTTGGTGAATTTATCCACCATGACCAATAAGTATTTTTTCTTATGGGTTCCGCCTTTAAGGGGTCCCACCATGTCAAGCCCCCAGACCACAAAAGGCCAAGTGATGGGGATAGTTCGGAGGGCGTTGGGCGGCATATGGCTTTGGTTTGCAAAGAGCTGGCAACCGACGCATCGTTTGACTAAGTCATGAGCGTCTGCTCTGGCCGTCGGCCAATAAAAGCCCATACGGAAAGCCTTGCTTACAAGGGACCGAGCTGTGGCCTGGTGGCCATCGAGTCCGGCATGAATTTCAGCCAACAGACTCCGCCCTTCCTGTTCGGAGATACATCTTTGAAGGACTCCTGTAGTGCTTTTCTTATATAGCTCTCCCTCGTGGACTTTATAGGATTTAGATCGCCGCACTATGCAGCGTGCCTCGTTTTGGTCCTCTGGGAGCTCCTGCCTAGTAAGGTAGGCTAGGAATGGTTCTCTCCACGGGGCGATGACCGCCATTATTACGTGGGCTGAAGGTGTGATTTCGATGGCAGGGCCTCCGATTATGTCGGATTATTCGGCGTCGGGTTGTCCGGTTGTGTCCGGACTGTTATCCGTGGGTTCCCCCTCCCATGCTACAGATGGCCTGAATAATCTTTCTAAGAAGATGTTGGGGGGGACTGCATCTCGTTTTGCTCCGATGCGTGCCAGGACGTCCGCTGCCTGATTATTTTCTCGGGCTATATGGTGAAACTCCAGTCCCTCGAACCGAACTGACATTTTTAGGACAGCATTGCGATAAGCTGCCATTTTTGGGTCTTTGGCGTCGAAGTCGCCATTTATTTGGGATATCGCGAGGTTTGAGTCCCCGCGTACTTCCAGGCGTTGAATGCCCATGGATACTGCCATCCGGAGACCATGTAGAAGGGCCTCGTATTCGGCTGCATTGTTGGAGTCCATGTACATAATTTGGAGTACTTATTGGACTGTGTCTCCTATAGGGGACGTCAAAACGACGCCAGCCCCCAGTCCGGCCAACATTTTGGAGCCGTCGAAATGCATGATCCAGTTTGAATATGTGCCGTACTCTTTAGGGAGTTCGGCCTCTGTCCATTCGGCGACGAAGTCGGCTAGGACTTGCGATTTAATGGCTCGCCGTGGTTTGTAGGTTATGTCGAACGGGAGGAGCTCTATGGCCCATTTTGCTATCTGGCCCGTTGCATCGTGGTTGTTGATAATATCGTTGAGTGGTACTTCCAAGGCTACTGTTATAGAACACTCTTGAAAGTAGTGTCGTAGCTTCCGGGATGCCATAAACACCGCGTATGCAATCTTTTGGTAATGCAGGTACCGTGATTTGCATGGTGTGAGGACAGTGGACACGTAGTAAACCGGCCTTTGAAGGGGGAGTTTGTGTCCGTCCGTTGCCCGCTCGACGACGAGTACTGTGCTAACAACTTGATGAGTTGCGGCGATGTACAATAGCATGGGTTCGCCAGTGTTCGGCGCGGCCAGGACTGGGTTTGTTGCCAAGATGGCCTTTATTTCCTCGAGTCTGGCCGTGGCAGCGTCTGTCCACTCGAAGTGTTCGGTGCGCCTGAGGAGGCGGTAAAGGGGCAATGCCTTTTCTCCCAGGCGAGAGATAAAGTGGCTTAAAGCCGCCACGCATCCGGTGAGTTTCTGTATTTGTTTGAGGTCTTTTGGGACATCCAATTGTGACAAAGCTCGGATTTTAGCTGGATTTGCTTCAATTCCTCTACCGGATACAATGAAGCCCAGGAGCTTTCCGGCTGGAACGCCGAAAACGCATTTTTCCGGATTGAGCTTAATGTCGTATTTTCGGAGGTTGTCGAATGTAAGCCTCAAGTCGTCTACTAGAGATTCAACATGTCTTGATTTAACGACCACATCATCTACATATGCCTCCACTGTTTTGCCGATCTGGTTTGCCAGGCATGTTTGAATCATGCGCTGATATGTTGCGCCGGCGTTTTTTAGCCCAAAGGGCATTGTGTTGAAGAAGAATGGGTCGTATGGTGTGATGAATGCTGTTGCGGCTTGGTCTGATTCTGCCATCTTGATTTGATGGTAACCGGAGTATGCGTCGAGGAAGCACATGGAATCGTGTCCTAAAGTGGCATCGATGATTTGATCTATTCGAGGGAGGGGGAAAGGATCCTTCGGGCAAGCCTTATTAAGGTATTTGAAATCGACACACAGGTGCCAGGATTTGTCCATCTTTGGTACCATCACAAGGTTTGCTAGCCAGTCCAGGTGTTTTATGTCTCTAATGAATCCGGCCTCCAATAACTTGGCTAGCTCCTCTCCCATAGCCTGTCTCTTTGGTTTGGAGAAACGCCGAAGGGCTTGTTTGACAGGTTTGAATCCTTTCTGGATATTTAGGCTGTGTTCGGCCAACCTGCGTGGGATTCCTGGCATGTCTAAAGGGTGCCAAGCGAAAATGTCCCAGTTCTCTCGTGGGAACTCTCGCAGTGCGGCGCCTACATCAGGGTTCAGTCTTGCCCCGATGGAGGCTGTTTTATTGGGGTCCGTTGGGTGGACCTGGAATTTGACTATTTCGTCCGCTGGTTTGAAGGATGTGGATTTGGATCTCTTATCGAGTATCACATCATCCCTATTGACCGTGGATCACAGCGCAGTCAGTTCTTCGGCCGCTAAGGTTTCGGATAGTGCCTCGAGGGCCAATGCGGCTGTCTTGTTCTCGGCGCGGAGTGCTATGTCCGGTCACTAGCGAGAGTGATAATTCCGTTTGGCCCAGGCATCTTAAGCATCATGTAGCCGTAATGGGGTATAGCTTGGAAAACTGTGAAAGCCTCCTGTCCTAGTATAGCGTGATATCCTCTTTTCAACGGGGCCACCTGGAACATGATCTGTTCGGACCTGTAATTATCCGTCGTGCCGAATACCACATCTAGTGTGATCTTTTCGGTGCAGCGCGCTTCCTGGCTTGGGATTATTCCTCTAAAGGTTGTGCTGCTTCGCTCAATGCGGTTCCAGTCTATTTCCATATTTTGGAGGGTTTCCTCGTAAATGAGGTTCAATCCGCTGCCTTCGTCCATGAGTACCTTTGCGAGGCGACAGCCGTCCACTATGGGACTGAGGACCAATGCGGCTGGTGCTCTGGCTGTTCGAAATTTAGGTTCGTCACTCGCGTTGAAGGTGATAGCAGTATTACTCCATGGGTTTATTGTCGCTACTTGATAGACTTCAGTGAGGCTGCGGAGTGTTCTTTTTCGCATGTTATTTGATGCGAAAGTCTCAAAGACTGTGAGAACGGAACTGAAATTCTCGGGCTGGTTTCCTTCGACCTCTGGAATTAGGAGGTCCTCGCCAATTTTGGCCACCTGCCGGAGTATCCAACATGCCCTGAGGCTGTGAGTTGGGGTGGCGTCCTCTGCACTGTGAATCTTGCATGGTCCATCTAGCCACGTTTCCAGTACGGTTCCATGCCCTCTAAAGGGTTTTGATTTTTTGGTATTTAGTCCGGGTGCCTTACTGTGGTGCGCCCTCTTAATTCGGCCGGGATTGCTATTCAAGGCCGGATTATCCCAAAATTTTATTTCGGTTTTCCAAGCACTTTCCATCGCACATTACTTTTGTACTATGGACGCCAAGTCAGCAAAGCGTGTAATATTACGACGACTTACGGCGTTAAGTATTCGCTTGTCCGTGCAGTTACTGCAAAAGATTGAAATTGCGTCTCCCTCGCGGCAGTCCTTTATCCTGTTCATAACCAGGAGGAATCTGGCCCAGTAATGATGTACTGTTTCTTCGGGCATTTTGCCTGATTTGGGAAAGATCGCTTAAGATCGAGCGGGCGGGTGTCGTTGAATCTGAGACCTCGCCCAGTTTGCTATTCGGAGGCCAAAGAACTTCCGAATTCTGAGATCCAGAGTCTTGGATGTTATCCGATTTGCCTGATTTTAAGCTCAGGTCTTGGATTGTATCCTCCCGTCCGCGGATATCCGGCATGGAGGGTTCGGGAATTCGGACCTAGCTAGTCCTTAATATAGATGAAGGGTCGTCGCATTGTGTCTCCACCACAGCAACGTGGTGGGTGACTTGGGGAGAGTTAATTTCTCTTAGATCGGGTTTAAGCCCAACCTGGTCGTAATTTGTAGCGACACCCAGTGCGGCGATGCGACCCAGGAGCTCGTTTACAGAAGAGAGCTCCATCAGATCCAATTTCTCGGCGAGTTCTGAGCCGACGTGGAGGTTGCTTTTGATGACCCGAGAGGTCACCGTCGGCGCCACAGCCGAACAGGCGGTTGCGAGAAAACCACCTAGCCGGAGAGTTTGGCCGACAGCCAAGGCTCCTTTTGTAATGGCGCTGTCTTTAAAGACGGGAAGAGGCATCCTTCCTGATCACGACGGCACAGTGGAACTCTCAATGAAAGCACCAATGTCGGTGTCAAAACCGGCGGATCTCGGGTAGGGGGTCCCGAACTGTGCGTCAAGGTCGGATGGTAACAGGAGACAAGGGACACTTTATTTTACCCAGGTTTGGGCCCTCTCGATGGAGGTAAAACCCTACTCCTGCTAGATTAATATTGATGATATGGGTAGTACAAGAGTAGATCTACCAAGAGATCAAGGAGGCTAAACCCTAGAAGCTAGCCTATGGTATGATTGTGTATGATGATGGTTGGCCTACGGACTACAGCCCTCCGGTTTATATAGACACCGGATTGGGTTAGGGTTACACAGAGTCGTTTACAATGGTAGGAGATCTTGAATATCCACACGCCTAGCTTGCCTTCCACGCCAAGGAAAGATCCTGCCGGACACTGGACGAAGTCTTCAATCTTGTATCTTCACGGTCCTGGAGTCCGGCTGAAGGTATAATCCGGCTATCCGAACACCCCCTAATCCTGGACTCCCTCACGGGTCATAATACCTCACATATAACCACTGTGATATTGAATTTGTATTGCCGGTTTACATGACCTGTGCAGTATGGTTGATAACCCAATCTTTAGAAGCCAATGCTTCCACATAGATGATGATTGTCATAAGCTGATGACTTGTAGTCAAAAAGTCAAGCCAGGTTAAGCATAAACCACTCATATATATTTGAGATATGATCCAAAAAAGGTCTCAAGTCAAACCCAAAAATTGTTCGCAAAAAAGACTTAAAAAGTTTAAGGCTTATGATTCGTATACGATCAGAAAACCGTTCCAAAGGGGTTGACATAAGATTCAAATATGATCATATAGCCCCCAGTGGCTCTGGCGTTGCCGATCAAGAGGGTACCGACAGCTATGTTCTCTTTGGTTCGAATACGACCTATGTTTGAACAGGAAGCCCCCAAATGACCTTGAGAGTTGTTTAACGACGCTGATTCGAATACGATCCACGTCGGACCCAAAAGAGGTTAAGCTATGATTCGGATACGATCAAGAAGCCCCCTAGTGAGTTTGGCAATGTGCCGATCAAAAGGGTTTCGATAGCTATGTTCTCTTTGGTTCGAATACGACCTATGTTTAAACAGGAAGCCCCCAAGTGACCATATATTAGCATTGCACCGATCAAGAGGGTACCGAAAGCTATGCTCGATGAGCAGGAAGACCCCAAGTGACTATAATAAGATAAGCTGTAAGGCAGGATACCTATGTTTGAACTACGCATCATGGCAGCAAGTTCTTTTTGGCAACCTTTAATTTTTCTTAGAACTCAAACTTGCGAGAGATTAATTATTGAACCGGAAGTTTAAACCGGATTTGAAAGCTTCAAAATTTTGTGAGGGATAAATTTACCTTGAGCCGGATTTTGAACCGGATTTGAGAGCTTCAAAAACTTGTGAGGGATAAATTTACCTTGGGCCGGATTTTAAACCAGAATCCTTATTTTGAGCCGGAAATCTTCTGTTGGATTTTAAATTTTCATCGATCTAGCAATAATCTCCAGGGCCGGGTTATTTTTCCCTTCAATGACCTGGAGTTCTTGAATTTATTGAAACCGGCTAATTTTGCTGAGTCATACCATTGTAGCCCCCGAGTCTAAAGATGACTCGAGGAGTTGGCTTGAGATTCTCCATATTTGACCATAGCAAAAGGTGCATATCATTGGCGTTGATAGCGCGATGTAAATCCACAGAAGGTTGAGGTGACTGCGGCGGGTTATAAATGATCCCATATGAGCTGTGTCAGCAACTCGGCAAATGGTTCCTTCCAACTGGCTGTTTGAAGTTAACCAAACTGTAGTGGCGGTGACTTGTGCACCTGCCCATTGAACCATCCACTGCAGACGGCGGCTGATGATAATTTGCCTCCAACTTGTTGGAAGAAAAAACCGGGCTTCCCGAGTAGTGACTTGCTCATACTCAAGAAACGGATCATCTACATAAGTGCGGCCCGATGTGTTGATGTAGACCAGGCCGCAAGAGACGGACGATATAGACGACCGTAACATCAGAGGCGGCTTAGACAGATGAATCGGCCGCAACGTTGTAAGCAGGCGCGGGTGGGAGAATCGACTGCGGGGGCGGACAGGTGAGTTGTCTGCGGTGTTATAGACCGGGTCACACGGACGGCGACGTGCACACGTTTGTTCTCCGGCGAATATGGCACAGACGAAACGCCGGGGCAGAAACATTGCAAGCGCGCGCTCTATACCCGTTGTATAACACCTCATTTAGAGTGAACAATTGTCCTGCATAAAAAAAGATCACATGCCAAAGTAATTGTTCCTTGACAAAAATA
This sequence comes from Aegilops umbellulata, assembly GCA_032464435.1. NCBI lineage: Eukaryota > Viridiplantae > Streptophyta > Magnoliopsida > Poales > Poaceae > Aegilops > Aegilops umbellulata. The sequence goes on from CP136057.1 coordinate 242,797,745, forward strand.
ATATGCGCTAATAAAATAGGCCTTAGATGGATATCACCTGATATGTTAGGTCGGAAATTATCCGCCGCGGAGTTGATAATCACCATGGTGACGCTGAAATCAATCACGACGGAGTAGACAGATGAGTCGGCTGAGGTGTTGTAAGCTGGTGAAGGCGAGCAAGTTGTCCTCCGCGTTGTAAGCTGGTGCGGACGCGTGAACCGGCTGTGAGAGTGGATGGGCAAGTCGCCCGTGGCGTTTTAAAGCGGTGCGGACGAGCGAGCCAGCCACAACGTTTGTAAGCCGGTGCGGGAGTCCGTTGAGTAAGAATGACCACCCGTGCCAAATGATGTTGGCATGCCTCCATCTCCGCGGTATAGTGCCACCTTGTGACGAATAATTCTCCTGCATATAAAACACAGCAAGGCAAAGTAGTTTCGCTCGCATGAATTAATACGTGTTTAAAAATAAATAGGATAAATAGCACGTGGTATTTTTGTCAAACAAACAAGGATGCTGGTGTTGGATGAATTTTCCGGTAGCCTGGCATGGTACAAATGCTTGCACGGCCTCTAGCGTCAACGTATGTTGGACTGCAAACTGTCCGGCCCTTCACGCGTTCATCGGACACTATCGTGTAGACGGGTGCAGGAACGACGTCTGACCACAACAAGTTTAGCGTGGTCGTCGGTGTGGAGCGGTAATGGAGAAATTGATTCATCACTTTGACTAGTGTTTGTCTTTCACGTCATGGATGATGGTCCTCCTTGGAAATTGTGCTATTGTGCTTTTCAATTAGCACTAGTAGTAAGTCCTTCAAAAACAAATCTTTTAGTGGTGGCTTCGGCCCTTGAGTTTTTTTTCTACAACCGGGCATGCAGTCTCAACACTCCCCGCTTCCTCTCTCCTCCAGGCAGTCGTCACGCGCTCGAGAGCAGAGGGCAGGACGGCTGAGCGGCGAAACATGAAGGGGAGTCAAGGCAAGCTGGCAGGATGGCTGGGCCACACGCGGGACGAGCTGGAGAAGACCAGAACGAGACGGTGCTGGCGCGACGGCACAGGCCAGGGCGGGACACAGCCGCGGCAGTAGGAGGGCAGCGTGACCGGCTCAAGATGGACGCCACAGCAAAAGAAAAAAGGCGGCCGACGGTTTGGAACGGCAGTTTAAAGATGAGGCCACTGAGACAGCAAAAACACCCGATATAACGGAGGCGAAGGACGGCCGACGGCGATGCGCCCCGGCGGCTCAAGACGTAGCGCGGCGCAAGTGACCCGAAGATAGCCAGCCACAACAGAGGCAGGCCAGCGGAGGTGGACCACAGCGGCGATGCGAGCCGGCGGAATTAGAGTCCAATCCATATCCGGTTTCCCTTTCCAAATCATGATTAGTTTGACTAATTCTATGTCCATTGAGGGAGTCCTGGATTAGGGGGTGTCCGGATAGACGGACTATACCTTCAGCTCGACTCCTGGACTATGAAGATACAAGATTGAAGACTTCGTCCCGTGTCCGGAAGGGACTTTCCTTGGCGTGGAAGGAAAACTTGGCGATACGGATATATAGATCTCCTACCATTGTAACTGACTCTGTGTAACCCTAACCCTCTCCGGTGTCTATATAAACCGGAGGGTTTTAGTCCGTAGGACAACATATAACAATCATACCATAGGCTAGCTTCTAGGGTTTAGCCTCCTTGATCTCGTGGTAGATCTACTCTTGTACTACCCATATCATCAATATTAATCAAGCAGGACGTAGGGTTTTACCTCCACCGAGAGGGCCCGAACCTAGGTAAAACTTCGTGTCCCTTGTCTCCTGTTACCATCCGCCTAGACGCACAGTTTGGGACCCCCTACCCGAGATCCGCCGGTTTTGACACCGACATTGGTGCTTTCATTGAGAGTTCCTCTATGTCGTCGCTTTTAGGCCCGATGGCTCCTCCGATCATCAATAGCGATGCAGTCCAAGGTGAGACTTTTCTCCTCGGACAGATCTTCGTCTTCGGTGGCTTCGCACTGCGGGCCAATTTGCTTGGCCATCTAGAGCAGATCATAAGCTACGCCCCTGGCCATCAGGTCAGATTTGGAAGTTTAAACTACATGGCTGACGTCCGCAGGGACTTGATCTTCGACGGATTCGAGCCACGGCCGAACGCACCGCACTGTCACGATGGGCATGATCTAGCTCTGCTGCCGAACAGTTCCCTGGAGGCCGCGCACACATCGGTTCCGACCCTCAGTTCGGAACCAACTGCGTCGATCGAGGACGAGTGGTTGGACGCCGCCTCGGGGGCTGCGATCCCAACGGCGATCGAGCCGAACACCAGCCCCGCACTCCGCAAGGCCCGTGACTCCGTGGGGCCGAACTCATCTCCGGACTCCAAGCCCTCCGCGCCCGTGCCGATCGAATCCGATTGGGCGCCGATCATGGACTTTACCGCCGCGGACATCTTTCAGCGCTCGCCCTTTGGCGATATTTTGAAGTCATTAAAGTCTCTCTCTTTATCAAGAGAGCCCTGGCCGAACTGCGGTCAACAAGGTTGGGATACGGACGACGAAGAAATTCAAAGCCCACCCACCACCCACTTTGTAGCCACTTTCGATGATTTAACCGACATGCTCAACTTCGACTCCGAAGACATCGACGGTATGGACGCCGATGTAGGAGACGACCAAGAACCAGCACCTATAGGGCACTGGAAAGCCACCTCGTCATATGACATATACATGGTGGATACCCCAAAAGAAGGAGATGGCGATGGAACAGCGGGGGATGACCCCTCCAAGAAACAGCCTAAGCGCCGGCGTCAGCAGCGCCGCTCTAAATCCCGCCAAAGCAAAAACGGTGATTCTGGCACAGGAGATAATAATACTCCGGATAGCGCCAAAGAACACCCCCTCCAGCAAGATTCAACGCAGGAGGATGGAGAAGCCAGCCCTCACGAGAGAGCGGCAGACAGAGAGGTCGAGGATGATAATTATATGCCCCCTCCGAAGACGAGGCAAGCCTCGACGACGACGAATTCGTCGTGCCAGAGCATCCCGTCGAACAAGAGCATTTCAAACGCAGGCTTATGGCCACGGCAAGCAGCCTCAAGAAAAAATAGCAACAGCTTAGAGCTGATCAAGATTTTCTAGCCGACAGATGGACTGAAATCCTTGCGGCCGAAGAGTATGAACTCGAACGCCCCTCCAAGAGCTACCCAAAGCGCAGGCTGCTACCCTGATTAGACGAGGAAGCACCTAAACCTACGTCACCAGCGCATGATACGGCCGATCGGCCACCTCGCGGCCGCGACAGAGAGGCCTCTCGGCCCTCCGCTCAAGCCACACCCCGGCGCCGCTCAAAACATTCTAAGGCACGGGATAATGCGCCAGACCTGCGAGACATATTGGAGGACAAGGCAAAGTAAATAAGATCGATCTATGGATAGCGCGGCCGCCCCACGGCACGTGACGATGATCGTCACTCCGGATATAATAAATCCGGCCGGGCCGAACACAATAGACAAAGCTCATTTGAGCTGCGTCGTGATATAGCCCGATACAGAGGCGCCGCACACCCCCTATGCTTCACAGATGAAGTAATGGATCATCAAATCCCTGAGGGTTTCAAACCCGTGAACATCGAATCATACGATGGCACAACAGATCCTGTGGTATGGATCGAGGATTATCTCCTTCATATCCACATGGCCCGCGGCGATGATCTACACGCCATCAAATACCTCCCACTCAAACTCAAGGGACCAGCTCGGCATTGACTTAACAGCTTGCCAGTAGAATCAATCGGGTGTTGGGAGGACCTGGAAGCCGCATTCGTCGACAATTTCCAGGGAACCTATGTGCGACCACGAGACGCCGATGACCTAAGCCACATAATTCAGCAGCCAAAGGAATCGGCCATGCAATTCTGGACACGGTTCCTAACAAAGAAAAACCAAATAGTCGACTATTCGGACGCTGAGGCCCTAGCAGCCTTCAAGCATAATATCCGCGACAAGTGGCTTGCCCGGCACCTTGGACAGGAAAAGCTGAAATCCATGGAAGCACTCACGACGCTCATGACCCGCTTTTGCGCGGGAGAAGACAGTTGGCTAGCTCGTATCAATAACTTGACCAAGAACCTTGGTAATTGGGACACCAAGGACAACAGTGGCAGGTCGCGTCGGAACAGGCAAAAGCGCCATGTTAACAGTGACAACAACGAGGATACGGCAGTCAATGCTGGATTCAGAGGCTATAAATCTGGTCAGCGGAAAAAACCATTCAAAAGAAATACTCAGGGCCCGTCCAGTTTGGACCGAATGCTCGACCGCTTGTGCCAGATACATGGCACCCCCGAAAAGCCAGACAATCACACCAATAGGGATTGTTGGGTGTTCAAGCAGGCAGGCAAGTTCAATGCCGAAAATAGAGACAAGGGGTTGCGTAGCGATGATGAGGAGGAGCCCCGGCTGCCGAACAACAGTTGACAGAAGGGTTTTCCCTCACAAGTGCGGACGGTGAACATGATATACGCAACCCACATCCCCAAGAGGGAGCGGAAGCGTGCGTTAAGGGACGTATATGCGATGGAGCCAGTCGCCCCAAAGTTCAACCCATGGTCCTCCTGCCCGATCACCTTCAATCGAAGGGACCACCCCACTAGCATCCGTCATGGCAGATTCGCCGCATTGGTTCTATACCCAATTTTTGACGGATTTCATCTCTTAAGAGTCCTTATGGACGGCGACAGCAGCCTGAACCTGCTTTACCAGGATACAGTGCGGAAAATGGGCATAGGTCCCTCGCGGATTAAGCCCACCAAAACGACCTTTAAAGGCGTCATACCAGGTGTAGAGGCCAACTGTACAGGCTCAGTCACACTTGAAGTGGTCTTCGGATCTCTGGATAATTTCTGAAGCGAGGAGTTAATCTTTGACATAGTCCCGTTCCGCAGTGGCTATCACGCACTGCTCGGGCGAACCGCATTTGCAAAGTTCAATGCGGTGCCGCACTACGCATACCTTAAGCTCAAGATGCCAGGCCCTCGATGAGTAATCACGGTCAATGGAAACACCGAACGCTCCCTCCGAACGGAGGAGCACACGGCGGCCCTCGCAGCGGAAGTACAAAGCAGCCTCTCAAGGCAGCTCTCCAGTCCGGCAGTTAAACGTCCGGACACTGTCAAGCGCGCCCGGAGTAACCTACAACAAGACCGCCTGGCACGTTCCGAGCAGGCGTAGCAGCGCGGCCCCAACCCCAGCCCTCGCAAAATAGCGAAACCAGTGCTTCGCGTACATAACTACGCTCTTGAAATACCATGGGCACAGGGGGAGGGGCACCATCACGGCATGCCCGAAACACGGCTTAAACCGCACTAGGGGCTGCCGATTTCTTTATTTTCTCTTACTTTCAGGACTCCATACTTCGGAAGACCTGTTCAGCAATCCAACTGCCGCACAAACGATGCAAGAACCAGGGAAGCAGAAAAGCTACGCCGCAGTATAGAACTCCCAGGTGGTCTCTATCACGAGCAGTATACCTGTTTTGCATACTATTCCGCAGCCTGCCCCTGGAAAGGACATGTTAAATAGTCCCGCTTTTGCTTATCGCACTATTTGTATCGTTCTGCTTCGATCGCAGCCTTTCTATAAACAATGCATAGCTTTTGTCTACTTTTGCATTATTGTTTTTTACAAATATATGTTCATTAACGACATGTTGCACCCGTACACTTTGGTAGGGTCAATACGCCAGGGGCTTCAGTACCCCCCCCCCCAATATGGTGTGAGAAGTCCGAACACTTTAACAAGTACAGCACCCCGAACTTAGAGTATTATATGCATCGGCTCCGAATCATGTCTTGGGTCAATAGTTGGGTTTGCCCGGCTCCTATGTTTTGGTGCCTTACGTTCCGTTGTATCGGCTAAGGTAGCACTAGGAGAACTACTGCAATTGTGCCCCAGTTGAGCTGGGCGGAGCACCTCAGTAGAGAAAGCTAAAACTAACTGTCATGATGAAGCGAGAGACTGGGCGCTGTTCGAGAGGTTTTTCGAGTCCCTAAAGGCTTATGCCGCTTAGAGCGAGGAGTCGGCTTTGTCCGGCCAAAGGCGTGGATAGTGCCCCGAACTCGGTCTTCCGAATACTAGGGGCTTCGCAGAAATTTAAAATTATAGAATTCTATGGCTAAGTGAGAGTGTTCAAGCATTATAGTCTGATTGCCTTGTTCGTTGTGCTGAGCGCCTCCCTCAAAGGACCCAAACATGGGAAAAAGAGCGCTCAGGTTCATCCTGAACACCCCAACACTAGTGGCACGGGGGCAGAAGCTGACGATTGGCCATATCTCAATTTTGATAAACAGCCGCACAGAAAGTAATATTTTAAATTCAAAAAGCATTGCTTAGCGCATATGAACAAGTTTTCAGCGCATAGGACACTACGAGCGAGTTTACTCAAAAATTAAATCCATGGAACATTCATCCGCCACAAGGCGGGCACCCTTCAGAACGTCCTTATAATAGTTCTCGAGCTTGCGATGCTCTTTCCCCGGCGGTGGCCCGTCCTTCACAAGCTTCTCACCATCCAGCTTGCCCAAGTGCACCTTAGCGTGGGCAAGGGCCCTACGGGCACCTTCGAAGCAAACAGAGTGCTTGATGACCTCGAGCCTTGGACAGGCCTCCACCAGCCGCCGCACCATCCCAAAGTAGCTCCCAGGCAGAGCCTCTCCAGGCCACAGCCGAACTATGAGATCCTTCATGGCCTGTTCGGCTACCTTGTGGAGCCTGACTAGCTGCTTCAGCTGGTCACTCAGGGGCACAGGGTGTTCGGCCTCAGCATACTGAGACCAGAACACCTTCTCCGTCGAGCTGCCCTCTTCGGCTCGATAGAATGCGGCGGCATCGGACACGCTACGGGGAAGATCTGCGAATGCTCCTGGAGAGCTCCGGATTCGGGTAAGTAACAAGAAGCTCACTTTTACAAGTTTGCTTTGCATAAAGAATGCCTTACCCGCCGCTATCTTTTTCACCGCATCCAACTCCTGGAGGGCCTTCTGGGATTCAGCCTTGGCAGACTTGGCATTTTCAATCGCTATCGCGAGCTCGGACGCTCGCGTCTTTGAGTCAAGCTCCAAACTCTCATGTTTTTTCATGAGAGTCTGGAGCTCTTGCCGCACCTCGCCAACCTAGGCTTCATACCTCTCCCGCTCGGAGCGCTCCGTGGCCGCTCTCTTCTCGGCCTCGGCCAATGCTTGCTTGAGGGTCGCCACCTCAGTTGTGGCCCCTACAATAGTCATGGTAGTCCCGTCATATTTTTGCAATTGCGCTTTTATATTTTTGTTTTTTCTATAAGGTATCTCTTACCTTCTTTCTCCTCGAGCTGCCGCTTGGCAAGGCCGAGCTCTAGCTCGGAACGCTCGAGGCCCTGCTTCAGTGTGCCCACCTCCGCAGTCAGTGCGGCGGTCGCCAGCAGCGAAGCTTGCATACGCATATTGACTCCTTTTCTGTTAGACTCCTACGAATTTTATTAGATCCTCTATTCAGCTTTCCTTTCCGAACGCCAAACAGAGCATAAGGGGCTACTGTCTATGCGGTAATATTTTTACATATTCTGTACTTACCTCGAAGCCTATTAGAAGGCTGGCACAAGCTTCAGTCAGTCCGCTCTTCATGGACTGAACCTTCTGGATCACCGCACTCACAATAGTGCGGTGCTCCTCGTTGACGGAGGCACCGTTAAGCACCTCCAGCAGATTGTCCGGCGCCTCCGGTTGGACGGGGGCTGCCGGCTCAGTAGGCTTGCTCCTCTTGGAAGGAGTTCGCCTACCGCGGTCCGGAAGTGTTGACGATTCCGGCGCGGTGTCCGGCTCAAGGCCGGACTTGGAGCCCTGGGGAGTTTTATCCCCTTCATTCCTGGAGTCCGGGAGGTCGCCTTGTGGCGCCTCCAGGACCACCTCCTCCTGGCTTGGAACATGTTAGGACAACACTTCGGCATCGTCCGTAGGGCGGGGGGAGGTAGCCGTCGGAAGTGAATTCACATCCGACGAATCCAGGGAGCCGCTCGATAACTCGTCGAGCCCGGCCTTGGGCGGACTGCATAATCATATCCGACATAAGGAAAGGTTGTGCCATAAAGGAGTATTATAAATTATTCCGGCATCCGAATAACTTACGATCTCGCCGGGCGCTTGGCCCTGTGTGGCCACTCCTCTTCGCCGTCGGCAGCGTCGGCGGAGTAGTCCGGAGGAGGAGTCCTTCTCTCCCTGGACCCCTCGGCCTCCCCTGTCGGGGCGTCCTTTCTCTTCTTCCTCCCCCCACTGGAGGGGGAGAGGTTTCTTCTTCCTCCTCCTCGTTTTCGTGGGAGGAGCCCGTTTCGGATTCATTGGATGATGAATCCGACACCTCCGGGCGCCGGGAACTCTTTTGAGTCCCTGTGGCCTTCTTCTTGGCCTTCTTCTCCGGCACCACATAAGGTGCCGGAGCCAGTAGCTTCGCTAGGTGAGCATCGGCTGGGTCTTCGGGCAAAGGGGCCGGATAGTCGATCTGTCCAGACTTTGCCTGCCAATCCTGTCAAAGGAAAGGGAGATTAGATCCCGCATAGAGTCAAACTATGGAAAACTAACATCCTGTAGAAGGTAAAAATAGCTTACCGCACTAGCGTGACGCTGCGTGCTGAATCCGCAGTCCTCGGAAGCGGATGCGGGAGCCTCGGCGCCTTTGAATAGCACCTTCCAGGCGTCCTCGTACGTCATGTCGAAGAGCCTGCTCAGGGTTTGGTGCTGCGCCGGTGTAACGCCCCGGATGTAACTTTCCATAATTGTAACTCCAACTCTTGCCATTTCCGGCGATGTGATATGTTATTTCCTCCGTGGTTGGGTTTTGTCTGTTGTTTTGCATTGTGTTCATGTCATGCATCTCATCTCTTAGCATCATGCGCATTGCATCTGCATGTTTTCATAAAACTCGTAGCCGTTCGCAGTTGCCCTTTCTCTCTTTGCCTCCGTTGTCATTTTGTCAGGCCCTTGTCCTCGTTGACCTTTCTCGGACCCCCTCGTGTGCGTGTCCGAAACTCTCCCGAACCCGACTCGGGCTGTCGTTATCGTGGATCCGGATCATCCCCTAACATCTACAAAACATCTCCGTTTTCTCTTTTGGACTCCCTAACCCATTTATTCCGGTCCGCCCGATCGCGATCGGAGGATCCAAATCATCCCCTTTCGTATATATATATATAGCCCCTAGTCCATTTCTAGACCAAACCCTAATTTCTAGGGATCCTCCCGAGCGCCTCCACTCTTCCTGTCTCCTCCTCATCGGGATCCTCCCCGATCCAAAAATCCCTTCCTCGTTTTCAGATCCACCCAATCCCCCCACGATCCAACCAGCAACCGCAACCCTGCACCCCTCGCTCCAGCGTGCCCGTGCCCGAGAGCCTCCCTGCTCGCTCGATCTGGGTTCGAGAGGGAGCTCCTCCTGTTTGCTCCTCCCTCCGTGGCGCCGTCGCCGCCGTTGAACCCAGAGCCGGCCTCCCGCGCTCGACATCGTTCCCGTCCTCTTCGTCACGCGTGTGCCCGCCTCCTCGTCCCTGTGCCCGCAGGTGCTGAGGCCACTTATCTGCTCGATCCCGAGAAGATCACGAGCACCTCGTCCCCGTTGCTTCGATCTCCAGCGAGCAGCCGAGCACCAGGCCGAGCCCCTGCCTCTCCATCTCTATTTCCTCTCACCGCCGCTCCTGGCTCTGGTTCTCCCCCTTACCCCGTCTCTCTTTTTCTCTGTATCAGGAGACCACCATGGCTGCCACGATGGTCCACAGCCGTTCGGCCTCTAGGAGCCCAGCAAGACAGCCGCCGCCGGCCTCCGTTTCGTCCTGAGCGCCGCCAAGCCAAGTCCGACAATCAAGCGCTGGATTTGGTCGACCTCGCCGCCCCACGCCTTCTTGCACGTCGTCCCCGTCCCTGCCGGACCTGCCGCTGACCCTTGCTTCCTCTGCTTCGAGCGACAGGTCGATGCCGCCTGCGTTGCCTCTGCATCGAGCCATGACCCAGCCCCGTTGACCGCGACCGCTCCACGCGCACGCCCAGCTCCCTTCGCTCGTTGACCTCGGCTCCCTCAAGCCCGGTGCCGCCAAGATGCTTCCTCCACTCCTTCCAGGACGAGGTGCCGCCCCCCTGTTGCGTTGACCCGTTCCAGTGCGTGCGTGGACAAGCACCAAGGGCCAGCGTCCCGGCCTTCCTCCCCCTCTCCACAGTTCCGGGCCAAGGCCCATGGTGAGCGCCCAGCCGCCCCCTGTTTCGGCCCAGAGTCTATTTTTTTTAGGCTCTGCGATTTTGTCCATTTTCCAGAGTATTACAGATTTGCAGAAAAACACATCCATGTTCATGCATCAATAATCCACAAACCGTGCATCGGATTAAAATGTCTTAAATATGTAAATGCTCAGAAATTTTGTGTAGTTTACTAATATGCCACTTTCATCTATGTTAAAAATGTTTAAAATGTTGTTTGCATTAATTTGCTTAAATGCCATGCTAAAATGATTTATTTCATAACTAAACAACCGTAGTTCGGATTTAAATAAATTATATATGTAAATGGGGTGGAAAAATGCCTAGTTTAACTTGGTGCCATTACTTTGCATGTTTAACAACTCTAAAATATGGTTTAGGGCAGAACAGTACCAAATTCATAATATGCACATGAGGATTTTTTGGACTTGTTGTTTTGTTGTTCCGGCCTCATTTAAACTTGCCTAGTTAGGTAGTTTTCATATGCTTCACCCCTTGCCATGTTTAATAACATTTAACATTGTTGGCTACATAAACGAGATTGAACTAAATAACTTGTCGTGGTGTTTCGTCAATATGCAACTCGTTGCATATTGAGCTCCACTTAACTTGTAGTGTTGTTTGTTGCACTTTTCCATGCCATGCTATTTAAACCGGACATGCATCATCCTTGGTTGTGCATCATGCCATGTTTATGTGATGGTTGTTTTACTATGTTGTTTGTTTGTTTCCGGGTTGCTTCTCTCGTTAGCTTCGGTTTCGTTCCGGAGTTGTGAGGATTCATTCGACTACGTCCGTTTGTCTTCTTCATGGACTCGTTCTTCTTCCTTGCGGGATCTCAGGCAAGATGACCATACCCTCGAAATCACTTCTATCTTTGCTTGCTAGTTGCTCGCTCTTTTGCTATGCCTATGCTGCGATACCTACCACTTGCTTATCATGCCTCCCATATTGTTAAACCAAGCCTCTAACCCACCTTGTCCTAGCAAACCGTTGTTTGGCTATGTTACCGCTTTGCTCAGCCCCTCTTATAGCGTTGTTAGTTGCAGGTGAAGATGAAGTTTGTTCCTTGTTGGAACATGGAGATGTTGTTCCTTGCTGGAACATGTTTACTTGTTGGGATATCACAATACATCTTATTTAATTAATGCATCTATATACTTGGTAAAGGGTGGAAGGCTCGGCCTTATGCCTGGTGTTTTGTTCCACTCTTGCCACCCTAGTTTCCGTCATATCGGCATTATGTTCCCGGATTTTGCGTCCCTAACGCGGTCGGGTGATTTATGGGACCCCCTTGACAGTTCGCTTTGAATAAGACTCCTCCAGCAAGGCCCAACAATGGTTTTACCATTTGCCTCACCTATGCCCTTTTATTTCCCTTGGGTTTCCGGAGCCCGAGGGTCATCTTCATTTTACCTCCCCGGGCCAGTTCTCCTTCGAGTGCTGGTCCAAACCGTCAGCCGCCGGTGGCCACCAGGGGCAACTCTGTTCGCCTACCGGAAGTTTGGACAATCCGGTGTGCCCTGAGACCGAGATATGTGCAGCTTCTATCAGGATTTGTCGGCACATCCGGGCGGCTTTGCTGGTCTTGTTTTATTACTATCGAAATGTCTTGTAGCCGGGATTCGGAGACTGATCGGGTCTTCCCGGGGAGAAGGAATATCCTTCGTTGATCGCGAGAGCTTGTCATGGGCTAAGTTGGGACACCCCTGCAGGGTTTGAAATTTCGAAAGTCGTGCCCGCGGTTATGTGGCAGATGGGAATTTGTTAATGTCCGGTTGTAGAAAACCCGAAGTTGATCTTAATTAAAATACATCAACCGTGTGTGTAACCGTGATGGTCTCTTCTCGGCGGAGTCCGGGAGGTGAACACGGTGTTGGAGTTATGCTTGACGTAAGTAGTTTCAGGATCACTTCTTGATCATAGTTGTTCGACCATGATTTTGCGTTCTCTTCTCGCTCTCATTTGCGTATGTTAGCCACCAGATATGCTAGTCGCTTGCTGCAGCTCCACCTCACTACCCTGTCCTACCTTTAAGTTTAAATAGTCTTGATCTCGCGGGTGTGAGATTGATGAGCCCCCGTGACTCACAGATTCTACCAAAACAGTTGCAGGTGCCAACGATGCCAGTGCAGATGACACAACCGAGCTCACGTGGGAGTTCGACGAGGAACGTGGTCGTTACTATGTGTCTTTTCCTGATGATCAGTAGTGGAGCCCAGTTGGGGTGATTCGGGGATCTGTGTAGCATTTGGGGTAGTCTTCTTTCATTTTGGTTCCGTAGTCGGACCTTGAGTGTAATCTGGATGATGAATGTGTATTTATGTATTGTGTGAAGTGGCGACTGTAAGCCAACTATGTATCTTTCCCTTATGTATTACATGGGTTGTGTGAAGATTACCTCACTTGCGACATTGCTTTGAATGCGGTTATGCCTCTAAGTCGTGCCTCGACACGTGGGAGATATAGCCGCATCGAGGGCGTTACAGCCGGGTCAAACTCCCAATATTGAAAGCCCGTTTTTCACACGGGAGGATCCGGCGGATGAGCATAACCTGGACTACGTTGACAAGCTTGAGCTGCTTGTTCACCAGGGTTTGGATGCATTTTGCAATCCGATTACCTCTCCTTTATTGCCCCACGACAAGCCCGTCTCTTTCCAAGACGTGAGCTGTGTAGGGGGTCCGGACCGGAACTCGGGGGCTGCAACCCATTCGGGGTCGCGCGGTTCGGTGATGTAAAACCACCCCGATTGCCACCCCTTCAGGGTCTCCACAAAGGAGCCCTCGAGCCATAGGACGTTGGCTATCTTGCCCGCCATGGCACCTCCGCACTCCGCCTGGTTGTCACGCACCACCTTAGGCCTGACGTTGAAAGTCTTGAGCCATAGGCCGAAATGGGGGCGGACACAGAGGAAAGCCTCGCACACGACGATAAACGCCGAGATGTTGAGGACGAAGTTCGGGGCCAGATCGTGGAAATCTAGGCCATAGTAGAACATGAGCCCCCGGACGAATGGGTGGAGAGGAAAGCCAAGTCCGCGGAGGAAGTGGGGGAGAAACACTACCCTCTCATGGGGCCTTGGGGTGGGGAGGATCTACCCTTCTTCGGGAAGCCGGTGCACGATGTCGTTAGACAAGTATCCGGCTTTCCTCAGTTTTTGACGCGTCCCTCCGTGACGGAGGAGACCATCCACTTGCCTCCCGCTCCGGACATGGCTGGAGAAGGTCGAGGTGGGAAGTGTGGACTTGGGCGCTGGAGCTCGAGTGCGCGGAAGATGGATAGGCAAAGGAGGAAGAAGGCGTAGGTAAAAAGGTGGATCCTTATCCCCTTATATGGGCGGACGCGGCTATGCGTCCCCATCAGGCTGATAAAACTCGCTTATCTCCCAAGCGCCATAATCAATGGCGCGGTTGGGTTAACCACGTCCGTATTGATGAGAATCCCATAAATAAGGGGACATGATCTCTGCTTTGACAAGACGTGCCAAGGAAACCACCTCGCAAAATGCGCTGAGGTGGGGGAGTAAAGACGGTTCGAATAAAGACTTGCCCATGGTGTGGTGTCACGCTACGGAATACGTCAGCAAATTAGATTTGTGTAAATCTTATTCTCTCTATGGCAATATGTGGAAACTTATTTTGCAGAGCAGGACACTATCCTTAGTGTTCAAAATCTTCTATGATGTATTTGGAGGAAGAACCCGACTTGCAATGCCGAAGACAATCTGCGCGTCGGACTCGTCGTCATTGAAGCCTGGTTCAGGGGCAACTGAGGGAGTCCTGGATTAGGGGGTGTTCGGATAGCCAGACTATACCTTCAGCCAGACTCCTGGACTATGAAGATACAAGATTGAAGACTTCGTCCCATGTCCGGGAGGGACTTTCCTTGGCGTGGAAGGCAAGCTTGGCGATACGGATATATAGATCTCCTACCATTGTAACCGACTCTGTGTAACCCTAACCCTCTCTGGTGTCTATATAAACCGGAGGGTTTTAGTCCGTAGGACAACATATAACAACCATACCATAGGCTAGCTTCTAGGGTTTAGCCTCCTTGATCTCGTGGTAGATCTACTCTTGTACTACCCATATCATCAATATTAATCAAGCAGGACATAGGGTTTTACCTCCATCGAGAGGGCCCTAACCTGGGTAAAACTTCGTGTCCCTTGTCTCCTGTTACCATCCGCCTAGACGCATAGTTCGGGACCCCCTACCCGAGATCCGCCGGTTTTGACACCGACATCCGTGTCTTCCGGGTCATGGCCACTGCAAAAGCCTCGATCGCTGGGGACTTGTACCGACCGCCGTCCTCCGTTTGTTTGTTGGCTTTTAACGCAGATCGATGAGAAGTACTTGTGGACCTCTCCTTTGCAGGTTTTGACGGATGTGCATCTGCCACCGTTGTAGTAGGTACTGGATACTGTAGCTTGATGTTTCCAGTACTAGTTGAAGACTTTGAGGTAATAGTATTTGGGCTGTTGTGCTACTGCTCAAAAATTCTTGCTGCCTTTGCCTCAGGAAACATACGTGTACAGCAACGGCCAGTTCGGCTTTGTATCCATCTTGGATTCGACGATTTGGATAGATGCTTGGGCCTCTGTCCTAGATACGAGTAGCAGCTTTTGGGTCGAATCTTCAATGAAAACTTTCGTTATCTTGGCGACTTATGGCGACATACAGACGCATAACCCGAACTCTCACCTCAACCTTGCTCGCGCTGCTCAAACCGGCTTTCTTTATGCGAAAATTTGCAAACTTCTCGAACCCTAAAAAAGATCCCTCGAAGAACTCAACACCACCGTGCGCAGGCCCATGGTGGGCGCCAACTATTGTGGAATTGTCACGACAGATGTCCTTAGTGTCAGGACTTAGTCGCGAGGCTAACGCATCTATGCGGTAGCTTGAGAGGGGCTGATCGGGACGCGAGACGTAACACATAAGTCAAGGATTTAGACAGCTTCGGGCCCCGGGAAACATCATCCGGTAATAGCCCTACATGCTATTTGTGGCTAGATCTCATTATGCTCATCAGGGAGACGCCGCATAAGCCGGCTCCCCTTTAGTTGTGTCTAGCCCTAGAGATTATTGTTTCTTGCTTCTTGTCCCTCTTGGGGGAGCCCTGCCCCTCCTTATATAAGTTGAAGGGGTGGGTTACATGTGGAGTCCTAGTAGGACTAGGACTTGTCTATCTTCTCTTACAAGTCGAATACAAGTCCGGATCTTGCTTCCTCGTAAAGGAAATATTCGTCATCCCTTTCCTCTTAAGCCGGCCCATCATAACATGAGCCGGCCTTCTGGGCTTTGGGCCTTGTTGTCCATCTGACCCGCCCGCCGGGTTACTAATGAGTCGCTAGGCTCGTGTGTCGTCATGCCAGTTGACCGCCAGACGCGTGAGTCGCCAATCCTCCGGCTGGTTTCGATGAAGCGCCAAGTCCGGCCGGGTCATACTTCCGGCCGGGTCATACCGCGGGGTATATCCCCGACAGGAGTAGCAATGTAGAATTCTTCAGCATACAATGCAGGCCAGGCATCAATGCAGGCCCCCAAGTGTCAAGTATCTTTGCTTGCAAAATGCTTGGGACTTAATGTTATTTTACCATGATCCTGATGATAACCCGGCATCAATGCAGGCCACCATAAGTCAATTTGAGTCGGAGATGGCTGACCTGAAGAGCCGCCTGGCAGCCCAGGAACTTGAAATTCAAAAATCCAACTCCAAGTTTGAATTCAGTGTCTCTGAACAAGAGAAGTTGAAGAAGAATTTTGAGTCAGAGAAGAAAACCTGGGCTGATGAAAAGGCCTTACTGGTTACCCGGGCCGAGACAACAGAAGCATCACTTGCGGAAGCAAAAACTGAGCTGTCCGGCTTAAAGCGCCATATATCTCAAATGGAATCAGCCATCTTCGGTAAGTGATGATATGTAAACGTTTAGTACTGCAAGCCTTCCTTTGATGACCACTTTAATTATTACCTCCAGCTCACCTTGTGTTTAATAATGTAGGCCCCAGGAGCATAAACCTCAAGCAGAACACGCTGATCAAGCTGAAGGCAGTGTATACTCTGGTGGAACAGCTCTACACCGGGTCACAACATGCTCTGGCTATTGTGGCTTTATCAAATGACGTTCCTTATCTCTTATAAGATGTGCTGAAGCGGCTTGATGTGTTACCTCAGCGGGTCCAAGAACTAAGGCGGGCGTCCGCAGGAGCCGGGGCTATAGCTGCGTTGAGCCAGGCTAAAGCATGGATTCCAGAGCTAGACCTAGCTGACCTCGCTCTTGGGTACCCGAGTCTGAAGGAGGACGGGACCTTATTTGATGAACAAGATTTCACTGCCTGTGTCAAAGATATACGCTCTGTGGCTACTCTCATTGGGAATGATACTGACCTTACCAAGTATCAGCCGGGCTATGACAGCGAGAACCAGAGGATCCCAACACCTCATTATAATGAAGTCGGCATGATCCCTCCAACTCGTAAGCATACCTTTTCCCCTGAAGTCGACCCAATCTGTTTAATAGATGATGAAGCTGAGTTTGAAGCCTTGAGTGGCATTGACTGGGCCTCATCAACCTTCCAGGACAGGGCAGCCGACGGAGAAGCGGAGAAGGATAACCCGGAATCTTCGAGCCAACCAAAGGAGTAAAGACGTCGGGCGTCATATACTTATTTCTTTGTGAAAACAATGCCTCACTATTCAGACTCGGGGAGTCTTGTAATAGGGTAGAAAAAACTCTCGATTTTTGTCATGTCTTCATGCATGTTTATGGCGCTTAATGTTTCCTTAAGCCGCCATCGCTATATACTTCCAGCTTTTATTGATCTTCTAGTTCCTATTTAAAAAGTTGCTTGCCTTATCCTGCATATGAGACAAGCAGAAATCCCTTGGCGATTTACCGCGTCGGGGGTTACATAAAGTATTGATAACCCGGAGGGTACACTAAATAACCTTAGGAAGGCCGACTTATGATTAAACCTTTTAGACATAATCATAACAGCATACCTTTGATTCTTGCGGTTATCTTACCGGCTTACATGACCCAACCCATGAGGGTAAGTTTAACTCCTGAAAGTTGGCATATATAAAGTTCACCTGTCACTTAACAACCTGAGGCAACCAATATTAAACCGGTGGAACAAAATCCACTCCAGAGTACTTTCAAGAGGGTCTCAAGATAATTAAATATTTACACTTACAAAGTATAACAAATAATAAACAAAATTTAAAGGCTTGTGATTCGAATACGATCAGTGAAATGTTCCAAAGCGGTTAAGCTAAGATTCGGATACGATCATATAGTCCCCAGTGGCTTTGGCGATGCCGATCAAGTGGGTATCGACAGCTATGTTCTCTTTGGTTCGAATACGACCTATGTTTGAACAGGAAGCCCCCAAGTGACCATAAGAGTTGTTTAATGATGCTGATTCGAATACGATCCACGTCAGACCCAAAGGGGTTAAGCTATGATTCAAATATGATCAAGAAGCCCCCAAGTGGGTTTGGCAGTATGCCGATCAAGTGGGTATCGACAGCTATGTTCTCTTTGGTTCGAATACGACCTATGTTTGAACAGGAAGCCCCCAAGTGATCATGGCTAGATTCAGATATGATCATAAGCCGGACCAAAGGGAAAGCCGGATTCAGATATGATCCGCTCCCTGTTGGTTGTTTCCACCACCTGATAAAAAAGACATATAAACCTTTAAGGGTGAAAAGGACAGAGGTCCCGCTTTATTGCTTTATATAATATATACATCATCAAAATATATACATCTTGAGAGCCGGTGGCTCAAGTATAGTAGGGCCGAAGATGGGCGATATTCCACGACCGGCGGGTCTCCTCCTCCGACTTACGTGAGTCTTTGTGCTCTCGAACATCTATAAGGTAGTATGACCCATTGTTCAGATTTTTGCTGACCACAAAGGGTCCTTCCCACGGAGGGGATAGCTTGTGCATATCAGACTGATCCTGGATGAGCCAGAGTACTAAGTCGCCTTCCCGAAAGGTTCTGCTTCTAACCCGACGGCTGTGATAGCGGCACAGGTCTTGCTGGTAAATCGCTGAGCGGGCTATTGCCAAGTTTCGCTCCTCATCCAACAATTCAAGTGCATCCTGACGAGATTTTTCATTATCAGCCTCAACGTAAGCCGCCACACGGGGTGAGTCATGCCGGATGTCACTTGGCAGGACTGCCTCTGCTCCGTACACCATGAAGAAAGGTGTGTAACCCGTAGATCTGTTTGGCGTAGTGTTGATACTCCACGGCACAGAGGGTAGCTCCTCCACCCAACGACCCGGAGTCCGCTGTAAGGCGACCAAGAGCCGGGGTTTGATACCCTTCAGGATCTCCTGATTAGCTCTTTCTACTTGACCATTGGATTGAGGATGGGCGACAGCCGAAACGTCGAGCCGGATATGTTCTCGTTGACAGAACTCTTCCATGGCACCCTTGGAGAGATTAGTGCCATTATCAGTTATGATGCTGTGTGGAAAACCAAAAATGAAAGATCACCTTCTTCATGAACTGAACCGCCGTGGCTGCATCACACTTACTGACCAGCTCTGCCTCAACCCACTTTATGAACTTATCCACTGCCATCAGGAGATGTGTCTTTTTGTCTTTAGACCTTTTGAAAGGTCCAACCGTATCAAGCCCCCAGACTGCAAACGGCCAAGTAATTGGAATCATCCTCAACTCTTGAGTCGGCACATGAGCTCGTCGTGAGAATTTTTGACATCCGTCACATTTACTGACTAAATCCTCCGCGTCAGCATGAGCCGTCAGCCAATAGAAACCATGATGGAAAGCCTTGGCCACAAGAGATTTTGAGCCGGCATGATGACCGCAATCCCCTTCATGGATCTCACGAAGTATCTCCTGACCCTCCGCAGGCGACACACGACGTTGAAACGCCCCAGTGACGTTGCGATGATGTAACTCACCATGAACAATTGTCATGGACTTGGACCGTCGGGGGATTTGTCTTGGCAAGGTCTCATCCTCAGGTAACTCTCCCCAGGTCATATAGGCCAAATATGCCACTGTCCAATCTGGGATGACGTGAAGAGCCGCTACCAGCCGTGCCTCCGGGTCTGGCACCGCTAGGTCTTCCTCTATAGGCACTTTGACCGAAGGGTTATGCAAAACATCGAGAAAGGTGTTAGGCGGCACCGGCTTACGCTGAGATCCCAGCCGGCTTAAGGCATCAGCCACCTCATTCTTCCTTCGATCAATGTGCTCCACTTGATAACCTTTGAAGTGTCCTGCCACCGTATCAACTTCACGACGGTAAGCCGCCATAAGGGGATCCTTGGAGTCCCACTTGCCTGGCACCTGTTGAGCCACGAGATCTGAGTCGCCCAAGCACCGTACCCAGCTCAAATTCATCTCTTTGGCCATCCGGAGACCATGGAGTAAGGCCTCATACTCAGCTGCATTGTTAGTACAAGGAAACATAAGCCGCAGTACATAACAAAATTTGTCACCTCGAGGGGAAGTTAAAACAACTCCAGCCCCTGAGCCTTCTAACTGCCTGGACCCATCAAAAAGAATAGTCCAATATGTGTTATCTGGCTTCTCCTCAGGTGCCTGCAACTCTGTCCAATCATTGATAAAATCCACCAGGAATTGAGATTTGATAGCAGTCCGAGGCATGTATTTCAAAACATGAGGCCCAAGTTCAATGGCCCACTTGGAGACTCGTCCTGTGGCCTCTCTATTCGGTATGATGTCTCCCAAAGGGGCAGAGCTTACCACAGTGATAGGATGACCTTGGAAGTACTGCTTCAGCTTCCGGCTTGCCATGAACACTCCGTAAACAAGTTTCTGCCAATGTGGATACCTTTGTTTAGACTCAATGAGCACCTCACTGATGTAGTAAACCGGCCGTTGAACCGGATGCTCCTTGCCAGCCTCCTTGCGCTCCACCACGATGGCAACACTGACGGCTCGCGAATTAGCAGCCACATATAACAGGAATGGCTCTCTATCAATGGGAGCCGCAAGGACCGGCGGCTCAGACAACTGTCTCTTTAAGTCTTCAAAAGCAACATTAGCAGCGTCACTCCAGACAAAAGTGTCCGTTTTCTTCATCATCTGATATAGTGGTAGGGCCTTCTCACCTAACCGGCTTATGAATCGGCTTAAGGCGGCGACACGACCTGCCAATCGCTGAACATCATTGATGCACGCCGGTTTAGCCAAAGAGGTGATTGCCTTGATCTTCTCCGGATTAGCTTCAATGCCTCTGTTTGAGACCAGAAAACCCAAAAGCTTGCCTGCAGGTACACCAAATACACACTTGTCCGGGATAAGCATCATCTTATAAACCCGGAGATTATCAAAGGTCTATTTTAAATCAGATATTAAGGTTTCCTTCTCCCTGGATTTCACCACGATGTCATCCACATAAGCATGAACATTACCCCCAATCTTACCGTGGAGACAGTTCTGCACACATTGCTGATAAGTCGCCTGGTCACTCTTGAGCCCAAACGGCATACATACATAGCAGAAGGCTCCAAATGGAGTGATGAAAGCCGTCTTCTCCTGGTCCTTAACTGCCATCTTGATCTGATGATAACCAGAGTAAGCATCCAAAAAGCTCAAACGCTCACAACCCGCCGTAGCATCAATGATTTGATCAATGCGGGGCAGAGCAAAAGGATCAGCTGGACAGGCCTTGTTTAAGTCCGTGTAATCCACACACATCCGCCAGGTGCCGTTTTTCTTGAGCACGAGCATCGGGTTAGCCAACCACTCCGGGTGAAAAACTTCAACAATAAACCCGGCCGCCAAGAGCTGGGCCACCGCCTCTCCTCATTGAACCGCCGAAGAAACTACCTGACCGGCTTATACTTCGGATCAATATTTAGAGTGTGCTCAGCGAGTCCTCTCGGTACACCCAGCATGTCAGAAGGCTTCCATGCAAAGATGTCCCGGTTCTCACGGATGAACTCGATGAGCGCGCTTTCCTATTTAGGATCCAATTTGGCACTGATACTGAACTACTTAGATGAATCACCCGGAGTAAAATCAACGAGCTTGGTTTCAGCAGTGACTTAAACTTCATTGTCGGGTCATGCTCTGTGGTTGTCTTCTTCAGGGAGGTCATATCTGCCGGGTCAACATTATCTTGATAAAACTTCAATTCCTCTACTGCACACACAGACTCAGCATAAGCTGCATCGCCTTCCTCACATTCTAGGTCTACCTTTCGACTTCCATGGACGGTGATGGTACCTTTGTGACCTGGCATCTTAAGCTGTAGATAAACATAACACGGTCGTGCCATAAACTTGGCATAAGCCGGCCACCCAAACAGAGCATGATATGGGCTCTTGATTTTGACCACCTCAAACGTCAATTTCTCAGCCTTGGAATCATATTCATCTCCAAAGGCCACCTCCAGTTCAATCTTACCAACTTGGTAAGCCGACTTTCCAGGCACCACACCATGAAAAATAGTGTTAGACGTCTTCAAATTCTTATCAGTCAACCCCATGCGTCGAAAGGTCTCATAATAGAGGATATTGATGCTGCTACCTCTGTCCATGAGTACCTTAGTGAATTTATATCCACCAACCTAAGGCGCTACCACCAGGGCTAACTGACCCGGATTATCAACCCGGGGAGGGTGATCTTCCCTGCTCCATACAATGGGCTGCTCTGACCATCTCAGGTAGCGAGGAACTGCCGGCTCAACAGAGTTCACAGCCCTTTTATGAACTTTTTGGTCATGTTTGCACAAGCTGGTGGTGAACACATGATACTGCCCACTATTCAGTTGCTTCGGGTGGCTTTGATAACCCGATTGCTGCTGCTGTTGTCCTCCTTGACCAGACTGCTGTTGATTATAACCGCCCTGATTTCCCTGAAAGCCGGAACTTGAACCGCCGCCCGGGCCATGAAAGCGACCGGCACCTGAACCGCCTCCCGACCCATGATTGCCATCAAACGTGTTGGAATTCTTGAAGGCCTTCATGATTGCGCAGTCTTTCCACAAGTGGGTGACGGGTCGTTCCTGGGTGCCGTGTCTCGGGCAGGGCTCATTGAGTAGCTGCTCAAGAGATGGGCCTGACCCTCTAGATCGAGGGGACGGTTTTCCCTTACGTCTCTGATTGTTACCCTGCGTGTTGGCGTTGGCCATGAATTCCGGGTTACCCTCCCCCTTACGCTTATTGCCTCCTTGATTCGCCGGGTTATGCTGCTGACCCTTTCCATTGTCGTTCTTCTTTCCCTTCCCTGTCTTTTCCTCATCAGACGCGCGATCCTTGGTACTATCAGAGTCGGCGTATTTGACTAAAGCTGCCATCAGCGTACCCATATCATTGCAATCATGCTTAAGGCGCCCCAGTTTCTGCCTTAGCGGCTCAAAGCGGCAATTCTTTTCCAGCATGAGCACTGCAGAGCCGGCATCCATCTTATCAGACGAATGTATTATCTCCTTGACCCGGCGCACCCAATGAGTTGTGGATTCACCCTCCTCCTGCTTACAATTTGTCAAGTCCACAATCGACATAAATTGCTTGCAAGTATCTTTGAAGTTCTGGATGAATCGGGCCTTTAGCTCTGCCCATGAACTAATGGAATTGGGTGGCAAACCCTTTAACCAAGACCGGGCCGTTCCATCCAACATCATGGTGAAGTACTTAGCCATTATTGCGTCGCTGACCTCCAACAGCTCCATGGCCATCACATAACTTTCGATCCACGCTCCGGGCTGTAAGTCGGTCGTGTAATTCGGCACCTTTCGAGGTCCCTTGAAGTCTTTGGGAAGACGTACATTACGCAGAGCCGGCGCCAAACAAGGAACACCGCCGGTTCTAGTAGCTACTCCCGCCTCAACGGAAGTTGTCGGGTACTCTGGGAAATCCTGATGAGCCGTCTGTTGAGCCGCCACCTGAGCCGCCCGCTCATCCTCCTGACGTACCTGGTCTTTTACCGGGTTATAGCCACCGTGCTGGTTACGGTGCTGGGCGTTGCTGGACAAGGCTTCTGACTCCATGTGCCTGCTGTAACTCAGACTCTGGTTTTGACGAGGCAGTGCTAACCAAGGCAGAGGAGTCAAATGAATCCTGTCCCGACTATAGGAATAAGTCTCTTGCTGAGCCAGAGCCGTCTGGACGAGTTCTCTGATCCTCCGGGTCTCCACCGCCGTCGGATCATCACCGTCCACTGGGAGAGCCGCCAAACGTGCCGATGTTGTGATTAAGTTCTCCATGTGATTGGGAAAGTGACCCGGTGGTATTGGTACATAGCGGGGCGGGGCCATACTTCCATGAGGGGGTGCCATCTCCCGAGGCTGAGCCGGTCTTCCCGCTCCAGCTGTCATGAACCGATTCACCTCCGGCGGGTTACTTGGGCAGGCTCCGGGTGTAGCGAAGAGGTTTCGTGCATCGTAGACCAGAGGCAAACGAGATTGAGTTTTCTGGTGTCTCCTCCTCATCACCTCGTTAGACGCGTTCAAGCACATCGTAAGCTGGAAAGCCTCTGACTGGAGCTGCTGCGCCCGTGTCTCCAAAGCCACCCGTTCAGTGGCCAATCTGGTGTCCTCAGCCGCTAAGGCTTCCTTGGCCTGAGCTATCTCCTCACGCACCTGTGCCACCTCCGCGTTATGATCATCTTGATTCGCAGGGATGAATGTAGCAGTTAATAGGGCCGTCAGTTTATCCATGAGATCCATTAGCACCTGAGCCAGCGGGCGCACAGGGCCTCCTGCCCCGGCTGCTCCTGACACGGACGTTATCGCCGTTGCGGCTATAGAGTTTTGGCCGGGTTGAGTCCCAGCCATGAAGATTCCTGCCCAGCATGGCGGCTCATAGGGGTCCGGAATACTGGAGCCATCGGAACAGCCCCCAAGCACGCCATCTTGAACCTGATATAATGAATCTGTTGAACCGGCGGACGAATCACCGTCAGAAAGAACGGTCGTCTCACCACCATCTTCAGATCCTTTAGGAAGTTCCTCTCCGTGGATGCAGCCCACGAAGGCACGCTTCATGACGGGTTGAACACGGGCGGGTCTCGCACGTTGTGCCGTCTCGACGAGGTCGGTGCCGTTATCCGGCTCAGGGCCCGGCTCACCAATCCGGCCGATGAAGACGTGTATTCTGCCAAAGGGGACCCGGTACCCGTACTCAATTGAGCCGGCGTCGGGGCCCCAGTCTTCTTCATCGATGTACATCTTGCCGCCACGACTCTTGGTCATCCGGCCAACTGCATATCCCTTGATCCCTGCCCTTCAAGAACTCAAATCCATCGTGCGCGCGCCCCACGGTGTTCGCCAACTGTTGTGGAATTGTCATGGCAGATGTCCTCTTGCAAGGACTTAGTCGTGGAGCCATCGCAACTAAGAAGCTTAAAGGGGTTAATCGGGACAAAGGACACGAGAGAGTTATACTAGTTCAGCCCCTTACGGTGAATGAAGGCCTACGTCTAGTTAGGTTGGTATTGATGAGGTTTCGATGACCAGGGAGCGGGATATGCTATGCCTGGATCTCGATCAGTTGTTTCTTGCCCTAAGCCGCCGGCGGGTCGTCCCCTTATATACACGGGTCGACGCCCTACGGCCTACAGAGTCCCGGCCGGCTCATAGAAAGTGTCCGGCTCGGTGACTAGTTATTTCTACCTTATGTTACAAGTCATGCCATCATGGCGATTTACCACTATGGGCCTTAAGCCGCCTGCGGGCCTTTAGACCCTTTATGAACTGCCATCTTCATGCTTGGTCTAGGGCTTCTTTCTGATGAGTCTTCTTTGCGTAACCCGGCCCCTCCTGGGTGGCTTACACAAATAGTTATATCCCCAACAATACCCGTGCTGAAATTTAAACTTATCCAGGGTTCGTTTGGCCTTTTTGTACACTAATTGAGTTTCCTAGGCATTTAATGTCTATAATTCAAATCTGAACTACATATACATGCTCCAGTTCACCAAAATGGCTAGAAAAGTTATACATGTGTCCTTGGGTGCATGCTTAGGTCCCATGCCAGGAATGGGAACGAAATACAACTGTACCGTTGTAATGGCTCATCCTCAAACATTTCAAATCTTGTTTTTTAAGTCCGCATAAATCCTAAACTCACCAGAAAGTCATCAAAGGTGGCATGGTGTCACGTCATGGCACATATATGTCGTGGTAAAAACATTGTCCAATTTGGGCCAAGCTATATTACAAACCTCTGACAAAAACTGGAGCTTCTCTCAGAGAAGCCTCATGGTTTCGATAGGGAAACGTGTCCCCCTTGTGGGCGAAACGTAATCACCGCCTCTTTTCGCCTTGTATTTTCTTCTACGGGCAAGATGGAACGACAGGATATCTGTGCTGAAATTTAAACTTATTCAGGGTTCGTTTGGCCTTTTTATACACTAATTGAGTTTCCTAGGCATTTAATGTCCATAATTCAAATCTGAACTATAAATACATGCTATAGTTCACCAAAATAGCTAGAAAAAAATTATACATGTGTCCTTGGGTGCATGTTTAGGTCTCATGCCAGGAATGGGAATGAATTACAACCGTACCATG
Source organism: Aegilops umbellulata (assembly GCA_032464435.1). NCBI lineage: Eukaryota > Viridiplantae > Streptophyta > Magnoliopsida > Poales > Poaceae > Aegilops > Aegilops umbellulata. The sequence goes on from CP136057.1 coordinate 242,823,528, forward strand.
GCCTGGCTCGTCCTCAAACATTTCGAATCTCGGTTTTTAAGTCCCCATAAATCCTAAACTCACCAGAAATTCATCAAAGGTGGCATGGTGTCACGTCATGGCACATATATGTCGTGGTAAAAACATTGTCCAAATTGGGCCAAGCTTTATTACAAACATCTTGCAAAAACTAGAGCTTCTCTCAATGAAGCCTCGTGGTTTTGATAGGGAAACGTGTTCCCCTTGTGGGCGAAACGTAATCACTACCTCTTTTCGCCTTGTATTTTCTTCCACGGGCAACATGGAACAACAAGATATCTGTGCTGAAATTTAAACATATTCAGGGTTCATTTGGCCTTTTTATACACTAATTGAGTTTCCTAGGCATTTAATGTCCATAATTCAAATCTGAACTACAAATACATGCTCCAGTTCACCAAAATGTCTAGAAAAATTATACATGTGTCCTTGGGTGCATGTTTAGGTCCAATGCCAGGAATGGGAACAAATTACAACCGTACCGGTGTCATGGGTCGTCCTGAAATATTTTTGATCTCGGTTTTTAAGTCCCCATAAATTCTAAACTCACCAGAAAGTCATCAACGGTGGCACGGTGTCATGTCATGGCACATATATGTCGTGCTAAAAACATTATCCATTTTTTGCCAAGCTTTATTACAAACCACTTACAAAAACTGGAGCTTCTCTCAAAGAAGCTTCGTGGTTCTGATAGGGAAACGTGTTCCCCTTGTGGGCGAAACGTAATTACTGCCTCTTTTCACCTTGTATTTTCTTCCACGGGCAACATGGAACAACAGGATATCCGTGCTGAAATTTAAACTTATTCAGGGTTCGTTCGGCCTTTTTATACGCTAATTGAGTTTCCTAAGCATTTAATGTCCATAATTCAAATCTGAACTACATATACATGCTCCAGTTCACCAAAATGGCTAGAAAAGTTATACATGTGTCCTTGGGTGCATGCTTAGGTCCCATGCCAGGAATGGGAACGAAATACAATTGTACCATTGTAATGGCTCATCCTCAAACATTTCAAATCTTGTTTTTTAAGTCCGCATAAATCCTAAACTCACCAGAAAGTCATCAAAGGTGGCATGGTGTCACGTCATGGCACATATATGTCGTGGTAAAAACATTGTCCAATTTGGGCCAAGCTATATTACAAACCTCTGACAAAAACTGGAGCTTCTCTCAGAGAAGCCTCATGGTTTCGATAGGGAAACGTGTCCCCCTTGTGGGCGAAACGTAATCACCGCCTCTTTTCGCCTTGTATTTTCTTCTACGGGCAAGATGGAACGACAGGATATCTGTGCTGAAATTTAAACTTATTCAGGGTTCGTTTGGCCTTTTTATACACTAATTGAGTTTCCTAGGCATTTAATGTCCATAATTCAAATCTGAACTATAAATACATGCTATAGTTCACCAAAATAGCTAGAAAAAAATTATACATGTGTCCTTGGGTGCATGTTTAGGTCTCATGCCAGGAATGGGAATGAATTACAACCGTACCATGGCCTGGCTCGTCCTCAAACATTTCGAATCTCGGCTTTTAAGTCCCCATAAATCCTAAACTCGCCAGAAATTCATCAAAGGTGGCATGGTGTCACGTCATGGCACATATATGTCGTGGTAAAAACATTGTCCAAATTGGGCCAAGCTTTATTACAAACATCTTGCAAAAACTAGAGCTTCTCTCAATGAAGCCTCGTGGTTCTGATAGGGAAACGTGTTCCCCTTGTGGGCGAAACGTAATCACTACCTCTTTTCGCCTTGTATTTTCTTCCACGGGCAACATGGAACAACAAGATATCTGTGCTGAAATTTAAACATATTCAGGGTTCATTTGGCCTTTTTATACACTAATTGAGTTTCCTAGGCATTTAATGTCCATAATTCAAATCTGAACTAAAAATACATGCTCCAGTTCACCAAAATGGCTAGAAAAATTATACATGTGTCCTTGGGTGCATGCTTAGTTCCCATGCAACGAATGGGAAGGAATTACAAATGTACTGATGTCATGGCTCATCCGCAAACATTTCGAATCTTGGTTTTTAAGTCCCTATAAATCCAAAACTCACCAGAAAGTCATCAAAGGTGGCATGGTGTCACGTCATGGCACATATATGTCGTGGTAAAAACACTGTCCAATTTGGTCCAAGCTTTATTACAAACCTCTTACAAAAACTGGAGCTTATCTTAGAGAAGCCTCATGGTTCCAATAGGGAAATGTGTCCCCCTTGTGGGCGAAACGTAATCACCGCCTCTTTTTGCCTTGTATTTTCTTCCATGGGCAACATGGAACAACAGGATATCCGTGCTGAAATTTAAACTTATTCAGGGTTCGTTCGGCCTTTTTATACGCTAATTGAGTTTCCTAAGCATTTAATGTCCATAATTCAAATCTGAACTACAAATACATGCTCCAGTTCACCAAAATGGCTAGAAAAATTATACATGTGTCCTTGGGTGCATGCTTAGGTCCCATGCCAGGAATGGGGACGAATTACAACAGTACCGTGGTCTGGCTCGTCCTCAAACATTTCGAATCTTGATTTTTAAGTCCCCATAAATCCTAAACTCACCAGAAAGTCATCAAAGGTGGCATGGTGTCACGTCATGGCACATATATGTCGTGGTAAAAACATTGTCCAAATTGGGCCAAGCTTTATTACAAACATCTTGCAAAAACTAGACCTTCTCTCAAAGAAGCCTCGTGGTTCTGATAGGGAAACGTGTTCCCCTTGTGGGCGAAACGTAATTACTGCCTCTTTTTGCCTTGTATTTTCTTCCACGGGCAACATGGAACAACAGGATATCTGTTCTGAAATTTAAACTTATTCAGGGTTCGTTCGGTCTTTTTATACACTAATTGAGTTTCCTAGGCATTTAATGTCCATAATTCAAATCTGAACTACAAATACATGCTCGAGTTCACCAAAATGGCTAGAAAAATTGTACATGTTTCCTTGGGTGCATGCTTAGGTCCCATGCCAGGAATGGGAAAAAATACAACTATACAGGTGATATGGCTCATCCTCAAACATTTCGAATCTTGGTTTTTAAGTCCGCATAAATCCTAAACTTACCAAAAAGTCATCAAAGGTGGCATGGTGTCACGTCATGGCACATATATGTCGAGGTAAAAACATTGTCCAATTTGGGCCAAGCTTTATTACAAACTTCTGACAAAAACTGGAGCTTCTCTCAGAGAAGCCTCATGGTTCCGATAGGGAAACGTGTCCCCCTTGTGGGTGAAACGTAATCACCGGCTCTTTTCGCCTTGTATTTTCTTCTACGGGAAAGATGGAATGATAGGATATCCGTGCTGAAATTTAGACTTATTCAGGGTTTGTTTGGCCTTTTTATACACTAATTGAGTTTCCTAGGCATTTAATGTCCATAATTCAAATCTGAACTCTAAATACATGCTCCAGTTCACCAAAATAGCTAGAAAAAAAATTATACATGTGTCCTTGGGTGCATGTTTAGGTCTCATGCCAGGAATGGGAATGAATTATAACCGTACCGTGGCTTGGCTCGTCCTCAAACATTTCGAATCTCTGTGTTTAAGTCCCAATAAATCCTAAACTCACCAGAAATTCATGAAAGGTCGCATGGTGTCCCGTCATGGCACATATATGTCGTGGTAAAAACATTGTCCAATATGGGCCAAGCTTTATTACAAACATCTTGCAAAAACTAGAGCTTCTCTCAAAGAAGCCTCGCGGTTCTGATAGGGAAACGTCTTCCCCTTGTGGGCGAAACGTAATCACTGCCTCTTTTCCCCTTGTATTTTCTTCCACGGGTAACATGGAACGACAAGATATCCGTGCTGAAATTTAAACTTATTCAGGGTTCATTTGGCCTCTTTATACACTAATTGAGTTTCCTAGGCATTTAATGTCCATAATTCAAATCTGAACTACAAATACATGCTTGAGTTCACCAAAATGGCTAGAAAAATTATACATTTGTCCTTGGGTGCATGTTTAGGTCCAATGCTAGGAATGGGAACAAATTACAACCGTACCGGTGTCATGGGTCGTCCTGAAATATTTTTGATCTCGGTTTTTAAGACCCCATAAATTCTAAACTCACCAGAAAGTCATCAACGGTGGCATGGTGTCACATCATGGCACATATATGTCGTGGTAAAAACATTATCCATTTGTTGCCAAGCTTTATTACAAACCTCTTGCAAAAACTGGAGCTTCTCTCAAAGAAGCTTCGTGGTTCTGATAGGGAAACGTGTTCCCCTTGTGGGCGAAACGTAATTACTGCCTCTTTTCGCCTTGTATTCTCTTCCACGGGCAACATGGAACAACAGGATATCCGTGCTGGAATTTAAACTTATTCAGGGTTCGTTCGGCCTTTTTATACACTAATTGAGTTTCCTAGGCATTTAATGTCCATAATTCAAATCTGAACTACAAATACATGTTCCAGTTCACCAAAATGGCTAGAAAAATTATACATGTGTCCTTGGGTGCATGCTTAGGTCCCATGCCAGGAATGGGGACGAATTACAACATTACCATGGCCTCGCTCGTCCTCAAACATTTTGAATCTCGGTTTTTAAGTCCCCATAAATCCTAAACTCACCATAATGTCATCAAAGGTGGCATGGTGTCACGTCATGGCACATATATGTCGTGGTAAAAACATTGTCCTATTTGGGCCAAGCTTTATTACAAACCTCTTATAAAAACTATAGCTTCTGTCAAAGAAGCCTCATGGTTCCGAAAGGTAAACATGTCCCGCTTGTGGGCGAAACGTAATCACTGCCTCTTTTCGCCTTGTATTTTCTTCTACGGGCAACATGGAACGACATGATATCCTTGCTGAAATTCGAACTTATTCAGGGTTCGTTTGGCCCTTTTTACACTAATTAAGTTTCCTAGGCATTTAATGTCTATAATTCGAAACTGAACTATAAATACATGCTCCAGTTCACCAAAATAGCTAGAAAAAAATTATACATGTGTCCTTGGGTGCATGTTTAGGTCTCATGCCAGGAATGGGAACGAATTACATCGTACTGGTGTCCTGGCTTGTCCTCAAACATTTTGAATCTCATTTTTGAGGTCCCCATAAATCCTAAACTCACCAGAAAGTCATCAAAGGTGGCATGGTGTCACGTCAATGCACATATATGTCGTGTGAGGGAGTCCTGAAATAGGGGGTGTTCGGATAGCCAGACTATACCTTCAGCCGGACTCCTAGACTATGAAGATACAAGATTGAAGACTTCATCCCGTGTCCGGAGGGGACTTTCCTTGGCGCGGAAGTCAAGCTTGGCGATGCGGATATTCAGATCTCCTAGCATTGTAACCGACTTTGTGTATCCCTAACCCTATCCGGTGTGTAAATAAACCGGAGGGTTTTAGTCCGTAGGGGATAATCCAACATACAACAATCATACCACAGGCTAGCTTCTAGGGTTTAGCCTCCTTGATCTCGTGGTAGATCTACTCTTGTACTACCCATATCATCAATATTAATCAAGCAGGACGTAGGGTTTTACCTCCATCAAGAGGGCCCGAACCTGGGTAAAACATTGTGTCCCTCGTCTCCTGTTACCATCCGCCTAGACGCACAGTTCGGGACCCCCTACCCGAGATCCCCCGGTTTTGACACCGACATTGGTGCTTTCATTGAGAGTTCCTCTGTGACGTCGCTTTTAGGCCCGATGGCTCCTTTGATCATCGACAATGATGCGGTCAAGGGTGAGGCTTTTCTCCCCAGACAGATCTTCGTCTTCGGCGGCTTTGCACTGCGGGCCAATTCGCTTGGCCACCTGGAGCAGATCGAAAGCTACGCCCCTGGCCATCAGGTCAGATTTGGAAGTTTAAAATACACGAATGATATCCGCGGGGACTTGATCTTCGACGGACTCGAGCCACAGCCAAACATGCCACACTGTCTCGGTGGACATGATCTAGCTCTGCCGCCGACCAGTGTCCTGGAGGCCGCACGCGCATGGATTCCGACCTTTAATTCGGAGCCTACTGTGCCGATCGAGGATGAACGGTTGGACGCCGCCTCGGGGGCTGCGATCTCAAAGGCGATCGAGCCGAACGCCAGCCCCGCACCCCGCAAGGCCCATGGCTCCAAGGGGCCGGATTCCTCTCCGGACTCCAAGCCCTCCGCGCACCTGCCGATCAAATCCGATCGGGCGCCGATCATGGAGTTCACCGCCGCGGACATCTTTCAGCACTCGCCCTTTGGCGACATTCTGAAGTCGCTAAAATCTCTCTCTTTATTAGGAGAGCCCTGGCCGGACTACGGTCAGCAGGGTTGGGATACGGACAATGAAGAAATTCAAAGCCCACCCACCACCCATTTGGTAGCCACCGTCGATAATTTACACGACGTGCTCAACTTCGACTCCAAAGACATCGACGGTATAGACGGCGATGCAGGAGACGCATATGAACCAACGCCTATAGGGCATGGAACAGCCACCTCATCTCATGATGTGTACGTGGTGGATACACCTAAAGGAAGCAACAACGAGGAACACGGGGAGGCAACGAGGGATCGATCTCTCGAAAAGCAATCAAAGCGGCGGCGTAAACGCCGCCCCAAGCCCCTCCTCGACACAGACCTTGCCATAGAGCAGGACGAGCCGGCAGAGGACAAGCCTTAGAACAATTGTCCGAACAGGACAACTCAGATAAAGAAACCAGACAGCCCCTCCCCGGCAAAAACGGCATTCCGGACGACCTTACGCCGGATAAACCCACGGAGCAGAAGAACCACCACAAAAGGCTCGTTGCAACCGCACGTAGCCTGAAAAAGCAGAAGCGAAAGCTAAAAACTGTGGAAGACGCACTCAGAATAAGATGGAGCAAAGTAATGAATACCGCAGACAAATACGGCGACAGTCGCCACACCAAAAGTTATCCGAAGCGACAGCTACTGCCTGAATTCGATGAAGAGGCCTTAGAGCCCTCGCACTCAAAAAGTAAGAAAGCCACCCGGTCGGATAGACGACCCCATGGCCAGCATAGAACGGCAAGCGGCGCCGCACTTAAGCCGGCATGCGATCGACTTAAGGATCCGCATCAAAAAGATGGCCCAGCCAGGTCCATTTATGGGCCAAGAAAGCAAGCTCTCATAAGCAATGCAATAAAGCCAGTATCCGAATCCGGCACACCCAAATACAGGGGCGCCGCACACCCCCTATGTTTCACCGATGAGGTCCTGGAGTACGAATTTCCAGCGGGATTCAAACCCGTAAACATAGATGCATACGACGGAACAACAGACCCTGGAGTCTGGATCGAGGATTATATCCTCCACATACATATGGCCAGAGGAGATGACCTCCACGCCATAAAATATTTACCCCTCAAGCTTAAAGGGTCAGCCCGGCATTGGCTCAAAAGCCTTCCTGAAAACACAATTGGAAGTTGGGAAGAGCTCGAGGACGCTTTCCGAGCAAATTTTCAAGGGACCTATGTCCGCCCTCCGGACGCAGACGATCTCAGTCACATAACTCAGCAGCCCGGAGAGTCAGCTCGGCAATTCTGGAACAGATTTCTTACTAAAAAGAATTAGATAGTCGACTGTCCGGACGCCGAAGCCCTAGCAGCTTTTAGGCACAATGTCGGAGACGAATGGCTAGCTAGACACCTCGGCTAAGAAAAGCCAAGAACAATGGCCGCATTGACAAGCCTCATGACCCGGTTTTGCGCAGGTGAGGACAACTGGTTGGCAAGATGTAGCACCAGCGACCCAAGTACATCCGAAACTAGGGATGGAAACGGAAAACCGCGACACAACAAGGATCGTCACCGGACTAAGGAAAACAGTCTGAAGAGCACGACAGTCAACGCCGGATTCAAAATCTCACGGAAGAATCAGAAAAAGCCGCACCTCCAGGATAACAGAGAGGATCTATCCAACCTAAAAAGAATCCTCGACAGGATATGTCAAATACACAGTACTCCCGGGAAGCCTGCTAACCATACCCACAGAGACTGTTGGGTCTTCAAACAATCCGGCAGACTCAACGCCGAACACAAGGGGCTCGACACACCAAGCGAAGACGATGACGAACCCCAAAAGAAGAGCACCAGGAAACAAGAGAATTTTCCACAAGAAGTAAAAACAGTAAACTTACTTCACATTACAAAATGTGCGGCACCCATAAAGGTACGCGACATACGGCCTATCCCAAAGGAGTCTCGCCACTGGTTGTCAAAACCAATCGTGTTCAATCATCTGGACTATTCTAGGAGTATCAGGAACGTGGGCTGGACTGCCTTGGTACTTGATCCAATAGTTGACGGACTCCAGTTTACAAATGTCTTGATGGACGGCGGCAGTGGTCTAAACCTCATATATCAGGACACAATCTGCCACATGGGGATCGACCCAACAAAAATTCGCCACAGGAAAACCTCCTTTCAAGGGGTGACGCCAGGGCCGGACACCCATTGCCTGGGTTTTCTCCGGCTCGAAGTTATATTCGGCTCTACCGATAACTTCCGCCGCGAAAAGCTGACTTTCCACATTGTCCCGTTCTCAAGTCGCTATCAAGCACTGCTGGGACGCGAAGCTTTCGCCCGCTTTAACGCAATACCGCATTATGCATCTCTTACGCTTAAAATGCCCGGTCCAAGAGGCATCATCTCTTTAAAAGGGAAGTATTGAGTGCGCCTCCCCCGAGCGGAGGATTGTGCGGCCGCTTTAACAGCCCCACAATAAAATGGCTTCACCAGCCACAACATCTGAACAGGTCATTAAAACCACGGACGCGGATAGACGAGTCCGGTACCCAAGTATCATTGATACAGGCTTAGTGGCCATATACTCCTGCCCTAGGGGCTCCGCACATATAAAATAAGAGACAATAAAGCTCAATTTTACATATTTTTACTTTATACTTTGTTTAATGTAACTTCTGTTCGGCACGACCCTTTTTCAACTTAGTTCCTCTCTTTTACAGATGAATATCGTGCTGCGCCCGTCCAGGATACGGCACAACCGAGACACAGGCGCAGACGTGCAGCAGGGACCCGTTACAAGGATTCTTTTCAGATTAAGACCCTGCGTAAACCTTTTTTACTGTCTCTTGTTGATACACATCCCCTGGTTCTCTGTAGTATAATCAAGGAGGAGGCTGGCGTCTTGGCATGTGGCCACGTCAGAATTATTGCGCATACCTGGACACTAGGGGTTTATACCTAAGAGCGTTGCCTCGCCCGCTCTCATAAAGACTGAATACCTTAGGGAGTGTTCGGCGTCGCGAGTTTGGCCCTATATGCATCAGCTCCGAATCATGTCTTTGGTCAAATGTTGGGTTGCCCGGCTCCTGTGTTCGGCCGCCTTACGTTTCGCTCTCTCGGCTAAGGTGGCACTAGGAGAACTACTGCGATTGTGCCTCGGTTCGGTCGGGCGAGCACCTCAGTAGAGAAAGCCGAAAACTGACTGTCATGATATAGCGTGAGACTGGTCAACCACTCGATGACTCTCCGGAATCTATAGGATTCCTCTGCATTAACGAAGGGCCGTTTCCCGGCCAGGCATATATGCGCCCCGACTTCGGGCGAGCGCAGGTGCCACTAGGGGCTATTTAAATAGCCTCACTGTCAAGCTCCTATGGCTAAGTGAAAGTGTTAAAGCATTATAGTCCGGTTGCCTAGCTTGCTGCACTATCACCTCCTTTGTAGGACCAAGACGTTGGATTAAGTGTGAAAATGCGTCTTCTGCGAGCACCCCCGCACTATGTGCGTGGAGCTGAAGCCAACGACTGCCATCTTTCAGATTATATATATTAAAACGGCCGCACAAGAGGTGTTACAATACTTGCAGGCACAAGTATAAAAAGTTCCTACAATTCATCAAACTACCGCCTTACAATGGCACATGCTATTCGAACATAGCATCCTTTGAGCACTGCGTCTCTATTACACGAGCGCCTTCAAGGACGTCCTGAAAATAGTGCTCGGAGGGTACTCGGCTTTTGTCCAAATCTCGGGATGCAACAACGGTGGTCTCCATCTCCGCCCAGTATGTCTTGACACGGGCAAGAGCCATCCGTGCGCCCTCTATGCGTGCTGACCTCTTCATTGCATTGATACGCGGCACCGCACCAAGGAGTTGCTGCACCAAGCTGAAATAACTCTTCGGCTCCGATCTCCCCGGCCACAAATGACTCATGACGCACTTCACGGCGAGTCTGGACAACCTATTCAGCTCGGCCCATTCGGCCAGCCGATCGGCCACTGACAGCGGACGCTCTGGATTGTGGAACTGCGACCAAAAGAGCTTCTCCACTTCGCGATCTCTTTGATCTCGAAAGTGTTCGGTCGCATCAGCAGCACTTGCCGCCAAATCCAGATAGGTGTCCATCGTACTCCATATTCGGTCCAATGGAGCATGCTTAGGATCACAAAACTTCCTCCGCAGCATAAAGGGCTTTCCAGCCACGATCTCTCCGGCTTCACGAAGCTCCTCCCTCGCAGCTCTCATCGCAGAGCGAGCATCCTTGGCATCGGCAACGGCTTTTTTCAAGTCCGTCTGTTCCGCCCGATCTTCTTTTTCCAGGAGCTTGCAACGGTCAACAGCGCTCTTTAGCTTGACGGCCATCTCGGCCATCTCCTTTTTGCTTCGGCAGTGAGCAGCCTGTTCGGCTCTCAGCTCTTCAAGGGCCTTCTCGGTAGCCGCATCACTTTTTCTGGCTTGTTCCTTAGCTCGGGCAAGTTCCGCCCGAAGACTCTCCACGGCGGCCGCACCATCTGCATCAAGCATATACATTGTAAGATACTGGCATAAAGCTCCTCTTACCAGGTGCCGCCCGAGGAATTACATACCTTGAGCGTCATCAAGCCGCTTGTTGACAAGTGCAATGTTGGCATCTGCCACGTCAAGTTGCCACTTTAGCTCAGCAAAATCATCAGTCTGGCTGGATTCCGGACACTTCGCCACCTACATTCAAAGGCGGCATTTTAGACCTGTGATTATGATCCTCTGCGCGCCGTCACTTCTGACAATGCACAGAGTCTCAGGGGCTACTATCCACACAGGGCGCATCTTATTTATGCGAAACTAACAAAAGTGTACATTATCTAACGTACCTCAAAACCCGTCAGTAAACTTCTGACAGCCTCGTGCAATCCACTTTTCGCGGACGAAATCCTCTCAATCACCGTGCCCATCAATGCACGGTGCCCCTCTGAGATAGAAGCTCGCCCCAGGAGATTCACCAGCTCCTCCGGCCGAGCACCAGACGGTGCCGGACTCGTCCTATGGCCTCTTTCGCAGGCCGGACGCGGAGAACCTTGGGGGGCCACATAGCTATCTTCCGCCCCTGTCCGATTTGGAGAAATCCTCCGCAACGACACCCTAGGGTCGCCCACCTCGCTAGGTGGTGCGGCAGGGGGAGGCATTCTGCTCTCCATCATCTCTAGACGAAGGTCCCCCGAAGATGAGCTCTGCTGAGAAGGGCTGAGGTCCGAACTACAAGGTAAAATTTCGGCTAATATTCTCAAATATAAAACAAGGATTTCTCTCTCAAAAATACAATCTTTCTCTACTTACGGCTCGCTGGAGGGCTGGTCCCCTTGAGGGCATAATTCAGCCGAGGTACCCCCCAGCGTAGGACCCTCTGACGAGGATTTTTTTCCCCCGCTTCGAGGCCATGGTCTCCGGGTCTTCTGAGGCGGTCCTTTTCTTCCTCGGAGGAGAGGAATTTTCGGTTCCTTCCCTCCGAACAGCCTCCTTCGAGGAGGCCACAGCTTCCTTGTCCCGTCCTTCACTTTCCTTCAAAGGCACATTCTTCAACATCCTGGCTAGGACGGGATCCGGCCTGGTCTCAGGGAGGGAGCCGGACACCTGATCAACTTTGCTTTCGCTATCCTCTCCTGTTTAAAAGGACAGCTCTTTCAGGGGCAAGATTATGACAAATATACGGATAACGAGTCCGAGCACAAGGCTACTTACTTGAGTATCAGGCGGTTGCAGCTCAGACCTGCGTCCTCTGTCAAATCCGGACACATTGCTTGTGATCCGAAGAACAATTTATACATCTCCGCGGGCGTTGCGCCCATAAAATGCTGGAGAGCTCGCGGTCCCTCCGGATTAAACTCCCATAGACGAAGGGAGCGGCGTTTGCCAGGCAGTGTTTGGTGGATCAGCATGACTTGCGCCACTTTGACAAGCTGAGACCTCCTTCTAAGAGATCTCTGATACGGCCCCGCAACAAAGACATGTCCTGGGGTGGCCCCCAATCTAGGCCTTTATTGACCCATGACCCTAGCTGCTTTGCCGGACCCGAGCGAAAGGCAGGCGGCGCCACCCACTTGGTGCCCCTGGGAGCGGTAATGTAGAACCACTCTCGTTGCCACAAGCCGAGCTCCTCTTGGAAAAGGCCCTCGGGCCATGAAGCATCGGCCTTCTTGCTTATGACGGCGCCTCCGCACTCTACGTGTCGTCCCTCAATCATCTTTGGCTCTACCTTAAAGGTCTTGAGCCATAATCCGGAGTGAGGAGTAACATGGAGGAACGCTTCACACACAACTATGAATGAGGAAACATGGAGGATGGACTCTGGAGCTAAGTTGTGAAATTCCAGCCCGTAGTAGAACATCAGCCCCCTCACGAAGGGATCCATGGGGAAGCCTAACCCCCGAAGGAAGTGAGACACGAACACCACGCTCTCACCAGGCTGGGGATTGGGAATGGCCTGCCCTTGAGCAGGCAACCGGTGCGAAATTTCGCCGGTCAAGAACTTGGCCTCTCTCAACTTTAGCACGTCCTCCTCCGTGACGGAGGAGGGCATCCATCGGCCTTGAAGGTCGGAACCAGACATTGTCGAAGGTCCGAAGCGCCTGGAATCTGGAGCCTGGAGTGTTGGAACTCGAGGCGACGGGCGAACTCGTTTGGGATTGAAAAGGAGCAAGGCCTTGGTCTCTTTATAAGAGGTTGAATACCAAGGGCCCTCCCCGTAACCGTTTGCGACTCGCCTTTAATCGAGAAAACATACTAACGGGCACGATTGGGTTACCCATGTCCGTATTGATGAGAATCCCGTAAATAAAGGGGACACGATCTCTAGTTTGACAAGACGTGCCAAGGAAAACTGCCTCGCAAAATACGCTGAGGTGGGGGTAAAAACTATTCGAATAAAGGCTTGGCCGTAGTGTGATGTCCCGCTATGGAATACGTCAGCAGATTAGATTTGTGTTAATATTATTCTCTCTATGGAAATATGTGGAAACTTATTTTGCAGAGCCGGACACCACCCTTAGTGTTTACAAACTTTTATGAAGAACTTGGAGGTGGAACCCGCCTTGCAATGCCGAAGACAATCTGCGCGTCGGACTCGTCGTCATTGAAGCCTAGTTCAGGGGCTACTAAGGGAGTCCTGGATTAGGGGGTGTTCGGATAGCCGGACTATACCTTCAGCCGGACTCCTGGACTATGAAGATACAAGATTGAAGACTTCATCCCGTGTCCGGAGGGGACTTCTCTTGGCGTGGAAGGCAAGCTTGGCGATGCGGATAATCAGATCTCCTACCATTGTAACCGACTTTGTGTAACCCTAACCCTATCCGGTGTCTATATAAACCGGAGGGTTTTAGTCCATAGGGGAGAATCCAACATACAACAATCATACCATAGGCTAGCTTTTAGGGTTTAGCCTCCTTGATCTCGTGGTAGATCTACTCTTGTCTTACCCATATCATCAATATTAATCAAGCAGGACGTAGGGTTTTACCTCCATCAAGTGGGCCCGAACCTGGTTAAAACATTGTGTCCCTTGTCTCCTATTACCATCCGCCTAGACGCACAGTTCGGGACCCCCTACCCGAGATCCGCCGGTTTTGACACCGACATCGTGGTAAAAATATTGTCCAATTTGGGCCAAGCTTTATTACAAACCTCTTAAAAAAACTGGAGCTTCTGTTAAAGAAGGCTCGTGGTACTGATAGGGAAATGTGTTCCCCTTGTGGGCGAAACGTAATTACTGCCTCTTTTCGCCTTGTATTTTCTTCCATGGGCAACATGGAACAACAGGATATCCGTGCTGAAATTTAAACTTATTCAGGGTTCGTTCGGCCTTTTTATACACTAATTGAGTTTTCTAGGCATTTAATGTCCACAATTCAAATCTGAACTACAAATACATGCTCCAGTTCACCAAAATGGCAAGAAAAATTATACATGTGTCCTTGGGTGCATGCTTAGGTCCCATGCCAGGAATGGGAACGAAATACAACTGTACTGGTGTCATGGCTCATCCTCAAACATTTCGAATCTTGGTTTTTAAGTCCGCATAAATCCTAAACTCACCAGAAAGTCATCAAACATGGCATGGTGTCACATCATGGCACATATATGTCGTGGTAAAAACATTGTCCAATTCGGGCCAAGCTTTATTACAAACCTCTGACAAAAACTGGAGCTTCTCTCAGAGAAGCCTTAAGGTTCCGATAGGGAAACGTGTCCCCCTTGTGGGCAAAACGTAATCACTGCCTCTTTTTGCCTTATATTTTCTTCTACGGGCAAGATGGAACGACATGATATCCGTGCTGAAATTTAGACTTATTCAGGGTTCATTTGGCCTTTTTATACCCTAATTGAGTTTCCTAGGCATTTAATGCCCATAATTCAAATCTGAACTAGAAATACATGCTCCAGTTCACCAAAATAGCTAGAAAAAAATTATACATGTGTCCTTGGGTGCATGTTTAGGTCTCATGCCAGGAATGGGAATAAATTACAACCGTACCGTGGCCTGGCTCGTCCTCAAAAATTTTGAATCTCTGTTTTTATGTCCCCATAAATCCTAAACTCTCCAGAAATTCATCAAAGGTGGCATGGTGTCCCGTCATGGCACATATATGTCGTGGTAAAAACATTGTCCAATTTGGGCCAAGCTTTATTAGAAACATCTTGCAAAAACTAGAGCTTCTCTCAAAGAGGCCTCGTGGTTCTAATAGGGAAATGTCTTCCCCTTGTGGGCGAAACGTAATCACTGCCTCTTTTCCCCTTGTATTTTCTTCCACGGGCAACATGGAACGACAAGATATCCGTGCTGAAATTTAAACTTATTCAGGGTTCATTTGGCCTTTTTATACACTAATTGAGTTTCCTCGGTATTTAATGTCCATAATTCAAATCTGAACTACAAATACATGCTCCAGCTCACCAAAATGGCTAGAAAAATTATACACGTGTCCTTTGGTGCATGTCTAGGTCCAATGCCAGGAATGGAAACAAATTACAACCGAGTCATGGTGTCACGTCATCGGTCGTCCTGAAATATTTTCGATCTCGGTTTTTAAGCCCCATAAATTCTAATCTCACCAGAAAGTCATCAACGGTGGCATGGTGTCACGTCATGGCACATATATGTCGTGGTAAAAACATTATCCATTTTTTGCCAAGCTTTATAACAAACCTCTTACAAAAACTAGAGCTTCTCTCAAAGAAGCTTCGTGGTTCTGATAGGGAAACGTGTTCCCCTTGTGGGCGAAACGTAATTACTGCCTCTTTTCACCTTGAATTTTCTTTCACGGGCAACATGGAACAACAGGATATCCATGCTGAAATTTAAATATTCAGGGTTCGTTCGGCCTTTTTATACACTAATTGAGTTTCCTAGGTATTTAATGTCCATAATTCAAATCTGAACTACAAATACATGCTCCAGTTCACCAAAATGGCTAGAAAAATTATACATGTGTCCTTGGGTGCATGCTTAGGTCCCATGCCAGGAATGGGGACGAATTACAACAGTATAGTGGCTTGGCTCGTCCTCAAACATTTTGAATCTCGGTTTTTAAGTCCCCATAAATCCTAAACTCACCAGAAAGTCATCAAAGGTGGCATGGTGTCACGTCATGGCACATATATGTCGTCATAAAAACATTGTCCAATTTGGGCCAAGCTTTATTACAAACCTCTTACAAAAACTATAGCTTCTATCAGAGAAGCCTCATGGTTCCGAAAGGGAAACGTGTCCCCCTTGTGGACGAAACGTAATCACTGCGTCTTTTCGCCTTGTACTTTCTTCTACGAGCAACATGGAGCGACAGGATATCCATGCTGAAATTTAAACTTATTCAGGGTTCGTTTGGCCCTTTTATACACTAATTGAGTTTCCTAGGCATTTAATGTCTATAATTCAAATCTGAACTATAAATACATGCTCCAGTTCACCAAAATAGCTAGAAAAAAATTATACATGTGTCCTTGGGTGCATGTTTAGGTCTCATGCCAGGAATGGGAACGAATTACATTCGTACTGGTGTCCTGTCTTGTCCTCAAACATTTTGAATCTCATTTTTGAAGTCCCCATAAATCCTAAACTCACCAGAAAGTCATCAAAGGTGGCATGGTGTCACGTCAATGCACATATATGTCGTGGTAAAAATGTTTTCCAATTTGGGCCAAGCTTTATTACAAACCTCCTAAAATACTGGAGCTTCTCTTAAAGAATGCTCGTGGTACTGATAGGGAAATATGTTCCCCTTGTCGGTGAAATGTAATTACTGCCTCTTTTCGCCTTGTATTTTCTTCCACGGGCAACATGGAACGACAGGATATCCGTGCTGAAATTTAAACTTATTCAGGGTTCGTTAGGCCTTTTTATACAACAATTGAGTTTCCTAGGCATTTAATTTCCATAATTCAAATCTGAACGACAAATACATGCTCCAATTCACCAAAATGGCTACAAAAATTATACATGTGTCCTTGGGTGCATGCTTAGGTCCCATGCCAGGAATGTGTACGAATTACAATAGTACAGTGGCCTGGCTCGTCCTGAAACATTTTGAATCTTGGTTTTTAAGTCCCCACAAATCCTAAACTCACCAAAAAGTCATAAAAGGTGGCATGGTGTCACGTCATGGCAGATATATGTCATGGTAAAAACATTGTCAAATTTGGGCCAAGCTTTATTACAAACCTCTTACAAAAACTAGAGCTTCTCTCACAAAAGCCTCATGGTTCCGCAAGGGAAACGTGTCCCCCTTGTGGGTGAAATGTAATCACTTTCTCTTTTCGCCTTGTATTTTCTTTTACGGGCAACATGGAACGACTAGATATCCGTGCTGAAATTTTAACTTATTCAGTTTTCGTTTGGCCCTTTTATACACTAATTGAGTTTCCTAGGCATTTAATGTCTATAATTCAAAACTGAACTATAAATACATGCTCCAGTTCACAGAAATAGCTAGAAAAAAATTATACATGTGTCGTTGGGTGCATGTTTAGGTCTCATGCCAGGAATGGGAATGAATTAAAACCGTACCGGTGTCATGGCTCATCCTCAAACATTTTGAATCTCATTTTTGAAGTCCCCATAAATCCCAAACTCACCAGAAAGTCATCAAAGGTGGCATGGTGTCAAGTCAATGCACATATATGTCGTGGTAAAAATATTGTCCAATTTGGGCCAAGCTTTATTACAAACCTCTTAAACAACTAGAGCTTCTCTCAAAGAAGCCTTGTGGTTCCGATCGGGAACATGTTCCCCATGTGGGCGAAACATAATCACTGCCTCTTTTCGCCTTGTATTTTCTTCCATGGGCAACATGGAACGACAGGATATCCGTGCTGAAATTTAAACTTATTCAGGGTTCGTTTGGCCTTTTTATACACTAATTGAGTTTCCTAGACATTTAATGTCCATAATTCAAATCTGAACTACACATACATGCTCTAATTCACCAAAATGGCTAGAAAAACTATACATGTGTCCCTGGGTGCATGTTTAGGTCCCATGCCAGGAATGGGAACAATTACAACCGTACCGGTGTCATGGCTCGTCCTCAAACATTTCGAATCTCGGTTTTTAAGTCCCCATAAATTCCAAACTCACCAGTAAGTCATCAAAGGTGGCATGGTGTCACGTGATGGCACATATATGTCGTGCTAAAAACATTATCCAATTTGGGCCAAGCTTTATTACAAACCTCTTACAAATAGTGGAGCTTCTCTCAAAGAAGCCTCATGGTTCTGATAGGGAAACGTGTTCCCCTTGTGGGCGAAATGTAATCACTGCCTCTTTTCGCCATGTATTTTCTTCCATGGGCAACATGGAACGACATGATATCTGTGCTGAAATTTGAACTTATTCAGGGTTTGTTTGGCCTTTTTATACACTAATTGAGTTTCCTAGGCATTTAATGTACATAATTCAAATCTAAACTAAAAATACATGCTCTAGTTCACCAAAATGGCTAGAAAAATTATACATGTGTCCTTGGGTGCATGCTTAGTTCCCATGCAACGAATGGGAAGGAATTACAAATGTACTGATGTCATGGCTCATCCGCAAACATTTCGAATCTTGGTTTTTAAGTCCCTATAAATCCAAAACTCACCAGAAAGTCATCAAAGGTGGCATGGTGTCACGTCATGGCACATATATGTCGTGGTAAAAACACTGTCCAATTTGGTCCAAGCTTTATTACAAACCTCTTACAAAAACTGGAGCTTATCTTAGAGAAGCCTCATGGTTCCAATAGGGAAATGTGTCCCCCTTGTGGGCGAAACGTAATCACCGCCTCTTTTTGCCTTGTATTTTCTTCTACGGGCAAGATAGAACGACAGGATATCCGTGCTGAAATTTAAACTTATTCAGGGTTCGTTTGGCCTTTTTATACACTAACTGAGTTTCCTGGGCATTTAATGTCCATAATTGAAATCTGAACTATAAAAACATGCTCCAGTTCACCAAAATGGCTAGAAAAAAAATTATACATGTGTCCTTGGGTGCATGTTTAGGTCTCATGCCAGGAATGGCAATGAATTATAACCGTACCGGTGTCCTGGCTCATCCTCAAACATTTCGAATCACGGTTTTTATGTCCCCATAAATCCTAAAGTCACCAGAAATTTATGAAAGGTGGCATGGTGTCACGTCATGGCACATATATGTCGTGGTAAAAACATTGTCCAATTTGGGCCAAGCTTTATCACAAACCTCTTACAAAAATTGGAGCTTCTCTCAAAGAAGCCTCATGGTTCTGATAGGGAAACGTGTTCCCCTTGTGGGTCAAACGTAATCATTGCCTCTTTTCGCCTTGTATTTTCTTCCACGGGAAAGATGGAACCACAGGATATCCGTGCTGAAATTTAAACTTATTCAGGGTTCGTTTGGCCTTTTTATACACTAATTGAGTTTCCTAGGCATTTAATGTCCATAATTCAAATCTGAACTGCAAATACATGCTCCAGTTCACCAAAATGGCTAAAAAATTATACATGTGTCCTTGGGTGCATGTTTACGTCCCATGCGATGAATGGGAACGAATTACAACCATACCGGTGTCATGGGTCGTCCTCAAATATTTTTGATCTCGGTTTTTAAGTCCCCATAAAGTCTAAACTCACCAGAAAGTCATCAACAGTGGCATGGTGTCACGTCATGGCACATATATGTCGTGGTAAAAACATTATCCAATTTTTGCCAAGCTTTATTACAAACCTCTTATAAAAACTGGAGCTTCTCTCAAAGAAGCCTTGGGGTTCTGATAGGGAAACGTGTTCCCCTTCTGGGCGAAACGTAATTACTGCCTCTTTTCGCCTTGTATTTTCTTCCACGGGAAACATGGAACGACATGATATCCGTGCTGAAATTTAAACATATTCAGGGTTCGTTCGGCCTTTTTATACACTAATTGAGTTTCCTAGGCATTTAATGTTCAGAATTCGAATCTGGACTACAAATAGATGCTCAAGTTCACCAAAATGGCTATAAAAACTATACATGTGTCCTTGGGTGCATGTTTAGGTCCCATGCCAGGAATGGGAACGAATTACAACCGTACAAGTGTCATGGCTCATCCTCAAACATTTCGAATCTCGGTTTTTAAGTCCTCATAAATCGTAAACTCACCAGAAAGTCATCAAAGGTGGCATGGTGTCACGTCATGGCACATATATGTCGTGCTAAAAACATTATCCAATTTGGGACAAGCTTCATTACAAACCTATTACAAAAACTGGAGCTTCTCTTAAAGAAGAGCCTCGTGGCTCCGATAGTGAAACGTGTCCCCCTTGTGGGCGAAATGTAATCACTACCTCTTTTCGCCTTGTATTTTCTTCTACGGGCAACATGGAACGACAGGATATCCGTGCCGGTGGAAACGACACCTATAGGATCACTAGGATCCCTTCTACAGTTGGCGGGCGCGGGGTTATGCAAAGAGCAGGTCTAGGAGCCAACACAAAGATCGTGTACCCAGGTTTGGGCCGCGAGGATACGTAAAACCCTAGTCCTGCTTTGGTGTATGTATTTGAGTGTTCTTTAGTTCTTGAGCTAGCTATGATGTGTGTCTAGTCCAAAAGATCCGAATCCTTCTCCTGGTCACCTCGGGACTCCTTTTATAGACAAAAGGGGTCGCCACAGTGGCACACAGGAGGTGGAAAGGTGTACAGTGGATGTGTCTATCCTCTGGCACCGTTGGACAAACACATTTAATGCGCTGCCGACGTGCCCCTCTTGCTTTATTGGCGATGACAAGGAAGCTCGTCCCAACTGTCGCTGCCTCGCCTGGCTGCGACGCGCGTCCGAGCTGAGGAGGCATTGTAGCGCCACGTTGGCTGGCTGCTGGAATCTTCACGAAGATCTGCATGCCACCACGCAGGTGCTATATGAGTTGGCGTAGAGGTCGGACACTGCCACGCAGGTGCCTGCCTAACTGGTTGAGCTAGCAGCTGCATGGGAGCGACGCTGTAGTCTTGGCAGACGTGGGCCTGACCGCGGCCCCATAAGTGTCTTCGGCAAGGGCCTTGCCGGGGCCCCAGCAAGGGTCTTGCCGCGGCATCATGGTCGTCCCCGGCAAGGGTCTTGCCGGGGGTCTCGTGGATCTCCTTGGCAAGGATCTTGCCGAGGTCCGTCGTCTTCTGGTCCTCATCTGATCTTGTGTGTTTATGATCTTGACGAAGATCTACATGCCACCATAGAGGTGCCTCGCGAGCCTTGGTTCCAATGTGGTTTGTTGGTGGTGTTGGAACCCGTGGGCTCAAGGGTGGCACGCTCTGCTGGCATCAGGCAAGTTGCCCCGGCAAGGCTCTTGCTGGGGCTGCGGAGGCTGCCCTGGCAAGGATCTTGCCGGGGGAGTCCACCTTGCCCTGTCGCTCTTTGTGTTTCTTGTCTTGGCGTTGCTTCGGTTGCCTTGTGCTCCGGCTTCCCTCTTCTGCCCTACTTAGTGTGGCCGTGGGCGTGGCTCCGACTGCCCGTGCACAAGTAAAGGGGTAAAAAGGAGTGCCCCTACTTTCGTACACCGACAGGAGCCCCCGGGCCTGGGCCACACATAAGTGCAATGCATTGTTGGGCTGGGCCAGAACGGTGCGCGGGCAGGCGGGGCGGGATTTTTACAGCGGTAATATCTTCGCTCGCTTGTGCTTCCCCACGACCTACGTTGAATGCGCGTTGTGGAGGGTCATGCATGACATGGGGGGCATGCGTGGGGCGGTTCCCTTATGCATGCGTCACATCGTAGTAAATGGAAAAGAGACAGGCCGCGCCTTCCCCATAAAAAGGAATAACCGCAGGCGCGCTGCTTATTTACCCTCTGCGCCTTCTCCAATCTCAGACCCGCCGTCCCTTCCTCCCTCCTTCTCGAGCTCTTGCTTTCGCTCGCCGCCGCCACGCCCTCATCGTCCTCAACCTCACCTCTTCTTTGGTTGCTATGGCGCCCAAGTCCAGCAGAGGCAAGGGAGTGGTGGAGGACGCCGGGGAGAAAGGGGTGCTAGAGAGCGAGCTGGCGGTGCTCCGGACGCGGGTCGCCCTCTTCCCCTCGACGGTTGATGCAGCCCACCTCAGGAACTACTTCAGGCCCCTGTGGGGGGCGAAGACGTGGGGGAGACGACGGGGCATCCGGCCACGCGTATCATCCCTGCCGATTTTGCTGAGGCTGGCCCAAATCGGTATCCCTTCTTCATTGATTATTTCTTCTGTGGCCTGTGCCCCCCTTTCTCCGATTTTTTCAATGATGTCATGCACACCTACGGCTTCCACCTTATGGATTTCACGTCGAATGTCGTGGCATGCATGGCCCTTTTTGCCCGCCTCTGTGAGGGCTTCGCCGGAGTGCTCCCCAGCACGGCGCTCTTCCGCCACTACTTCTATCCCCGCATCCAGGCGGGGGGCGCCATCTCCGGCTGTGTTACTTGGATCCCAAGGACCAAGGAGAAAAGAACGTATCCAGAGGTCGCCCAAAAGGAGAGGTGGGAAGAATGGCGGGGCCGGTGGCTGTGGATCGAGGAGGAGGATCCCTAGGAGTTCTGCCAGGTTCGTCAGAGCCCGCCAGTCCGTCGCGAGGAATGGAGCGACCATGACGCCGACGACAAAACGCTCACAATTTCCACCACCAGAATCCATCGCCTCGCTAAGGCCGGGCTCACCCTCGAGATGATTGGGGCCGATTTCCTCCGCCGCCGAATCGCTCCACTCCATAACAAGGGGAGGCCGGCCTGGCTCTTCAGTAACGCGGCCAACATCATGAGGCATTGCACCGGCTTCAAGCACAACTTTACGGTAATGGGGCGTGCCCATTTTTGCCAGAGGATCTTCCAGCTTGATGTGTTCAGTGATGGCAGGGCCGAGAGATCCGGCAAGGCCGCGAAGGCCGGCAAGGTCATCAAGCGGCCATTGTTTGGGTTGCCGGCGGGAGTGGTTCTGCTGAGCAACAACTCCTGCCAATCTGACATCATTGCCATGATGACGGACTTCGATGCACACGGCCTTGACCCAAATTGGGTTTAGCAAGAGGAGGAGCGGGTGCAGGAGTTCTTGGATGGCATGTCGGAGAGATACGTCCATGATGATTCGCTGTTTATCCAGGATACCACCCAAGCGGAGCTGGACTACATCGCCGCCAGGGCGGCAGAGGCGGAGCTCTCCAAGGAGGCTGGTAGCGCTGGCGCCATAGAGGACGAAAGCGGCACGACTGCGGAGGACAGGGAGCTCGCCCAGTGGGCGAAGTCTGCCGGGGAGGTCAGCATCGCTAACACCAGGGCCTCCCCCATTGAGGACGCGGTCGAGGAGTCGACCGTGGCGGAGGCCGAGGCTGACGACCCTCCGCCCACGGGGAAGAGACACACCTTGCAGCGGGCCAGCTTCGGTGAGCCGGTCCGGCCCGGCAGGACTGTGCAACGGAAGGAGGTCCAGGGGGAGTCAGTGTGCCATACGAGGGCCGTCGCAGCGAGGAAGATGGCGAAGGCCCTGGTGGCGAAGAAGAAGGCGACTGCCTCCTCTTCGTCCAAGCGTTGCCGGACCCCATCTCCTTCCCCTCCCCCTAGATGTCGACACAGAGGTTGTCTTCAACCTTGGGTCTCTGAGCCTGAGGAGGAAGAGGAAGGCAGTGGAAGAGGAGGTAGAGGAAGAGTAAGCATTCCGTCTTCTGTCATCTCCGTCCCCTCAGATCACAACGCTTTTCTTGACCCGTTTTTATTTTTGCAGATATGTGGAGACGCTGGCCCAGAGGGTGGCGAAGAGAGCCAGGGCTTCGTCGGGTGGCCAGCCCTCAGCGGGCACCTCGAGTACGCCGCTGGTGGTGGAGAGCAGCCCAGATAGCAGCCCCCGGCACAGCCCCAGCGTGCGTTCTCCACTCACTCCTTATCGGCGTGCGTTGGGGTATGATCTCGTGGCGCTAACCTTGCCGTGGTTGCAGGAGGAGGATAGCAGAAGCAGGAGCTACTAAGGGCCACCCGCAACACGCCGCCCCCATCGACCACGCCACCCCGAGGGGCGTCCACGACAAGGGCGCCAAGCACCGAGCCTATGCACACGGAGGACGAGGAGGAGGAGGCGAACCCGGGAGCCGGC
Source organism: Aegilops umbellulata (assembly GCA_032464435.1). Taxonomy (NCBI): domain Eukaryota; kingdom Viridiplantae; phylum Streptophyta; class Magnoliopsida; order Poales; family Poaceae; genus Aegilops; species Aegilops umbellulata. The sequence continues at coordinate 242,847,334 of CP136057.1, forward strand.
AGCTCCGTTCCGGCACCGAATCTTGGTGGGGAGGGGGCCACTTCTTCCGAGCCAAGGACGGGTGAGTTATTTGCCTTCTGTCCATGTTCATTCTCTTTTTCTAACCTTGGTCTTGGCTTTTCCTTATCCTCCTTCTTGGGATTTAGGCTCTCCCTCGGCCGACCACATATTGTCATCGGGGAGGTTGCCAAGGACGCTGAGGCCGAGGCCAACCAGATTTCGACCGAAGAGGCCGCCAAGGGTGCTGCCGAGGGCGCCGCCAAGGAGCCGGTCAGGGAGGCCGGCAAGGCCACTGCCGAGGAAGCCGGCAAGGCCGCTGCCGGGGAGGGGGCGGTCGATGAGAAACCTTCATCCTCCGCTGCCTCTGGCTCGGGCAGGTACCTGAAGTTGAGCGGCGACCTGTTCGTCCACCTCCCAAGGATGGAAAGCACCGGGGCGCCCACCAAGGGGGAGGTGTTTGATGACGAGGTGCTCACCGCCGCCGGGCTTGAGGTTGTTGATGAACCGAGCGCCGATGGCGGCGGCTCCCAGGAAGAGCGGCTCCTCCAGGCCATGAGCGCCAACTTCCAAAAGCTCCAGGCACTTCACTGCGCCCACCTGGACAAGGCCAAGTCCAGGATGGCAGTGGTGGGCAAGGCGGAGGCAGACCTCGAGGAGCGCGTCGCCGAGGTGCAAGCTTGGTTCCGCCAGGCCCACAAGGACTTGAAGGCCGCCTAGGACATGCTGGCCGAGCGCAAGCTAGAGCTTGTCATGAAGCAGGCCGACATGAAGAAGGCCCAGGAGCTTGCCAAGAAGCAGGCCGCCCAGGACGAGGCCGCTCGGCACCAGCACCAGGCCGTGCTGAACTCCCAGGAGGAGGACCTTGCCACCTGTGAGGAGAAGCTCGTTGCGACACTTCGCGGCAAGGACGAGGAGGTCGAGAAGCTTGTCGTGCAGCAAACCCAGGAGCTGCAGCAGAGGCACAGAGAGGCACTCGATGCCCAAGCCTCGGTCCATGCGGGCAAGGTGAAGGAGCTAGAGGTGGAGCGGGACGGGCTGAACGATAAGGCTCTGAAGTTGGCAAAGGAGAAGGACATGCTCAACGGTGCTCTAGTGGAGGCGCAAGGCATGGTCCTCGGCAAGGCTGAGCAGCTCTCCAAGGCCAATGACTCCATCAGAGACGTGAAGCTGAAGCTAGAGGGTCTTGAGGGAATGCTTTCGAAGGCCAAAACCCGGGAGGAGGCCCTGAACAAAGCCCTGGAGGACGAGAGGCAGCTGCGGAAGAACGACGCCGCCAACCACGAGGATTACGTGAAGGGCGAGAACCTCTGGCTCAGCCGCCGTCGCCGACAAGACCACCATGCAGCTGGCTTCCATGGGGATGTCGAACGTGAGGTACGCCCCGGAGCCGAACTTGAGTCCCAACTGCAACCTGAGCCTGTTCTTTGAGAGGGTTATTGGAGCCCTGGAGTGCCTCCACTCCAACCAGGCGGCCTCTCTGGCCAACGAGGCCCGGAGGCTCTGTCGGGGTGTCATGACCAAGGTCCTCACCAAGGTGGCGTACTGGAACACCAACCTCGACTTCGACGCCGCGCTGGAGAGCATGCCGGAGGATGCGGACCTCGCAACGCTCAAGGAGCGTATTGAGCCCATCATCAACCGCTTCGATGGAGTTCAGAGGGCAGAGGGCCAGCACCGGGATTAGGCACCCCGTTTCTTATCGCCGTTGCAGGTTCATGACCAAGACAATTTTTATCTTTAGTTAGAACCGCACCAACAATTCATGTAATATAATTCTGCAGTACTTTTAATATCATGCATTCTATCTTCCCGTTAGATCTTTCCTTCTACGTTCATACCCTACGCTTGTTGAGATAAGGCTGCCGGTGATGAAGCTATCTACCTAGGGTAGGGTCATAAGCCTGACCTAGACGCCCTCCCCTAGGACATTACCCTAAAGTCAGAAGCATTCAAGGGATACCATCATCCACTGGACTAGAAGCATTCCACCGGAAGATTCAAGTTCACTCGACCGTAACAAGAATCACTCGACAGACAGGAGACCTAAAGTCACTCTGAATAGCAACGGTCGGACATTTAATCTATAGGCATAATGGACATTTATGTCACTTTATTACTGGCGTTACCAGAAACGCACCATCTTTATGTACCTTAAACCCTGTGTAACTAAGGGTGGGAGGGGTCTGGCGAACTCTATATAAGCCACCCCCTCCTCAGGGACAAGGGTTCGCACCCCCTCTAACTCCACACACACATAATCCAGTCGACCGCCTCTGGGCACCGATACGTAGGGCTATTACTTCCACTGTGAAGGGTCTGAACTCGTAAATCTTGTGTGTACAACTTCACCATAGCTGGGATCTTGCCTCCTCATACCTACCCCCATTCTACTTTTAGTCTCAGAACCACGACAGTTGGCGCCCACCGTGGCGCAGGTGTCTTAGCGACTTTTTGGTGAAGTTGCAATTTTTTTGATTCCCATCATCATGGTTTCCGGCGGTGGATTGGCTGAGGGCCGCGAGATCCGTCTCAGCGCGCTCGTCTTCGTTGCCGACGACTCCGCCTGGCTTCAGGAAGCTCCCCTCGACGTTGAGACACTCCCCGTCCGCGGGGCGACGCACTTTCGCACATGCGTTCGCGGCGTCCTTCTCCGACAGCCGTCGACCCAACATCGGTCGGCTCCCATGGTGTTCTCGCTCCCCGCTGTTCGCCGACGCAAGCGATCCGGTCGGTGGCGGCTTCAGTGGTAGGTGAAACACACGGTGGCCCATCAGTCGGCCACCCCACAAGTCGCGGCAATCGAGCCCGACGAAACTCTCTACGGCCTGTTCGACTGGCTCCGTCAAGAACGCATCCGAGTGCGATAGTAGCAATCCTACGGCTGAGGTCTTGATGGTCAATAGACCACTTAGTCCTCCTGGCTTCCCCCGCGAAGAAGGCGGTGATGGTGGCGGTGATCCGTCACACATTCACAAGGAGTACCGCCCTGAACCCCTTTCTTCGCAGCAGAGGGAAGAGATTCGCCGCTGCAACATGGATGCACTCCACCACGCCCATCATTGGGGAAACCTCCGAGGCCCGGGCCTTGGAGGAGGCGCGCCTGGCCAACCTGGCTGAGCGCACTTGACTGGAGAATCTTCAGCATGCACTCGACGAGTGTGCTCGGCAGCGGATTCCCGAGTCCAGTCGGCGACAGCTTTTTCTGCCTCAACCTCAGGTATACCGTACCCCGACTCAAAATCTCACTGCTGCAGCTCGTATATCAGAGTCAATTCAGCCTTCCCAGTCGGAGGCTGGCCGAGGTTTGATGCAGATCCGGGCCTTACTCCGGGCAGCAGGAGAGCACAACACAACAGTGTCTCAGTCGCAGAATAGGATTCATAGAAGGTCTGTGATGGAAGATACAGTTCAGTCGGCCCACAGCCCAAGATCGCCCCCGCGGCATGAGGGACCTGGGCATAGGCATGATCAGTACAGAAACCACGAGCAGTATGATCACCGACTCGGCCGTGATGACCATCGTCGAGTGCCCACACCTCCTCCGAGGAGTGGATCATATGTGCCCCGGCAATATGATGACAGACGCCCTCACAGTGGCGAGCGAAGAATACCAGTCGACCCAAGGGAGTCAGGCTTTGATGCAAGATCTATTCTCGTTCAAGGTCTAGTCAACAGGAACAGAGCACACAGAGAGGGCCTTGACAGAGATCACCCGACTGGCAGCAGAGTTCATGTTTCAGGCCTAGAGTGTTTCAGCAGAGCCATCAGAGCCGCGGTGATTCCTCCCAACTTCAGGTTGGCGACTAGAGTCAGCAAGTTCACTGGTGAGTCCAAGCCTGACACTTGGCTTGAGGATTACTGAGTAGTTGTGCAGATTGATGGCGGCAATGATGAAGTGGCCATGAAGCATCTTCCTGTGATGTTGGAAGGTTCAGCCAGAGCATGGCTGACTCAGTTAGCACCTGGCAGTATATTCAGTTGGGAGGAACTTGTGCGAGTGTTTGTTGGAACTTTTGAGGGTACTTGCAAGCGGCCAGCAGGGTTAACAGAATTGCAGCATTGCGTGCGAAAACCGAATGAAACTTTGAGAGATTACATTCAGAGGTGGACCACTTTGCATCACACAGTGGAAATTGTGTCCCAGCATCAAGCAGTTTGTGCCTTCAAGGAAGGCGTTAAATATCGAGAACTGGTTCTGAAATTTGGTCGGGCGGGAGATATGTCTCTGACTCGGATGATGGAAATAGCTACTCGGTACGCTAACGGAGAAGAAGAGGATCGACTCCGTAGTGGAAAGAGAAAACCAGTCGGTCAGGACACCAGTGGAGGCAATTCCAATCGGAAACAAAAGCGTAAAGCTGAGCCTGCAGGTCCTGGTGAAACTGCAACAGTGATTGAAGGAAAGTTTAAAGGGAAACCTAAGGGGCCCTGTACACCCAAGAAAGTGAAAGATCAAGCCGGAAATGATGTGTTGGATTTGCCATGTCACATTCACAGCAAGAAGGATGAAGAAGGCAATCTAATTTATCCTAAGCATACCACTCGACAGTGTCGGGTTCTGATCCAACAATTCCGAGAGAAACAACCTAATGAGAAGGAAAAGGAATTAGACAAGGATGAGGACAAAGAGGAAGATGATGGTTTTCCCAATGTCAATTCCACCCTAGTGATTTTTGCTTATGTTGAGAGCAAAAGTCGATTGAAAGTGATCAACAAAGAAGTGAATATGGTTGCTCTGACAATGACAACATACCTAAAGTGGTCACAAACAGCTATCACATTCGACCAGCCTGATCACCCTGCTCGCATAGCCACCCCTGGGAGGCAAGCGTTGGTGGTCAACCTAGTTGTTGGAGGCACTCGACTGACCAAAGTGCTAATGGATGGTGGTAGGGGCCAGAATATCCTTTATGTTGAAATCTTGAAGGGGATGGGCATTTTGATGTCCAAACTTAGTGAGAGAAAGATGAGCTTTCACGACGTCATCCATGGCAAGAAGGCTGAATCACTCGGCCAGATAACCCTTGATGTGGTTTTCGGTGATTCAAAGAATTACTGTAAGGAAAAGTTGACATTTGAAGTAGTGGATTTCCAGAGTGCTTATCATACTATTTTGGGGAGGCCGGCGTATGCACGATTCATGGCTCGGCCATGTTACGAGTATCTCAAGATGAAAATGCCTGGTCCCAGAGGAGTGATCACGGTCAGTGGCAATCGGCAGAAGGTAGAGGAATGCTTCCAGAAGTGTTCTAAAATTGTCGATGCACAAATGGCAGCAGTCGAAATGCAAGAATATCATAAACATGCAGATCCAAGTGATTTATTGCGAGCCAAGAAGCCTGCCACAGATTCTGCGTTTCAGTCATCCGGTGAAACAAAGCCAATTCATATTCACCCAACCGATCCTAATGCTGCTCCTACTCATATCTCAACATCACTCGACAGCAAATAGGAAGAAGCGCTCATCCAGTTCCTCCATGAGAACTGGGATATCTTTGCATGGAAACCTTCTGACATGCCGGGTGTACCCAGGGGACTGGCTGAGCACCATTTGCAAGTCGACCCGAAAGTGAAGCCAATCAAGGAACATCTTCGACGGTCCGCCATAGAGAAGAGAAAGGCAATTGGCGAAGAAGTGGCTCGCCTACTAGCAGCTGAGTTCATTTGAGAGATTTACCACTCCAAGTGGCTTGCCAATGTTGTCATGGTCCCCAATAACGACGACCCACATCGTATGTGCATTGACTTCAAGCATATCAATCGGGCCTGCCTGAAAGATCATTTCCCTCTCCCCCGTATCGACCAAATCATCGACTCGACTGCGGGGTGTGAGCGTTTGTCTTTTCTCGACGCCTATTCTGGGTATCATTAGATCCGAATGTATGGACCCGATGACATAAAAACAACTTTCATCACTCCATTCGGGTGCTTTTGTTATGTCACCATGCCATTCGGTCTCAAGAACGCTGGTGCCCCATTTATGAGGATGATTCAGAAGTGTCTGCTCACTCAAATCAGTCGGAATGTGGAAGCATATATGGATGACATTATGGTCAAGTCGTGTAAAGGTTCCGACCTGCTGACTGACCTTGCTGAAACCTTTGCCAACCTGAGAAGGTATGGTATCAAGCTTAATCCATTGAAATGCACATTCAGAGTTCCAGGAGGAAAGTTACTCGGTTTTCTCATTTCCGAACGAGGGATCGACGCGAACCAAGATAAAGTTGGGGCCATACTCCGGATGAAACGCCCTGTGCGTGTGCATGACGTTCAGAAGCTTAATAGTTGCTTGGCCACCTTGAGTCGATTCATCTCTCGCCTCGGTGAAAAGGCATTGCCTCTTTACCGACTGATGAAGAAATCTGACAAGTTCGAGTGGACTCCTAAAGCTGATGCAGCGTTTGCAGAACATAAAACCCTGCTTTCCACCCAGCCGGTGATTGCTGCCCCAATCAGCAAAGAGCCTTTACTGCTTTATATTGCAGCCACTGGACAAGCTGTAAGTACAGTGCTCATAGTGGATCTAGAAGAAGAAGGAAAAGCCTATAAAGTTCAGCGCCCAGTGTACTATATTTCTGAAGTCTTGACTCCATCCAAGCAAAGATATCGACATTATCAGAAGCTTGTCTATGGAATTTATATGACCACAATGAAGGTTGCGCATTATTTCTCTGATCACTCCATTACAGTCGTTAGCGACGTACCATTGTCAGAAATTCTTAACAACAGAGATGCAACTGGTCGACTCACAAAGTGGGAGATTGAACTCCTTCCCTTGGATATCAAGTTTGAGGCAAAGAAAGCTATCAAGTCCCAAGCAATAGCAGATTTCCTCGCCGAGTGGGTGGAGCAGCAACAACCGACTCAGATTCACTCAGAGCATTGGACCATGTTCTTCGATGGATCCAAGATGCTGAATGATTCTGGTGTTGGGGTGGTATTGGTATCCCCCCGAGGAGACAGACTCAGCTATGTCCTTCAGATTCATTTTGATTCCTCCAACAACGAAGCTGAATATGAAGCACTTCTGTACGGGTTGCGTATGGCCATTTCACTCAGCGTCTCTCGCCTAATGGTCTACGACGACTCAAATTTGGTGGTTAATCAACTAATGAAGGAGTGGGATGTCAGAAGCCCGGCTATGACTGGTTACTGTAATGCAGTGCGAAAATTGGAAAAGAAGTTTGAGGGGTTAGAGCTCCACCATATACCCCGACTCAAAAATCAAGCTGCTGATGACTTGGCAAAGATAGGTTCCAAGAGAGAGACCATTCCCAGCAATGTGTTTTTGGAGCATATTCACACACCTTCAGTTCAGGAAGATCCTTTCACTTAAGAGCCCCCATAGCCTAAGAGTGCCACTAATCCGACTGAAGTCGAAGGTCGTGGTCGACTTGATCATGGAGGTTTTGATCATCACTCCCGACTGGATAGTGCCATACATTGCATACATTCTTAGGAACGAACTCCCAGAGGATGAAGAAGAGGCTCGACAGATCGTCCGTCGATCCAAAGCCTTTACTGTGATAAGAGGACAGCTGTTCAGAGAAAGTGTAACTGGAGTCAGCCAGAAATGCATCATGCCAGAAGAAGGCCGCATGATCCTCAATGATATTCACTCGGGGACCTGTGGTCACCATGCGTCCTCTCGGACCATCGTGGCCAAAGCATACCGAGCCGGATTTTACTGGCCACATGCCAATGAGATGGCAAAAGAAATAGTAGACAAATGTGAAGGCTGTCAGTTCTACTCCAACATGTCCCACAAACCAGCATCAGCCTTGAAGACCATTCCACTCGTCTGGCCATTCGCTGTTTGGGGATTAGATATGGTTGGGCCCCTGAGGACTGGCAGAAGTGGTTTCACTCATGTGCTCGTAGTAGTCGACAAGTTCACCAAATGGATTGAAGCTAAGCCCATCAAGAACCTCAAAGCGAGTACCGCTGTCAGCTTCATCAGAGAGTTAACTTTCAGATATGGAGTCCCACACAGCATTACCACGGATAATGGATCAAACTTTGATTCAGATGAATTCAGGGCTTTCTATCCTTCCCAAGGCACTCGGGTCGACTATGCTTCAGTCGCCCACCCACGGTCGAATGGACAAGAAGAAAGAGCAAACGGTTTGATCCTCAAAGGGCTGAAAACCCGACTGATGCGTGATCTCAAGCATGCTGCAGGAGCTTGGGTTGATGAATGCCGTCAGTACTCTGGAGATTGAGAACAACTCCAAATCGGTCGACCGGTCGAACCCTGTTCTTCCTTGTCTACGGAGCTGAGGCTGTGCTCCCGAGTGACTTGCTTCGCAATGCACCCCGAGTAGAACTGTTCTCAGAAGCCGAAGCAGAGCAGGCACGGCAAGATGCTTTTGATCTTCTAGAAGAAGAAAGGGAGATGGCCTTGATCAGGTCGACCATCTATCAGCAAGATCTCCGTGATTCCATGCTAGAAACGTGAAAGGTCGGGCATTTCAAGAGGGAGACCTGGTTCTTCGAGCGGATCAGCAGAAACCACACAAGCTCGCTCCTCCTTGGGAAGGCCCTTTAATCATCAACAAAGTGCTCCACAACGGAGCGTATCACCTCTACAACGTCAAGCACAAGAAGGACGAGCCACACGCTTGGAATGCAGAGTTGCTCCGCCGTTTTTATACTTCCAACACTCAGTCTGTTGAGATGTAATAAGAAATAACTTTTAGTTTTTTTATCAAAGACAGAGTTTTACAGTCCTCTGAAATGATTGTTGTTGCTTATTCATATGTTTAAAATCCCCTAGTGGGTGGCTAACCTGCGAATCCGTTTCGCCTAAGTATAAAAAATCCTACCGAGTGGTGAGCAAGCCTCTCACTCGGGGGCTTAGCTGTGAATCCGTTTCGCCTAAGTTTGAAAAATCCTACCGAGTGAAGAGCAACCCTCTCACTCGGGGGCTTAGCTGCAGTCCAGTACTTGCCTAAGTTTGAAAAATCCTACCAAGTGTAGAGCAACCCTCTCACTTGGGGGATTAGCTACAGTCCAGTACTCGCCTAAGTTTGAAAACTCCCACCGAGTGAAGAGCAACCCTCTCATTCGGGGGCTTAGCTGCAGTCCAATACTCGCCTAAGTTTGAAAAATCCCACCGAGTGAAGAGTAACCCTCTCACTCGGGGGCTTAGCTGCAGTCCAGTACTCGCCTAAGTTTGAAAAATCCCACCGAGTCAAGAGCAACCCTCTTACTGGGGGCTTAGCTGCAGTCTAGTACTCGCCTAAGTTTGAAAAATCCTACCGAGTGGAGAGCAAATCTCTCACTCGTTGGCTTAGCTGCAGTCTAGTACTCGCCTAAGATTGAAAAATCCTACCGAGTGGAGAGCAAGTCTCTCACTCGGGGTCTTAGCTGTAGTCCAGTACTCGCCTAAGTTTGAAAAATCCTACCGAATCGTGAGCAAACGTCTCACTCGGGGGCTTAGCTGCAGTCCAGTACTCGCCTAAGTTTGAAAAATCCTACCAAGCGGTGAGCAAACCTCTCACTCAGGGGCTTAGCTGTAGTCCAGTACTCACCTAAGTTTGAAAAATCCCACCGAGTGAAGAGCAACCCTCTCATTCGAGGGCTTAGCTGCATTCCAGTACTCGCCTAAGCTTGAAAAATCCTACCAAAGTGAGAGCAAATCTCTCACTCGGGGGCTTAGCTGCAGTCCAGTACTCGCCTAAATATAGAACACGTTCCGAGTGAGAACCGATCTTCTTGCTCGGGGATTTGGCCACACACTCCATCCTAATCAGCAAGGACGACAAGGTGCAGGTCGGCTGTGACCTTCTCCTTAGATCTGCGCCATAAGTACAATGTGCGCTCCATCTCAATCCGCAAGACGAGGCGCGGGTCGACTGTGACCTTCTCCTCAGAGCTGTGCCATAAGTACAATGTGCGCTCCATCCCAATCTGCAAGGACGGCGAGGTGCAAGTCGACTGTGATCTTCCCCTCAGAGCTGCGCCATAAGTAGAATGTGTGCTCCATCCTGATCCATAAGGATGACGAGGTGCAGGTCGACTACTACCTTCTCCTCCGAGTTGCATCACAAGTACAAAGACTATTCCGAGTGAAGAACAAGTTCCACTTGAAGAAAAACACAAGCATATTCAGAGATAAACCATGTTCACATGAATCCTAAGGTTCCAGACCACGGATTAAAGTACTCTGGCATCAAGCCCGAAGGAGTTTAACGATTACAAAATCACTCGGCATTCTGAGGCAAATTTAAGATGAGGCATAAAGTTTTTTTACTCTGCAGGAGGTGGGCTAGTGGGCTCGACGAACTCGACGAACTCGTCCAGGTCGATTCCGTCAGCAATCCGAGTGGCGACAACAATGATGGTTTCCATGAAGGATTGGAAGTCGTGCCTTTTGGTATTGGCAACCTTGATTGCTGCTAGCTTCTCTTCTCGCGCTTCCTTGAAGTGGACACGAACCAGGGACAGAGCCACATCAGCACCGCATCGAGCAGAAGACTTCTTCCATTCCTGCACCCTTGGCCAGAGTGCTGTGTCGATTCGCGATACCGCGACTTTCAGTCGAGCAAGGTAGTCGACAACACCACCGACACGGGATTCCAGTCGGAGCACGTTCGTGGCAGCTTCGTCCTTCACATGAGAGAGGATGGGGTCCAAGCTTTTCTCAACTCGTCCAGTCTCTTCCTCGAAGTTCTGGCAAAATTCTGTACACACAATACAATGATGAGTCAATGGTTATATATCGAGTCGACAACAACAAGTCAGTCGGACAAAGCAAAATACCTTCAAGCATGATGAACAACTTCTTGGCAAGCCCTCCCAGATAGTTCTCCAGGTCGTCCTCTTGCGAGCAATGCCTTCCATCTTTTTGGTCAGATTCTTCTTGTCCTTCTTCAGATGAATCGCCTCCTCATTAGCTTCATCAAGGGTAGTTTTCAGCTTGGCATTCTCTTCCTCTAGTTTGCCGACTGAAGCCAGCTTCTAGTCAACGAGTGTAGTTTTCTCTTCGGCTGCTTTCCGCGCGGCTGCAAGGTCCAGATCCTTCTTCGCCAGAGCCTGGTTCATTGCTTTTGAAAGAAATCACTCGGTTTGGAAAAAGTAAATAACACCTGTTTCAGCAACAGAGCAGTCGAGTTTTTCATACCAGCAGCTTCACTGTAACACCCCGGATGTAACTTGCCATATTTGTAACTCCAACTCTTGCCATTTTCGGCAATGTGATATGATATTCCCTCCGTGGTTGGGTTTTCCTTCATTTTGCATTTTGTTACTGTCATGCATTTCTTATCATGTCATCATGTGCATCGCATTCGCATACGTGTTCGTCTCATGAATCCGAGCATTTTCCCCGTTTGTTTTGCAATCCGGCGCTCCTAGTTCCCCAGCGTCCCCTTTTACCTTTCTACGTGAGCGGGTATTAAACTTTCTCGGAATGGACCGAGGTTTGTCAAGCGGCCTTGGTATAGCACCGGTAGACCGTCTGTCAAGTTTCGGGTCATTCGGAGGTCGTTTGATACTCCAACGGTTAACCGGGTAACCGTGAAGGCCTCGTGTGTGTTGCAGCCCAAAACCCCTTCAAATCAGCCCAATAACCCATCTAAGACACTCCCATGTCCATCGCCGTTCGATCACGATCGCGTGGCCGAAAACCGCACTCCATTTGGAGCTTCCTAGCTCCTCCTACCTATAAATAAGTGGCCTCTCCCGAAAATCCCGCAGACCAAACCCTAGCCCCGCTCCCTCTCCGCCGCCGGACACATCCGGCCCGAGCCGGACGCGTCCGCCCGCCGCGCCGGACCTATCCGGCCTCGCCACGTGTCGCCTCCGCCCCACATCGCCGTCCCGCGCCGCCGGCCCGGCGAGGCCCGGATCCCCCCCCCCCGAGCCCGCGCCTTCCCGCGCCCGAGCCCGTGCCTCCCCGACCCGCGCCGCCGCCACGCCGGCGCCCTCGCCCGCGCCGCCTCCCGCCCTCCGCCGCCGCCCGCGCCTGGCCGCGGCTCGCCGCCGTCCGCCGCCGCGAGTCCGGCCGCCGTCCCCATCTCTCTCCGGCGTGAACAGTGTTCCGGCAGTCCTCGGGAGCCGAGCCCGGAGTCCCCATATACAGATCCAACGAGGTTGACTTTTCTCCTCCTTCCCGAAATTCGCCAAAGTCCCGAAATCTTTTGCATTCTGGTGCCCACTTTGTCATGCCATAACTTGCTGCATACTGCTCCGTTTCGTGCGTGTAATATGTCAAATTGTTCGCCTCGAAGAGTACATCATTTCATCTCATTGCACCATTTTCATTTGAGCTCATCTTGATGCCCGAAATGCTGTTGGAAGAGGGCTATGTGATGTTAGTTTCAGATCTGTTTCAGAACATGCACTTTTGTCATTCTTGCCATGATTGACGTGTGCACCCTATGAAGTTGAGTCCTACATGTGTTTTGTAATATCCCATGCCATCTTTACAGGGGTGTATGCCATGTATTTTTGTGATCTATGTGGTGACTAGAACAAGCATGCAAACTAGGCTACATAATGTTGCTGATTTCAGGGACTGTAATTTCACTAAGTCATTCCCTGCTGTTATTTTTATGCCATTTGTTCAGGTTGTTTCAGAGAGATCTATGCCTCTTTTGAGCATGATCATTAAGCGTGTTTTGAACATATGGATTCGGTGTATCCATCCATGCCTTTGTTTGTAATTATGGAGTGCCATAGCTTTAGTCAATCAAGCTCTACTTTTGCTATAAAATGTTACTGGCAGATTGTTTACATGTTATTCGATCTTGCCAAGCTTGTCGTAGTTGATCCTTGCATGCTATGATGTTGTTATTGCCATGTCTAGCTCCTATGCCATGTCTTCTTGATGGATTTATTCTTAGTTTATCATGACATGCTCTGTAGTGAGTGCATCGAGCTCGTAAACATGCCTACTTGTTATCTGTTTTTGACATGTCCAGTTTTCTGCAGTCTGAAAACCGTAACGAAACTTGCTTAATTGACATGGGTGCTATTGTATTTTCTGTTCCTTTTTGGCTCATGCTCAGTAAGGGATTTTTGTTCTATGCTTTGGGTAGAATCATGCCATTCCATATATTGCCATGTCCTGTTCCTGTATCATGTTGTTTCCTTGCTCTAAACATGTCATCCTGATGTTAATTTCTAGCATGTTGTTATTTTCACTAAGTCTGTGAACCTGTTATCTTTTGCACTTTTGCCATGCTTGTTTGAACCTGTTGTGGTGTGATTTAGCCGTAGCTCAGTGTTCATCTTTTGTCAAGCATCTCAGGTAGATTACTTCCATATGCTTTGCTGATATGTTTGGGTGCAGTAGCTTAATTACTTGTTGCATGCTAAGTGGCATCATGCTGTTAATGGCAGAATCTTGTCATTCCTGTTTTGCTTGTCATTTGCAAACCGTGCATCCCATTCCGGTGATCTTTATATCGATTTCAACCGAAATCACCTCACCTATCCAGTGGCATACTTGGTTTTCCAAGATTATGCCTTGTTCATCCTTGTCCTTCCGGAGCACGCATATGCATTGCATATCACATCTCGCATATCATGCCATGTTTTGCATCATGTTGATTGCGCATTGCATCGTGGTTGATAGTTGTTCCTTTGCTTGTGTTCTTGTTTTGGGTAGAGCCGGGAGACGAGTACGTGAACGAGGAACCTGTTGAGAACGCTTACGAGGATCAAGCTTTCGACAACTCTGTGAACCTTGCAGGCAAGATGAACATACCCTCGAAATCACTTCTATCTTTGCTTGCTAGATGCTCGCTCTTTTGCTATGCCTATGCTGCGATACCTACCACTTGCTATGTCATGCCACCCATATTTCCATGTCAAACCTCTAACCATCCTTTCCTAGCAAACCGTTGATTGGCTATGTTACCGCTATGCTCAGCCCCTCTTATAGCGTTGCTAGTTGCAGGTGAAGATGAAGTTTGTTCCATGTTGGAACATGATTACTTTGGGTTATCACAATATCTCTTATTTTAATTAATGCATCTATATACTTGGTAAAGAGTGGAAGGCTCGGCCTTTTGCCTGGTGTTTTGTTCCACTCTTGCCACCCTAGTTTTCGTCATACCGGTGTTATGTTCCTTGATTTTTGCGTTCCTTACACGATTGGGTGATTTATGGGACCCCCTTGACAGTTCGCTTTGAATAAGACTCCTCCAGCAAGGCCCAACTTTGGTTTTACCATTTGCCACCTAAGCCTTTTTCCCCCGGGTTTTCGCGAGCCCGAGGGTCATCTTTATTTTAACCCCCCTGGGCCAGATCTCCTTCGATTGCTGGTCCAAACCGAGCGATGTCCGGCGCCCCTTGGGCAACCAGGGTCTATGCCAACCCGACGTCTGGCTCATCCGGTGTGCCCTGAGAACGAGATATGTGCAGCTCCTATCGGGATTTGTCGGCACATCCGGGCGGCTTTGCTGGTATTGTTTTATTACTGTCGAAATGTCTTGTAGTCCGGGATTCCGAGACTGATCGGGTCTTCCCGGTAGAAGGAATATCCTTCGTTGACCGTGAGAGCTTATAATGGGCTAAGTTGGGACACCCCTGCAGGGTATTATCTTTCGAAAGCCGTGCCCACGGTTATGACGCAGATAGGAATTTGTTAATGTCCGGTTGTAGAAAACCCGAAGTTGACCTTAATTAAAACACATCAACCGCATGTGTAACCGTGATGGTCTCTTCTCGGCGGAGTCCGGGAAGTGAACACGGTGTTGGAGTTATGTTTGACGTAGGTTGTTCTAGGATCACTTCTTGATCACTTCTAGCTTCACGACCGTGCTTTGCTTCTCTTCTCGCTCTCTTTTGCGTTGTAGCCACCATATATGCTAGTCGCTTGCTGCAGCTCCACCTCACAACCCTATCGCACCTTTAAGCTTAAATAGTCTTGATCTCGCGGGTGTGAGATTGCTGAGTCCCCGTGACTCACAGATTCTACCAAAACAGTTGCAGGTGCCGACGATGCCAGTGCAGATGATTCAACCGAGCTCAAGTGGGAGTTCGACGAGGAACGTGGTCGTTACTATGTGTCTTTTCCTGATGATCAGTAGTGGAGCCCAGTTGGGGTGATTCGGGGATCTGTGTAGCATTTGGGGTAGTCTTCTTTCATTTTGGTTCCGTAGTCGGACCTTGAGTGTAATCTGGATGATGAATGTTTGTTTATGTATTGTGTGAAGTGGCGATTGTAAGCCAACTATGTATCTCTTTCCCTTATGTATTACATGGGTTTTGTGAAGATTACCTCACTTGCGAGATTGCTTTCTATGCGGTTATGCCTCTAAGTCGTGCTTCGACACGTGGGAGATATAGCCGCATCAAGGGCGTTACAAGTTGGTAATCAGAGCCTTCCCCGACCTTAGGAGCCCCCACTTATTGATCGTTTTTAGCGGCCGAGTCGTGTCTAGAAAAATGTTTTGAGTAATTTAGGAATTATATATCGGAGAGTTTAGGAATTCTTTTTACTTCCCAGTCTCCTCATCGCCCTGGTAAGGCATCCTGACGTAGAGTTTTGACTCTTCTCTTCTCAAATTTCACTAAAAATTCTTTTTAGGATCACGCGGGTATCTTAGAATCGTTCCGATGGTTTTATGATGACAACATTGTCTTGGTGCCTCCTGTCAGCAGGGGTTTAGTGGAGGTGTCCCGGGGAGTTGAGCTCTGAGGTGTTGTCGTCATAATTTTATCGTTGCAGTTCTAGAATACCTGAGTTTAGTACGCCGGCATCGAAAATCTCTTTTGTACAGTTGTTGGTGAGATAACCCTGATAGCCCAGTACTGAGGCGAGTGCGGGAGTATTGCCATAACTCGTATAACGGATATTTTTTTCGAAGGTTGAGGTAGACGATTTCCGAAGGTTTCTTGGTTATGTGTTGGAGGATGGATACAACTGGATCTAGGTATTGTTACTTTGGGTGATATATTTTGTTTCCCCTGTATCCCCAACACCTGATTGCATAACCAGAAAGTTTCGGGAGTTTATAAGTGGGAATTCATGTAGCTCTAGTATTTCTTCCCGCAGATATTTGGTTCATGATTGGGTAATCCTTACCAAGTATTTGTTCACATCCTTACCTTTTTGAGTTTATTCCATACCTTTTTCTAAGTGGCTTCTCAGCTTATGAAAGTGTGATGCTTTAGTTTGGAATTCATTCGTTCATTCTTGTTCGAATGTTTATTGTGAAGACTATATGTTGCAATTTCGATCCTTTGATTCAGCTTGAATATATGTCTTTCAAGATGCTAATGGATGTCACCCTCTTCAGGATGGCTCCGCCAACGCGTCAGAATCCGGAACGCAATGAAGGAAGTCAGGCTAACCCTTCGCCACCACCTCCGCCTCCGGAGGCTTGGCAAGCTTTGATGACAGCCACCAATGCCAACGCTCAGATTCTGATTCAGCTCTTGCAAGATCGCAACCAAGGGCAAGGCAATCAGGGAAATCAAGGCCAAGGCAACAATCAACCGCATTTTGCTACCCTCAATCAGTTCCTTGCAAATCAGCCAAAGACCTTCAGCTACTGTGTCGAGGCCACATATGCCGATGATTGGCTCGTGGACATCAACAAGCACTTCGAATGTAGCAATGTCAGACCTGAGGACTTTGTCAAGTTTGCCTCTTTTCAACTCAAGGATCAAGCTGCTGAGTGGTTCCAACAATACAAAGATTCCAGAGGAGGTCGTGTGATTACCTGGGATGATTTCCGCCGTGACTTCAAAGCTCATCACATTCCAGAAAGTGCTGTTGAGAGTAAGCGTGAGGAATTGCGCAATCTCAAGCAAGGCAACATGTCTGTGTATCAATACAACACTCAGTTCCAGAAGCTCTCTCGCTTTGCTAAGCAGGACATCCCTGATGAGAAGAGCATGATTTACCAATTCAGGCATGGTCTCAGAGAAGATTTGCAACTAGCTCTCGTGCTTTTTGAGCCGTTAAAGTATGATGAATTCTACAACATGGCACTGAAACAAGAAGCTGCTCAGCTCAAGTGTGAGGCATCTAAGAAGAGAGTCAGGGACGCAGTTCAGTCCTCTTCTTCCTCACTTGTGGCAGCTAAGCAACAGAAGTTCTGGTTGCCTCCTCCTCCTCCGTTCCGTCAGCCTTACCAGCAGAAGAACTCAGGTGGTCGTGGATCTTCCCACCCACCCAACCCTGGCTATCAGAACAAGTCTCAGAACCAAGCTCCAAGGCCAAATGCTCCTTATCATCGTCCGCTCTCAGAGGTGACTTGCAACAAATGTCAGCAAAAGGGTCACTATGCGAACAAGTGCTTCAACCAAAGGCGCCTACCGCCTCCTCCTCCTGTGAAATCTTCCAGCAATGCAGTGGTCAAGCATAATTCCAAGTCTGTAAAGGTGAACATGATGAATGAAGCTCAAGCAGAGGATTCTTCAGAAGTGATCATGGGTAACCTTCCGGTTAATGATATTCCTGCAAAAGTCTTATTTGATACTAGAGCATCGCATTCTTTCATTTCAAGACCTTTTGCATCGAAGCATGAGTTGTGTTTCCAAGATTTGCCTAGACCGATATCAGTTGTATCTCCGGGTAAATTCATGAACGCAAGCTCCTGTGTCCCGGATGTTTCCATCAAGATGGGCGATTATATATTTCTGGCTAAACCAATTGTTCTTGGTGACTCTGATATTGATCTTATTCTCGGGATGGACTGGCTTTCTAAGCACAAGGCTCAGCTTGATTGTGCTGCCAGGGAAATTCAATTGACTCACTCTTCTGACGATGTGATCATCTATGCCGCTCGTGATGATACCATTCGGTTGTTTTCTCTCAATGAGAAGGGCGAATTGGATGCTATCTCTCAGATTCCAGTCGTTTGTGAGTACCAAGATGTCTTTCCAGAAGAGCTTCCGGGAATGCCTCCTCACTGGCCAGTTGAATTCGTTATTGATCTTGAGCCTGGCATGGAACCCGTTTGCAAGCGTCCATACAAGCTTGGGCCAACAGAGTTGAAGGAATTGAAGAAACAACTCGATGAACAAGAGCATCTGGGCCTGATCAGACCGAGTTCATCTCCTTGGGGTTGTGGTGTTCTTTTTGTCCAGAAGAAGGATGGCACGGACCGACTTTGCGTCGATTACCGTCCATTGAACAAGAAGACAATCAAGAGCAAGTACCCACTTCCCAACATCAATGAGCTATTCGAGCAACTTAAAGGTGCTAAAGTGTTCTCCAAGCTTGATCTTCGTATGGGTTATCATCAAATTCGCATTCGTGAAGAAGATATTCCCAAGACAGCATTCAGAACAAGCTTTGGTTCTTATGAATATACGGTCATGTCTTTCGGCCTTGTCAATGCTCCTCCAACGTTCTCTCGTATGATGAACTTCATCTTCAACCCCTACACCAATGAATTCGTCTTGGTCTATCTCGATGATATATTGGTCTTCCCCAAGAATAAGAAGGATCATGCCAAACATTTGCGATTGGTGCTCGACAAGCTCAGAGAGTATAAATTCTATGCGAAGTTCTCCAAATGTGAATTATGGCTTGATGAAGTTCTTTACCTTGGTCATATCATCTCTGCCAAGGGCATTGCTATAAATCCTGAGAGAGTGTCTGCAGTTTTGAATTGGGAACCTCCTCAGAATGTCAAGCAGCTTCGCAGTTTTCTTGGACTTGCAAGCTATTGCCGAAGATTCGTTGAGAATTTCTCAAAGATTGCAAAGCCTCTTTCCAACCTCCTCCAGAAGCACGTGAAGTATGTCTGGTCTCCTGAGTGTGATGTTGCTTTCAACACTATCAAAGAGAAACTCGTCACTGCTCCAGTTTTGACTCCTCCTGACGAATCCAAGCTCTGTGATGCTTCTCTTCAAGGTCTCGGTGCTGTCTTAATGCAAGAGAAGAAGGTTGTGGCCTATACCTCTCGTCAGTTGAAGCCCAACGAAAAGAACTACCCCACTCACGATCTTGAGTTGGCGGCAGTTGTCCATGCATTGATAACATGGAGACATCTCTTGTTGGGAAGGAAAGTGGACATTTTCACCGATCACAAGAGTCTCAAGTACATCTTCACTCAGCCCAACCTCAACCTCAGGCAAACTCGATGGGTCGAAATGATTCAAGAGTATAATCCGAGTATTGAATATACTCCAGGCAAGGCTAATGTGATTGCAGACGCTTTGAGCAGGAAGGCTTATTGCAACAGCTTAATCCTCAAGCCCTTTCAACCGGATCTTTGTGAAGCTTTCCGCAAGTTGAATCTCCAAGTTGTTCCTCAAGGTTTTCTTGCCAACCTCATCGTCTCTCCTACTTTGGAAGATCAAATTCGTGAGGCACAACTGTTGGATACCATGGTGAAGAAGGTGAAACATGGTATTGACAAGGGCATTTCCAAATACAAGTGCTATCGCGTTGATGACAGAGATACTCTTTTCTTCGAGGACCGGACTGTGGTTCCAAAGGGTGATCTTCGTAAAGTCATTATGAACAAGGCGCACAATTCTCTTCTGTCAATTCATCCTGGAAGTACGAAGATGTACCATGACCTCAAGCAGTCTTATTGGTGGACTCGAATGAAGCGAGAAATTGTTCAATTCATGAATGAATGTGATGTATGTCGAAGGGTGAAAGCAGAACACCAACGACCAGCTGGTCTCCTCCAACCTCTTGCTATTCCAGAATGGAAGTTTGATCATATCGAAATGGACTTCGTGACTGGTTTTCCTAAGTCCAAGCGTGGAAATGATGCCATCTTCGTCGTCATCGGCAAGCTCACTAAAGTGGCTCATTTTCTTCCTATCAAAGAGTCTATCACAGCAGAGCAGCTGGCAGAGCTCTACACCTTCAGAATTGTCTCCTTGCATGGCATTCCTCAAGTGATCTCTTCAGATCGTGGAAGCATCTTCACATCCAAGTTTTGGGATTCTTTTCAGAAGGCCATGGGCACAAACATTCGCTTCAGCACAACTTTCCATCCTCAAACTAGTGGACAAGTCGAGCGTGTCAACCAAATTCTTGAAGATATGCTCAGGGCTTGTGTTATCTCTTTCGGCATGAAGTGGGAGGATTGTCTTCCATACGCTGAGTTCTCTTACAACAACAGCTTTCAAGCCAGCTCGGGCAAAGTCCCATTCGAGATTCTCTATGGCAGAAAGTGTCGTACTCCTCTCAATTGGTCTGAGACGGGCGAACGCCAACTTCTTGGCAACGATTTGATCACAGAGGCTGAAGATATGTGTAAAGTCATTTGTGAGAATCTTAAAGCCGCTCAATCACGCCAGAAGAGCTATTACGATAGCAAACACCGTGATGTGGCATTCGAGATCGGAGATCATGTCTACCTCCGCGTCTCTCCAATGAAAGGCACTCGTCGCTTCGGTATCAAAGGGAAACTTGCCCCTAGATACGTTGGTCCTTTCAAGATCATCGGCAAACGAGGCGATCTCGCCTATCAACTTGAGCTTCCCCCCAACTTTGCAAATGTGCACAATGTCTTCCATGTGTCACAGCTTCGCAAGTGCTTCAAGACGCCTGAGCGCACCATCAACTTCGAAGAGATTGATCTTCAAGAAGATTTGTCGTATCATGAGCATCCCGTTGCTATTCTTGAAGAAACTGAGCGCAAGACTCGCAACAAGTCCATCAAATTCCTGAAAGTGAAGTGGTCACACCATTCAGACCGAGAAGCCACCTGGGAGCGCGAGGACCACCTCCTTCCGAATATCCGGAGTTATTTCAGTCCTAGATCTCGGGACGACATCCTCTCGTAGTGGTGGAGTGTTGTAACACCCCGGATGTAACTTGCCATATTTGTAACTCCAACTCTTGCCATTTTCGGCAATGTGATATGATATTCCCTCTGTGGTTGGGTTTTCCTTCATTTTGCATTTTGTTCCTGTCATGCATTTCTTATCATGTCATCATGTGCATCGCATTCGCATACGCGTTCATCTCATGAATCCAAGCATTTTCCCCATTGTCCGTTTTGCAATCCAGCGCTCCTATGTTCCCCGGCGTCCCCTTTTACCTTTCTGCATGAGTGGGTATTAAACTTTCTCGGAATGGACCGAGGTTTGTCAAGCGGCCTTGGTATAGCACCGGTAGACCGCCTGTCAAGTTTCGGGTCATTCGGAGGTCGTTTGATACTCCAACGGTTAACCGGGTAACCGTGAAGGCCTCGTGTGTGTTGCAGCCCAAAACCCCTTCAAATCAGCCAAATAACCCATCTAAGACACTCCCATGTCCATCGTCGTTCGATCACGATCGCGTGGCCGAAAACCGCACTCCATTTGGAGCTTCCTAGCTCCTCCTACCTATAAATAAGTGGCCTCCCCTGAAAATCTCGCAGACCAAACCCTAGCCCCGCTCCCTCTCCCCCGCCGGACACGTCCGGCCCGAGCCGGACGCGTCCGCCCGCCGCGCCGGACCTATCCGGCCTCGCCACGTGTCGCCTCCGCCCCACATCGCCGTCCCGCGCCGCCGGCCCGACGAGGCCCGGATCGGGCCCTCCCGAGCCCGCGCCTTCCCGCGCCCGAGCCCGCGCCTCCACGACCCGCGCCGCAGCGCCGCGCCGCCGCGCCGGCGCCCTCGCCCGCGCCGCCTCCCGCGCCCCGCCGCCTCGCCCTCCGCCGCCGCCCGCGCCTGGCCGCGGCTCGCCGCCGTCCGCCGCCGCGACTCCGGTCGCCGTCCCCGTCTCTCTCCGGCGTGAACAGTGTTTCGGCTTTCCTCGGGAGCCATGCCCGGAGTCCCCAGATACAGATCCAACGAGGTTGACTTTTCTCCTCCTTCCCGGAATTCGCCAAAGTCCCGAAATCTTTTGCATTCTGGTGCCCCCTTTGTCATGCCATAACTTGCCGCATGCTGCTCCGTTTCGTGCATCCAATATGTCAAATTGTTCGCCTCGAAGAGTACATCAATTCATCTCATTGCACCATTTTCATTTGAGCAAACCTTGATGCCCGAAATGCTATTGGAAGAGGTCTATGTGATGTTAGTTTCAGATCTGTTTCAGAACATGCACTTTTGTCATTTTTGCCATGATTGACGTGTGCACCCTATGAAGTTGAGTCCTACACGTGTTTTGTAATATGCCATGCCATCTTTACAGGGGTGTATGCCATGTATTTTTGTTATCTATGTGGTGACTAGAACAAGCATGCAAACTAGGGTACATAATGTTGCTGATTTCAGGGACTTAGTAATTTCACTAAGTCATTCCCTGCTGTTATTTTTATGCCATGTGTTCAGGTTGTTTCAGAGAGATCTATGCCTATTTGGAGCATGATCAGTAAGGGTGTTTTGAACATATGGATTCGTTCTATCCATCCATGCCTTTGTTTGTAATTATGCAGTGCCATAGCTTTAGTCAATCAATATCTACTTTTGCTATAAAATGTTACTGGCAGATTGTTTACATGTTATTCGATTTTGCCAAGCTTGTTGTAGTTGATCCTTGCATGCTATGATGTTGTTATTGCCATGTCTAGCTCCTATGCCATGTCTTCTTGATGGATGTATTCTTAGTTTATCATGAGATGCTCTGTAGTGAGTGCATCGAGCTCGTAAACATGCCTACTTGTTATCTGTTTTTGACATATCCAGTTTTCTGCAAAGTCTGAAAACCGTAACGAAACTTGCTTAATTGACATGGGTGCTATTGTATTTTCTGTTCCTTTTCGTCTCATGCTCAGTAAGGGATTTTTGTTCTATGCTTTGAGTAGAATCATGCCGTGCCATATATTGCCATGTCCTGTTCCTGTATCATGTTGTTTCTTTGCTCTAAACATGTCATCCTGATGTTAATTTCTAGCATGTTGTTATTTTCACTAAGTCTGTGAACCTGTTATCCTTTGCACTTTTGCCATGCTTGTTTGAACCTGTTGTAGAGTGATTTAGCCGTACCTCAGTGTTCATATTTTGTCAAGCATCTTGAGTAGATTACTTCTATATGCTTTTCTGATATGTTTGGGTGCAGTAGCTTAATTACTTGTTGCATGCTATGTGGCATCATGTTGTTAATGGCAGAATCTTGTCATTCCTGTTTTGCTTGTCATTTGCAAACCGTGCATCCGATTCCGGTGATCTTTATATCGATTTCAACCGAAATCACCTCACCTATCCAGTGGCATACTTGGTTTTCCAAGATTATGCCTTGTTCATCCTTGTCCTTCCGGAGAACGCATATGCATTGCATATCACATCCCGCATATCATGCCATGTTTTGCATCATGTTGATTGCGCATTGCATCGTGGTTGATAGTTGTTCCTTTGCTTGTGTTCTTGTTTTGGGTAGAGCCGGGAGACGAGTACGTGAACGAGGAACCTGTTGAGAACGCTTACGAGGATCAAGCTTTCGACAACTCTGAGAACCTTGCAGGCAAGATGACCATACCCTCGAAATCACTTCTATCTTTGCTTGCTAGATGCTCGCTCTTTTGCTATGCCTATGCTGCGATACCTACCACTTGCTATGTCATGCCACCCATATTGCCATGTCAAACCTCTAACCATCCTTTCCTAGCAAACCATTGATTGACTATGTTACCGCTTTGCTCAGCCCCTCTTATAGCGTTGCTAGTTGCAGGTGAAGATGAAGTTTGTTCCATGTTGGAACATGATTACTTTGGGTTATCACAATATCTCTTATTTTAATTAATGCATCTATATACTTGGTAAAGGGTGGAAGGCTCGGCCTTATGCCTGGTGTTTTGTTCCACTCTTGCCACCCTAGTTTCCGTCATACCGGTGTTATATTCCTTGATTTTTGCGTTCCTTACACGGTTGGGTGATTTATGGGACCCCCTTGACAGTTCGCTTTGAATAAGACTCCTCCAGCAAGGCCCAACTTTGGTTTTACCATTTGCCACCTAAGCCTTTTTCCCCCGGGTTTTCGCGAGCCCGAGGGTCATCTTTATTTTAACCCCCCGGGCCAGTTCTCCTTCGATTGCTGGTCCAAACCGAGCGATGTCCGGCGCCCCTTGGGCAACCAGGGTCTATGCCAACCTGACGTCTGGCTCATCCGGTGTGCCCTAAGAACGAGATATGTGCAGCTCCTATCGGGATTTGCCGGCACATCCGAGCGGCTTTGCTGGTCTTGTTTTATTACTGTCGAAATGTCTTGTAGTCCGGGATTCGGAGACTGATCGGGTCTTCCCGGTAGAAGGAATATCCTTCGTTGACCGTGAGAGCTTATAATGGGCTAAGTTGGGACACCCCTGCAGGGTATTATCTTTCGAAAGCCGTGCCCGCGGTTATGACGCAGATGGGAATTTGTTAATGTCCGGTTGTAGAAAACCCGAAGTTGACCTTAATTAAAACACATCAACCGCGTGTGTAACCGTGATGGTCTCTTCTCGGCGGAGTCCGGGAAGTGAACACGGTGTTGGAGTTATGTTTGACGTAGGTTGTTCTAGGATCACTTCTTGATCACTTCTAGCTTCACGACCGTGCTTTGCTTCTCTTCTCGCTCTCTTTTGCGTTGTAGCCACCATATATGCTAGTCGCTTGCTGCAGCTCCACCTCACAACCCTATCCCACCTTTAAGCTTAAATAGTCTTGATCTCGCGGGTGTGAGATTGTTGAGTCCCCGTGACTCACAGATTCTACCAAAACAGTTGCAGGTGCCGACGATGCCAGTGCAGATGATTCAACCGAGATCAAGTGGGAGTTGGACGAGGAACGTGGTCGTTACTATGTGTCTTTTCCTGATGACCAGTAGTGGAGCCCAGTTGGGGTGATTCGGGGATCTGTGTAGCATTTGGGGTAGTCTTCTTTCATTTTGGTTCCGTAGTCGGACCTTGAGTGTAATATGGATGATGAATGTTTATTTATGTATTGTGTGAAGTGGCGATTGTAAGCCAACTATGTATCTCGTTCCCTTATGTATTACATGGGTTGTGTGAAGATTACCTCACTTGCGACATTGCTTTCTATGCGGTTATGCCTCTAAGTCGTGCTTCGACACGTGGGAGATATAGCCGCATTGAGGGCGTTACATTCACCCTTGGCCTTCTGAAAGTTTGTCTTGGCTAGTGTCGGTGTCAAAACCGGCGGATCTCGGGTAGGGGGTCCCGAACTATGCGTCTAGGCGGATGGTAACAGGAGACAAGGGACACGAAGTTTTACCCAGGTTCGGGCCCTCTCGATGGAGGTAAAACCCTACTTCCTGCTCGATTAATATTGATGATATGGGTAGTACAAGAGTAGATCTACCACGAGATCGAGGAGGCTAAACCCTAGAAGCTAGACTATGTTATGATTGTTGTATGTTGTCCTACGGACTAAAGCCCTCCGGTTTATATAAACACCGGAGAGGGTTAGGGTTACACAAAGTCGGTTACAATGGTAGGAGATCTAAATATCCGTATCGCCAAGCTTGCCTTCCACGCCAAGAAAAGTCCCTTCCGGACATGGGACGAAGTCTTCAATCTTGTATCTTAATAGTCCAGGAGTCCAGTTGAAGGTATAGTATGGCTATCCGGACACCCCCTAATCCAGGACTCCCTCAGTAGCCCCTGAACCAGGCTTCAATGACAACGAGTCCGGCGCGCAGATTGTCTTCGGCATTGCAAGGCGGATTCTCCTCCAGATTTCGTGTACCTATTGAATAATGTCCTGTTTCTTGCGAATGTAGCGCTCCTTGGCTTCTACGCCCAATAATGGCCGCCTTCCACATGTCAAATGAATACGAAAAGTCTGGGTGTTTTTACATTCACACTCCTAGCCGCGTGAATGAGCCGCCTATTTAAAGGGATGGGGATTTAGATCTGAACCACACCTTCTCCCTTCCGCGAGTATTCATCAGAGCGCATCCAACAAAGGTCCATTCCACCATGGCCAGCCGTCGCAACTCCTCCTCTCGCCCTTCCAGTCCTAAGCCTGGAGGCTGGGAGAGATGCTCCATCGCGCATAGCGAGCTAGTGTCGCTCCAGACCAAGGGATTCCTCCCCCGGCCTATATTGTCCCGGTTCGAGCCGGACTTGCCATCTATAATGGCGGAGAGCAAGCGGAGAGCGCCCCCAATCCCTCCAAAGGAGAGCGGGTATGCCTTGTCCCGCATCTTATAAGAGGACTCGGATTTCCAATTCATCCGTTTCACCGGGGGCTTCTGGAGTTCTACGGCCTCCAGCTGCACAACCTCACGCCTGCCTCCATATTGCATATCGTGGGCTTCGTAGCCCTTTGCGAGTTGTTCTTGGGTGTTGAGGCCCACTTCGCGTTGTGGAAGAGGCTATTCTGCCTGGTGCCCCGCTCTCAGGAGGGGTTAATATATCAAGTGGGCAGAGCCGAAGTGTGGCGCATCGCCGGGACCGGATATTTATCCGGAACCCCAAAGAAGGCGTTCGAGGACTGGCCTTCGGAATTGTTTTATATAGAGGATGTCCCGCTGACGGATCCTGTTCGGATCGGCCTCCCTGAGTTCGACAGTGCTCCCCTGAAGAAGCGCCTAAGCTAGCGTCCACGGAGCTCTCAGAAAGAAAGTGACAAGGACGCCCCTTACCTGATGGGCCGGATAAGATTGCTAGCTCATTCCGGACTAACCATGATCGGAGTCATGGCTGTATACATCATGCGGGGGTGCAACCGCTTCAATATAGAGGCCACCCCATGTGGGATTTTAACGGGGAGGATGACGCCACCCGTCACGGCCGCAAGGGGCCGGACTCGGCTGCCGCTCTAATAAAGATCTTGTCCGCTTTGTACAAGGGAGAAGAGGAGGAATTTCTCCGCATCAACCCTCAGGGTGGATTTACTATGTACAATCCTCCGAGTTGGGTAAGTGGAGTTGGGTAAGTGGACAATTTTACTTGCCCATCCGTTTTATATTCCCATCATTAGTTATATAGTCTGATGACTTCAACGCAGGAACTGCGCCAGGAAGTAAAGGAAATAAACAGCCTTCCCCGCAGCCTGAGGATCCTGAACGGTCCCTCGATCCGGCCTCCGAAGAGGATCCGGACCTGCCCGTGGAGCTGATTGACGGGGTGTTTTACCAGCTGAGCAGGGACAATGCCCTGGTGGCCATTACGGCCGATTACCCAGGGCTACTCCCGTCCTCCCAGGTAACTGAGACCGGAGTCCCAGCACCTCGAAAAGGAATCCATCCTTGCGTGTTTTCAGTTTCCTGACAACAACCGTATTTTGCAGGGGAGATTCTCGAGGCGGGAGGCCGAGCCCGCGGCGACTAGCCAACAAGGGGCGGCGGGGCCCTGTGGGATGAAACAAAGTGAAGTCCGGACTGAGGCACCGGCGCGAAGGTATAGCGCGCCTTCGTATTCCCAGGTGTTATTCCTTCAAGGCATATTAACACTTGTGCCCTGTTCAGGACAAAGAGACCTCGCCGGACTATATCCGGAGAGGTTGCCAATCGCGCCTCCACCAGCCAGGCTCCAAAGCCAGGACCGGAGGCGGAGGCGAACACGAGGCGCACACCGGACGCTCCTCCAACAGAGGACGCGGACAGGCTGTCTGCCATCCATTCCGAGGTGGAGAGTGCCATGAAGCACAGCCGTCGCTGGACAGTTCTTCGCGACGCCTGTTTCTCCCAAGAGGCGTTGGACGCCTTCAGTTCGGGAGATGCACATCTCTGTGCCGCTCAGAATGGTCTAGCCAGAGCCACGGAGCAATATGTAAAAGACATACGGGTGAGAAAATTTTAATGGTTATATATACCAGTAGCCCCCGAGACTTGAAGCAGTGAGAATAACTGATTTAAGGATCATGTAATGTGCAAGTTCTTTTAGAGAAGAATACCCAATTGTCCCAGGAGTTAAAAGAGTGCCAAGTCCAACTTGAGGCCGCACTGGCCGCGACAGGGGGGCCCGAGGAGACTCCCTCTGGTAATATATGCTTAAACAACATAAGTGTGAAGTGAGGCATATGTGCAAATCTGACAAATGAAACTGCAGATGGCGACGGACTAGATCCGGACAAGCAGCAACTCCTACACCGGCTAAAGGCTGGCGAGAGCGTGCTAACAAAGGTGAGAGTGATCTTCAGGATGCCAACACCAAGCTGGGTGTTGAACTGAAAGATGTTAGTGCCCAGCTGTCGGACTCCGTTAAGGAGAATCAGCGGCTTCGACGCGGCATATTTAGTAAGTGCTTGAACGAACTTTGAAAAAGGAGTTCGGCAAGGAAGTCGACTAACAGAGTAATGTCTGTAGGTATGCTAACAGGTTGTCTTGCAGAGGAGATGCCCGGTTCTACGGGTGACCTTCTTCCCGAGCTCTCGCAACTACACGAGCGAGTTCGGCGGGTGATGCGAGGCATTGCCCAGGCCTTGTGGCCCTCCGTCTCCATGCCCGAAGGCCTTGGAGAGCTTGCAGAGAAGCTTAAGGGAGTGCGGAGGCGCTTCCGATTATGGGAGATATCGGCCTGCCGCCAAGGTGCTAGGGAGGCCTGGGCCATGGTAAAGACGTGATACACAAAGGCTAACCTAAACCACATGGCCGAGGTCGGACCCGTGGGGCCCGATGGGAAGGAGACCCTGTAAGCTAAGTATACGGCCAAGTAGAATTGGCTGCAAAGTATTCCCAGCAGGACTGTAATTTAGACAGCCTGTTAGATGGTATTGAAGAGGAATACAATCAGTTAGAATGACTATATAATTTTAATTGACATGTGTAATGCCTTCTAGCCGGATTGTAGATCATTTGTCATGGCCGACCTTTTCGCTTCAACCTCGGGACCTGACGGTCCGGAGTGCCTCCGAATACCCATACGGTTCTGTAAGAACCGGGGTATGCGTCGAGACCAGGCGTAGGGGTCATTAGTGCTTGAACAGACAAGTGCCCAACTAGTTATGTTATATTACATGGTTAGTAAGAAACATCTTCCAGGGAGAATAGTTCCGTTAGGGGTTCCTTTCCCTGGGAGGCATGCCCTAAAGTGCATGTCCATGCTGCGAAAAGGGACGCAGAAAAATCATCTGGGGGCGCATAAATAATTAAGTGAAAAGATAATCTTTCGTTCACCGTCCGAATATTCCCTTAAGAACGCTAGCTTTCGGCTTCACCCAGTCTGAGGTACACATCCGGCTGACCCGGCAGTAACAATCGCCGAGGTGCTCCCTTTACCGCCTAGCCGAACAATCAGGAACGTAGGGGTAAGCACAGGAGCCAGGCAACCCAGCTTGGCCAAAACATAAGTCATATAGATGCATATAATGGTGAATAAAGGTACATGCGGAAGTATGACGCATGTGTTGGGCATGAAGCCCATGTGAATAAGCTTCTGTTGAAAGAAGCCCCCAGATTTACTGAGCGCGGGTAGCGCATCTCTTATTGAGCCTTTAACGGCTATAATAGAAAGTAAGGGGAGAAGGAGAAAAATGTAAGACAGAAAGTATAAAAAATGGACAAAGGAAGGAGATGAACACAGAGTCCGGCGCTAGGCATAGAATCTTCGGAGACGGGCTGCGTTCCATGGGTTCGGCTCGAGTCGGTTATCCGATGCGTCTCGCAGGCGGTACACACCACCAGTCAGGACTTGGTCAATGATGAAGGGACCTTCCCACTTGGGCTTGAGTTTGTCCTTTTTCTTGTCCGGTAGGCGTAGAACTAATTCGCCAACGTTGTAATTTTTGGCCCGTACTTCTCTACTTTGATATCTTCGAGCCTGCTGTTGATAGAATGCGGAACGGGCTTTTGCCATGTCGCGCTCCTCCTCCAAGGCGTCCAAACTATCCTGCCGATCGATCTCGGCTTCTCTTTCTTCATACATGCGCAATCGAGGCGAGTCATGAATTATGTCGCAGGGCAAAACTGCCTCTGCGCCGTACTCCATGAAGAATGGTGTGTATCCGGTGGTGCGATTCGGCGTGGTCCGCAGCCCCTAGAGTACGGAGTCGAGCTCCTCTACCCAGTGCGTGTTAGATTCCTTAAGGGATCGCACTAGTCTGGGTTTGATGCCGCTCATGATAAGACCATTTGCACGTTCGACCTGTCCGTTAGTTTTTGGGTGATAGACGGAAGCATAATCCAGCTTGATGCCCATGTTTTTGCACCAGAGTTTTACCTCATCGGCCGTAAAGTTCGTGCCGTTATCAGTGATGATGCCGTGGGGGACGCCATAATGGTGTATGACCCCAGATATGAAGTCTATCACCGGTCCAGATTCGGCCGTCTTAACAGGCTTGGCTTCTATCAATTTGGTGAACTTATCCACCATGACCAGTAAGTATTTTTTCTTGTGGGTTCCACCTTTAAGGGGTCCCACCATGTCAAGCCCCCAGACCGCAATGGGCCAGGTTATGGGGATAGTTTGGAGGGCGATGGGTGGCATATGGCTTTGGTTTGCAAAAAGCTGGCAACCGACGCATCGTTGGACTAAGTCCTGAGCGTCTGCCCGGGCCGTCGGCCAATAAAAGCCTGTACGGAAAGCCTTGCTTACAAGGGACCGAGCTGCAGTGTGATGACCACCGAGTCCGGCATGAATTTCAGCCAGCAAGTTCCGCCCTTCTTTTTCGAAGATGCACCTTTGAAGGACTCCGGTAGCGCTTTTCTTATAAAGCTCTCCCTCATGGACTTTATAGGCTTTAGATCTCCGCACTATGCAGCGTGCCTCGTTTTGGTCCTCTGGGAGTTCCTGCCTAGTAAGGTAGGCTAGGAATGGTTTTGTCCACGGGGCGATAACGACCATTATTACGTGGGCTGAAGGTGTGATTTCATTGGCGGAGCCTC
Organism: Aegilops umbellulata; assembly: GCA_032464435.1. NCBI lineage: Eukaryota > Viridiplantae > Streptophyta > Magnoliopsida > Poales > Poaceae > Aegilops > Aegilops umbellulata. The sequence continues at coordinate 242,877,963 of CP136057.1, forward strand.
CGATTGTGTCAGATTGTTCGGCATCGGGCTGTGCGGTTTAGTCCGGAATGTTATTGCCGGATTCCCCTTCCCATACTACGGATGGCTTGAATAGCCTTTCCAAGAAGATGTTGGGGGGGGGGACTGCATCTCGTTTTGCTCCAATACGTTCCAGGACGTCTGCTGCCTGATTATTTTCTCGGGCTATATGGTGAAACTCCAGTCCTTCGAACCGAACTAACATTTTTAGGACGGCATTGCGATAAGCTGCCATTTTTGGATCCTTTGCATTGAAGTTTCCATTTATTTGGGATATTGCAAGGTTCGAATCCCCTCGCACCTCTAGGCGTTGAATGCCCATGGATACTGCCATCCGGAGACCGTGTAAAAGGGCCTCATATTCGGCTGCATTGTTGGAGTCTGTGTACATAATCTGGAGTACGTATTGAACTGTGTCTCCCGTGGGGGACGTCAAAACGACACCAGCCACTAGACCGGCCAACATTTTAGAGCCGTCGAAATGCATGATCCAGTTTGAATATGTGTCGTACTCTTTAGGGAGTTCGGCCTCCGTCCATTCTGCGACGAAGTCGGCCAAAACTTGCGACTTAATAGCTCGCCGTGGCTTATAAGTTATGTCAAATGGGAGGAGCTCGATGGCCCATTTTGCAATCTGGCCCGTTGCGTCGCGGTTTTTTATAATATCGTTAAGTGGTACTTCGGAGGCTACTGTTATCGAACACTCTTGAAAGTACTGTCGCGGCTTCTGGGATGCCATGAATACCGCGTATGCAATCTTTTGATAATGCGGGTACCGTGATTTGCATGGAGTGAGGACAGTGGACACATAGCAGACCGGATTTTGAAGGGGGAATTTGTGTCCGTCTGTTTCTCGTTCGACAACGAGCACTGCGGCCAGGACTAGGTTTGTTGCCAATATGGCCTTTATTTCGTCGAGTCCGGCCGTGGCGGCATCCGTCCACTCGAAGTGTTCAGTGCGCCGAAGGAGGCGATAGAGGGGTAGTGCCTTTTCTCCCAAACGAGAGATGAAGCGGCTTAGAGCTGCCATGCATCCGGTTAATTTTTGTATCTATTTGAGGTCCTTCGGGATATCCAATTGTGACAAAGCTCGGATCTTGGCAGGATTTGCTTCAATTCCTCTACCGGATACAATGAAGCCCAAGAGCTTTCCAGCTGGAACACCGAAAACGCATTTTTCCGGGTTGAGATTGATGTCGTATGTTCGGAGATTGTCAAATGTAAGCCTCAAGTCGTCTACTAGAGATTCGACATGTCTTGTTTTTACGACCACATCATCCATGTATGCCTCCACTGTTTTGCCGACCTGGTTTGCCAGACATGTTTGAATCATGCGCTGATATGTTGCGCCGGCGTTTTTGAGCCCAAAGGGCATCGTGTTGAAGCAGAATGGGCCATATGGTGTGATGAATGCCGTTGCGGCTTGGTCTGATTCTGCCATCTTGATTTGATGGTAGCCGGAATATGCGTCGAGGAAACACAACGAATCGTGTCCTGCGGTGGTGTCGATAATTTGATCAATGCGGGGGAGGGGGAAGGGATCCTTTGGGCAAGCCTTGTTAAGGTCTTTAAAATCAACGCACAGGCGCCAGGATTTGTCCTTCTTTGGTACCATCACCAGGTTTGCTAGCCAGTACGGATGTCTTATATCTCTGATGAATCCGGCCTCCAATAGCTTGGCTAGCTCCTCTCCCATGGCCTGTCTCTTAGGTTCGGAAAAACGCTGAAGAGCTGGTTTGACAGGTTTGAATCCTTTTAGGATATTTAAGCTATGTTCGGCCAGCCTGCGTGGGATTCCTGGCATGTCTGAAGGGTGCCAGGTGAAGATTTCCCAATTTTCATGTAGGAATTCTCGCAGTGCGGCGTCTACATCAGGGTTTAATTGCGCCCCGCTGGAAGCTGTTTTATTGGGGTCCGTTGGATGGACCTGGAATTTGATTATTTCATCCGCTGGTTTAAAGGAGGTGGACTTGGATCTCTTGTCGAGTATCACATCGTCCCTGTTCACCGTGGAGCGCAGTGCAGTTAGCTCCTCAGCCGCTAGGGCTTCGGATAGTGCCTCAAGGGCCAGTGCGGCTGTCTTATTTTTGGCGCGGAGTGCTATGTACGGATCACTAGCGAGAGTGATGATTCCATTTGGCCCGGGCATCTTGAGCTTCATGTACCCATAATGGGGTATTGCTTGGAAGATTGTAAATGCTTCCCGCCCGAGCAGAGCGTGGTATCCGCTACTGAACGGGGCCACATGGAACGTGACCTCTTCGGACCTGTAATTATCCGGCGTGCCGAACACCACATCTAGTGTGATTTTTCCTGTACAGCGCGCTTCCCGACTGTGTATTATTCCTCTAAAGGTTGTGCTGCTTCGCTCAATGCGATTCCAGTCTATTTCCATTTTTTGAAGGGTTTCCTCGTAAATGAGGTTTAATCCGCTGCCTCCATCCATGAGTAGTTTGGTGAGGCGACATCCGTCCACTACTGGACTGAGGACCAATGCGGCAGGTGCTTGGGCTGTTCGGAATTTAGGTTCATCACTGGCATTAAAAGTAATAGCCGTGTCACTCCATGGGTTTATTGTTGCTACCTGGTAGACTTCGGCAAGGCTACGGAGTGTTCTTTTTCACATATTATTTGATGCGAAAGTCTCGAAGACAGTTAATACCATATTGGCGTCCCTGGGGTGGCTTACTGTGGCCTCCGGAGTTAGGAGATCTTCACCAATTTTGGCCACCTGCCGGAGTATCCAACATGCTCTAAGGCTATGAGTTGGTGTGGCACCCTCTGTACTATGAATTCTACAGGGTCCATTAAGCCATCCTTCCAGTACGGTTCAACGCCCTGTAGAGGGTTTTTGTTTTTTGGTATTTAACCCGGGTGTCCGTCGATGATTCACCCTTTTATTCCGGACAGGGTTTCTATTCAGGGCCGGATTATCCCAAAATTTTATTTCGGTTTCCCAGGCGCTTTCCATCGCACAGTACCTTTGTACTATGGATGCCAAGTCAGCAAAGCGTGTGATATCACGATGACTTATGGCGTTGAGGGTTCCCTTGTCCGTGCTGTTATTGCAAAAGATTGAGATTGCGTCTCCCTCGTGGCACTCCTTTATCCTGTTCATAACCAGGAGGAATCTGGCCCAGTAATGATGTACTGTTTCTTTGGGCTGTTGCCTGATTTGGGATAGATCGCTTATGTTCGGGTGGGCGGGTGTCATTAAATCTGAAACCTCACCCAATCTGAGACTCAGAGGCCAAGGAGTTTCCGAACTCTGAAGTTTGGGCTCTTGGATATTGTCCAATGAATCTAGCCCGTCGCCTGATTCTAAGTTCAGGTCTTGAATTATATCCTTCCCTCCGCGGATATCCGGCTTGGAGGGATCGGGAATATGGACGTAGTTAGTCCTTAAGATAGATGAAGGTCCGCCGCACTGCTCCTCTACCACGGCAACGTGATGGGTGACTTGGGGAGAGTTAATTTCTCTTGCATCGGGTTTAGGCCCAACCTGGTCGTAATCCGTAGCGACCCCCAGGGCAGCGATGCGATCCAAGAGATCATTCATGGAAGAGAGCTCCATTGGATCTAACTGCTCGGCGATCTCCAAGCTGACATGAAGATTGCTTTTGATGACCCGAGAGGTCATCGTCGGCGTAACAACCGAACAGGCGGTCATAAGAAAACCACCTAGCCGAAGAGTTTGGCCGACAGCCAAAGCTCCCTTGGCGACAGTGCCGTCTTTAAAGACGGGGAGAGGCATACTTCCTTGTTGCGATGGCACAGAGGAACTCTCAATGAAAGCACCAATTTCGGTGTCAAAACCGGCGGATCTCGGGTAGGGGGTCCCGAACTGTGCGTCTAGGCAGATGGTATTAGGAGACAAGGGACACGAAGTTTTACCCAGGTTCGGGCCCTCTCGATGGAGGTAAAACCCTACATCCTGCTTGATTAATATTGATGATATGGGTAGTAAAAGAGTAGATCTACCACGAGATCGAGGAGGCTAAACCCTAGAAGCTAGCCTATGGTATGATAATTGTATGTTGTCCTACGGACTAAAGCCCTCCGGTTTATATAGACACCGGAGAGGGTTAGGGTTACACAAAGTCGGTTACAATGGTAGGAGATCTAAATATCCGTATCGCCAAGCTTGCCTTCCACGCCAAGAGAAGTCCCTTCCGGACACGGGACGAAGTCTTCAATCTTGTATCTTCATAGTCCTGGAGTCCGGTTGAAGGTATAGTCCGGCTATCCGGACACCCCCTAATCCAGGACTCCCTCAGCTAGCTCCGGATTGAGATTGAGATGAATCTGCTTCTGCTCCAGGTCAGCAAAACGAGCTCCAAGTTCACAGGATTTATGTAATCAAAGGACTGTCGGCCGACAGATGAAAAGATTGGTTACTTCAGAGCAATAGAGTGATAAATTCTACAAATTCTAAGACTACTGCCGAATCAAACATTCAACAATAGTCTCGGGGACTACACCCAGTGGGTGCACTTAGCGTGCCCTCACTAGTCCAGTTTCAACTCGACATGGTCCGTCCAGGCCGAGTGTAAAAAACCAAGAAGAAAAAGGTTGTTCTCAAACCATAGTCGACTGCCCGCAGTCGACCATGGTCTCGGGAACTACACCCTGTGGGTGCACTTAGTGTGCCCCCACTAGTTCAGGTTCCACTCGACATGGTCCGTCCAGGCCGAGTGAGAAAATTCCGATTCTTAGACCACAGTCGACTGCCCGTAGTCAATTATGGTCTCGGGGACGACACTCAGTGGGTGCACTCAGCGTACCCCTACTAGTTCAAAGACTCAATCGACACAACTTAGTCGACTCAAGATGCAAGACTACTCAGTGACATTGCAAAACAGCCACTGGGTGTACAAATGCAAAACGTAGATTGAATGAAAGATCCTTCAAAGAAAGTTTTCAAGTAGCATATCCTAACAGAACAGGCGACAAGCTAAAGAGTCAGTCGCTTATCAACTAACCTGGACGTTGCTCTGGTGAGCTGAGCTGGCGTCGTAAGCAGCTTGGCTGGCCTCCCGGACCACCTTCATCTTCTCCATCATGATGCCCGCCTGGCGTATAGCCTCCTTGGCAGCACCCACTTATTCCTCTAGGACGTGATGTGCAGCTAAGAGCGAAGATGATCGGCCGGAGTCTGCGCAGTCGACGCTGAGGGCTAGACACTCGTCAATGGTACGACGAAAGTCACAGAAGTCCGATTGGCATCGCCGGCCTCCTGGATAACCGATTCCGTCACCGGCGTCGACTGAGGCGCTCTGCCAGTTAACATCTTCATGTTTCTTCTTCCCATAGGCCTCAGCGGCACATCCTCGTCGTCATCTGGAAGGTCAATGACATTGGGAGGAGCTGCAAAAAGAATCAATCGCCAGAGTTCAGTCGACCAATAAAACGACCGAGAAAGTAAAGACAGGATTACGAGAGTCGTACCCGGATTAGAGGTGACTGCATCTTCCATTTCCTCGTCTTCATTCCTGTAAGCAGAAGTCTCGGAGGTAGCAGAACTGCAAATCTCCAGATTCAGTCGGTCATGTTTGCTGAAATGAGTCGACGAAAGTTCAATTCATGCCAAACCAAGAAAGAAAGTCCAACAATTACCCAGAAGCAATGGGAACGGCCACTCTGATCTTGGGAAAGGCCTTCCATGGTTTTGATGGCGTAGCTTTCGATTGCTTCGGGGCCTTCTCAGTCGGCGCTGGAGAGGACGTCTGAGGGCGCTTCGAGGTCTGTCCAGTCTGTGCAGTCGCTTTGCCACAGTTACTTGTCGGGTCGTGGGTTTGTTTGGATCGCCTTTCAGTGCGAGGGGGTGAGTCGAATTTTTCGCCGTCGCCAGAGTCGTCGCTTTTGTCGTCTTCTCTCCCATCAGAGTGCCACTCGCCGCTGTCGCCTCCGCTCGCCTCCCCTTCCGGATCCTGCTCCTGCTCTCTGTTGGGCATCGAGTACATCTCAGTGAGGGCCTGAAAGACAACAAGTGGAACAAATGTCAGTCGGTTGGCAAAAAGCAATTACACGATAGATCAAGAAAACACTCGGAAATTAGAGTTGGACCTTGTCTGGTTCATACGAGTTGTCGAGTGGAGGGATCCTCCTGGACCCTCTGGGGTTATCCTTGTTCCCAGTGATGCCCCTCAGCCATTGCACCACTGTATCCTCGTCGACTTCCTCTGGGTGGATCCGAGTGGTATATCAATGCCCGAATACATCCACATTGTATGGTCACGAGCTTGAAGCGGTTGAATGCATCGTCTGAGGAAGACCTCCAGCAGATCCATGCCAGTCACGCCATCACGAACGAGCTGGACCACTCGCTCGACCAACACCTTCACCTCCGCTTTCTCCGCCGGAGTCACCTTCAAGGCAGAGGGCTCCTTGAATCGAGCCATGAAAAAGGGGGGAAGTCCAGTCGATTGACCTGGAGTCGGCTGGTCTTTGCAGTAGAAGCAGGTCGACTGCCACCCTCTGACTGACTCGGGAAGAATCATGGCTGGGAAAGTACTCTTGCCTCTCATTTGGATCCCAAGACCCCCACACAACTGGATCACATACGTCCTCTCGTCACTTGGATTGGTCTTTTTGACCGACTGAGTACGACAGGTGAAAATGTGTTTGAAGAGACCCCAGTGTGGTCGAAAACCCAGAAAATTCTCATACATGGACACGAATGCGGCGAGGTATGTGATGGTGTTTGGGGAAAAGTGATGAACACTACAAAAAAAATACACTTCCGTGATGATATGTGTTTGTCACAGTAGGTCGCTTTTTTTGTCATGCATGTACATCCATGACAAATTTATGACAGAATCAAGATAGTCATACCTGTGCTGTCGTAGAAGTGTTCCATGACATTACCAAAATTATCATCACGGAAGTGTCCACTTCCATGGCGATAAATCGCACGTCACATAAGTGCTTTCGTCAAGGGTGACCGACACGTGGCATCCACCGTAACAGAACGCCGTTAAGCTATCAGGTCGGGTTTTGGATCCGATAACCCGTTAACAGCCCCGACCAATGGGAAATTTCCATGTGAAAAATTCTTATTGGCCGGACGAACACGTGTCAGCTCGTCAGTGGGTCAGATAGGCGCCTATGATACGTCGACACGTGGCACAGCCCAACAGAGCCCATTCCTGTGAAAAGGCCGGCCCGTTTGACTTGGTCAAAAGCTGGCGGGCCGGCCCATGGAAAGCGTTTTAACGGCCTGTTCACATATTGCCCATTTACAGCCTGCTAACCCAAGGCCCATTACGCCCTATCCGAATTAGGCCCAGTAGCGTCAACTGGGCCATCCAATATGATTCCAGCCCGTTTTCACTTCTACCCATGTATGGCCCATGACGTCTTTCGGCCCATATGAGGCCCTATGTAACTCTTGGCCTACTAACGGCCCATGGTGAAACTGGCCCGTAATGAACAGTGTATCACTTTATACCCATTAGCGGCCTGTTATTCCGTTGGGTCGTTTCCAGCCCATGTTATCTTTCGGCCTTCTCAGAGCCCATTTATTTTGGGCTCATTTCCAGCATTCGTTTACTTACGGCCCGTTACTGTCCTTTTTTGCTTGTGGGCCAAATTCAGCCCGTGGTTACAGTCGGCCCGTTTGTGGTTTGTTAATACGTTGGGCCGTTTTCATAGCGTCATCAAATACGGCCTATTAACGATGGCCCGTTACGGTAGGCCCATGAATGGACGATTCCAACTCTCGACCGTTTACGGCCATAATGCGGCCTGTTATTGGCCCATGTTTGGCCAATCGATCATACGGCCCGTATAAGGCCCATTGATGATACGGCCCAGTAGAAGGCCCATTGTTTCTACGGCTCGTAGAAGGCCTACTGTTTCTACGGCCCGTAAAAGGCCCACTGTTTCTACGGCCCGTAGGAGGCCCAGTGTCACTACAGTAAATATTAGCCCATGGTTATTGTGGCCTAGTTTTACAAAATAGGTTATTGCAGCTACTAGTTAACCGCGGAAAAAGAATTGCAATGACTACAAGCAAACAAATAAACAAGAAAACAAGGAAATAAATAAGCAAGCAACTAACACAAGGCTATCACGGCTATTACACATATTACATCCACTGGGCATCAAAGTTCGCCACCAGTGCAAATATAGGGAACAAAGCAGCATATCATATACACTGGCCGTCAAAATCGGCCACCAGTGCAAATAAACGCGGCAGCAAAACAAGAGCATAACTGAAACAACTTTAGAAGAGCTCAAGAAACGTTATCCTGGGTATCCACCATGCTGGCAATAAGCTTAGCAAGCTGATTAGCTTTTTCCTGTTTGGCGCTAAAATCCTCCAACGCTTGTTGTTGAACCAGAAAGTATGCATCTGAATGCTCCAGGGACTTTCGCAGTCCTTCCACTTCTTGTCGCAGCACAGCTGATCGATGTCTTTCAGCTTGTAGTTGAGACTCAAGAAACCGAACTGATTCAGACAGTGAGTTTGAATAGCTTGTGCAAGCGGTAGTGGCCAGTAACTCCAACAATAAACCAAGACAGGATGTGTCACTATCCTGAACCTTATCTACATTACTTCATTTACCGTTGCTTAATAAGGCACTCTTCCCCAATATTCTGTCAGCATTCTAAAAGAAGAAACAAGTAGACACATAACAAGTTTAGCATGTACTACTATATGAAACTCATTTCGGTGAACCAGTTCATTAGTAAGGTGGACAGGATTAAACTACCAAGTCTTCTATTGCCAAGTACTAGTACATAATAAAAGCATCAAACAAACATATATCTATGTCCTATGGTAGAAATGGAATCTTAAATTAGAACAATTGTTCTTCAGGTTTAGGCAGTTGTTCTACATGAACAGAGTACAGTAAAACGCAAGAATATAATACTTAAAAACAGAAAATGAGCTCATAGACCTTACCACATTCTTGGTTCGGGACCAGTACAGAACAAGGCGTTCCCAGTTATCGTCCAGTAAATGTGTCTCAGGAGAACGTAAGGGAATTTGATGAGTTTCTTTGCCGGTGAAGTACGTTTCTTCAGGTAATTCCGATACTGCCACCAAGAAGTCTTGAAGATAGCAGAGGTATTAGCACAGGTTACCTCATCCTAAGTTTCCAAATCGGTCCTTCTCTATAGAGAAAAATGGGAAAATTTGTTGTATTATAACCATCATGGAGGTAGGATGTATGGGACGAAGCAAAGTAATTGCCATGAATAACATTACTTACACATAACTCCTGGAGAAACACCTACAACTGGCATTTTCCTTCATCTTCAGTATAATATTTCCAAGATGGGAAGATACGCACATACGATTTAACAACATCAAATGTGATAGATGCTAAACTACTGTAAGTGCATCTAGTGCCACCCCTAGTTGGTTTTTGAGTATTGACGACAAATTTGGTTGAGGGACTAATGTGTTTGTGAGAATTGCAGGATAACACAGGTAGTGTCCCTCATTGATTCGGTTTACCTACCGGAGATGACCCCTAAAAATGTATGAAGACATTGACGACAATGGTGGTATGAGAAGATATTCATATTGAAGACTATGACATGAGAAGACATTGATTGAAGACTATGGAGCGCGAAGACTTAGTCGTTTCGTTGTTTCCTTTTCTTCTTTGTTGAGTCATAGGAACCACCGTACTGTTAAGTGGGGTCCAAGTGAACACAGTCAGAGTGACTGAAGTGATGCTCAACTCAAATCCTATGTCTTCAAGCGAAGACAATCAGAGCAAATCTTATCCAGAGCTGGATGAGTCAGCCTTGCTTGTAGCCCAAGTAAAGTTGCCGTGTGTGTTTGAAATCTGACCGTTGGAACACGTGTCAGTTCCTTAGGGACCCAGGGTCATTTCGGACATATCAGGTCGGGTTGCCTAGTGGCTATAAATAGCCCACCCCCTACACCATAAATTGGTGGCTGCTCAGAGTTAGTGCACGGCTTTTGTCATTTGAGAGCAACCCACCTCTAAGCCTTTGAGAGAGAGAAATCCTTGCGAGGACAAAGCCCAAAACACCCAGAGCCAAAGAGTGTTAGGCATCACTGAAGTCTTTCTGTCTGTGTGACCTGAAGACTTATTACACTTGAGGACTGTGAATCCTCCAGCCGGTAAGGCGTCTCGTTCTGAGCATCCAAGAGTCATTGTGGATCGCCGGTGAACGAAGTCTGTGAAGGTTTGGAAGTCTAGCTTGAACGAAGACTTACCAGAGTGATTGGGCGAGGACTGTGTGTCCTTAGCTCAAGGGGAATAAGGTGAAGACGAGGTCTTCTGAGTTGAATCTCAGCCTCCCTAACCAGACGTACAGTTGTCACAGCAACTGGAACTGGTCCAACAAATCCTGTGTCGTCAACGAGTGACTGGTTCTATCCCCTCGCTCTCTTTACTTAGAGTTTGTCTTCGTGAAGTCATTGCCTGTTTGATGTACCTGTTTGACTTTATTGTTTGACTACTATTGTTGTTTGGTCTCATACTATCTTCCATCCTGATCCTTACTACCTAGCTGCTATTTGCCTTCATACTCTCACGTTATTGCATACTTGACTATGGTTTGCTTAGTGTAGTTTATCTTCCGCTGTATATCAATAGGGTCATTTCTATTGTTTGTCATTGAAACTTCCATGTTTTGAAGACTTTCCTAAAAATCGCCTATTCACCCCCCTCTAGTCGATACCTAGCACTTTCAATTGGTATCAGAGCAAGGTACTCCCTTGTTCTGTGTGATTCGGTTTAACCACCTGGAGTTTTAGCTATGTCGACTGCAGGGATAATCAAAGTCTCCGCTGCTTGCCCCGTGTTCGATGGAACTGAATACCCCTACTGGAAGAATAAGATGCGCATGCATCTTGAAGCCATTAATGCCGTCCTCTGGTATGTCGTCAAGAATGGCGTTCCCAAGACTGGTGAAGGTGTCACCCATGCTGATGTCAAAAAGTTCATTCAACTGGACTCTACCGCCAAGAACATCATCTGTGGTCAACTGACCAAAGGACAGTATGGCCGCGTGAGTGCTCTGGAAACATCGAAGCTAGTCTGGGACTGGCTATCCAAGGTCAATGAAGGCGTCTCAACCCAGAGAGATCAAAGGATCAGTGTTCTTCGCAACCTCTTCAATCGCTTCAAGAGAAACGACAATGAAAATGTCCAGCTCACATTTAACCGCCTCACTGACATCAGAAATGAGCTTCGTGCTCTCGGCGCCACTGAGATTACCAAGCATGAAATCATCAAGACACTATTAAGATCACTTGACAGCTCCTTTCACACCCTTTCCCTCATGATACAAGAATGTCCTGACTTCAAGACACTCGATCCGTCTGATATACTTGAGAGGCTCAACACACATGAGTTCCAGCTGTCTGAGAAAAGAGATATCTATGGTCCCAACTATGGCCGAACTCGCGCTTTGAAGTCAAAAGCTGTTTCCTCATCTGAAGAAGAATCTGACTACAGTTCTGATGATCCTGACGACATTGGCAAGGAACTTGCTATGCTCGTGAAGAAGTTCCAGAAGTTCACTAAGAAGAAGGGATACAGAAAGTCTTCATGATCCAGCTCAAGAAATGATGAAGCTCCCACTCATGACTACAAGAAGAGAACATGTCACAAGTGCAAGAAACCTGGCCACTATATCTTTGAGTGTCCACTGTGGGACAATGAGAAGAAGAAGAATAAGAGCAAGGAATATGATTCAGATAACAAGAATAAGAAGAAATATTCAAAGTCTTCTTCCAAGTCTTCATCCAAGTCTTCATCTCATAAGAAGAGCTCATCTGGCAAGGCTCGTGCTTTTGTTGGCAAGGAGATGGATTCAGAGGAGGAGTCTGCTTCTGAGGAGGAGGAGGTGGAGTCCGAGGAGTCCGACCCTGGAGTCCCAAGTCTGGCTCTAGCCACTGCCTATGTTGCCAAGTCCATCTTCAACACTGAAGACAATGACTTCCACACCAACGATGAAGCTGATGACAAGGACGACCCTACTCCCACCTACTGCTTTATGGCACGTGATGCCAAGGTAAAATCATGCGGTGCTTACTTTCAAACATCTAGTGAAGATGACTCTGATTGTGAATCCAAACCCAGCTACAAAACACTTGCTAAAATTGCAACTGAACAACAAAAGGCTATGGAATATACTCAAAAACTGTTAGACAAAAGCGATGACCTGTTGGACGCGGAAATGACTCGTTCACAGTCCTTAGTTGAAGACATAAAAAATCTTCATGCTAAGTACCAAGAACTTGAAAGTCGTCATGAAACGCTTTCAACCACTCATGAAAAGCTCTCCTATGATTATCTTCAAAGGAAGCAAGAGCTTGAGAAATTGAGAGCGGCTCATGAAGATCTTCAAAAAGAGAATGAGTCACTTCACGCTCAACAGATCAGTCCCGCTCAGGATGGATTTGAACCACCATGTCTGAAATGCCTTGAGCGTGATAACGCTACCTCTGTTGCTGAATGTTCCACTGCTGCTACTGTTGCATTGTCTTCAACTACTAATGTGGTAACTAACCCCTCTACGGAGGATACCACTACTATTGCTAATGAAAATGCTAGGTTGAAGACATTGCTTGAAACAGGGATGTATAAAAGTCTAAAAGGGCATCAGACACTTTGCGATGTCCTCAAAAAGCAGATTCTGAACCGAAACCCTAGGAAAGAGGGTGTTGGGTTCGAGAGGAAAATGAATGTTGATGGTTCATACTGGAAGCCTGAGCAGTATCCCAAAACCACATGGGTTGCTGCAAAGGGACCTTCAATGGATCCATCTACCTTATCTAGCTTTACCTGTGCAAACCCTGTTATCATTGATGAATCCTTTGATGCAAACTATAAACTGTTCAAGGATCAGAATGGTGAAGTGTTTGCCAGATTTGTTGGTACTAACTGCAGGAATGGGCCACCTATGAAGAAGATCTGGGTTCCCAAAAGATGTCTTGAGAATCTTCCAGTGAATGTCATCATGGCACCACCTGGGAAGAAGACAAACCCCAGATCTAAGGCTTCATATGGTCCAAAGGCTTCATACAGACAGAGGAGTCACCTGAGTCACCCTAACGCCAATGTTTTGCAGGGAAACCATACTCAGACTTATGAATATGAGCGTGTGTCTTCAAACCATACTAAGAACTTTTCTGCTTATTCATATGAGTATCATTCATCTCCTGCAAGGCTATTTGCTAGGGCTCCAAAGCCAAAGTTCTCAGATGCTGCACTTAGACTCATTACTTCGAACCCACCCCTGAAGATGTGGGTGGTTAAGAAGAATTAACTTTCTCTTGCAGGGAAAGGTCTCCAGCCGAAAATCAAAAGCGTCTGATGATATTGCTTGGGACCTAAAACATCTTGTAGGGCGCAAGATCAAATTCCCAAATGGTCTTACTATGTATTTTGTTCCTGAATCGTTTGCCAGTCATCCTATCAGTCCTAATCTTGATCTGAGCTTCAATAATCCTCTTGCCCGTCAAATGTTTATGCTTCACAATGCTCTTGGTGAAGCCTATCCCCCTAACTGTACTGTAGGGTATGACACCTCGTGCTTCAGAATGGATTATGGACAGCGGATGCACTAATCATATGACTGGTGATCGAAGTCTTCTCACAGACTCAACTTTACATCCATCTGATAAGAGTCACATCACATTTGCTGACACTGGTAAAAGCAAGGTATTGAGTCTAGGTAGAGTTGCAATCTCAAGGGATCAGCACATGGATAAAGTGATGCTTGTTGAATCCCTTGGCTTCAACTTAATGTCTGTCTCAATGCTTTGTGACTTAAACATGATTGTGGTATTTGGAAAATATCGTTGCCTTGTACTGATGGAATCTGACAAATCTCTAGTCTTTGAAGGGTACCGAAAAGATGATTTGTACATGGTAGATTTCTCAGCAGGACCACAGCTTGCCGTATGTCTTCTCACAAAAGCTTCAGAGTGCAGGTTATGGCATCGGAGGCTGGGGCATGCTGGCATGAGGAACTTACATACTCTCGCCAAAAAGAAGCATGCCATAGGCATGGATGACATCAAGTTCAATAAGGATCATTTGTGCGGTGCCTGTGAAGCCGGAAAGATGACTAGGGCTAAGCATCCCTCGAAGACAATCATGACGACATCTCAACCCTTCGAGCTACTACACATGGACTTATTTGGCCCTACTCACTACTCTACCCTCACAACAACTGCTTGTCTCTATGGCTTCGTCATTGTTGATGATTATTCAAGATATACGTGGGTGCACATAATTCTCTTCAAGACTGAAGTGCAAGATGTCTTCAGACGCTTCGCCAACCGAGCCATGAACAATTATGGCGTCAAGATCAAGCATATCAGAAGCGACAACGGCACCGAATTCAAGAACACCAGACTTGACCTTTATCTGGATACAATGGGAATCACTCATGAGTTCTCCGGTCCCTACACACCTCAGCAAAATGGCATCGTAGAGCGCAAGAACAGAACCCTCATTGAGATGGCTCGAACGATGCTCGACGAATACAAGACACCAAGAAAGTTCTCGCCTGAAGCTATTGATATAGCATGTCACGTCATCAACCGTGTTTACATCCATAAGCTTCTGAATAAAACATCCTATGAGCTCCTTACTGGCAAGAAGCCAAATGTCAGTTACTTCAGAGTATTTGGAGCTAGGTGCTGGATCAAGGATCCCCATCACAAGTCAAAATTTGCACCTAAAGCTCACGAAGGGTTCATGCTCGGTTACGGAAAGGACTCGCACTCTTACAGAGTCTTCAACTTCTATCTCTACAAAATCGTCGAAACTGTGGACATACGGTTTGATGAAACCAATGGTTCACAAAGAGAGCTCCTGCCAAGTACACTAGACGAAGCTTCACCCAGTGAATCTATCAAGCTAATGGGAACTGGTGAAATCTTGCCTTCTGAAGAACATCCTGAAGAAGAACTTATCATTTCTGCACCTAACCAACCTGAAGATAGTGCTCAGCCTGAAGACAATCCTCCCAATGATGATGATGATCAGCAAGAGCAAAATCTTCGGCCAGTTCATCCTCGTGTTGCAAATGAAGTACAAATTGAGAAGATAATTGATAGTATCAATGCACCTGGTCCACTTACTCGCTCAAGAGCAACACGGTTAGCAAATTTCTGTGGGCACTTTTCTTTTGTGTCAATATCAGAACCCAAGAAAGTTGCTGAAGCCTTTATGGAACCTGAATGGATTCAAGCTATGCAAGAAGAGCTTCAACAGTTCAAGCTGAACAATGTTTGGGAACTTGTCAAGCGTCCTGGCCCTCGAAAGCATAACATAATTGGTACAAAATGGATATATCGAAACAAGCAAGATGAGCATGGTCAAGTCGTCAGAAACAAAGCACGTCTCGTCGCACAAGGATATACTCAAGTTGAAGGGATTGACTTCGATGAAACATTTGCTCCTGTGGCTAGGCCTGAAGCTATTAGGATACTGCTAGCCTATGCAAACCATCACAACATCTTGCTATATCAAATGGATGTGAAGAGTGCATTTCTCAAAGGCAAGATTGAAGAAGAAGCATACGTCGCTCAACCACCTGGCTTTGAAGATCCAAAACATCCTGATATGGTGTACAAGCTAAACAAAGCATTGTATGGCCTCAAACAAGCACCTCGCGCCTGGTATGATACGATCAAAGACTTCCTGAAGAGCAAAGGTTTCAAACCTGGATCACTCGACCCCACACTCTTCACGAAGACATATGATGGTGAACTGTTTGTGTGCCAAATATATGTGGATGATATTATCTTCGGATGCACCAATCAGAAATACAGTGATGAGTTTGGATACATGATGCAAGAGCAATATCAGATGTCCATGATGGGAGAGCTGAAGTTCTTCCTTGGTCTTCAAATTCGTCAGCAAAGGAATGGTATCTTCATATCTCAAGAAAAATACCTCAAAGATTGTCCGAAGAAGTTTGGAATGCAAGATTGCAAAGGTTACACGACGCCAATGCCAGCCAAACATCATCTAGGTCCCGACGACAATGGTAAAGAGTTCGATCAAAAGGTATACCGCTCCATGATTGGTTCTTTACTTTATCTATGTGCATCTATGCCAGATATTATGCTTAGTGTTTGCATGTGTGCTCGATTCCAAGCGACACCAAAGGAATCGCATCACTTAGCTGTGAAGCGAATTCTTTGATATTTGGCTCACACCCCAACACTAGGATTATGGTATCCAAAGGGCTCGGAGTTTGATCTGGTTGGATTCTCGGATGCTGATTATGCCGGTGACAAGGTGGATCGTAAGTCTACATCAGGGACATGCCACTTTCTGGGTCGATCACTTCTCTGTTGGTCTTCAAAGAAGCAGAACTGTGTATCACTCTGAACTGCTGAATCTGAATACATTGCTGCTGGATCTTGCGGCGCTCAGCTTTATGGATGAAGCAAACTCTCAAGGACTATGGCATCAATCTGAAACAAGTACCTCTCTTCTGCGACAACGAAAGCGCCATCAAGATTGCCAACAACCCAGTCCAGCACTCGAAGACAAATCACATTGAAATTCGTCATCACTTTCTCAGAGATCATGTCATGAAGAAAGATATCGATATCATTCATGTCAACACTTAAGAGCAAATGGCAGATATCTTCACAAAGCCCTTGGATGAGAAAAGGTTTTGCAAGTTACGGTGTGACCTAAATATCTTTGAATTCTCAAATGTCATGTGATCAGGCACACATCCTAACACTTATGCATGTTGATGACTTAGATGTGCAACACACGAAGTAAAGTATATCTTCAACCAATGAAGACTTACATTCTGTGTGTGAATACATTAACGTGGAATTTGACTTCGGAGCGCCACGATAATTGTGCGCCGTGTCTGGGTCTAATACTTCCTATACGGTGAGTAACGCCACCACCAAATTTTTCTGTTTGAAGTGTTTCACTCATGGCGTTGCATTTGAAATATCTTTGCATTTGGTTTGTCTTCAATTTCAATTTATCTACATGATTATCTTCATTATGATGAGTTGATTGCTTTCTGATATATATATACTAGTGTTCTGTCCTCTACAACATTCACTTATAGATATGTCTTCCTAATTGAATCTTTTGAACTAAGTGAATGTGATCGGACCCTAATCTCTCTATGCTTTCTATCTCAAACTCTATCTGTCCAAATCATATGCATTCTATTGAAACTGTCGAATGTCTTCTCTGCGTCCTTGTCAGTAGAAGACACAGAGACAAACATTAAGTCAATTTTAAATGCTCTATCCTTATTGCCTGAAATCCGGAGAAGCCGAAACGACCATCCGACAAACCGGGCGGGCGTGGGAACGTGGGACAACTCTGAGTATGTTCCATGCTTGCCACGTGCCCCTCAGATGTGAACCGCCAGGGGCACCTGCGTAATTGCGTTGTGTCGCACACTTCCTTATAAATACATGTCACCTGCGGTAAAGAGAACCTTCTTCCACCTCTCCACCTCGTCAAAACGCTAGCGCCGCCGCTAGCTCCCGACGACGCCGGCGGCGAAGCGCTTAGCTGCCGCGACTTCTCTAATGTCGTCCTCACGTCGGCCGTGGACATCGTCTTCTCTGCCGCCGACGTAGGTGTCCTCCGTCGCCAAGTTAGGGCACGGTGAATTGAACTGCTCGGTCTCCTACTCTTCCCATCTAGCAGTTCCTCGCGTGGTAAATATAACTCTATTTTTACCGTCTTTTTGATCCTCAAAGATTCATCCTATTTGCCAAAATAGGTTTCTGCCTATACAATGTTAGATCTATCCTGTCTGTATCTCATACTGCCTAGTATATTCACTTAAGCTTCATATCTAGTTAGATTCCTCACTTGTACTTATTTGCGGATCCGTACAAATCTGGAACCAACTCACAACACATAAGTGAATGTCTTCGCATCATGAGGTCAATGTCTTCAAACTAATTTATCTTCAAAATCTTCTAAGAATGCATATGACCTCTTCCCCTTCCCTCGCATCTCTAATGCTGTCACAGGTACATGTCCGTGGGAGAATCCCTTGGTTCTCATAGTCTGCGTTCGTTTGCAGGATTCTTACAGCATCACATTAACTCTCCCGAAGCCAGTTCCTGTTTGTGCAGCAAGCGAAAGCCTCTGAAGCCTTTGAACGTGTTGAAGCCATTCAGTCTGAAGTACATGGCTGCAGAGAAATCAGTAAGGAAGGGTTGCAGACAGCGTCGTGGGGGAACATCAAGAGATTTGCCTGATGACCTCTCAGAGCTTTACAAGACAGATCCTGAAGAGGACTACAATCAGCGCAAGACACGAATCCAATGGATTCGACGATATTGGGCTGAACAGTGGTACAAGTACAGATTCGTGACCCAGGAATACGCTGAGAAGAATGCTATCAAGTGACCATGGGGAGATATTTTGTACAAAAATCTTCCACCCAGGTCCAGAGCTGAAGCCATTGAGCAAGGCTTCTATCCTTGCATGGTCCGTGGGCCACAACCAGCTGATGCCGACCCATCATCTTTACTCTGGTGTCGCGAAGACAATCTGTTCAAACGCAATTATCAGTTTGCAAAAGCCTCAGCAAAGAAGAACAAAGATTCTTTGGGGTTAGACTTCAATCCTGGTCCTCCTGCTCCCCGTGCTGATGGCACACGCGATGCTGAACCGAATATCATCGGACCCTTCTACAACCTTGATGGCCTCATCACCCACATCTCTGTTCAAGGTGCCAAAGTGGATCACTCTGATGATGATGCTGACACAGATGAAGCTCCTGCTACAAAGCCCCAGAAGCAAAAGAAGTCTAAAGCTTCAAAGTCAGCTGCTCCTCCTAAAGTTTCACGAGTGAAGCCACTGGCCACTGCACCTCCTGAAGACAGTGTACAGTCTGAAGATCTATCACGTATCTCCAAGAAGACGGAGAAGAAGAAGAAAATCGTCAAGAATACTAATCAGACATTGACTCCTTCTGCCATTCTACGAGAAGAGCACATTGATCTATCCAGCGATGAAGATCTTGCAGATGATGCCCTTGAGCAACTGATCAAGAGCAAGAAAGAAGCAGAGATCTTCAATGATTTGCCTCTCTTTGATGTGGCAATCATCCATAACTTCATTGATGAGTGGTTTGACACCCCAAATCTCAGCTTTGAAGATCTGCAACTTCCCATTGGCCTCAGCGTCTCCTTCAATGGCGCCATTGCTTCTGAGCTAGCTCTCGCTCAGTGCATCATTGAGCCGAAGCACAAGATCGACTATGAGAAAGCTCAGTTCAAGAAGCATGTGGCAAATCTCAGTGTGCAGGATGTCAGAAACTTCAATATCATGCTGCACGAGCTCAAAGAAGCCTTTCTCAAGAAGCGCGAAGAAGCTAAAGGTTCTCGTGCGCGCATGAAGAGCCTGGCTGACAAGTGTGTGCAAGGCTACAATGAGGCTGAGAAGCGCAAGGCTCTTGGTCGCCCTGGCATCGACCCAAGAATGGCTGCAAAGAAGCAGATGCCATCGACTGACCAATCTGCACCTTCAAGGCGGGAAGAGCCACGCATAGTCTTCCCACGCAGCATGACTGGCTCGAAGCCAAAGGTCAAGTCAACAGCTTCAGAACTGAAGAAGACAAGGGCTGCCGAGGCTGAAGCCAGAAAAAGGAAAAATCCTGATGCTTCTGATGCAGCTCCCTCCAAGAAGAAGCGTAGAACCAAGAAGGATCGGGGTGCTCCCACAGAGCCCTTAGTTGTTGAACCTATCTCGATGGTTCGCCCTGCGTCTGAACACCAAGAACGACGGATGATTGTTCATGAGCCTGCTTCCACAGAGGCTCATGAAGGTGAAGACATTCCAGTAGTTGACCCCACCGCTGCTGAAGACATTGGTCACCATGACAATGTTGAAGATGATGAAGTTCTTCCTCAGATCGAACACAACTTCGTATCATCGCCTGTTCGCACGAACAGCGAACTCATCAGCATTGGTCGTCCTCTGACGCCAATTGCTCAGGATGCTTCATGGGCTGATCACCCGCAACAACAAGACTCCCCAAGTACTCCCCAACAGCAAGCTACCCCATCTGTGCAAGAAGACGATGATGACTTTGAGGTCCAGCCAACTCCATCTCCAAAGGCGTCGCCAGCGTTACGCAGGCTTCGCAAAGGATCAAGGCCTCAAGTCCCTCTTCCGAGCGTTCCAGAAGGAGAAGTGCCTCAACAATATGTTGCACGTCAAGTGTTTCCACATGCCACTCCGACTGTAAATGTCTCCGAGTCTGAAGCCAAAGGTGCTGAAGACATTCCGGCTGCATCAGCCGATGACAAACAAGAAGATGAACGTGACTCTACTCCCCCCATTACCGAAGAAGTTGCTCCTCATGTGAATGTGTCTATGTCCGACCCTCCAGCTCATCAAGTGGAGGTTGAGAATCTTGAGGTTGCCACCACCAGCAGCAATGAAGCCAGTGACGTAGTCATGGCTGAAGCAAATGTGGAGCCTCCACCAAACAATGTGCCACAAGCTAATGAAGCTAATGATGCATCTGCACCTGAAGCCTCTGTTGTGCAGCCTGATGCCTCTGTTGATGCCACTGCTCCTGTTCCGCCACCAAGGCCACACACTATCGAGCAAGCATTCAACTACGGTCAGCTTGTTACTGTCAAATGGCCCGTTCTGGTTCCTCCGCCTAATGCCTCTGGTCCCCAATTTGACTATCACATCGAGCATAGGCCTCAGGTTCAGAAGCCAATGCCAAGGTTGCCCAGGTTTCCAGGTACTGCATCAGCACCCGGGTGTTTTAATATCAATGGCTTCAAGGCACACAACACCTTCTTCAATAGCGCCAGGAACCCCTACTCCAAGGCAAGAATATCTTCTGATCGGTTCTGGAGCTATCAGCAGCGCAGTTATTACTCATGCATTCTATACAATCAAGGTCACATTTTCCCACATATGCGTCTAGATACTGAAGCTATAACTGGTCTACCCTGTTTGGAAGAAGCTCTGGACTGCTTCAGAGAGTCTGGTTTGCTGCAGTTCGTCACAGACAAGGAGCACTAGAGTGAAGAATTACTGCTCCAATTCTATGCCACTATGCATATTCGTGGCTACAACAGGGATCCGAAGACTTGGGTCCTTGAGTGGATGACAGGCAATGTGCATCATGAAGCCAAAGCCTTTGATGTCATTGAGCTTACTGGCCTGCCCACTCCAGGTGATCTTTATGAACCTGGTTGTCAGCTTCACAATGATGCTATGGAGAGCATCTTCCACAAGCCTGAGCCCAATATGAGTCAGATGCTTAGCATGATGAAGCCTTTGTCTCCAGATGCTAAATACCCCATGGAGTTATTTGTTGAAGACCTTGAGTATCTGCCTCGCACCATCTATCACATTATCAGGCGAACTCTCTGGCCCATCAAAGGACATTTTCCACATGCCAAACTGGAAGGCGCAATGAAGACTTTGGTCTTTTATATTCTTCATGGAAAAAGCTTCAATGCACAAGACTTCTTTATCAGCTAGCTTGCTGCATCAGGATCTGACATATTTGGTCTGAAGTTCTATGCTCCCTGGATCATGCGTCTGATCAAGCTCCACTCTGCCTTCAACTATCAACCCTCTGCACGCAATCATATCATCTTTTTGCCAGAAGTTGATTTGTTTGTTGAAGCCATGTACCCAGAGCCTGCCAAGGAGGCCCTTAGTCTTCAGAATGCTGATCACCAAAGCTTCACGCGGAACCTTGAAGGAGTTCAAGCTGTTGCTCGCGTCTATCCACTGGCTGGGATTACTCGCTTGCCTCACCGTGCGCAAACTAAAGCTACTGAGAGCACAATTGCCCAAAGGCCTAAGAAGCGCTCTCGCATTCTCAATGACCAAGAGCTTCTGGTTGCCCTTCATCGAAAACAAGATAAGCATCATGACTGGCTGAGGCGCCAAATGCAAAGCCTCTTGGTGGACGTCAACATAATTCGCAACCTTGCCACCAAAATGCCTTTGTCGCTCATGAAACTTGTCGGCGATCATGGAAGAGTTTGACCCTGCTCAGTGCTGAAGCAGATCTTCAAGACGATGGCTTCACTGAAAAATTCAAGTTTGACTCCACTCCTCCACGGAATTTTGTCCTACGTCGAACTCCATCCCTTGAAGACTCTGACTATTCTTCCTCTGCGGCAACTGTGAATGCCAGAGTGATCGATGATGAAGATGATGCTACTTCACCGCCCCCTACTTCTGCACACATCGACACTGCACCAAGTTCGTCTGCACCGCCAAACAACCACGACAACCCTGCTGCTTCACCTACTCCTCATGGGAACGAGTAGATGCTCTATGTCTTCAAACCTTTTTGGTCCTTACTGACAAAAGGGGGAGAAGCATATGAGTTTGATAGTCTTCAAGCGGGTTCATATGGGCGGTTGCTTTATATTTTGCTTAGTGTTTACAACTCTCGTTTTGATACATTTGGTTCTTTGAGTTGTAACACTTAAACTTGATGGTCATCTGCTACTTATTTGCTATTCTGTGATGCGATGATAAATTCCACATATGCGATGATAACTTCCGCACTTAGGCCATCTTACAGACGTCCATTTTCCATTATGCATGTCATTATCTTCATTATATCTTATCATGCATGATGAATTGTCGTCATAAGTTGTAGAGGATCTCCACAAGTACAACCTGCCGTGTGCATTTTCATTCCAAAAGCAAATTACTTATATGCACATCTTCAGGGGGAGCCTTTGCCACTTATGAAGACAATAGCCTATCCTTTAAATTTCACATACTTTATCCCCGTTGAAAAGTTCAACCAGTTTGTCATCAATCACCAAAAAGGGGGAGATTGTAAGTGCATCTAGTGCCACCCCTAGTTGGTTTTGGAGTATTGACGACAAATTTGAATGAGGGACTAATGTGTTTGTGAGAATTGCAGGATAACATAGGTAGTGTCCCTCATTGATTCGGTTTACCTACCGGAGATGACCCCTAAAAATGTATGAAGACATTGACGACAATGGTGGTATGAGAAGATATTCATATTGAAGACTATGACATGAGAAGACATTGATTGAAGACTATGGAGCACAAAGACTTAGTCGTTTCGTTGTTTCCTTTTCTTCTTTGTTGAGTCATAGGAACCACCGTACTATTAAGTGGGGTCCAAGTGAACACAGTCAGAGTGACTGAAGTGATGCTCAACCCAAATCCTATGTCTTCGAGCGAAGACAATGAGAGCAAATCTTATCCAGAGCTGGATGAGTCAGCCTTGCTTGTAGCCCAAGTAAAGTTGTCGTGTGTGTTTGAAATCTGACCGTTGGAACACATGTCAGTTCCTTAGTGACCCAGGGTGATTTCGGACATATCAGGTCGGGTTGCCTAGTGGCTATAAATAGCCCACCCCCTACACCATAAATTGGTGGCTGCTCAGAGTTAGTGCACGGCTTTTGTCGTTTGAGAGCAACCCACCTCAAAGCCTTTGAGAGAGAGAAATCCTTGCGAGGACAAAGCCCAAAACACCCAGAGCCAAAGAGTGTTAGGCATCACTGAAGTCTTTTTGTCTGTGTGACCTGAAAACTTATTACACTTGAGGACTGTGAATCCTCCAGCCGGTTAGGCGTCGTGTTCTGAGCATCCAAGAGTCATTGTGGATCGCCGGTGAACGAAGTCTATGAAGGTTTGGAAGTCTACCTTGAAGACTTACCAGAGTGATTGGGCGAGGACTGTGTGTCCTTAGCTCAAGGGGAATAAGGTGAAGACGAGGTCTTGTGAGTTGAATCTCAGCCTCCCTAACCAGACGTAGAGTTGTCACAGCAACTGGAACTGGTCCAACAAATCCTGTGTCGTCAACGAGTGACTGGTTCTATCCCCTCCCTCTCTTTACGTAGAGTTTGTCTTCGTGAAGTCATTGCCTGTTTGTTGTACCTGTTTGACTACTATTGCTGTTTGGCCTCATACTATCTTCCATCCTGATCCTTACTACCTAGCTGCTATTTGTCTTCGTACTCTCACGTTATTGCATACTTGACTATGGTTTGCTTAGTGTAGTTTATCTTCTGCTGCATATCAATAGGGTCATTTCTATTGTTTGTCTTCGAAACTTCCATGTTTTGAAGACTTTCCTAAAAATCGCCTATTCACCCCCCCTCTAGTCGATAACTAGCACTTTCAACTACGACTAGCTGGTTGTGCTTCCTCCATAGGAATAGGCGTACTAACGGGTGGAGTTGGGGTTCGCCGTGATAGTACTGGCCCTTTGGGCACTGGAGCTGCCTTACTAACTGCTCTTGTTTGGGAGCTCTGTGGTGGAGATGGTGCTGTGTCCACAGGAACTGGGTTACTATCTGCTGGGGTTGGGGTAAGATTGGGTGAAGCTGGTTCTCTGTCCATCGTAGTAGGGGTACAATCTGCGAGAGTTTGGTTATGTGTGGTAGGGCTGGTTCTTGTGCATGTACAACTGGGGTGCTATCTGCACCAAGAGGTAGCACTGTTTTATTTGAAGACCATGTTTTTAGTCCGCTAGATACTGGCATCACCCGCTCCAATTCAAATGACTGATAAACACGAAACATAGTTGAATGTACAGACATTGTATGAGAGACAGATGCAATAGATAGTGTGGAAAAAAGAGGGCATGAAATAGTTGACATGTATATTGTTTAACTAAAACGGATAGCATGACATAATTTCACATATATGATGTCTATCTAAACTGGATAGCATAGCATAACATAATTCAAAGATATGATGAATAATTAAACAGGATCGCATGACATAATTCACCTACATGTTATCTAAGTAATCAGGATCGCATCATTTAATTCACATATGTGATTTATATGCTAAATAGAGGGCATTCGATATGATGTCTGAACTAAGAACATGGTGTTGAATATTGTGTATATGATGTCTAAACTATGCAATGCAAGACACTGTATGCATGATATGAACAGTATAACCGTGCCAAGTTAGAGCATACACCTCAGTGGGGGAATAGGACTGGTCATCTATCTCTGAATCCATCTCTGAGGAGCTATCGGGACCCAATAAGAGATCTGCTTCGACAGGTAGCACTATCTGCTCTGAAGGCCTTGTTTTCACTCCAGATTTTTCCATCTCCCACCCAAATGGCTGATTCACAGGAAGAGTAGTTTAATGTACAAACATTATGGAAATGTACTGAAGAAAAGGAAGGGCAAGATATCATTCAAATATATGATGCCTGGTTAAACATGATGGCATTGCACATTTCACATATATTATGGCTGGCTAAAAGACATGAGACTGCATAATTCCCCTATATGATATAGAAACTAAACAGGTGGCATTACAGAACATGTTTAAACTAAGCAGATGACATATATGTTGTCAAAAGTAGGAACTTCAAGGCAACATATGCATGATATGACTAACATCATCATGCCAAGGTAGAGCAAACACCTTGGGGGGTAAATAGGAGTGGTCAGCGGCGTCCGAATCCGCCTCAAAACAGATATCTTCCTCTGGATTACAATCTGGAGAGAGGTGGGGAGGGTTTTCCATTGAACCCACCATGGAGCGATGTCTGCATGACATTGTATTGTCGTGCAAAACTCTTCTCTTTTTCTCTACATGTTCAGCATGACTGTGTACAATATCTGACATGCATACGAAAAAAATAAGGTGAGATTATGTAAGGAGAGCATGCAGAAATTTAGAGTGATGGTAACAACAACCAGTGGAATGATGTTTTTCCGTTGAACCAAAATAGCCCTAATGGATCGACGTGAATGTATAGTAATAAGTGATGCAACAAGTGTACAACCTCTTTGCCATAGCCGTGTCGACCTCAGCATCATTGGGTTGGTCGCTGAAGCAGTTGAGGCAGAGGTGGCTGTCGGATGTGTGGAGGAAGATCTGGGAATCTGTAGACGGCGTCCAGGGCACTGCTCTGTTGTGATGGATCATTCTGTCGTTGGAGCAGCTCCGGTGAGCCGTAAGACGTAAAGGCTGAAGCAGCACAAGACAGACATCGTCAATCTCAAGTGGGTTCTAATAGCATCTCCAATAGATGATGTAAAATGGATGTAAAATTAACATAACCAAAAACAACCTGACTACAACAGATGAGGTAAAAACTGTTGACTCTGAACTTAACTGTCGGAACTGAAATTTACTGTGGAATCTGAATGCTACTGTCGAAACTGAACGCAATGGTAGCAGAGAGGCACTTGACATGTAGTTTAGGGAGGGCCTGCAGTTCATCTTCAACCTGCACCCCCCCGAGCCGCCAGCCACCATTGGCCGAACCGCCGGCCCCAGCGCCGCCTCGCCACCCCGAAACAACTCGCCACCGCCGCCCCGGCCAGCCCTCTAGGCCCCCGCCCCCCACCCTGAACCCTAAGATAGATAGTGGGGTACCTCTCCGGCAAGCCCCGTCCCCGATGCGGGTGGTTCTTCCTTAACTCCGGCGAGCCCCCCAACCCCTGAAAATCGACTGACCCAAAAGTCGATTCAGTCGACTAAAGTGTGGCTTATTCAGAGCAGAGCAGTAGCACAAGCGAGGGGGAGAGCAGCAGCAACAGCTGGGCGAGCGAGCGATCGAGCAAGAGCCGGAGCAGCAGCAGCAGATCCGGCTGGTATGGACGCCACCGCCGAAGGGGCCTCGCACTGGGGGAGAGCCGCCGTGGAGATGTCGCCCGCGGCGCCGGCTTCAAGGTAGCCGCTCCATGGGGGTGCGGGATGGAGCACCGTCGGTGCCGGGAGGTCGAGTTAAGGAGAAGGTGCGACGCGATGAGTGTACAACCTCTTTGGTGGCACCGAGTAGGCCTCGGCTTCGTCCGAGGAGTCGGTGAGGATGCTGCGGTTCCGGTAGAGCAGGTTAAGGCGACACTGTGGGGATGGAGCAGCCGCGATAGACGAGGCGATCGTCGGAGCAGCTCCTTGGAGGTGGAGGACGGGGCGGCCGAATCGGCGGGACGGCGGGATGGACGACGGATCCTCATCCGGGGAGGTAGACGAGGGACGTCGAGCTGTTGCGGTGGACGACGTCGTCGGGGAAGAGGCGCTGGCTGGGCAGCGGTGACGTGGCGGACAGAGGAGGGTGGAGTTTCGCGGCCGGAGTAGAGAGGTTATGGCGGCCTGGGATTTCAAATGGCGAAAAGGGGGTGATGGGAGGGGTGAAGCATGACTTAGGAACGCGCTTGTCCAAAATGTAGGGTGTGTTACAAAAGTACCCCCCACTGATTTGAACTAGCGACGCTTTAAGCTCAGGGTTAGAAGGGGGATTTCGCGTGTCGGGATTTGGTAGCTGGAGGGAGTTTTCACGCGTGTTGTAATTTTGGGATAGCAAGGCGCGGGTTGTGAAGGCGCCAGTTTTGGGAGCACGATATCTGAATTTTCGGGATATAACAAGACGCGGGTTGAATTTCAGGGACAAGCCTAACGTGTCGTAATATTGTACTTGTACGTACCAAATCAATTCGCACTTCCCTGAACCAAAAAGAAAACGAAAAAAAATAAAACTATTCATACCACACAAAGAGAGAGTCTTTCCCCGTTTTACTATAGAAATGCTATTCAAAGCTACTCCCTCCTTCCATCTATATAGGGCCTAATGCGTTTTTCGATGCAAACTATGACCAAATATTAGAGCAATGATATATGACATGCAACTTACACAAAGCACACTGTTAAATTCGTCTGTGAAAGGTTCTTTCAATGATATAATTTTCACATTGTGCATGTCATGTACTATTAATCTTGTCAATAGTCAAAGGCAGTCTTAAAAATCTCATTACGCCCTATGTAGATGGAGGAGGGAGTATGAATCCATGTTATGTCCGATTAAATTTTTTCGCTTGCTGTATAATGCATTTAACCTACTCATACAAACATTTTAGTGCATTCCAAATGTCTATACTACCGCTGAAATTCGAACTAAATTTGAATTCGTTTCTCTATTTCAATAAGAATCTACAATCATGATTGTTTCCAACTTCAACCATCATAGTTTCCTTGCTATCCGCCAGATATAAATCAGACGGCCAATAATGCAGGATGGCAAGCACACCATCATCAACAACTCCGTTTTTTTATAAGAGTAGAGATATAATATATTAAATGTAGTATACCATGTTCATAACCACACCATGTGTATCACCGTTATATATATTCACACATCCGTCGGTTTTAAACACTATGATAAATTCATCAAATATCCAAATTCGCTTTTTATTATGAAGTATATATGATCTCTATTCGTCTTTTACACCCACACAACCCTCTTATCATTGTAGCTAGCGCTAACTTTCTCTTGTGCATGCACACGCCCGCATCCCTCTCACCCTCCGTCAGCATTCTCTAGCTCCATCGCGCAAATTCGTGTTTTCACTTTAGGTCGTTCACCCACGGTGTGTGTAGGCCCCCAGCTCCTTCTTTACGGCACACATCGATCGATATGCCTCTCTAGCCAGGTGTGCCTAGCACAAACACAAGTTTCCCCTCTTCTCTTGTCACCGTCCATGCCTCACTCCCACCACTCTTTTCACCGTTCTCGTACTCGCACACTCATCCCCCTCGATATAATATGCCTCTCGTACCACATCCTACATGCATCCCTCTCTCTCTCTCTATCCTTCTCTTCATGCCTTATTTGCTTCTAACACACACATGCATGTATACCGTTCGATCTCCCAACATATACCTAGATCGACTTTAACTACCCCCCCCCATCAATCGATGTACCTCACAAGTTATGTCTCTCCTTTCTCTTACAAAGGGCGATTGATCTTCTTATATAGTTACATCTGCTTACCACAGCCACATCGTCCCCCCTCATCATTCGTGAATGCCTCCAGACCCGTCTCTCACACGCACATGCACAGACAACAAGCAGCCATCTCCTCTCTTATTGATATTGCGGGCGTGCCCTCCGTTTGTCTACCAAGTCTATCCCACCATTTGTTAGAAGCAACTCCACTACCACCCCATCCAACACTCTAGCTCTGTCTCTCTCCCAACCTTATTCATCTCCTGCACATATGCATGGATGCTGATCGATCTCCCTTAATACATGAGGCAGATCGATCTCCTTGATACATGAGGTAGGCCTCTCTCCTGCTCCACACATATACCAGCCATTGTACCTCTATAGTTAATTGGGCCTCCCTCTTCCCCCACCACACACCGATAGTCGAGCGCTGCTGGTGAAGCTGATCGATTTTCGACGAAAAACAAGCTGTCTTCCATCAGTGCTCTTTGCTTGTTACGCACAAAGATGATATCCTTCGTCAGTTCACCTTGGTTGCGTTGGAGACGCACTCGTCTTTCACGTTGGTGCAATTTTATCACACAATTGGCTATGAACCAAATGTTTCCTCAAGAAGGATCGACGTTGGTACTAAGAGCATAAGTTTTGTATTGATTTCTAAGCCTTCTCACGACTTTGTCTCCAGCTCCCCTGTAATTTTATTTGTCAAGCTATTAACTTTGATTTAAAAAATGGTGTGGACTAAAAACCCGGATGGACGTTGTCGGTGTCAAAACCGGCGGATCTCGGGTAGGGGGTCCCCGAACTGTGCGTCAAGGTCGGATGGTAACAGGAGACAAGGGACACTTTATTTTACCCTGGTTCGGGCCCTCTCGATGGAGGTAAAACACTACTCCTGCTAGATTAATATTGATGATATGGGTAGTACAAGAGTAGATCTACCACGAGATCAAGGAGGCTAAACCCTAGAAGCTAGCCTACGGTATGATTGTGTATGATGATGGTTGTCCTACGGACTACAACCCTCCGGTTTATATAGACACCGGATAGGGTTAGGGTTACGTAGAGTCGGTTACAATGGTAGGAGATCTTGAATATCCGCACGCCTAGCTTGCCTTCCACGCCAAGGAAAGATCCTTCCGCACACGGGACGAAGTCTTCAATCTTGTATCTTCATAGTCCTGGAGTCCGGCTAAAGGTACAGTCCGGCTATCCGAACACCCCCTAATCCAGGACTCCCTCAGTAGCCCCCAAACCAGGCTTCAATGACGATGAGTCCGGCGCGCAGATTGTCTTCGGCATTGCAAGGCGGGTTCTCCTTCAAACTTTGTGTACCTGCGGGTATAACGTTCGATTTTTATAATGCAGCGCTCCTTGGCTTTCACGCCCAATAATGGCCGCCTTCCACGTGTCAAACGAATGCGAAAAGCCGGGGCAGTTTTACATCCAAGCCCCTAGCCGTATAAACGAGCCGCCAATCTAACAGGATGAGGATTCAGATCCAAACCACACCTTCCCCTTCTGCGAGAAATCATCAGAGCATCTCCAGCAAAGATCCATTCCAACATGGCCAGCCGCCGTACCTCCTCCTCTCGCCCTTCCAGTCCTATCCCTGGAGACTGGGAGAGTTGTTCCGTCCCGCATAGCGAATTAGTGTCGCTCCAAGCCAAGGGATTTCTCCCTCAAGCCTATATGGTCTCGGTCCGAGCCGGACTCGCCACTTATCAAGGCGGAAAACAAGCGGAGAACTCACCTAGTCCCTCTAAAGGGAGCGGGTGTGCCTGGTCCCTTATCTAATAAGGGGACTGGGATTTCCAATTCATCCCTTTCTCCGCGGGCTTCTGGAGTTCTATGGCCTCCAGCTGCACCACCTTACGTCCGGCTCCGTGTTACACATCGCGGGCTTCATTGCTCTTTGCGAGCTATTTTTAGGCGTCGAGGCTCATTTCGCGTTGTGGAAGAAGATATTCTGCCTGGTGCCCCGTTCCCAAGAGGGGTCCATATATCAAGTGGGCGGAACCGAAGTATGGCGCATCGCCGGGACCGGATACCCGTCCGGAACCCCGAAGAAGGCGTCCGAGGACTGGCCTTCAGAATGGTTTTACATAGACGACGTCCCCCTGCCGGTCCCTATCCGGGCCGGTCTCCCTGAGTTCAACAATGCTCCCCTGAAGAAACGCCTGAGCTGGCGCCCTCGGAGCTCTCAGAGAGAGAATGACAGAGATGACCTTTACTTAATGGGCCGGATTAAGCTACTAGCTCATTCCGGACTAACCATGATTAAAGTCATGGCCATATGCATTATGCAGGGGGTGCAGCCGCTCCAATACAGAAGCCACCCCATGTGGGATTTCAACGGGGAAGATGACGCCACCCGTCACGGCCGTAAAGGGCCGGACTCGCCTGCCGCCCTAATGAAGATCTTATCCTCTTTGTACAAGGGAGAAGAAGAGGAATTCCTCCGCGTCGACCCGCAGGGCGGATTTTCCATGTATAGTCCTCCGAATTGGGTAAGTGGACAGTCGTGCTTCCCCGTTCATTTTACATTCCCATGATTAAATAGGCAGTCTAACGACTTCAACGCAGGACCTGCGTCAGGAGGTAAAAAACATAAACAGCCGTCCTCCACAGCCAGAGGACCCAGAACGGTCCCTTGATCCGGACTCTGAAGAGGATCCGGACTTAGCGGTGGAGTTTATCGACGGAATGTTTTATCAGCTAAGCAAGGACGATACCTTGGTAGCTATTATAGCTGATTACCCAGGGTTAATCCCGGCCTCCCAGGTGACAAATACCGGAGCTTTACCCACTTAAGAGGGGTTCCGTTTTCACGGGTTTGGTTGTTCTGACAGCAACCGTGCTTTGTAGGGGAGATTCCCGAGGCGGGAAGCCGACCCCGCTGTAGCTAGCCGGCGGGGGGGCGCAGGGCCCCATGGGGCAAAAAGGAACGTAGTCCGGACTGAGGTGCCAGAGCAAAGGTATGGCGTACCCTCTCTTTTTCCCTGGTGTTTTACTCCTCTAGGGTATATTAACATCCGTGCTATCTTCAGGACGAAGAGACCTCGCCGGACTATATCCGGAGATGTTGACAATCGCGCCTCCACCAGCCAGACTCCAACGCCCGGCCCGGAAGCGGAGGCCCGCGCAAGGCACGCACCGGATGCTCCTCCATCAGAGGATGCGGACAGGCTATCTGCCACCCATTCCGAGGTGGAGAGTGCCATGAACCACAGGCGTCGCCGAACAGTCCTTCGCGACGCTTGTTTCTCCCAGGAGGCTTTAGATGCCTTCAATTCGGGAGACGCGTACCTCCGTGCCGCTCAAAATGGTTTAGCTAGAGCCACAGAGCAGTATGTAAAAGACATACGGGTAAGAAAATTTTGGTAAATATAGATATGCCAGTAGCCCCCGAGACTTGAAGCAGTGGAAATAACTGATTCGAGAATCATATAACATGCAGTTTCTTACCGAGAAGAACACCGCGCTGTCCCAGAAGCTGGAAAGGTGCAGGGCCCAACTAGAGGCCGCACTAACGGCAGCAGGGGGTCTAAAGAGACCCCTGCAGGTAAACAATACACCAGAATATTTAGTATTGTGCGAATTTAAGTGCCAATCTAACAAATGGTATTGCAGATGGGGCCGGACTCGATCCGGACAGGCAACAGCTTCTACACCGGTTAAAGGCTGGTGAAACCGTGCTAACAAAGGTGAGGCGGGAGAAGAATGATTTCCAGGATGCCAACACCAGGCTGGATGTTGAACTAAAAGATGTTCGTGGCCAGCTGTCGGACTCCAATAAGGAGAATCAGCGACTTCGACGCGGCATTTTTAGTAAGTGCTTAAGCGAACTCTTGAAAAAGGAGTTCGGCGAGGAAGACGACTAATAGAGTTATGTCTGTAGGTATGCTGACAGGTCGTCCTGCAGAGGAGATGCCCGGTTCAACGGGCGATCTTCTTCCCGAACTCTCGCGACTGCACGAACGAGTTCGGCAGGCGATGCGAGGCATTGCCCAAGCCTTGTGGCCTGCCCACTCCACACCTGAGGGCCTTGGAGAACTTGCGAAGAAGTTGAAGGGAGCTCGGCGGCGCTTCCGGTTGAGGAAGATATCAGCCTGCCGGCAGGGCGCTAGGG
Organism: Aegilops umbellulata; assembly: GCA_032464435.1. NCBI lineage: Eukaryota > Viridiplantae > Streptophyta > Magnoliopsida > Poales > Poaceae > Aegilops > Aegilops umbellulata. The sequence continues at coordinate 242,910,817 of CP136057.1, forward strand.
AGGCCTGGGCCATGGTGAAGACCCGCTTTACGAAGTCTGACCCCAATCACATGGCCGAGGTCGGACCGGTGGGGCCTGACGGGAAGGAGATCCCTGTGAGCTTAGTGTATGGCCAGGTAGAATTGGCCGCAAAGTATTCCTAGCAGGACTGTAAATTAGACAGCCTGTTAGATGGTATAGAGGAGGAATACAATCAGTCAGGATGACTATGTAATTTATAATTGACATGTGTAATGCCTTCTAGTCGGATTGTAGATCGTTTGTCATTGCCGACCTTTTCGCTTCGACCTCGGGACCTGACGGTCCGGAGTGTGTCCGAATACCATAACGGTTATATAAGAACCGAGGTATGCATGGAGACCAGGCGTAGGGGTCATTAGTGCTTTATCAGACAAGTGCCCAACTAGTTATGTTATATTACATGGTTAGTAAGAAACATCTTCCAGATAGAATAGTTCCGTTAAGGGTTCCTTTCACTGGGGTGGCGTGCCCTGAAGTGCACGTCCGGACTGCAAATGCAGGAAAACATCTTGGGGCATGTATAAGTAAAAAAGGTTCATCTTTAGTTCACCGACTGAATATTCCCTTAAGAACTCTAGCTTTCGGCTTCACCCAGTCTGAGGTACACATCCGTCTTATCCGGCAGTAGCAATCGCAGAGGTGCTCCCTTTACCGCCTAGCCGAACAATCGGGAACGTAGGGGTAAGCACAGGAGCCAGGCAACCCAGCTTGGCCAAAACTTAAGTCATATCGATGCATATAATGGTGAAGTCTGACGCATGCGTTGGGCGTGAAACCCATATAAACAAGCTGCTGTTAAAGAAGCCCCCAGGTTTAAGGAGCGCGGGTAGCGCGTCACATGATGAGCCTTTACGGGCTATAGAAGGAAAGAGTGGGAGGAGACAAATAAAAACAGAAAAAAAATATAAATGGACAGAGGAAGGAGACAAACCCAGAGTCCGGCGCTAGGCATAGAATCTTCGGAGACGTGCGGTGTTCCATGGGTTCGGCTCGAGTCGGTTATCCGACGCATCTCGCAGGCGGTACGCTCCACCAATCAAGACTTGGTCAATTATGAAGGGACCTTCCCATTTGGGCTTGAGTTTGTCCTTTTTCTTATCCGGCAGACGTAGAACTAGTTCGCCAACGTTGTAATTTTGGGCCCGTACTTCTCTGCTTTGATATCTTCGAGCCTGCTGTTGATAAAATGCGGAACGGGCTTTAGCCACATCGCGCTCCTCCTCTAAGGCGTCCAGGTTGTCCTGCCGATCAAGCTCGGCTTCTCTTTCTTCATACATGCGCACTCGAGGTGAGTCATGAATTATGTCGCAGGGCAGAACTGCCTCTGCGCCGTACACCATAAAGAATGGTGTGAATCCGGTGGTACGATTCGGCGTGGTTCGCAGCCCCCAGAGTACAGAGTCGAGCTCCTCCACCCAGTGCGTATTAGATTCCTTGAGGGACCGCACTAGTCTGGGTTTAATGCCGCTCATGATGAGACCATTTGCACGTTCGACCTGACCGTTAGTTTGTGGGTGATAGATAGAAGCATAGTCGAGCTTAATGCCCATGTTTTTGCACCACAGCTTTACTTCGTCGGAGGTGAAGTTTGTGCCATTATCGGTGATGATGTTGTAAGGGACGCCGTAACGGCGTACGACCCCGGATATGAAGTCTGTCATAGGTCCAGATTTGGCCGTCTTAACAGGCTTGGCTTCTATCCATTTGGTGAACTTATCCACCATGACCAATAAGTACTTTTTCTTATGGGTTCCACCTTTAAGGGGTCCCACCATGTCAAGCCCCCAGACCGCAAAAGGCCAAGTGATGGGGATAGTTCGGAGGGCATTGGGCGGCTTATGGCTTTGGTTTGCAAAGAGCTGGCAACCGACGCATTGTTTGACTAAGTCATGAGCGTCTGCTCGGGTCGTTGGCCAATAAAAGCCCGTACGGAAAGCCTTGCTTACAAGGGACCGAGCTGCGGCGTGGTGGCCATCGAGTCCGGCATGAATTTCAACCAACAGACTCCGCCCTTCCTCTTCGGAGATACATCTTTGAAGGACTCCTGTAGTGCTTTTCTTATATAGCTCTCCCTCGTGGACTTTATAGGATTTAGATCGCCGCACTATGCAGCGTGCCTCGTTTTGGTCCTCTGGGAGTTCCTGCCTAGTAAGGTAGGCTAGGAATGGTTCTGTCCATGGGGCGATGACCGCCATTATTACGTGGGCTGAAGGTGTGATTTCGGTGGCAGGGCCTCCGATTATGTCGGATTGTTCGGCGTCGGGTTATGCGGTTGTGTCCGGACTGTTATCCGAGGGTTCCCCCTCCCATGCTACAGATGGCTTGAATAATCTTTCTAAGAAGATGTTGGGGGGGGACTGCATCTCGTTTTGCTCCAATGCGTGCCAGGACGTCCGCTGCCTGATTATTTTCTCGGGCTATATGGTGAAATTCCAGTCCCTCGAACCGAACTAACATTTTTAGGACGGCATTGCGATAAGCTGCCATTTTTGGGTCTTTGGCATCGAAGTCGCCATTTATTTGGGATATCACGAGGTTTGAGTCCCCGCGTACTTCCAGGCGTTGAATGCCCATGGATACTGCCATCCGGAGACCATGTAGAAGGGCCTCGTATTCGGCTGCATTGTTGGAGTCCGTGTACATAATTTGGAGTACATATTGGACTGTGTCTCCTGTAGGGGACGTCAAAACGACGCCAGCCCCCAGTCCGGCCAACATTTTGGAGTCGTCGAAATGCATGATCCAGTTCGAATATGTGTCATACTCTTTAGGGAGTTCGGCCTCTGTCCATTCGGCGACGAAGTCGGCTAGGACTTGCGATTTAATGGCTCGCCGTGGTTTGTAGGTTATGTCGAAGGGGAGGAGCTCTATGGCCCATTTTGCTATCCGGCCCGTTGCATCGCGGTTTCTGATAATATCGTTGAGTGGTACTTTCGAGGCTACTGTTATAGAACACTCTTGAAAGTAGTGCCGTAGCTTCCGGGATGCCATAAACTCCGCGTATGCAATCTTTTGGTAATGCGGGTACCGTGATTTGCATGGTGTGAGGACAGTGGACACGTAGTAAACCGGCCTTTGAAGGGGGAGTTTGTGTCCGTCCGTTGCCCGCTCGACGACGAGTACTGCCCTAAACACTTGATGAGTTGCGGCGATGTACAATAGCATGGGTTCGCCAGTGTTCGGCGCGGCCAGGACTGGGTTTGTTGCCAAGATGGCCTTTATTTCCTCAAGTCTAGCCGTGGCAGCGTCTGTCCACTCGAAGTGTTCGGTGCGCCTGAGGAGGCGGTAAAGGGGCAATGCATTTTCTCCCAGGCGGGAGATAAAGCGGCTTAAAGCCGCCACGCATCTGGTGAGTTTCTGTATTTGTTTGAGGTCTTTTGGGACATCCAATTGTGACAAAGCTCGGATTTTAGCTGGATTTGCTTCAATTCCTCTACCGGATACAATGAAGCCCAGGAGCTTTCCAGCTGGAACGCCGAAAATGCATTTTTCCAGATTGAGCTTAATGTCGTATTTTCGGAGGTTGTCGAATGTAAGCTTCAAGTCGTCTACTAGAGATTCGACATGTATTGATTTAACGACCACATCATCTACATACGCCTCCACTATTTTGCCGATCTGGTTTGCCAGGCATGTTTGAATCATGCGCTGATATGTTGCGCCGGTGTTTTTTAGCCCAAAGGGCATTGTGTTGAAGCAGAATGGGCCATATGGTGTGATGAATGTTGTTGCGGCTTGGTCTGATTCTGCCATCTTGATTTGGTGGTAACCGGAGTATGCATCGAGGAAGCACAGCGAATCGTGTCCTGTAGTGGCATCGATGATTTGATCTATTCGAGGGAGGGGGAAAGGATCCTTTGGGCAAGCCTTATTAAGGTCTTTGAAATCGACACACAGGCGCCAGGATTTGTCCTTCTTTGGTACCATCACCAGGTTTGCTAGCCAGTCCGGCCTCCAATAACTTGGCTAGCTCCTCTCCCATAGCTTGTCTCTTTGGTTCGGAGAAACGCCGAAGGGCTTGTTTGATAGGTGTGAATCCTTTCTGGATATTTAGGATGTGTTCGGCCAACCTGCGTGGGATTCCTGGCATGTCTGAAGGGTGCCAAGCGAAAATGTCCCAGTTCTCTCGTAGGAACTCTCGCAGTGCGGCGCCTACATCAGGGTTCAGTCTTGCCCCGATGGAGGCTGTTTTATTGGGGTCCGTTGGGTGGACCTGGAATTTGACTATTTCGTCCGCTGGTTTGAAGGATGTGGATTTGGATCTCTTATCGAGTATCACATCATCCCTATTGACCGTGGATCGCAGCGCAGTCAGTTCTTCGGCCGCTAAGGTTTCGGATAGTGCCTCGAGGGCCAATGCGGTTGTCTTGTTCTCGGCGCGGAGTGCTATGTCCGGATCACTAGCGAGAGTGATAATTCCGTTTGGCCCAGGCATCTTAAGCTTCATGAACCCGTAATGGGGTATAGCTTGGAAAACTGTGAAAGCCTCCCGTCCTAGTATAGCGTGATATCCGGTTTTGAACGGGGCCACCTAGAACGTGATCTGTTCGGACCTGTAATTATCCGGCGTGTCGAATACCAAATCTAGTGTGATCTTTCCGGTGCAGCGCGCTTCCAGACTGGGGATTATTCCTCTAAAGGTTGTGCTACTTCGCTCAATGCGGTTCCAGTCTACTTCCATCTTTTGGAGGGTTTCCTCGTAAATGAGGTTCTATCCGCTGCCTCCGTCCATGAGTACCTTTGCGAGGCGACAGCCGTTCACTATGGGACTGAGGACCAATGCGGCTAGTGCTCTGGTTGTTCGAAATTTAGGTTCGTCACTCGCGTTGAAGGTGATAGCAGTATTACTCCATGGGTTTATTGTCGCTACTTGATAGACTTCAGTGAGGCTGCGGAGTGTTCTTTTTCGCATGTTATTTGATGCGAAAGTCTCAAAGACTGTGAGAACAGAACTGAAATTCTCGGGCTGGTTTCCTTCGACCTCTAGAATTAGGAGGTCCTCGCCAATTTTGGCCACCTGCCGGAGTACCCAACATGCCCTGAGGCTGTGAGTTGGGGTGGTGTCCTCTGCACTGTGAATCTTGCAGGGTCCATCTAGCCACTTTTCCAGTACGGTTCCATGCCCTCTAAAGGGTTTTGATTTTTTGGTATTTAGTTCGGGTGCCTTACTGTGGTGCGCCCTCTTAATTCAGAGGTGATTGCTATTCAAGGCCGGATTATCCCAAAATTTTATTTCGGTTTTCCAAGCACTTTCCATCGCACAGTACTTTTGTACTATGGACGCCAAGTCAGCAAAGCGTGTAATATTACGACGACTTACGGTGTTGAGTATTCCCTTGTCCGTGCAGTTACTACAAAAGATTGAAATTGCGTCTCCCTCGCGGCAGTCCTTTATCCTGTTCATAACTAGGAGGAATCTGGCCCAGTAATGATGTACTGTTTCTTCGGGCATTTGCCTGATTTGGGAAAGATCGCTTAAGATCGGGCGGGCGGGTGTCCTTGAATCTGAGACCTCGCCCAGTTTGCTGTTCGGAGGCCGAAGAACTTCCGAATTCCGAGATCTGGAGTCTTGGATGTTATCCGATTTGCTTGATTTTAAGCTCAGGTCTTGGATTGTATCCTCCCCTCCGCGGATATCCGGCATGGAGGGCTCGGGAATTCGGACGTAGCTAGTCCTTAAGATAGATGAAGGGTCGCCGCATTGGGTCTCCACCACATCAACGTGGTGGGTGATTTGGGGAGAGTTAATTTCTCTTAGATCGGGTTTAAGCCCAACCTGGTCGTAATTTGTAGCGACACCCAGTGCGGCGATGCGATCCAAGAGCTCGTTTACAGAAGAGAGCTCCATCGGATCCAATTGCTCGGCGAGTTCTGAGCCGACGTGCAGGTTGCTTTCGATGACCCGGGAGGTCACCGTCGGCGCCACAGCCGAACAGGCGGTTGCGAGAAAACCACCTAGCTGGAGAGTTTGGCCGACAGCCAAGGCTCCTTTTGTAATGGCGACGTCTTTAAAGACGGGAAAAGGCATCCTTCCTGTTCGCGACGGCACAGAGGAACTCTCAATGAAAGCACCAATGTCGGTGTCAAAACCGGCGGATCTCGGGTAGGGGGTCCCGAACTGTGCGTCAAGGCCGGATGGTAACAGGAGACAAGGGACACGATGTTTTTACCCAGGTTCGGGCCCTCTCGATGGAGGTAATACCCTACTCCTGCTTGATTAATATTGATGATATGGGTAGTACAAGAGTAGATCTACCACGAGATCAAGGAGGCTAAACCCTAGAAGCTAGCCTATGGTATGATTGTGTATGATGATGGTTCTACGGACTACAACCCTCCGGTTTATATAGACATCGGATAGGGTTCGGGTTACACAGAGTCGGTTACAATGGTAGGAGATCTTGAATATCCGCGTCGCCTAGCTTGCCTTCCACGCCAAGGAAAGTCCCTTCCGGACATGGGACGAAGTCTTCAATCTTGTATCTTCATAGTCCTGGAGTCCGGCTGAAGGTACAGTCCGGCTACCCGAACACCCCCTAATCCAGGACTCCCTCAGTAGCCCCCAAACCAGGCTTCAATGACGACGAGTCCAGCGCGCAGATTGTCTTCGACATTGCAAGGCGGGGTCTTTCCCAAATTCTGTGTACCTGTACGAATAATGTCCGATTTTTGTAATGTAGTGCTCCTCAGCTTCTGTGCCCAATAATGGTCGTCTTCCACGTGTTGAACGAATGCGAAAGGCCTGGGGCGTTTTTACATCCACACCCCAAGCCATATAAACGAGCCGCCTATTTAACGGGATGAGGATTTAGATCCAAACCGCATCTTCTCCTCTCCGCGAGTTATCATCAGAGCTTTCCCAGCTAAAGTCCATTCCAACATGGCCAGCTGTCGCAGCTCCTCCCCTCGCCCCTCCGGTCCTAAACCCAGAGACTGGGAGAGTTGCACCATTCCGCATAGCGAGTTAGTGTCGCTTTAGGCCAAGGGATTTCTCCCTCAGGCATACATGGTCCCAGTCCGAGCCGGTCTCGCCACCTACAATGGCGGAAACAAGCGGAGAACACCCCCAGTCCTTCTAAAGGAGAATGGGTGTGCCTTGTTCCCTATCTGATGAGGGGACTGGGATTTCCAATTCATCCATTTCTCCGCGGGCTTCTAGAGTTCTACGGCCTCCAGCTGCACAATCTCACGCCCGGCTCCGTGTTACATATTGCGGGCTTCGTTGCCCTTTGCGAGCTTTTTTTAGGCGTCGAGGCTCATTTCACGCTGTGGAAGAATATATTCTGCCTGGTGCCCCATTATCAAGAGGGGTCTATATACCAAGTGGGCGGAGCCGAAGTATGGCGCATCGCCAGGACCGGATACCTGTCCGGAACCCCGAAGAAGGCGTCCGAGGACTAGCCTTTGGAATGGTTCTACATAGACGACGTCCCGCTGCCGGACCCTGTCCGGGCCGGTCTCCCTGAGTTCAACAGTGCTCCATTGAAGAAACGCTTGAGCTGGCGTCCATGGAGCTCTCAGAGAGAAAGCGACAGAGACGTCCTATACCTGATGGGCCGGATAAGACTGTTGGCTCATTCCGGACTAACAATGATCGAAGTCATGGCCGTATGCATTATGCGAGGGGTGCAGCCGCTTCAATACCGAGGCCACCCTATGTGGGATTTCAATGGGGAGGACGACGTCACGCGTTACGGTCGTAAGGGACCGGCCTCGACTGCCGCCCTAATAAAGATTTTGTCCTCTTTGTACAAGGGAGAAAAGGAGGAGTTCCTCCGCGTCAACTCGCGGGCCGGATTCACTATGTATGAACCTCCAAGTTGGGTAAGCGAACAATTGCGCCTGCCCTATTCATTTTATATTTCCATGGTCAGATACGTAGTCTGATGTCTTCAATGCAGGAACTGCGACATTAAGTGAAAGATATAAGCAGCCGCCCTCCACAACCTGAGGACCTAGAACGGCCCCTCGATCCGGACTCTGAAGAGGACCCGGACATATCGGTGGAGCTTATTGACGGAGTGTTTCATCAGCTAAGCAAGGACAACACCTTGGTCGCTAAGCAAGGACATATCGGTCGCTGATTACCCCGGGTTAATCCCGGCTTCCCAGGTGACAGAAACCAGAGTTTTTATTCCCTTGAGGGGGATTCCATTTTCATGTATTCCGGTGTTTCTAACAACAACCATGTTTCACAGGGGAGATTTCCGAGGCGGGACGCCGAACCTGCGGCGGCTAGCCAGCGAGGGGCCGCAGGGCCCCATGGTGAAAAAAGAAAGGTAGTCCGGCCCGAGATGCCGGCGCAAAGGTATTACGCACCCTCCGCTTCCACGGTGTTATTTCGTTAGGGGATATTAACGTTCGTGCTTTTTTCAGGATGAAGAGACCTCGCCGGACTATATCCGGAGAGGCTGCCAATCGCGCCTCTACCAGCCAGGTTCCAGTAACAGGCCAGGAAGCGGAGGCGAGCACAAGGTGTGCATCAGGCACTCCTCCGACAGAGAATGCAGACAGGCTGTCTGCCACAAATTATGAAGTGGAGAGTGCCATGAACCATAGGCATCGCCGGACAGTTTTACGCGACGCTTGTTTCTCCCGAGAGGCTTTAGATGCCTTTAATTCGGGAGATGCATATCTCCGTGCCGCTCAAGATGGTCTGGCCAGAGCCAAGGAGCAGTATGTGAAAGACATACGGGTAAGAAGATTATGGTTATATATATACCAGTAGCCCCCGAGACTTGAAACAGTTAAAGTAACTGATTGAAGGATCATATAACATGCAGGTTCTTACAGAGAAGAACACCGTGCTGTCCCAGGAGCTGGAAAAGTGCAAGGCCCAACTAGAGGCCGCACCAGCCGCAGCAGGGGAGCCCAAAGGGACCTCCTCAGGTAAGATACACTTCGAAAGATTAGTATTGTGCGGTTTGGGTGCAAATCTGACAATTCATGTTTGCAGATGGCGCCGGACTTGATCCGAAGAAGCAACAACTCTTACGCCGGTTAAAGGCCGGTGAGAGTATGTTGACAAAGGTGAGGCGAGAGAAGAATGATCTTCAGGATGCCAAGACCAAGCTAGACGTTGAACTTAAGGACGCTCGTGGCCAGCTGTCGGACTCCACGAAGGAGAATCAGCGGCTTCGACGCGGCATATTTAGTAAGTGATTGAACGAACTTTGAAAAATGAGTTCGGCGAGGAAGTCGAATAACAGAGTATTGTCTGTAGATATGCTCACAGGTCGTCCTGCAGAGGAGATGCCTGGTTCTACGGGTGACCTTCTTCCAGACCTCTTGCAACTGCACGAGCGGATTCGGCAGGCAATGCAAGGCGTTGCCCAAGCCTTATGGCCGGCCCACTCCACGCCCGAGGGCCTTGGAGAGCTTGCGGAGAAGCTGAAGGGAGCTTGGCGGCGCTTCTGGTTGTGGAAGATATCAGCCTGCCGACAAGGCACTAGGGAGGCCTGGGCCATGATGAAGACCCGTTTTACAAAGTCTGATCCAAACCACATGGCTGAGGTCGGACCGGTGGGGCCTGACGGGAAGGAGATCCCTGTAAGCTTAGTGTACGGCCAAGTAGAATTGGCCTCAAAGTATTCTAGACAGCCTGTTAGATGGTATAGAGGAGGAATACAATCAGTTGAAATGACTATGTACTTTTGAATTGACATATGTAATACCTTCTAGCCGTATTGTAGATCATTTGTCGTTGCCGACCTTTCTGCTTCAACCTCGGGACCTGACGGTCCGGACTGTGTCCGAATACCATAGCGGTTATACAAGAACCGTGGTATGCGTAGAGACCAGGCGTAGGGGTCGTTAGTGCTTTTTCAGACAAGTGCCCAACTAGTTATGTTATATTACATGGGTAGTAAGAAACATCTTCCAGAGAGAATAGTTTCGTTAAGGGTTCCTTTCGCTGGGGAGGCATGCCCTAAAGTGCATGTCCGAACTGCGTAAAAAAAGGACGCAGAAAAAGCATCTGGGGGCGCATGAAAGTTAATAAAAAGTTCATCTTTTATTTCACCGACCGAATATTCCCTTAAGAATGCTAGCTTTCGGCTTCACCCAGTCTGAGGTACACATCCGGCTGACCCGACAGTAACAATCGTAGAGGTGCTCCCTTTACCGCCTAGCCGAACAATCGGGAATGTAGGGGTAAGCACAGGAGCCAGGCAACCCACCTTGGCCAAAACTTAAGTCATATCGATGCATATAATGGTGAAGAAAAGGTACATGCGAAAGTTTGACACATGTGTGGGGCGTGAAGCCTGTATAAATAAGCTTCTATTAAAGAAGCCCCCAGGTTAAATGAGCACAAGTAGCGCATCATGTAGTGAGCCTTTTAAGGGATATAAAGGGAAAAGAAAAAGGGGGGAAGGAGAGAAATATAAGACAGAAAAAAATGTAAAAATGGACAGGGGAAGGGGACGAACACGGAGTCCGGCGCTAGGCGTAGAATCTTCGGAGACGTGTGGCGTTCCACGGGTTTGGCTCGAGTCGGTTATCCGACGCATCTCGCAGGCGGTACGCCCCACCAGTCAGGACTTGGTCGATTATAAATGGACCTTCCCATTTGGGCTTGAGTTTGTCCTTTTTCTTATCCGGCAGGCGTAGAACTAGTTCGCCGACATTGTAATTTTTGGGCCGTACTTCTCTGCTTTGGTATCTTCGGGCCTGTTGTTGATAAAATGCGGAACGGGCTTTCGCCACGTCACGCTCTTCCTCCAAGGCGTCCAGGCTGTCCTGTCGATCGAGTTCGGCTTCTCTTTCTTCGTACACGCGCACTCTAGGTGAGTCATGAATTATGTCGCAGGGCAGAACTACCTCTGCGTTGTACACCATAAATAATGGTGTGTATTCGGTGGTGCGATTTGGCATGGTCCGCAGCCCCCAGAGTACGGAGTCGAGCTCCTCTACCCAGTGCGTGTTAGATTCCTTGAGGGACCGCACGAGTCTGGGTTTGATGCCGCTCTTGATAAGACCGTTTGCGCGTTCGACCTGGACGTTGGTTTGTGGGTGATAGACTCAAGCATAATCGAGCTTGATGCCCATGTTTTTGCACCAGAGTTTTACCTCGTCGGCTGTAAAGTTTGTACCGTTATCGGTTATGATGCTGTGGGGGACGCCATAACGTTGTACAACCCCGGATATGAAGTCTATCACAGGTCCGGATTCAGCCGTTTTAACAGGCTTGGCTTCTATCCATTTGGTGAACTTATCCACCATGACCAGTAAGTATTTTTTCTTATGGGTTCCACCTTTAAGGGGTCCGACCATGTCAAGCCCCCAGACCGCGAAGGGCCAGGTGATGGGTATAGTTTGGAGTGCGGTGGGTGGCATATGGCTTTGGTTGGCGAAAAGTTGGCAACAACCGCATCGTTGGACTAAGTCCTGAGCGTCTGCCCGGGCCGTCGGCCAATAAAAGCCTGTACGGAAAGCCTTGCTAACAAGGGACGAGCAGCAGTGTGATGACCACCGAGTCCGACATGAATTTCGGCCAGAAGATTTTGCCCTTCCTCTTCGGAGATGCACCTTTGAAGGACTCCGGTAGTGCTTTTCTTATAAAGCTCCCCCTCGTGGAATTTGTAGGCTTTAGATCGCCGCACTATGCAGCGGGCCTCGTTCTGGTCCTCTGGGAGTTCCTGCCTATTAAGGTAGGCTAGGAATGGTTCTGTCCACGGGGCGATAACCGCCATTATTGCGTGGGTTGAAGGTGTACTTTCGTTGGCAGGACCTCCAACTATGTCAGGTTGTTCGGAATTTAGGTTCGTCACTCGCGTTGAAGGTGATAGCCGTGTTGCTACTTGATAGACTTCGGTGAGGCTGCGGAGTGTTCTTTTTTCACATATTATTTGATGCGAAAGTCTCGAAGACTGTGAGAACGGTACTGGTGTCTTCGGGCTGGCTTTCTTCGGCTTCTGAAATTAGGAGGTCCTCGCCAATTTTGGCCACCTGCCGGAGTATCCAACATGCTCTAAGGCTGTGAGTTGGTGTGGCGTCCTCTGTACTGTGAATTCCATAGGGTCCATCAAGCCACCTTTCCAGTACGGTTCCATGCCCTGTAGAGGGTTTTGGCTTTTTGATATTTAATTCGGGTGTCTTACTATTATTCACCCTCTTAGTTCGGACGGGATTGCTATTCAAGGCCGGATTATCCCAAAATTTTATTTCGGTTTTCCAAGCGCTTTCCATCGCACAGTATTTTTGTACTATGGACGCCAAGTCAGTGAAGCGTGTAATATCACGACGACTTATGGCGTTAAGTATTCCCTCGTCCGTGCAGTTACTGCAAAAGATTGAAATTGCGTCTCCCTCGCTGCAGTCCTTTATCCTGTTCATAACCAGGAGGAATCTGGCCCAGTAATGATGTATTGTTTCCTCGGGCTTTTGCCTGATTTGGGAAAGATCGCTTATGTTCGGGCGGGCGGGTGGCGTTGAATCTGGGACCTCACTCAATTTAAGATTCGGAGGCCGAAGGGCTTCCGAACTCTGAAGTCCGGAGCCTTGGATGTTGTCCAATGAATCTGGCCCATTGCCTGATTCTAAGCTCAGGTCTTGAATTGTATCCTCCCCTCCACGGGTATCCGGTCTGGAGGGTTCGGGAATTCGGACGTAGCTAGTCCTTAGAATAGATGAAGGGTCGCCGCATTGCGCCTCTACCACCGCAATGTGGTGGGTGACTTGGGGAGAGTTAATTTTTCTTAGATCGGGTTTAACCCCAACCTGGTCGTAATTTGTAGCGACCCCCAGTGCGGCGATGCGATCCAAGAGCTCTTTTACGGAAGAGAGCTCCATCGGATCCAGCTGCTTGGTGAGTTCTGAGCTGACGTGAAGGTTGCTTTCGATGACCCGAGAGGTCACCGTCGGCGCAACGGCCGAACAGGCGGTCGTGAGAAAACCACCTAGCCGGAGGGTTTGGCCGACAGCCAAGGCTCCCTTAGTAATGGCGCCGTCTTTAAAGACGGGAAGAGCCATCCTTCCTGATTGCGACGGCACAGAGGAGCTCTCAATGAAAGCACAATGTCGGTGTCAAAACCGGCGGATCTCGGGTAGGGGGTCCCGAACTGTGCGTCAAGGCCGGAGGGTAACAGGAGACAAGGGACACGATGTTTTTACCCAGGTTCGGGCCCTCTCGATGGAGGTAATACCCTACTCCTACTTGATTAATATTGATGATATGGGTAGTACAAGAGTAGATCTACCACGAGATCAAGGAGGCTAAACCCTAGAAGCTAGCCTATGGTATGATTGTGTATGATGATGGTTCTACGGACTACAACCCTCCGGTTTATATAGACACCGGATAGGGTTAGGGTTACACAGAGTCGGTTACAATGGTAGGAGATCTTGATTATCCGTGTCTCCTAGCTTGCCTTCCACGCCAAGGAAAGTCCCTTCCGGACACGGGACGAAGTCTTCAATCTTGTATCTTCATAGTCCTGGAGTCCGGCGAAGGTATAGTCCGGCTACCCGAACACCCCCTAATCCAGGACTCCCTCAGTTCACCTGGTACTTAATAACCCAGAGGGACCAATATTCACCCGGAAGGTCGTGATCCAGACTATGGTATTTGGAAGAGGATCTCAATATAACCAAATATTGATACTTATAAAATATGATGAATAATAAACAAAATTTCAAAGGGTTCTGATTCGAATACGACCAATGAACCGTTCCAAAGGGGTTAACCTAAGATTCGAATGAGATCATATAGCCCCCAGTGGCTGTGGCGATGCCAATCAAGTGGGTATCAACAGCTATGTTCTCTTTGGTTCGAATACGACCTATGTTTGAACAGGAAGCCCCCAAGTGACTATAAGAGTTATTTAATGACGCTGATTTGAATATGATCCACGTCAGACCCAAAGGGATTAAGCTATGATTCAAATATGACCAAGGAGCCCCCAAGTGAGTTTGGCAGTATGCCGGTCAAGTGGGTATCGACAGCTATGTTCCCTTTGGTTCGTATACGACCTATGTTTGAACAGGAGGCCCCCAAGTGATCATGGCTAGATTCAGATATGATCATAAGCTGGACCAAAGTAAAGCCGGAATCAGATGTGATCCGCTCCCTCTTGGTTATTTCCACCACCTGACAAAGAAAACACATAAAACCTTTTTTGGGGTCGAAAAAAGGACAGAGGTCCTGCTTTATTGCTTTATGTAATATATACATAATATAAATATATACACATTAGAGCCGATGGCTCAAGTATAGTAAGGCCGAAGATGAGCGATATTCCACGGCCGACGGGTCTCTTCTTCCGATTTACGTGAGTCTTTGTGCTCTCGAACATCGATAAGGTAATATGACCCGTTGTTCAGATTCCTACTGACCACAAAGGGTCCTTCCCAAGGAGGGGATAGCTTGTGCATGTTACACTGATCCTGGATGAGTCGGAGCACTAAGTCGCCTTCTTGAAAGGTCCTGGACCTAACCCGGCGGATGTGGTAGCGGTGCAGGTCTTGCTGATAAATCGCCGAGCGGGCTATTGCCAAGTCTCGCTCTTCATCCAACAGGTCAAGTGCATCTTGACGAGCCTTTTCATTGTCCGCCTCAACATAAGCCGCCACACGGGGTGAGTCATGACGGATGTCACTTGGCAGGACCGCCTCTGCTGCATAGACCATAAAGAAAGGTGTGTAACCCGTAGACCTGTTAGATGTAGTATTGATGCTCCAAAGTACAGAAGGTAACTCCTCCACCCAACAACCCGGCGTTTGCTGCAAAGGGACCAAGAGCCGGGGCTTGATGCCATTCAAGATTTCTTGGTTAGCTCATTCTGCTTGACCATTGGATTGAGGATAAGCCACAGCCAAAACGTCAAGCCGGATATGTTCTCGTTGACAGAACTCTTCCATAGCTCCTTTAGAAAGGTTAGTGCCATTATCAGTTATGATGCTATGTGGAAAACCAAAGCGAAAAATCACCTTTTACATAAACTAGACCATCGTGGCTGCATCACACTTACTGACCGGCTCCGCCTCAACCCATTTTGTAAACTTGTCAACCGCCACCAAGAGGTGCGTATTTTTGTCCTTAGACCTTTTGAAAGGCCCGACCATATCAAGCCCCCAGACTACAAATGGCCAAGTAATTGGGATCCTCCGCAATTCTTGAGCCGGCACATGGGCTCGTCGTGAGAACTTCTGACATCCATCACATTTGCTGACTAGACCTTCTGCATCAGCATGAGCCGTCAGCCAATAAAACCCATGACGGAAAGCTTTGGCCACGAGAGACTTTGAACCGGCATGATGACCACAATCGCCTTCATGAATCTCACGAAGGATCTCCTGACCCTCCGCAGGTGACACGCAACGTTGAAACGCTCCAGTGACGCTACAGTGATGTAACTCGCCATTAACAATTGTCATGGACTTGGACCGCCGGACGATTTTCCTTGCCAATGTCTCATCTTCGGGCAACTCTCCCCGGGTCATGTAAGCCAAATAAGGCACTGTCCAATCCGGGATAACGTGGAGAGCCGCCACCAGCTGTGCCTCCGGGTCTGGTATTGCCAGATCTTCCTCTGTAGGTAACTTAACAGAAGGATTATGCAAAACATCAAGAAAGGTGTTAGGCGGCACCGGCTTACGCTGAGATCCCATCCGGCTTAAGGCATCAACCGCCTCATTCTTCCTTCGATCAATGTGTTCTACCACATAAACCTTGAAATGTCCAGCCACAGCATCAACGTCACGACGGTAAGCCGCCATAAGGGGATCTTTAGATTCCCACTTGCCTGACACCTGTTGATCCACCAGGTCTGAGTCTCCTAAACATCTCACTCGGCTCAAGTTCATCTCTTTGGCTTTCCGGAGACCATGGAGTAAGGCCTCGTACTCAGGTGCATTGTTAGTACAAGGAAACATAAGCCGGAGCACATAACAGAATTTGTCACCTCGAGGGGAAGTTAACACAACTCCAGCCCCCGAGCCTTCCAACTGTCTGGACCCGTCAAAGTGAATAGTCCAATATGTGCTATTTGGTTTCTCCTCAGGTGCCTGTAGCTCTGTCCAGTCATTGATGAAATCCACCAAGGCTTGAGATTTAATGGCAGTGCATGGTACGTACTTCAGACCATGAGGCCCGAGCTCGATAGCCCACTTGGTGACTCGTCATGTAGCCTCTGTGTTCCGAATAATGTCTCCCAAGGGGGCAGAACTCACCACAGTGATAGGATGACCTTGGAAGTATTGCTTCAGCTTCCGGCTTGCCATAAACACTCCGTAAACAAGTTTCTGCCAATGAGGATATCTTTGCTTTGACTCGATGAGCACCTCACTGACATAATAAACCGGTCGTTGAACCGGATGTTCCTTACCAGCCTCCTTGCGATCTACTACGATTGCAACACTGGTGGCTCGTGAATTAGCAGCCACATATAGCAGCAAGGGCTCTTTGTCGATGGGAGATGCAAGAACCAGCGGCTCAGATAACTGCCTCTTCAAATCCTCAAAAGCAGCATTAGCAGCATTACTCCAGACAAAAGTGTCTGCCTTCTTCATCAGTTGGTACAGCGGTAGGGCCTTCTCACCTAGCCGGCTTATGAACCGGCTTAAAGCAGCAACATGACCCGCCAATCGCTGAACATCATTGATACAAGCCGGTTTAGCCAAAGAAGTGATCGCTTTGATCTTCTCTGGATTAGCTTCAATGCCCCTATTTGAGACCAAGAATCCCAAAAGCTTGCCTGCAGGCACACCAAATACACACTTCTCTGGGTTAAGCATCATCTTGTAAACTCGGAGGTTATTAAAGGTTTCTCTGAGATCAGATATCAAGGTTTCCGTCTCTCTGGACTTCACCACTATGTCATCCACATAAGCATGAACATTACGCCCAATCTGATTGTGGAGAAAATTCTGTACGCACCGCTAATAAGTCGCCTGGGCACTCTTGAGCCCAAAAGGCATAGACACATAGTAGAAGGCTCCAAACGGAGTGATGAAAGCCGTCTTCTCCTGGTCCTTAACTGCCATCTTGATCTGATGATAACCAGAGTAAGCATCCAAAAAGCTCAAACTCGCACAACCCGCCGTAGCATCAATGATTTGATCGATGCGGGGGAGAGCAAAAGGATCAGCCGGACAAGCCTTATTTAAGAGTGTGTAATCCACACACATCCGCCATGTGTCGTTTTTCTTGAGCACGAGCACCGGGTTAGCCAACCACTCCGGGTTAAAAACTTCAACAATGAACCCAGCTGCCAAGAGCCGGGCGACCTCCTCTCCTATAGCTTTTCGTCATTCCTCATTAAATCTCCGCAGAAACTGCCTGACCGTCTTATACTTCGGAACAATATTAAGAGTGGGCTCAGTGAGTCCTCTCGGTACACCCGGCATGTAAGAAGGCTTCCATGCAAAGATGTCCTGGTTCTCACGGATAAACTCGTTGAGCGTGCTTTCCTATTTAGGATCCAAGTTGGCACTGATGCTGAATTGCTTAGACGAATCGCCTGGAGTAAAATCAACAAGCTTAGTCTCTGCAGCCGACTTAAACTTCATGGCCGGGTCATGTTCCATAGTCGGCTTCTTGCAGGAGGTCATATCCGCCGGGTCAACGTTATCCTGATAAAACTTGAGCTCCTCCGCTGCATAGACAGACTCGGCATAAGCCGCATCGCCTTCTTCGCATTCCAAGGACACCTTACGACTTCCATGCACAGTGATGGTGCCCTTGTAATCCGGCATCTTGAGCTGCAAGTAAACATAACATGTCCGCGCCATAAACTTGGCATAAGCTGGCCGTCCAAACAAAGCGTGATACGGGCTCTTGATTTTGACCACCTCAAAGGTTAATTTTTCAGCCCTAGAATCATGCTCGTCTCCAAAGGCCACCTCTAGCTCAATCTTACCGACGGGGTAAGCCGACTTACCAGGCACAACTCCATGGAATACGGTATTGGATGTCTTTAAATTCTTGTCAGTTAAGCCCATGCGCCGAAAGGTCTCGTAATAGAGGATGTTGATGCTGCTACCTCCATCCATCAGCACCTTAGTGAATTTATAACCACCGACCTGCGATGCCACCACTAGTGCTAATTGACCCGGATTATCAACCCGGGGAGGGTGATCCTCCCTACTCCAGATAATGGGCTATTCCGACCACCTTAAGTAACGAGGGACTGCTGGCTCAACAGAGTTCACAGCCCTCTTGTGAATTTTCTGATCACGCTTACACAAACTGGTGGTGAACACATGATAGTGCCCACTATTTAGCTGCTTTGGACGGCTCTGATAACCTGACTGCTGCTGCTGTTGACCTCCTTGACCGGACTGCTGCTGGTTATAACCACCCTGGTTTCCCTGAAAACCGGACCCTGAACTGCCGCCCGGGCCATGAAAGCCGCCACCTCCTGAGCCGCCGCCTGGGCCTTGATTGCCATCAAACGTATTAGAATTCTTGAACGCCTTCATGATTGCACAATCCTTCCATAAGTGAGTCACCGGCCGTTCCCGGGTGCCATGTTTTGGACAAGGCTCATTGAGTAACCGTTCAAGAGATGGACCTGACCCGCCAAACCGAGGTGGCTTTCCCTTGCGTTTCTGATTGTTACCCTGTGCATTGGCCACAAATTCCGGGTTACCATCCGCCTTACGCTTATTGCCTCCTTGATTCATCGGGTTATGCTGCTGGCCCTTTCCATTACCGCTCTTCTTTCCCTTCCCTGTCTTTTCTTCATCAGACGCGGGATCCTTGGTACTATCAGAATCGGCATATTTGACTAAAGCCGCCATCAGCGTCCCCATATCATTGCAATCACGCTTAAGGCGCCCTAGCTTCTGTCTCAGAGGTTCAAAGCGGCAATTCTTTTCTAGCATGAGAACGGCTGAGCCGGCATCCATCTTGTCAGATGAATGTATTATATCTTTGACCCGGCGTACCCAATGAGTTGTGGATTCACCTTCCTCCTGCTTACAATTTGTCAAGTCCACAATCAACATAGACTACTTGCAAGTGTCCTTGAAATTCTGGATGAAGCAGGCTTTCAGCTCTGCCCATGGGCTAATGGAGTTGGGTGGCAAACCCTTTAACCAAGAACGGGTCGTTCCGTCCAACATCATGGTGAAGTATTTAGCCATCGCTGCATCACTAACCTCTAGCAGCTCCATGGCCATCTCATAACTCTCGATCCACGCCCCAGGCTGTAAGTCGGCTATATAATTCGGCACCTTTCCAGGCCCTTGAAATCCTTGGGTAGACGTACATTACGTAGAGCCGGTACTAGACAGGGAACTCCTCCGGTTCTAGTAGCAACTCCCACCTCAACAGAAGTCGTCGGATAAGCCGGTAAGTCCTGCTGAGCTGCTAGCTGAGCCGCTAGCTAAGCCGCCCATTCGTCCTCCTGACGTATCCGATCCTGCACCAAGTTATATCCACCAGGCTGGTTCAGGTGCTGAGCGTTGCTTGACAGGGACTCTGACTCCATGTGTATGCTGTAACTCGGGCTCCGGTTTTGACGAGGCGGAGCTAACCAGGGTGGAGGAGTTGAATGAATCTTGTCCTGGCTGTAAGAGTAAGTCTCTTGCTGGGCCAGAGCCTTCTGGACAAGTTCTCTAATCCTCCGGGTCTCCACTGCTGTCGGATCATCACCATCCATTGGGAGAGCTGCCAAACATGCTCATGCTGCGATTAAATTCTCCAAGGGGTTGGAGAAGTGACCCAGTGGTATCGGTACGTAACGGGGCGGTGCCATATTACCGTGAAGAGGCGCCGTCACCTGAGGCTGAACCGGGCCCACTGCTCCGGATGTCATAAACTGATTTGCACCTGGCGGGTTACTTGGGCCAGCTCCGGGTGTAGCGAAGAGATTCAGAGGGTCATAAGTCGGAGGTAAACGTGATTGAGTTTTCTGATGTCTCCTCCTCATTGCCTCATTAGATGCGTTCAGACTCATTGTGAGTTGAAAAGCCCCTGCCTGAAGCTACTGTGCCCGTACAGCCAAAGCCGCCCGCTTTGTCGCCAGTCTAGTATCCTCAGCCGCTAAGGTTTCCTTGGCATTGGCGATCTCCTCACGAACTTGTGCCACCTCTGCCTCATGCTCAGATTGGTTCGCAGGGATGATTGTAGCGGTTAACAGGGCTGTAAGTTTATCCATGAGATCCATCAGCACCTGAGCCGGTGAGCGCACATGGCCTCCTGCCCCGGCTGCTCCTAACCCGGACGTTATCACTGCTGAGGCCGTAGAATTTTGGCCGGGTTGAGTGCCAGCCATGAAGACTCCTGCCCAGTTTGGTGACTCTGAGGGGTCCGGAATAGTGCTGCCATCAGAATAGCCCCCAAGCACACCATCTTGAACTTGGTACAGCGAATCCATTGAGCCGGCAGATGAATTGCCGTCAGAGAGGACGGCCGGCTCATCATCACCTTCAGATCCTTCAGGAAATTCACCTCCGTGGACGCAACCCACGAAGGCACGCTTCACGACGGGTTGAGCTCGGGCGGGTCTCGCACGCTGAGCCATCTCGATGAGGTCGGTGCAGTTGTCCAGCTCAGGGCCCGGCTCACCAATCCGGCCGATGAAGACGTGAATTCCACCAAAGGGGACCCGGTACCCGTACTCAATTGAGCCGGCGTCGGGGCCCCAGCCTTCATCGTCGATGTAGATCTTGCCGTGGCAACTCTTGGTCATCCAGCCGACTGCGTATCCCTTGAGCCCTTCAAAGCTGCCCTTCAAGAACTCAAATCCACCGTGCGCTGGCCCCACGATGGGCGCCAACTGTCGTGGAATTGTCACGGCAGATGTCCTCTTGGAAGGACTTAGTCGTGGAGCCATCACAACTAGGAAGCTTAAAGGGGTTAATCGGGACAAAGGACACGAGAGGTTTATACTAGTTCGGCCCCTTACGGTGAAGGTAAGGCCTACGTCTAGTTGGGTTGGTTTTGCTTGATGTTTCGATGACCAGGGAGCGAGATACGCTATGCCCGGCTCTCGATGGGTTGTTTCTTGCACTAAGCCGCCGGCGGGTCGTCCCCTTATATACACGGGTTGACGCCCTTCGGCCTACAGAGTCTCGGCCGGCTCATAGATAGTGTCCGGCTCGGTGACTAGTTAATCCTGCCTTACAATACAAGTCATGCCATTACGGCGGTTTATCACTACGGGCCTTATGCCGCTTGTGGGCTTTAGGCCCTTTGTTGAACCGCCATCTTCATGCTTGATCTTGGGCTTCATATGATGAATCGTCTTTGCGTAACCCGGCCCCTCCTGGGCGGCTTACACAAATAGTTATATCCCCAACAAACACCGAAAACTTGAATTGGATCCACCGGAAAGAAAATGCGACAAACAATGATCAACTAGACGAGACTTCACCGGTTAAGACAACTGAGGAAAGATTGAAGATACTCCGCACGAATGGAATTGATTACTTGAATAAAGGCTCAGTCTCCGGAATAAAATGGGTGGGAGGGTGGGAAAAACACAGGCAACTGGAACGAGGAATCGAGGAGTAACTTGAAGAGAAAAGCACCGGTTGAAATAATTGAGGAAATAATGCAGAGTGTCGTGGGTTTGTCACGGCAAATGTCCTAGCGAAAGGACTTAGTCGTGGAGCCATCGCAAAGGGTTAGCTCGAAGGGGTTAAAGCGGACAAGGGACACAGGGAGTTTATACTAGTTCGGCCCCTTCGATGAAGGTAAAAGCCTACGTCTAGTTTGTGATGGAATTGATGTTGTTTCGATGACTAGGGAGCAAACAAGCTTCGCCTAGGCCTCGAGTTATGGTTGTCTGTCCTTGAACCGCTATCGGGTTGTCCCCTTATATACACGGGTGACACCCGTCGGTTCATAGAGTCCCAATCTCTGGTTTATATTCGTATCCGGGTTTGTCTCTCCCTATTCCTAACTTATAATACAAGTTTATATACACGCCGGTTTACGGCTATAGATACTGAACCGACTACGGCCTTGGGCCTTCGTCTAGCCTCTGGGCTTTAGCACCTTTAGACTACTGATAACGTCAACCCGGCCCACTTAGGCCGGTTTACGCCCAGCAGTAATATCCCCAACATTAGGCCCCAGATTGATTTGAACAGGTTCATGTCAATCCTTAGCCAAAATCTTTGTCTTCATCATCTTCCTGTATCTGTTGAACCATCGTGTCGTCATCTTCTTTGGTTGCTGTAAACCAGCATGACATCATCATGAAGCTAGCTTTTATAATGTCTTCTTTGTTTAGTAGATCCGCACTAATCAAGGCGACAACTCCGAAATTTATGGCTCCTGGATTCGCGCGCTTGACACATGTCCTTTGTTTCATAAATAGGACCGAAGGGTCATTTCCTTTTCTCTCCTTCATCCCCTTTCTCTTCGTCTTCTCCGCGCCGCCAGCCTTGGAGCTCTGCCGCCGCTGCTGATCTCTGCATCGTCTCGGGCCGCTGCATCGACCTGACCATACCAGAAAACCGCAGCGTCCTTCCGCATCTCCCCCAGCTCCGGTAAGATCTCTGTTTTTATCCATCTGGATCCATACTAGGGTTTCATGTTCTTGCCGTGTTCTTGCTTACTGTTCGTATTCCTGCTCATACCTCTGGATAGATCCAAGGAAACCCTACTGTCAGTTACCAATGGGCCTTTAGCATTCATCTTGTAGGTTCATGCTTAAGTTCATAGATCCAAATAACATTTCTGTTCTTTGAATCCATATTGTTCCGCCTTAAGCTTTTAAATATTTTCCTTTTTCTGAAATGGCTTTAGATCCATCGTTGTAGAGAAGACCTGTGAAATCTGTTTCTGTATTTGTACACCCTCAATTGCTTTCAATGTTCAGATCCGGCGGTTTAACTTAGGCGTAGAAAATGTACAGGATCAGTATATATCATTAGTCCCCTTGTTTGAACCGCCAGACGTTGCCACCTTGCATAACTCTGGTTTAGATAGGACTGCCATCGGTTTAAATAGATATGCACCCGGCTTAATCAAACATATACTTGAACCGAAACCTTCTTGTCTTGTAGATTTCCTCATGGCCAAGCAAATATATGAATGCAACTGGGTTCCTTCCCGTGTTACGGAAACACAACTGAACAATTTAGTTCTCACCGGCGCTTTAAGCAGTAGAAACACCGTCCACTGGAGAGTCCCAGGCACAGAATGTCCTCCCACCCCTGAAGAGGGAGAGGTTGTTGTTTTTGCGGATCACCTGGCCCGGGGCTTTAGTCCGCCCGGTTCAAAGTTTCATCGGGATGTCTTAGCCAATTTCCAACTGCGCCCACAAGATATCGGTCCCAACTCTGTCACTAATATATGCCACTTCCAAGTGCTTTGCGAAGTGTACTTCCAAGAGGAACCCACAGTGGAATTGTTCCGAGACTTCTTTCACTTGAACCGTCGCACAGAATTTACTGATGGCCCCAATATGTAACTGGGTGGTATGGCGATTCAAAAATGGAAAGAAGTCACTTATCCTCACGTGAAACTGCATAGTTATCCCCAGGAGTGGAATAATTCTTGGTTCTACTGCAAAGATACCTCCCCTGCTGAAGAGAATCCATTGCCTGGTCTCCGTCCGGAACGGCTTAGCAACACTCACCCCTTTCCTCAAAGGTTAACTGGCAAAGAGAGGAGTAAGTACGCTCCTCAGTTGTCCAAGCTCAGAGCTTTCCTGGCCAACGGTTTAACTGGAGTTGATCTTGCCCGTTGTTGGATATCCTGGAGTATATTGCCCCTCAGCCGGTGCTCCGGTTTGATGTGTGAATATACGGGCAGTGTTGACGATCCGCTGCGGCATGTACACATCCAGCTTACTGATGAAGAGGTCACAGAAGCTGTAAAGAAAATTTTGAACGAACCGGAGCACGTCTGTGCTCGTACCGACCTACTTCCTTTTTACACCACCAACAAACCGCCGGCCTTAAGTCTGCATTTTTCCTTTGTACTAGCTTTGATGCTATTGTACTTGTCTATTACTGATACTGACATTTGTTTGATGCAGGGTAATGATCCGTTTTGGAGCAAGAAAATCCTTCAAGAGAAAAACGATAAACCGGACAGACCAATCCGGCCTAAGACCAAGGTAGTTAAGAAGTCTGCTCATAAAAGGAGAACCACCGCTTCCTCTGATCCGCCCGCTGATGACAATGTGGGTAATCTGGACCTTGAGGCAGAACTTGATTCCCTCGGTTTACTTTTTATACACCTTATTGATGATGATATTTGTCAGGATGATGCCGAAGCTAGCCATGCTGACGATGTAGAGGTAATTGTTCTTTCCTCTGACTCAAGCCTTCCGCCTTCACATAAAATCCGTTAGGCAAACCGCAAGGTTAAATTTTCTCATCCCCTTGCTTATTTGGATCCCAACTTTCTTATGAAGACCCAACTGCATGAGGTGCGCCGCACAACTCGACACAGCGGTCAGGTAGTTACCTCCGCCGGTTTACCGAACAATCCGGTTCGGAGACGTCATTCAGAGGTCTCTAATTTGCTTGTCAGTATTCGTCCTAAAGCGGGCTGTTTTCGTCAACCGCTTAATCCGTCTGACTCCGATTATCAGGTCACTTCGCACTCATCTTCTGGCGAATCAACTGGCACCCAGCTGCCTCCACTTAAAACCGTGCTTGGGTAAGCTTACACTTCTCATAACGTTGTTGACTTTTGTAGCTTTAAATATGTACTGTCTTTCAATTTGCTGCTTCCTTTTAGGGCCAAACCGAGGCCAAGTAAGAAAGCTCGCCTGGATAAGGCAGCTGAAGAAGACGCTGCTCCTGAACCGGATGCTACCCCAAACATTGAAGCGGTCATCCATGAAGATGTGGTTAATGACCCACTAGTACGAGATGAAGTTGTTACTACTGAGGAAGGTTTTGTTAACACCTCCGGTCCTGCTGACCAGCCAGCCAGTCCCATCCGGATTGAGAAAACCACCAGACCTTCCAAACCTGCCGATAAACGGACTGCGGCAGTTCAAACCGGCGAGTCTAAGGATGATGAAGTCATAATCGCTGGCATTGGTCGTTCTGAACCGGGGAATCCCGTCACTTTAGCCAAGCATACTGCCTAGGAAGAATTTTCTGCCATGAGCAAAGGCAAATGGGATGTTGATCTGGCAACATACACTGCTCTGGGCGCCCAAGATGTGCATTCTGGATATTTGAACCGGCTGTATACTAGCCGTGATTATGAAGCTAATCTGGTAAAGCTGATGAAAGAGAAGCTTGAGGTAACTTCCATGAAATTGTTCCTACTTATCACCATTGTAGCCCCCAAGGGCCGGTTCAACCTATTATAGTTGAATCGGGTCTTGACATAAAAAATTCCATGCTTCAAAATTCATTGATATAGCCCCCAAGGGTCGGTTTAACTTGATGCAGTGTAACCGAGACTTTAATCTTCATACCGTGGCATTAGAACCTTATCAGAGCAAATAGCTATCAGCCCCCAAGTGCCAAGTTGAATACTTGTATTGAGCTTGGGACTTTGACAATTAACTGATAGCTATAGATCAAATAAGCATTAGCCCCCAAGTACTAAGCGCATAACTTGTTATGCGGTTGGTACTTCATTGTTCATATTTGTTGTTAAACCGTATAACTGTCGGAATGCAGGCTGAAGTAAAGGCCAAAGAAAACCAAGTTGCCGACCTTCAACAGAACTTGAAAACCCAACAAGTTGAAACCTCCAAAGCAAAGGAAGAGCTAACCAGCACTTTAAGCAGCATGGAGCAGCTGAAGGAGGACTTCAAGAAGGAACGGGCTGACTGGGCCCCGGAAAAGGCCGCTTTAACCAAGAAGATTGAAGATGCAGAGGCTGCCCTTAAACCGGTAACTGATGAATTAACCAGCGTAAAGCGACAAGTGCACGCCATGACTGCCGCCATCTTTGGTAAGCTTCTTGCGACTTGTATAATAATCGTGTTCCTCTTATAAACAGCCCGGTTTGTAAACTGACGATCATGTTACAGGCACTCGCGTTAACCACTTGGGGTCGGATGTGCGGATGAAGCTGAAAGCCGCCTACACCTTAATCGAGCAGCTGTACACTGGAGCACAGCGGATTATCTCAACTGCGTCACACAATAATCCAGCACCCACTTTGATCCAAGATACACTGAAGAGACTGTCAATGCTCCCTGCTCGGATTGATGAACTAAAAAAGTCTGCTGCTCGAACCGGAGCCATCAATGCCTTAATCCGGGCCAAAGCATGGGTGCCCGATTTTGATCCTGTTGAAGCGGCTCAAGGCTATCCTAGCTTGAAGGAGGATGGCTCAGAATTCAGCGAAGAGGATTTAAGAGAGATGAACCGGGCGGTGCGCCCTTTGGCCTGCCAATTGGTGGAAGAAGCAAATTTGTCGCATTATCAAGCTCAGTACAATGACCAGAACAAAAGAGTGGCTGCACCAATCCCTGAAGCGGAAAACCTGATTCCTCCAATCCGGAAGCATACTTACGCCCCTGATATTGAACCGTCCTCACTGATCCATGAAGAGGCTGTCTTTCAAGCATTAATAGGAATCGACTGGACCACTGTTGACTTCCAGCCGCTGGGTAGAGACGAGGAAGCTGAAGCAGCGCAGGATGATCCAGAACAATCAAACCTGGGTGGCCAGCAGGCGTGAACCGAAAGCAGTGTTAACTAGCTTCCTTGTTATATCTTGTCAAGAAAACAATGATCTCATTTGGGCACCAAGCTGCCATGTAATAGGATAGACAATACTTTTTGCTTCGTGAGATGCCTTCGTGCATCTGTGCTGATACCTTTATTTGGAAACTCAATATTGCCGACTTATATCTCCTGCAATCATAAAATCTTAAACTACTAGGGCGGTTGTACCGCCATCCGGTTTATGAATCTTTATGTAGATACGCCAGGAGACTTGCAAATATGATCAAATTTTGTGATACGAAATACCTGCCATTTATTGAGCATGAAGTAGGCATGTAGCCAATCTTGAAGCGGGGGTTTGATAACCCTAAACCGTCATGGGAGAAAACAGCTCCTGTATATATAACGCCGGCTTTACTATGTAAACCGTGCTTTGATCATAATAGCCTTTTGTTACTCCAAGAAAGGATGTGAACAGAAAAAATCAAACCGGGCAAATAATCTTCGGTTTAAAAATGGACCGTGTTCCGCCAATTTGGCTGTTTGAACCGGTACAAAGCACTGTCGGTTTAAAAAACACAACTAAGATACAATAGCAACTCCTTAAGAAAGGCTATTTAAAGCAAAAGCAATGATAAAACTTTTTGCAAAAAGAGAGGCTTTACTGAGCCGATCAGATGGTGTTACCATGGTCAGACGCCACCAAGCTCCCCAAAGGTGTAGCTATTGTGCCAGTCGGCCAGGTCCCCAAGTGACTCGTGGCATTACGCCGGCCAAGTGGCATGGCAATGGTTCGGGTTCGACCAAGCCCCCAAGTGACTCTAAGGCCTGTAGGCCGACCAAGAGGCGTGACCGGTTCAGACTTGACCGTGTCCCCAAGTGATCTGGTGGCCTTCGCCGATCAAGAGGTGTTGCATCGGTTCGGACACGACCGAGCCCCCAAGTGATCTGGTGGCTTTCGCCTATCAAAAGGTGTTGCATCGGTTCAGACATGACCGAGCCCCCAAGTGATATTGATAATATTTGCAAGGGGTAAACCGGAGGTCGTTTTAAAACAAAACAACTCCATGTAACCACACATGATAGAAACGAACAGATACCCCGCTTTAGCTGAGGATCCGGTTTATTATATTGATAATATATACATTGTCATAATATGTACATAAGCAGAGCCAATGGCTCAGGTGTAATAAGGCCGAAGATGAGCTATGTTCCATGGCCTGCTGGTCTCCTCCTCTGACGTACGTGAGTCCTTATGCTCTCGAATATCAATCAGATAGTATGACCCGTTGTGCAGATTTTTGCTCACCATGAACGGTCCTTCCCAAGGCGGAGATAACTTATGCATATCGGTTTGATCTTGAATGAGCCAAAGCACCAAATCTCCTTCTTGAAAGGTTCTGGTTCTGACCCGACGACTGTGATAGCGACGAAGATCTTGTTGGTAAATCGCCGAGCGGGCAGCTGCTGTGTCTCGCTCTTCATCCAACCGGTCCAAAGCATCTTGCCGAGCTGTCTCGTTATCTGCTTCAACATAAGCTGCAACCCGAGGCGAATCGTGACGGATATCACTAGGGAGAACCGCCTCTGCCCCATAAACCATGAAGAACGACGTGTATCCAGTTGATCTGTTGGGCGTGGTATTCATGCTCCATAACACAGAGGGCAATTATTCGACCCAACAACCCGGCGTCCTCTGCAAGGGAACCATAAGCCGTGGTTTGATGCCTCTCAAGATCTCCTGATTAGCTCTTTCTGCTTGACCATTGGACTGCGGGTGTGCCACTGATGAAACGTCAAGGCGGATGTGCTCTCGCTCGGAGAACTCTCGCATGGCACCCTTAGATAAATTGGTACCATTATCTGTGATGATACTGTGTGGAAAGCCAAACTGGAAAATCACTTTTTTGATGAACTGAACCGCAGTGGCTGCATCACACTTGCTAACGGGCTCTGCCTCCACCCATTTTGTAAATTTATCAACCACCACCAGGAGGTGGGTCTTCTTGTCTTTGGACCTTTTGAAAGGCCCAACCATATCCAGCCCCCAGGTTGCAAACGGCCAAGTAATTGGAATCATCCACAATTCTTGAGCCGGAACATGAGCGCGTCTTGAGAATTTTTGGCAACCATCACATCGCCTGACCAGATCCTCCGCATCAGCATGGGCAGTCAGCCAATAGAAACCATGGCGAAACGCCTTAGCCACCAAAGACTTTGAACCAGCATGGTGACCACAATCCCCTTCATGGATCTCACGCAAAATTTCACAGCCTTCCTCAGGAGACACACAGCGTTGAAATGCTCCTGATACACTGCAATCATGCAACTCGCCATTGATGATTGTCATGGACTTGGACCGCCGTATTATTTGTCTGGCCAGAGTCTCATCCTCTGGTAACTCGCCCCGGTTCATGTACGCCAGGTAGGGAAGTGTCCAATCCGGAATGACGTGGAGTGCTGCCACCAACTGAGCCTCCGGATCAGGAACAGCCAAATCTGCTTCTCCAGGTAGCTGAACCGATGGGTTGTGTAGTATGTCGAGAAAGACATTAGGCGGGACCGGTTTACGCTGTGAGCCTAGCCGGCTCAAAGCGTCCGCCGCTTCATTTTTCCGACGATCCACGTGGTCCACCTGATAACCCCTGAAACAACCGGCAACAGCATCAACCTCACGGCGATATGCCGCCATGAGTGGGTCCTTAGAATCCCAAGTACCAGACACCTGTTGAGCTACCAGGTCCGAGTCACCGAAGCACTTAGCCCGGCTTAAGTTCATCTCTTTAGCCATCCGGAGACCATGGAGCAAGGCTTCGTACTCAGCTGCATTGTTAGTACAAGGGAACATTAAGCGGAGAACATAACAAAACTTGTCACCTCGTGGGGAAGTTAATATGACTCCAGCCCCCGAGCCCTCCAACTGTCGTGATCCGTCAAAATGGATGGTCCAATATGTGTGGTTCGGCTTCTCTTCAGGGGCCTGCAGCTCTGTCCAGTCGTTAATAAAATCGACAAGTGCTTGGGACTTCACTGCTGTCCGAGGCACGTATTTCAAACCGTGTGGCCCAAGCTCTATAGCCCACTTGGCAATCTGACCTGTTGCTTCCCGGTTCTGGATGATATCACCCAAAGGGGCAGATCTGACCACTGTGATGGGATGCCCTTGGAAATATTGCTTCAGCTTCCGGCTTGCCATGAAAACTCCATATACCAGCTTCTGCCAATGCGGATATCTTTGTTTGGACTCAATAAGCACTTCGTTGATATAGTAAACCGGACGCTGAACCGGGTACTCTTTGCCTGCCTCCTTCCGCTCCACCACTATAGCTACACTGACCGCACGAGCATTGGCAGCGACGTACAGCAATGATGGTTCCTTGTCAACGGGGGCGGCAAGTACAGGCGGATTGGCCAATTGCCGCTTTAAATCCTCCAATGCATGATCCGCGGCCGGACTCCAGACGAACTGATTCGTTTTCTTCAACATCTGATACAACGGGATCGCGTTCTCACCAAGGCGGCTGATAAACCGGCTCAACGCGGCAATCCGGCCAGCCAAACGTTGAACATCATTAATACATTTCGGTTTAGCCAGAGAAGTGATAGCTGTGATCTTCTCCGGGATAGCCTCAAATCCCCTGTTGGACACCAGAAAACCCAATAACTTGCTTGCTGGTACACCAAAGACACATTTGGCCGGATTGAGCATCATCTTGTACGTCCTCAGGTTATCAAAGGTTTCCTTCAAGTCCTAGACTAAAGTCTCCTTCTTCCTCGATTTAACAACGATATCATCCACATAAGCATGCACATTACGGCCAATCTGATCGTGGAGACAATTTTGCACACACCGTTGATAAGTTGCCTGGGCACTTTTGAGCCCAAAAGGCATAGACACATAGCAGAAGGCTCCAAAAGGAGTTATGAACGCCGTCTTCTCCTGGTCCTTAACTGCCATTTTGATCTGATGATAGCCGGAATAAGCATCCAGGAAACATAAACGCTCGCAACCCGCCGTAGCATCAATAATCTGATCAATACGGGGGAGGGCAAAAGGATCTGCGGGACAGGCTTTATTAAGATCAGTATAATCCACACACATGCGCCAGGTGCCGTTTTTCTTAAGGACTAGCACCGGATTAGCAAGCCACTCAGGGTGGAAAACTTCAACAATGAAGCCAGCTGCTAAGAGTCTGGCCACTTCTTCTCCAATAGCTTTTCGCCTCTCCGCGTTGAACCGACGGAGGAACTGTTTCACCGGTTTGTATTTAGGATCCACGTTAAGAGTGTGCTCAGCGAGTCGCCTCGGTACACCAGGCATGTCAGAAGGCTTCCACGCAAACATGTCCCGATTCTCACGGATGAACTCGATGAGCGCGCTTTCCTATTTCGGATCCAGATTGGCACTGATACTAAACTGCTTGGACGAATCGCCAGGTACGAAGTCAACAAGCTTAGTCTCAGCGGCTGATGTAAATTTCAGTGCCGGATCATGCTCTGTAGTAGGCTTCTTCAAAGGAGTCATATCCGTCGGATCAACATTGTCTTTGTAATACTTGAGTTCCTCGGTACTACAAACCGATTCTGCGTAAACCGCATCACCTTCTTCGCATTCCAAAGCGACCTTGCGGCTTCCATGAACCGTGATGGTTCCCTTATGACCCGGCATCTTAAGTTGCAAGTATACGTAACAGGGCCGTGCCATGAATTTCGCATAGGCTGGCCTACCGAACAGGGCGTGATACGGGCTTTGGATTTTTACCACCTCAAACGTCAGTGTCTCGGACCGGGAATCATGATCATCTCCGAAGGCCACTTCCAATGTTATCTTCCCAACGGAGTATGCTGACTTGCCAGGTACCACACCATGAAATACCGTATTCGAAGGCCGGAGTTCCTTATCTGTCAGCCCCACGCGACGGAAAGTCTCATAGTACAAGATGTTAATGCTGCTACCTCCATCCATGAGTACCTTGGTGAACTTATAACCTCCCACCTGAGGTGCCACCACTAAAGCCAGCTGACCCGGATTGTCAACCCGGGGAGGGTGATCCTCTCTACTCCATATGATTGGTTGCTCTGACCAGCGCAGATACCGGGGCACGGCCGGTTCAACAGAATTAACTGCCCACTTCTGGATCTTCCGGTCCCGCTTGTCCAAGATAGTGGTGAATACATGATACTGCCCACTATTTAGCTGCTTTGGATTGCTCTGGTAACCCGACTGCTACTGTTGCTGATTGTTACCACCCTGGTTATTCTGATTATGCTGGTTGTTATGCCCGCCCGTGTTACCATTAAATCCTGAACCGGAATTTCCTCCACCATGACTCGGTCCAGATCCAGAGCCACCACCAGAGTCGGGGTCATACTGGAAGGCATTGGAGTTCTTGAATTCTTGCATGATATAGCAATCTTTCCAAAGGTGGTTTGCCGGTTCCTCCCTTGTTCCATGCTTTGGACAGGGCTGGTTTAACAGATAGTTCAGGCGTTCCGGATTAGGACTAGGCCCTCCACTGCGGTTTTTGCCTTTACGTCGCTGGCCTCCGTTCTGCACGTTAGTATTGGCCACAAAATCCATGTTGCCATCCGCTTTACGCTTGCCTCCACCACCGTTTCCTGCTGGGTGATGGTGCTGACCCCTGAAGTTGCCGTTCTTCTTTCCCTTCCCTGTCTTTTCATCATCAGACTCGTGATCCTTGGTACTATCAGAATCAGCGTATTTTACCAAAGCGCCCATGAGGGTTCCCATGTCAGTACAATGGCGTTTCATTCGTCCTAACTTCAGCTTCAAAGGTCCAAACCGGCAATTGCCTTCCAAGGTTATAACTGAAGTGTCCGCATTGATGCGGTCTGAAGAATGCAGAACTCGTGAGACCCTGCGAACCCAATGAGTCGTTGATTCTCCTTCCTCCTGGACACAGGCAGCTAAATCCACTATTGACATGGGTTGCTTACACGTGTCTTTGAAATTATTGATGAACCGGTCTCTCAGCTGGGCCCATGAACTGATAGAATTGGGCGGCAGGCATTTTAACCAAGTGCGGGTTGTCCCTTCAAGCATCATGGTAAAATATTTTGCACACGCCGCCTCATCAGCATCAAGCATCTCCATGGCCATCTCATAACTCTCCACCCACGTCTCTGGGGGTTCATCCGCCGTGTAGTTCGGCACCTTGCGCGGGCCCTTAAAATCCTTGGGCAGGCGCACATTGCGTAAAGCGGGGACAAGACAAGGCACTCCCAAAGCGCTAGACGTGAGCCCCGGTTCAACCGAAGTGGTGGGACGAACCGGTGTGAATTGATGAGTCTGATACTGCGCTGCTAACTCAGCTTCCCTGCGCGCTCGGGCCCGGTCTACCACCTCCTGGGCATCGGGAGCCGGATAGTTGCCACGGGGTGCTTCACGCCGCGCGTTACTTGACACAGCTGGTTCCTCCATACGCCTGCTATAACTCTGGGCCGGACGTGGGGTAGAATGAATCCGGTCACGGCTGTATGAATATGCTTCCTGTTGGATCAAAGCCGTCCTAAGGAGATCCTTAACCCGGCGCGTTTCGATCGCCTGTAATGAATCACCTTCAACCGGAATAGCCTCCAGCCGTGCCGCAGCTGCAACAAGGTTATCCATCGGATTGGAGTATTGACCCGAAGGTGTAGGCACGGCCTGCGGTACACCAGCATTATGACGAGGCAGATCTATTAAACGGGGCTAAACCGTCGCTCCTGCCGCAGGTGCCTCCGCCCGGTTTACTACCGGCGGATTATTGATTCCCGCTTCAGGGGTGTTGAAAAGGTTCCTTCCTTCAAAAACTGAGGGTAACCGAGATCGGTATTTCCTCCTTATGACTTCCTGTGAGGTGTTCTGGTCCAGCATGAGTTTATAAGCTTGGGCATCTAAAGCGGCCCGCTCCGCGGTCATCCTGACCTCTTCTGCTGCCAGGTCCGCTTTGGCCTGGGTAATCTGCTCTCTCACCTTTGCGATCTCTGCGTTATGAGCATCCTGATCCACCGGATTAGCCTCCGCCATGAGCGCAGCCAATGCATCGAATAGATCTGATAACACTTGAACCGGCGGGCGCACCGAGCCACCTGCTCCGGCAGCCATTGCTACTGCTGAACCGGAAATCATCGCCGCAGCCGTCGATGAGTGAGGTGCTGCTTGTGTACCGGTCATGAATATCCCAACCCGGTTGGGCAGATCGGAGGGGTCCGCCAACTGTCGCCATCGGAACAGCCCCCAATCCGGCCATCTTGTAACTGATACAATGACTCAGTCTCTCCGGTAGATGACTCGTCGCCAGAGTAAACGACGGTTTCACCACCAGATCCTGATCCGTCCTCATAGCTTCCTCCATGGATGACTCCCACGAAGGCACGCTTCACGACCGGTTTAACCCGGGCAGGTCGTGCACGCTGAGCTGTCTCGACGAGGTCGGTGCAGGTGTCCAGCTCAGGGCCCGGTTCACCGATCTTGCCGATGAAGACATGTATGCCACCAAAGGGGACCCGGTACCCGTACTCAATTGAGCCGGCCTCGGGGCCCCAGCCTGCGTCGTCGATGTAGATCTTGCCGCAACGACTCTTGGTCATCCGGCCCACGGCGTATCCCTCGAGTCCTTCAAAGCGGCCCTCCAAGAACTTGAAACCATCGTGCAATAGCCCCACGGTGGGCGCCAACTGTCGTGGGTTTGTCACGGCAGGTGTCCTAGCGAAAGGACATAGTCGTGGAGCCATCGCAACGGGTTAGCTCGAAGGGGTTAAAGCGGACAAGGGACACAGGGAGTTTATACTATTTCGGCCCCTTCGATGAAGGTAAAAGCCTACGTCTAGTTTGTGATGGAATTGATGGGGTTTCGATGACTAGGGAGCAAACAAGCTTCGCCTAGGCCTCGAGTTATGGTTGTCTGTCCTTGAACCGCTATCGGGTTGTCCCCTTATATACACGGGTGACACCCGTCGGTTCACAGAGTCCCAATCTCCGGTTTATATTCGTATCCGGGTTGGTCTCTCCCTATTCCTAACTTATAATACAAGTTTATATACACGCCGGTTTACGGCTACAGATACTGAACCGACTACGGCCTTGGGCCTTTGTCTAGCCTCTGGGCTTTAGCACCTTTAGACTACTGATGAAGTCAACCCGGCCCACTTAGGCCGGTTTATGCCCAGCAGTAATATCCCCAACACAGAGGCTTCGCACGAGTAGGATGGATACTCGATTACGGACTCCGGTTCCGAGAATAAGAAGGGAGGGCGGGTGGGAACAAAAACAAGGACAACTTTGAACAGGGAAACAACATCGAAAGAGAAGGAACTGACGACTGATCTTGCAAAAGACAACGAGGGTCGAATCCACTCGAAGATAAGTACGCCGGATTGCAAAGAGGATGGAAAACGAATGAAAACTAATTGTGTGATCCTAAAGAAAAATTTGAAGGGGAAGAAGTGTAAGTCGAAACATCTACGTCAAGATTCCTTACCAGAGCGACGAAGGGGCAGAGGAGTAAAAAGAAATCCTACTCTCCGATATAACTAGACCCCAAAAAAGTTTTTCTTCTAGACTCATCAACGGCCAAACTACACGATCAATCAAGGGGGGATCCTAAGGTCGGTCGAGGCTCTGATACCAACTTGTCATGCCCAAGATGTGACCCTATCCTAAAGGAACTCGAAGGTCCCACCAAGGATAGAAAGCTCATCTTGAAGACGCTTTTGCAAGGTGGATATCATTACATCAACATTACATAATACTGGGGATACAACCAAGACATACAACGTCACATGAATACAATAATACACCATACATAAGATCAACATCCGACTACGGATGAAACATAACAGAAACCCAAACAATATCCACCCTGCTATCCCAGGCTGCGGACCAGGAACCTAACCCTCAATTGAAGAAGAACCAGAAGAAGAACTCCAACACAAATAAACATCGCTCTCGCGTCACGAGCAGTGCACAACCTGTACCTGCAACTATTGTTGTAGTAATCTGTGAGCCATAAGGACTCAGCAATCCCATTACCATGGGTATCAAGACTAGCAAAGCTTAATTGGTAAGAAAGGGGTAAAGTGGTGAGGTTGCCGCTGCGACTAAGCAAGTATGGTGGCTAACTTACGAAACAAGAGCGAGAAGAGGAGCTTAGCAAACGGTCGTCAACTAGTAATGATCAAGAAGTGATCCTGAACTCCTACTTATGTCCAACATAACCCGAAAACCGTGTTCTCCTCTCGAACAACCCCGAAAAGAGACCATCACGGATATGCACACTGTTGGTGTATTTTAGAAGAGTTTACTTCAAGTTTACTACCACCGGACATTAAGAAATTCCCATCTGCCACTTAACCGCGGGCACGGCTTTCGAAAGTTCAAACCCTGCAGGGGTGTCCCAACTTAGCCCATGATAAGCTCTCGTGATCGACGAAGGATATTCCTTCTCCCAGGAAGACCCAATCAGTCTCAGAATCCCGGTTACAAGACATTTCGACAATGGTAAAACAAGACCAGCAACACCACCCGAATGTGCCGACAAATCCCGATAGGAGCTGCACATATCTCGTTCTCAGGGCACGCCGGATGAGCAAGACGTCGGGTTGGCATAGACCCTGGTTGCCCAGGGGGCGCCGGACATCGCTCGGTTTGGACCAGCACTCAGAGGAGCACTGGCCCGGGGGGGCTAAAATAAAGATGACCCTCGGGCTCCAGAAACCCAAGGGAAAAAGGCTTAGGTTGTTAGGAAAATGTAGAACCAATGTTGGGCCTTGCTGGAAGAGTTCTGTTCAAGGCGAACTGTCAAGGGGGTCCCATAAATCACCAAACCGCGCTAGGGACGCAAAATCCGGGAACATAATACCGATATGATGGAAACTAGGGCGGCAAGAGTGATACAAAACACCAGGCATAAGGCCGAGCCTTCCACCCTTTACCAAGTATATAGATGCATTAATAAGATAAGAGATATTGTGATATCCCAACATAAACAATATCCAACATGGAGCAAACTTCATCTTCACCTGTGACTAGCAATGCTATAAGAGGGGCTGAGCAAAAGTGGTAACATAGCCAAACAACGGTTTGCTAGGAAGGGTGACAAAGGTTAGAGGTTCATGGCAATTTGGGAGGCTTGATAAGCAAGTGGTAGGAATCGCGGCATAGCGATAGAACGAAGCAACTAGCATAGCAATGATAGTAATGAGATCCAAGGTGACGGTCATCTTGCCTAAAATCCCGCAAGGAAGAAGAACGAGTCCATGAAGAAGTTGAAGCCACGTAGTCGAACAGATCCTCACAGACGCAACGAACAGAAACTATCGAGAAGGAGCACAACCGGAAAGAAGCAGACAACAAGGTAAACACACAACACATAAACATGACATGATGCTCAACCAAGTATGATGCGTGACAAGTCTATATGAAGCTACTCATGGGAAGAGATGATGCATACAAGGGCAACACAACAAAGCAAATTTAAATGAGGTCGGAAACAACATATAACAATTCCGGTAAGTCCCCATATGCAAGTTTCGAAATTGGTCCAGATACGAATAAACCTTATGTTAAAGTTATTAAACAGAAAGTTAAGATGCACCAAGATGATCTACACGAAATTCTAGCCAAGTTACATATAAAGTTCATTTAATTTGGAGCTACGGCCTAGAAGATATGAGCAAAACAAGATAAGCATGGAATTGATGCAAAATGCATTCAAACATCAAGCAAAGGCCTCAAAACATGGATGCAACAAGATAACATGAAACTACATACAAAACTAATAAAGTTTAATAAAGAGCACACTCAAAACGGAGGAACGGATCAACACATACACATGAAACAAGCTTAAAGGGCAAGCTGTCCAAAACAGCAACTAGTCATATAGCAAGCATAAAAACAACATGCTAAAGCACCCCAACATGAAAACAAAATGAATGGACATGATGTAAATCTAAAGCATAACAAAACATGAACACTGAGCTATCTCCATAAACTACTAGAACATGCTCAAAAGGACATGGAAAGATTGCAAATAATAATAGGTTCATAGACTTAGTAGAATTCCGAGTACATGGTAGAAATAACATCAGGTTTCAAGGTTTAGAGCTATCAAACCGCATGATACGGGAACTTATAATGTCAACCAAAGGCATGGCGTGAGTGCACTAATTTCTTAAAACAAAAGTCCCTTACTGCTCATGAGCCAAAAAGGCACAGAAGCTATGATGACACCCATGTAAACATAGCAAGTTTTATTACCAGGTTTGGACTTTGCAGAAAAACAGAGCATGGCATAAATAGAATTATGAAGGCATCTTTGCGAGCTCAAATCACTCATCACAAAGCATTGCATGACAAGACAAGCATACCCAAAGCAAGATGACATGTTCATGAAGCTAAGCATGGCAATAGCAAGTTCATAGCATACTTGTATCACTAACAACAACCATGCCAAAATTGATTAACATGTAAACAATCTGCCAGGAACATTCTATAGCAAAAGTAGAGCAAGATTAAGACATACTATAGAACTCTATAAATGCGGACAGAGGCATGGATGGATATAGTATAACCCTATGTCCAAACAATCCTTACTGAACATACTCAAAAGAGGCAAGGATCTCATTGTAGCAACATGAATACATGGCACGAAAATAACAGCAGAACAAAGACTAAAATTCTAAGTCTCTGAAATCAGAAACATCATGGAGGCTACTTTTCAAGCTCGTAACAAATAATACATGGCATATCATGGATAGTGGATTGCATCACAGCAAATATGGAATGTTGTAGCTCATAACACATGTAGACTTCATGCTCAAAAGAAAATCACACAAAAAGATGCAAAAATGACAAATGAGCAAGTCCTGATAAACTACAGCAGATAACATTATATAGCACTCTTGCAACGATGATTAGGGAATCGAGATGAACTCAAATGAACATGGCACAATGGAAAAAAATTAGACCACATCCTGATGAACATTATGGTATATCATGCATGCAAAACGGATTTGTACGCTACGAGATATGATGCGATGAACATGGCATGAAAATGTAGCAGATCCGGGGACTTCGGGGAAACAGGACGAGGGGATCCGGGACGGAGCGATCCGGGACGGGCGCGGGCGCGTTTGGTTCGCGGCCTGGTGGATCTCATCCAGGCGGAGATCCGGCGAGCCGAGAAGGCGGCGGCGGCAGCGGTGGTGTCCGGTGGAGCAGCGGGGCGGGGCGGCGCCGTAGCAATGCGGTGGGGCGGGAGCCGGCGAGGTCCGGCGAAGAGGCGGCGGCGCGGCGCCCAGGCGGCGGAGGCGCGCGGCGCTGGCGGTTGGTGGGCGCGGGCGCCACCGCGCGCTGGCGAGGCGGCGGCCGACGAGGGTCGCGGTGGCCGGCGCGGGTGGCGGCGCAAGGGAGGCGCGGCGAGGTCGGGCGGCGGCGGCTTCGAGCCCGGAGGGCCCCGCGCGGGCCGAACGG
Source organism: Aegilops umbellulata (assembly GCA_032464435.1). NCBI lineage: Eukaryota > Viridiplantae > Streptophyta > Magnoliopsida > Poales > Poaceae > Aegilops > Aegilops umbellulata. The sequence goes on from CP136057.1 coordinate 242,949,863, forward strand.
GCCGGCGGCGGTGGGAGGTGGCGGAGCGCCACGTGGCAACCTCTAGTTCGCTCGGGGCGGCGGCGCGGATTTCGTCTGGCGGGCGCGGACATGTCCGGCGGCGAGGAGGGGAGATTTTTAGGGTTCATCCGCGAATTTTCGGGGGAGGCATATATATAGGTAGGGGAGCTAGGAGTGTCCAAATGAGTTGTGGTTTTCGCCCACACGATTGTGATCGAACGACCGGGAGCATGGAGGGGATTTGGATGGGGTATTGGTCCACTTTGGAGGGGTGTTGGTCTGTATACAAAAGAGGCCTTTACGGTTCCCCGGTTAACCGTTGGAGCATCAAACGACCTCCAAATGGAACGAAACTTGACAGGCGGTCTACCGGTGGTGTAACAAGGCCGCTTGGCAAACCTCTGTCCATTCTGAGAATGTTTAACACCCGCTCACGAAAAGAGGTAAAAGGGGGCGCAGGAGGACATAGGAGTGTCGGATTGCAAAACGGACAACGGGGAAAAAGTTCGGATGCATGAGACGAACACGTATGCAAAAAGAGATGCACAAGATGACATGGCAAAATGCAGCACGCAAGCAAATGACATGGCAACGACGGCGAATAGCTGGCAGACACATGGCGCATCGAACTCGGGGCGTTACACATACATAACATGTTCATACAGATAGGGGTCACATGAGCCGACACTCAAGTCATACAACACATACAAGCACAAGCGGAAGCAAACTAGTCTGAGTACAGACACTAGAAAGAAAGAAGGCTTGACGAAGCCTGTCTATCTACATAGGGCCCTTCACAAGATCAGATCACCGCCTGGGTGGCAAGTTACTCATCAACGTCGAGTTCTACATAGAACCCATCAGAAGGGGCGGTGTTGTCATCTAAAAACAGTAATTAAAGCAACATGAGTACAAATGTACTCAGCAAGTCTTACAACAGATCCTACTAGACATGCACATTTTCAAGAAGGTAGTGGAGTTATTGCAACAAGCCATCTTTGATTCTTGGCTAAGCTATCCTACGAGACACCACTAGTAAAATAGTTTTCGCACACGGGTCCACTAATCACCATCACAATACTCCACCGTGGATCCTCCCTCGTCATCCTACGAAGGGGCCATCTGCGGTACTCACACTTATCTTGAGTCTGTTAGTAGTAACAATTAACTTGTCTATGAACTGCATAAGCGACCAAGTAGTCCTTTACCGCGGACGCGGCTATTCGAATTGTTTTATACCTTGCAGGGGTGTACTTCGTCACACATGTTTCCACCACTTAGCGTCTGCACACGACATGTGCTCGGCAGACTTCAAGCGAAAGCCGACGTGGGTGTAGACCATGACCTGACTAACCACACAAGTCTCTAGTCCAGGTTTATCGCCTATTCGGGTTCCATCCACAAGGAAATCCGGCCGGGGTGTCCTCAACGGCCCCAAACAATGTGTGCAGGGTTCCCGAGACACCAAATGGGCGACTCGGTACAGCGTGCCATGAGCCTACCGCATCACAGCCCACCCCTAAGGTCAGCGCTGCGCACGGCCTCCAGCACTACAAACACTAGAAATTACTTGAAACTCCTGGACAGAGGACGAGAGGGGTCAATAAGTCGAGCGGGGTCATATTTCAGTGCCCAACGTGTGTTAGTAGCTGAATCTTAAATCACGCATACAAATCTCAGTTCTTAAGGACGGCCGCAATGAAACAACCCACCATGTACTCCTACATGGCCTCTCATCGATACCTTTACCAAATCATGTTCAACACTTCACTCTCATTACCGACACAACCTTTCACTCTAGTTCATCACCCGGATGAGCCAGACCTGACACGACTCTAAGCATATCAAGCATAGCATGGTAGGAAACACAAACATGGCTCAATCAACTCCTACACATGTTAGTGGGTTTCATCTAGTTACTGTGGCAATGACAGGTCATGCAGAGGAAGTGGGTTAAACTACCGCAACACACAGCAGTTTGAAATGCGTTGTCTTAATGCAGTAAACGAGAGCAGAAGCGAGAAGATGCGTTTGTATCGAAATGATCAATGGGGTTGCTTGCCTGACGGGGTGGTAGTGGAATACTGCCCTTCAGTTGGGTACTCGTGAATATCATCGGAGGCAGAACCTACCACGAAGAACACATCAAAACACAATCACCAGATGGCAATATGCAACAATATGATGCATGCAATGACATGAAAAAATGAGTGTGTTTTGGCTAATGTAACTTAGGACATAAAGGTTTGAGTTCATTTGAATCAAGGATTCAAATGCTAACCCAAAGTAAGAGGTCATATTAGTGCATTTGCTTGTTTCACCTAAACAACAAGGTTAAAGTGTTCTGTCATGCATGAAACCAGTACAGATGGAAGGATTGAATTTTTCTGATCAAATTTCATATATATAAATCTTTGCATTTGGAGTTACAGATTAATTTCTATGAATTTTTGAAGTTTGTACTATTTTCTGGAATTTTCTGTATAAGAATAATTCCAGTAATTGAATTAATGCATCAGCATTGCGTCAGGGTGACGTCAGCCGTCAAAGCGGACGGTCCAGTTCAAACTGACCAATGGGTCCCCCGTGTCGGTGTAATTAGCCTAACTAATTTTTAGATAGCACTAAACCTAACTTAGTTAGCACACGGGCCCCACCTGTCATGGACTCAGGGGGGAGTCAACCTAGGCCCACATGAGTCAACTAGGGTCAAACGGGGTCAAACTCGTCGGCGTTTAGCCGCCGGCGAGGCCAGACGCGGCGGTGGGGTGCGGGTTTCGTGCTCCGGCGACCAAAAGGGCGGCGGAGGGCATCTACGTGACGCGGGAAGCGAGCCGCGTCGTTTGGTTGCAGTGGTGGAGCTCGGGCTGGCCGGGAACGTCACCGGCGATGACCTTGGCAGCCGCCGGAGCTCGGGCGAGGTCGAACCCGAGGCTACGGGGCACGGCGAGGCGCGTGGGGTGGTGTGTTGGGCTCCTGCGAGTGCGGTGAAGATGGTGACGTGCTCGGAAAAAAGCCCAAGTGGCTGTGGCCACGACGGCAACATGCTGTGGCGGCGGTGGGTGCGGCCGAGCTCGGTATGGTTGCTACGAGGCGCGAGAGCAAGGACAGGAAGGATGGAGAGGTGTAGCAGCTCATGGCGAACACGACGGTGCAGACGACACGGTCTGGGACGAGCTGGTGCGGGGGAGATGGCGAGGGGGATCTGCAGCGGCGTTCGGTGAAGACGAGCTCGATGGAGATGAGGGAGAGCGTGCGAGTGCTCGGGGCTCGGCTAGCTCGATGGCGCGGATGATGGCGGAGCTCATGGACAAGTCAGCGTGGCGCGGGGACGATGGAGAACGCGACCTTCACGGTGGCGCGGGCGCGGCAGCATTGGCCATGGTGCGGGAGAGCGAGGGAGAGAGGCAGGGGAGTGTGTGAGGTGACCGCGGGGTCGGGGCAGCGACGTGGAGCCTGCCCAGGTGTTCAGGGGCGCGGGCCGCAAGCAGCTGGCGCCGTGGCGAGCTCACGCTCGCTGGCGTCACCTCTCTGCCTGCTCTGGCGGGAGGAAGCAGCTGGCTGGCACGGGCCAGCACAACGCTGGGCCGGCTGGTGGGCTACGGCCAGGTAAGTTCTCTCCCTCTCTTTTAAATTCTGTTTTTGTTTTTCTATTTTTCTGTAACTTTGTGGCTTTACTAAAAATAGTTTGGCATTTTCAAAAATCCTGAAAATAATCAGGGGCTCTGTTTGGATTATTTCCAACAGCCCACACTTATTTCCAGAATTATTTGGGCATTTAAAATACTTTATAGCATTTAAATGCCCAAATGCAAATAGGTAATGCTTTAATCCAACCTTATGTGTCCTAGAAAAATGTGAACCCATTTTGTCAGAGGTTCTAACCCAAGACAAAAAGGGTGGACTTTTAGAAGGGCATTTCAGGTTCATTGAAAATGATTTTAGTAAACCCTAGTTGTTTTCAGGGGTTGCTGGGGGTTCTGTCATCCCCATTTCAAGTTTCCTGGAAAAGTAGACATGATGCAACACTCTAATGCATGAACTAGCTAGGATGTGACAGCTTCCCTATTCTACCCTACTTAGGGTGGTTGTGGGCGTGGCTCCTACTGCCCGTGCACAAGTAAAGGGGTAAAAAGGAGTGCCCCTACTTTTGTACACCGACAATCTGTGCTGAAATTTAAACTTATTCAGGGTTCGCTTGCCCTTTTTATACACTAATTGAGTTTCCTAGGCATTTAATGTCCACAATTCAAATCTGAACTACAAATACATACTCTAGTTCACCAAAATGGCTAGAAAAATTATACATGTGTCCTTGGGTGCATGTTTAGGTCCCATGCCAGGAATGGGAAATGAATTACAACCGTGCCGGTGTCAAGGCTCGTCCTCAAACATTTCGAATCTTGGGTTTTAAGTCCCCATAAATCCTAAACTCACCAGAAGTCATCAAAGGTGGCATGGTGTCACGGCATGGCACATATATGTCGTCATAAAAACATTGTCCAATTTGGGCCAAGCTTTATTACAAACCTCTTAAACAACTAGAGATTCTCTCAAAGAAGCCTTCTGGTTCCGATAGGGAAACGTGTTCCCCTTGCGGGCGAAACGTAATCACTGCCTCTTTTCGCCTTGTATTTTCTTCCACGGGCAACATGGAATGACATGATTTCCGTGCTAAAATTTAAACTTATTCAGGGTTCGTTTGGCCTTTTTACACACTAATTGAGTTTCCTAAGCATTCAATGTCCATAATTCAAATATGATCTACAAATACATGCTCCAGTTCACCAAAATGGCTAGAAAAATTATACATGTATCCTTGGGTGCATGTTTATGTCCCATGCGAGGAATGGGAAGGAAATACGAATGTACCAATATCATGGCTCATCCTCAAACATTTCGAATCTTGGTTTTTAAGTCCCCATAAATCCTAAACTCACCAGAAAGTCATCAAAGGTGGCATGATGTCACGTCATGGCACATATATGTCATGGTAAAAAAATTATACAATTTGGGCCAAGCTTTATTACAAAACCCTTACAAAAATTGGAGCTTCTCTCAAAGAAGCCTCGTGGTTCCGATAGGGAAAATAGTTCCCCTTGTGGGCGAAACGTAATCACTGCCTCTTTTCGCCTTGTATTTTCTTTCGCGGGCAACATTGAACGACAGGATATCTGTGCTGAAATTTAAACTTACTGAGAGTTTGTTTGGCCTTTTTACACACTAATTCAGTTTCCCAGCCATTTAATGTCCATATTTCAAATCTGAACTACAAATACGTGTGCTAGAACAAAATTATACAATGTCCTTGGGTGCATGTTAAGGTCCCATGCCAGGAATGGGAATGAATGACAACCGTACCTGGGTCCTGGCTCGTCCTCAAGCATTTTGAATCTTGGTTTTTAAGTCCTCACAAATTCTAAACTCACCAGAAAGTCATCAAAGGTGGCATGGTGTCACGTCATGGCACATATATGTCATGGTAAAAACGTTATCCAATTTGGACCAAGCTTTATTACAAACCTCTTACAAAAACTGGAGCTTCTCTCAAAGAAGCCTCGTGGTTGTGATAGGGAAACGTGTTCCCCTTGTGGGCGAAATGTAATCACTGCCGCTTTTTGCCTTGTATTTTCTTCCACGGGCAACGTTGAAAGACAGGATATCCGTACTGAAATTTAAACTTATTGAGGGTTCGTTTGGCCTTCTTATACACTAATTGAGTTTTCTAGGCCTTTAATGTCCATAATTCAAATCCGAACTAAAAATACATGCTCCAGTTCACCAAAATGGCTAGAAAAATTAGACATGTGTCCTTGGGTGCATGTTTAGCTCCCATGCCAGGAATGGGAATGAATTACAATCGTACAGCTGTCATGGCTAATCCTCAAACATTTCAAGTCTATGTTTTTCAGTCCCCGTAAATCCTAAACTCACCGGAAAGTCATCCAAGGTGGCATGGTGTCACGTCATGGCACATATATGTCGTGGTAAAAACAATGCCCAATTTGGCCTAAGCTTTATTACAAACATCTTACAAAAATTGGAGCTTCTCTCAAAGAAGCCTCGTGGTTCCGATAGGGAAACGTGTCCCCCTTGTGGGCGAAACGTAATCACTACCTCTTTTCGCCTTTTATTTTCTTGTACGGGCAACATGGTATGACATGATATCTGTGCTGAAATTTAAACTTATTCAGGGTTCGTTCTGCCATTTTATACAATAATTGAGTTTCCTAGGCATTTAATGTCCATAATTCAAATCGGAACTATAAATACATGCTCCAGTTCACCAAAATGGCTAGAAAAAAATTATACATGTGTCCTTGGGTGCATGTTTAGGTCCCATGCCAGGAATGGGAAATGAATTACAACCGTACCGGTGTCATGGCTCATCCTCAAACATTTTGAATCTTGGTTTTTAAGCCCCCATAAATCCTAAACTCACCAGAAAGTCATCAAAGGTGGCATGATGTCACGTCATGGCACATATATATCATGGTAAAAACATTGTCCAATTTGGGCCAAGCTTTATTACAAACCCTTTAAAAAACTAGAGCTTCACTCAAAGAAGCCTCATGGTTCCGATAGGGAAACGGGTGCCCCTTGTGGGCGAAACATAATCACTGCCTCTTTTCGCCTTGTATTTTCTTCTACGGGCAACATGGAACGACAGGATATCCGTGCTGAAATTTAAACTTATTCAGGGTTCTTTTGGCATTTTTATACACTAATTGAGTTTCCTAGGCATTCAATGTCCATAATTCAAATCTGAGCTACAAATACATGCTCCAGTTCACCAAAATGGCTAGAAAAAGTATACATATGTGCTTGGGTGAATGTTTAGGTCCCATGCCAGGAATGGGAATGAATTACAATCGTACCGGTGTCATGGCTCATCCTCAAACATTTCAAATCTCGGTTTTGAAGTCCCCATAAATCCTAAACTCACCATAAAGTCATCAAAGGTGGCATGGTGTCACGTCATGGGACATATATGTCGTCGTAAAAAATATTGTCCAATTTGGGCCAAGCTTTATTACAAACCTCCTAAAAATTTGGAGCTTCTCTCAAAGAAGCCTCTTGGTTCCGATAGGGAAACGTGTTCCCCTTGTGGGCGAAATGTAATCACTGCCTCTTTTCCCCTTGTATTTTCTTCCACGGGCAACATGGAACGAAAGGATATCTGTGTTGAAATTTAAACTTATTCAGGGTTCGTTTGGCCTTTTTATACACTAATTGAGTTTCCTAGGCATTTAATGTCCATAATGCAAATCTGATCTACAAATACATGCTCCAGTTCACCAAAATGGCTAGAAAACTTATACATGTGTCCTTGTGTGCATGTTTAGGTCCCATGCCAGGAATGGGAATGAATTACAACCGTACCGGTGTCATGGCTCGTGCTCATACATTTCGAATCTCGGTTTTTAAGTCCCCATAAATCCTAAACTCACCAGTAAGTCATCAAAGGTGGCATGGTGTCATGTCATGGCACATATATGTCATGGTAAAAACATTGTCCAATTTGGGCCAAGCTTTATTACAAACCTCTTATAAAAACTGGAGCTTCTCTCAAAGAAGCCTCGTGGTTCTGATAGGGAAATGTGTTCCCCTTGTGGGGGAAACGTAATCACGGCCTCATTTCGCCTTGTATTTTCTTCCACGGGCAACATTGAACGATAGGATATCCGTGCTGAAATTTAAACTTATTCAGGCTTTGTTTGGCCTTTTTATACACTAATTGAGTTTCCTAGGCATTTAATGTCCATAATTCAAATACGAACTACAAATAATACTCCAGTTCACCAAAATGGCTAGAAAAAAAGTATACGTGTGTCCTTGGGTACATGTTTAGGTCCCATGCCGGGAATGGGAACAAATTACTACCGTACCGGTGTCCTGGCTCATCCTTAAACATTTCGAATGTTGGTTTTTAAGTCCCCATAAAATCTAAACTCACCAAAAATTCATCAAAGGTGGCATGGTGTCACGTAATGGCACATATATGTCGAGTAAAAATATTATCCAATTTGGACCAAGCTTTGTTACAAACCTCTTACAAAAACTGGAGCTTCTCTCAAAGAAGCCACATGGTTGTGATAGGGAAACGTGTTCCCCTTGTGGGCGAAACGTAATCACTGCCTCTTTTCGCCTTGTATTTTCTTCCACGGGCAACATTGAATGACAGGATATCTGTGCTGAAATTTAAACTTATTCAGGGTTCGTTTGGCCTTTTTATACACTAATTGAGTTTTCTAGGCCTTTAATGTCCATAATACAAATCTGAACTACAAATACATGCTCCAGTTCACCAAAATGGCTAGAAAAATTATACGTGTGTCCTTGGGTGCATGTTTCGGTCCCATACCAGGAATGGGAACGAATTACAACCATACCCCTGTCATGGCTCATCCTCAAAGATTTCAAATCTTGGTTTTTAAGTCCCCATAAATCCTAAATTCACCAGCAAGTCATCAAAGGTGGCATGGTGTCACGTCATGGCACATATATGTCGTGGTAAAAACATTGTCCAATTTGGGCCAAGTTTATCACAAACATCTTACAAAAACTGGAGCTTCTCTCAAAGAAGCCTCGTGGTTCCGATAGGGAAACGTGTCCGCCTTGTGGGCGAAATGTAATCACTGCCTCTTTTCCCCTTGTATTTTCTTCCACGGGCAACATGGAACGACAGGATATCATTGCTGAAGTTTAAATTTATTCAGGGTTCGTTCGGCCTTTTTATACGCTAATTGAGTTTCCTAGGCATTTAATGTCCATAATTCAAATCGGAACTATAAATACATGCTCTAGTTCACCAAAATGGCTAGAAAAAAATTATACATGTGTCCTTGGGTGCATGTTTAGGTCTCATGCCAGGAATGGGAACGAATTTCAACCGTACTTGTGTCCTGGCTCGTCCTCAAACATTTCGAATCTCGGTTTTTAAGTCCCCATAAATCCTAAACTCACCATAAAGTCATCAAAGGTGGCAAGGTGTCACGTCATGGCACATATATGTCGTGGTAAAAACATTGTCCAATTTGGGCCAAGCTTTATTACAAACCTCTTACAAAAACTGGAGCTTCTCTCAAAGAAGGCTCATGGTTCTGATAGGGAAACGTGTTCCCCTTGTGGGCGAAATGTAATCACTACCTCTTTTCGCCTTGTATTTTCTTCCACGGGCAATGTGGAACGACAGGATATCCGTGCTGAAATGTAAACTTATTAAGGGTTCGTTTGGCTGTTTTATACACTAATTGAGTTTCCTAGGCATTTAATGTCCATAATTCAAATCTGAACTACAAATACATGTTCCAGTTCACCAAAATGGCTAGAAAAATTATACATGTGTCCTTGGGTGCATGTTTAGGTCCCATGCCAGGAGTGGGAACGAATTACAATCTTACCGGCGTCATGGCTCGTCCTCAAACATTTCGAATCTCGGTTTTTAAGTTCCCATAAATTGTAAACTCACCAGAAAGTCATCAAAGGTAGCATGCAGTCACGTCATGGCACATATATGCCGTGGTAAAAATATTTTCCATTTTGGGCCAAGTTTTATTACAAACCTCTTACAAAAAACTGGAGCTTCTTTGAAAGAAACCTCGTGGTTCCGTTAGGGAAACGTGCCCCCCTTGTGGGCGAAACATAATCACTTCCTCTTTTCGCCTTGTATTTTCTTCCACGGGAACCTTGGAACGACAGGATATCCGTGCTGAAATTTAAAATTATTCAAGGTTCGTTTGGCCTTTTTATACGCTAATTGAGTTTCCTAGGCATTTAATGTCCATAATTCAAATCTAAACTACAAATACATGCTCTAGTTCACCAAAATGGCTAGAAAAATTATACATTTGTCCTTGGGTGGATGTTTAGATCCCATGCTAGGAATGGGAACGAATTACAACCGTACCGGTGTCATGGCTCGTCCTCAAACATTTTGAATCTCGGTTTTCAAGGCCCCATAAATCCTAAACTCACTAGAAAGTCATCGAAGGTGGCATGGTGTCACGTCATGGCACATATATGTCATCGTAAAAACATTGTCCAATTTGGACCAAGCTTTATTACAAACCTCTTAAAAAGCTGGAGGTTCTCTCAAAGAAGCCTCGTGGTTCCGATAGGTAAACGTGTTCCCCTTGTGGGCGAAATGTAAGCACTGCCACTTTTCGCCTTGTATTTTCTTCCATGGGCAACATGGAACGACATGATATCCGTGCTGAAATTTAAACTTATTCAGGGTTCGTTTGGCCTTTTTATACACTAATTGAGTTTCCTAGGCATTTAATGTGCATAATTCAAATCTGAACTACAAATACATGCTCCAGTTCACCAAAATGGCAAGAAAAAAAGTATACAGTGTCCTTGGGTGCATGTTTAGGTCCCATGCCGGGAATGGGAATGAATTACAATCGTACCGGTGTCCTGGCTTGTCCTCAGACATTTCGAATGTTGGTTTTTAAGTCCCCATAAATTCTAAACTCACTAGAAACTCATCAAAGGTGGCATGGTGTCACGTAATGGCACATATATGTCGAGGTAAAAATATTATCCAATTTGGACCAAGCTTTATTACAAATCTCTTACAAAAAGTGGAGCTTCTCTCAAAGAAGCCTCGTGGTTGTGATAGGGAAACGTGTTCCCCTTGTGGGCGAAACGTAATCACTACCTCTTTTCGCCTTGTATTTTCTTCCATGGGCAACATTGAACGACAGGATATCTGTGCTGAAATTTAAACTTATGGAGGGTTCGTTTGGCCTTTTTATACACTAATTGAGTTTTCTAGGCCTTTAATGTCCATAATTCAAATCTGAACTACAAATACATGCTCCAGTTCACCAAAATGGCTAGAAAAATTATACATGTGACCTTGGGTGCTTGTTTAGCTCCCATGCCAGGAATGGGAACGAATTACAATCGTACCACTGTCATGGCTCATCCTCAAACATTTCAAATCTTGGTTTTTAAGTCCCCATAAATCCTGAATTCACCTGCAAGTAATCAAAGGTGGCATGGTGTCACGTCATGGCACATATATGTCGGGGTAAAAACAATGCCCAATTTGGCCTCAGCTTTATTACAAACATCTTACAAAAATTGGAGCTTCTCTCAAAGAAGCCTCGTGGTTCCGATAGGGAAACGTGTCCCCCTTGTGGGCGAAACGTAATCACTACCTCTTTTCGCCTTGTATTTTCTTATATGGGCAACATGGTACGACATGATATCTGTGCTGAAATTTAAACTTATTCAGGGTTCGTTCGGCCATTTTATACAATAATTGAGTTTCCTAGGCATTTAATGTCCATAATTCAAATCGGAACAATAAATACATGCTCCAGTTCACCAAAATGGCTAGAAAAAAATTATACATGTGTCCTTGGGTGCATGTTTAGGTCCCATGCCAGGAATGGGAAATGAATTACAAACGTACCGGTGTCATGGCTCATCCTCAAACATTTCGAATCTTGGTTTTTAAGCCCCCATAAATCCTAAACTCACCAGAAAGTCATCAAAGGTGGCATGATGTCACGTCATGGCACATATATGTCGTGGTAAAAACATTGTCCAATTTGGGCCAAGCTTTATTAGAAACCCCTTACAAAAACTGGAGCTTCTCTCAAAGAAGCCTCATGGTTCCGATAGGGAAACGGGTGCCCCTTGTGGGCGAAACATAATCACTTCCTCTTTTCGCCTTGTATTTTCTTCTACGGGCAACATGGAACAACAGGATATCCGTGCTGAAATTTAAACTTATTCAGAGTTCGTTTGGCCTTTTTATACACTAATTGAGTTTCCTAGGCATTCAATGTCCATAATTCAAATCAGAGCTACAAATACATGCTCCAGTTCACCAAAATGGCTACAAAAATTATACATATGTGCTTGGGTGAATGTTTAGGTCCCATGCCAGGAATGGGAATGAATTACAATCGTACCGGTGTCATGGCTCATCCTCAAACATTTTAAATCTCGGTTTTGAAGTCCCCATAAATCCTAATCTCACCAGAAAGTCATCAAAGGTGGCATGGTGTGACGTCATGGCACATATATGTCGTCGTAAAAAACACTGTCCAATTTGGGCCAAGCTTTATTACAAACCTCCTACAAAATTGGAGCTTCTCTCAAAGAAGCCTCTTGGTTCTGATAGGGAAACGTGTTCCCCTTGTGGGCGGAACGTAATCACTGCCTCTTTTCCCCTTGTATTTTCTTCCACGGGCAACATGGAACGAAACGATATCCGTGCTGAAATTTAAACTTATTCAGGGTTCATTTGGCCTTTTTATACACTAATAGAGTTTCCTAGGCATTTAATGTCCATAATTCAAATCTGAACTACAAATACATGCTCCAGTTCACCAAAATAGCTAGAAAAATATTATAGATGTGTCCTTGGGTGCATATTTAGGTCTCATTCCAGGAATGGGAATGAATTACAACCGCACTAGTGTCCTGGCTCGTCCTCAAACATTTCGAATCTCGTTTTTTAAGTCCCCATAAATCCTAAACTCAACAGAAAGTCATCAAAGGTGGCATGGTGTCACGTCATGGCACATATATGTCGTGGTAAAAACATTGTCCAATTTGGTCCAAGTTTTATTACAAACCCCTTACAAAAACTAGAGCTTCTCTCAAAGAAGCCTCGTGGTTCTGATAGGGAAACATGTTCCCCTTGTGGGCGAAATGTAATCACTACCTCTTTTCGCCTTGTATTTTCTTCCACGGGAAACATGGAACCACAGGATTTCCGTGCTGAAATTTAAACTTATTCAAGGTTCGTTTGGCCTTTTTATACACTAATTGAGTTTCCTAGGCATTTAATGTCCATAATGCAAATCTGTTCTACAAATACATGCTCCAGTTCACCAAAATGGCTAGAAAACTTATACATGTGTCCTTGCGTGCATGTTTAGGTCCCATGCCAGGAATGGGAATGAATTACAACCATACCTGTGTCATGGCTCGTCCTCAAACATTTCGAATCTTGGTTTTTAAGTCCCCATAAATCCTAAACTCACCAGTAAGTCATCAAAGGTGGCATGGTGTCACGTCATGGCACATATATGTCATGGTAAAAACATTGTCCAATTTGGGCCAGGTTTTATTACAAACCTCTTATAAAAACTGGAGCTTCTCTCAAAGAAGCCTCGTGGTTCTGATAGGGAAATGTGTTCCCCTTGTGGGGGAAACGTAATCACGGCCTCATTTCGCCTTGTATTTTCTTCCACGGGCAACATTGAACGATAGGATATCCGTGCTGAAATTTAAACTTATTCAGGGTTCGTTTGGCCTTTTTATACACTAATTGAGTTTCCTAGGCATTTAATGTCCATAATTCAAATCTGAACTACAATAATGCTCCAGTTCACCAAAATGGCTAGAAAAAAGTATACAATGTCCTTGGGTGAATGTTTAGGTCCCATGCCGGGAATGGGAACGAATTACAACCGTACCGGTGTCCTGACTCATCCTCAAATATTTCGAATGTTGGTTTTTAAGTCCCCATAAATTCTAAACTCACCAGAAAGTCATCAAAGGTAGCATGGTGTCACGTAATGGCACATATATGTCGAGGTAAAAATATGGGATCTCATATGTAGGCCAAAGAACAGAGGTGGTCTTGGCGTTCTAAATCTGGGGGTTCAAAATGTGGCTCTTCTTCTCAAGCATGCCAGTAACTTCCTGAACAAGCAAGATATTCCTTGGGTTTCCCTAGTTTGGGATTCTTATTATTTTGAAAGCATGCCCCAAGGAACTAAGGATTGTGGCTCCTTTTGGTGGAGGGATATTTGCAAAGTCATGCAGCATTTGAGAGATTGTTCCTGGGTACAGATCAATGAGGGGGACACTGCTCTATTTTGGTCTGATAATTGGAACCTTGACTCTGAAACTTCTAGCCTACAGACAAGATTCCCAAGGCTATTCTCTTTTGCCAAGGACCCCTGGATCTCTGTTAAGGAAAGCTTTAACACCCAGGATATGCACCAGCTTGTCAACCTACCATTATCTGCTCAGGCTTTTGGTGAGTTAAACCTGGTAAAGGATCTGATGGATTCACACAGCAGGGACCCCAGCTCGAAGGATCTTTGGTTCTGGCAGGGCTCTTCAAAGTTTTTGAAGCCAAAGATGTTCTACTCTCACACCTTTCAGTCTGAGACCTTTAATCATTTGCTATGTTGGATTTGGAAATCCTCCTGTACTCAAAAGATCAAGGTCTTTGCTTGGATGCTTATTATGGACAGGTTGAACACCAAGGATATGGTTCAGAGAAGGCACTGGCATATGGAAGATGGAGTCCACTGTAGGTTGTGCCCTCTGCAGGAAAAAGAAACCAGGGATCACTTATTCTTCATATGTAATTTCAGTGTAAGGGTCTGGAACTATCTGCAGATTGATTGGTCTGCTGGCACCTCCATGGTTGATCTGGTCACACAGGCAAGGAGAAGCTTTGATAGGCCTTTCTTCTCTGAAGTGGTGTTTATTGCTTGCTGGAATATTTGGATAATCAGGAATGCCAAAGTATTCAGGAATGAGAGGGCTAGTTTTAATAAATGGAGGTTTGCTTTTAGGCATGATATTAGCCTCATGCAGCACAGAATTAGAGCTGCTTACAAGGATGACCTGCTCAAATGGATATCTTTCCTCCCCCCCCCCCTAAGCTAGGCTAGTAAGGCTCTCTTCCCTCTTTGTACTCTGGTTACTCCTTGTAATCGATTTGTTGTATCTGTTTCTTATATCAATAAATTTTTGATCTGATGTGGGGGTTTTGCCCTACAGTTCCCAGTCGAAAAAAATATTATCCAATTTGGACCAAGCTTTATTACAAACCTCTTACAAAAACTGGAGCTTCTCTCAAAGAAGCCTCATGGTTGTGATAGGGAAACGTGTTCCCCTTGTGGGCGAAACGTAATCACTGCCTCTTTTCGCCTCGTATTTTCTTCCACGGGCAACATTGAATGAAAGGATATCTGTGCTAAAATTTAAACTTATTGAGGGTTCGTTTGGCCTTTTCATACACTAATTGAGTTTTCTAGGCCTTTAATGTCCATAATTCAAATCTGAACTACAAATACATGCTCCAGTTCACCAAAATGGCTAGAAAAATTATACATGTGTCCTTGGGTGCATGTTTTAGTCCCATGCCAGGAATGGGAACGAATTACAACCGTACCCCCATCATGGCTCATCCTAAAATATTTCAAATCTTGGTTTTTCAGTCCCCATAAATCCTAAATTCACCAGCAAGTAAGCAAAGGAGGCATGGTGTCACGTCATGGCACATATATGTCGTGGTAAAAACATTGTCCAATTTGGGCCAAGCTTTATCACAAACATCTTACAAAAACTGGAGCTTCTCTCAAAGAAACCACGTGGTTCCAATAGGGAAACGTGTCCCCCTTGCGGGCGAAACGTAATCACTGCCTCTTTTCCCCTTGTATTTTCTTCCACGGGCAACATGGAACGACAGGATATCATTGCTGAAATTTAAACTTATTCAGCGTTTGTTCGGCCTTTTTATACACTAATTGAGTTTCCTAGGCATTTAATGTCCATAATTCAAATCGGAACTATAAATACATGCTCCAGTTCACCAAAACGGCAAGAAAAAAATTATACATGTGTCCTTGGGTGCATGTTTAGCTCTCATGCTAGGAATTGAACGAATTTCAACTGCACCGGTGTCCTGGCTCGTCCTCAAACATTTTGAATCTCGGTTTTTAAGTCCCCATAAATCCTAAACTCACCATAAAGTCATCAAAGGTGGCATGGTGTCACGTCATGGCACATATATGTCGTGGTAAAAACATTGTCCAATTTGGGCCAAGCTTTATTACAAACCTCTTACAAAAACTGGAGCTTCTCTCAAAGAAGGCTCATGGTTCTGATAGGGAAACGTGTTCCCCTTGTGGGCGAAATGTTATCGCTGCCTCTTTTCCCCTTGTATTTTCTTCCACGGGCAATGTGGAACGACAGGATATTCGTGCTGAAATTTAAACTTATTGAGGGTTCGTTTGGCCGTTTTATACACTAATTGAGTTTCCTAGGCATTTAATGTCCATAATTCAAATCTAAACTACAAATACATGTTCCATTTCACCAAAATGGCTAGAAAAATTATACATGTGTCCTTGGGTGCATGTTTAGGTCCCGTGCCAGGAATGGGAACGAATTACAATCATACCGGTGTCATGGTTTGTCCTTAAACATTTCGAATCTTGGTTTTTAAGTCCCCATAAATTGTAAACTCACCAGAAAGTCATCAAAGGTGGCATGCAGTCACGTCATAGCACATATATGCCGTGGCAAAAACATTTTCCATTTTGGGCCAAGTTTTATTACAAACCTCTTACAAAAAACTGGAGCTTTTTTAAAGAATCCTCGTGGTTCCGTTAGGGAAACGTGCCCCCCTTGTGGGCGAAACATAATCACTTCCTCTTTTCGCCTTGTATTTTCTTCCACGGGAACCTTGGAACGACAGGATATCCGTGCTGAAATTTAAAATTATTCAAGGTCCGTTTGGCCTTTTTATACGCTAATTGAGTTTCCTAGGCATTTAATGTCCATAATTCAAATCTAAACTACAAATACATGCTCTAGTTCACCAAAATGGCTAGAAAAATTATACACGTGTCCTTGGGTGGATGTTTAGATCCCATGCTAGGAACGGGAACGAATTACAACCGTACCGGTGTCATGGCTCGTCCTCAAACATTTTGAATCTCGGTTTTTAAGTCCCCATAAATCCTAAACTCACCAGAAAGTCATCGAAGGTGGCATGGTGTCACATCATGGCACATATATGTCGTCGTAAAAACATTGTCCAATTTGGGCCAAGCTTTATTACAAACCTCTTAAAAAGCTGGGGCTTCTCTCAAAGAAGCCTCGTGGTTCCGATAGGTAAACGCGTTCCCCTTGTGGGCGAAACGTAATCACTGCCACTTTTCGCCTTGTATTTTCTTCCATGGGCAACAAGGAACGACAGGATATCCGTGCTGAAATTTAAACTTATTTAGGGTTTTTGGCTGTTTTATACACTAATTGAGTTTCCTAGGTATTTAATGTCCATAATTCAAATCTGAACTACAAATACATGCTCCAGTTCACCAAAATGGCTAGAAAAAAAGTATACGATGTCCTTGGGTGCATGTTTAGGTCCCATGCTGGGAATGGGAACGAATTACAATCGTATCGGTGTCCTGGCTCGTCCTTAAACATTTCGAATGTTGGTTTTTAAGTCCCCATAAATTCTAAACTCACTAGAAAGTCATCAAAGGTGGCATGGTGTCACGTAATGGCACATATATGTCGAGGTAAAAATATTATCCAATTTGGACCAAGCTTAATTACAAACCTCTTACAAAAACTAGGGCTTCTCTCAAAGAAGCCTCTTGGTTGTGATAGGGAAACGTGTTCCCCTTGTGGGCGAAACGTAATCACTGCCTATTTTCGCCTTGTATTTTCTTCCACGGGCAACATTGAACGACAGGATATCTGTGCTGTAATTTAAACTTATTGAGGGTTCGTTTGGCCTTTTTATACACTAATTGAGTTTTCTAGGCCTTTAATGTCCATAATTCTAATCTGAACTACAAATACATGCTCCAGTTCACCAAAATGGCTAGAAAAATTATACATGTGTCCTTGGGTGCATGTTTAGGTCCCATGCCAGGAATGGGAACGAATTACAACCGTACCCCTGTCTGGCTCATCCTCAAACATTTCAATTCTTGGTTTTTAAGTCCCCGTAAATCCTAAATTCACCTGCAAGTAATCAAAGGAGACATGGTGTCACGTCATGGCACATATATGTCGTGGTAAAAACATTCTCCAATTTGGGCCAAGTTTATCACAAACATCTTACAAAAATTGGAGCTTCTCTCAAAGAAGCCTCGTGGTTCCGATAGGGAAACGTGTCCCCCTTGTGGGCGAAACGTAATCACTGCCTCTTTTCGCCTTGTATTTTCTTGTACAGGCAACAAGGAACGACAGGATATCATTGTTGAAATTTAAACTTATTCAGGGTTCGTTCGGCCTTTTTCTACACTAATTGAGTTTCCTAGGCATTTAATGTCCATATTTCAAATCAGAACTATAAATACATGCTCTAGTTCACCAAAATGGCTAGAAAAAAATTATACATGTGTCCTTGGGTGCATGTTTAGGTCTCATGCCAGGAATGGGAACAAATTTCAACCGTACTGGTGTCCTGGCTCGTCCTCAAACATTTCGAATCTTGGTTTTTAAGTCCCCATAAATCCTAAACTCACCATAAAGTCATCAAAGGTGGCATGGTGTCACGTCATGGCACATATATGTCGTGGTAAAAACATTGTCCAATTTGGGCCAAGCTTTATTACAAACCTCTTACTAAAACTGGAGCTTCTCTCAAAGAAGGCTCATGGTTCTGATAGGGAAACGTGTTCCCCTTGTGGGCGAAAAGTAATCACTACCTCTTTTCTCCTTGTATTTTCTTCCACGGGCAATATGGAACGACAGGATATCCGTGCTGATATTTAAACTTATTGAGGGTTTGTTTGGCCGTTTTATACACTAATTGAGTTTCCTAGGCATTTAATGTCCATAATTCAAATCTGAACTACAAATACATGCTCCAGTTCACGAAAATGGCTAGAAAAGTTATACATGTTATCTTGGGTGCATGTTTAGGTCCCATGCCAGGAATGGGAACGAATTACAATCGTGACGGTGTCATGGCTCGTCCTCAAACATTTTGAATCTCGGTTTTTAAGTCCCCATAAATTGTAAACTCACCAGAAAGTCATCAAAGGTGGCATGCAGTCACGTCATGGCACATATATATCATGGTAAAAACATTGTCCATTTTGGGCCATGCTTTATTACAAACCTCTTACAAAAAACTGGAGCTTCTCTCAAAGAATCATCATGGTTCCGATAGGGAAAGGTGCCCCCCTTGTGGGTGAAACATAATCACTGCCTCTTTTCGCCTTGTATTTTCTTCCACGGGAACCTTGGAATGACCGGATATCCGTGCTGAAATTTAAAATTATTCAAGGTTCGTTTGGCCTTTTTGTACGCTAATTGAATTTCCTAGGCATTTAATGTCCATAATTCAATTCTAAACTACAAATACATGCTCCAGTTCACCAAAATGGCTAGAAAAATTATACATGTGTCCTTGGGTGCATGTTTAGGTCCCATGCTAGGAATGGGAACGAATTACAACAGTATCGGCGTCATGGCTCGTCCTCAAACATTTTGAATCTCGGTTTTTAAGTCCCCATAAATCCTAAACTCACCAGAAAGTCATCGAAGGTGGCATGGTGTCACGTCATGGCACATATATGTTGTCGTAAAAACATTGTCCAATTTGGGCCAAGCTATATTACAAACCTCTTAAAAATTTGGAGCTTCTCTCAAAGAAGCCTCGTGGTTCCGATAGGGAAACGTGTTCCCCTTGTGGGCGAAACGTAATCACTGCCACTTTTCTCCTTGTATTTTCTTCCATGGGCAACATGGAACGACATGGTATCCGTGCTGAAATTTAAACTTATTCAGGGTTCGTTTGGACTTTTTATACACTAAATGAGTTTCCTAGGCATTTAATGTCCATAATTCAAATCTGAACTACAAATACATGCTCCAGTTCACTAAAATGGCTAGAAAAAATTTATACATGTGTCCTTGGATGCATGTTTAGGTCTCATGCCAGGAATGGGAATGAATTACAACCGTATCGGTGTCATGGCTCGTCCTCAAACATTTCGAATCGCGGTTTTTAGGTCCCCATAAATCCTAAACTCACCAGAAAGTCATGAAAGGTGGCATGGTGTCACGTCATGGCACATATATGTCATCGTAAAAGCATTGTCCTATTTGGGCCAAGCTTTATCACAAACCTTTTAAAAAACTGGAGGTTCTCTCAGAGAAGGCTCGTGGTTCCGATAGGGAAACGTGTTCCGCTTGTGGGCGAAACGTAATCACTGCCACTTTTCGCCTTGTATTTTCTTCCATGGGCAACATGGAATGACATTATATACGTGCTGAAATTTAAACTTATTCAGGGTTTGTTTGTCCTTTTTATACACTAATTGAGTTTCCTAGGCATTTAATGTCCATAATTCCTATCTAAACTACAAATTCATGCTCCAGTTCACCAAAATGGCTAGAAACTATTTTTACATGTGCCCTTGGGTGCATGTTTAGGTCTCATGCCAGAAATGGGAACGAATTACAAATGTACCGGTGTCCTGGCTTGTCCCCATACATTTCGAATCTCGGTTTTTAAGTCCCCATAAATCCTAAACTCACCAGGAAGTCATGAAAGGTGGCGTGGTGTCACGTCATGGCACATATATGTCGTCGTAAAAACATTGTCCAATTTGGGCCAAGCTTTATTGCAAACCTCTTACAAAATTGGAGCTTCTCTCAAAGAAGCCTCGTGGTTCTGATAGGCAAACCTGTTCCCATTGTGGGCGAAACGTAATCACTCCCTCTTTTCTCCTTGTATTTTCTTCCACGGGAAACATGGAACGACATGATATCAGTGCTGGAAATTAAACTTATTCAGGGTTCATTTGGCCTTTTTATACACTAATTGAGTTTCCTAGGCATTTAATGTCCATAATTCAAATCTGAACTACAAATAAATGCTCCAGTTCACCATAATGGCTAGAAAAGTTATACATGTGTCCTTGGGTGCATGTTTAGGTCCAGTTCTAGGACTAGGAATGAATTACAACTGTACCGGTGTCATTGCTCGTCCTCAAGCATTTCGAATCTCGGTTTTGAGTCCCCATAAATCCTAAACTCACTAGAAAGTCATCAAAGGTGGCATGTGATGTCTACTACGCAACCTTCTTCTTGTAGGCGTTGTTTGGCCTCCAAGTACAGAGGTTTGTAGGACCGTAGCAAATTTCCCTCAAGTGGATGACCTAAGGTTTATCAATCCGTTGGAGGCGTATGATGAAGATGGTCTCTCTCAAACAACCCTGCAACCAAATAGCAAAGAGTCTCTTGTGTCCCCAACACACCCAATACAATGGTAAATTGTATAGGTGCACTAGTTTTGCGAAGAGATGGTGATACAAGTGCATTATGGATGATAGATATAGGTTTTTGTAATCTGAAAATATAAAAACAGCAAGGCAACTAATGATAAAAGTGAGCACAAACGGTATTGCAATGCGTTGGAACAAGGCCTAGGGTTCATACTTTCACTAGTGCAATTTCTCTCAACAATAATAACATAATTGGATCATATAACTATCCCTCAACATGCAACAAAGAGTCACTCCAAAGTCACTAATAGCGGAGAACAAACGAAGAGATTATTGTAGGGTATGAAACCACCTCAAAGTTATCCTTTCTGATCGATCTATTCAAGAGTCCGTAGTAAAATAACACGAAGCTATTCTTTCTGTTCGATCCATCCTAGAGTTCGTACTAGAATAACACCTTAAGATGCAAATCAACAAAAACCCTAATGTCACCTAGATACTCCAATGTCACCTCAAGTATCCGCGGGCATGATTATATGATATGCATCACACAATCTCAGATTCATCTATTCAATCAACACAAAGAATTTCAAAGAGTGCTCCAAAGTTTCTACCGGAGGGTCAAGACAAAAACGTGTGCCAACCCCTATGCATAGATTCCCAAGGTCACGAAACCCGCAAGTTGATCACCAAAACATACATCAAGTGGATCAATAGAATACCCCATTGTCACCACGGGTATCCCACGCAAGACATACATCAAGTGTTCCCTAATCCTTAAAGACTCAATCCGATAAGATAACTTCAAAGGGAAAACTCAATCCATTACAAGAGAGTAGAGCGGGAGAAACATCATAACATCCAACTATAATAGAAAAGCTCGCCATACATCTAGATCGTGCCAAATCAAGAACACGAGAGAGAGAGAGAGAGATCAAACACATAGCTACTGGTACATACCCTCAGCCCCGAGGGTGAACTACTCCCTCCTCATCATGCAGAACGCCGGGATGATGAAGATGACCACCGGTGAGGGATCCCCCCTCCGGCAGGGTGCCAGAACAGGGTCCCGATTGGTTTTTGGTGGCTACAGAGGCTTGCGGCGGGGGAACTCCCGATCTAGGTTATGTTCTGGAAGTTGGGCATATATAAGAGGTTTTGGCGTCAGGAACAAGCCAGGGGGGTCTCCGAGGCGGCCACGAGGTAGGGGCACGCCCAGTGGGGTAGGGCGCACCCCCCACCCTTGTGGGTGCCTCAGGACTCTTCTGGTCCAACTCCGATACTCCGTGGGCTTCTTCTAGTCCAAAAATAATCTCTGTGATATTTTAGGTCAATTGGACTTCGTTTGGTTTTCCTTTTCTGTGATACTCAAAAACAAGGAAAAAAACTGAAACTGCCACTGGTGTGGCGCCCCCGATTTGACCGTACACTAACCGTACACGCAAATGTGTACGATCAAGATCAAGGACTCAC
Source organism: Aegilops umbellulata (assembly GCA_032464435.1). Classification (NCBI taxonomy): domain Eukaryota; kingdom Viridiplantae; phylum Streptophyta; class Magnoliopsida; order Poales; family Poaceae; genus Aegilops; species Aegilops umbellulata. Next base: position 242,972,311 of record CP136057.1, read on the forward strand.
GGGAAGATATCACAACTCAACTCTAGACACAAATAAAATAATACAAGCTTCATATTACAAGCCAGGGGCCTCAAGGGCTCGAAAACAAGCTCGATACACAAGAGTCAGCGGAAGCAACAATATCTGAGTACAGACATAGGTTAGACAAGGCGCCTGAACAAGGCCAACACAAAAGCAACAACGATCGAAGAGGCAAGGCCTCCTGCCTGGGACTTCCTAACTACTCCTGGTCGTCGGCGGTCTCCATGTAGTAGTATCCGTCGGCTGTAGCATCCGGCTCCAGGGATCCACCAACTGGTTGCATCAACTGGAAAGAAGAAAGAAGGGCGATAAGGGGTAGCAAAGAAACCGTGAGTACTCATCCAAAGTACAGGAAAGCATCAGATCTATACTAAGGATGCATTGGTATCAAATGGAAGGGTTGTATCTGTGGACTGAACTGCAGAATGCCAGAATAGAGGGCGATAAGGGGTAGCAAAGAAACCGTGAGTACTCATCCAAAGTATAGGAAAGCATCAGATCTATACTAAGTATGCATTGGTATCAAATGGAAGGGTTGTATCTGTGGACTAAACTGCAGAATGCCAGAATAGAGGGGAAGGCCTAGCCTATCAAAGACTAGCATCTTCAAGCAGCTTCAAGCATCTTGCATCATGTAGAGAGTAAAGAATAGCAGTTTAATTTAACAAGCATGTTGTAACATTAAGGCCCAGGGATCCTTCTTCGACTCCCTATGAGAAAGCAATCCCAGAGCCACATATCTCAAGTATCCATTTCTAGTTGTAAAAGATCAGGATATAAGTCTCAACGTCCATTACCGTGGACACGGCTATTAATAGATAATCTTCCCTGCAGGGGTGCACCATGTTTTCCAACACGTTTGATACTCTGGCCGAACACACTTTTCTGGGTCAATGCCCGGCCTCGGAAAATCAATACGTCGTAGCCCTACCTAGGCTCAGCAGAGAGGTCCTCGCCAGTCTACATCCTAAGCACTCCGGGATCTAGGCCCATCGACCGTCGCACTCCGGGTCGTTGTGTGTAAGGGGATACTAGCACCACCTCTGCCTGGATGGTGCGATCCGGCCAGGCCACAATGCTGAACTGGACGTCTGACAAAGTTTCGGCTGATACCACGACGTCGAGGCCCATAACTATTCTCGCGTGGTGGTTAGTGCGTAAAGGCCAAAGGCCAACTCAGAAAAAATACCCAAACCATAGTAAATTATTATCATGCGGAGACGAGCAGGGACTCACGATAATGTGACCCCGTCGCCCCGTCTCGAGGAAATACGGCAAGGGCTAGCCCAGCCCACTCAGGGGCGGCCTGCCTGCCCGGCCGTGCCTCGTAACCATCTTGCGGGTGCTCTCCAGGCCCGCCCGACATTCCGAAAGGTCTCAAGTAAAGTCAAGGTAATCGTGTGTCCAAACATCAAGGGGAAAACCCAAGGAATCACCCTCGGAGGATTCCACTTGATGTAATCATCAAGGTGGACGTAAGAGGAACCACCCTCAAGGTTCAAACTTGAGGTGTTACACAACAGAGCCGTATCGGGAATGGTGAAGGAGGAACCACCCTCGTTGACCACGACTGAGTAGCTACACTACAGAGATCTCATCAGGAGAGATGTATGAGGTTCCACCCTCGGCACTCGATGGTAACTCTGCAAAGTCGAGCAACAAAAAGGGGTGTGATGCGATGTGAGGTGTCGGGCTCTGGTCGTCGATCATGTGGATCAAGTCATCGATGATGAAGCAGGGGCAACAAGGACAAAGTGGGGGTCACTGATGAATCACTAGCCAACCTATACTAAGTAGTTTAGGATAAGCAGGTAAGGTACAACAACAAGTTACAAAAGCAGGCTATGCATCAGAATAGGAGCAATCAATAACAATAGCAAAATAATGTAAGCATGAGAGAATGGAATGGTCGATATCGGGATGATCAAAGGGGGGGCTTGCCTGGAAGCTCCGCTGAAGGGAAGAAGAGTCGTCGACATAGTCGATCACAGGGGCAGCATCTGCGGCGGTCTCGGGGTCTACCGGAGAGAAGAGACGGAAGAAACAGTGAATACAAGCAACAAACGCATGACAAGACAATAAGCAGCGCTAGGGTGTTCTAACGTGGTGTCACACGATACCGGTGAAGGCGGAAAAACATCCGGGAATGTTTTCACGAAGTTTGGCATTTCTGGATAGATGAAAGAGAGGGGACGGTTGCATGTTCAAAATGCTAGGGATGTGTGGCAGATGAACGGACCACGTATACGGATACGTCTCGTCGTTCTGAGCAACTTTCATGTATAAATTATTTTCATGCGAGTTACAGATTATTTGATATGATTTTTTGAAGATTTAAATGATTTCCTAATTTTCTGGAATTCCTTTAATTCGAAAATAAAATATTAAAAGCTATGGGTACACAGGAAATGTACCCAAAATGTTGCTTATCCGGCTGACAGGTGGGGTCATTGACTGAGTTGACCCGGTCGAAAGTTGACTGATCAAAAGGGGAATAGTGTTTGGGTCCCACTTATCATTGTCTCTAGCTTTATTAGTTTAACCATTTTTGTTTAATTTATAGTGGGGCCCTTCTGTCATGGAGTCATTTACTTAAAAGGGATTAGTTAACTGAAATTAATTGTTTTTTAACTAGTGTTTAGCGGTAAGTTAAACCGGTTGGGCCCACGCGTCAGTGGGTCAACCCACTGGCTAAACGTGCGTGTGCGCATGCCTGCCGCCGAGCACAGAAGATGGCGGCGGTGTTCGGGACTCGCCGTACGGTGGCCAAACCGCATGTGCTTGGCCGCGTCTAAACGTGGGTGTCGAGCCGCGTCCAGGGGCGATGAAGGAAGGCGCGGGGGTGGCCGAGCGCGTCGAGGATGACAACTCCTAGCGGCAGTTGCGGGCGGCGATCGGTAGTACTGCGGGACGCATAGGTGACCGAGCGCGGGGCTGCGCGAGGGGCGTGGCCGGGTCGCGCGGCGCGAGCGGCAACCACGGGGGAGTACGAGAGCAGAGAGGGGGAAGGAGAGAGGAGGCGCAACCGGCAAGGCGGCTCACCGCGAAGCTGTATGGAGGGGCAGAGGGCTCGAGGCGGCTTGGGGTGGTCCGACAAGGGAGAGCACGACGCGGACGACGGCGACGGGGATGAGGCAGTCCGGCGACCGTGCGGTCGTGGACAAGGCGGCGAGGCCCAGAGCGACGGTGTCGAGGTGGCGGTGCGCCGGCTCGTGGTCGGGGTCGGGCGGTGACGATTGGGTCCAGGCAGTCCACCTGACCCCGATCCAGTTCGGGAGGGGAACAAGAGGACGGAGCGGATTGTGGGGAGTGGGGGAAGTGGGGGGATCTGGTGGTTAGCTAGGGTTTCGAGGAGGGGTTATACAGGGGCGGGGTTGGCCATGTGGCCTGGCCTGGGGGAAACTAGGCTAAGGCCCAGGGAGGGGCGGGGGCCTCTCACCTTTTCTGTTTTTTTGCTTGCCTTCTCTTTTTACCTATTTTAAATTTGAACTTGGAACCGACTTTGAATCGACGTGAGCTGAATAGCAGTAAAAATTGATGATATGGCATGATTAGCATGGGATTACTGTATCATAATTATCCGGGCGTTACAATTCTCCTCCACTACAAGAAATCTTGTCCCGAGATTTAGGAGGTAGAAGGAAATAGTGTGGGATATTCATCATGCAGGCGATCCTCGCGTTCCCAGGTGGCTTTGTCTTCAGAGTGATGCGAACACTGGATCTTGAGGAACTTGATCACCTTCTGACATGTGCGACGTTCAGCTTGGTTGAGAATGTGGACCGGATGCTCTTTATAGGATAGGTCCTTTTGCAACTTAAGCACTTCATGATCCACTGCTCGGATTGGGTCCTTGAAGCAGCGACGGAGTTGTGACACGTGGAATACATCATGAACCTGAGAAAGGTTCAACGGAAGCTTCAACTGGTATGCCACTTTTCCACGCCTCTCGAGAATAGTAAAAGCACCATTATAGCGAGGAGCTAGCTTGCCCTTGATCCCAAAGCGGTGTGCACCCTTCATTGGTGTGACTCGAAGATAGGCCTTTTCACCAGGTTGATAGACCATGTCTTTCTAATGACGGTCATAATTACTCTTTTGACATGACTGAGCAGTCTTGAGATTCTCGCGAATGACATGGACTTGTTCTTCGGCGCGCTGGATAATATCCAGATCGAAGAGTGGACGTTCCCTAGTTTCTGACCAGTCCATATGACACTTCGAAGGGATCCATCTTCAAACTAGCTTGATAGCTATTGTTGTAGGAGAACTCAGCATACGGGAGAGATTCCTCCCATTTCTTGCCGAAGGAAATGACATAAGCTCGAAACATGTCTTCGAGAACTTGATTGACGCGTCCAACTTGTCCCTGCGACTGAGGGTGAAATGCAGTGCTGAAAGATAGATGAGTTCCCATAGCTTTTTGGAAACTTGCCCAGAATCTTGAAGCGAATAAGCTGCCATGGTCGGACCTGAATACAAGTGGAATACCATGGAGCGAAACAATCCTGGACATATAGAGAGTTGCCAACTGACTAGCAGTGATTGTCTCTTTGATGGCCAGAAAATGTGCAACTTTCGAAAGCCAGTCAATGACGACAAGTATAGCATCATTACCCTTCTGCGATTTGGGAAAACCAGTAACGAAGTCCATTTCAACATGGTCCCATTTCCATTTAGGAATAGAGATAGGTTGCAGAGTTCCAGCAGGCCTCTGATATTCTGCTTTGATACGATGAAAAATGTCACATTCAGCAACATAGCGAGCAATGTGTTGCTTCATGTTTGACCACCAGAATATCTGATGAATGTCTTGGTACATCTTGGTACTACCGGGATGAATAGACAAAGGAGTGTCATGAGCTTCTTTCCTAACTTCCCGAGTCATATCCAGGTTGTCCTTTGAAGGAACCACTAGGCAACCTTTAAAGAACAAGGTGTCGTCATGTTCAACAGTGAAGAACGAGGGCCTTCCTTCTGCGAGGTAGCCTTTAATCTTCTCTACTTGAGAGTCATACTTCTGCAGTCTCTTGATGCTCTCCACGAGATCTGGCTCGACAACCAGTGTATTGAGGGAACCCTGAGGAACAACACAGAGGTTCATCTTGCGGAACTCCTTAGGAGGGGGAGCGAGTGCACCTGGAGGAACAATATGGAGGTTCAACTTTCTGAATTCTTCAACAAGCAAGGGCTGAACTTTGCAAACCTCGAGATGGTTGCAACATGACTTGCGACTCAAGGCATCAGCCATTACATTAGCCTTGCCTGGTTTATAGGAAATACCCAAGTCAAAATTTGCTACCATCTCCATCCATCTCTGCTGACGGAGGTTCAGGTCTGGCTGGGTAAACAGATACTTCAGACTTTGGTGGTCGGTGAAGATCTTGCAACGATTACCAAGAAGGTAATGGCGCCACTGTTTCAGTGCATGTATGATAGCAGCAAGCTCGAGCTCATGAACTGGGTAGTTCTCTTCGTGAGGGCGCAACTGACGGGAGGCATAAGAAATCACTCTACGCTCTTGCATTAGGACATAGCCTAATCCTTGTCGTGAAGCATCGCAGTAAATGACGAAATCCTTTTTAGTATCTGGAGGAGGAAGCACTAGAGCAGTAGTCAGCTTGTCTTTGAGTGCTTGAAAACTTTCTTGACACTTCTCTGTCCATTCGAACTTTGCGCCCTTGTGAAGCAGACCAGTCAGGGGCTTGGCGATCTTGGAGAAGTTCTCGACAAATCGATGGCAATAGCTGGCGAGTCCGAGAAAAGTTCTGACTTGCTTGACATTCTTCGGAGGAGTCCAATCAAGAATAGCCTGAAGTCGTTTGGGGTTGACGGCAGTACCATCCTTGGAGATGACATGCCCAAGGTAGGTCACTTCGGGTAGCCAGAATTCACATTCCCGCTGTAGGGTGTTGCAATACGTTCCTGATTCACTTATAGTGGGTCAGTGAGTGACTGATACACAAACCCGAGTAAGAGGGATTGTTGCGTATGGGAATAAAGAGGACTTGATGCTTTAATGCTATGGTTGCATTTTACCTTAATGATCTTTAGTAGTCGCGGATTCTTGCTAGAGTTCCAATCATTAGTGCATATGATCCAAGTAGAGAAAGTATGTTACCTTATGCATCTCCCTCATATGAAACTGCAATAGTGATTACCGGTCTTGTTAACAATTGCCTAGGACAAATCCGCACATCGATCCACCATTATTCCACACTCGCTATTTATAATATTTAGTAATATATTCTAACTTTATGATAACAACACCTACTTTCATATTTTAGCTCTCCGATACCATACAAAGTTATCCTCTTCATACCCACACCGTAGTTTTATTTCTCGTTTCTAGTTGGAAGCAAACATTCGGTGTACGTAGAGTCGTATCAGTGGCAGATAGGGCTTGAGAGAATATTGATCTTACCTTTAGCTCCTTGTGGCTTCGACACTCCATACTTATCACTTCCAACTTTGGAAATTGCTACGATGATTCCCTGCACTTGGGGATTATCAAGCTCTTTTCTGGTGCCGTTGCCGGGGAGCAATAGCGTGGGGTTGATATTCTCGTGTGTGCTTGTTTGCTTTCTTCACTAAGTAGATTTTTTTCCTTTTTGTTTCTGTTTAGTTGTGGGTGAAACATTCAAAAAAATTAAGAATGAAAATACAAAAAAATTACTTGCCTTTCATGCCTAAAGTGTTTTTTGAAAAGAGAAGTGATTGGAAAGTTATGCATTGAAGAAGTGAGGGTCGACCTTGAGCACTTGTGTTCATGCTCACGGAAACAATGTAGAATTTTTCATGGAAGTTTCTCTGTAAATAGTTATCCCCTTGTATATATTAATTGTATTATAAAAATAATGTGCCAAGCTTTGGTTTTAGGATGATTAGATTGCTTGTTTACTATGTGCAGAACAAAAACAGAAACTTTGGCTGTAATGCGTGAATTTACATTTTTTACTGGAAAGTCAAATGGGTCTGAAACTTTTTGAACATTACTTTTGTACAATTTTTTCAAATTTTGCAAATTTAGTTCATAATTTTAGGAGTTACAGAAGTTTACCAAACTTCCAGATTACTACAGACTGTTCTGTTTTTAACAGATTCTGTTTTGCGTGTGTTGTTTGCTTATTTCGATGAATCTATGGCTAGTATCGGAGGGTATGAACCATAGAGAAGTTGGAATACAGTAGGTTTAACACCAATATAAATAAATAATGAGTTCATTACAGTACCTAAAGGTAGTGATTTGTTTTATTACACTAACGGATCTCACAAGTTTTGTTAAAGTTTTGTGTGGATGAAGTGTCTGAAGGTCGTGGAACTATCAATATGAGAAGAATAAAGATAGGCAAGAGTTCAAGCTTGGGGATGCCCAAGGCACCCCAAGTAAATATTTCAAAGGATACTCAAACATCTAAGCTTGGGGATGCCCTGGTTGGCATCCCATCTTTCTTCTTCAACAATTATCGGTACACCTCCGTTTTTGTTTTGTTCACATGATTTGTGTCCTTTGTGTTTTTGATTTTCCTTTAAGAACCATGCTAGCATGAGATAGCACTTCATTGATTTATAGAATACTTCATGTTCTTCACTTCAATCTTTTAAGTATGATCTTATAGAATTGCTCTTTGTGCTTCACTTAAATCTTTTGAGTATGGTTTTATAGAATGCTTCATGTGGTTCACTTATACATTTTGAGCTTGGATATTGGTTAGTCTATATTAATTGTAGAATGCTCCATGAACTTCACTTATATATTTTGGAGTATGAATAATAATATAATATAAAGTGGGTTTGGAAGAGTGTCAACTTTAGGAATTAGTGATCCCACTATTTTGGAGGGTGTTGAATCTTAGTGTGATATTTATGAAAGTGGATTTGGAAGAGTGTCAACTTTAGCTAGTAATGACTCCACTATTCCGGAAGAGGTTCCAATTGAGTATGAGAACAAAGTTGCTATCCATGATGCTACTGAAAATTATTATGAGGGAGGAATACATGCTTGTAGGAGTTGCAATAATATCAAGTTTCCTCTCTAAGTGCTTAAAGTTTTGAAGTTATACTTGTTTTGCCTTCCTATGCTAGTTGATTGTTGTTCTTATAAATTGTGTGCTCACAAAATCCCTAGGCATAGGAAGTGGGTTAGATTTAAATTTGCTAGTCATATTCTTCAAGATGCTCTCTTTGTGTTTCAGTTCCTATCTTTTATGTGAGCATCATTGAAATCATCATGCCTAGCTAAAAGGCATTAAAGAAAAGCGCTTGTTGGGAGACAACCCAATATTTACCCTTACTGTTTTTGTGTGTCTACATGATTAATCTACTGTAGTAATCATGTTTTATAGCTTTTGTTTCAATAAAGTGCCAAGTAAGACCTTTGGGAAGACTTGGATGAAAGTTAATGTGATCTTGCTGTAAAAAACAGAAACTTTGCGCTCACGAGATTAGCTGTCATTTTTTACGTAAGCGTGATTTTGAGTTGATTATTTTTGCAGCAGATTAATAGACAAATTCCTCGCGTCCACCAACATATTTCATAATTTTTGGAGTAGTAGAAGTATGGTTTATGTTCAGATCATTACAGATTGTTCTGTTTCTAACAGATTCTGTTTTCATTGCATAGTTTGCTTGTTTTATAATTTCTATTACTTATATTCCTCAATATAAATCATAGAAATGATATGGTACAGTAGGCATTGTGTGAGAACAATTATGAACCTTGTCTTTGACAGTACCAAAGTGCATGGTTTGCTCTTTATCATACTAACCTATCTCATGAAGTTTGGTTAAGTTTTGTGTGATTGAAGTTTTCAAGTTTTGGGTGGGATATCGATATGAGGAGAATAAGGAGTGGAAAGACCCTAAGCTTGGGGATGCCCAAGGCACCCCAAGGCAATATTCAAGGAAGACTCAAGTACCTAAGCTTGGGGATGCCCCGGAAGGCATCCCCTCTTTCGTCTTCAAAACTATCGGTATACCTTACTCAGAGCTATATTTTTATTCGACACATGATATGTGTTTTGCTTGGAGCGTATTTTCAATTTTACTTGCTGTTTGAATAAAATCATTGGATCTGAAATATTGAATGAAAGAGAATCCTCCCATGGCTAGTTAATTATTTGACTACTCAGTGTTCTTCACTCATATCTTTTGGAGTAGTTTGTCATTTACTCGTGTGCTTCACGTATATCATATGAGTAAATGGTTGAATAAATTGAATGTCATAAACCTGAATTTATATATGTTTCATATGCTTATAACATGGGGAGTAATTACTTCACACATAATAAGTATAGGTAGAGAACTTACTAGAAGTTACAAACGCAGAATTGGTCACTTGAACAATTCATGAAAGAATATTGAAGGAAGAGAGGTTTCACATCTAAATATACTATCTTGGACATCTTTTATGATTGGGAGCACTCATTAAAATATGACATGCTAAAGAGTTGATGTTGGACAAGGAAGACAACGTAATGGGTTATGTTTTCTTATATCTGAAATAAAGTATATTGTCATGGATCATCCAACATGCTGAGCTTACCTTTCCCCCTCATGCTAGCCAAATTCTTTGCACCAAGTAGAGATACTACTTGTGCTTCCAAATACCCTTAAAACCAGTTTTGCCATTGGAGTCCACCATATCTACCTATGGATTGAGTAAGATCCTTCAAGTAAGTTGTCATCGGTGCAAGTAATAAAAATTGCTCTCTAAATATGTATGCTTGATTGGTGTGGAGGAAATAAGCTTTATACGATCTTGTGATGTGGAAGAAATAAAAGCGACAGACTGCATAATAAAGGTCCATATCATAAGGGGCAATATAAAGTGACGTTCTTTCGCATTAAGATTTTGTGCATCCAACCCTGAAAGCGCATGGCAACCTCTGCTTCCCTCTGCGAAGGGCCTATCTTTTACTTTTACCTTTTGCCTTATGCAAGAGTCATGGTGATCTTCACCTTTCCCTTTTTACATTTTATCCTTTGGCAAGCACAGGATGTTAGAAGGATCCTGATACATATATCTAATTGGATGTAAGTTAGCATGAGCTATTATTGTTGACATTACCCTTGAGGTAAAAGGTTGGGAGGCGAAACTATAAGCCCCTATCTTTCTCTGTGTCCGATGAAAACTCCATAACCACAAAGTATTGCGTGAGTGTTAGCAATTGCAAAAGACTAAATGATAATTGACTATGTGTAGTTTGCTAAATCAAAGCTCTGACATAGAATCTTCCTGAAAATAAGATGGATTGCAATTGTTTGATAACTGAGAATATTGTTTGTTAGTTTTCAAGAAAGTTTATGATCTATACTTTAAACATGTGACTTGCTTGTTACTTGATCATGAAAAGTTTTATGAGATGAGCTATTGTTATGACATATAATGATGCTAGAAAAAGTGATTGGAATTATCATTGATCAAACTATGCACTTGCTAGCATTCACACTTCATAAATTATTTCTTTTATCATTTACCTACTCGAGGACGAGCAGGAATTAATCTTGGGGGACGCTGATATGTCTCCAACGTATCTATGATTGATGAAGTATTCATGCTATTATACTATCCTTCTAGGATGTTTTATATGCATTTATATGATATTTGATATGATTTTTGGGACTAACCTATTAACCTAGAGCCCAGTGCCAGTTTCTGTTTTCTCCTTGTTTTAGAGTATCGCAGAAAAGGAAAACTAAACGGAGTCCAATTGACATGCCACTTGACGGAGATCATTTTTGGGACAGAAGAAGCCCACGGAGTACCAGAAGCAGGCCAGAAGAGTCCCGGGCTGCCCACAAGGGTGGGGGCGCGCCCACCCCCTGGGGCGCGCCCCCCTGCCTCGTGGACAGCCCAGAGACCCCCTGACGTGAAATCAACGCAAAACTCTTCTATATATACCCAAACTTCTAGAAAGAAACCTAGATCGGAAGTTCCACCGCCGCAAGCCTCTGTAGCCACGAGAAGTCAATCTAGGCCCTCTCCGGCACCCTGCCGGAGGGGGCCATCATCACCGGTGGCCATGGAGGAGTATCACGGAGGGGCCATCATCATCATGAAGGCCAAGGACTAGAGGGTGGAGGCCATGGAGGAGGAAGCAAAAGGGGGAGAACCTCTCCTCCTCTCTCTTGGTGGCGCCGGAGTGCCATCGGGAGGGGAATCATCGCCACGGTGATCGTCTTCATCAACATCACCATCATCATCACTATTGGTGTACTAAAGTAGGGGTAACTTAGTACCCCGAACTTGTGCACGGGCAGTCGTAGCACCCCACGGCAAGGCTTGCCAGGCGATCGCCAAGACTCTCCATGGTCCCTTTTTGGGACATCCAAGAACAAAGTATTTAAGCCAAGGCCCCGGCGGGAGGAGCCTGCCGGGAAGGCCACCCGAAGAGAGCAAGGCCCCGGCGAGAGGAGCTCACCGGGACGACCGCTCGAAGCACAAGGCCCCGGCAAGAGGAGCTTGCCGGGAAGGCCGACCGAGGCACGACAAGAGACTTGCTGCGACGCGCTCCGCGTCCCGGCAAGGACCGGTGAGCGACAAGCTCCCGGGCGCGACAAGACATCAGCCGCGGCAAGGCGCTCGCCGCGGCAAGTCACCACCCCGCGCCTGCGCTACAGCTCATCCACCCACGGGTCGCTCTGGGGCCGTTCCAGGCGTACGTGGCGAGAGGCTGCGTGGCCAGGGGCATGCGGTGGCGAAGCGACGCTGACAGAGTAGCCATCGTGGCAAACGGTGGCGCTCCTGACGGTCCCCTTTCCTGCACCGTCTGGGCGATGCGGACGGGCATTTAATGCCCTTGTCCCCTGCCGTCAGAGTTAGGTATGATAGCACTGTACAACCACTGTGCAGGCAGCTGTACCCACTACAGCATTCTCCCATTTTTGCCCCCACCTGCGCTGCCACCTGTGGGTAACCCCTTGAGCATATAAAAGGAGGCCCCATGCGCACGTAGGAGGGGAGACCCATCGCTACGCTCTCTCTCGCCAGCAGCTCGCGTGTACTGTAGCACCACACGCTCCCGAGCAAGAACACAATACGATCCACAAAGCAGCAGTAGGGTTTTACACATCCTTGCGGCCCGAAGCTGGGTAAAATCCCTTGTGTGCATCGCCTCGATCCGCTCTTCGCGCGACCTCCGCCCCCCGCCGAACCAAGAAAGGGGCTCGGTCCCATAGGTGTTCGAGGAAGCCGATTTCCCTCGACACCTTTGGCGCGCCAGGTAGGGGAACGGAGTTGTGCGAACCTGATCCGGCATCCGCACAGACTAGATCTCCATCACCTTCATCGACATGCCACCGAAGAAGAAAGCTCCGGAGGTGGCCGGTCCGTCCGCGTCGAACCCACCGCCCTTGGAGCAAACGGGTGGTGGGACGGCACCGGCGGCGGGACGGGCGTCGTCGAGCCAGCTCATGGCGCCACGGCGTCCGAACATGCATCGCGCCCCTCTCAAGAGGCACGGGACCAGCAGCGTCTTGGCGCCCACGGTACCATACGCTCGCTGGACCCAAATCGAGCCGGCGGATCCCAGGGCGCTCAAGGCCAGCACTCACACCAACGTGCTGGCGCGAGCGTGGCGCGGCTGCCTGGTCCGGGTGTTGCTCCTTCTAACGTAGTTAGAAGTTCGAGCACATCCCGCTCCACGCGCCGTTCGCCACCACTGCCCGCCACTCCAGCAGAATCTCTGGCGCGAGCTCAACTGCTCCTAGACTACCCTCCGACGGCGGACAAGCTCGACGACTGGAGGGCCACGATACAGAGCCTCATCGGTTTCGCTAACGGCGATACCCCGCGGCAGCACAGCGCGTCGCAGACGCGGCGGGACGGCCAGGCGAGAACCGATGGCGCCAAGACCGGCAGGGGTGCGACCACCGTGCACTCCCCGCCCCAGAGGCCAAGATCGCCGACTCGCCGGAACCATCACGACAACGACTCCACCGCATCGTCGAATCCGCGAACTCGTCGCGATCAACGCCAAGTTCTTCACGAGCGAGAGCAAGAGGACGCTCGTACTCGCATCGAGCGTCGGAGAGAAGCGCGGCGTCAATCAGACCAGCGCGCTGGGCCCTCTGTCGACATGCATGCACCGGGGGAACCAGGCGACCTGCCGTACGCGGTGGGCTGCCCTGCGTTCACCCGTGAGCTGCGGCAAGTCCAGTGGCCCAGCACGAAGAATTTCAAGCCAGACGTACCAGAGAAGTACGACGGCAAGTCGCATCCGTCGGAGTTCCTCAGCATCTACACCATCGCGGTGCAGGCTGCTGGAGGGCGAGACGACAAGATCCTTGCCAACTACTTCCCGCTGGTACTCAAATCCAACGTCAGATCCTGGCTCATGCACTTGCCGGACAACTCCATAACCTCCTGGACAGACTTGTGCCATCAGTTTGTTGGCGCCTTTATGGGCGGCCACAAACCCCATGGCCAAGCGAGCGACCTTCATCTGCTCGTCCAGAAGGAAGGGGAACAACAGGAAGGGCCGGCCCGGCAAGTGAGGATACCGCCCCGGCAAGGAAGGGCCGGCGGCGGAGCAACAGGAAGAAGAAGAGCCAAGAAGTACTGGTTGTTGAGCAGTCCAGCGATGAAGGCGCCGCCAAGAAGGCCCAGGCTGGTAGCTCCGGCAAGGAGGTTGCCGGATGCGCCAACTGCCAGGCTGTGGCGGTCGCCGACAAGCGGGACGGCACCAGCAAACAGTACTGCAAGATCCACCGCACCAAGGGCCATGACCTCCAGAGCTGCAAGCAGGTCGAGCGGCTCGTCGAGCTGCAAAAGGCCGAGTACAAGCGGCGTGACAGGGAGAGAGCCCGGGGAGGTGGCGGAGGATCAGGTATGAAGCGCCCTGGCCAGGGAGGACGCCGCGACAAGGACAAGCAGCGACAAACGGACAGGCCTCCCCGTGGCCGCGACAAGAGCGAAGACGACGACGAAGACGAAGACATGGATGACGCCGAGACCAGTGAGCAGGAGTTTCAGAAAGCCACAGAGGTCTTGTGCATAGACGGCGGTGCTTCCCTGCATACTTCTCACCGCCAGCTCAAACAGTGGGCCCGGGAAGTTAATGCAGCGGAACCACCCGTCGAGTCGCGCAAGCCTCTGAAATGGTCCAGCACGCCTATCATCTTCGATATTGAGGACCACCCTGACCGCACAACTGCGATCGGGTGCTTGCCGATGTTGGTCTCGCCAACAGTCCGCAACCTCAAGGTCACCAAGATGCTAGTCGACGGCGGGGCCGGCTTGAACCTGATCTCCTCCGCTGTGCTCCGGAAACTCCAAGTCCCCGACAGCGAGCTCGAAGAGACCGGCACGTTCCAAGGAATCAACCCGGGAAGGAGCAAGCCGAAGGGGAAGATAACGTTGCCAGTGACATTTGGCAGCGAGCTGAACTTCAGGACAGAGAGGATCACTTTTGACGTTGCCGATTTTCCGTTGCCCTACAACGGAATTCTCGGCCGTCCAACGCTCGCCAAATTCATGGTGGCCTCTCACTACGCATACAACATGCTCAAGATGCCAGGCCCGATAAGCGTCATCTCTGTCCCTGGCGACAAGAAGGACGCCCTTATCTGTGCCGACAAGATCTACCGGGAAGCAGCAGCTGCAGCGGATCACAAGCCGCTTGCCGCTGAAGCTCCCGGAGGGAAGAAGAAGACTAAGCCCGTCAAGTGCTCTGGCGCCCACTCCGGCAAGCGCACCTCCGGGGAGTGCTGCGCTACCGTCGAGGACGCGCCATTGAGCTCCGCCGACAAGAAGAAGACCAAGCCCGGCGAGTGCTCTGGTACCCACTCCGGCAAGCGCACCTCTTCGGAGTGCTGCGTTGCCGACGAGGACACGCCATCGAGCTCCGCCGGCAAGAGTAAGAAGACGATGGCAGCTCCGCCAACGACCAAGAAGGTGTCCGCCAAGGAGGACGGCACTGGTGGTACCTTCACCATCAGTGCCACGCTCGACCCCAAATAGGAAAGCGCACTCGTTGCTTTCCTGCGGGCGAATGTCGATGTGTTTGCCTGGCAACCATCTGACATCCCCGGCGTTCCCAGGAAAGTGATTGAGCACCACCTCGCCGTCTGTCCTCACGCGCGGCCCGTCAAGCAGAGAGTCAGGAAGCAAGCGGTGGAGCGCCAAGAGTTCATCGCAGAAGAGATCAAGAAGTTGGAAGCGGCAGGCCTCGTCAGAGGTGTGCTCCATCCGACGTGGTTGGCCAATCCTGTTGTCGTGCGCAAAGCGAATGGGAAATGGAGGCTTTGCCTCGACTTCCCTGATGTTAACAAAGCTTGTCCCAAAGATCCCTTTCCATTGCCGCGCATTGACCAGATTGTTGACTCCACGGCCGGATGCAACTTGCTTTCATTTCTTCACGCCTACTCAGGATACCATCAGATCTTCATGGCTGAAGAAGATGAAGAAAAGACCGCGTGCATCACTCCATGTGGCACGTACTGCTTCGTGCGGATGCCTTTCGGACTAAAGAATGCTGGTTCAACATTTGCACGGGTTGTCCACACCGTTTTTGAGCCACAAATCCACAGAAATGTGGAGGCCTACATGGATGACATAGTGGTCAAAAGCAGGGACCGGGCAACCCTGATTCAAGACTTAGAAGAGACCTTTGCGAACCTGCGCAGGATCAGCCTCAAGCTCAACCCCGAGAAGTGCGTGTTCGGAGTCCCTTCCGGCAAGCTTCTCGGGTTCTTCGTGTCTCAGCGAGGAATCGAAGCCAACCCAGACAAGATCAAGGCCATCGAGCAGATTGAAGCACCAACACGTGTCAAGGACGTACGAAGGCTTGCCGGCTGTGTCGCGGCTCTCAGCAGGTTTATTTCCAAGTCTGTAGAACGCGCCCTGCCGTTTTTCAAAATTTTGAAAAAGGCGGGTCCAGTAAAGTGGACTCCGGAAGCGGAGGCTGCGCTGCAGGACTTGAAGAAATACCTGTCCTCCGCTCCAATACTTGTCGCGCCTAAACCACAAGAGAAGTTGCTGCTATACCTGGCGGCAACCAATCAAGTCGTTAGTGCTGCGTTAGTAGCGGAGAGGGAGGCAGATGATGAGCCAGCAACCGCGACAAGCACGTCCAATGACAAGCAGGGGGCTTCCCCGACAAGCTCTGGCCCCGACAAGGATGAATCTGCGCAGGAGCAAGTGGAGATGCTGAAGAAGAAAATGGTGCAGCGCCCAGTTTACTTTGTCAGCTCCCTTTTGCATGGGGCTAGGTCAAGGTACTCTGGTGTACAGAAATTGCTTTTCGGCCTCCTTATGGCCTCGAGAAAGCTGCGCCATTACTTCCGAGCACACGAGATTACAATTGTCACCCGCTTTCCGCTGAAGAGGATACTACAGAATCCAGAAGCAGCAGGCAGGATTGTCGAGTGGGCACTAGAACTGTCGAGCTTCGGTCTCCAGTTCGAGAGCACCTCAACTATCCAGAGCAGAGCATTGGCGGAGTTCATAGCGGAGTGGACACCGACACCAGACGAAGATATCCCAGAGACGAGCATCCCCGCCAAAGAAGCAAGCAAAGAGTGGCTGATGTACTTTGATGGTGCTTTCTCGCTGCAAGGCGCCGGTGCTGGCGCGTTACTTATCGCGTCCACCGGAGAGCACCTCAAGTACGTAGTCCAGATGCACTTCCCCAAGGAACAAGCAACCAACAATACTGCAGAGTATGAAGGTCTGCTCGCCGGTCTCAGGATCGCGGCAGAACTTGGGATCAAGAAGCTCATTGTCAGGGGTGACTCGCAGCTTGTCGTCCGCCAAGTGAACAAAGATTACCAGAGTCCGTTGATGGAAGCGTACGTTGATGAAGTGAGGAAGCTAGAAGAGCGCTTTGACGGCCTGCGAATGGAACACATTCCAAGAGCTGAGAACGACATTGCTGATGGCTTGTCAAAGTGCGCAGCATTCAAGTTACCTATGGAACCAGGAACCTTTGTGCTCAAGCTGACCCAGCCATCCGTAACGCCATCAACCAGACAGAGCAAGAAGAGGAAGTTGGTCTCCGGCGACTATCTTCCGGCAGAGCTCCTCGGAGCCGCCGCCAAGAAGGTCCCTAAGATCGACGCCAAGAGCGCTGAGGAGCCGTCTGCTCCGGAAAACCCCAGGGTTTGTTCCGTAGAAGCAGGCGCCCCCGACAAGTTTTGCTCTGGCAAGCTTGCCGGGGAACGTCAAGCTCCGGCTGAGCCCCAGATCCTCGCCGTTGAAGCGGACGTTCCCGCAGCAGCAGATGTGCCTTCAGTCCTTGTTGTCGAGCCGCAGGCTCCAGCATGGGCGCAGCAGACTGTCCATTTCCTCCAGCACGGAGAACTTCCCGAAGAACAAGAAGAAGCGAAAAGAGTAGCCCGGCGCTCGAGTATGTACCAGTTCGTCGACAACACACTGTATAGAAGAGGGCGCAACGGTGTGAAATTGAAGTGTATTTCCCGGGAAGACGGACATAAGCTGTTGGCAGAGATACATGGAGGCATATGCGGTCACCACATTGGCGCAAGAGCACTTGCCGGCAAAGCGTTCCGGCAAGGTTTCTTCTGGCCGACAGCCCTCCAGGATGCAACTGCACAAGTAACCAAGTGTGAAGCGTGCCAGTTCCATTCCAAGCAGATACACCAGCCAGCTCAAGCTCTCTAGACGATCCCTTTATCCTGGCCATTTTCGGTCTGGGGGCTCGACATCCTCGGCCCCTTACCCCGAGCTGTCGGGGGCTTTGAGTACTTGTACGTCGCAATCGAAAAGTTCACAAAGTGGCCGGAAGTGGAACCAGTGAGGAAGGTGACAGCACAGTCAGCCATCAAGTTCTTTAGGTCAATTGTCTGCCGCTTCGGGATCCCCAACAGGATCATCACCGACAACGGTACACAATTCACGAGCTGCGCCTTCATGCAATACGTCCAAGATCTCGGCGCCAAGGTCTGCTTCGCTTCTGTTGCTCATCCCGGGAGCAACGGTCAAGCTGAAAGGGCCAATGCCGAAGTACTGCGCGGGCTCAAGACCAGAACTTTCGACAGGCTGCACAAGTGCGGAAGAAACTGGATCGAGGAGCTGCCGGTGGCTCTTTGGTCGATCAGAACAACGCCAAATCGAGCCACTGGCCAGACACCATTTGCTCTAGTCTATGGAGCAGAAGCAGTTACCCCCACGGAACTCGTATACGGGTCACCTCGAGTGCTCGCCTATGATGAGCTTGAGCAAGAGCGGCTACGTGACGATGACGCGCTGCTCCTTGAGGAAGATCGTCTTCAGGCTGCTGTGCGAGCCTCTCGCTACCAGCAAGCTTTGCATCGCTACCATAGCCGCAAAGTTAAAGCCAGAAGCTTCGAGGAAGGCGACCTTGTTCTTCGGCGCGCCCCGTCCGCCAAGAATCATAACAAGTTGACGCCAAAGTGGGAAGGCCCTTACCGGGAGAGACGAGTCACGAGGCCCGGCGCTGTCCGCCTCGAGACCGAAGATGGCACTCCGGTGAGCAACTCCTGGAATATTGAGCATCTTCGTAAGTTTTACCCGTAAGGCGCGGTTGTCGGGCCCTGCCCGGCAACCAACCTTTGGTACAAGTCTTGCCGCAGTTGCATGTAATCCTTTGTACAAAGCCAGGCACAGACCCTGAGCAGCAGAAACGAAGCGCTGGCGCCCTAAGTTTTAGCATGCATGCTGAGTCGAGTCTCGTCCTTGGTTAGGGTTGATAGTGCCTAACAGCTGCTAACCCCTAGCTTAGAGGTCGAGTCTGCGTCCTTTTTCGTGTTCCTTTGTTTCCTTTGGTTCGCAGGGTTTTGCATATCCTGGCCAGGCCACTTAAGGACGAAGAAGAGAAGAAGGGCAGGCCAGCATCTGGTCCCCGGCAAGCCAGTGTTGCCGGGGGCTGCAAGTACGAAGATTCGCCCGCGGCAAGCCAAAGTTGCCAGGGGCTGCAATCTCAGATAAGTTTTTACATCCCTTGTCATGCATTCTCTTATGAACTGTGGAATACGAAAACCTTGTTTCCTCCTAAAAGCTACCGTGCTCCCTTAACGACAGGCCCCAGAGCGCGTTCCTGGGGCCCGTTTTGGTACTAGTCACGGTGGCGAACGAGGGGCCCGAACCCACTTCATCCCTTCCTCCGCCAAAGGCGTGAGAGAGGTCGAGTGGCGCGGGAAGACGACAGGGCCTGCCGGGCAAAGAAGTGTCTATCTTAACGATATAAAGGATTCGCTCCTTGGCGTGGGTTTTACCCACGGGACAAATGGCCCGACAAACATCCCCTTTTCATTAAAAACATTCCGCTCAGGTACAGTTCAGAGAGAATGAAAAACATGAAAGATGGGATTACAAGTTATAAACACAGCTAAGGCCCGAGGGCTTACAGATTGAAAAAAGATAAGATGCCCGTAATCCCTTTCTTGTCTCTCTCCTCAGGAGGTAGGACAAGGAGGCGAAAAGGGCAAAAGGGGCGCCTAGGCGAGCTACGGGTGGCAGAAGACACCAACAGAACGCCCCGGGGGCCGGCTGAAAGCTGGATGGTGATGGCGGCGCCGGAAGAAGGGCCTGACAAGGCGGCAGGGCGTCAGCACGCTGTCGAGGGCACCGTGCCCTCGTACTCCGAGTTGACGGCCTTGCCGCCAGCCCTCTTCCTCTTCCGCAGCCTCGCCACGCCAGCCGCCAAGGAGGCGACCCCAGGGAGCTCAAGGAGCCGGCGACACGGATGATGGGGTCGCCGGTGCCACACGGAGCTGCGACCGGCGCCTAGTCGGACCCGTCATCCCAACGACCGCTGCCCTCATCATCGCTGTCGCTCCCCTCCTCGTCACTCTCGCTCGAGGAGGAGCCTTCGCTGTCGGAGGAGCTATCCACGCAGCACCGGGCCCGGGTCCCGAAGTCCCCGAAGGCCTTGACAGAGAGGGGATCGCCCTCCATCAACTTAAAATGGAGGGTGAACCCCTCCATCAAGTTGTGGATATGGGCGAATGTCTTCCACCCTCGGCCAAGATACAACACGCCGGGGGCTGGGGACTCGACGTGGACCCGCGTGCCGCTGATCCCGCAGCCCTTCATGCGCAGCCTTAGCGTCTCGGGTTGCTCCATCTCCATCACGCTTGCGAAGGGAGCCGGGAGACGGAGGCGGCGGCGAGGCGCCCGGCGCAGCCTGACGAAGAACTCGCAAGGATCGTCCCCGAGGTGGACCGCCGCGGGAAGAGGAGCCGCTGGCGGAGGCGAGGCCGGCGCGTCGCCCCGCCCGCCTCTTCCCTGGGCGCCTCGGCCTCGTCCACGCCCTCGTCCATGACCTCGCCCCCTCCCCCTTCCCCTTATGGCTGGCTCCGCCACCGCGGGTGCAGGGGGAGGAGGGGCGCGTTGCCTACCGGCAACCCTCGCCGCCATCGATGAAGGACCAGGATTCCCTTTCTCCATGGCGAATGGAGGGAGGGGATCAGAAGCCGAAGAGAAAGAAAGATGAAGGAGTGCGGACTTCCGTCGCCCCCTCTTGCTCTTTATAAAGAAGCGGGGTGGGGGCTCGGCCGCCCCGCTCAACCAATCAGGACGCAGGAAGGCCAGGCGACTGGGGCCGACCCGCTGCCCCGAACCGCGACGGCCCGGTTTCCTGCCTCCACCAGCCGCAACCCCGGGTGCATGGAAGCCGCGTGGCTTGTGCGCAGGACCGAGGCGACGGATGAGGCGACCTCTCCCCACCCCGTGATCGTGTGGAGCGGGCGCCTCGGAAACCGTGCCTCGGCCCCGTCCAGCGAATGGGCCACGCCTCCACGCCTCCCTCAACTTATGGAGCTAGCGCGGACCATCCCCCTTTATTGCGACGTGACGCATGCCTGCGGGGTTCGGCCCCGCGCACACCCCCCACGTCACGCACGCCTCTCCCCACGATGCCGCGTTCGACCCGTGCCGTTCGGGGAGAACATGGTGGACGCAGAAGCAGATGCAGCGTGACCCAGGCCGCGCATGCCCGTGCACTGTTTTGGGCCTGGCCCAACAGCGCTCGGCACCGTGTATGGCCCAGGCCCGGGGGCTCCTGTCGGTGTACTGAAGTAGGGGTACCTTAGTACCCCGAACTTGTGCACGGGTAGTCGTAGCACCCCGCGGCAAGGCTTGCCGGGCGATCGCCAAGACTCTCCATGGTCCATTTTTGGGCCATCCAAGAACAAAGTATTTAAGCCAAGGCCCCGGCAGGAGGAGCCTGCCGGGAAGGCCACCCGAAGAGAGCAAGGCCCCGGCGAGAGGAGCTCACCGGGACGGCCGCTCGAAGCACAAGGCCCCGGCAAGAGGAGCTTGCCGGGAAGGCCGACCGAGGCACGACAAGAGACTTGCTGCGACGCGCTCCGCGTCCCGGCAAGGACCGGTGAGCGACAAGCTCCCGGGCGCGACAAGACATCAGCCGCGGCAAGGCGCTCGCCGCGGCAAGTCACCACCCCGCGCCTGTGCTCCAGCTCATCCACCCACGGGTCGCTCTGGGGCCGTTCCAGGCGTACGTGGCGAGAGGTTGCGTGGCCAGGGGCATGCGGTGGCGAAGCGACGCTGACAGAGTAGCCATCGTGGCAAACGGTGGCGTTCCTGACGGTCCCCTTTCCTGCACCGTCTGGGCGATGCGGATGGGCATTTAATGCCCTTGTCCCCTGCCGTCAGAGTTAGGTATGATAGCACTGTACAACCACTGTGCAGGCAGCTGTACCCACTACAGCATTCTCCCATTTTTGCCCCCACCTGCGCTGCCACCTGTGGGTAACCCCTTGAGCATATAAAAGGAGGCCCCATGCGCACGTAGGAGGGGAGACCCATCGCTACGCTCTCTCTCGCCAGCAGCTCGCGTGTACTGTAGCACCACACGCTCCCGAGCAAGAACACAATACGATCCACAAAGCAGCAGTAGGGTTTTACACATCCTTGCGGCCCGAAGCTGGGTAAAATCCCTTGTGTGCATCGCCTCGATCCGCTCTTCGCGCGACCTCCGCCCCCCGCCGAACCAAGAAAGGGGCTCGGTCCCATAGGTGTTCGAGGAAGCCGATTTCCCCCGACAATCACCATCCTCATCTCTTTTACGCGGTCCACTCTCCCGCACCCCGCTGTAATCCCTACTTGAACATGGTGCTTTATGCCACATATTATGATCCAATGATGTGTTTCCATCCTATGATGTTTTGAGTATATATCTTTTGTCTTTGGGTTAATTGATGATCTAGATTGGTATGAGTTGTATGTTTTACTTTGGTGCTATCCTATGGTGCCCTCCGTGTCGCGCAAGCGTGAGGGATTCCCACTGTAGGGTGTTGCAATACGTTCATGATTCGCTTATAGTGGGTTGGTGAGTGACTGAAACACAAACCCGAGTAAGAGGGATTGTTGCACATGGGAATAAAGAGGACTTGATGCTTTAATGCTATGGTTGGGTTTTACCTTAATGATCTTTAGTAGTTGTGGATGCTTGCTAGAGTTCCAATCATAAGTCCATATGATCTAAGTAGAGAAAGTATGTTAGCTTATGCCTCTCCCTCATATGAAACTGCAATAGTGATTACCGGTCTTGTTAACAATTGCCTAGGACAATTCCGCACACCGATCCACCATTATTCCACACTCGCTATTTATAATATTTTGTAATATATTCTAACTTTATGATAGCAGCATCTACTTTCATATTTTAGCTCTCCGATACCATACAAAGTTATCCTCTTCATACCCGCAACGTAGTTTTATTTCTCATTTCTAGTTGGAAGCAAACATTCGGTGTACGTAGAGTCGTATCAGTGGCAGATAGGGCTTGAGAGAATATTGATCTTACCTTTAGCTCCTTATGGGTTCGACACTCCATACTTATCACTTCCACCTTTGGAAATTGCTACGATGATTCCCTGCACTTGGGGATTATCACCCGTGCACAAGTAAAGGGGTCAAAAGGAGAGCCCCTACTTTTGTACACCGACAGGAGCCCCCGAGCCTGGGCCACACATAAGCGTGACAAGTTGTTGGGCCAGGCCCAAAATGGTGCGCGGGCAGTCGGGGCAGGATTTTTACCGCAGTAACTCTTCGTCCGCCACGCTTCCCCACGACCCGTGCTGAACGCGCGACGTTGGGGGTTGCGTGTGACTTGGGCGGCATGCGTGGGGCGGTTTACGCACGCATGCATCACATCATGGTAAAGAGGCGGCTCGCGCCTTCCCCATAAAAAGAGGGAGGCGTGGAGGCACGGCTCATTTACTGAATGGGCTGGGGTCGCAGTCTTCGAGGCGTCCACGCCCCATGATCACGGGGCGGGGAACGGTCGTCTCACCCATCTTTTCGGTCCTGCTCGCCCGCCACACGTCCTCCATGCAAGTGGCAGGTGGCGAAGGCGGGAAACCGGGCCATCGCTAATTGGGGCAGCTGGTCGGTCCCGATTCCCTGCGCCTCCGATGGCTGGATTGGCTGAGTGGGGCGGACGAGCCTCGACCCCGCCTCTTTATAAAGAGGGGGAGGGAGGGCTTCATCCCACATTCCTTCTGCCTCCATCCTTTTTCACCTTTGCTTCTTCCCTCCATCTGCCATGGCGAGAGGAGGTGCTGGGCCTTCGACGGTGGCGGCAAGGTTCGCTGCTCGTCAGCGCGTCCCTCCTTCCCATGAGCCCGTGGTGGTAGAGCCAGCCACGAGAGGAAGGGGGAGGGGCGTGGCCAAGGACGCCGCGGCGGCCGGGGGAGAGGAGGACGAGGTGGCGTGGCAGCCGTGACTCTACCAGTGGTGCCCCCTGCGATGGAGGGTCATGTCGGGGACCGGCCCCGCGAATTCTTCATCAGGCTGCGCCGGCCACCGCGTCGTCGTCTCCGTCTTCCCACCCCCTTCGCCCAGGAGATGGAGCTCGATTCGCCCCAGACCCTCAGATTGCACATGAGGGGCTACGGGACTGGCGGCACATGGATCGACGTCGACTTCCCCGCTCCGCATGTCATGTATCTCCGTCGCGGATGGAAGACGTTTGCCTGCATCCATAGCTTGACAGTGGGGCTCTTCCTCTACTTCAAGTTAATGGAGGGCGGCTTGCTCTCCGTCAAGGTCTTCGGAGACCTTGGAACTCGCCTGAAGTGTTGCGTGGGGAGCTCAACAATGAAGATTCCTCCTCAAGCGGGAGTGACGAGCAGGACAGCGACAGCGGCGATGAGGGAGTCGAGCGGCAAGATGCCGACTCCGAATGTCACTGACCGTGCCGCCCCTCCCTCGGCCACGCGCCCTGCCGGGGGCCATCCTCGCCAAGCTCTCCATCAAGGTGCTCCCCGTCGTCTCCTTGGGCGACTGACGTAGGAGGACCGGGGAAGGCTAAGAAGGCGGGTGACGGTCGTCAACTCGGAGTACACGGGCACCAACGCCTTTGTCGCATATTGCCGGCCCGCTGCCTCGTCTTCCAGCTCCTTTCCCGGCACCAAGATGTTCTATTGGTGCCTTCTGCTCCTCGCACCTCGCCTAGGAACCACTTTTGCTCTCTGCCATCTTGCTCCACCTTGTGAGGAGAGGGACAAGAAAGGGATTACGGGCACCTTATTTCTTTTCAGTTTGTGAGCCTGCGGGCACTTGTTAGATTTAAAGCTTGTAATCCCCTTGCTCATGTTTTTCTTTCCGTACGAACTGTACCTGTATGGGACATTTTTAATGAAAAAGGGTGCTTGCCGGGTTCTTTGTGCATGAGCGAGGCCCATGCCAAGGACGAATCCTTGTTATTTTTAAGGTAAACATTGTCGCCCGGCAACAGGCCTTGCCGTTTCCCCCACTACAAAAAAAGACACATCTGTGACATTTTGGGCCGAACGAAAATCTTTTTTGTCATACTTATGACACTTCTATGACGATAATTGTGACAAAACCCGGTATCATCATAGATGTGGTGGGGTCCTACTTCTATGACAAAAAATCATGACAGAAAATGGGCTTTTCGTCCTGGGCGGGCCGGAGACGCAGCTGCATGATATTCTTTGGGTCGTCCATGACGGAAAAAACCGTGGTAGAAGCAAGGGCGAGGAAAATATCGGGGTGTTCCCGGTTACGTGGGTGGTCAGGGCCGAGCGATGCGTGTTTCTCTCATACACGCACGCGCATGGGTGCGAGGTGTTGGGATCTAACTGAACCCGAGCGAGGCGTTGGGCTCTAACTGAACCCGAGCAATTGCACTGTAGGCTACGCGTTACTGAATCCGAGCGATCGATCGATGGTTGTTAAGTGAACCCGATCGAGCGATTCCTTCACTACTGCTGCTAACTGAAGCTGATCGATGCTGCCTCTGGAGGAACAGTGAGCGTTGCTGGGCGGGTTGGATGAACAGTTCCCGGTGGGGGTGGATGAATAGGACCCTGATTGTTTGAGCTGTTTGGGGCTGGATGAACAGAACCCCGTGGAGGGCAGGATGAACAGGACTACCCCGTGGAGGGCAAGATGAAAAGTAGACGATGGAGAGCGGGATGAACATTAGCCCGTGGAGGGGTGGTTGAACAGGAGCCCGTGGAGAGGGTTGGTTGAACAGTAGCCGGTGGAGTAGCGCGCGGTGGAGGCTGGATGAATAGGAGCCCGTGGATGAACACTCGCAGGTGGAGGCTGGAGGAGGTCGACGGTGGATGAACAGTAGCCCGTGGAGGCTGGAGGGGTTGGTGGTGGAGATGAACAGTATCGCGTGGAGTCCCGTTTTGCGGTACGCCACACCCCTCCCGATGAACAGGACCCCCATTTCGACTATAGTGCTCCAACACAAGTCCGTTTCCTCCGTTTTGCGGTACGCCACACACCTCCCGATCAACAGGACCCCCGTTTCGACCGTAGGAGGTCCGTTTCCTCCGTTTTGCGATACGCCAGACCCCTCCCGATGAACAGGATCCCATTTCGAACATGTCCGGTCGAACACAAGGACGTTTCCTCCATTTTGTGGTACGCCAGGCCTCGTTTCCATCGGCTGTTCCGTCCAAGCCGGTTGGCTCCCACGCGTTCCGTTTCCTCCCGATGAACACGACGCATTCCCTTGCCTCCCCATGAACACGAAAACGACGTTGTTTCTTCATTCCGACCCAGCCATGTACACGAGCCCTGGCCATACGTACTCGCGAGTAGGCGTTCGAGATCCCGCCCGTATGTACGTACGTGGCCGTATTTACTTTCTTGCACCCTGGCCGTTGTATGTACGTGTACATGCTATGTGCGCGCCTCTACTACGACATTTGCGCGCCTCTACATCGACCAGTATGTACGTACATGTTCGCGACCAGAATGACAATGCTACATACGCTTTGACCAGGTGGGTCCCGACTATCAGGCACTTCCTTGCATGCAAAGATGTAGCTGGTGGGTCCCAGCAGTCAGGGGGAAATGTTTTTTCGCTAAATACAGTGGCCGTCCGGTGGGTCCCCGCTGTCAGGTGGAGGGATAATTATTTTCCGCATAATAAGGAGGCACTTCCTTGCTGCGGCCGTGGACCCAGCTGTCAGCCTTTCCACGTATAGTCCACGTCCGATGGAAGCCGTTCCTTGACCATGTTGACCACGCCGCGCCGAGAGCACCAGGGCGGCGGATGAAGGCGACGCTAGGAAGGGGACGACGCAGAGCCGGGGAAGACATGGCAGTGGATGCCCACGCGTAGAGGAGTACGAGGGTTCAATGGTTCGCTGCGGTGTGAGGTTGCCGTCGCCGCAGAATAACAGGGGGTGTGGGTGAGTAGAGGGATGACCTGGCCAGCGGTGGGAGTAGTAGGGGGCGGTGAGGCCTCCGCCGCATCACAGCCGGCCACGGGAGGCAGGAGCACGAGGCACAACCGGCACTAGTTTGGGCGGCTGGAGCAAGAAGACCAGAGGTTGAAGAAGCACTACGGCCGTTGGATGGACATCGTACGGTCACTGGAGCTACAATCGTGCATATTGACTAAGTTGAGAAAGCCCTCCGTCCCCGTCAACTTAGTAGGCCCACAAGTCAGCCTGCCACTATACTGGGTCCCAGCTAACAGGGGAAGTATTCATTTTTTTGTGCGTAATAAGCAGGCACTTCCTTGCGTGCAAAGATATAGCTGGTGGGTCCGAGCTGTCAGCGGCGGTAACGATTTTTTCGTGAAATACAGAGACCCTTTCGGTGGGTCCCTGATGTCAGGTGGAGGAATCATTATTTTGCGCGTAATAAGGAGGCATTTCCTTGAGTGTGGCCGTGGACCCAGCTGTCGGCCTCTCCACGTACAGTCCACTTCAGATGCATGTCGGTCGTTGACCACGTTGACCAGGCCGCGCCGAGAGCACCAGGGCAGTGGATGACGGCGAGGCCTAGGAAGGAAACGACATGGAGGCAGGGAAGACTCGGTAGTTGTTTCCCACGCGGAGGGGAGTACGACTGTATGAGGGTTTACTGGTTCGTCTGCCGCCGCCGGAGAATAACAGCAGGTGTGGGTGAGTAGAGGGATGGCTAGGCCAGCGATGGGAGTACGGTGGGGCGGTGAGGCCTGCACGGCAGCACAGCCGGCCGCGGGAAGGAGGGAGCAGGCAGTCCCGCCGACGGCTTGTTTGTGCGTCAACCTTTCTTTTAAGAAAGCCTCAAACGTGTGGAAAATAGCATACAACCCATCTTCCATTATTTCTAATAAATTACAGCCCATTTGCTAATTCTTAAGGTTTTTTTGGAGCCCATATTCTTTTTGTTAGCATTGCATCCCGTATTGTGGCCACGGTTAAAAAATTATACAAAATTTTGCATATTTCGGTGTGGTCCGAACTATTTTTAATCACGAAATTTCAAGTCACATTCAAACTGATTTTAAAAATAAATGTATATCAATATAAAATCCAAAAAATTGTCCATGCATAAAAATTAATGTAATTTAAAATCTTGAAATCAAAAAAAGAAATTTGAAACTAATTGCCGGTTTGATGTGTTTTAAAAATGTACAACTCATTTCGCATTACTGATAGGCCATTTTCTCGGCCAGCCGAATGAAAGCTCTCCTCGTATTGAAAGATTTGTAGCCCAACAGGACTGACAAAGCGACTTGGCAAATCACAAAAACACTGGGCTGTGGCCATGGACCCAGCTGTCAGCCTCTCCATGTACAGTACTCTTCTGATGGAAGTCAGTCGTTGACCACATTGACCACGACGCGCCGAGGGCACCAAGGCGGTGGAAGATGGCGAGGCCTAGGAAGGGGACAACGCGGGGCCGGGGAAGACGCGGTAGTGGATGCCCACGCGGAGAGGAGTACGAGGGTTCACTGGTTCGGCTGTGGTGTGAGGCTGCCATCGCCGCAGGGTCTGGCTAGCGGTGGGAGTAGTAGGGGGCGATGAGGCCTCAACGGCAGCACAGCCGGCTACTGGAGGCAGGAGCAGGCGGTCTCACCGGCGTTGGTTTGGGCGGCTGGTGCAAGAAGAGCAGCGATTGAAGAAGCAGCAGGAACGTTCGGTTCAAATCCAACGGTTACTGCTGCTAGAATCGTTTGTTGACTAAGTTGACAAGCTGTACGTACGCGTCAACTTAGTAGGCCCACAGGTTAGCCTCCCAACCGATGCGCCCCAGATGTGAGTGGGAGGAATCATGTTTTCGCGTAATAAGGAGGCAGTTGATTGCGTGCGGCCAGGGCAGCGGAGGGAGTAGGGTGGGTCGGGGAAGCCTGCGTGGCATCACAGCGGGCCACAAGAGGAGGGAGCAGGCAGTCCCGCCGGCGCTAGTTTAGGCGGCTGGAGCAGGAAGATCAGAGATTGAAGAAGCACGTTGGCCGTTGGATGGACATCCAAAAGTCACTGCTGCTAGAATCGTGTGTTGACTGACAAAGCCTTGCGTAAACAAGTCAACCTCGAAATCTGTGGCGTGTACAGCCTATTTGCTATTGTTTTTATAATTTTTACTCATTTTCTAATTCATATGGAATTTATTGCAGCCCGTTTTCCATTTTTAGAATTGCTGCCCATTTTCTAGTCAGTACCAGGGTCAAAAAATTAACTAAATATGTGGGGAATTTTGAAAACTCGCAATTTTTTGCTGGGGAACAAAATATTCTAAATCCAAAAATTAGTAGCCATACTAAAACAAATTTAAAAATAAATTTGTACTATGTCATGTTAAATCCAATGAAATACGTATAAGATATCAGTGAAGAACAAAAACAAAAAAAGAAACTAATATCCCATTTGCTATAATTTTTTTGGAATTTTCAACCCCTTTTGATATTACTTTCAACAGACACTGACCATACTCTTTGGCCAGGCAGGAATGCATCCCTCCTCGTCTTGAAAGATTTGCAGCCCAGTAAGTCGGAGAAAACAAATAGGCCTAGCTTGGGTATTCTTCAAAAAGAAATACTGGGCTACCTATTTTCCCAAAGAACAAACTAATGGGCTGGTCATGTTGTTAGACGGGCCATAGAGACCACACGACCCAGTTTATAGCCTACTCCTCCAAATTACTACTAAAAAAAGTTGTGCAATTCTGTCATTAAATGACTATACGTTGAAAATGATGTGGGTCCCAGATATCAGCAAGGTGGATTAGAGTAAAAAACGAGGGGTTCATCTGAGTAGTAAAAGAGACGCTTGCTTGTGTTTGGGAGTGGACCTGGTGGGTCCGTACTATCATGCTCACAACTGCAGTCCTCTCCCGATTCACTATGTTGATAGGGACCGTTTCGAAAAAAACTATGTTGACAGAGCCGGACGGCGGCGCCTCGGCGAGCGCACCAAGGCAGAGGATAAAGTGCTATCGCCAATGTGCTGGACTGGGTTGGACATTCTTATTGAAAAATAAAAATGGACCGCATCTATTTACGACATTGACTATGATTTGCATGGGTCCGCTGGTTGCAGGAAGAAAATGCTGGGAGAAAGAAGATTGGTCGCTATCTTTGCCGAAGAATAACATCGACTGAATGTAACGACACTATCATAGGAAATAATATCCTCCTGTTAAATCGTGAATTTAAAGAACTGGTGCATGAGCATTTAGCTTTATTTATTTATTTTCTTATTTATGTTTAGGGGACCATGAGCATGTACCTGGGCCGGATTCATGTGAGAGCCTCCCTTCCAGTTAATTATGGGCTTCTCTATTGGGCCTTCATCAGTGGGCAGCATGTTATCAACAAGTGGAAAATGTGTTCCGTACGAAAAATAGTATGCGCTACATACAGTACGGGGCACTAAAGGATCGAACCGTGCAACAACTTCCAAAACATTGTGTTTGTCGTTCTAACAACACATTTATTCAACCAACAGACGAAATATACTACTGATTGTACATTGAAAACAGCAGCAGCAGCAACCAGGGCTGGGGGTGCAACAGAAGCAGTAAGCAGGCCAGAAGAGTGAAGACGCAGCTCTCCCTTCCAAACCAAACATCAGCCATCATTACAAAAGGGCTACCAAAAAAGAACAAGTGTATGCATCAAACTAAATAAAGATCCTACTACACCAAGTGTACGCATCTAACTAACTGGCTCAGTTAGACGTTACTATTTATTAAGATGTGGAGATTGGCTGGCGGCTTGAACCAGATGGGTGCCTCACGGGGGAAACTCCAGCCAGCAGGTCAAAGTCTGATACTTGCGACCCTCTCTCCTACTTTGGGCTGCAGAGCGTGGCGGCACATATTAGGGTATGGTGCATGCAGAGATGCATGGTATGTTGTGTACACACAGTTTTGCCTGATGAACGAAACCGCGCTGCCATCTTTATCCTTGTCGTCGGTTATCTCCTGGTTAATCGGATAATTCAGCCCGACAAACAAAGAGCGTGTACCAAGGCTACTTACCAACCTCTAGTAAAAAATTCCTGAAGGCCCATAAAAGCTGGGATCCTGCTCAAAGACCTTGCAGTGACTGTGATTGTATTTCGTGAAACAACACGTCCGGTATGTGCGAATGATTATCAATCGTTCGTCATCGTCTAATCGAGACAGGAACCACCTGCAACTGCCATGCCGCTTTTCTTTGAAAGGTTCTGGGATTAGGAAGGGTAGGGAACGAGGCGGCCTACAATATCATATCAAGTTGGAGTCAAATAACCCTAAAAAAAGTTGGAGTCAAATAAAAAAAGGGCTCTTGATGTAGTTGATCTTAAGAACAGCATGTTATGAGCATGAATATTTTTTCAGTAAATGTTGACAGCAATATAAGCAAGCCATCATGATATCATAGGAAAGTAACATACTACTGTAATAGCCGTTTGTAGCGATGACTGGAGTAGGCCAGCAATACGTCCAGCCATAGATGGAGTCGACAGTGTAAATGAAGCCCTTGTGTTCAATGGCATCAGTGAACCATGGAGGATGTATGATCCTGCGATGGACGTGCAGATTTACCCACTTACAGCAGTGACCTGTCAGATAGGCGAGACCGCGGTTGAAGAACGCAATTATCCTGAAGTCTTTATAATTCACAGATCTTGTGGGCACTTGGCAGATTACAACCTTGAGCAAATCAAACTTTGTATCATGTTGGCTACTATAAGATTCTGAGTATTTTGGGTCGCGTGCCAAAGCAGTGCAGTTTTAATCGAAGGAAGGGGGATCAATCGCCAGGTGTAGACCTCCACGAGCATCCAGCTGCCGCCACCATCGACAAGCGCCATCCAAGACGTGTTCATGCCGACCCAGTACATACCATTAATGTAGTTGAGGGTGACGGGGATCGGATCGCAGTCAAGGGGGTTGATGCTCGCCATCCTACGATCGTTATGCTGCGTGACACGCCGTTTCTGAAGATTAGGCGGCATCAACAAGGAAGGAGTTGGCTTAAAAAGCTCCGGCCTGAGGGCGTTGAGTAAATGGTACAGCCCCGCTGAGAACGCGGCGAGCGGCATGGTACTGAGATTGTCCACACGCGAAACAATGAGCTTGATTACCTCTATGGGGAGCGAATTCCAGCCACTCTTTCGGCGAACACTGCTTAGTTCTACCATTGTTAGTGCTTGGGTTTCGGACGAGGGGGGAGGCGCCTTAGCGGGGATGGAAAGAGCGGACAAAGATGGAGAAGCAAATATGTGCCGCGGGAAGTGGACAGGTGATGATGACTACAGCATGCCGCTTGACTTACGAGACACATACCAGTAGCGTAGGGTCATATAGAAGTCAGACAACTTGCTTGAGTGATCACAGTACTGGTACTCCCTACAGTACCTGCTACTATGCCTTAACTTGCTTGAGTAGAGTAGTAGTGGAGTAGGACTACGAACCAGAGGAGTAGTATGTTCTACTACTCCAGCCCGCTCTACTACTAGCACCGGAGGAGTAGTATGTTCTAATCTAAAATAGTTACAAACTTCAATGCCCGAGCGTGGAACGACTACGAACCGCCATCGGTGCTAACTCCAATCCTGCAAGTCATGGATTTGTTTCTTTTTAACTTTTTGTACGAATCTGTAGCCAGCCTACAAGTCATGTACACTGTACTGACAGTGGAACCCACAGAGTACTTAGAATACAAGATTAAGGATGCAATTAACTTTTTATAGAGGGACAATCATACACGCAATTAACTCAAATGTATTGGACGTGACTCTATTATTCTCCAACGGCAACCGACAAATTTCCTCCCGCGGGCTGGAGTAGGTTTCTTGGTTTGCATGCGGGTTTAACGGAGGGGTTTGATGGAGGCGAGGAGGTGTGTTCAGTCGGGCGTGTAGTGGACGGTGCAGTACTATTCGATTTGACAACTACAACTAGTATATTATAAAAAAACAAAGAAGAGTAGTAGAGATAGAGATAAGAATAAAGACTAGGGAGGAGCACCATCTACTACTTCGTGGGCTACTCCTGCGCATCATTCGGCGGCCGCAACGTCCCCTACAGCCACTCCCTCCTGCGCTCCATTTGGCGGCGCTGTTGAAATTTGGGGAGCGCACTCTCGCGACTGCTAGCAGCGACGACTTCACCGTCGACGACTTCTTCCCCGACCTCGACAACCTCTTCCTCAACAACATGGGAGACAACCTCAACGCCAATGGTGCTGCTCCCGTTGCACCGTATGTGTTTCTGTCCTTCCTGTTCGAAATCGTGGTATAATTCATGTTTCTAGTCTGTGTCCTAGATTCGATCTGTTCATCTACTTTGCTAGTCCGCATGATTATTTTAATCTCTGTTATAGCCGTCATGATTTATTTTGTGCTTATTCGGACTAAATATCGTAGTAACTCCGATCCTGCAAGTCATGGATTTGTTTCTTTTTAACTTTTTGTACGAATCTGTAGCCAGCCTGCAAGTCATGTACACTGTACTGACGGTGGAACCCATAGAGTACTTAGAATACAAGATTAAGGATGCAATTAACTTTTTATAGAGGGACAATCATACACGCAATTAACTCAAATGGATTGGACGTGACTCTATTGTTCTCCAACGATAACCGACAAATTTCCTCCCGCGGGCGGAGTAGGTTTCTTGGTTTGCATGCGGGTTTGACGGAGGAGTTTGATGGAGGCGAGGAGGCGTGTTCAGCCGGGCGTGCAGTGGACGGTGCGGTACTATTCGATTTGACAACTACAACTAGTATATTATAAAAAACAAAGAAGAGTAGTAGAGATAGAGATAAGAATAGAGACTAGGGAGGAGCACCATCTACTGCTTCATGGGCTACTCTTGCGCATCATTCGGCGGCCGCAACGTCCCCTACAGCCACTCCCTCCTGTGCTCCATTCTGCGGGCGCTGTTGAAATTTGGGGAGCGCACTCTCGCGACTGCTAGCAGCGACGACTTCACCGACGACGACTTCTTCCCCGACCTCGGCAACCTCTTCATCACCGACATGGGCGACAACCTCAACGCCAATGGTGCTGCTGCCGTTGCACCGTATATGTTTCTGTCCTTCCTGTTCGAAATCGTGGTAGAATTCATGTTTCTAGTCTGTGTCCTAGATTCGATCTGTTCATCTACTATGCTAGTCCGCATGATCAGTTTAATCTCTGTTATAGCCTTCATGATTTATTTTGTGCTTATTCGGACTAAATCTCGTAGTAACTTGCTCATATATTCAACTAGCAGAACATCCCTTATAGCCACTCCCGTTTCATGGACGGCCTGGTCGATGCCTCCAAGGAGCCATTCGTCTACTGCTATGAGTGTCAGTGCCATTCTGGGGCTCGCGGGCGGACATCGTGCATCACCTGACGCAGGCGTGCGGCAATCACTACTAGCCCTTGGCAAAGAACATCAAGTATGAGACGTGCTAGCCGTTCACCGTGCGGGAGTCGCTAGAGGATCAGCGCCGCCTGCTAGTCTCGGAGGAGGACGGCAGCGTCTTCCTCTTGATCATGGCCACCGGTGAGGCCCGCGCAGGCCACCACCACATCTCTGTAGTGTGCATCAGGGGCGACGCCGCTGACGCTGACACTGACACGAGGCCAATGTATGGGTGCATGCTCACTATTACTACCCCTCGGAGATCTGTGGGCGGCGACACTGGCTACGCCAAGCATACTTGGACTCTGCTGAGCTGGGACTTTCCCACCGATGTGGACATGGAAGACGCACGGTGTTATTTGACCCCCAACAATGTGCACGGAGACTGCAAGGAGGTTCACCTGGACATCTGCATATTCAAGTTAAAATTTGATCATTAGTCTTCGCTCAATGTAATCCGTTGTCTAGGCATGTGGAGACTTCCATGCATAATCTTGCTCTACTGGAGTATCGCGCATGAATAAAAGTGTATCCATTTATGGTTTAGTATAGAATCTTCCATGTATGAATTTTTACTACAGTACTGGTGAAAGACTTATGATGAACCATTTCTTACATAACCTCTGCCCCCTTCCAAGTCATCCTGATTTAATCCCTCTGTCTAGGTGTATAAGGGCATGGTTAATACTTAAATAGTATATCCAACTATTGACTATAAGAAAGTGCCATGTCATCTGTAGCCAACATGTATAACAATGGATACTTAAAAACTAATTCTTGAAGATCATTTCCTGCAAAGCACAATAAGAGTTATTTCTTCACAAGTTTTGGATGCAAGTTGAACAGTTGAACGCTTTTGTTTGCAAAAGATACTTTTTTATCTATTTCACCCGGATGTTGGTGAGCTCTAGAGATGAAATAATATCCGAACAAACCTATCGATACCCGTTACACATGAGATGACCCCCACATCCTTTTTCAAAATAAACAACTCCCCGATCAATGCATTTCTCTCTTCCGTGCAATGCACGGGCACCTTACTATAGAATAGTATGACCAAAAATTAAACTAACATTATATATAGTATGATCGATGATGCATGTCACCTAAAATTATATCATTGAATACTATGTTCAAATACGAATCCAACGATATTGTTTTTGTTGACATGCACTAACATTTTGTCAGTTAAATCTTCAGTCAAATTCAATGGGGGATAAACCACGACTGATGTAGTAGTACTAGTGTAGAGGGCGGCGCTGCACGGGAGTCTCACCTCTCACCCCTCTCGTGGCGCGGCAGTAAAGCCGTCATATCACAAAACCCAACCACTCCCAGTAATAAGTGGCCTAGTAAAATCAACGACAAGCAACCATCACATCCCTCCGTCTTTTTTGCATTTCATCTCTCTGGATTTACTTTCTCCGGTTCATCTCGCACACTTGATCCCTAGCTACTACTCCTAGTATCCCTAGCTACTACTCCTAGGGCCAGTTCTTTTGGCGGCTTCCCCAGCTTTTCCCATAAGACTAGTCACAGTGGTGAGTAACATTAAGGCGCCTCACTCATTTATTTGGGCTTGTAAACTACTACTAGTAGTACCTCTGTCCTGGTTTATTCCTCACCATTGTAATTTGTGCCAAATTTTGACCAAAGATTTAACTGATAAAATGTTAGTGCATGTGACATGCACTAACATTTCATTAGTTAAATTTATGATCAAAAATAGACATAGATTACAATGGGGACCAATAAACCAGGACGGAGGTAGTAGTTATGGGAGTACTAATCTAGAAGCCTAAAAGAACTGGCCCCTGGTACTCCTACTAGTAGTAGTACACAAGTTGGAATTCCAATTGCACGGCACAACTTGTTAGGCAAAAAATTCAATACAGGGTGTAGGAAGCGGTTTGGGAATTTGCATGCCTTTCCAACCAGTGAGATACTCCGTACAAAGTACGACAGAGAAATAACCATAGAGAAGGAAGCTAAAAGTAAACAATCAAACGAGCATTTTTGCATTTGTTTTGTATTGAATCGTTTCACAAGCTTGACTAGTGATGTTTTTCTACTTTTACAAAAAGCGCATCTTAATGTTAAAACGTGCATTTGCACGTACATAAGTAATAGTAGTACTCCCTCCATCTAGGTGTATAAGTCTTCTTTCCTTCTTGGTCACAGTGCACAACCAAAGATGACTTATTGACCTGGACGGAGGGAGTAGCACAGTCTGCAAGCATATATCAAGAGAGACGTGTAGTGCGATAGTATATAGTAAAGTTTGTGCTATATGCACGTACTTGCAAAATACGTACGAATACACAAGGTTTCCAAACTTTCCCTTTTACATACTTAATTAAGGACGCTAAAAATTCCTGAACGTTCGGGATTTATCATTTGCGTCCAAAAACTAATGAGATCGCCTTACGAAACAAAAATTATACTCCTCCTAAAAGCCACGGCGCTCGCAGGAGCGCTTGCGGCGCGCCACGAGTGCCCTGGTGCGCGGCCGTTTCCCAGCGCACCGACACAACGCCTCTTCCTCAGCCTTGCAACTTGGGATGTGCTAATTGGCGGCTTGCTGGCGGGCGAGCGCGATCTCACCGGTGTGGTGATCCGGCGCCAACAGGTACTCCTCCTTGCTGGAAGCGTGCACGCGGTCCACGTACCGCTAAGCGTAGATGAGGCGCTTTGGCCCGACTGCACTCAGGGCGTCGGCACGGGCATCCTCCGCCACCCTCACAGCCCTCGCACGAGCCTTCTGCCAAAGAGCCAATTGCCTGACTCTCTTGGACGCGACATAGGCCTCCCAGGCAGCTTGTTCCGTGGTGCGCTTCTCTTCCTCGGCCTTCTTTTCCGCCTCTATTTTGGCGCACTCTGCTGGAGGCAAAGCCTCCCACAAGGCGACATCCATTTCTTTCCAAAGCTCCTCAAGGCTAGGGGGCTCGGTGGGAGGCGCGGCGTTCTCCTCGTAGCGGGGAGCCGACGCGTCATCCGACGCGCGTGCTGGCGAGATTGGGAACGCCAACGCGTCCACCTCGACGCATCGCGGCGAGGAGCGGAACACCGACGCGTCCTCCTCGACTAGTGGCGGCGAGGAACGGAACGGCGACGCGTCGCGTCACGGCGAGGAGCGGAACACCGACGCGTCCCCCTCGACTAGTGGCGGCGAGGAACGGGACGGCGACACGTCGCGTCGCGGCGAGGAGCGGAACGCCGACACGTCCTCCTCGACTAGTGGTGGCGAGGAACGGAATGGCGACACGTGACCATTCGCACGGTGCAGCGAGGGGCGCCTAGGGCTTGGGAGGGGCGATGCCATGGTGGTCGACGTGAGAGGGAGGGGGAGGAGATAGCGATGAACGTGAACGTGAGGGGTAGGAGATAGCGATGTCGTGGGAGGTGTAGTATTTATAGCGAGCAATGGCACACCTACGAAAGATATGGACTGAGCTGCACTGATTTAACTGCAGGTCCAGTTGTGTCACTGACATGTGGGCCAGACTCCTGTTGGGCCCATATTTCATTGACCCAATGCACCTGCAGTTAAGTAACAGCTACGTGGGCATATTTGTTGGAGTAAATTACGGGGGAGGGAAGGCGTGGAAATATTTTTGGTCACAACGGATTGGACGAGCGCGGGGGGAGGAGAGTCATGCATGCAGATTTTTTCCACATGGGGTGGAGTGGTGGGACCGCCAGAGGGAGAAGGAGAGTCTGGCAGGCATAATTTTTTCCACACATGGAGAGGAAAAGATTTGGAGACGAACGGGCTTCCTGCAGGTATGGGGAACGGTGCATAATAAATCTTATCTTGCATGCCGGGCTAAGTATAGTCTCAAGTCATTAAAAACATACACACCCCACACATGTTCATATTTCAAGGTGCACTAAATTATTGCATGCGATGATTAAGGCTGGTCATAATGGTGGTATCTTAGCTGGTATCATGCACACAGGTGTTAGAGTAACTAGTGGCAAAGAATTAAAGAAGAGAGGGGGGTTAGAGTAACTAGTGTTCATGCATGCATTGGTAAACATTTTTTTGTGAAGAACTACAAAAACTATTCCACCGCCTCTATCTTGCTAAGAGTAGGTCAAATTTTTGAATCGATCCCTTTAAACTAGAAGGGAGGTAGTAGTACTCTAATAGCTAACCTTGGCCCTGTTTGGATCCATGTGTTAGAGTTAGTTTAGGTTAGTTAGAACTCAACTAACCCAAAAAAATCTAACCCACCCAAGAGGTGCTTTATACTACTCATTATGATCAGTATTGTAGATATTGATATTTTTAGTATAAATGGTTGACGGAAGTAAAAAGGACCAGAGGGAGTATCATGCATGCAGAGTACGCAAAAAAATTGCTGATTTATAGCCGGTCAAAGTCTCAAAGGGCACGACCGCGCGAGGGAGGCGAAGGTCGTGGGAGGCGCGACGGTTGACGGAATTAATTGAAGTTACACACAAGCCGACATGGCGTGCGAACAGGCAGAAGCTATACCGTCAGGCCTATGATATGGGTCTAGTGGACATGACATCTAGTGGGCCCCGCATAGTTCTCGAGAACTCTTTGGGGGCTTGCAGCCGTTTATCCACCGGGCAAGCCAGCAACCCCACGACGTTCGCACGCCCTACTCGTCCCCGTCTTCTACTAGTACAGTACCTTACAACAGCTCGCGCCCAGTCGTCCCGTCCTTCCACATTACGGCAGTTCCAATAATCCTAACTGTCCTCCCAAATCCATGATTGGCGGTGAGTACAATGTTAGAACCATCACCGGCGATGAGTTCGACATCATCTACACCCGTTCTTCCGCAACGGTGAAAGAATGCCTTGCTCGCTTCAAACGCATGTTTGAAAACTCAAATGACGAGTGGGTCGCTGGGCTAGATGTTGAGTACACCACAGTCCTGGGAAGCTAGAAGAAACTAAAGGAGGCAGAGAAGAAGAAGCCCGCCGTGATCCAGGTTTGCGTGCATGACTTATGCTTGGTCTACCACATATGCCATTCCGACGTTGAGTGCGACTAATTTAAGAAGTTCCTCAAGGGCGGCCGAGTCAAATTCGTTACTGTAGACTTTAGGAACGACAAGGAAATCCTGGGTCGGATAGGCCTCGCTGTAGGCGAGCCCTTCGACCTCCAGAAGGAAGGGCTGGTGTCCTCCTCTCAGCCTTAAATGCTGACCCTGGCAGCAACCATGATTGATCGTTCGTACGCTAAACTGAAGAAACCTCATCACGAGTTTCATCATGCATGGGAGTCGAAGACATTAGATGAAGATCACATCCTGTACGCAACAATGGATGCCTACCTTTGTTTAAATATCTACAAGGTTTGGATGAAGAAGCAGAGCCCAGTGTCTGGTTCAAGCAATGAAGCGTCGACGAAGAGGAAGAGGGACGAGGACGAAGTCGAGGACGTGGACTCGGACTCCGAGTAGGTGGCAGTGCCGTCACTCATGCTGGTTCTACTGCAGTGTCAAGCGGACTAGCTGCTTAGTTTATTTTCAAGGGTGTGTTGTGCTGAGGCCCCAGCAGAACTATGCTTATGTTCTTTATCGTTATTTGAACTCTTTATTACATACAGTAGTACTAGTACTATGTCTTACTATTGTTCTTATTGCAGTTGGTACTACTGCTCGTATCTTCGTGTTCCTACTATAGTTAATACGTTCGTACTAGTAGTATAATTTGGGTCAGTCGATTTGTGAAAGAAGTTCGATGGAGTGAAGGAAGAAGACGACAGGGTGCCCATGATCTATCTTATGAGTGTTGGGTGTGGAATGCAGTTCGCCGGAAAAAAATGGATCATGCCCGGGGTTAAACGGATGGCGGGGGTGATACGTCTCCAACGTATCTATAATTTTTTATTGTTCCATGCTATTATATTATCTGTTTTGGATGTTTATGGGCTTTATTATTAACTTTTATATTATTTTTGGGACTAACATATTGACCCAGAGCCCAGTGCCAAGTCCTATTTTTTCTCTTGTTTCGGTGTTTCGAAGAAAAGGAATATCAAACGGATTCGAAATGGAATGAAACCTTCTGGAGAAGTTATTTTTGGAAGGAAAGCAACCTGGTAGACTTGGAGTGCACGTCAGGAAAGAAACGAGGGAGCCACGAGGTAGGGCGCGCCCTCCACCCTCGTGGGCCCCTTGTGGCTCCCCTGACGTACTTCTTTCACCTATATATATCCATATACCCTAGAATGATCGGATAACATAATAGATCGGGAGTTCCGCCACCGCAAGCCTCTGTAGCCACCAAAAAACCTCTTGGGACCCTGTTCTGGCACCCTGCCGGAGGGGGTAACCCTCACCGATGGCCATCTTCATCATCCCTGCGCTCTCCATGACGAGGAGGGAGTAGTTCACCCTGGGGACTAAGGGTATGTACCAGTAGCTATGTGTTTAATCTCTCTCCCTCTCTCTCGTGTTCTTGATTTGGCACGATCTTGATGTATCGCGATCTTTGCTATTGTAGTTGGATCTTATGTTTCTTCTCCCCTCTAGTCTCTTGTAATGGATTGAGTTTTCCCTCTGAAGATATCTTATCGGATTGAGTCTTTAATGATTTGAGAACACTTGATGTATGTCTTGCCGTGCGTATCTGTGGTGACAATGGGATATCACGTGATTCACTTGATGTATGTTTTGGTGATCAACTTGCGGGTTCCGCCCATGAACTTATGCATAGGGGTTGGCACACGTTTTCGTCTTGACTCTCCGGTAGAAACTATGGGGCACTCTTTGAGGTTCTATGTGTTGGTTGAATAGATGAATCTGAGATTGTGTGACGCATATCGTATAATCATACCCACGGATACTTGAGGTGACATTGGAGTATCTAGGTGACATTACGGTTTTGGTTGATTTGTGTCTTAAGGTGTTATTCTAGTACGAACTCTAGGGTTGTTTGTGACACTTATAGGAATAGCCCAACGGATTGATTGGAAAGAATAACTTTGAGGTGGTTTCGTACCCTACCATAATCTCTTCGTTTGTTCTCCTCTATTAGTGACTTTGGAGTGACTCTTTGTTGCATCTTGAGGGATATTTATATGATCCAATTATGTTATTATTGTTGAGAGAACTTGCACTAGTGAAAGTATGAACCCTAGGCCTTGTTTCAACGCATTGCAATACCGTTTACGCTCACTTTTACCACTTGTTACCTTGCTGTTTTTATATTTTCAGATTACAAAAAGCTATATCTACCATCCATATTGCACTTGTATCACCATCTCTTCGCCGAACTAGTGCACCCATACAATTTATCATTGTATTGGGTGTGTTGGGGACACAAGAGACTCTTTGATATTTGGTTGCAGGGTTGCTTGAGAGAGACCATCTTCATCCTACGCCTCCCACAGATTGATAAACCTTAGTTCATCCACTTGAGGGAAATTTGCTACTGTCCTACAAACCTCTACACTTGGAGGCCCAACAACGTCTACAAGAAGAAGGTTGCGTAGTAGACATCAGGGGGTGGGGGGAGCATGGCGGTGGCAGGCGGTTCAGGGGAGGGCGCGGCGGCGGTAGGCGGTTAGGCATGTGGCGGGCTGAGAAGATGAACCGTGCTTCTATTTCGGAGGTTGAAGAAGCCCTTCTAGCCATCCATGTTGCATCAAAGGGCTCACAAGAGTTGACAGACCCAAATTGCTCCTTCAGATTGCAGGATCCACGTGGCATTCAAGGTCTCGAAGGTAGATTCTGCGTCCGCACCCGGTTTGCGGGCTCGACCCGCACACGACCGGCTTCCGCTGCGACAGCCACCATGCACGCCTCCTCCGCGCGGGCAGAGATGACAATGGCACGCTAGTTCCTTCTCGCCGGCGTGCTGGAGCACGCGCTCGTCCTCCTCTTCATACGCTGCGTGCATAGACGCGGCTCCACCAGCTGCTCGCATGCTTGGCAGCACGGCGGCATCACGAGGAGGGACTGCAGACGACGTGAGCGGGCGAGCCTTCGGCTTGGCGGTGATGGGCGAGAAATTGTTGGCCTAAGCAGGCGGGCGCCAGCATGCGCAATGGTGGCGGTAGCATATTGATGAGTGCGCGTATGGGAGCTCAGTTTAGTTTTATATAGGGTTGGTCAAACTTAAAATAAAACCGTACTAGTACACGTAAACATTAGACTTAGGCAACGCTTTTATTAGTTACCACAACCACGATACGGAATCCTCTGGAAGCGCGTGAACCGCGGCCGCACGGTCGATCGAACGGTGCGTCACCGTGTCGCGCTCGAAGGACATCCACCGAACCTTTTTTGTGTGTGAAAACAATCCCCGAATATTACTCAACTTTTTTTTCACGAAAAGTTCTTGACGCTACAATATTTCCATATATTTGAATTTAGCTCCAGTTCGTGTTTATTTGGATTTGGACGTTTTAGGTGCGCCCTAGTTTTTTTTAATACTGATTTTGGGGTTGTTTGGTTCCCAGGCACCGTTTGCCAAGCCAAAATTTGGCAGCCACAGTTTAGTTTGCATGTGTTTGGTTTTTGCCACACTTTGGCTTGCCACACTTTATTGCCCCTATGGCCCACTTGTCATAGAGACAATGTTGCGACACTTGCCTAAGGTTAGTTCTTCAAAATGAGAGCCACAAGTTGGCAAGCCTAAGGGAATCGTGCCAGATTTTTTGAGTGTATGTAATGTGGGACCCTAATGTGGCTTGCCTAAGGTGTATCTTGAACCAAACACCCACCTAAGTTGGTCAAACTTGCCTAACCTTAGGTGTGGCAACCTTAGGCAAACTTACGGGCTCTTTGGTTTTAGGCCTAGGAATGCCACATTTTGCCACACAATTTATGTCCCACTTGCCTAAGGTTAGTTCTTTAAAATGTTGTTTGGTTTGTGACTAACTTTGCCAAAGGTTGCCACACCTAAGGTTAGGCAAGTTTGACTAACTTAGGTGAGTGTTTGGTTCAAGCCATACCTTAGGCAAGCCACACTTGAGCCCCACATGGCATACACACAAAAAGTGTGGCAAGATTCCCTTAGGCTTGCCAACTTGTGGCTCTCATTTTAATGAACTAAGCTTAGGCAAGGTTGGCAAAAATGTGTGGCAAAGTGTGGCAATGCTAGGCCTAGAACCAAACAACAGCCACAAGTTGGCAAGCCTAAGGGAATCTTGCCACACTTTGTGAGTTATGTCATGCGGGGCCCTAGTGTGGCAAAAAGTATATTGCCTAAGGTAAGGCTTGAACCAAACACCCTCCTAAATTGGTCAAAGTTGCTTAACCTTAGGGGTGGCAAGATGTGGCAACCATAGTCACAAACCAAATAGCCCCTTAGTCTCAAACCAAATAGCCCCTGTGTGTGTGACTGAGAGAGAACGTGTGTATGTGTCCATATGTGTGTTGTGGCGGAAGGGCAATGTGGAGACGGTGTGCGTGTGATAGAGACATAGAGAGGTGTGAATCTGCAAATGATCATGCATGAGTGAGACATAGACAGATGCCGATACGTCGTGTATACATGAGAGAACGGTCTTCTATTTTACTTGTGTGTGTGTGTGAGAGAGAGAGGAGCATTCGTAACACAACAACCATCTCTCTCGATTCGTCTATCCCTCGCACAATCCAAACTAACCCATATGATTCTATGATTTTAGTTCATAGAATCTACGTTTCTACGATCCTGATAGTGAAGATTCTACGATTTGCGATCCTACCATCGGAGCTCCGATCCGATTCAAAATCGCGATTCTGACAACCTTGTTCTCGTCCACATACATACAATCTTTCCCGCCCTATCTGCTCCATCTTCGCAAGCTCTCTCTACACGTTTCATTCACACATTGGGATATGTTCAAAATGTTGCTTTTATAATGGTTGATGTAGAGTTATTGTTGGTTTTGTTGCATCCTGCAAAGTAATAACTATGAAATGCATTTTGATTGTCATTTGACTGGGACTATGCGAGTTTGAACATGTTGTGAAGTACTATAGACCTCGTATACATCTTGGAATTCGACAATGATTGTAACTATTGAATTGTATAGACCACTACATTCGAAGTCAGTAGCCTAATATATTTTTTCACAATTTCAACAAATGATTAATTCACTACATACTAAGAAAACAAATGTGTACACCCTCCGTTTTTATTTAAGTCTGCGTATTAGCATTGGTCAAAGTCAAGTTTTGTAAACTCTCAGAAAGTTTATAACAAAAAATATTAACATATACAATAATAAATAAATACCATTAGATTCATTATTGAATGTACTTTCACATCATACATATTTTTTATGGTAAATGTTTATATTTTTCTATAAACTTGGTCAAACTTTAGGAAGTTTGACTTCGGTCAAACCTAATATGCAGGGTTTACTAGTACTACTCGTTAGTTGCTTAGCCGAATCACCCAACACGTCACACGGGGAGTTCAGTGTCACAATATTTTGAGGTCGGCGGGAAAATCTCCTGCGACCCTGATTCGAGCAGTTGGAAGTTACCATCATAGCCTGCGGAACAGGCCTACGGATGACGGTTGGTAGGGGGCTGTTTTTGTAACT
Organism: Aegilops umbellulata; assembly: GCA_032464435.1. Classification (NCBI taxonomy): domain Eukaryota; kingdom Viridiplantae; phylum Streptophyta; class Magnoliopsida; order Poales; family Poaceae; genus Aegilops; species Aegilops umbellulata. Next base: position 243,016,905 of record CP136057.1, read on the forward strand.
TCAGGTTCACCCTACCCAGCCAACCACACCCCGGCACCCAGAGTAGTACACCTGAATACTCCCCATTTTCTATCCCCACCGCAAAATAGACTTCTCCACGGCACCGTAGCCTTTGTGCTCCTCCCCTACTACATCGGCGCACTCGTCCACCGCAGCGCATCTGCCTCATCGATGACCTCGTACGCCACACTGGAGCCAGTCCAGCGTCATCGTCGTACACGGAGCCTCTTTCCCGGCACCGTATTCCACGGTCTCGGATCTGCTTACCGGAAGCCGATGCCAAGCGCAGAAGCACCACCGTCTTGGACAATGAACTAACTCATGTTGCCGACCATCACTCACAGAGGCCGCCGCGACCATCGTTCTCCTCCTCGATTGGTAATGTGTGTATTGAATCACTTAGCAGTACATGTGTTGTTCCAATTTTGTTCATACCTACCCTTCAAATTTACTGGGTGCTATTGTTCCCGTAAAAGTAATTGGTTATAGCCTCCATTGTCCTACAGAATATCAGCTTGTAATTATGCGTCGCTCCTGTATCGCGTTGTGCTTGGGTAGGTATTTCATCTGCAACCAGTAGTGTGGCAAATGATGGATAGTTTTTCAGAACTAGCAAGATGCCCATGCATTGCACGCATCAAGATGCATTTGTATGAGTAGTTTATCTTGTGGGAGAAAAGGATGAACGAGGGAATGCCTTATTTGCAAATGCGGAGAGGGGTGTGCGTATCTTTTTTGCAAAATTGCCACAGTTTCCTTCCTATCCGTCAGATATAAATCGGATGGCCTATATTGCAGGATTGCAGGAACACCATCATCACCAACTCTGTTTTTTATAAGAGTAGGGAAAAAACAGAGAAAAAATTAGAGAGTAGAGAAGTGGAGATAAATATTAAATATAAAATAAATATAACAGTAGAGAAGAGTAGAGATAGCAGAGATGTCAGGAAAGGATTGCGCATGTGGGAAAGAGCGGTCGGGCGCACTAGTTTTGGCGCGTGGCATCCGGGGCGCTTTATAAAATCCAACGCCCTCCCACCGCTATGTGCCTTGCCACCGCTCTCTCCCCGCTCTGTTCCTCGCCACCGCTTTCTCCCCGCTCTTTCTCGCCTCGCCGCCACCGCGCCACCGCTCTCTCCCCGCTCTGTGCCTTCAAAATTCAAAATAAGTCAAAAAAATAAAAATAAAAAAGTTACTAATGGCGCACCTGCCCGTGGTGCGCCATTAGTATCTTCCCGCCTTAAAAATTCAAAATAAATCAAAAAATAAAAAAAAGTTAGTAATGGCACACCTGCCCGCGGTGCGCCATTACTATGTCGTATATATGGCTGGGCGTGGTCCTCTCCTCCTTAACTCGTCATTCTTCTCCTCCACTCCACCTCTCCTCCACTCCATATCCTCCTCTCCTCCACTCCATCTTCCCTTCTCTCCTCCACCATACTACCCTCCTCCTCTCCGGCGACCTCCTCCTCCTCTCCGGCGACCTCCTCCTCCCTCCTCTCCTCCCCTCCCCTCCCCTCACAGTTTCTCCTCCCTCCTCTCCGGTGAGCTCCTCCTCCCTCCTCTCCGGTGAGCTCCTCCTCCCTCCTCTCCTCCCATCCCCTCATGGTTTCTCCTTCCTCCTCTTCGATGCTCCGGTGAACTCCTCTCCGGCGATGTAGGCGAGCGCCTCTCCGGTGACCTCCTCCTCCTCCTCCTCTCCGGTGAACTCTCTCCGGCAAAAGAACACGGCAAAAGAACATACACGATCCAAAAACAGGAACAAAATTTGAAATAATATCGTGCAAAAAACGAGCAAAAAATGGGCAAAAAAATCACGATCCAGATCCAAATTCAAAATTCAAAAATAGCAATGGCGCACGGTGGGGGTTAGACGGTGCGCCACTACTATTTTCCCGCCTTCAAAATTCAAAAATACTAATGGCGCACCGTGGCCTATACTAATGGCGCACTGGTGGTGCGCCATTAGTAAAAAATACTAGTGGTGTGGCACTAGTGGCGCGCCAGTAGTGCGCCATTAGTAGGCAAAACTAGTGCGCCACTAGTAGGCCTTTTCCTAGTAGTACAACTTTGTAGTTAAATAAATTATATTCCTTTGCAGTAGGGAAAAACTGGCTTTTCGCAAAAACATGATAACCATAGAGCCTCCACTAGCCATATATGCATGTAGTGTTAGCATTTTCCTTGTTCATTGCTCTACAGTGTTATTTTTCAGCATATTCCATGTGCTGACCTGTTTCGGGCTGCAACGTATTATGTTGTAGACTTTTCAGACGAAGAGTAATGTGCGCTAGGTCATTGTCGTGCATTAGCTATGCCGTTGGAGTTGATGGACTCATTTACCTTTGATGCTTCCGCAGTTATCTTATTTAGATGGCCTTAAGCCATATATTATTGTAATAAGTTCTCTTTTGAGATATTCGATGTAATAAGTGTGTGATTGCACTCTGTTATAAATCCTTCAAGTACTGTCTGTGTCAGCATTACCTATCCAGAGATGACACTTATGCAGAGAGGTTTGACCGTTTGTGGTCGGATCGCTACACCGAAGTTTCTATCAAAGAAAATATAATAAAAACGTGCATCAAACCCTATGCAAAGGTTACCCCAATATCACTGCGGGAATCCGCAAGTTTAATGACATAACATATATCAAGTGAATCAATAAGATACCCCAATGTCACCTCAATTATTCATATTGCAAGACATACATCATGTGTTCTCATCTCTGAATATTCAATCCGAGAAGACAAAACTTCCAATGGTAAAGATTCAATTCATCACAACAAGAGTATAGAGGGGAGAAACATCATATGATTCGACTATATTAACAAAGCCCATGATATAGATCACGAGAGAGAGAGAGAGAGAGAGATTAAACACATAGCTACTGGTACAAACCCTCAGCCCCGAGGGTGGACTACTCCCTCCTCATCGTGGTGGCCGCCAGGATGATGAAGATGGCCACCGGAGATGATTTCCCCATCCGGCAGGGTGCCGGAACGAGCTCTCGATTGGTTTTCAATGGCTACAGATGCTTGCAGTGGCGGATCTTCCGATCTAGGTTAACCCCGAAGGGTTTCATAATATTTGGGAATTTATTGTGCAAAGAGGGGGTGCGGGAGGCCACCGAGGTGGGCACAACCCACCTTGGCGCGCCAGGGCCCTGGCGTGCCCTGGTGGGTTGTGCCCCCCTGGGGGCACCCCCGACGTGCATCTCTTTCCCATTGGGTTCCTTCTGGTCCAAAAGAAATCTCCGTAAAGTTTCGTTGCGTTTGGACTCCGTTTGGTAAATATTTCATGCGATGTAAAAAAAGAAGCAAAAAACAACAACTGGCACTGGGAACTGGGTCAATAGGTTAGTCCCAAAAAATGATATAAAGTTTCTATAAAATGATTGTAAAACATCCAAGAATGATAAAATAACAGTATGAATACTTCATAAATTATAGATATGTTGGAGACGTATCGGCATCCCCAAGCTTAATTCCTACTCGTCCTCGAGTAGGTGAATGATAAAAGAAATAATTTATGAAGTATGAATGCTAGCAATGTGCATAAGTTTGATCAATGATAATTTCAATCACTTTTTCTAGCATCATAACAACAATTCTTTCTTATAAAACTTCTCATGCTATAGTGGCAACCAATTCACATGTTAAGGCTCAAACAATGAATTCTCTTGAAACTCAACAACCTATGTTCTCAGTCACAAAGAAATTGTAATTCAACTTATTCAATAGAGTTTAAGTAAGATCTCCACATACTCAACCATCTTATAGTCTTCTATGATTGCTAACTCTCACCGCATACACATGAGCAAAACATTTCAACCGGACACATAGAAAGATAGGGGCTTATTATTTTGCCTCCCAACGTATTCACCTCGAGGGTGATGTCAACAATAACAACTCATGCTACCCATATTCAACTGGACATATGTGCCTAAATCTTTCCTCACCACATGATGCTTGCCAGAAGAGAAAAAATAAAAAGGAATAGAGAGAAAAACTTTGACTCTTTGCATAAAAGTAAATATTCAATAGTAAAGGATAAGCCCTTCGCAGAGGGAAGCAGAGGTTGCCATGCGCTGATTTGTTTGTATGCTCAACCCCTTAGTGCAAGAGAACATCACGTTATATTGCCCCTTATGATACCAACCTTTATTATGCAGTCTGTCGCTTTTATTGCTTTGCCATCACAAGTTCGTACAACGCTCAATTTTCTCTTACATTAAATGATCTAGCACTTTTAGAAGCAATTTTTATTGCCTTAGTGCACCGATGACAACATACTTGAAGGATCTTGCTCAATCCATAGGTAGGTATGGTGGACACTTGAAAATAAGATTTGGGTTTAAGGTTTTTGGATGCACAAGTAGTATATCTACTTAGTGCGGAATTTTTGGCTAGCAAAGATAGGGGGCAAGCACCACATGTTGAAGGATCTATGACAATATAACTTCTATGTGAATATGAACAAACATAAATCATTACGTTGTCTTCCTTGTCCAACGTCAACAATTTTGGCATATAATATTTTGATGGGGGCTCACAATCACAAAAGATTTCCAAGATAGTGTATTTGCATGTGAAAGTTCTCTTCCTTATACTAATTATTCGTGAATTGCTTGTATTACCAAAATTGTGATTGTCAAGCCTCAAAAGATTTCACTTTCTAAACCCAATGTGAGGCTACCACTAGGCATTATATGATTTCAACTTTATGATATTCAATTTATTCAATAGTTTACTCATAGGTTATAAGTGAAGCACACGAGTAAATGACAAGCTACTCCAAAAAGATATAAGGGAAGATCAAGCGGGTATTTAAGTAAGTAGGTAGATATGTGAAGACTCTCTTTTATAAAAAAAATCAGATCTAAGTATTTATTCAAACAGCAAGGAAAACAAAATAAAATGGCATTCTAAGAATAGTACACATTATGTGAAGAAGCAAAAACTTAGGCTCAACCGATACTAACCGATAATTGTTGAAGAAGAAAGGTGGGATGCCTACCGTGGCATCCCCAAGCTTAGATGCTTGAGACTTGTTGAAATATTATCTTGGGATGCCTTGGGCATCCCCAAGCTTGAGCTTTTGTGTCTCCTTAATTCCTTTTATATCACGGTTTCCCTAAATCTTAAAAACTTCATCCACACAAAACTCAACAAGAACTCGTGAGATAAGTTAGTATAAACCAATGTAAAAACCTTATCATTCTCTACTGTAGCAAATAACTTAAATTGTTATTCAACATTGCACACAAGACCTCTGCACATTTAATATTTAATATTCCTATCCTCAAATAGAATCATTAAACAAGCAAACATATGCAAACAATGTGAACATAATAGCAATATGCCAAAACAGTACAGTTTGTAAAGAATGCAAGAGTATCATTACTTACTCAACTCGAAAAATTCTAAAAATTTAACACATTGTAGAAAATTTATCAGAGCTTATTGTGAAAAAAAATTCAACATTTTATCATATTCTGACTTTTCTAGGTAATTTTTGCAAAAGCAGTAAACTTTCTGTTTTCAAACAGCAACATATAGACTTGTAAAAAGCATAGTAAAGGCTATCATTGCCACTTTTATTGAAATAAAAGATGCAAAACATTATTATAATCAATATCAAGCAAATCCTAACAAAATAAATAGATGCTCCAAGCAAACCACATATCATGTGACGAATGAAAACATAGCTCGTAGTGAGGTTAGCGATAATGTTGCAGACGAAAGAGGGGATGCCTTCCGGGGCATCCCCAAGCTTAGTTGCTTGGATATTCCTTGAATATTACCTTGAGGTGCCTTGGTCATACCCAAGCTTAGGGTCTTGTCACTGCTTGTTCTCCTCATATCGACATCTCACTCAAAACATGAAAACTTCAATCACACAAAACTTAACGGAACTTCGTGAGATGGCTTAGTATGATAAAGACAAACATTCACTTTGGTACTGTCAAAGACAAGATTCATAATTGTTCTCACACCATGCCTACTGTACCTTATCATTTTCCACAATTTATATTGAGCAATATAATCCACCGAAACTAGAAAGCAAGCATACTATGCATTGAAAACAGAATCTGTCAAAAACAGAACAGGCTGTAATGATCTGGATAACTACCATACTTCTGCCACTCCAAAAATTATGAAAAATCAGGACCACGTGAGCAATTTGTATATTAGTCTTCTTCAAAAATAATCAACTCAAAATCTCTCTTCTGTTAAAAATGAGAATTATTTTCGTGAGCGCAAAATTTTCTGTTTTCAGCAGGTCAAATCAACTATCACCCAACATGATCCCAAAGGCTTTACTTGGCACTTTATTGAAACAAAAGCAATAAAACATGATTACTACAGTAGCATAATCATGTGAACACACAAAAACAGTAGGTATAAGTGTTCAGTTGTCTCCCAACTAGCGCTTTTCTTTAATGCCTTTTAAGCTAGGCATGATGATTTCAATGATGCTCGCATAAAAGATAAGAATTGAAACATTAAGAGAGCATCATGAAGCATATGACTAGCACATTTAGGTCTAAGCCACTTCCTATGCATAGGGATTTTGTGATCAAACAACTTATGGGAGCCAGAATCAACTAGGCATAGGAAGGCAAAACAAGTGCAACTTCAAAACAATCAACACATAGAGAAGAAACTTGATATTATTGAGATATGTAAGGGCATAAGTTCCTTTCTCAAAATAATTTCTAGAGGCATCATGAATGGGCTCAACAATATAACTATCACATAAAACACTCTTTTTATGATGCATAAGCATAGAAAATTTATGACCCTTTATGGCATACATGTCATTATAATAATCATCATAGATAGCAACTTTATTGTCATAGTCAATTGAAACCTCTTCCAAAATAGTGGATTTATCACTAAATAAAGTCATTACCTCTCCAAATCCACTTCCATCAATATTGTAATAAGATTCAACACCCTCCAAAATAGTGGGATCACTACTACCTAAAGTTGACACTCTTCCAAACCCACTTTCACCAATGTAATCATCATAAATAGGAGGCATGCTATCATCATAATAAATTTTCATATCTGAAGTAGAAGGACTCAAAGGATCATATTCATTAAGCAAAGCATCCCCAAGCTTAGGACAAGCATTATTTCTAGGAAATAAATCTTCAAAGATATCATACTCATCAAACATAGCATCCCAAAGCTTGTGGTTTTGCATATCCTCACAATCATTCTTATCAATAGCATGAATGGCACCAATAGTATAGCAAACATTATTATCATATTCTTTCAAGCAAGTGCTAAAAGATTCTCAAGATCATAAGGGATATCGTTGTCTTCCCAATCATAATCATCACAACAAGCAATAGGCATAACTAAATCATCATCAATATCATCATCATCCATCACCATATTTGATTCACTTTCATGAGGCACGATGGTGATGGGAGCAACAATATTTGGGAGAGATACCTTTTTACCTCTATTCTTTCTTCTTTTCTTCTTCTTCACCACAACATGTGTGGGTTTAATTAGTTTTTTTAAGCTTCTTGTTGAAGAGATTGATTGGATAGGAGGCTCCTCCTCGTTACCTGATTCATCATAATAAACAATACGAGGGTATTGGGAAAGAATTTCCCTTTCATTAGTATCCTCTTCATATTCTATTTGGTTTCTTGTCTTTAGATAGTTGGCAATATAAGGATTCTCAATGTAATTTACCACACAAAACATATAAATTTCCTCTAGATCAAAATCAAGAAATCTCTCGGGATTTGGAAAACCCTTAGTTATACGTTTCATTTCTTCATACCCCAAAACAAGACTAAGCTCTTTATGATGCTCAAGGGTAATCAAGTTATCACAATTTTTGGACACAATTTGATCATGAAATAAATTGCATCGGAGATTTAAATGAACACGTTCATTGCAAAGTTCACAAGGATGGCGAAAAAAATTACATCTTTCAGCACAATCATCTAGCCACTCTTGCAACTTTTTTGTTTCTAAATATTTATGCTTCTTACAAAATCTATCTTCCCTTTTTGGTGTGCAAAGGCACTCCCAATTCACTCCGCAAAAAGTGACATGCTTATAAGAAACATAGCATTTTGGATATTCAAAGAATTCACACTAACAACATTGCAATCATGCTCATCATTCACATATTTTGTGCCAAGCATTTTGTTGACTTCTTCTTCTAATAATTGAGCACAATTTTCCGAACCATCAATTTCAAGAAAGATATTATAGAGATGATCAACAATATGATGCAACCTCAATTCCATTTTTTATGTAGTTTTATTTTACAAACCAAACTAGTGATAAAACAAGAAACTAAAAGACTCAATTGCAATATCTAAAGATATACCTTCAAACACTTACCTCCCCAGCAACGGCGCCAGAAAAGAGCTTGATGTCTACTACACAACTTTATTCTTGTAGACACGTGTTGGGCCTCCAAGTGCAGAGTTTTGTAGTTTAGTAACAGTTTTCCCTCAAGTGGATGACCTAAGGTTTATCAGTCCGTGAGAGGTGTAGGATGAAGATGGTCTCTCTCAAACGACCCTGCAACCAAATACAAGAAATCTCTTGTGTCCCCAACAGACCCAATACAATGGCAAATTGTATAGGTGCACTAGTTCGGCGAAGAGATGGTGATAAAAGTGTAATATTGATGGTAGAAATATATTTGTATAATCTGAATAAATAAAAACAACAAGGTAGCAAATAGTACACGGGCACAAAAACGATATTGCAATGCTTGAAAGTGACGCCTAGGGTCCGTACTTTCACTAGTGCAACCTCTCGACAGTGCCAACATAGTTGGATCATATGATTATCCCTCAAAGTGCAATAAAGAATCACTCCCGGTTCCTATTAGAGGAGAACAAAAGATATAATTTGTTTGTAGGGTACGAAACCACCTCAAGGCTATTCTTTCCGTTCAATCTATCCTAGATTTCGTACTAAAATAACGCAAACTATTCTTTCCGATCGATCTAATCAAGACTTTGTACTAAAATAACACCAAAGCAAATTCATATTCATAATACTCAATCCACACAAAGAACTACAAGGGGACCCCAAAGTTCCTGTAGCGACCCGACCCGAATGGGACAAGTCTCTGTGCTTACGTGTCATCCTTGGATCGGTATGCTGACACACACAGTACTCGAAGGATTTATAACAGAGGTAAATCACATGTATAAAGTAACGTAAATACTATTACCTCAATCCAATATAGCGGAAGCAACAAGGTTGTGGATTCCCATCAACACCAACGGCAAAGTTGAGTGTAGAAATCATAACCCTAACGTATCACTTACTCGTCATAAGAAACCTGCAACATGAGACATTGCAGCCCAAAAACGGGTTAGTACATTGAATGTACTGGAAAATTTACACCATAGAGAAAATGATGAACAATGGCTATCACTACATGCATATATGGCTGGTGGAAAAGCTCTATGGTTACAGTTTTGCGTAAAGCCAATTTTTCCCTACTGCAAAGGAATAATTTTATTTAACTATCATGGTGGTTGTTAAACATTGAGAATGGTTGACAGCATTCTCAATCCCAATTAAGTATCATCATTAAAACCCAACAAATTATTTAAAGTAACATGATGAGATCAAAAGGATAATCCAAGAACTAGATACTCAAGACGTCCATAACCGGGGACATGGCTAATCATGATTAGTTTATACACTCTGCAGAGGTTTGCGCACTTTTCCCCACAAGACTCGATCGCCTCCGTTGGATTTCTCGCACTACATGATGTTTGAGAAACGGATGACCGAGACATAGTCTTTCAGAAGCGCTAGCACCTTACGTTGTGATAGACCGTACCAACCTACATACCCTACATCTGCTAGTCTACCACTATAAGAGTTCGCACGACTTAGTCAACTATGCCAGAGCCCATAATGGCTTGCGTCTGCACACCGAAGTTTCTAGCATGAATAATCTTATGATCCCTTTGAGCCTGGGTGGCGGTCCAAAAGAAAAACAGGCAAGTCCTGATAGAAACCAGGTGCCTCAATCCAGCCAAATGTGTGTTTAAGTTGCCACCTTAAGTAAACCATTAAAATTAACAAACTCACATCTGTCATGGATATCACTCACCCAATCCACGTCTACTAGCATAGCATGGCATAATAAGCAACGTAGAGTAACTCCCAAGGGTTTCATAATAAAACAGGTAATAGGTACAACCTCATCTACTTCCCATCCCACAATTTGATTAGATCCTAATCATGCAGTGTTTGAGGATTGATCTAATGCAATAAAACTGGGTAGTAGAAAAAGTATGATCAAAGTGTGAACTTGCCTGCAATGCTGATGAAGATGATGCGCACTCAAAACTCTTGATAGATCTAATCGTCACACTCCGGTCGATCTATCGTAAGCAAGCAATAGTAACCATACATAAGCAATCACTCAGAAGATCAGAAAGATCGAAGAAAATGATTCGAAAAACATCAAAACCAAGCAAATAACTCTTGCAACATAAAACAATTTCTAACAGTACCAAAATTATGTGAATTTGGCCTTATCAGAAAGTTTAGGTCAAGAGCTTCGATTTGCAAAAAGAATCAACTAAATCGGAGTTACGAAATTCAAGTTATGTTCAAAAGAAGTTTGAATATGAATCTAAACAAATTTCGAAATTTGAAAATTTCAAACAGTTGATGTGACAGGTTCACTGGATAGGTGAAAACAAGACGAAGCTATAGGCGCTGGTTTCATCTAATTTGGATGAACGAGTAAAAAGTTATGGTTATTTGAAAAATCAGGGCCAAGCTGTTTTATGGAAGAAAAATAGCTACGGCTCAGGTCTAATGTATAAATACGTAGACTAATTGATAATCTAATTATTCTATCGTATTAGTCTAGAAAATAATAAACTACAGAGGTATAAAAAGAAAAAAAACAAAGAAATATACATTTATAAGGCAGAGAAAAGATGACTTCGGAGAGAAGAGACAATTTCCAGGAGTCGCGCTGGAGAGGAGAAAAATATTTTTCTTAAATAAATCTAGTCAAACCAAAATATTGATTTAACCCGAATCGGATGATTTTTGGAGGCTCTATGGGTCTATATTTATAGGTGGAAAAGAGGTTTAGGGGTTAATGGCTAGGCAATGTGGGACTAAACGTAGACGAACAAATAAAATAAATGGGGAACCGCATGGGCTAAAAGCACCACGGGCCGGCTGCGCGCGCACGTACACGGCGCTGCAGTTTTTTTTTAACAAAAATCGCCCTAAGTAAAAAATAAAAAAGGCTGGTTGGGCCTGGCCCATTTAAGAGAGAAAAAAACAATGGGCGCCAGAAGCTACTATACTGTGCATGTAGGCGATAAATAAATATGGGTTGCACGTACAGTTTTTTTTTAAATAGAAACAGAAGGAAAAGCGAAATAACGAAATAATCGTACAATTATATATAGGCATATTATATATCAAAATTTTCAAAAAAAAAATTCTACAACGTGAATATTTTTATAGAGTCAAATAAAATCCACACAAATTCAAATAATTCAAAGAGTGCTACTGCCCTACTAAAATCCAATAAAAAACATTTTTAAAATACCAAAATGATTTCAAATTAATTTTTCTCCAATTTTCTGTTGTAGGGAATCATGTTACCCTAATTTCCATGTATTTTATTCTTGGAGAAAAACAATTTGAGTAAAACTCAAATAACTCCAAATTGAAAAATAAATTCAAAAAAAATTGAATTTAGTTCTTTGAAACTCCCAACTCATATTTCGTATAAATGGAAGAAGTCATATCATCTTCGCTCAAGGGTTTTGTATTTGAAAAGTATTTGAATTCACGGAGAGCATAAATGAAAAATGAAAGTTTGGGAAAGTCCTTTTATTCCCTCTCATTTAACTTTCATAAAGTTTCGAATTCACTCACTTTCAGTCAATCAATCAAACAATCAATCAAATCTATTTATTTATTATAACATTCCAAAATTTAGAATTTTGGGATGTTACAAACCTACCACCCTTAAAATGAATCTCGTCCTCGAGATTCGGAGAGGCTAGAAAGAAATAGGTTAGGCTTGGGGTCTTCTCAAAATCCATCGATCGTCACAAAGGGTCTGGGGTGCTACAACCCTTAGAAACATGGTTACGGTTCCATCAAAACTCATATACTCCATCTTTATTATTGACGGTGTCGGTCTTCTCAGATCGTAAGGGTAATTCCTTCTCTGGGCTCTTCTGATAGTGGCATAACCTTTTCCTGAATTCTTTTGTCCTTTCCTCTTGGTAAGGTTATTCCGATATTGGGTCTTCTTAGCTGACGGGTCTGGCGCCAATACTAAACAACTATCGATATCTCATGGTGGTCAACAATTTATGGTTTCTCCTGCGGGAAATGGGTCTGGTTGATCCTCACCGTATAACCTACAGTTGGCAACAGGTGCCTTGTACAAGGGGAAAAATTCTTATACCATTGTAAGGTTTAAACAAGGTTTTGATCGTCGTCTCTCTATACTATAGGTAAGTCACTCAGATTTACCATCCCATATAGCAAGGCGAGTAATGAGAGTAAGTCGGTATGGTGATCAATCCATCCCGCACCCAAATCATTACCTTGTATACGGTTTAGCGAATCTCGCATTCTAACACTCGGTCATCCTCACAAGCATTGCAGAATTTCTCTTGTCGATGAACCAAGTTCGGAAAAATCCCTTGATTCTGCAAGCCAAACAAACATCTATCGTTCCTTCCCAACCCTCAGGTTTTGCGTAAACTCCTATAAGATTGTCTGTCGATAAAATCGTAACTTTTTCCAGGGTTTTTCCTTCAGCAAGAGTGTGCTTGCTTCTTGGCAGGTCCTGGGGCCTGTGGGTTATGGCCCATCTCATCACTTGTCAACCTTGAACTCATCATCTGGGCAACTGATCATTATTCCATCTTCCAACTTCCAAGTATTCTTAAATCCATCCATTTGTACTGTCTTCCTTCCTTCTATTGGCACCAAACTAGAACATGATTACTCAGACTCATTGTCGGTGTACTAGAGTAGGGGTACCCTAGTATCCCGAACTTGTGCACGGGCAGTCGTAGCGTCCCGCGGCAAGGCTTGCCAGGTGACCGCCAAGGTCCTCCATGGTTCCTTTGGAGCCATTCAAGAACAAAGTATTTAAGCCAAAGAGACAAGTCCCCGGCAAGAGGAGCTTGCTGGGAAGGCCCCTCAAGGCACAAGACCCCGGCAAGAGGAGCTTGCCAGGAAGGCCAACCAAGGCATCTCAAGGAACTTGTCGCGACGCGCCACGTGTCCCGGCAGGACCCAGCGAGCGACAAGCTCCCGGATGCGGCAAGACAACGGTCGCGGCAAGGCGTTTTGCCGCGGCAAGCCACCACTCTGTACCTGCGCTCCAGCACGCCCACCTACGTGTCGCTCTGGGACCCTTCCAGGCGTACGTGGCGGGAGGCTGTGCAGCCAGGGGTACACTGTGGCATGCGGCGCTGACAAGATCGCCATCGTGGCAAGCGGTGGCGCCCCCGACGGTCCCTTTTCTGCACTGTCTGGGTGGCGTAGATAGGCATTTAATGCCTTTGTCCCCTGCCGTCAGGGTTAGGTATGATACACTGTGTAGGTAGCTATACCTACCGCAGCACCTTTCCGTTTTTACCCCTGACTACGTTGCCACCTGTTGGAGACCCCTTGAGCATATAAAAGGAGGCCCATGCACAACGTAGAGGGGGATCGCCCCCAGGAGGACGAATAGTAGAACATTCACGCTCGGTCTCGTTAGCTCCTGGAGTGTACTGTAGCACTCAGCGCTCCGAGCAAGAACTCAATACAATCCACAAAGCAGCAGTAGGAGTATTATCTCTCCGAAGAGCTCCGAAGCTGGGTAAAACCCCTCGCGTGCTTCGCCTCGAACCGCTCTTTGCGCGACCTCCGCCCCCCCGCCGAACCGAGAAAGGGGCTCCGTCCCCATAGGTGCTCGAGGAGCCAGATTTCCCCGGCATCTTTGGCGCGCCAGGTAGGGGGCGTCAAGGTTGTGTGAACCTGATCCGGCATTCACGCGAGCTAGATCTTCATCGACTTCATCGACATGCCGCCGAAGAAGAAGGCTTCGGAGGCAGTTGCTCCGTCCGCCTCGAACCCACCGCCGCCGGAGCAAACGGCTGGTGGGGAAGACGCCGGCGGAAGAACGGGCGTCGACGAGGTAGCCCACGGTGCCACCAGGTCCAAGGACAAGGCTGCGCTGCCCGTCGGCGGCGTAGCAGGCTCCCACGACGACCGGCGTCCGTCGATGCTCCGCGCCCACCTCAGGAAGCGCGGGACCGGCAGCGTCGTGGTACTCACGGTACCATACGCTCGCTGGACCCAAATCGAGCTGGCGGATCTCGGGATGCTCAAGGCCAGCATGCACGCCAACGTGCTGGCGCGAGCGAGGCACGGTCGCCTGGACGGAATACTGCTCCTTCTAACATTGTTGGAAGTCCGAGCATATCCCGCTCCTCGCACCGTTCGCCACCGCTACCCGCCACTCCAGCAGAAGCTTTGGCGCGAGCTCAACTGCTCCTACACTTCCCTCCAACGCCAGACAAGATCGACGACTGGAGGGCCACCATTCAAAGCCTCATCGGCTTCGCCAACGGCGACACTCCGCGGCAGCCAACCACATCGCAGCCGCGACAAGCCAGCCAGGTGCGAGCCGATGGCGACAAAACCGGTGGGGGTGCAACCACCGTGCACTCCCCACCCCGAAGGCCAAGATCGCCGACTCGCCGGGTCCACCGCGACAGCGACTCCACTGCTTCATCAGATCCGTGAACTCGTCGCGATCAGCGCCACGTTCTTCACGAACGACAGCAAGAAGACGCTCGTACTTGTATCGAGCGCCGAAGAGAAATGCGGCGTCAATCCGACCGGCGCGCTAGGCCCACTGTCGACATGCATGCGCCAGGGGAACCAGGCAACCTGCCGTATGCGGTAGGTTGCCCTGCGTTTACTCGTGAGCTGCGGCAAGTCCAGTGGCCCAGCACGAAGAATTTCAAGCCAGATGTGCCCGAGAAGTACGACGGCAGGTTGCATCGGTCGGAGTTCCTCAGCATTTACACCATCGCGGTGCAGGCTGCCGGGGGGCGAGACAACAAGATCCTTGCCAACTACTTCCCGCTGGTGCTCAAACCCAACGTCAGGTCCTGGCTCATGCACTTGCCGGAAAACTCCATATCTTCCTGGGCAGACCTATGCCATCAGTTTGTCGGCGCCTTTACGGGCGGCCACAAACCTCATGGCCAGGAGAGTGACTTTCACTTGCTTGCCCAGAAAGAAGGAGAGACCTTGTGCAAGTACATCCAGAGATTCAGCCAAGTGCAACGCAACATCCCAGATGTCCACCCTGCCGCGGTCATCAGCGCGTTCCACCAGAACATGCGTAACCGCAGGATGCGGGAGGAGATGGCGATATGTAAGATCAGAGATGTCAGCGAGCTATATGCTCTGGCCGACAGGTGTGCACGCGCTGAGGAAGGAAGGAAACTCCCTGGAGAGAATACAGGAACAGGAGGATCTGACAGTGAGGATGCTGCCCCGGCAAATAAAAACCGGCGGTGGAACAACAGGAAGAGGAAAGGCAAAGATGTGCTAGTTGTTGAGCAGTCCGGCGACGACGGTGGCACCAAGAAAGCCAAATATGGTGGCTCCGGCAAGGAGGTTGCCGCATGCGCCAACTGCCAGGCTGTGGCGGCCGCCGACAAGCAGGACGGCACCAACAAACAGTACTGCAAGATCCACCGCACCAAGGGCCATGACCTCCAGAGCTGCAAGAAGGTCGAGCAGCTTGTCGAGCTGCAAAAGGCCGAGTACGAGCGACGCGACAAGGAGAAAGCCCAAGATGGTGTTGGAGGATCCGGTACGAAGCGCACCGGCCGGGGAGGGCGTCGCGGCAAGGCCAATCAATGGCAAGGAGACAGACCTCCCTGCGGCCGCGACAAAGATAAAGACGACGACGACGAAGACATGGATGATGACGAGACCAGTGAGCAGGAGTTTCAGAAAGCCACAGAGGTCTTGTGCGTTGACGGTGGTGCTTCTCTGCATACTTCACACCACCAACTCAAGCAGTGGGTGCGGGAAGTTAATGCGGCAGAACCACCCATCGAGTCACGCAAGCTTCTGAAATGGTCTAGCACGCCTATCATCTTTGATATTGAGGACCACCCTGATCGCACAACTGCGGTCGGGTGCTTGCCGATGTTGGTCTCACCAACTATCCGCAACCTCAAGGTCACTAAGATGCTAGTTGACGGCGGGGCCGGCTTGAACCTGATCTCCTCCACTGTGCTCTGGAAACTCCAAGTCCCTAACAGCGAGCTCGAAGAGACCGGCACGTTCCAAGGAATCAACCCGGGAAGGAGCAAGCCGAAGGGGAAGATCACGCTGCCGGTGACATTTGGCAGCGAGCTGAACTTCAGGACTGAGAGGATCACTTTTGGCGTTGCTGATTTTCCATTGCCTTACAATGGAATTCTCGGCCGTCCAGCGCTCGCCAAGTTCATGGCGGCCTCTCACTACGCGTACAACATGCTGAAGATGCCAGGCCCGATAAGTGTCATCTCTGTACATGGCGACAAGAAAGATGCTCTTATCTGTGCCGACAAGATCTATCGGGAAGCAGCAGCCGCAGCGGATCGCGAGACACTTGCTGCTGAAGCTCCCGGGGGGAAGAAGAAGACCAAGCCCGGCAAGAGTTCTGATGCCCACTCCGGCAAGCGCACCTCTTCGGAGTGCTGCGCTACCGTCGAGGACGCACCATCGAGCTCCACCGGCAAGTGTAAGAAGACGATGGAAGCTCCGCCAGCGACCAAGAAGGTGTCCGCCAAGGAGGTCGGCACTGGTGCTACCTTCACCATCAGTGCCACTCTCGACCCTAAATAGGAAAGCGCGTTCGTTGATTTCCTGCGGGCGAATGTCGATGTGTTTGTGTGGCAACTGTCTGACATCCCCGGCGTTCCCAGGAAAGTAATTGAGCACCACCTTGCCGTTTGTCCTCATGCGCGGCCCGTCAAGCAGAAAGTCAGAAAACAAGCAGTGGAGCGCCAAGAATTCATAGCAGAAGAAATCAAGAAGTTGGAAGCAGCAGGCCTTGTCAGAGGAGTGCTCCATCCGACGTGGTTGGCCAATCCTGTAGTCGTGCGCAAGGAAAACGGGAAATGGAGGCTATGTATTGACTTCATCGATGTCAATAAAGCTTGTCCCAAAGATCCATTTCCCTTGTCGCGCATTGACCAGATTGTTGACTCCACGGCCGGATGTGATTTGCTTTCATTTCTTGACGCATACTCAGGATACCATCAGATCTTCATGGCAGAAGAGGATGAGGAGAAAACCACGTTCATCACTCCATGTGGCAAGTACTTTTTCGTACGGATGCCTTTCGGTCTGAAGAATGCTGGTTCAACATTTGCAAGGGTAGTCCATACTGCTTTTGAACCGCAAATACACAGAAATGTGGAAGCCTACATGGATGACATAGTGGTTAAGAGCAGGGACAAAGCAACTCTGATTCAAGATCCAGAAGAGACTTTTGCAAATCTGTGCAAGATCAGCCTCAAGCTCAACCCCGAGAAGTGCGTGTTTGGAGACCCTTCCGGCAAGCTTCTCGGGTTCTTCGTGTCTCAGAGAGGAATCGAAGCCAATCCCGACAAGATCAAGGCCATTGAGCAGATCGAAGCACCGAAGCGCGTCAAGGATGTGCAGAAACTTGCCGGCTGCGTGGCGGCTCTCAGCAGGTTTATCTCTAAGTCTGCTGAGCGCGCCCTGCCGTTTTTCAAAATCTTGAAAAAGGCAGGTCCAATGAAATGGACTCCGGAAGCGGAGGCGGCGCTGCAGGACTTGAAGAGATACCTGTCCTCCACTCCGATACTTGTCGCACCTAAGCCACATGAGAAGTTGTTGTTGTATCTGGCGGCAACCAATCAAGTGGTTAGTGCTGCGTTAGTAGCGGAGAGAGAGGCAGATGATGAGCCAGCGACCGCGGCAAGCACAGCTAGCGACAAGCAGGGGGCTTCCCCGACAAGCTTTGGTCCCGACAAGGAAGGATCTGCGCAGATGTGCGAAGGGATACAGCAAAAGAAAATGGTGCAGCGCCCAGTCTACTTTGTCAGTTCCCTTTTGAAGGGGGCTAGGTCAAGGTACTCTGGTGTGCAGAAATTGCTTTTCGGCCTTCTCATGGCCTCGAGAAAGCTGCGCCATTACTTACAAGCACATGAGATCATAGTTGTCACTCGCTTTCCGCTGAAGAGGATACTGCAGAATCCACAAGCAACAGGCAGGATTGTTGAGTGGGCACTGGAACTGTCAAGCTTTGGCCTCAAGTTTGAGAGCACTTCAACTATCCAGAGCAGAGCTTTGGCAGAATTCATAGCAGAGTGGACGCCAACACCAGACGAAGAAATTCCAGAGACGAGCATCCCCGTCAAGGAAGCAAGCAAAGAGTGGCTCATGTACTTTGATGGTGCTTTCTCGCTGCAAGGCGTCGGTGCTGGTGTGCTGCTTGTCGCACCCACCGGAGAGCACCTCAAGTACGTGGTCCAGATGCACTTTCCCAAGGAGCAAGCAACAAACAATACTGCAGAGTATGAAGGATTGCTTGTCGGTCTCAGGATCGCAGCAGACCTTGGGATCAAGCAGCTCATTGTCAGGGGTGACTCGTAGCTTGTCGTCCGCCAAGTGAACAAGAATTATCAGATTCCATTGATGGAAGCTTACGTTGATGAAGTGCGGAAGCTAGAAGAGCGCTTTGTCGGCCTACAGATGGAACACGTTCCAAGAGCTCAGAACGACATTGCTGACAGCCTGTCAAAATGCGCAGCACTTAAGTTACCTGTGGAACCAGGGATCTTTGTGCTCAAGCTGACTCAACCATCTGTGACACCATCAGCTGGACAGAGCAAGAAGAGGAAATTGATTTCTAGTGACTATCTTCCGGCAGAGCTTCCCGAAGCCGCCGCTAAGAAGGTCCCCAAGATCAACGCCAAGAGTGCTAAGGAGCAGTCTGCTCCGACAAGCCCCAGGGTTTGTTTCGTTGTAGCAAACGCTCCCGACAAGTTTTGCTCCAGCAAGCTTGCCGGGGAACGTCAAGCTCCGGCTGAGCCGCGGGTTCTCGCCGTAGAAGCGGATGTTCCCGCAGCAGCAGATATGCCTTTAGTCCTTGTTGTCGAGCCACAAGCTCCAGCATGGGCACAGCAGATCGTCTGTTTCCTCCAGACAGGAGAACTTCCCGAAGAGCCAGAAGAAACGGAAAGAGTAGCCCGGCAGTCAAGTATGTACCAGTTTGTCGACAACGCACTGTACAGAAGAAGACTCAACGGTGTGAAATTGAAGTATAGTCCCCGGGAAGATGGACAGAAGCTGTTGGCAGAGATACATGGAGGCATATGTGGTCACCACATTGGCGCAAGAGCGCTTGCCGGCAAAGCTTTCCGGCAAGGTTTCTTTTGGCCGACAACCCTCCAGGATGCAACTGTACAAGTAACCAAGTGTGAAGCATGCCAGTTCCATTCCAAGCAGATACATCAGCCAGCTCAAGCTCTCTAGGCGATCCCTTTATCCTGGCCATTTTCGGTCTGGGGGCTCGACATCCTCGGCCCTTTCCCCCGAGCAGTTGGGGGCTTTGAGTACTTGTACGTTGCAATCGACAAGTTCACAAAGTGGCCAGAAGTGGAACCAGTGAGGAAGGTGACAGCACAGTCAGCAGTCAAGTTCTTCAGGTCGATTGTTTGCCGCTTCGGGATCCCTAACCGGATCATCACCGACAACGGTACGCAATTCACGAGTCGCACCTTCATGCAGTACATCCGAGATCTTGGTGCCAAGGTCTGCTTCGCTTCTGTTGCTCACCCCAGGAGCAACGGTCAAGCGGAGAGGGCAAATGCTGAAGTGCTGCGTGGACTCAAGACCAGGACTTTCGACAGGCTGCACAGGTGCGGAAGAAACTGGATTGAGGAGCTGTCAGTGGTTCTTTGGTCGATCAGGACGACGCCAAATCGAGCCACTGGCCAGACACCTTTCGCTCTAGTCTATGGAGCAGAGGCAGTTATCCCCACGGAACTCGTATACGGGTCACCTCGAGTGCTCGCTTATGATGAGCTTGAGCAAGAGCAGCTGTGGCAAGATGACGCGCTGCTCCTTGAGGAAGATCGTCTTCAGGCCGCTGTGCGAGCTGCTCGCTACCAGCAAGCTTTGCGCCGCTACCATAGCCGCAAAGTTAAAGCCAGAAGTCTCGAGGAAGGCGACCTTGTTCTTCGGCGCGTTCATTCCGCCAAGAATTCCAACAAGTTGACGCCGAAGTGGGAAGGCCCTTACCGGGTGAAACGAGTCACTAGGCCTGGCGCTGTCCGCCTTGAGACCGAAGATGGCTTTCCGGTGAGCAACTCCTGGAACATCGAGCATCTTCGTAAGTTTTACCCGTAAGGCACGGTTGTCGGACCCTGTCCGGCAACCACCATTTTGTACAAGTCTTGCCGCTGTTGCATGTAAACCTTTGTACAAAGCCAGGCGCAGACCCTGTACATAAATAAAGCTCACGTGCTCCGCACACTTTGTCAATTTCATGCTTTATTGCATGAATTATCTGACACTTCGTGCCGCGAACACCCCCGGTAAGCAATAATGAGCCATAAGGCTCCATATCATTATTTCTTCTACTTTCTTTTTTCTCAAGGAAATGAAGGCTCCTTCGCCCACAAGTTTGTCGGGGGGAAAGGGGAAGATAATGGTATGGACCAGGCGTCGTTCAAGAAAAGTTTCGCCTTGCCGGGAAGCAAACAACAGAAAAGCTAAGTGCCAAAGTTTGAGCAATCAGATTTTTTAATTCTAAGTTATTTTCCTTGAACGACCATGCTTTGTATGGAAAACCTGTGTGCGAAGGAACTGGCTCGTGGCTAGTTGCGCCCTTACTTTGTTTCGAGTTTGCTCAACAGTTTAAGTGTGCTGCGACTAGAGTCGCACCCTTACTTTGTTTTGAGCCCGCTCAACAACTTAAGCGAGCTGCGACTAGTTATGACAAGGTTTCTTGTCGGCAACGGCACTGCCAGCAAGCTGCTGACGTCCCGCACTCAGCGCTCACGGCAAAAGTGCCTACGCCGGCAAGTTCCCTAAGAGCGTAGGGCAAGAACATACAAAGGAAGGAGTCAAGTAAAGGAAATAACATTGCAATCACTACCCAAAATAAAGTCATATATTACAAGATAGCTTGTCGCGGCTCTAATAGATTGCTTTCATAACATGATTAGCAGCAACAAGAAAAGAAGAAAACGGGCGGCCTAGTCCACACGATCGCCCTCAACCCTCTTGATCCCGCTCACCTTGTCCACAATGGGTGCGACAAGGTCCTTGAGCGCCTCCAGATCAGCTTCCGCCGGCAGGGATCTGAGGACATTGGTGAGGTTGAGGCCCGGGTTGCGGAAGGCTACCTTCACCAACACCTTCTGAAGAGCTCCCGCGCAGATCTTGCGCGACTCGTCGGCCAGCTGCTTTGGTATCCTTTCCCGGAGTCGCTGGAGGGCCGTCGCCACGCCTTTGAAGAACAGAGTGAGCTTGGCGCTGGATGGGAGGGTCTCATCGGAGGGATACCCGAGATCCCCCATCCCCAGCTGCGTCAGCTCCTTGTTGATGTCTGCGGCAGCATTCACAAGACCCTCCGTCCACTGCTCCACAGTCTCTCTAAAATCATTCTGGGTGGCGGCTATGCTCTCCAGCAGCGCCTTGTCGGCCTTGATCTCCTTCTTCAGGGACGCCTCCTGCTCCCTGGTGCCGTCCAGCGTCTTGGTCAAGGCAGTCAGCTTCAGCTCGAGATCGGCGTTGGAATCCTTGGCGGTGCTAAGCTCCTTGACCTTCTCGGCGAGACGACCCTGCAGCTCGCCAAAAGTGTAGGCGTCCTTATCGCGCTCATGCTTGAGCGCGGCAAGCGCTTCACCGCTCGCCTTAAGATCAGCCTCCAGCTGCGCCACCTTCGTCTCCAGCTCCTTCTTGGCGGCCTCGGCAGCTGCGGCAGTGTCCTTTGTTTGCTTGAGAGCTTCGCTGAGTGTTTGCTTGCGCACAGCAAGCTCCTCTTCGTGGCTGTTCAGGCTGGCCTTGAGCTGCACCAATTCGCCCTCCCGCGCAGATAGCTCCTCGGCGGCAAGCCGTTGTTGCTCTGCAACTTCTGCCTTCTCGAGGATGAAGGCCTTCTGTGCCTCATCAAGCTGCACACGCTCCACCGCCAGCGACTGGAGAGCTGCCTGGTTGAGACCCCGGAGCTCCTCCGCGCGCTTCTCCATGTCCACCCCCGCCTTCGCGACAAGCGCTTCACGGGACTCCAGTTTGGCTTGTCGAGCGCGGTAGAGCGACACCAGCTTCCGCAGCGGTCGCTCCTCCTCAGGCTCGTCGCTGCTACTGCCTGGCGCGTCGACCAGCGTCAGCCCAGCGGAGGCGAGCACCTCCATGTCAAAGCTTTCTCCTTCGACCGGCGCCCTGGACGTTGACGCCCAGGGGAGGTTGATGAAGACGCCATCGCCGGCCTTCAAGTAGACGCCTGGCTGGGGCTCTTCGGAGCCTGGCGCAGCGGCAGCGGCGGGAGGATCGGCGGTCGGTGTAGCGCCTGTCGCTCCTGCGGCCTTAGAGTCGTCAGTGCGATCGCCGGACCCCTCGTCGGCTGCTGCGGCGGCAGCCCTGGCGGCCTCTTCGCCGACGGGATCATCAGCGCCGGCCGCTTCTTCGGTGGCGGCGGCATCGTCAGCAGCGACCTCGGTCTCCATCGGCTCCACAGTAGATGGATCTGACGGCCGGAAAAGGAAGAAAAGTCAAGCAAATACCCAAAAAGAAGAACCCAAGGGAAGTTTAGAAGCAAGGAGTACCTGTACCCGGCTCAGTAGTTGGGACCTCGCTGCCGGGGGGTCGCTGGTACTGTCCCTTGCCGGAGACTTCTCCCTGGCCGGGGAGCTCTCCCTTGTCGGAGACTTCTCTCTTGCCGGGGAGTTCTCCCTTGTCGGAGGATTCTCCTTTACCGGAGAACTCTCCCTTGGCGGCGTAGTCGAAGCAGATGGCATGTCAGGGGCGGCGTCCGGACGCTCCTGGTGGGGCTGCTCTGCTCCTACACAAGCCAACAGTCAGATATCAGCAAGCAAAGAGTATCCATGCGCGCCTAACAGCGGGAAGTAAACCATATACTTACGCTGGGGGCTGCTCTGAAGAACAGCTGTCGGGTCCGGCAAGTTTGTCTCGGGCGCACCCCCTGCTGGCACGGTGGGATCATCCTCGATGACAATCACCGGGACCTTGGCTCTCTTTGCCATTCTCTGGGCCAGAGTCCTAAAAAGGAATAAGTTCAGAGTAAAGCAAATGAGATACAAGACAAGACAACAAGTATTGTAGACATGCAAGTACAACAAGGATCTTACTCTTCTTCTTCCTCGTCGGAGCTGAGCGCGGAGAAGTCAAAGCCTGGTCCACCTCCGGCGCGAGGAGGCGGAGGAGTAGGATCCCTTGGCAGCTTGGCGGGAGCTGGAGCGGCGGATCGGGAGGACCCCGCTCCAGTTGCCGCTGCAGCGTGAGGTGCTTCCGCGGCAACGGAACTTGCCGCGGTGGAGCGTGTCGTGCGGCGCGGCGGGGGTTGACTCGTCCGCCGCTCCGCTACGTCCCCGGCCTTGCGAAGACGCCTTCTTGATGGAGCCGGGGGCTCCGCTTGTGGAGCCAAGGGCTCCGCTTGTGGAGCCCGACGCTCTGCTTGTGGAGCCGGGGGCTCCGCTTGCGGCAAGCTGTCCGAAGACGAAGAGGAAGAGGAGCCGATCTCCAACGAGCCGCTCGTATCCTCGGCGGGCCCGCTCGGCCCGACGTCATGCCCGGCGGACCTCTTCTCGCCGGCAAGCTCCTCTCGATCGGCAAGGCTTGCCGCCTTTGCTGCATCTGCCTCCTCCATGGTGAACCCAAACTCGCCCGCAGCTGCGGCTGCCGCCGCCTCTTCCAGCCTGGTGGCGATGCGTTTGAGCTCATCTTTGGTAGTGTCCCGGGTGAGGCCCCTCTTCTCATCGGCGTAGACCGGCACTTCTATCAAGTTATCGAACAACGCTCGCATGACATCGTCTGCAGGCTCTATCCAGGCTGGATCAATTCCGTGCGAGTCGCACAGCGGCATCATTGCACGGATGCGGTCGAGCGCGGAGTTGTTGCACAGCGGAACAACACCCCTTGGCAACCTGAACACTTCGGGGTGCTGGGGGTCGTGCTTGAACAGCTCCTGGAGCATCGCGTTGAGCTCCAGGACAGTGAAGTTGAAGTTGAGGCCCGGCCGCAACCTCATGATATCCGCCGCATTCTGGAACTCCCAGGCGGATCTCCTCCTCTCCTGCAGGGGGGCAATGCGGCGGCGGAGGAAATCTGCGCCAACCGCTCCTACAGTAAGCCCGACAAGCCTGAGGCGTAGGATCCGGGCGACGGCAATCTTAAGTCTGTCGTCTTCCGGGGCCAGGCTACTCCAATCACTGCCGCGCACTATTGGGGTTTCGCGCAGAGCAGTAAACGGCTGCGGGTTCTCCTCGACAATCAGGCACCCGTCCGCCCTCCACTCCTCCCACTTGCTGCGGAACTCTCCCAGATAAGCATCCTTCTTGCCGGCTTCAGGCGATTCCGCCGGATAAAGGCTCTCCTTTCTCAACCCGAGGCGAAAAGAAATGGCGGAAAAGGGCTACGTTTGGATGGATCCCGACAAAGTTTTCGCAGAGATGTGCGAAAACTGCCATGGTCAGGACAGCATTGGGGGTGAAGTCAAGGAGGTGGAGCCCGTAGGTGTTCATGATATCACAAAAGAATTCAGAAAAGGGCGGGTAGAGCCCGCAGTAGAAGAACAAGGCAAAGAAGGGATACCCAGTGGGATACTTATCCCAAGCAGTGGCTGGGAGTACCTTCGTGCGCGGATGCGCTCGCGTCCCCGTCGACCAGAAGAGGTAGAAGTCCTCCTTCAGATCTGCCGCCTCGAGCCTCGGAGGGAGGATTGCCCGCTCCTTTCGCAGTGCCACGAGCCGCTGCGCCTCGGTCAACTTCGCCTTCTCGCCTTTCGGAGCCATGGCGGGAATGGTGAGGGAGGACGACGGCGTTGGTGGTGCTAGTGGCGATGGGGGCGGGGCGCTGCTCTCCTTCGGCTTTGGGAAGAAGGGGAGTGGCGGAGATTCTCGAGGAGGGAATAGCAACGGGCAGATGGGCGAACTCCCCTCTTCCCCCTGCTTATAAGGAGGGAGGGGGCGGACGGTCCGTCTTTCCCGAATAAAAGAACCACCCATGATCTATCCCATGACGCCGCAATCGACGCGTGCCGTTCGGGGAGGGCGCGGTGGGTGCGGAGCAAGATACGACGTGACCCAGGCCGCGCGTGCTCGTGCCCTGTTTTGGGCCTGGCCCAACAGCGCTCGGCACCGTGTATGGCCCAGGCCCGGGGGCTCCTGTCGGTGTACTAGAGTAGGGGTACCCTAGTATCCCGAACTTGTGCACGTGCAGTCGCAGCGTCCCGCGGCAAGGCTTGCCAGGTGACCGCCAAGGTCCTCCATGGTTCCTTTGGAGCCATTCAAGAACAAAGTATTTAAGCCAAAGAGACAAGTCCCCGGCAAGAGGAGCTTGCCGGGAAGGCCCCTCAAGGCACAAGACCCCGGCAAGAGGAGCTTGCCGGGAAGGCCAACCAAGGCATCTCAAGGAACTTGCCGCGACGCGCCACGCCTCCCGGCAGGACCCGGCGAGCGACAAGCTCCCGGACGCGGCAAGACAACGGCCGCGGCAAGGCATTTTGCCGCGGCAAGCCACCACTCTGTACCTGCGCTCCAGCACACCCACCTACGTGTCGCTCTGGGACCCTTCCAGGTGTACGTGGCGGGAGGCTGTGCAGCTAGGGGTACACTGTGGCATGCGGCGCTGACAAGATCGCCATCATGGCAAGCGGTGTGCCGGGGTTTTCTGGCTCCCCGGGCACCTATGGGGACGGAGCCCCTTCTCGGTTCGGCGGGGGAAGGAGGTCGCGCGAAGAGCAGATCGAGGCGAAGTACACGGGGTTTTTTTACCCAGCTTCGGAGCTCTCCGGAGAGATAATACTCCTACTGCTGCTTGGTGGATTGTATTCAGTTCTTGCTCGGGAGCGCTGAGTGCTACAGTACACTCAAGCAGCTAACGAGACCGAGCGTTCTTCTGTTTTCCTCTCAAAGATCGCTCTCCAGGGTCCAATCCTTTCCTACGTTGTGCATGGGCCTCCTTTTATATGTTCAAGGGGTCTCCAACAGGTGGCAACGTAGGTAAGGGCAAAAATGGAAATATGTTGTGGTAGGTACAGCTACCTACACAGTGTATCATACCTAACCCTGACGGCAGGGGACAAAGGCATTAAATGCCTATCTACGTCGCCCAGACGGTGCAGAAAAGGGACCGTCGGGGGCGCCACCGCTTGCCACGATGGCGATCTTGTCAGCGCTGCATGCCACAGTGTACCCCTGGCTGCACAGCCTCCCGCCACGTACGCCAGGAAGGGTCCCGGAGCGACACGTAGGTGGGTGAGCTGGAGCGCGGGTACGGAGTGGTTGCCCGCCGCAGCAAGTGCCTTGCCGCGTCCGGGAGCTTGTCGCTCGCCGAGTCCTGCCGGGACGCGTGGCGCGTCGTGGCAGGTTCTTTGAGATGCTCTGGTTGGCCTTCCCGGCAAGCTCCTCTTGCCGGGGTCTTGTGCCTCGAGCGGCCTTCCCGGCAAGCTCCTCTTGCCGGGGACTTGTCTCCTTGGCTTAAATACTTTGTTCTCGAATGGCTCCAAAAGAACCATAGAGAGCCTTGGCGATCATCTGGCGGGCCTTGCCGCGGGGTGCTGCGGCTGCCCGTGCACAAGTTCGGGATACTAGGGTACCCCTACTTTAGTACACCGACAGGAGCCCCCGGACCTGGGCCACACACGGTGCCGAGCGCTGTTGGGCCAGGCCCAAAACAGGGCACGGGCACGCACGGCCTGGGTCACGTCGCACCTTGCTCCGCATCCACCACGCCCTCCCCAAACGGCACGCGTCGATTGCGGCATCGTGGGAGAGGTCGTGGGTGGTTTCTTTATTCAGAAAGGCGAAACGTCCGCCCCCTCCCTCCTTATAAGCAGGGGGAACAGGGGCAGTTCGCCCATCCGCCCGTTGCTATTCCCTTCTCGAGAATCTCCGCCACTCCCCTTCTTCCCAAAGCCGAAGGAGAGCAGCGCCCTGCCCCTAGCGCCACCAGCACCGCCAACGCCGCCGTCCTCACTCCCCCTTTCCGCCATGGCTCCGAAAGCCGAAAAGGCGAAGTCGGCCGAGGCGCAGCGGCTCGCGGCGCTGCGGAAGGAGCGGGCACTCTTCCCTCCGAGGCTTGAGGCGGTGGAGCTGAAGGAGGACTTCTACCTCTTCTGGTCGACGGGGACGCGAGCGCATCCACGCACGAAGGTACTCCCAGCCACTGCTTGAGATAAGTATCCCACTGGGTATCCCTTCTTTGCCTTGTTCTTCTATTGCGGGCTCTGCCCGCCCTTTTCAGAATTCTTTTGCGATGTCATGAACACCTACGGGCTCCACCTTCTTGATTTCACCCCCAATGCTGTCCTGACCATGGCAGTTTTCGCACATCTCTGCGAAAACTTTTTCGGGATCCACCCAAACGTAGCTCTTTTCCGCCATTTCTTTTCGCCTCGGGTTGAGAAAGGAGAACCTTTATCCGGCGGAATTGCCTGGATCTCGAAAGCCGGCAAGAAAGATGCTTATCTGGAGGGAGAGCTCCGCAGCAAGTGGGAGGAGTGGAGGGCGGACTGGTGTCTGATCGTTGAGGAGAACCCGCAGCCGTTTACTGCTCTGCGCGAAACCCCAGTAGTGCGCGGCAGTGATTGGAGTAGCCTGGCCCCGGAAGACGGCAGACTAAGGATCGCCGTCACCCGGATCCTTCGCCTCAGGCTTGCCGGGCTTACCGTAGGAGCGGTTGGCGCAGATTTCCTCCGCCGCCGCATCGCCCCCCTGCAGGAGAGGGGGAGACCCGCCTGGGAGTTTCAGAACGCGGCGGATATCATGAGGTTGCGGCCGGGCCTCAACTTCAACTTCACTGTCTTGGAGCTCAACGCGATGCTCCAGGAGCTGTTCAAGCACGACCCACAGCATCCCGAAGTGTTCTGGTTGTCGAGGGGCGTCGTCCCGCTGTGCAACCACTCTGCGCTCGACCGTATCCGTGCGATAATGCTGCTGTGCGACTCGCATGGAATTGATCCAGCCTGGATAGAGCTTGCGGATGATGTCGTGCGGGCGTTCTTCGACAACTTGATAGAAGTGCCGGTCGATGCCGACGAGAAAAAGGGCCTCACCCGGGACACCACCGACGATGAGCTCAAGCGCATCGCCACCAGGATGGAAGAGGCGGCGGCAGTTGCCGCTGCGGGCGAGTTCGGGTTCACCGTGGAGGAGGCAGAGGTAGCGGAGGCGGCAAGCCTTGCCGACCGAGAGGATCTTGCCGGCGAGAATAGGTCCGCCGAGGACGACGTCGGGCCGAGCGGGCCCGCCGAGGACACGAGCGGCTCGTTGGAGATCGGCTCCTCTTCCTCTTCGTCTTCGGACAGCTTGCCGCAAGCAGAGCCCCTGACTCCACGAGAAGAGCCCCCGGCTCCTCAAGCGGAGCCCCCGGCTCCATCAAGAAGGCGTCTTCGCAAGGCCGGGGACGCAGCGGAGCGACGGGCGAGTCAACCCCCGACGTGCCGCACAACACGCTCCACCGCGGCGAGTTCTGTTGCCGCGGATACACCTCCTGATGCAGCGGCAACTGGGGCGGGGTCCTCTCGGCCTGCCGCTCCAGCTCCCGCCAAGCGGTCAAGGGATCCTACTCCTCCGCCTCCTCGCGCCGGAGGTGGGCCAGGCTTTGACTTCTCTGCGCTCAGCTCCGACAAGGAAGAGGATGAGTAAGATTCTTGTTGTACTTGCATATCTTCAATACTTGCTGTCTTGTCTTGTATCTCATTTGCTTTACTCTGAGCTTATTCCTTTTTAGGACGCTGGCCCAGAGAATGGCAAAGAGAGCCAAGGTCCCGGTGATTGTCATCGAGGATGATCCCACCGTGGCAGCAGGGGGTGCGCCTGAGCCAAACTTGTCGGACCCGGCAGCTGTTCCTTAGAGCAGCCCCCAGCGTAAGTATATGGTTTACTTCCAGCTGTTAGGCGCGCATGGATACAATTTGCTTGCTGATATCTGACCGTTGGCTTGTGCAGGAGCAGAGCAGCTCCACCAGGAGCGCCCGGAGGCCACCCCTGACGTGCCACCTGCTTCGACTACGTCGCCGAGGGAGAGTTCCCCGGCAAGGAGGAATCCCCCGACGAGGGAGAGCTCCCCAGCGAGGGAGAAGTCTCCGACGAGGGAGAGCTCCCCGGCAAGGGAGAAGTCCCCGGCAAGGGACAGTACCGGCGACCCCCCGGCAACGGAGATCCCAACTCGCTATCCTGGTACAGGTACTTCTTGCTTATAAACTTCCCCTGGGTTCTTCTTTTTGGGATATTTGCTTGACTTTTCTTCCTTTTCTGGTCGTCGGATCCATCCACTGTGGAGCCGATGGTGACCGAGGTTGTTATTGATGACGCCGCTGCCACCGAAGAAACGGTCGGCGCTGAAGATCCCGCCGGTGAAGAGGCCGCCAAGGCTGCCGCCGCAGCAGCTGACGAGGGGGCCGGCGATCGTACTGACGACCCTGGGGCCGCAGGAGCGACAGGCGCTACACCGACCGCCGATCCTCCCGCCGCTGCCGCGGCGTCAGGCTCCGAAGAACCCCAGCCAGGCGTCTACTTGAAGGCTGGCGCTGGCATCTTCATCAACCTCCCCTGGGCGTCAACGTCCAGGGCGCCGGTCGAAGGAGAAAGCTTTGACGCGGAGGTGCTTGCCTCCGCTGGGCTGACATTGGTCGACGCACCAGGCAACAGCAGCGACGAGCCCGAGGAGGAGCGACTGCTGCGGAAGCTGGTGTCGCTCTACCGCGCCCGCCAGGCTAAACTGGAGTCCCGCGAAGCGCTTGTCGCGAAGGCGGGGGTGGACGTGGAGAAGCGCGCGGAGGAGCTCCGAGGCCTCAACCAGGCAGCTCTCCAGTCGCTGGCGGCAGAGCAGGCGCAGCTCGATGAGGCGCAGAAGGCTTTCATCCTTGAGAAAGCAGAGATTGCAGAGCAACAGCGGCTTGCCGCCGAGGAGTTGCCTGCACGGGACGGTGAGTTGGTGCAGCTGAAGGCCAGCCTGGACAGCCACGAAGAGGAGCTAGCTGTGCACGAGCAAGCACTCAGCGGAGCCCTCAAGGAAGCAAAGGACGCTGCGGCAGCCGCCGAGGCCGCCAAGAAGGAGCTGGAGGCGAAGGTGGCGTAGCTGGAGACTGATCTCAAGGCGAGTGGTGAAGCGCTTGCCACGCTCAAGCATGAGCGCGAGAAGGACGCCTACACCTTTGGTGATCTGCAGGGTCGTCTTGCCGAGAAGGTCAAGGAGCTTGACGCCGCCAAGGACTCCAAGGTGGATCTTGAGCTGAAGCTGGCTGCTTTGACCAAGACGCTGGACGGCGCCACGGAGCATGAGGCAGCCTTGAAGAAGGAGATCAAGGCCGACAAGGAGCTGCTGGAGAGCATCGCCACCACCCAGAACGATTTCAGGGGAACTATGGAGTGGTGGACGGAGGGCCTTGTGAATGCTGCCGTAGACATCGACAAGGAGTTGGCACTGCTGGGGGTGGAGGATCTCGGGTATTCCTCTGACGAGAGCCTCCCATCCAGCGCCAAGCTCACCTTGTTTTTCAGAGGCATGGCGACGGCCCTCCAGCAACTCCGGGAGAGGATCCCAAAGCAGCTGGCCGACGAGTCGCGCGAGATCCGCGCGGGAGCTCTCAAAAAGGTGCTGATGAAGGTGGCCTTCCGCAACCCGGGCCTCCGCCTCACTAACATCCTCAGGTCCCTGCCGCCGGAAGCTGATCTGGAGGAGCTCGAGACCCTCGTTGCACCCATTGTGGACAAGGTGAGCGGGATCAAGAGGGTTGAGGGCGACCGCACGGACTAGGCCGCCTATTTTCTTCTTCTCTTTTTTTTCGTCGCTGGTCATGTTATGAAAACAGTCTGTTAGAGCCGCGACAAACTATCTTGTAATATAACTCTGTTTCAGGTCATGATTGCAATGCTACTTCCTTTACTCGATTCCTTCCTTTGTATGTTTTTGCCCTACGCTTTTAGGGAACCCGCCGGCGTAGGCACCTCTGCCGCGAGCGCTGAGTGCGGGACGTCAGCGGCCTGCTGGCGGTGCCGTTACCGACAAGAAACCTTGTTGCGACTAGTCGCAGCTCGCTTAAGTTGCTGAGTGAACTCGAAACAAAGTAAGGGCGCGACTCTAGTCGCAACACACTTAAACTGTTGAGCGAACTCGAAACAGAGTAAGGGCGCAACTAGCCACGAGCTGGTTCCTCCGCGCATAGGTTTTCCATACAAAGCATGGTCGTTCAAGGAAAGTAACTTAAAGTTAAAAGATCTGATTGCTCGAACTTTGGCACTTAGCTTTCCTGTCGTTTGCTCCCCGGCAAGGCGAATTTTCTCCTGAACGACGCCGGGTCCACACCATTATCTTCTCCTCCCCCCCCCGGTCAACTTGTGGGCGAAGGATCCTTCCTTTCCTTGAGAAAAAGAGAAAAGAGAAAATAATAGTATGGAGCCTTATGGC
This sequence comes from Aegilops umbellulata, assembly GCA_032464435.1. Lineage (NCBI taxonomy): Eukaryota > Viridiplantae > Streptophyta > Magnoliopsida > Poales > Poaceae > Aegilops > Aegilops umbellulata. Next base: position 243,048,608 of record CP136057.1, read on the forward strand.
TCGTTATTGCTTACCGAGGGGGCTCGTTGCACAAAGTGTCAGATAATCCATGCAGAAAGGCATGAAATTGACAGGGTGTGCGTAGCACATGAGTTTTATTTATGCACAGGGTCTGCGCCTGGCTTTGTACAAAGGATTACATGCAACAGCGGCAAGACTTGTACAAAATGGTGGTTGCCGGACAGGGTCCGACAACCGGGCCTTACGGGTAAAACTTACGAAGACGCTCGATGTTCCAGGAGTTGCTCACCGGAAAGCCATCCTCGGTCTCAAGGCGGACAGCGCCAGGCCTAGTGACTCGTTTCACCCGGTAAGGGCCTTCCCACTTCGGCGTCAACTTGTTGGAATTCTTGGCGGAATGAACGCGCCAAAGAACAAGGTCGCCTCCCTCGAGACTTCTGGCTTTAACTTTGCGGCTATGGTAGCGGCGCAAAGCTTGCTGGTATCGAGCAGCTCGTACAGCAGCCTGAAGACGGTCTTCCTCAAGGAGCAGCGCGCCATCTTGTCGCAGCTGCTCTTGCTCAAGCTCATCATAAGCGAGCACTCGAGGTGACCCGTATACGAGTTCCGTGGGGATAACTGCCTCTGCTCCATAGACTAGAGCGAAAGGTGTCTAGCCAGTGGCTCGATTTGGCGTCGTCCTGATCGACCAAAGAACCACCGGCAGCTCCTCGATCCAGTTTCTTCCGCACCTGTGCAGCCTGTCGAAAGTCCGGGTCTTGAGTCCACGCAGCACTTCAGCGTTCGCCCTCTCTGCTTGACCGTTGCTCCTGGGGTGAGCAACAGAAGTGAAGCAGACCTTGGCGCCAAGGTCTTGGACGTACTGCATGAAGGTGCGACTCGTGAATTGTTTACCGTTGTCGGTGATGATCCTGTTAGGGATTCCGAAGCGGCAAACAATCGACCTGAAGAACTTGACTGCTGACTGTGTTGTCACCTTCCTCACTGGTTCCACTTCCGGCCACTTTGTGAACTTGTCGATTGCAACGTACAAGTACTCAAAGCCCCCGACTGCTCAGGGGAAGGGGCCGAGGATGTCGAGCCCCCAGACCGAAAAGGGCCAGGATAAAGAGATCGTCTGGAGAGCTTGGGCTGGCTGGTGTATCTGCTTGGAATGGAACTGGCACGCTTCACACTTGGTTACTTGTGCAGCTGCATCCTGGAGGGCTGTCGGCCAAAAGAAGCCCTACCGGAATGCTTTGCCGACAAGCGCTCTTGCGCCAATGTGGTGACCACAAATGCCTCCATGTATCTCTGCCAACAGCTTCTGTCCATCTTCCCGGGGGATACACTTCAATTTCACTGCGTTGAGTCTTCTTCTGTACAGTGCGTTGTCAACGAACTGGTACATACTAGACTGTCGGGCTACTCTTTCCGCTTCTTCTGGCTCTTCGGGAAGTTCTCCTGGCTGGAGGAAACGGACGATCTGTTGTGCCCATGCTGGAGCCTGCGGCTCGAAAACAAGGACTAAAGGCATATCTGCTGCTGCGGGAACATCCGCTTCTACGGCGAGAACCTGCGGTTCAGCCGGAGCTTGACGTTCCCCGGCAAGCTTGCCGGAGCAAAACTTGTCGGGAGCGTCCGCTTCAATGAAACAAACCCTGGGGCTTGTCGGAGCGGACTGCTCCTCAGAACTCTTGGCGTTGATCTTGGGGACCTTCTTGGCGGCGGCTTCGGGAAGCTCTGCCGGAAGATAGTCACCAGAAATCAATTTCCTCTTCTTGCTCTGTCCAGCTGATGGCGTCACGGATGGTTGAGTCAGCTTGAGCACAAAGATCCCTGGTTCCACAGGTAACTTAAATGCCGCGCACTTTGACAGGCCGTCGGTGATGTCGTTCTAAGATCTTGGAACATGTTCCATCTGTAGGCCGACAAAGCGCTCTTCCAGCTTCCTCACTTCATCAACGTAAGCTTCCATCAATGGACTCTGATAATCCTTGTTCACTTGGCGGACGACAAGCTGTGAGTCACCCCTGACAATGAGTTGCTTGATCCCGAGGTCTGCCGCGATCCTGAGACCGGCGAGCAATCCTTCATACTCTGCAGTATTGTTTGTTGCTTGCTCCTTAGGAAAGTGCATCTGGACCACGTACTTGAGGTGCTCTCCGGTGGGTGCGACAAGCAGCATGCCAGCACCGGCGCCTTGCAGCGAGAACGCACCATCAAAGTACATCAGCCACTCTTTGTTCGCTTCCTTGATAGGGATGCTCGTCTCTGGAATTTCTTCGTCTGGTGTTGGCGTCCACTCTGCTATGAATTCTGCCAATGCTCTGCTTTGAATAGTCAAAGTGCTCTCAAACTTTGAGGCCAAAGCTTGACAGTTCCAGTGCCCACTCAACAATCCTGCCAGTTGCTTCTGGATTCTGCAGTATCCTTTTCAGCGGAAAGCGAGTGACAACTATGATCTCATGTGCTTGGAAGTAATGGCGCAGCTTTCTCGAGGCCATAAGAAGGCCGAAAAGCAGCTTCTGCACACCAGAGTACCTTGACCTAGCCCCCTGCAGAAGGGAACTGACAAAGTAGACTGGGCGCTGCACCATTTTCTTCTTCTGTATCTCTTCGCACATCTGCGCAGATCCGTCTTCGTCGGGACCAGAGCTCGTCGGGGAAGCCCCCTGCTTGTCGTTGGATGTGCTTGCCGCGGTCGCTGGCTCAGCATATGCCTCTCTCTCCGCTACTAACGCGGCACTAACCACTTGATTGGTTGCCGCCAGATATAGCAGCAACTTCTCTTGTGGTTTAGGTGCGACAAGTATTGGAGTGGAGGACAGGTATCTCTTCAAGTCCTGCAGCGCAGCCTCCGCTTCCGGAGTCCATCTCATTGGACCTGCCTTTTTCAAGATTTTGAAAAACCGCAGGGCGCGCTCAGCAGACTTAGAGATAAACCTGCTGAGAGCCGCCACGCAGCCGGCAAGTCTTCGTATATCCTTGACGCGCTTCAGTGCTTCAGTCTGCTCAATGGCCTTGATCTTGTCGGGATTGGCTTCAATTCCTCTCTGAGACACGAAGAATCCGAGAAGCTTGCCGGACGGGACTCCAAACACGCACTTCTCGGGGTTGAGCTTGAGGCTGATCTTGTGTAGATTTGCAAAAGTCTCTTCTAGGTCTTGAATCAGAGTTGCTTTGTCCTTGCTCTTGACCACTATGTCATCCATGTAGGCTTCCACATTTCTGTGTATTTGCGGCTCAAAAGCAGTATGGACTACCCTTGCAAATGTTGAACCAGCATTCTTCAAACCGAAAGTCATTCGTACGAAACAGTACGTGCCACATGGAGTGATGAACGCGGTTTTCTCCTCGTCCTCTTCTGCCATGAAGATCTGATGGTATCCTGAGTATGCGTCAAGAAATGAAAGCAAGTCGCATCCGGCTGTGGAGTCGACAATCTGGTCAATGCGCGGCAAGGGAAATGGGTCTTTGGGACAAGCTTTGTTGATATCGGTGAAGTCGATGCAAAGTCTCCATTTCCCATTTGCCTTGCTCACGACTACAGGATTGGCCAACCACGTAGGATGGAGCACTCCTCTGACGAGGCCTGCTGCTTCCAACTTCTTGATCTCTTCGGTGATGAACTCTTGGCGCTCCACTGCTTGTTTCCTGACTCTCTGCTTGACGGGCCGCGCATGAGGACAGACGGCAAGGTGGTGCTCGATTACTTTCCTGGGAACGCCGGGGATGTTAGACGGTTGCCATGCAAACACATCGACATTCGCCCGCAGGAAAGCAACGAGCGCGCTTTCCTATTTAGGGTCGAGAGTGGCACTGATGGTGAAGGTACCACCAGTGCCGCCCTCCTTGGCGGACACCTTATTGGTCGCTGGCGGAGCTGCCATCGTCTTCTTACATTTGCCGGTGGAGCTCGATGGTGCGTCCTCGACGGTAGCGCAGCACTCCGAAGAGGTGCGCTTGCCGGAGTGGGCATCAGAGCTCTTGCCGGACTTGGTCTTCTTCTTCCCCCCGGGTGCTTCAGCGGCAAGTGTCTCGCGATCTGCGGCCGCTGCTGCTTCCCGGTAGATCTTGTCGGCACATATAAGAGCGTCTTTCTTGTCGCCATGTATAGAGATGACACTTATCGGGCCTGGCATCTTCAGCATGTTGTACGCGTAGTGAGAGGCCGCCATGAACTTGGCGAGTGCTGGACGGCCGAGAATTCCATTGTAAGGCAATGGAAGATCGGCAACGTCGAAAGTGATCCTCTCAGTCCTGAAGTTCAGCTCGCTGCCAAACGTCACCGGCAGCGTGATCTTTCCCTTTGGCTTGCTCCTTCCCGAGTTGATTCCTTGGAACGTGCCGGTCTCTTCGAGCTCGCTGTCAGGGACTTGGAGTCTCCGGAGCACAGCGGAGGAGATCAGGTTCAAGCCGGCCCCGCCGTCAACTAGCATCTTAGTGACCTTGAGGTTGCAGATAGTTGGTGAGACCAACATCGGCAAACACCCGACAGCAGTTGTGCGATCGGGGTGGTCCTCAATATCAAAGATGATAGGCGTGCTGGACCATTTCAGAAGCTTGCGTGACTCAACGGGTGGTTCTGCTGCATTGACTTCCCGCACCCACTGCTTGAGTTGGCGGTGTGAAGTATGCAGAGAAGCACCGCCGTCAATGCACAAAACTTCTGTGGCTTTCTGGAACTCCTGCTCGCTGGTCTCGGCGTCATCCATGTCTTCGTCGTCGTCGTCATCTTCATCCTTGTCATGGCCGCGGGGAGGTCTGTCGCCTTGCCGGTGCTTGGCGTTGCCGCGGCGTCCCCCCCGGCCGGTGCGCTTCGTACCGGATCCTCCAGCACCTCCTTGGGCCTTCTCCTTGTCGTGTCGCTCGTATTCAGCCTTTTGCAGCTCAACGAGCTGCTCGACCTTCTTGCAGCTCTGGAGGTCATGGCCTTTGGTGCGGTGGATCTTGCAGTACTGCTTGTTGGTGCCATCCTGCTTGTCGGCGGCCGCCACAGCCTGGCAGTTGGCGCATGCGGCAACCTCCTTGCCGGAGCTACCAGTCTTTGCTGTCTTGGCGCCACCCTCGTTGCCGGACTGCTCGACAACTAGCACATCTTTGCCTTTCCTCTTCCTGTTGTTCCGCCGCCGGTTTTTGCTTGCCGGGGCGGCATCATCGCTGTCAGATCCCCCTGTTCCTATGTTCTCTCCGGGGAGTTTCCTCCCTTCCTCAGCACGTGCACATCTGTCGGCCAGGGCATACAGCTCACTGACGTCTCTGATCTTGCACATCACCATCTCCTCCCGCATGCTGCGGTTACGCACGTTCTGGTGGAACGCACTGATGACCGCGGCAGGGTGGATGTCTGGGATGTTGCGTTGCACTTGGCTGAATCTCTGGATGTACTTGCGTAGAGGCTCCCCTTCCTTCTGGGCAAGCAGGTGAAGATCACTCTCCTGGCCATGAGGTTTGTGGCCGCCTGTAAAGGCGCCAACAAACTGATGGCATAGGTCTGCCCAGGAAGATATGGAGTTTTCCGGCAAGTGCATGAGCCAGGACCTGACGTTGGGCTTGAGCACCAGAGGGAAGTAATTGGCGAGGATCTTGTCGTCTCGCCCCCCGGCAGCCTGCACCGCGGTGGTGTAGATGCTGAGGAACTCCGACGGGTGCAGCCTGCCGTCGTACTTCTCTGATACGTCTGGCTTGAAATTCTTCGTGATGGGCCACTGGACTTGCCGCAGCTCACGAGTAAACGCAGGGCAACCTACCGCGTATGGCAGGTCGCCTGGTTCCCCTGGCGCTTGCATGTCGATAGCGGGGCCAGCGCGTCGGTCTGATTGACGTCGCGTTTCTCTTCGACGCTCGATGCGGGTACGAGCGTCTTCTTGTTGTCGTTCGTGAAGAACGTGGCGCTGATCGCGACGAGTTTGCGGATCTGAGGAGGCAGTGGAGTCGCTGTCGTGGCAGACCCGGCGAGTCGGCGATCTTGGCCTTTGGGGCGGAGAGTGCACGATGGTTGCACCCCAACCGGTTTTGTCGCCATTGGCTTGCACTTGGCTGGCCTGCCGCGGCTGCGATGTGGTCGCCGGCCGTGGAGTGTCGCCGTTGGCGAAGCCGATGAGACTCTGAATGGTGGCCCTCCAGCCGTCGATCTTGTCTGGCATTGGAGGGAAGTCTAGGAGTAGTTGAGCTCGTGCCAAAGCTTCTGCTGGAGTGGCGGGTAGCGGTGGCGAACGGTGCGAGGAGCGGGATATGCTCGGACTTCCAACGATGTTAGAAGGAGCAGTATTCCGTCCAGGCGACCGTGCCTCGCTCGCGCCAGCACGTTGGCGTGCATGCTGACCTTGAGCATCCCAGGATCCACCAGCTTGATTTGGGTCCAGCGAGCGTATGGTACCATGAGTACCACGACGCTGCCGGTCCTGCGCCTCTTGAGATGGGCGCGGTGCGTCTACGGACGCCCGGTCGTCATGGGAACCGACTACGTCGCCGACGGGCAGCACGGTCTTGTCCTTGGACTTGGTGGCACCATGGGCTCCCTCGTCGACGCCCGTTCTTACGCCGGCGTCCTCCCCGCCGGCCGTTTGCTGCGGTGGTGGTGGATTCGACGCGGACGGCGCAGCTGCCTCCGAAGCCTTCTTCTTCGGCGGCATGTCGATGAAGTCGATGAAGACTTAGCTCGCGTAAACGCCGGATCAAGTTCACACAACCTCGACGCCCCCTACCTGGCGCGCAAAAGATGCCGGGGTTTTCTGGCTCCCCGAGCACCTATGGGGACGGAGCCCCTTCTCGGTTCGGCGGGGGGCGGAGGTCGCGCGAAGAGCGGATCGAGGCGAAGTACACTGGGGGTTTTTACCCAGCTTCGGAGCTCTCCGGAGAGATAATACTCCTACTGCTGCTTGGTGGATTGTATTCAGTTCTTGCTCGGGAGCGCTGAGTGCTACAGTACACTCAAGCAGCTAACGAGACCGAGCGTTCTTCTGTTTTCCTCTCAGAGATCGCTCTCCGAGGTCCGATCCTTTCCTACGTTGTGCATGGGCCTCCTTTTATATGTTCAAGGGGTCTCCAACAGGTGGCAATGTAGGTAAGGGCAAAAATGGAAATATGTTGTGGTAGGTACAGCTACCTACACAGTGTATCATACCTAACCCTGACGGCAGGGGACAAAGGCATTAAATGCCTATCTACGTCGCCCAGACGGTGCAGAAAAGGGACCGTCGGGGGCGCCACCGCTTGCCACGATGGCGATCTTGTCAGCGCTGCATGCCACAGTGTACCCCTGGTTGCACAGCCTCCTGCCACGTACGCCAGGAAGGGTCCCGGAGCGACACGTAGGTGGGTGAGCTGGAGCGCGGGTATGGAGTGGTTGCCCGCCGTGGCAAGTGCCTTGCCGCGGCCGTTGTCTTGCCGCGTCCGGGAGCTTGTCGCTCGCCGAGTCCTGCCGGGACGCGTGGCGCGTCGCGGCAGGTTCTTTGAGATGCTCTGGTCGGCCTTCCCGGCAAACTCCTCTTGCCGGGGTCTTGTGCCTCGAGCGGCCTTCCCGACAAGCTCCTCTTGCCGGGGACTTGTCTCCTTGGCTTAAATACTTTGTTCTCGAATGGCTCCAAAAGAACCATAGAGAGCCTTGGCGATCGTCTGGCGGGCCTTGCCGCGGGGTGCTGCGGCTGCCCGTGCACAAGTTCGGGATACTAGGGTACCCCTACTTTAGTAAACCGACACGGTGGCGCCCCTGACGGTCCCTTTTCTGCACTGTCTGGGCGACGTAGATAGGCATTTAATGCCTTTGTCCCCTGCCGTCAGGGTTAGGTATGATACACTGTGTAGGTAGCTGTACCTACCGCAACACCTTTCCATTTTTACCCCTGACTACGTTGCCACCTGTTGGAGACCCCTTGAGCATATAAAAGGAGGCCCATGCACAACGTAGAGGGGGATCGCCCCCAGGAGGACGAACAGTAGAACATTCACGCTCGGTCTCGTTAGCTCCTGGAGTGTACTGTAGCACTCAGCGCTCCAGAGCAAGAACTCAATACAATCCACAAAGCAGCAGTAGGAGTATTATCTCTCCGGAGAGCTCCGAAGCTGGGTAAAACCCCTCGCGTGCTTCGCCTCGATCCGCTCTTTGCGCGACCTCCGCCCCCCGCCGAACCGAGAAAGGGGCTCCGTCCCCATAGGTGCTCGAGGAGCCAGATTTCCCCAGCACTCATCATGGAATTTCCATTGATCCATATTTTAAACATCATACCTCCTTTATATCCGATAGTACTTCATCTCTTCATCCTCGTGGGATATCCCACATACCGAGATAAAAACTTATACTTATGAAGTCCATACTCCACTTCGTAGAACATCATTATCCTTTCCAGGGTCAAGCGTCCTTACAGGGGAATATTGGCCATCTCTGCATGGCACTTCTTCAACTGGGAAACGTGAAACACATCATGAACGTCTGACAGTTCTTCGGGTGACTCCAATTTGTTGGCCACTTCTCCCATACGCTCCAAAACTCCGTATGGTCCTACAAATCTCAAGGCTAACTTTCCCTTAACTCCAATTCGTTTAACTCCTTGCAGAGGGGACACACGAAGACATGCTCTGTTTCCAGTTTCATAGACTATCTCCTTGCATTTTTGAGTCTGCATAACTCTTCTGCCTGGACTGAGCTACCTTCAGTCTATCCCGAATCAACTCAACATTCTCTTCTGACTCCTTGATCACATTTGGTCCAACAACTGGCGGTCTCTAATTTCATCCCACACACTCTTGGGTATCATACATATGGAGACAATACTAGTAGTCATTTTGTCCGAAATCCACTCAGTGGAGTATCCTTATTTTTTCCAGGGGTCAATGGTTCTTACAGGGTACTACCACCCTTAAAATGCTCCAATATTCCATAGACCATATGTCTCATATCCTCGAAAATGGTCAACATCTTTCCTCATAGAGTAACTCATAAAATCAGTACCAACACTGCTAACTTTATTGATTCCCAAATTATTACAATCTCCTATTTTTCCATTACATGCCTCAACTCAACACCTCAATATAAAGGAAAATGTTCTCACTACTACTACTATATTTACATTGCTGCTAACTCAACTATTTAGCGCAAGTCTCCTTCTCCTTGGGACAATCCCTGGCAAAGTGCCCTGCTTCATTACAACGAAAACATAATACTTCTGACAAGTTTCGAGGTTTCCTCTTAATCACATAGCCTCCTTGGGTCCTTGGCTTCCTTTTTGGGCAAGTGTTGATGTAGTGCCCTGACTCCTTGCACTTGTAACAGGTGATATGACTCAGATCCTTCCTGGAATCCAATCTTCTTCTCTTTCTGGACTTTTCCATTCCAATCAGGGCTTCTATTTCCTGTGGGTCATACTCTACTTCCTCCGTCGGGAATTCTACTAGATTCCCCTTCGTACAATTCTGGGAGATGTGTCCTTCTTCTCCACATGAATAGCAAGACTTGGTGCAGGGTTTAATTGGTTCCTCTTTGGGTGTGTCCTCCACCTCTTCCTTCATCACGGGTTCTTCTAAACTTTCCATAAGGGCTCCTTTCATTGCTTCTTTCTTCTGCTGGATGGTTCTTTGTACCATGGGGTAAATGTGACACTGTGCAGGGTAGTGGGTAGTCCCTTCACACAAGAAACAAGTGATCTGCCTAGTTGGGCATTCTTCAGCTGGGTGACTTCCTTCACAATTTGGGCATTCATCCTTGTGTTCTTTATGGTTGTATCCTATTTCTCCACAAAGCTTACATGCACCAGGTTTCTCCATATCATTTCCATAAGGCTTCAACTTCTGGGACACAAACCGAGACTTTGGCAAAGTCAACTTAAATTCTTTCCAAGTGGTTACTCCTTGCCATCCATTGATGGTTTGGTACATCCTCCACCAAGTAGCAGCACCTCTTTCAAAGCATTAAAGAGCATGTTGGGCCATATCCTTTCCGACTATAGGGTTGTTCTCCATATGATCCTCCATGTTCTGAATCCATCGGTCTGTCTCCAATTGACTCATCGGTCCCGAAAATACTAGCTCATCTTCAATCATCCTCTATTGGGTCCATGGGTTTTGGGGTGAGATTAAGAGAGATCAAGAGAGATGCACACAATACAAACAAAGTTTTTTTTAAAAGACAAATTTTATTGTGGCTGTCGGAAAAACAACAAACAAATGACAGCTCACAATCATCGCATCTAACGTAAGTATAGAACAGGGGTTTGGTCTTCTAAAAGTCAACGTTGCCAAACTCTTCAAGTATTGTGCATGTCTTCGATGGCTTCTTCCAATTGTGCTTGCCCTTTTTGCCAGATCATCTGTGTTGACGCGAAGTCTCTTGTGGCATCCTTTAATATTTCTGGAGTTGCATTCCAAACTTCTGGGTTTCAACATCCTTGGTATGAACCACGGTCCTACTGTCCTTCAGTTCCTGACGAATCTCCTGTATCTCGAGGTTTTGCTCCTCGAGCTTGGCTGCTCTCAGCTTCTGAGTCCTGAGTTCTTCTCAAAATACTTCCTTGTCAAAATACGGCTTCCTGAAGGTTCATCTTAACTTCTTGATGTAACATTCCAGATCCTGGTGATACACTGGCTAGAGTTAAAACTTCATCTTGCTGATAGGTGCTCCATCAGCCTTCTACCATCCAATCCTTCCATGCATATGCATGCTTAACTCAGCACGGTGGCAATAGCATAAGCGGGCGATAACATCTTGGATAGCCGTGTTTCTGCCCTTGTTATTTCCATGAGCTATCTCTCCATAGTTGATATCTCCTGCATTGGGGTTTCCTTGACATAACTTTGAGTTTTATGCTCCATGTTCCGGTCTTTCTCCAACACACCTTGATCTCGGGTATTGACAGCTTCCATAGCCTGCCAAGTTCCATAAAGGTAGCCTTCCTAGGTCATACAAATCTGGAAATTCTTTGGAGTCTTCAACTGTTGTAGTTTCCATTATCATAATGTATGGTAAAATCTCCTTCATTCCGTAGTGGTCGTGGTTGTCCGATATCTTGTACTTCTTGGAGTGATCTTATTAGTCGAATCTTTGAGTGGTCAAAAGGGGAAAGGGGTATAGTCTCACTAAAGGGAATATTTGAATAAACTCAGAAGAGAAGAGAGGTAAAAGATCTTCTTTTGAAAATGAAGTAGTAGAGAAAAATCTTTCCTATGGCTTGCCAGTTTCTAGGGTCACGTCCTACAGTCAACATGTGCTCTGATACCATCTTGTAGCGACCCGACCTGAATGGGACAAGTCTTTGTGCTTACGTGCCATCCCTGGATCGGTATGCTGACACACACAGTACTCGAAGGATTTATAACAGAGGTAAATCACATGTATAAAGTAACGTAAATACTATTACCTCAATCCAATATAGCGGAAGCAACAAGGTTGTGGATTCCCATCAACACCAACGGCAAAGTTGAGTGTAGAAATCGTAACCCTAACGTATCACTTACTCGTCGTAAGAAACCTGCAACATGAGACGTTGCAGCCCAAAAATGGGTCAGTACATTGAATGTACTGGCAAATTCACACCATAGAGAAAATGATGAACAATGGCTATCACTACATGCATATATGGCTGGTGGAAAAGCTCTATGGTTACAGTTTTGCATAAAGCCAATTTTTCCCTACTGCAAAGGAATAATTTTATTTAACTATCATGGTGGTTGTTAAACATTGAGAATGGTTGACAGCATTCTCAATCCCAATTAAGTATCATCATTAAAACCCAACAAATTATTTAAAGTAACATGATGAGATCAAAAGGATAATCCAAGAACTAGATACTCAAGACGTCCATAACCGGGGACACGGCTAATCATGATTAGTTTATACACTCTGCAGAGGTTTGCGCACTTTTCCCCACAAGACTCGATCGCCTCCGTTGGATTTCTCGCACTACATGATGTTTGAGAAACGGATGACCGAGACATAGTCTTTCAGAAGCGCTAGCACCTTACGTTGTGATAGACCGTACCAACCTACATCCCCTACATCTGCTAGTCTACCACTGTAAGAGTTCGCACGACTTAGTCAACTATGCCAGAGCCAATAATGGCTTGCGGCTGCACACAGAAGTTTCTAGCATGAATAATCTTATGATCACTTTGAGCCCGGGTGGCGGTCCAAAAGAAAAACATTCAAGTCCTGATAGAAACCAGGTGCCTCAATCCACCCAGATGTGTGTTTAAGTTGCCACCTTAAGTAAACCATTAAAATTAACAAACTCACATCTGTCATGGATATCACTCACCCAATCCACGTCTACCAGCATAGCATGGCATAATAAGCAACGTAGAGTAACTCCCAAGGGTTTTATAATAAAACAGGTAATAGGTACTACCTCATCTACTTCCCATCCCACAATTTGATTAGATCCTAATCATGCAGTGTTTGAGGATTGATCTAATGCAATAAAACTGGGTAGTAGAAAAAGTATGATCAAAGTGTGAACTTGCCTGCAATGCTGATCAAGATGATGCGCACTCAAAACTCTTGATAGATCTAATCGTCACACTCCGGTCGATCTATCGTAAGCAAGCAATAGTAACCATACATAAGCAATCACTCAGAAGATCAGAAAGATCGAAGAAAACGATTCGGAAAACATCAAAACCAAGCAAATAACTCTTGCAACATAAAACAATTTCTAACAGTACCAAAATTATGTGAATTTGGCCTTATCAGAAAGTTTAGGCCAAGAGTTTCGATTTGCAAAAAGAATCAACAAAATCGGAGTTACGAAACTCAAGTTATGTTCAAAAGAAGTTTGAATATGAATCTAAACAAATTTGAAAAGTTGAAAATTTCAAACAGTTGATGTGACAGGTTCACTGGATAGGTGAAAACAAGACGAAGCTATAGGCGCTGGTTTCATCTAATTTGGATGAACGGGTAAAAAGTTATGGTTATTTGAAAAATCAGGGCCAAGCTGTTTTACGGAAGAAAAATAGCTACGGCTCAGGTCTAATGTATAAATACGTAGACTAATTGATAATCTAATTATTCTATCGTATTAGTCTAGAAAATAATAAACTACGGAGATATAAAAAGAAAAAAATAAAGAAATATACCTTTATAAGGCAGAGAAAAGATGACTTCGGGGAGAAGAGACAATTTCCAGGAGTCGCGCTGGAGAGGAGAAAAATATTTTTCTTAAATAAATCTAGTCAAACCAAAATATTGATTTAACCCGAATCGGATGATTTTTGGAGGCTCTATGGGTCTATATTTATAGGTGGAAAAGAGATTTAGGGGTTAATGGCTAGGCAATGTGGGACTAAACATAGACGAACAAATAAAATAAACAGGGAACCGCATGGGCTAAAAGCACCACGGGCCGGCTGCGACGGCGCTGCAGTTTTTTTTTTTAACAAAAATCGGCCTAAGTAAAAAATAAAAAAGGCTGGCTAGGCCTGGCCCATTTAAGAGAGAAAAAAACAATGGGCGCCAGAAGCTATTATACTGCGCATGTAGGCGATAAATAAATATGGGCTGCATGTACAGTTTTTCTTTAAAATAGAAACAGAAGGAAAAGCGAAATAACGAAATAATCGTACAATTATATATAGGCATATTATATATCAAAAATTTCAGAAAATGATTTTCTACAACGTGAATATTTTTATAGAGTCAAATAAAATCCACGCAAATTCAAATAATTCAAAGAGTGCTACTGCCCTACTAAAATCCAATAAAAAAACATTTTTAAAATACCAAAATGATTTCAAATTAATTTTTCTCCAATTTTCTGTTGTAGGGAGTCATGTTACCCTAATTTCCATGTATTTTATTTTTGGAGAAAAACAATTTGAGTAAAACTCAAATAACTCCAAATTGAAAAATAAATTTAAAAAAAATTGAATTTAATTCTTTGAAACTCCCAACTCATATTTCGTATAAATGGAAGAAGTCATATCATCTTCGCTCAAGGGTTTTGTATTTGAAAAGTATTTGAATTCACGGAGACCATAAATGAAAAATGAAAGTTTGGGAAAGTCCTTTTATTCCCTCTCATTTAACTTTCATAAAGTTTCGAATTCACTCACTTTCAGTCAATCAATCAAATCTATCTATTTATTATAACATTCCAAAATTTAGAATTTTGGGATGTTACAGTTCCTATCGGAGAAAAGATAATAAAAACGTGCATCAACCCCTATGCAAAGATTACCCCATTATCACCGCGAGAATCCGCAAGTTGAATGCCATAACATATATCAACTGAATCAATAAGATACCCCAATGTCACCTCAAGTAATCATGTCGCAAGACATACATCATGTGTTCTCTTCTCTGAATATTCAATCCGACAACACAAAACTTCAAAGGTTAAAGATTCAATTCATCACAACAAGAGTATAGAGGGGAGAAACATCATATGATCCGACTATATTAACAAAGCCCATGATATAGATCAAGAGAGAGAGAGAGAGAGAGATTAAACACATAGCTACTGGTACAAACCCTCAGCCCCGAGGGCGGACTACTCCCTCCTCATCGTGGTGGCCGCCTGGATGATGGAGATGGCCACTGGAGATGATTTCCCCCTCCGGCAGGGTGCCGTACCGGGCTCCCGATTGGTTTTCGGTGGCTACGGAGGCTTGCAATGGCGAAACTTCTGGTCTAGGTTAACTCCGAAGGGTTTCAGAATATTTTGGAATTTATAGTGCAAAGAGGGGGTGCGGGAGGCCACCGAGGTGGGCACAACCCACCTGGGCGTGCCAGGGGGCCCTGGCGCGCCCTGGTGGGTTGTGCCCCCCTCAGGGCACCCCCCACGTGCAACTCTAGCCCATTGGGTTCCTTCTGGTCCAAAAAAATCTCCGTTTGGACTCCGTTTGGTATTGATTTCCTGCAATGTAAAAAACAAGCAAAAACAACAACTGGCACTGGGCACTGGGTCAATAGGTTAGTCCCAAAAAATGATATAAAGTTGCTATAAAATGATTATAGAACATCCAAGAATGTTAAAATAACAACATGAATACTTCTGAAATTATAGATACGTTGGAGATGTATCACACCACCTGCCGCCTCATGAGCGGCACGGGCACAGAAAATGGAAATTCATTTTGAAAATTAGAGTTGGCACATGCAAATTTACTTGGAACGACATGGAAATACCGCATATAGGTAGGTATGGTGGACTCATATGGCACAACTTTGGGTTTTAGGAGTTGGATGCACAAGTAGCATACCCGCTTAGTACAAGTTGAGGCTAGCAAATAGAATGAGAAGCAACCAAACAAAAAACAAAAACGGTCATAAATGCATATTGAACATAATTAACACTGAATAATGCACCACAAGTAGGATATAACTTCATTGCTTAACTTTTGACTTTACGTGCATGCATAGGGAATCACAAACCTTAACACCAATATTCTTACTAAAGCATAATTACTCACCAACATAACTCACATATCACTATCTCCATATCGCAAAACTATTGCAAGGAATCAAGTTTATCATATCCAATGATCTATATGAAAGTTTTTATTATATCCCCCTTGGATATCCATCACTTTGGGACCAACTCATATCTTATGCAAATTACCGTTGCTTTGTCAACTCTCAAAAAGATATAAGTGAAGCATTAGAGCAAATTTCTTTAAAAAAATTCAACTCTCAAAATAATATAAGTGAAGCATAAGAGCACATTTCTTAAAAAAACAACTCTAAAAATAATATAAGTGAAGCATTGGAGTTTGTTTATTTAAAATATAACCACCGCCATGCTCAAAAAGGTATAAGTGAAGTACTAGAGCAACTACCTAGCTCAAAAGATTTAAGTGAAGCACATAGAGTATCCTAGCAAATCATGATATGCATTTGGCTCTCTCAAACAAGTTAATTCAGCAAGACTCATATAATACATGACGCTCCAAGAAAAACTCATGATATGTGACGAATAAAAATATAGCTCCAAGTAAAATTACCGATGGTCGTTGGAAGAAAGAGGGGATGCCTTCCGGGGCATCCCCAAGCTTACTTGCTTGGGAGTCCTTGAATATTACCTTGTGGTGCCTCGGGCATCCCAAATCTTAGGCTCTTTCCACTCCTTATTCCTCCACCCCCAATTTCACCCAAAACATGAAAAGTTCAATCACACAGAACTTAACAAAACATTCGTGAGATCTCTTAGTATAATAAAGCAAATCACCACTTTAAGTACTGTTGCAAACCCATTCATATTTTGTAATTGCATTATACCTAATGTATTCTAATTTTACCATGGCTTATACCCTCGATACAATCCATAGATTCGTCAAAATAAGTACACAATGCAACGAAAACAGAATCTATAAAAAACAAAACAATTTGTAGTAATCGGAACATTGACCATACTTTTGTAACTCCAAAACTTCTAAAAAATTAGGACAATGTGGGCATTTTTTATATCAATCAGGTGTAAAAAATTCAAAACTTTATCACGTTCCAGCAGAGTACATTAATTCTGCTACTGGGCACAAAATTTTCTGTTAATGCACAGAATCAAAGCAACTATCACCCAAATCATCCCAAAGGCTTTACTTGGCACAAACACTAAAACACAATCATAATAGTGGCACAATTGTATATTTATTGAAAAGTGGAAAGGAAAACAAAAAATTGAAAGGTAACTATTGGGTTGCCTCCCAACTATCTTTATTGTTTTATGCCCCTAGCTACATAATGCATAGTTTCAAGTGTTGTCATCTTTGTTTTGAGTTCCATAGGTGGCCCTCATGATTGACTCATATGGTGGCTTAATTCTAGTTCTAGGGAAGTGTTCCATGCCCTTCTTTAACGAAAGCTGAAATTTAATAATCCGTTCTTCCATGTCAATAACGACACCTATAGTTCGTAAAAACGGTCTACCAAGTATGATGGGACAAGACATATTGCAATCAATGTTAAGTACTATAAAATCAGTGGGCACATAGTTCATATTTGCAAGAATAAGAACATCATTAATTCTACCCAAGGGTTTTTTAATAGTAGAATCTGCCAAGTGCAAATTAAGAGAACATTCATCCATATTGGTAAAACCTAGCACATCACATAGAAATTTAGGAATTGTGGAAATACTAGCAGCCAAATCACATAAATCATTGAATTCATAATTTTTAATCTTCACTTTAATGGTGAGTTCCCATTCATCATATAATTTTCTAGGAATTGAAATCTCTAGTTCTAACTTTCTAAAGCTTTCATCATCGCTTCTACAATATGTTTAGTAAAAGCTTTATTTTGTTCATAGGAATTGGTTGAGTTTAGCATGGATTGCAACAAAGAAATACACTCAATTAAAGAGCAATTATCATAATTAAAATCTTTGTAATCCAAGACAGTGGGCACATCACTAGTTAAAGTTTTTACCTCGCAAAACCCACTTTTAGCAATTTTTTCATCAAGATTTTCACCCTCTGAATTATGGGGACGCCTTCTAACTAAAGTTGACTCTTCTTCAGTCCCCTTATCATCAAGTTTAACACACTGGTACAGCGAGGTGCTATATAAACGGTTTTTAACCCCTTTCTGCGATGGCATGTGGAACCGTCGCCTAGTGAGTGACTGCGATAGGGGGATCCTTCCCACACGACCCAAAAACCGTCAGGGATATGCCCTCTTGGCACACGCGCTTGGCAAAATGAGGTCGTGTGCGACCGGCGAGCGATCAAATAGGTTTATACATACAGTAGTGCTAAAAAATAGAATTATACAGGTGAAATCATTTCTAGTCATAAGTACATCTCACACAGTTAGTTCCCGCTAAACATTTCCGTTCGTATGTACATTCCACACAGTCAATCCAAGGAATACGTTTCCGTTAGTATGTATATACCACACAGTTAATCCAAGAAGTACGTTTCCATTCGTATATACATCCCACACAGTCACTCCAAGGAAAGTGTTTCCATTTGCAGGTACATCACACACAATTTAAATCGTTTATGATAGCATTGCCATTGCACACGATACTAATAATTTTATCATTTGCATTATTGAATGCATCACACATGGTGCGTAGAAGAAAATGTGTGGCAAAGGCTGTCCATCACACACACTTTTTATGTCGTAAACATTTGTGCAAGGTGGCCTGAGGCAAACAGCTTTCAAGAGGATGTCGTGTGTGATTGTTCATTGATCCAACACAGTTTATTCCTAGAAACTATGTGCGTTGCATGAGGTCATCGCCCACGGTGTTTTCTCAATAACCATTTGCAATGGAAAAAACCAATTAGCAGACCAATTTCCCTATTATTAATAATCCATTTATTAATCTAATTGACATTTCATATTAAGCACAAAATATATTTCATTTACATATTAAGTAAGAAGGATTTCATAATTGAAATACATTAGAGTACAACATCATATAGCTTCAGCACTCAGCTACCCTATTACACAACTACACATGGACCAAGTTTCACATGCAACATCTACAACCTTTTGAAATTAGCATCATAGATGGAACATAGACATATGAATCTCATCTGGAAAACTGCTGAAGCGAAAGGCGAATATTGAGCCTTGAGTGATGTTGAAGGTCTTTGCAACTTTAGTCCAGTGTCTGTGGATGATTGGCCATCCATCCTTCGTCCTCTTAAGGAACACTTCAATATTGAACTGTGGGTGTTGTATGAAAACCTTCCTCGCCTCCTGACCATAGAGGTGGTTTGAGAGGTAATCTTCAGTGAATTGCTTTGGAAAGGCCTGAAAACAAGGATATGCATAACTATCTTCTCCAGATTTAAAGTGGAGTAAAGGAATTAAAAACACAAGGTATAACAGTTAGTACCACCCCGTAGTGAACTGATGTATTCTTCATTGTGCAGACAAAGATCTTGTTGTTTTTTGTCACTAATTTCTTTAACGTAACAATATTTCTGAGTGTCTTGACTTGACTGGTATTAATAGACAACTCATTTTCACATATACAACAGGACCTACATGTGCAAGACCAAATTATTAAAAACCTAATATTTAAAAACAATAAGTGGAAACGTGTGTTATTAAATACAACAAGCATAATATTTAAAAACAAGCAAACATAGTCATTCAAACTTGTATTGTGCAGGTCTAAGTACACTAGTTATTGACCCTGTTTGGATCCATGGGTTAGAGTTAGTTTGAGCTAGGTTGGGCTCAAATAGCCCTAAAGTATCCAAACATGAGGGCTAGTTTGAGCTAGTTGCGTAAAACTCACCCAAAACAACTATCCCACCGAAGAAGTGTTGATTGGGGCTAGTTCTCCTAGTGCATTTATTGTCAATCTAACACTACCATCCAAACACCTCTTTGGCTAGAGTTAGTTCAGGCTTAGTCATTGTTGAGTATCATTGTTATTTAGGAAACATAGGATAGTGTAGGATTTATTCTACCTTTACTTGTACTCCAAGATGACCATGTACTCCTATATATATGCCCACGAGACTCAAGCAATACAATCAACTATTCCACCAATCTCTCTCTCTCTCTCCCTTTTAACTGTCACGAGCTAGAAACTAACTCTAACCTCTAGCTAAGTTAGAGTATCCAAACAGTGCAATTGTTAAATCAAATGGAAAGGCGTGTTCAATACTCCCTCCGGTCCTTTTTACTCTGCATATAAGAATTGTCTAAAGTCAAACTTCATAAAGTTTGACCTTATTTATAGGAAAAAATATCAACATCTAGCATGCTAAAGTTATACAATATGAAAATTTAAGTCATGACACATGTACTGATACTTATTTCATATTGTGAATGTTGGTATTTTGTTCTATAAAGTTGGTCAAACTTTAAGAGGCTTGACTTTACACAAATTTTATATGCGAACTAAAAAGATTCGGAGGGAGTACAACATGCTTAACATCAACCAAATATAGTCATTCATAGAGCTATTGTTAAATTTGGTATTGATGAAATTGACTTGCACAGTTCATACTAGCACATATAGAACATCACACTATTAATAACTGAAATAAATAAGGCATACTACAAACAACCGAACAACCATAAACCATAGAAATAAACAAGGCATAATGCAAACAACCTAATATAGCAATAAATACTGGACATGTTCTTACTACAAAAGGGGTTCGAGAAAAAAATCATGGGTTTCCTCACTTGTCACATATTGGATCGTCCTCGTGGTCGCCGTCGATGAGGTTTGACTTGCCAGCTAAGGATCCTAGGCCAGCTTCGCAGAACGTGTCCTTCGGAAATGACAAAAGGGGCTCCATGGCGATGAAGGATGGCAAATTGTTCATAACAAGCCGCGGGAGATGAGCGGCAGGGCCATCGATGAGATTGACGGCTGTCGAACCCGAAGAGTTGGGGGTGGGAAACTTAACCTGTGACATAACCCACGTCAAGCCGTCGGTGTCGACAACCTCGATGTCATAGCCGGCTTCCGCGACATGCCAGGATACTCTAGCCCACAGATTGAAAGGCTTAATCTAGGTCCAGTCATCGTCGTCAGCTTCCTCGGCGGCCACCTCGTCCACATCGGGCGAAGAGGCAGCGGTAAAGCTCTTTTGGGCCATTTGCTCCATGAGCTCCCCTGGAAGCGTACCCAGGCTTAGGCTGCGACGCTCTGGAGTGGGGGAGGGGGTGGGGATGGGTATCTTTGGGAAAGGGGGCATTTCGCAGGCGTCATACAAGAAACTCAGGGCGGCGAGGGTATGTATATCGATGGGTAAACTGCATGGGCAGACCGGCAGAGGTTGACGATGGAGGCGGCGGCGGCGACCTAGCTAGGTTTGGAGCGAGGGAGGCGTGGTGTGTATGTGTGTGAGCGGGGGATTTGGGGTGAGTGAAGGATTTGGGGGGTGTGTGTGGAGGGGGACCAAGGTGGTGTTTGAGGAAATGTCTGGATACTGAAAATTTTCCCAGGCGGGAGTAAAATGGGGGGGCTACCGAAAATTTTGATCCAGGGATAGAAGCAGAGCGGGGCGGGAGTAAAATTCCAGGGCTACTGAAAATTTGGATCTACTGATTGAAGCATATCGGGAGTAACTGACATCATACACGGTCCAGACATACTAATCATGCGCCATCAAACAGAAAAACCATCTACGCGGACGCGGGTAGATATTTTTGAGATTGTGAGGGAGTAGATATTTTCGAGAGGGGGAGGGAAGCCTCGTGGAGCCCAATCTACTGTTATCATGTGGGTGATAGGGTCAGGGGCGCGGCACACTGGTAGTCCTAGGGAACCGTGTCTGTTTAGTACCCTATCACAGACGTTGCGTCTGACTCGTCTGCCGTTTATAAATTTTGCCAAAAAAACGCGGGAAAGGGTTAGAACATGAACACACTGGCATGTGGACCAAATATATGTATGAAAAGGGTAGTTTGATGTTCAAATACCCAATGCACACCTTTGATGTGGCACCTGTCGCACAAAGTGCACGTTATTATTGCTAGCCCCCCCGGATGCCCCCAAATAGCTAGGTCTGACATCTTACCGTACTGTAACACAAAATCGAAAGGAGTACATCAACTCGCCTCCCCCCTTTGCTTCCAATCAAATGTGGACCGTGTGCGGGCCCACAGATGTGTTCTTCTGGTGTTAGATGGGTGACACCACTTACCAACCACACTTGCGAGTGGCCCGATGTGTGTGTGTGTGTGTGTGTGAAAACGATGTGCTATGATATTTAAATAACCAAATCACAAATTTGATGTGGCACATGTGCATCACAAATTAACCGGGCATCCCCAATCCCAGGGAGGTTCATCTAGTACGAAATAGTACTGTGCCCCCCATGCACATTGAATCGGTGGGGGGGGCATCTCACCAAGGCGTATTGTAAGACTGACCAAGAAGAATCACCACCCTTGTCATATAACCTCTCTTGTTTGTTAGGTCAAAGTCATGCATTGACGTTCCACACGTGGCCCCACGAAATAGGCTAGCTTGTCGGTGATAACCACTCGAGGGAGTGCCTGAAGGCAACCACTGCATGCATGTAGCCCTAACATATGTATGAAGTGTCATGTGGTGTTTGAATATACCCAATGCACAACTTTGATTCATGTGTATGCGAGCCCTCAAACTTAGGTCTTGAATCTCACCATGATCGATGTACAATTATACGGTAATGCGAACCAAGAGAAGAAGAATCCACCCTGGTAACCTCTCTCACGTTTTTGGTCGAAGTGATGGAGACGTCCACACGGGCTCATGAATATATAGGTCGTCGATGATAACCAAGCGAGGGAGAGTGTCCAAAGAGAACCACTACATGTATGTGCCCCAAACATATGTATGGACATGCGTGATGCATGCATATATGTTTGAATACCAAAAGCACAACATTTTGATGTGTTTCTTGCATGCGTCGAAAAACGCACAATCCCCACACAGATCTTGTTCATGATGTGTCGCGTGCTCCATCCCCCCCTCCGCTTCGACCCGGTGGGAGGGATT
Source organism: Aegilops umbellulata (assembly GCA_032464435.1). Lineage (NCBI taxonomy): Eukaryota > Viridiplantae > Streptophyta > Magnoliopsida > Poales > Poaceae > Aegilops > Aegilops umbellulata. Next base: position 243,070,948 of record CP136057.1, read on the forward strand.
CGTACGTACACATGCGCACGAAGTATAGTTGCATGTACCAAACTGTATAAGACGAACCAAAGCTTAATCCCCTTCCAATTATAAGTCAAATTAACCTCTATCATTGTCGGTCGAAGTGATTGACCAAGCGGACATAGAGAGATGGACGAAGCATCTCGATGATAACCCCGTGAGTGTGTGCTAGAGGACAACCACCATCGCTTGCTTGTGGGCCAAACACATATGTATGGAGATGTGTGGGTGTGATGTTTGAATACCTAATATATATGCAGAACTTTGATGTGGTACCTGCCTCGGAAACCTTTAAGTCCCCCACACACGAACCGAGGTTCATGACACATAGTATATATATGTTGCCCCCTCCCCTCTTCGACGCGTAATATATACTCCTATGTATGTATCGTAACACAACCCGAAACTAATACACCTTGTTCGTCAAATTACCTTTCTCGTTGTGTCATATATTAGATGGACGACAACCTCGCGGGCCCATGGAGGGAAGATTCGCAGGTGAATGAGTGACAACCACCGTCTGCACATGGCCCAATGTGTTGGTGATGTTTTTAATACCCAATATGCACAACTTATTTGCAGCACTTGCCTCGCAAACCGAAAAGTACCCACACGGAGTGAGATTGATTCATGACGTGTGTGTAGTATATATTTGCTGCCCCGACCCCCTCCTCCCCTCTTCGACACGTACTATATACTCCTACCGCAACACAACCCAAAAAGAAATCTCCTTGCTGGGTCAAAGTGATGGAGGACATCCTCGCGGGCCCATGGATGGAAGCATCACATGCAAGTGAGTGTCCTATATGACGCGTAGTATTGCCCCCGGCCACCCTCTTCAACGCGTACTATATACCTACTAATAAAAGAAATAGATATTCTTAGTCCGTCATGCTATTTTATAGTAAACCACCTGACGTTTCTAACATTAAACCCGCAGTGTATATTTTTAAAATATTTATATCTTCTAAACTGTAACTCCAAATTTAACATGTTATATATGAAATTTGATTAGAAAAATTTATAGAATTTGAATATGATATTATTTTACCTGTTAACAATTTAAAAGAATACTACCTAGGGTGCAATCTTAATCAACAGTGCATTATATGTCTTTCTTTCATATCGGTACTGATCCAGATTATGGATGTAGATCTGAGCAAAATCAGGATTGGAGACGAAATTGAAGATCACTTGCCCATTTCTTTGTACGTATTAAATCTACATACAAGCCTTGTTTAAATAGAAGACATGTGGAATCTTGAAGTTGCGCTTTTGTAGGCAAAACCATCTTTGTTTGGGCCGTAGCTACAACTACTCAGGTTATAGACATTTAATTTGTAAATAAGAGCGTGTGGTATTTTTATCTCCCGTTGCAACGCACGGGCCCTTCTGCTAGTATATATATATATGAGAGACATACACACATATAGGACTGAGCTATTCTGTTACCAGTAACAGAATATTATTCTGTTACAATCCAGTCTATAAGGGCACGATGGTGATTTTCTTAATCGAGAAAAGGTGAAAAGCAAGCCGGCCACGCACCCACGACCCCCACCTCTCTTCCTCACACGCCGCCGGCCCCGACTCGCCTTGCACCTCCGGCGACCCCCTACCTCCCACCTCATACGACCCGCCGCGCCCTCCCGGCCTCCCATCTCCGGGCGACCCACCACGCCCCCGCCTCCCACCTCTGGCGCCGGGCCAAGCCCCCCGGCTCCCACCTCCGGCGACACGCCACGGCCCCCCTCCCACCTCCAGCGATGCGCCACGGCCCTGCCTCCCACCTTCGGCGATGCCCCACGGCCCTGCCTCCCATCTCCGGCGATGCGCCATCCCTGAACCCCGCCTCCCATCTCCTTCGAAGCGCCGTCCCTGAACCCTGCCTCCTCTCGCGCGCCGTCCCTGAACCCTGCCTCCTCTCGCGCGCCGCCCCCATTGGCCCCTGAGCACGGCCTTCCCTCCCACAGAGCCAAGCTCACGCACCACCGTCACTTCCACCGCGCCGAGCTCGCACTCCATCGCCGCTGGCGCCCCCAACCTCGCGTCATCCGTGACCCCTCCATTACACTCCTATGCTGCAGGAACATGTCAGTTCGTGTGGAGCATAACAGTCCGTCTGTTCGTCGATGGGTTTCGCAGGATCCGCAGGCCAGTCCCACAAATTACTCTTAAATCGTGTGCAATTTTGTAATCAGTTCGTGTGTATGTGTCAGTTCATGTCTGTTCTTGTCAGGTCGTGTTCATAAATTGTTTTTTTGGTTAATTTGTTTTTATGTACAGTACAGATGCATATTGTTGTGTAGTACTACATGTGTGCATTGATGCGTTCGAATCTCACCTTGATTCCTCCTGGTGGTTAACATGTAGAGCGGCAGCAGCGCTCACTCTCCAATGGTTGCCCGCGCAAGGAGGATATAGGGATGCGACAGAGGTGGAGGAGTCAGCAGCGTTCCATGGCCTTCGTCCTCCTAGTCGCATCTTTTCTTATAAACAGCCAGAAGAAAACGAGGCATAGGCTTCATGCTCTCCATCTCCTGGTAAAGGGGAGTTAAGCTCTACGACCACTTGGACGTGGATGCTCATGCTCCTCCACTGGGCGAGCTCCAAGGGCACCACGGGGCTTGAGATTTTCATCACTACCCTCGGCCGTGAGGGCCAAGAGGCTGCCTGCACCCTACTCGATGAAATGCTACTTCCGGCCGCCAGCTTGCCTGATGCCCGTATGTAGACCGCCATGCTTTTCATGATTTCCTGTATGCCTGTACATGAAAAAGTCAACAATTCTGTTTCTTATCTTCATGATTTTGTGCTTGCTTATCAAAAGTTCACGTTACATGCTCAATGTAGTAGCTACCTGAAGAAAAGGTATTGTTTTGTAGCTTTGGTCTTACCATTGTGGTGCTTGTGTTATTGCGTGGGAAAATGAAAGAAAGGATTTTTTAGCAAATTAATGAATGAGAAAAGAGTTTGCTGTTTTCCCGCTCAATTTAGAGCTCCAAAAATGTTCAGAGTTCAGAGTAGTTGTTTGGTGACGAACAATGAATAAGTATAATAAAACAAAAGAAAATTTTGTAAAATAGTACGACAAAGTTCACTATGTATTCCACCATCAGTACATAAAGAAATATCATACAAATTCCCTGCTCACGAGACTATATTTATAGCCTAATTGTTAGTGTTAAAATTTGTTGTTCTTGTTTCTTTATGGTTACTTCTTTATTACATGAATATGAATGTGCTAGCTAGCTTAGCAGTACCATTTGCAGTCAGTAGGTGTAGCTCACACAATTCTTGGGTCAATTTTGTCATAACAATAAGGCAGGACATGCTTGCAAGATGATGAAACCATGTATATATAACTTGATGACTATCCAAATTGAGAAAAACCTGAAATATTATATGTGCTCTCTTTGTATCAGTTCTTATGCTTGTGACAATTCTGCACTCATACTGTGTTCAGGTTATTGTTTTCCTCTTGAGAAGATGAACTACATTGTCACATTAAACTGCGGGGACATGTTCCCTCAGTCCTCTCTCGACAAATCCAACAGTACAGGTTCTCCGGTGCGCCAAGTATTGCCAGTGGCGATGCCTGCATCATGGCCCATTGAGGAGAGCATGCCCGTCAGTTGTAGGTTTTTCTATATGCACATTTATCTGTTTAGCTTTAAATTTTGTTGTTTTCCACATTTGACACTTGTGTTAATGCTTCTGTGTCGTGCACTTCTGATTCCATTGTGAGGAAAAAAGACAAGTGAGCTAAGTACTTGTTTGGAAAGTTTCTAAGTTCAAACAAAAAAACCTAAAGATGTTCATTGAGAAAGTTTGGTTTCGTTAAAAATGTGGTTTTTGGTTGGAAAATCACTTAGGAAAATAGTTCACTTTTGCTAATTCCGGTAGTTCTCTGGATAGAAAAAATGATGGTTCAATTTGCTGAGTCCCGTGGTCTAGAAAATTATTTTTCTTTGTTTGAAACAGTTCAATGCTTAAGCCACATAAAAAAAAGTGAGCTGTTTTGTTCAAGGTAGTTCGAAAAATCAACACACATGAAGTTCAAGATTGGAACTAACATAGAAAAAATGTACACACATTCTCGATTGGGGACCCCGCTTAGTCATGCTTCTCTGGTCGTGCCACATGCCATGGATACATGATGCGATTTTCGGATCTAGAATAGCATGAAAGGGGGTACCAAGCTTAACTAACACTCAAGTATTTAAAATTTCCATCAGAAACTAATATTCATGCACCTCTTTGGTGGATTTTTTGATATATTTCTTCATGAATGTATACATTGTACTGCTCTATTATGTACTCCCTCCGTTTCTTTTTAGTTTGCATACAAAATTTGGTCAAAGTCAAGCTTTGTAAAGTTTGACTAGCCTTATAGTAAAAGATGTCAATATTCACAATATGAAATCAGTAATATTAGATGCATGATGAAACTAATTTTCATAAAAAATAACTTTAGTATTGTACATATTGATATTTTTCCTATAAAGTTAGTCAAACTTTATGAAATTTGACTTTGACCAGATCTTATATGCAAATTAAAAAGAAACGGAGGGAGTACATCCGGGCATGATGCACAGAATAAAACATTATGAGATCCTTGGTTTACTTACAGGTAGGTCATCAGTTCAAAGCTAACACAGAAACTACTTGCTTGGCATTCTAGGTCTTGTTTTCCCAAGACTAGTACTGGTAAATGTTATTTCCCTATGTATTCTTTCCTCAGTCCATAGAGAAACATGGGAATAGTTCGATCATGTTGGATAGATAGTTCAATTTTATATATCATAAGAAGAAAAGAACGTGTTTTCTATAGGAGAAAATCAAAAACATTATTAACAACTCACTATGTATTCTACCATCAATTCTGTGTGTACTAGAGAGAGGGTTCGGTGTCTCATTGTTTACACTTGCCCAGAAAAAAATGTTCTGTTGCAGATAAGGACCATTGTATTTACATTTTTTTAAACAAAGAACTAATCAGTTCATACAAGTTGAAAAGACAAAGCGTCGAAAGTTCAATCGAAAGCTCTCACCACTTTCCTTTCTATTTCTTAATTATTGTACGACATTTCAAGCATTGAGCAAAAGGGGTTAGTATAAATTGTAGAAGTAGTTGCAGGATGCTTTTGACTTTCTTTTCTCTCATTCTTCCTGTACTGACAAGCTGTTTCATTTTGCTGGTTTCAAAAGTAGAAGGGGAAGATGTAGAGGCTGGACTACTCAGAGCCTTTGCCGCTGATGTTGTGTTGTGTTAGGTCAACACGTAGTAGTAAAATTATTTTGCAGGAAGAGAAGGCAGCGAGAAGATGTTCCGGGTGACACATCCTTCCATCAAAACAAAAAGTTCAAACATAGCAAAAAGTCGCAGAAAAGGATGTGAACATAGTATACTCCCATGGCTGTACGAGTAAACATACACCAAGTGTAGACGTTCACCATGTGCTTTATCATCAGTTCAAAAAAAAGCTTTGTGTGTGCTACTAGACATGGTTTAGTTTGCTTTTACTTGTATGCTACTGATAGATCAACATTATTTGCTTGTGTACTGAAGTGACTAATTTGAACCACACTTCTTGTGTACTGATGTTGTTTGCTTTTGTACACCTGATTATATTTTCTGTGGGAGTCCAAGTATAATTGTTTAAAAAGTACAAATGTCAGCGTGTACTGATGAATTTCAAATTTGTGTTGTGTGTTTCAAGGAAAAAATATTTGTCAGGTTTTTGGTGGCCAAGTGTTATTGATTTGTGAGAGCTAAACAAATTTCCTATCCAACTGGAAGCTCCCAGTATATGATGGATGTGGGATTCATTTTTACATTCACTGTTCAGTGCTTCTCTTTGTGTAATGTTTTATGTTTTTAAGTGCTCATTGAAAATTTATGTTCCTGGTAGTTCATGTTATTGCGTGAGGAGTTCATGTGTTACTGCCCAGTAAGTAAACTATTAATGACTCTCAAGTGATGAAAAAATGGGAAGTGAACTGATGAAAAAAAATATCATTCAGTTCAATGATATAAACCATGCAAGTTCGGGGACGATAATATAGTAAACCGATGAAAAGTTACGAGCAAAACTCTACCGAAAAAACATAATAAAGTCGAGTCTGTGAAAGCACACGTTCAGCACAAACCCATACTGAGATCAGTTAGAGCACTATGTTTCCAAGAAAAAATAGCACAACTGGTATCACCGTATTCAAAACTAGAAGTTGAAATTTGCTAATATCTGTAGTACTGGTAGTTCATTTTGCTACTAATCCCGACTGTCTATAGTTCATTTTGCTAATAAATATTCTTCTACATGTCTTTACGTCGGTTGTAGAACATGTATTCCATTTGGAAGTTAAGTCAAAGTATTTCATCTCTTTTGATCGGATTAATGCTTGATTTTCGTGATGGCAATTTTTATCTCTGATATCCTGAAATGAGCCGGCAACTTAGAATTTTTTTGCTAGCTTTGGAATTATAAAAACACAACAATTACACAATTTAAAAAGTTGTAAGTACAACACGACGTCCTAGATAATTTTTAGGAAAAATCTGAAACACAAAGAAAACCCAAAGAAATTCAACGTTCAAGTCGTGGGATGAAAGAAGTCCAGAACAACGTTGAAAATGTTAGAGTTGACACACAATATTTTTCTTTAAATAAAATGTCATTCAGTTCAATGATATAAACCATGCAAGTTCAGGGATGATAATATCGTAAACTGTTGAAAGGTTACAAGGAAAACGATACCGCAAAAACAGAGTAAAGTCTAGTATGTGAAAAACACGCTTAGTACAAAACCATACGGTCATCCGTTCAAGTACTCTTTTTTCGTAACCATTCAAAACTACTGTCAAAAATACCTCAGCACAAACACATACATACATCAATACAAGTACTCTGTTTTTTAGACAGGAAAAAACAACACGATGGGTTTCACCTTATTCAAAATTACTCTTAAACGGTTGCGAAGTAGAGAAAACATTCCACATGATTAAGTTTCGCATTTTCGATAGCTATCAACCGGTATATTATTTGCCCCATTTCGACAAACTTATTTAAAAATCGCGTTCAAAATCAAATTTGACCGTATTCGAATTTGTTTTAAACCGTAAAGAATTAGAAAAACATTTCTATACGAAAAAGTTGCGCATTTTCCATAGCTTTCCAACAGCGTATCATTTGCGTCAATCCGACAAATCGTTTGCAAAAAAATGCGAAAATACATTTCGCCTAGAATTTCATTGTTTTTCAAATTACTTATAAATTGTACATAATTTGGAAAAACGGTAGATATATGAAAGATGCGTATTTTTACTAGCTTTCCAACACCATCTTATTTGCTCAATTTCGGCAAACCATTTGAAAATAGAGTCCAAAATACGATTCACGTTTTCGGTTTTGAAAAAAATGGTTTTTTTCCAAAACTGCTCTTAAACCGTGATGATTTTGCAAAAAAATTCCTATATATTTGTAATGTAGATGTCAAGAGCTTTTCAACGATATATTACACGCCCCATTCCGATGAAAATACGATCAGTTCGACGAGATGAAAATCATCAGTACAACAGCCTGAAACCGCCAGTTCAAGTAGGGTATTCTGTTACGCATAACAGAATAGCCCATATGTATATATAGTGACACTATTCATCACCCAGGATGCAGAATAAGTTATTCTTCACCCGAGGTAATCTTTCATAATTAAATTACGTTTGAAATTCAAAGAGTTACATTTCTATTGATTCACTACATAAAATTTGGCACAAGGAAACAAATATATAGGTTATAAGACAAGAAATATATCATCTTATATGTATTTTACACTATGTTTTTACGTTTGTAATTTTTCATAACATAAAATATTTTTTACAGAAATTATATATTTTCTTACGTTCTCTTTTTACGTATGAAATAAGACAAAATTTACGGAACGTAAAATTACGGTGTATTGATGTTAAAATAGAGGGGGGGGGGGGGTGAAGAATAACTATTCCTCACCCAGGGCGACGAATAGTCAATCCATATATAGGGGGGGGTGAAGAATAACTATTTATGTTATGAAAAATTACAAACGTAAAAACATAGTGTAATATATATATATATATATATATATGTGTGTGTGTGTGTGTGTGTGTGTGTGTGTGTGTGTATAGGACACATTTTATCTACCACCAGTGGTAGTTACCACCACTTCAGTTTTGTATGGTGTATTTAGTATCTATGAAATCAAAGAGTATGTACGTGTAGTATATAGTACATAACGACGTTTAGGTAGTATATATACTACTTTTTAGGTAGTATGTATCGTATTTTGAGTATGCTCTTTTTTAGTATAAATATATACGTATTTCATAAATATAACAAAAATCATGGGCTAACTTGCATTTTTTTCATGTAACTCACTTTGGAATATGTTATATATAATATATGAACATATTTATAGTGATAAAGTAGTATATATAATACCATATCGTAGTATATGAGATATGCGGGGTAACTACCACTAGGTGGTAGGATGGATTTTCTCTATATATCTATACCTACTAATAAAGCAAGGTGCGTTTCTCCAATTTTTTCATCCGTTCACCATCGAAAAAATTCTTTCTATCCGAGGTGGTACTAAACTTTTGTGCGTCTATCCGCTAGGAAAGAAAAAAGATTAGTACAGAATTCCATCATTGGGCCACGCGCTGTCGGTGTACTAGAGTAGGGGTATCCTAGTATCCCGAACTTGTGCATGGGCAGTCGCAGCGCCCCGCGGCAAGGCTTGCCGGGTGACCGCCAAGGACCCCCGTGGTTCCTTTGGAGCCATTCAAGAACAAAGTATTTAAGCCAAGGAGACAAGGCCCCGGCAAGAGGAGCTTGCCGGGAAGGCCACTCAAGACATAAGGCCCCGGCAAGAGGAGCTTGCCGGGAAGGCCACTTAAGGCACAAAGCCCCGGCAATAGGAGCTTGTCGGGAAGGCCAACCAAGGCATCTCAAGGAACTTGCCACAACGTGCCACGCGCCCCGGCAAGACCCGGCGAGCGACAAGCTTCCGGACGCGACAAGACAACGACCGCGGCAAGGCACTTTACCGCGGCAGGCTAGCAACCACTCTGTACCCGCGCTCCAGCACACCCACCAACGTGTCGCTCTGAGACCCTTCCAGGCGTACGTGGAGGGAGGCTGTGCAGCCAGGGGTGCACTGTGGCAAGCGGCGCTGACAAGGTCGCCATCGTGGCGAGCGGTGGCGTCCCTGACGGTCCCTTTTCTGCACTGTTTGGGCGACGTAGATAGGCATTTAATGCACTTGTCCCCTGCCGTCAGGGTTAGGTAGGATACACTATACAGGTAGCTGTACCAACCGCAACACCTTTCCATTTTTACCCTTGTCTACGTTGCCACCTGTTGGAGACCCCTTGAGCATATAAAAGGAGGCCCATGCACAACGTAGAGCGGGGGGACAAACAGAAGAACGCTCGGTCTCGTTAGCTGCTGGTGCGTACTGTAGCACTCAGCGCTCCCGAGCAAGAACACAATACAGATCACAGATGCAGCAGTAGGGTTTTACGCATCCGTGCGGCCCAAAGCTGGGTAAACCGCTCGTGTGCTCCGCCTCGATCTGCTCTTCGTGCGACCTCCGCCCCTCGCCGAACCGAAAGGGGCTCCGTCCCCATAGGTGCTCGTGGAGGCAGTTTCCCCGACATCTTTGGCGCGCCAGGTAGGGGGCGTCGAGGTTGTGTGAACCTGATCCGGCATTCACACGAGCTAGATCTTCATCGACTTCATCGACATGCCGCCGAAGAAGAAGGCTTCGGAGGCGGCTGCTCCGTCCGCGTCGAACCCACCGCCGCCGGAGCAAACGGCTGGTGGGGAAGACGCCGGCGGAAGAACGGGCGTCGACGAGGGAGCCCACGGTGCCGCCAGGTCCAAGGACAAGGCTGCGCTGCCCATCGGCGGTGTAGCCGGCTCCCACGATGACCGAGCGTCCGTAGATGCACCGCGCCCATCTCAGGAGGCGCAGGACCGGCAGCGTCGTGGTACTCACGGTACCATACGCTCGTTGGACCCAGATCGAGCTGGCGGATCTCGGGATGCTCCGGGCCAGCATGCGCGCCAACGTGCTGGCGCGAGCGAGGCACGGTCGCCTGGACGGAATACTGCTCCTTCTAACGTAGTTGGAAGTCCGAGCATATCCCGCTCCTCGCACCGTTCGCCACCGCTACCCGCCACCCCAGCAGAAGCTTTGGCATGAGCTCAACTGCTCCTAGACTTCCCTCCAACGGCGGACAAGATCGACGACTGGAGGGCCACCATTCAGAGTCTCATCGGCTTCGCCAACGGCGACACTCCACGGCAACCGACCACATCGCAGCCGCGGCAAGCCAGCCAGGTGCGAGCCGATGGTGACAAGACCGGTTGGGGTGCAACCACCGTGCACTCTCCGCCCCGAAGGCCAAGATCGCCGACTCGCCGGGTCCACCACGACAGCGACTCCACTGCTTCATCAGACCGCGAGCTCGCCGCGATCAGCGCCAAGTTCTTCACGAACGACAGCAAGAAGACGCTCGTACTCGCATCGAGCGCCGAAGAGAAGCGCGACGTCAGTCAGACCAGCTGTAACGCCCTCAATGCGGCTATATCTCCCACGTGTCGAGGCACGACTTAGAGGCATAACCGCATTGAAAGCAATGTCGCAAGTGAGGTAATCTTCACACAATCCATGTAATAAATAAAGGGGAAAGATACATAGTTGGCTTACAATCGCCACTTCACACAAGTACATAAATAACATCCATCATACAGATTACACTCAAGGTCCGACTACGGTACCAAAATGAAAGAAGACTACCCCAATTGCTAAACAGATCCCCGGATCCCCGGATCGTTTGGTTCTCTCTTGTTTATGTACCCAACAATTTTAAATGTTTTTAACATGGCAAGGGGTGAAGAACAACAAAACTATCTATCTAGACAAGTTTAAATGAGGCCGGAACAACAAACAACAATTCCGGAAACTCCTCATATGCACATTTCAAATTTGGTACTGTTCTGCCTAAAACATATTTTAATATTGTTAAACAGGAAAATGAAGTGCAACATGTTAAACTAGGCATTTTTCCACCCCATTTACATATATAATTTATTAAAATCCGAGTTACGGTTAAATAGTTATGAATTAAATCATTTTACCATGGCATAGGAGCAAATTTAAACAAACATCATTTTGACCATTTCAAACATGGATGAAAATGACACATTATTAAACTAGACAAAATTCTGAGCAAGTTTCATATATAAAACATTTTAATATGATGCACCGTTGATGAGTTATTAAATGTATGAAGATGAGGGTCTTTTCTGCAATTCTATTTTCTCAGGATAATTAGGAAATTCGCAGGTCAGGGAAAAAAAACGCGCATGGTCAGGGAAATGCTCTGTCTTCTCCAATGGTGCTTGGTGACTCTGATATTGATCTTATTCTCGGGATGGACTAGCTTTCTAAGCACAAGGCTCAGCTTGAGTGTGCTGCCAGGGAAATCAAATTGACTCACTCTTCTAACGATGTGATCATCTATGCTTCTCGTGATGATACCATTCGGTTGTTTTCTCTCAATGAGAATGATGAATTGGAGGCTATCTCTCAGATTCCAGTTGTTTGTGAGTACCAAGATGTTTTTCCAGAAGAGCTTCCGGGTATGCCTCCCCGCCGGCCAGTTGAATTCGTTATTGATCTTGAGCCTGGCACGGAACCCGTTTGCAAGCGTCCTTACAAGCTTGGACCAGATGAGCTCAAGGAATTGAAGATTCAACTCGATAAACAAGAGCGTCTGGGTCTGATCAGACCGAGTTCTTCTCCTTGGGGTTGTGGTGTTCTTTTTGTCAAGAAGAAGGATGGCACGAACCGACTTTGCGTCGATTACCGTCCATTGAACAAGAAGACTATCAAGAACAAGTACCCACTTCCCAACATCAATGAGCTTTTTGAGCAACTTAAAGGTGCTAAAGTGTTCTCCAAGCTTGACCTTCGTATGGGTTATCATCAGATTCGCATTCGTGAAGAAGATATTCCCAAGACAGCATTCAGAACAAGCTTTGGTTCTTATGAATATACTGTCATGTCTTTCGGCCTCGTCAATGCTCCTCCGTATTTCACTCGCTTGATGAATTTCATCTTCAACCCCTACATCAACGAATTTGTCTTGGTCTATCTCGATGATATTTTGGTCTTCTCCAAGAATAAGAAGGATCATGCCAAACATTTGCGATTGGTACTCGACAAGCTCAGAGAGTATCAATTATATGCGAAGTTCTCCAAATGTGAATTCTGGCTTGATGAAGTTCTTTATCTTGGCCATATCATCTCTGCCAAGGGCATTGCTATTAATCCAGAGAGGGTGTCTGCAGTTTTGAATTGGCAACCTCCTCAGAATGTCAAGCAGCTTCGCAGTTTTCTTGGACTTGCAAGCTATTGCAGAAGATTCGTTGAGAATTTCTCCAAGATTGCAAAGCCTCTTTCCAACCTCCTCCAGAAGCATGTGAAATATGTCTGGTCTCCTGAGTGTGACATTGCTTTCAAGACTCTCAAAGAGAAACTCTTCACTGCTCCAGTTCTGACTCCTCCTGATGAATCCAAGCCTTATGAAGTATTCTGTGATGCTTCTCTTCAGGGCCTCGGTGCCGTCTTAATGCAAGAGAAGAAGGTTGTTGCCTATACCTCTCGCCAGTTGAAGCCCAATGAAAGGAACTACCCCACTCATGATCTTGAGTTGGCGGCAGTTGTCCACGCACTAATAACATGGAGACATCTCCTGTTGGGAAGGAAAGTGGACATATTCACAGATCACAAGAGTCTCAAGTATATCTTCACTCAGCCTCATCTCAACCTCAGGCAAACTCGATGGGTCGAAATGATTCAAGAGTATAATCCGAGTATTGAGTACACTCCAGGCAAGGCTAATGTGATTGCAGACGCTTTGAGCAGAAAGGCTTACTGCAACAGCTTAATCCTCAAGCCATTTCAACCGGATCTCTGTGAAGCTTTCCGCAAGTTGAATCTCCAAGTTGTGCCTCAAGGTGTTCTTGCCAACCTCTTTGTCTCTCCTACTTTGGAAGATCAGATTCGTGAGTCTCAATTGTTGGATACCATGGTGAAGAAGGTGAAACGTGGTATTGAAAAGAGCATCCCCAAATACAAGTGCTATCGAGTTGATGACAGGGATACCCTTTTCTTCAAGGACCGGATCGTGGTTCCAAAGGGTGATCTTCGTAAAGTCATTATGAACGAAGCGCGCAATTCTCTTCTGTCAATTCATCCTGGAAGTTCGAAGATGTACCATGACCTCAAGCAGTCGTATTGGTGGACTCGAATGAAGCGTGAGATTGCTCAATTCGTGAATGAGTGTGATGTCTGCAGAAGGGTGAAAGCAGAACACCAACGACCAGCTGGTCTTCTCCAACCTCTTGCTATTCCTGAATGGAAGTTTGATCATATCGAAATGGACTTCGTGACTGGCTTTCCTAAGTCCAAGCGTGGAAATGATGCTATCTTCGTCGTCATCGACAAGCTCACCAAAGTGGCTCATTTTCTTCCTATCAAAGAGTCTATCACAACAGCGCAGCTAGCAGAGCTCTACACATCCAGAATTGTCTCCTTGCACGGCATTCCACAATTGATCTCTTCAGACCGTGGCAGCATCTTTACCTCCAAGTTTTGGGATTCTTTTCAGACGGCCATGGGCACCAACATTCGCTTCAGCACAGCTTTCCACCCTCAGACTAGTGGACAAGTTGAGCGTGTCAACCAAATTCTTGAAGATATGCTAAGAGCCTGTGTTATCTCTTTCGGCATGAAGTGGGAGGATTGTCTTCCTTATGCTGAATTCTCTTACAACAACAGTTTTCAAGCCAGCTCGGGCAAAGCCCCATTCGAGATTCTCTATGGCAGAAAGTGCCGTACTCCTCTCAACTGGTCTGAAACCGGTGAACGTCAATTGCTCGGCAATGATTTGATCTCAGAGGCTGAGGCTATGTGCAAGGTGATTCGTGAGAACCTCAAAGCCGCGCAGTCACGCCAGAAGAGCTATTACGACAACAAACACCGAGATGTGGCATTCGAGATCGGAGACCATGTTTACCTCCGTGTCTCGCCAATGAAAGGAACTCGTCGCTTCGGTATCAAGGGGAAACTTGCTCCGCGATACGCCGGTCCTTTCAAGATCATCGGCAAACGAGGCGATCTCGCTTATCAACTTGAGCTTCCCTCCAACTTTGTAAATGTGCACGATGTCTTCCACGTGTCACAGCTTCGCAAGTGCTTCAAGACGCCTGAGCGCACCATCAACTTCGAAGAGATTGATCTTCAAGAAGATTTGTCCTATCATGAGCACCCAGTTGCTATTCTTGAGACAACTGAGCGCAAGACTCGCAACAAGTCAATCAAATTCCTCAAAGTGAAATGGTCACATCATTCAGACCGAGAAGCCACCTGGGAGCGTGAAGACCACATACGTTCCGAGTATCCGGAGTTCTTTCAGTCCTAGATCTCGGGACGAGATCCTCTCGTTGTGGTGGTGTGTTGTAACGCCCCAGATGTAACTTGCCATAATTGTAATCCAACTCTTGCCATTTCCGGCTATGTGTTATGATATTTCCTCCGTGGTTGGGTTCTCTTCGTTTTGCATTTTGGTCATGTCATGCATTTCATATCATGTCATCATGTGCATCGCATTCGCATACGTGTTCGTCTCATAAATTCGAGCATCTTTCCCGTTGTCCGTTTTGCAATCCGGCGCTCCTATGTCTCCCGGCGTCCCCGTTTACATTTCTTCGTGAGCGGGTATTAAACATTCTCGGAATGGACCGAGGTTTGACATGTGGCCTCGGTATAGCATCGGTAGACCGCCTGTCAAGTTTCGGGTCAATCGGAGTTCGTTTGGTACTCCAACGGTTAACCGGGTAACCGTGAAGGCCTCGTGTGTGTTGCAGCCCAACACCCCTTCAAAACAGCCCAACAACCCATCTAAGACACTCCCATGTCCTCCGCCGTTCGATCACGATCGCGTGGCCGAAAACCGCTCTCCATTTGGAGCCTCCTAGCTCCTCCTATCTATAAAAAGGCCTCCCCCTTCTCTAATCTCGGGCAAAAACACCCACAAACCCTAGCAATTAGCCCCGCCGCCGCCGGACGCGGCCGTCCCGGACCGGACGAGCCGCCTCCGCCACCCGCGCCAATCGGGGGCCGCCACGTGGCCTCCCGGCCCCCACTCCGCCGCCTCCCGCCGCCGGGCCCGGGGAGCCCGCAGCCGGCCCTCCCGGCCCGACCGGCTCCCGCAGCCGCGCCCCGCGCCGGGCCCGCCTCTCTGCCTCGCGCCTGAGCGGCCGCCATCGCCGGCGCCCCGCCGCGCCCCGCGCCGGCGCTCGCGCCTCGCCGCCGGCCGGCCCCGCACCGCGCCGCCTCCGCCGTCTCCGCCGCGCTCGTCGCCGTCGCCCTCGCCCCGCTGCCCCTCTCCGTCGCCGGCGTCGCCCGCGCCGGCCGGATCCGCCGCCGGAGCCGCCGGAATCGCCGGATCTGGAAACCCTAGCCAAGGGTTGACTTTCCCCGAGCCCGATTTTTCTCTAAGTCTCTTTTTTTCATCATCATCATGCCATGTTCGACATGCCATAACTTTGCATCCGTAGCTCCGATTCGCGCGTATAATATGTCAAATTGTTCGCCTCGAAGAGTACATCATTTTGTTCCATTGCATCATTCTCATTTGAGGTCATCTTGATGCCCGAAATGCTGTTAGAAGAGGGCTAGTTGATGTTAGTGGCTGGATCTTATCTGAACATGCATTTTTGTCATTTTTGCCATGATTGATGTATACCTCCTATGAAGTTGAGTCTTACATGAGTTTTGTAATATGCCATGTTACCTATCCAGAGTATTTTGCCGTGTATTTTTGTGATCTATGTGGTGACTACCACAAGCATTCAAACTAGGTCACTTGATGTTGCTGATTTCAGAGACTTAGTGATTTCACTAAGTCCCTGACTGTTGTTATTTTCATGCCATGTATTCATGTTGTTTCTGAGAGATCTATGCATATTTTGAACATGATCAGTAAGGGAGTTTTGAACTTGAGTATTTGCTCTATCCATCCATGCCTTTGTTTGTAATTATGGAGTGCCATAGCTTGAGTCAATCGAGCTCTACTTTTGCTTCAAAATGTTGCTGGAAGATTGTTTACATGTTATTCGATTTTGCCAAGCTTGGTGTAGTTGATCCTTACATGATATGATGTTGTTCTTGCCATGTATAGTTACTATGCCATGTATTCTTGATGTATGTATGCTTAGTTTATCATGCAATGCTCTGTAGTGAGTGCATCGAGCTCACGAACATGCCTAGTCGTTATTAGTTTTCTGCCATGTCCAGTTTTCTACTAAGTCTGAAACCTGTAGCGAAACTTGCTTAATTGACATGGGTGTAATCATATTTTCTGATCCTTTTTGGCTTATGGTCAGTAAGAGACTTTTGTCAAGTGCTTTGAGTAGATTCATGCCATGCCTTATTTTGCTATATTCTGATCCTGTAGCATGTTGTTTCATTGCTCTGAACATGTCATCCTGATGTTAGTTTCTGCTATGTTGTTATTTTCACTAAGTCTGTGAACCTGTTATCTTTTGCACTTTTGCCATGCTTGTTTGAACCTGTTGTGATGTGAACTAGCCGTAGCTCAGTGTTCATCTTTTATCGTGCATCTTGTGTAGATTACTGTCATATGCTTTGTTGATATGTTTGGGTGCAGTAGCTTAATTTCTCGTTGCTTGCTAAGTAGCATCATGCTGTTTATGGCAGATTCGTGTCATTCTTGTATTGCTTGCCATTTGCAAACCGTGCATCCGATTCCGGTGTTCTTTATATCGATTTCAACCGAAATCACCTCACCTATCCAGTGGCATGCTTGGTTTGCCAAGACCATGCCTTGTTCATCTATGCCCTTCCGTAGCATGCATACGCATTGCATATCACCACTCGCATATCATGACATGTTTTGCATCATATTGCTTGTGCATTGCATCGTGGTTGATATTGGTTCCTTGCTTGTTCTCTTGTCTTGGGTAGAGCCGGGAGACGAGTACGTGACCGAGGATTCTGTTGAGAACGCTTTCGAGGACCAGGCTTTCAACAACTCTGAGACTCTTGCAGGCAAGATGACCATACCCTCGAAATCACTTCTATCTTTGCTTGCTAGATTGCTCGCTCTTTTGCTATGCCTATGCTGCGATACCTACCACTTGCTATATCATGCCTCCTATATTGCCATGTCAGCCCCTAACCATCCATGTCCTAGCAAACCGTTGATTGGCTATGTTACCGCTTTGCTCAGCCCCTCTTATAGCGTTGCTAGTTGCAGGTGAAGATGAAGTTTGTTCCTTGTTGGAACATGGACTTGTTGTTCCTTGTTGGAACATGTTTACTTGTTGGGATATCACAATACCTCTTATTTAATTAATGCATCTATATACTTGGTAAAGGGTGGAAGGCTCGACCTTATGCCTGGTGTTTTGTTCCACTCTTGCCACCCTAGTTTCCGTCATACCGGTGTTATGTTCCCGGAGTTTGCGTTCCTTACACGGTTGGGTGATTTATGGGACCCCCTTGACAGTTCGCTTTGAATAAGACTTTTCCAGCAAGGCCCAACATTGGTTTTACCATTTGCCACCTAGCTTTTTTCCCTTGGGTTCTACAGACTCAAGGGTCATCTTTATTTTAACCCCCGGGCCAGTTCTCCTTCGATTGCTGGTCCAAACCGTCAGCCGCCGGTGGCCACCAGGGGCAACTCTGGGTTCGCCTATCGGAAGTTTGGACAATCCGGATGTGCCCTGAGACCGAGATATGTGCAGCTCCTATCAGGATTTGTCGGCACAATCGGGCGGCTTTGCTGGACTTGTTTTATTGCTGTCGAAATGTCTTGTAGTCCGGGATTCCGAGATTGATCGGGTCTTCCCGGTAGAAGGAATATCCTTCGTTGACCGTGAGAGCTTATCATGGGCTAAGTTGGGACACCCCTGCAGGGTATTATCTTTCGAAAACCGTGCCTGCGGTTATGAGGCAGATGGGAATTTGTTGATGTCCGGTTGTAGAAAACCCGAAGTTGACCTTAACTAAAACACATCAACCGCGTGTGTAACCGTGATGGTCTCTTCTCGGCGGGGTCCGGGAGGTGAACACGGTTGTTGGAGTTATGCCTGACGTAGGTTGTTTCAGGATCACTTCTTGATCACTGTAGCTTCACGCCCGTGCTTTGCTCTCTCTTCTCGCTCTCTTTTGCGTTGTAGCCACCATATGGTAGTCGCTTGCTGCAGCTCCACCTCACTATCCTTTTTCCTACCTATAAGTTTAAATAGTCTTGATCTCGCGGGTGTGAGATTGCTGAGTCCCCGTGACTCACAGATATTATCACAACAGTTGCAGGTTCCAACGATGCCAGCGCAGATGACGCATCCGAGCTCACTTGGGAGTTCGACGAGGAACGTGGCCGTTACCATGTTTCTTTTCCAGATGATCAGTAGTGGAGCCCAGTTGGGGCGATCCGGGGATCTGTTTAGCAATTGGGGTAGTCTTCTTTCATTTTGGTACCGTAGTCGGACCTTGAGTGTAATCTATATGATGGATGTTATTTATGTACTTGTGTGAAGTGGCGATTGTAAGCCAACTATGTATCTTTCCCCTTTATTTATTACATGGATTGTGTGAAGATTACCTCACTTGCGACATTGCTTTCAATGCGGTTATGCCTCTAAGTCGTGCCTCGACACGTGGGAGATATAGCCGCATTGAGGGCGTTACACCAGCGCGCTGGGCCCACTGTCGACATGCATGCGCCAGGGGAACCAGGCGACCTGCCATACGCGGTAGGTTGCCCTGCGTTCACCCGTGAGCTGCGGCAAGTCTAGTGGGCCAGCACGAAGAATTTCAAGCCAGACGTACCCGAGAAGTACGACGGCAAGTTGCATCCGTCGGAGTTCCTCAGCATCTACACCATCGCGGTGCAAGCTGCTGGGGGGCGCGACGACAAGATCCTTACCAACTACTTCCCGCTGGTGCTCAAGCCCAACGCCAGGTCCTGGCTCATGCACTTGGCGGAAAACTCCATATCTTCCTGGGCAGACCTATGCCATCAGTTTGTCGGTGCCTTTACAGACGACCACAAACCTCATGGCCAGGAGAGTGACCTTCACCTACTCGCCCAGAAAGAAGGAGAGCCCCTGCGCAAGTACATCCAGAGATTCAGCCAAGTGCAACGCAACATCCCTGATGTCCACCCTGCCGCGGTCATCAGCGCGTTCCACCAGAACGTGCGTAACCGCAGGATGCGGGAGGAGATGGCGATGTGCAAGATCAGAGACGTCAGTGAGCTGTATGCCCTGGCCGACAGGTGTGCACGTGCTGAGGAAGGGAGGAAACTCCCCGGAGAGAATACAGGAGGATCTGACAGCGATGATGCTGCCCCGGTAAAGAAAAACCGGCGGCGGAACAACAGGAAGAGGAAAGGCAAAGATGTGCTAGTTGTTGAGCAGTCCGGCAACGACGGTGGCGCCAAGAAAGCCAAAGATGGTAGCTCCGGCAAGGAGGTTGCCGCATGCGCCAACTGCCAGGCTGTGGCGGCCGCCGACAAGCAGGACGGCACCAACGAACAGTACTGCAAGATCCACCGCACTAAGGGCCATGACCTCCAGAGCTGCAAGAAGGTCGAGCAGCTTGTCGAGCTGCAAAAGGCCGAATACGAGCGACGCGACAAAGAGAAAGCCCAAGGAGGTGCTGGAGGATCCGGTACGAAGCGCACCGGTCGGGGAGGACGCCGCGGCAAAGCCAAGCAGCGGCAAGGAGACAGACCTCCCCGCGGCCGCGACAAGGATGAAGATGACGACGACGACGAAGACATGGATGATGATGAGACCAGCGAGCAGGAGTTCCAGAAAGCCACACAGGTCTTGTGCGTTGACGGCGGTGCTTCTCTGCATACTTCACACCGCCAACTCAAGCAGTGGGTGCGGGAAGTCAATGCGGCAGAACCACCCGTTGAGTCACGCAAGCTTCTGAAATGGTCCAGCACGCCTATCATCTTTGATATTGAGGACCACCCTGATCGCACAACTGCTGTCGGGTGCTTGCCGATGTTGGTTTCACCAACTATCCGCAACCTCAAGGTCACTAAGATGCTAGTTGACGGCGGGGCCAGCTTGAACCTGATCTCCTCCGCTGTACTCAGGAAACTCCAGGTCCCTGACAGCGAGCTCGAAGAGACCGGCACATTCCAAGGAATCAACCCGGGAAGGAGTAGGCCGAAGGGGAAGATCACGCTGCCGGTGACATTTGGCAGCGAGTTGAACTTCAGGACTGAGAGGATTACTTTTGACGTCGCCGATTTTCCATTGCCTTACAATGGGATTCTCGGCCGCCCAGCGCTCGCCAAGTTCATGGCGGCCTCTTACTACGCGTACAACATGCTGAAGATGCCAGGCCCGATAAGTGTCATCTCTGTCCCTGGCGACAAGAAAGATGCTCTTATCTGTGCCGACAAGATCTACCGGGAAGCAGCAGCCGCAACGGATCGCGAGACACTTGCCGCTGAAGCTCCCGGGGGGAAGAAGAAGACCAAGTCCGGCAAGAGTTTTGATGCCCACTCCAGCAAGCGCACCTCTTCGGAGTGCTGCGCTACCGTCGAGGACGCACCATCGAGCTCCACCGACAAGTGTAAGAAGACGATGGCAGCTCCGCCAGCGACCAAGAGAGTGTCCGCCAAGGAGGACGGCACTGGTGGTGCCTTCACCATCAGTGCCAGTCTTGACCCTAAATAGGAAAGCGCGCTCATTGCTTTCCTGCGGGCGAATGTCGATGTGTTTGCGTGGCAACCGTCTGACATCCCCGGTGTTCCCAGGAAAGTAATTGAGCACCACCTTGCCGTCTGTCCTCATGCGCGGCCCGTCAAGCAGAAAGTTAGAAAGCAAGCAATGGAGCGCCAAGAATTCATCGCAGAAGAGATCAAGAAGTTGGAAGCAGCAGGCCTTGTCAGAGGAGTGCTCCATCCTACGTGGTTGGCCAATCCTGTAGTCGTGCGCAAGGCAAACGGGAAATGGAGGCTTTGTATCGACTTTACCGATGTCAATAAAGCTTGTCCCAAAGACCCATTTCCCTTGCCGCGCATTGACCAGATTGTTGACTCCACGGCCGGATGTGATTTGCTTTAATTTCTTGACGCATACTCAGGATATCATCAGATCTTCATGGCAGAAGAGGATGAGGAGAAGACCGCGTTCATCACTCCATGTAGCACGTACTGTTTCATACGGATGCCTTTCGGTTTAAAGAATGCTGGTTCAACATTTGCAAGGATAGTCCATACTGCTTTTGAACCGCAAATACACAGAAATGTGGAAGCCTACATGGATGATATAGTGGTCAAGAGAAGGGACAAGTCAACTTTGATTCAAGATTTAGAAGAGACTTTTGCGAATCTGCGCAAGATCAGCCTCAAGCTCAACCCCGAGAAGTGCGTGTTTGGAGTCCCTTCCGGCAAGCTTCTCGGGTTCTTTGTGTCTCAGCGGGGAATTGAAGCCAATCCCGACAAGATCAAGGCCATTGAGTAGATCGAAGCACCAAAGCACGTCAAGGATGTACGGAGACTTGCCGGCTGCGTGGCGGCTCTCAGCAGGTTTATCTCTAAGTCTGCTGAGCGCGCCCTGCCGTTTTTCAAAATTTTGAAAAAGGCAGGTCCAATGAAATGGACTCCGGAAGCGGAGGCCGCGCTGCAGGACTTGAAGAGATACCTGTCCTCCACTCCAATACTTGTCGCACCTAAGCCACAAGAGAAGTTGCTGCTGTATCTGGCGGCAACCAATCAAGTGGTTAGTGCTGCGTTAGTAGCGGAGAGGGAGGCAGATGATGAGCCAGCAACCACGGTGAGCGCATCCAGCGACAAGCAGGGGGCTTCCCCGACAAGCTCTGGTCCCGGCAAAGATAGATCTGCGCAGGCACCCGAGGAGATACAGAAGAAAATGGTGCAGCGCCCAGTTTACTTTGTTAGTTCCCTTCTGCAGGGGGCTAGGTCAAGGTACTCTGGTGTGCAGAAATTGCTTTTCGGCCTTCTCATGGCCTCGAGAAAGTTGCGCCATTACTTCCAAGCACATGAGATAACAGTTGTCACTCGTTTTTCGCTGAAGAGGATACTGCAGAATCCAGAAGCAACAGGCAGGATTGTTGAGTGGGCACTGGAACTGTCAAGCTTTGGCCTCAAGTTTGAGAGCACTTCAACTATCCAAAGCAGAGCATTGGCAGAATTCATAGCAGAGTGGACGCCAACACCAGATGAAGAAATTCCAGAGACGAGTATCCCCGTCAAGGAAGCAAGCAAAGAGTGGCTGATGTACTTTGATGGTGCCTTTTCGCACCCACCGGAGAGCACCTCAACTACGTAGTCCAGATGCACTTTCCCAAGGAGCAAGCAACAAACAATAGTGCAGAGTATGAAGGTTTGCTTGCCGGTCTCAGGATCGCGGCAGACCTTGGGATCAAGAAGCTCATTGTCAGGGGTGACTCGCAGCTTGTCGTCCGCCAAGTGAACAAAAATTATCAGAGTCCGTTGATGGAAGCCTATGTTGAAGAAGTGAGAAAGCTAGAAGAGCACTTTGTCGGCCTACAGATGGAACATGTTCCAAGAGCTCAGAACGACATCGCCGACGGCCTGTCAAAGTGTGCAACATTTAAGTTACATGTGGAACCAGGGATCTTTCTGCTCAAGCTGACTCAACCGTCTGTTACGCCATCAACTGGACAGAGCAAGAAGAGGAAGTTGATTTCTGGTGACTATTTTCTGGCAGAGCTTCCCGAAGCCGCCACCAAGAAGGTCCCCAAGATCAACGCCAAGAGTGCTGAGGAGCGGTCTGCTCCGACAAGCCCCAGGGTTTGTTTAGTTGAAGCAGACGCTCCCGACAAGTTTTGCCCCGGCAAGCTTGCCGGGGAACGTCAAGCTCCGGCTGAGCCACAGGTTCTCGCCGTAGATGCGGATGTTCCCGCAGCAGCAGATATGCCTTTAGTCCTTCTTGTCGAGCCGCAAGCTCCAGCATGGGCGCAGCAGATTGTCCGTTTCCTTCAGACAGGAGCACTTCCCGAAGAGCAAGAAGAAGCGGAAAGAGTAGCCCGACAGTCAAGTATGTACCAGTTTGTCGACAGCACACTGTACAGAAGAGGACGCAACGGTGTGAAATTGAAGTATATTCACCGGGAAGACGGACAAAAGCTGTTGGCAGAGATACATGGAGGCATATGTGGTCACCACATTGGCGCCAGAGCACTTGCCGGCAAAGCGTTCCGGCAAGGTTTCTTTTGGCCGACAGCCCTCCAGGATGCAACTGCACAAGTAACCAAGTGTGAAGCGTGTCAGTTCCATTCCAAGCAGATACATCAGCCAGCTCAAGCTCTCCAGACGATCCCTTTATCCTGGCCATTTTCGGTCTGGGCGCTCGACATCCTCGGCCCCTTCCCCCGAGCAGTCGGGGGCTTCGAGTACTTGTACGTTGCGATCGACAAGTTCACAAAGTGGCCGGAAGTGGAAGCAGTGAGGAAGG
The DNA here is from genome assembly GCA_032464435.1 of Aegilops umbellulata. NCBI lineage: Eukaryota > Viridiplantae > Streptophyta > Magnoliopsida > Poales > Poaceae > Aegilops > Aegilops umbellulata. Next base: position 243,094,569 of record CP136057.1, read on the forward strand.
TGACAACACAGTCAGCAGTCAAGTTCTTCAGGTCGATTGTTTGCCGCTTCGGGATCCCTAACAGGATCATCACCGACAACGGTACGCAATTCACGAGCCGCACCTTCATGCAGTACGTCCAAGATCTTGGCGCCAAGGTCTGCTTCGCTTCTGTTGCTCACCCCAGGAGCAACGGTCAAGCGGAGAGGGCAAATGCTGAAGTGCTGCGTGGACTCAAGACCAGGACTTTCGACAGGCTGCACAAGTGCGGAAGAAACTGGATTGAGGAGTTGCCGGTGGTTCTTTGGTCGATCAGGACGACGCCAAATCGAGCCACTGGCCAGACACCTTTCGCTCTAGTCTATGGAGCAGAGGCAGTTCTCCCCACGGAACTCGTATACGGGTCACCTCGAGTGCTCGCTTATGATGAGCTCGAGAAAGAGCAGCTGCGGGAAGATGACGCGCTGCTCCTTGAGGAGGACCGTCTTCAGGCTGCTGTACGAGCTGCTCGCTACCAGCAAGTTTTGCGCCGCTACCATAGCCGCAAAGTTAACGCCAGAAGTCTCGAGGAAGGCGACCTTGTTCTTCGGCGCATTCATTCCGCCAAGAATTCCAACAAGTTGACGCCGAAGTGGGAAGGCCCTTATCGGGTGAAACGAGTCACTAGGCCTGGCACTATCCGCCTTGAGACCGAAGATGGCATTCCGGTGAGCAACTCCTGGAACATTGAGCATCTTCGTAAGTTTTACCCGTAAGGCGCGGTTGCCGGACCCTGCTCCGGCAACCATCTTTTGTACAAGTCTTGCCGCTGTTGCATGTAATCCTTTGTACAAAGCCAAGCGCAGACCCTATGCATAAATAAAGCTCATGTGCTCCGCACATCTTGTCAATTTCAAGCTTTTTATTTTTTTGCATGGGTTATCTGACACTTTGTGCAGCGAACACTCCCGGTAAGCAATAACGAGCCATAAGGCTCCATATCATTATTTTCTCTTCTCTTTTTCTCAAGGAAAGGAAGGTTCCTCTCGCCCACAAGTTTGCTGGGGGGGGGGGGAAGGAGAAGATAATGGTGTGGACCAGGCGTCGTTCAAGAAAGTTTCGCCTTGCCGGAAAGCAAACAACAGAAAAGCTAAGTTGCCAAAGTTTGAGCAATCAGATTTTTTAAAAAATTTAAGTTATCTTCCTTGAATGGCCATGCTTTGTATGGAAAACCCGTGCGCGGAGGAACCAGCTCGTGGCTAGTTGCGCCCTTACTTTGTTTCGAGTCCGCTCAACAACTTAAGTGAGCTGCGACTAGTCGCGACAAGGTTTCTTGTCGGTAACGGCACCGCCAGCAGGCTGCTGACGTCCCGCACTCAGCACTCGCGGCAAAGGTGCCTACGCCGGCAAGTTCCCTAAAAGCGTTGGGCAAAAATATACAAAGGAAGGAATTAAGTAAAGGGAATAACATTGCAATCACTACCCAAAATAAAGTTATATATTACAAGATAGCTTGTCGCGGCTCTAATAGACTGTTTTCGTAACATGACCAGCAGCGACAAGAAAAGAAGAAAATAGTCGGCCTAGTCCACGCGGTCGCCCTCAATCCTCTTGATCCCGCTCACCTTGTCCATAATGGGTGCGACAAGGTCCTTGAGCGCCTCCAGATCAGCTTCCGCTGGCAGGTATCTGAGGACGTTGGTGAGGTTGAGGCCCGGGTTGCGGAAGGCCACCTTCACCAACACCTTCTAAAGAGCTCCTGCGCAGATCTTGCGCGACTCGTCGGCCAGCTGCTTTGGGATCCTCTCCCGGAGTCGCTGGAGGGTCTTCGTCACGCCTTTGAAGAACAGAGTGAGCTTGGCGCTGGATGGGAGGGTCTCATCGGAGGGATACCCGAGATCCTCCATCCCCAGCTGCGCCAGCTCCTTGTCGATGTCTGCGGCAGCATTCACAAGACCCTCCGTCCACTGCTCCACAGTTTCTCTAAAATCATTCTGGGTGGCGGCAATGCTCTCCAGCAGCGCCTTGTCGGCCTTGATCTCCTTCTTCAGGGCCGCCTCCTGCTCCCTGGCACCGTCCAGCGTCTTGGTCAAAGCAGCCAGCTTCAGCTCAAGATCGGCGTTCGAATCCTTGGCGGCGCTAAGCTCCTTGATCTTCTCGGCGAGACGACCCTGCAGCTCGCCAAAGGTGTAGGCGTCCTTCTCGCGCTCATGCTTGAGCGCGGCAAGCTCTTCACCGCTCGTCTTGAGATCAGTCTCCAGCTGCGCCACCTTCGTCTCCAGCTCCTTCTTGGCGGCCTCGGCAGCTGCGGCGGCGTCCTTTGCTTCCTTGAGAGCTCCGCTGAGTGTTTGCTCGCGCGCAGCAAGCTCCTCTTCGTGGCTGTCCAGGCTGACCTTCAGCTGCGCCAACTCGCCCTCCCGCACAGATAGCTCCTCGGCGGCAAGCCGCTGTTGCTCTGCAACTTCTGCCTTCTCGAGGATGAAGGCCTTCTGCGCCTCGTCGAGCTGCACACGCTCCGCCGCCAGCGACCGGAGAGCTGCCTGGTTGAGACCTCGGAGCTCCTCCGCGCGCTTCTCCATGTCCACCCCCGCCTTCGCGACAAGCGCTTCACGGGACTCCAGTTTGGCTTGTCGAGCGCGGTAGAGCGACACCAGCCTCCGGAGCAGCCGCTCCTCCTCAGACTCGCCGCTGCTGCTGCTCGGCGCATCAACCAACGTCAGCCCAGCGGAGGCGAGCACCTCTCCATCCAAGATTTCTCCTTCGACCGACGCCCTGGAGCTTGACTCCCAGGGAAGCTTGATGAAGACACCATCGCCGACCTTCAAGTATACACCTGGCTGGGGCTCTTCGGAGCCTAACGCTGCGGCAGCGGCGGGAGGATCGGCGGTCGGTGTAGCGCCTGACGCTCCTGCGGCCTCAGGGCCGTCAGTACGATCGCCAGACCCCTCGTCAGCTGCTGTGGCGGCAGCCTTGGCGGCCTCTTCGCCGGCGGGATCATCAGCGCCGGCCGCTTCTTCGGTGGCGGCGGCATCATCAACAGCAACCTCGATCTCCATCGGCTCCGCAGTAGATGGATCTGATGGCCGGAAAAGGAAGAAAAGTCAAGCAAATATCCAAAAAGAAGATCAAAATAAGAAGAACCCAAGGGAAGTTTCGAAGCAAGAGGTTTACCTGCCCCGGGCTCGGCAGTTGTGGTCTCCACCACCGGAGGACCGCTGGTGCTGTCCCTTGCCGGAGACTCCTCCCTTGCCGGAGAGCTCCCCCTTGCCGGAGAGCTCTCCCTTGTCGGAGGATCCTCCCTCGCCGGAGAACTCTCCCTTGGCGGCGTAGTCGAAGCAGGTGGCATGTCAGGGGTGGCCTCCGGACGCTCCTGATGGGGCTGCTCTGCTCCTACACAAGCCAACAGTCAGATATCAGCAAGCAAAGAGTATCCGTGCGCGCCTAACAGCTGGAAGTAAACCATCTATACTTACGCTGGGGGCTGCGCTGGGGGCTGCTCTGAAGAACAGCTGTCGGGTCCGGCAAGTTTATCCCGGGCGCACCCCCTGCTCCCACGGAGGGGTCATCCTCGATGACGATCACCGGGACCTTGGCCCTCTTTGCCATTCTCCGGGCCAGCGTCCTAAAAAGGGATGAGTTCAGAGTAAAGCAAATGAGATACAATACAGGACAGCAAGTATTGGAGACGTGCAAACACAACAAGGATCTTACTCTCCTTCTTCCTCGTCGGAGCTGAGCGCGGAGAAGTCAAAGCCCGGCCCACCTCCGGCGCGAGGAGGCGGAGGAGTGGGATCCCTTGGCCGCTTGGCGGGCACTGGTGCGGCAGGCCGAGAGGACCCCGCCCCGGTTGCCGCTGCAGCGCGAGGTGTTCCCGCGGCAACAGAACTTGCCGCAGTGGAGCGTGTCGTGCGGCGCGGCGGGGGTTGACTCGCCCGCCACTCCGCTACATCCCCGGCCTTGCGAAGACGCTTCCTTGGTGGAGCCGGGGGCTCCGCTTGTGGAGCCGGGGGCTCTGCTTGCGGAGCCAGAGGCTCTACTTGCGGCAGGCTGTCCGAAGACGAAGAGGAAGAGGAGCCGATCTCCAGCGAGCCGCTCGTGTCCTCAGCGGGCACCCCCTGCTGACACGGTGGGATCGTCCTCGATGACAATCACCGGGACCTTGGCTCTCTTTGCCGCTCTCTGAGACAGAGTCCTAAAAATAAGGGATAAGTTCAGAGTAAAGCAAATGAGATACGAGACAAGACAACAAGTATTGAAGACATGCAAATTCAACAAGAATCTTACTCTTCTTCTTCCTCGTCGGAGCTGAGCGCAGAGAAGTCAAAGCCTGGCCCACCTCCGGCGCGAGGAAGCGGAGGAGTAGGATCCCTTGGCCGCTTGGCGGGAGCTGGAGCGGCGGACCGGGAGGACCTCGCTCTAGTTGCCGCTGCGGCGTGAGGTGCTTCCGCGGCAACAGAACTTGCCGCGGTGGAGCGCGTCGTGCGGCGCGGCGGGGGTTGACTCGTCCGCCGCTCCGCTACGTCCCCGGCCTTGCGGAGACGCCTTCTTGGTGGAGCCGGGGGCTCTGCTTGTGGAGCCGGGGGCTCTGCTTGCGGCAAGCTGCCCGAAGACGAAGAGGAAGAGGAGCCGATCTCCAACGAGCCGCTCGTATCCTCGGCGGGCCCGCTCGGCCCGACGTCATGCCCGGCGGACTTCTCCTCGCCGGCAAGTTCCTCTCGCTCGGCAAGGCTTGCCGCCTCTGCTGCCTCTGCCTCCTCCACGGTGAACCCAAACTCGCCCGCAGCTGCGGCTGCCGCCGCCTCTTCCAGCCTGGTGGAGATGCGCTTGAGCTCCTCGTCGGTGGTGTCCCGGGTGAGGCCCCTCTGCTCATCGGCGTCGATCGGCACTTCTACCAAGCTATCGAAGAATGCCTGCACGACATCATCTGCAGACTCTATCCAGGCTGGGTCAATTCCGTGCGAGTCGCACAGCGGTATCATTGCACGGATGCGGCTGAGCGAGGAGTTGTTGCACAGCGGAACGACGCCCCTCGGCAACCTGAACACTTCGGGATGCTGAGGGTCGGACTTGAACAGCTCCTGGAGCATCGCGTTGAGCTCCAGGACAGTGAAGTTGAAGTTGAGGCCCGGCCGCAGCCTCATGATATCCGCCGCGTTCTGGAACTCCCAGGCGGGTCTCCTCCTCTCCTGCAGGGGGGCGATGCGGCGGCGAAGGAAATCTGCGCCAACCGCTCCTACAGTAAGCCCGGCAAGCCTGAGGCGTAGGATCCTGGCGACGGCAATCTTCAGTCTGTCGTCTTCCGAGGCCAAGCTACTCCAATCACTGCCGCGCACTACTGGAGTTTGGCGCTGGGCGGTAAACGGCTGCGGGTTCTCCTCGACAATCAGGCACCAGTCCGCCCTCCACTCCTCCCACTTGCTGCGGAACTCTCCATCCAGATAAGCATCCTTCTTGCCGGCTTTTGAGATCCAGGCGATTCTGCCGGATAAAGGCTCTCCTTTCTCAACTCGAGGCGAAAAAAAGTGGCGGAAAAGGGCTACGTTTGGATGGATTCCGACAAAGTTTTCGCAGAGATGTGCAAAAACTGCCATGGTCAGGACAGCATTGGGGGTGAAGTCAAGGAGGCGGAGCCCGTAGGTGTTCATGACGTCACAGAAAAATTTAGAAAAGGGCGGGCAGAGCCCGCAGTAGAAGAACAAGGCGAAGAAAGGGTACCCAGTGGGAGCCTTTTTCCAAGCAGTGGCTGGGAGTACCTTCGTGCGCGGATGCGCTCGCGTCCCCGTCGACCAGAAGAGATAGTAGTACTCCTTCAGCTCTTCCGCGGCAAGCCTAGGAGGGAAGATTGCCAGCTCCTTTCGCAGCGCCGCGAGCCGCTGCGCCTCGGCCGACTTCACCTTCTCGGCTTTCGGAGCCATGGCGGGAGTGGTGAGGGAGGACGACGGCGTTGGTGGTGCTGGTGGCGATGGGGGCGGAGCGCTGCTCTCTTTCGGCTTTGAGAAGAAGGGGAGCGGCGGAGATTTTCGAGTCTGGAGTAGCAACGGGCGAATGGGCGGTCTGCCCCTGTTTCCCCTGCTTATAAGGAGGGAGGGGGCGGACGTTTCGCCTTTCTGAATAAAGAAACCACCCACGATCTCTCCCACGACGCCGCAATCAACGCGTGCCGTTCGGGGAGGGCGCGGTGGATGCGGAGTAAGATACGGCGTGATCCAGGCCGCGCGTGCCCGTGCCCTGTTTTGGGCCTGGCCCAACAGCGCTCGGCACCGTGTATGGCCCAGGCCCGGGGGCTCTTGTCGGTGTACTAGAGTAGGGGTACCCTAGTATCCCGAACTTGTGCACGGGCAGTCGCAGCGTCCCGTGGCAAGGCTTGCCGGGTGACCGCCAAGGACCCCCGTGGTTCCTTTGGAGCCATTCAAGAACAAAGTATTTAAGCCAAGGAGACAAGGCCCCGGCAAGAGGAGCTTGCCGGGAAGGCCACTCAAGACATAAGGCCCCGGCAAGAGGAGCTTGCCGGGAAGGCCACTTAAGGCACAAAGCCCCGGCAAGAGGAGCTTGTAGGGAAGGCCAACCAAGGCATCTCAAGGAACTTGCCACGACGCGCCACGCGTCCCGGCAAGACCCGGCGAGCGACAAGCTTCCGGACGCGATAAGACAACGACTGCGGCAAGGCACTTTACCGCGGCAGGCTAGCAACCACTCTGTACCCGCGCTCCAGCACACCCACCAACGTGTCGCTCTGAGACCCTTCTAGGCGTACGTGGCGGGAGGTTGTGCAGCCAGGGGTGCACTATGGCAAGCGGCGCTGACAAGGTCGCCATCGTGGCGAGCGGTAGCGTCCCTGACGGTCCCTTTTCTGCACTGTTTGGGCGACGTAGATAGGCATTTAATGCCCTTGTCCCCTGCCGTCAGGGTTAGGTAGGATACACTGTACAGGTAGCTGTACCAACCGCAGCACCTTTCCATTTTACCCTTGTCTACGTTGCCACCTGTTGGAGACCCCTTGAGCATATAAAAGGAGGCCCATGCACAACGTAGAGCGGGGGGACGAACAGAAGAACGCTCGGTCTCGTTAGCTGAAGGTGCGTAGTGTAGCACTCAGCGCTCCCGAGTAAGAACACAATACAAATCACAGATGCAGCAGTAGGGTTTTACGCATCCGTGCGGCCCGAAACTGGGTAAACCGCTCGTGTGCTCCGCCTCGATCTGCTCTTCGTGTGACCTCCGCCCCCCGCCGAACCGAAAGGGGCTCCGTCCCCATAGGTGCTCGTGAAGGCAGTTTCCCCGACACGCGCGTTGCGGCCCGACGAGGCCAGCCAATTTATTAATGCCCATAGAGTTAGGAAGGCCTTATTTGTCGCATGGAGCAAAGGATAGTTGAGGTTTCGCACAGGGCCCCTATGACTGGGCCGGCCCATTTCCCCTTTTTCGTTGTTCTATTTCTATTTTTCTTTTTCTGTTCCTTTTTATTTCTCTTTTATATTTCTTCCTTATTTTTTAATTATTCTTTATCTTCCTTATTTTTTAATTATTCTTTATGAAGTGAAAATTTACCAAAATGTTGAGAATTTCAATTTTTATTCAAATAATCGTCAGAATTCCAAAATTTGCTTATGTATTGAAAAATGTTTGAAACTTTTAAAATTTCCCGTTTCAAAAAATTCTCAATATTCAAAAAATTCTCTCCTTTTTAAAAATTATTTTGTCTTTTCCAAATATTCTTCAAGATTCTTTTATAAAAATTACATTTTATAAAATGTTCCATATTTTAAACAATTCTTGTTTTAGTGAAATGTTCAAAAATCAAAAAGAAATTGCTTCTAAAACATTTGTACTTTTTTGAATGTTCCCTTAAAAAATTCAAAAAATAATAAAAAAATGGTTTTTGTAAAATGTAAATGTTTTTTAATATTGTTAGTGAATTTAAAAAACTATTCATGTTTCTAATTTTGTTTGTGATTTTCTTAAGATATTGGAATTTGCAAAAACAATGTTCGCATTTTTCTAAAATTGTCCGGGGTTTAAAAATTGTTAATGTTTCCAGGAATATTCACCAATTCGTATTTTTTTATGTTCAAAAAAATCAAAAATATTTCTGATGTGACACTATAGTATTTTTAAATATTTGCGCTGGCCATTAGTTAGCGGTGTAAATGAAAGAAATTGTGGACAAGTGTAAATAAATTATGTTATTTGGCTTTAGTTTGAGCAAAATTATGGGTACTTGATCTCTAAAATAATCATAGAGAATAAACTCTAAAAAAGAAGGGACATTCATGCCTGATTATGCTCATGAAACGAGATTTATGCGCTGCAATTAATAATCCACCCGGTTAAGCCGTCGTAGCATAGAGTGGTCGAAGCAACCATGTCCCGAAGATCGCCGCGCAGCCAACAAATAAGTAGGCAGGCACACGCCCCAGATGAAGGCGAACCCGGAGGAAAAAATGCATGAGTTGGGTACCATTGTGGAGACCCTTTTTTGAATGACACATCAATTATTTTCCCCGTTGCTTCTTGCAAAAAAATATCCCTCCCGTTGCAACGCACGGGCATATGTGCTAGTATATGTATATATATATAGAGAGAGAGAGGACAACACTATTCTAATCCCAGGATTAGAATAACTATTTAGATCACAACACTTCTATAGGGGCCGACCGGATCCTCCCGAACTCCCGAAGTGGCAGGCTGGCAGCGACAAAGAAAACAACCCACGACCCACCAGTCCACAACCTTCCTCAACCCACACTAGCCCCGACAACCTCCCCAGTCCACCACCCGTACCGCCGCCTGCCTGGGTACACACGCGCCGCCGCCGTCAGTGGATCCCGCGAGCCATCGCCGGCCTGGATCCTCGCGCGTCATCGCTGGCCCTGACCCCCCCCCCCCCCCCCCCCGCGCCGCCGGCCCTAGATCCCCGCGCGCCGCCATCGGCCCTAGAACCCTGCACGTCGCCGTTGGGCCATGGTTGTCCGCGTGACGACCACCTACCTCATGCTTCAACCGCGACCACCATCCTCCCGCTGCAACTAGCTAACTATGCATCCCCTCCACATGCTGACCTTCCTCTGCATGCCGACACGACCTTCCGCCACCTCCCGCTGCAGCCGTCAATCACCATCGGCGCCTTGTTTTATGGCAGCGACGGCTGAATCCCATCCACCGCATTTGCGATGGTGGCGTCCTGTGGCCTTCAACATCCATCATCCAATGCATTTGGGAAGCATCAGGCAAGATTCATCTGCCACCACTGTTTTTTGCTGTTGTTGCCTGCCTCGCCGCCTGCCGCCGCGAATCCCCTCCCTCAGCGAGGCTGCGTGCGAGCACCCCACATGCGGAGCTCCCGCCTCCGCCAAGCTCCCGTAGGCGGAGCTTTTCCCTGCCAGCATGTTGCCTACTTCCGGTGGGGATCCGCTCCCGCAGAGTCCAGGCCGTTCGCCGACGGCACCGCGTGCCATTCACCTTGGCCGGTCGCCGCATGCATGGAGCACACCGACGCTCATGATGTGCCTCAGCTCCGAATCCCCTGCGCTCTGCCGCTGACTTGCCCGAGTGCACGGCTGCTGGTCTTCTATGGTATGCCACCGTCCTGCAGCTTGTGCTCACCCGCCCCGTTGCACAAGCTAAGCCCTGTCTGCATAATTGATTTCCGTCATATGCGCTCCTGCGGTGGTTCACCATGACTAACAAAAATTCTTTGTTTTTTTGCAGATGCGGCAATCCCGTAGAGACTTGCACTGATGCCCAAGAACGCAAGTCTGAAGGAGTTAATCTAATGCACTTGATGAATATTGAGTTTACTTATGAAAAAGGGGCAAGGCCTGAAGCAAATGATTTTTCTTTATTGTACATCTGAACATCTACCTATTTTATTAGTCAACGATCCCCTGTTCTATTAGGAGCTCCATGACGAGCCATGGAGGCTACGGGAACAACTAGATTTCTCACTTACAGTTATTTTAATTTGTGTATTTGTACTGCTGGTGATAGAGAAGAAGAATGGCGATGGCATTTTTTCTCTGAACTTCCATCTACATATGTAGAGGCTACTATTCAAGCTATGGCTGATACTCTCGACATTTTTATCTCTGAACATTTGTTTGTGCGCCTGGTCATTTTTAGGCTACAGCTGTTTTCTCTATGTACAATTTCATGCTAGTGTTCATACTACAGGAAAGCTCCATGCAGGCTACAACCGTTTTCTCTCTTAACATTTTTCTGTGCGTCTGGTCAAATTGCACTATAGTGTCCATAAAAAACCTTTCTTTTGTGCCCTCACACACTTCTCAGCCAGTTTGTTTATGATTATAGTTTCACCTATATTCGGCGCTTGTTGAATTTTCACATTCATAAAAAACAGAAAAGGTGTTTTAGTGAGTAGTCAATGTTACAAAAAATTGAAGTCCAGGTTCATATAAATTCACATAGAAAATTTCATATATAAAAATAAAAAAGGGAACTTCACAACGCAATATAAAAAAATTGACATTAAAAATGCATTGAATTGTGTGAAATTGTGAAAGTTCAAACGGGTTCATAATAATAAGTTTATGTTTCTATTTTTTATGATTACCTCATTTCCAAAAAAAATATGACAACACAAAAAGGTCCATAGTAAAAAAACAAAGAACTTCAAATTAAAATAACTCACTAGTTCGACGTTTATATACCCAGAAAAAAACTAGCGTCAACTAGAAATTTGTTAACTCTCGGAGTTCAAATTTGATAAATTGGAAATTTCGAGGAAAATGAATTTTCCTGTTACTAACAAAAAAGAATTGAGTTTCCGTTGAAGTTCAAATAAATAAATGTAAGCGGTTCTATGTTAAAATAAATAATTGTAAACGCCCCAAGAAGTCCTAATTAAAAAAGGAGTAGTTTGATGTTTATACAAAAATTAGATTTTCCTCATTATTAAAGATTGAAAACAAGAAGTTTAATTTTTTTAAAACAGAACAATTTAAAATGCATAAAAAGTATTTTTCACCGTTTCTAAATAAAAACTCTAGAAGTTCAAATGTAAATAACAAACCGGTTCAATATTTATTACAAAACAAGGATTTTCCTTTACTAAAAATATAAACAAAGAAGTTAAAAATTAGAAAAATAGAGCAGTACAATAAATATAAAAACATAGATTTTCCTTGGTACTAAAAAATAAAATCAGGAAGTTCAAATTAAAATAACAAAGTAGATCCTTGTACACTTAAAACTCAAATTCTTTCCGTTTCTAGGAAAAATAAAAGTATGAAGTTCAATTTAAAAAATGTTTAAAACTTATTTAGAAACAAAAATTTTCCTAAGAATAATACTAAGAAGTTCAAATTAAAATAATAAAGAAGTCCGAGGATTAGAGAAATTCAGATTTTTCTCGTTACTAAAGAATAAAACGAAGAAGTTGAAATTAAAAAAAAGGGAACAACTAAACAAGTTTGAAAATAGATTTTAACTGTTTCCAAAATATCTAGATTTTCAAAGCAAAATAACGAAGTGGTTTAGTGTTTATTAAATAACTAAGATTTTGCCATTATTAAAATACTCAGATATCCCTTAATATTAAAAAATCTACCATGAAGTTCAAATTGAGATAAACAATGAAAGTCAATGTTGATTGAAAATAAAAACAATTCTTTAATTAAAATAAAATGTAAGTTCAAATAATAATAACACATAAGTTCAAAGTATATTAAACTCTAGGATTTGCATGTTCACAAAAAAACAACGACATTTTTAGCGTTTTAAAAAACTCAAATTTTCCTTGTTATTAAAGAATAGAACCAAGATATTCAAATTAAAATAACGGAGCAGCTCGATGTATAGAAAAACCTCATATTCTTCATTACTAGGAAAATAGTATTTTAATTCAATTCAAATAAAGTTGTTCGATGCTTTGTTAGAAAAGTCGATTTTTATTTCTATAAAAATAGCAATAAGAAGTTCAAATTAAAAAACAGAAAAGTACGAAGTTTACAAAATACATAGATTTACATGTTAAAAAATCGATATCATTTTAGGCATTAAAATAACAAGTTTCGACAGGTATATCATTTGTGCAACTCCGTCGAACAGGGTGAGGAACTACAAATAAAAATACGCGAACGAAGTTTAAGGTGAAAACCGTGAGCAGTTCAACTACTACATGGAATGCATTTTGGGTGATATTAAAAATAATACAAAACTAAAAGCATAAAAGGGTTGTTGCAAGAAGTTCACGTGCTCCTCCTGCGTGGTTCAAAATTTCTAGTGCAAGACTCCGAATTTGAATCTAATGTTTACATGAAAATTTTGCTCCTATTCATAAGCTTACCAACGGTATATTATATGCTACATTACGATGTACGGTCTAAAGTTTCATGTATACCAATGAAAACATGTTTTTATGTATTCAACAAATTATTTTGAACCTTCACGAGTATGAAAAAATGACCAACACGGGAAAGTTGCGTGTTTTCAATAGCTTTCCATCGATATATCATTTGCTCTATTCCGGTAAGTGGTTGTGGAGTTACGGGCAGAAAACAGTGCGTGAAAAACAGAGTGAAGTTCAAACAAAACTGTTGCAGAAGTTCAACCTCTTCACGCAGTGCATTTTCGAAGACTGTTTTCATGATGAAGGCTGTGCGCATGATCTAAGAAGTTCAGATTGAAAACTGCCAGAAGTTCGCGTAATACATGGTGTGCATTTTGTATTAGAAAAAGAATGAAAAAGCAAAAGGCTAAAAGATTTGTTGCTAGAAGTTCAAGCGCTCGGCCCGAGAAAGTTCAAAAATTCTTGTGAGAGAGGTTGAACAAAAATACGTGACAGGAGTTCAAGGTGAACACAACGCGAAGTTCAACTACTACATGGAATGCATTTCAGATAATAATATAAGCATAGAAAACTAAAAAAATACAAAGGCTTGTTGCAACAAGTTCACGTGCTCCTCCATGCACGGTTCATAGTTTATATTGCGGGACATCTGACATCCAATTAAATGGCAAAAAATGACGTCTGACCTTGAATTGCGTGTAATTCAACGTATACACAAAAATGTGACAGAAGTTCATAGTGAAAACAACGAAAAGTTCAACTCCTGCAAGAATTTCAAGTGCTCTTTCCGGGGAAGTTCAAAAATTATTACGAGAGAGGTTCAACTTGTATTTCCTTGTTCAAAAACACAAAAAAGAAATTGTTTTTTTTGCGTTTTAAAGTAATTCTCTCAATCCACAAAGAAGTTCAATTTATTATTTGGGAGCAATTTGATTTCACAAAGAAAATAAAAATCAAATTATAAAAATGGAAAAAGTTCATGTACCTCATGGTGTTTGTTTAATATGAGAAAAATGAATTAAAAGGCAAGGTCCAATTTTTTTGTTATAAGTTCAAGTCCTCTGTCGGAGAAATTAAAAAATAATAATTGTGAGAGAGGTTTGTACAAAAGGAATATCATTTGTGCAATAATGACAAATGTATGAGATAATTACAAATGAAAATACGTTACAGAAGTTCAACGTGAAAACAGCAGGAAGTTCAACTACTACAGTGAATGAATTTCAGATGAATTTTTTTTAAATCGTCGCGAGTATGAAAAAATGATCAACACGGGAAAGCTGTGTTTACAGCAGCTTCCTATCATTATATCACTTGCTCAATTTTGGTGAGTGGATGGAGAGCTACGAGCAGTGGATGGAGATCTACGGGCAAAAAAAGCACATGAAAAACAGAGTGAAGTTCAAGTAGACATACCGAGAAGTTCAGGTTCTTCACGTGGTGCATTTTCGAAGAATCTGTTTCGCGATAAAGGCAGAACAAATGATCTCGCTATTTTCGAAATTACTTGAAAACGGCTGGTAATCATAGAAAACCATCAACATGAAAAGGTTTCGCATTTTCCTTAGCTTTTCAACGCTATATTATTTGCCCCATTCCGATAAAGTTTGTAGAAATTATGGCGAAAATACGTTTTTAGCCATTCTAAAAACTGACATAAAACAATAAGGAATTGGGAGAAATAATATATACCAAAAAGTTTTACATTTCCTCAACTTTCCAACGCCATATCATTTGTTGCATTCAGACAAACGGTTAAAAAAATAGATCAAAAATACGAACTCGGTTCAAAATTACTCTTAAACCGTTCAAAATTCAGAAAACTTTTTACATGAAAAAGTAGCGCATTTTCATAAGCTTTCCAACTCCATATCATTTGCCTCAATTGGTTTAGCCGTTTAGAAATAACATCAAAAATACGAACTCGTCTGTTCGGTTTGCGAAATTTTACGTTTTTCCAAATTACTCTTTAACCGTAGGAAATTAGAGAAAACTTTCAACATGTGGAAGGAGCGGTTTTGCAACAGCTTTCCAATGCTATATTATTTGCCTCATTCTGATAAACGGTTTTTAAATGTGATCGAAAATATGATTCACGTTTTTTGTATGAAGGAAAACGGTTTTCAAAACTGCTCTTAAACCGCTTACATTTTGCCAAAAATTTAACTTGGGTCTTGATACTGGTGTCCATAGCTTTCCAACGGTATATCGCAAGCCCCATTTGGGCAATGTTGGCGGAAGTTCAACCTAGTACTGGGAGAAGTTCAGGTCGAACAACTCAGGAAGTAAAATTGCAAAAAACGCAATTTCGTCAAGACCCGAGAGCAAAATCCGCCAACGAGCGAGATTCCTATTTAAAACTAGTATTTAGTTGCTAAAAACGTTTCTAGATTACACTAACATCATATAGAACACGACTAAAAGACTAATTCGCGAGGCAAGCCACGGTTGCGAAGATAGCCCGAAGTTCGGGTTTGTACAGAGGAAAGTTCAGGCGCGTTACTCAGGCAGTTCAGGTTGTGATCAGAATATTATTCTGATCCCGTGATCAAAATAGTGTTTATGTATATATATATACATACATATATACACACATATGGGCTATTATGATATGTGTAAGAGAATATTATTCTGTTACCCTACTTGAACTGATGGTTTCAGGTGGTTATACTGATGAATTCGAAGCGGTTGAACTAATCCTTTCGTTTCTGTTTAACAAATCGTCTTCATTAGTCAATTTTTTTTGCATTTTTTTGTCAGAACAAGATGTGTAATATATCGTTGGAAAGCTCTTGACAACTATATTTCAAGTATATGGAACATTTTTGCAAAATCATCATGGTTTAAGAGCAGTTTTGAAAAAATTGTTTTTTTCAAAACCGAAAACGTGAATTGTATTTTGGACTTAATTTTCAAACGGTTTGTCGGAATTGAGCAAATAAGATGCCGTTGAAAATCTGGTAAAAATCCGCATCTTCCATATACCTATAGTTTTTTCAAATTCTGTATAATTTAAAAGTAATTTGAAAAACGATGAAATTCTGGGCGAAATGTATTTTCATGTTTTTTTGCAAACGGTTTGTCGGATTCATGCAAATCATACGGCGTTGGAAAGCTATGGAGAATGCGCAACTTTTTCGTATTGAAATGTTTTTCTAATTCCTCACGGTTTGAAAATGAATTCGAATACAGTCAAATTTGATTTCAAACGCGATTTTTTTTAAATTTTGTCCAAATGGGGCAAATAATATACCATTAGAAAGCTATAGAGAATGCTAAACTTAGCAGTGTTGAATGTTTTCTCAAATTCACAACCGTTGAAGAGTAATTTGGAATACGATGAGACACGTCGTGCTGTTTTTCCGTCAGAAAAAACAGAGTACTTGTACTTATCTACGTGTGCATTTGTACTGATGTATCTTTCATAGAGTTATTTTGAAAGGTTAAAAAAAGAGTACTTGAACGGATGTCCGTATGAATTTGAATTTGTACTGAGTGTGTTTTCACATACTAGACTTTACTCTGTTTTGTCTGTATGGTTTTCCTTATAACTTTTCAACGGTTCACGGTGTTATCGTCCTCGAACATGCATGGTCTATATCGTTGTACTGAATGACAATTTTTTTAAAAGAAAATGTTGTGTGTGTGTGTTTTTAACTAACATTTTTTTCAATGATGTTCTAGACTTCTCTTCTTTTGCAATGATGTTCTAGACCTCTCTTCATATTTGAATTTCTAATTGGACTTGCGGCCGGGAAGTAGATGGACTGAAAAGCAGGAACTATTGGAAATTTTCTATACAATGAACTACCATACAATATAAAACTGAATTATTTTTTTAACACACACAATGCACTGATTCAGCTTTCCTTTTATGAACTTATGATAAAATATATACTGGGCTGCAACACCAGCAGAAAATTCATGAATACATGACATTTTTTGGATAGCAATCTAACAAGTGTTATAGCAAAGCAGGGAACAAGCAAACTTTTTGAACTCCTCATGAACACGCATCACGCAAAAAGTACAAACCGCTTCTGATTCACTAAAACGTGAGCTAATTTTCAATATAGATTCACTAAAACGGCTTCTGATTTTTTTAAACATGTAGCTTCTCATTTTTATTTCAACTTGAACTTTTTTTTTCTGTTTTTTAACAATGCGAAATGAAGCAGTAAACAAGAGATGGGACGGGGGTGAGCACCTGTCGGTGCCGGCAGAGAAGCACGATGGTCTTGCTAGCAAACATGGGGCTAACGATGACATGAATCACACCGAGTTGGACTGCCGAGTTGGAAGTCCTCGACCCCCTGTGGTTCCTCGGGTCGTACTGTTTCACCAGTGAAGCACATGCGATGGAGTTGGAGCGGGGCACGCCCACAGCAGCAAGATTGAACGGCCGGGGATTGTGGCGTTGGACTTCCTGCACGCGGCGGCGGAGCAACAGCGGCGCATCAATACAGTGTGGGCCCGACATCAAGAGTTGCACGGACGGCGACGACGGATAGAGGTGAAAGTACGGGGTGACCGCCGGCGTCGTTGGGAGAAAACTGTTACTCTATCTAGAAGAGAAAAATAAGTCAGAACAAACAAGAATTATACAAAATGCTGATTTTGTCTTCTACAATGACGAGCTTCCTGGGCAGTACAAAAGCAAAAACATAAAGTAAACAATATTGGAGAACGGATACCACACAGGCAAAATTAGGCCGATACGTTTGGGGTTTTATTATTATACCACGGTAGAGGTCGGGGTCAGGTTCAACGCCGGCTATAGCGTGCCGGTGGTCGCTGTTACTACAACAACCCCTTCAATCTCACGCGTTGGATCTTGGCTCCAGGAAGAAGACCAAGGTAATAGCACTTTGGTTTGAGCTTTGTTTGTTCATATTTCTGAAGTGCTGCAGCAGTTATACCTGAACGTGTGCGACACATTTTTCTATTCAGTTAAAAGCGTCTAATATTTTTCAGAATATGCTACATGAAAAGAGGAAAGGGGAAGGCACTGAGATGCATTCCTAAAGCACATACGCACCAATCGCACGCATGCACACATGTGGTCGGCGGCGGCACTGCTACCTGTGGTGTGCTTTGCTGCCTTGAATGTTCACCATAGCACTGGCCTGCACCTGGAGGAGAACGCAACCTACAACAAGAGGAGGACACAACCTGAAGCTAGAGAGATGTGAGTGCGCGGTCATGGGTGACAACGACCAGACCTCATCGTTGCATCGATGAACGGCCTCAGGTGTCGGCGGTGAACGGCCTCGGGAGTCAGCGGTGAACGGACAATGGTGCCGATGGTGACGGCCTGGGCGCTGCTGTGGCAGGAGCGTTCTGCATAAGTCTCTATTAAGAAAAATACGAGCCATGTATTATCAGCACAAACCACTTCTATAGCTATTCATCTCACTAGCATTTATATAAACTCCATAAGTTTCAGCCACGAAAACCAAAAAGAACATACAAGTGCATGTGTTAATCAATTTGAACATCTTTTCGAGCAAAGATGCCAGTCGTATGTGTCACCTTGTGGTTATGCTTGGTGTAGTACGAGGACATGTTGGATGCTGTATAGGTCCGTCGCCCAGCTCAAATGGTCGTAGAATTCCATGGCCATTGAACCTTGCACAGGGGCATTGGCGGCCTGCACGGGAGTCAGTGGGGGCCTGCACGGGGTGCAACAGCAGGGGTAGAAGGGCCCGACGGCGGTGCACGGCTTACTGACCACCATCGGGGAGCTGCCCTGCCCACTTGTGCGAGATCGAACTGAGCCAGGAGGAAGCCAGCAAAGGGGAACCAGGAGGGCTGCGAGCGGTGGAAGGAGACCGCTGGCGTGGGGGCAGGAGGAGGCGAGCTGGACAGCCACGAGGGTCAGGGAGGAGTTGAGGGCGAGGGGGCGGCCGACTCCCAAAAATATGTGGCCGGGACGGTGGCTAGATCCAGAAGAGATGGGGTGCTGGAGCAAAGTCGAACTGAGCGGAGATCGTGGTGGGACTACACCGGAGGCGAGGGGAGGACCTGATTCCGGGGAGAATGGGGGAAGATGGCCGGCGCGCGGCGGCGAGGCGAGGTGTGGTGGCGCGCGGCGGCGAGGCATGCGGTGGTGGCTTGCTGTAGGAGAAGATGGATAGGGAAGTGGGTGGTTTGAGGGGAAGTGGGATGGATTCGCGAAGCTGCGTCGCGCGTGCGCCTATAGCACTCTGTCGCTCGCTCGCCCACTACCTCCGGCGGCGGAAGGAGGTGGATCCGTCGGCTGCCAGTCATGGCAGCGGGCTCCCTCGCTCCGGCTGCCGCCGTCGCTCGCTCGCCCGCGACGGCTGCCTCCGGCGGTAGGAGGCGGATAGGTTCGGGGCGGGTCGTGGAGTTTCTAATGTGTCTGTGTGTCGCGTCCTTATAGGCACCGATGGTAACATAATAATATTTTATTACTAGTAACAGAATAATCCAACCCTATATATATATTCTCCTACCATACGTATAACAAAAACCAAAAAGTGACGATCCTTGCTGGTCAAATTAACCTCTCTCATCACATGTCATAGTGTTGGACGGCGACCTCGCGGGCCCACGTGAGTGAATGTCCTAGGACCACCGCGTGCATGTGGACAAAAGATGCATGTCAAACTTTTTCTGCAGTGAACATGCAACCAAAGGAGTTTAGTGTTGAAATTTGAAAAATATAGATAACATCTATTTGTTTTTTATACATTTATTGATTTCCCGGGGATTTAAATGTGCAAAATCAAATTTGATCTACATGAGACCGGTGATAGTGCACGAAAATGGATTGCAAAATCATATGTGTACGTGTCCCTGGGTATATGTTTAGTCCCCATGCAAGAAATTTCTAACATCTAGAATCTTGATTTTAAAATCCAATAAATCCCAAACTAAATTGAATTCATGAAACTTATCGTGGTGTCATATGAACACCAATAGACTGTGATAATTTTTTTTCAAATTTGAGACAAGTTTTGATATAATCTTCTTATATACAGGAAATTATAAAGAATATCAACCAGTATCGCAAACGAACTCTTTATTCGAACCGTGTGTGTTAGACCAATAATGTAAGTGTCGTGCTACGGTTAAGCAATAAAGCGGCATAATTAATCATCAAAAAGGAAAAATCAATATAATACGTGCCCCACATGCGTCCCGTGTGCCGTGCGAGCATGTGTGAGTTGACGAGATGCATGCTAGCAGGCAGACTGGGAGGCCGAGGCATGCGCATGTTCGCTACGCACTCACCCTGGGGCATGCTAGTAGTTGTGTGAAATGACGGTAGGCGTGCGAGCAGTCCGCCGTGCAGGCTCACCTGGAGGCGAGCTAGCCCTTTGACCGCCACCCACCTCGCTCCCAGTACTCCATATTAATGGCGCGCCCGCCTCGTGATACGTCTCCAACGTATCTATAATTTATGAAGTATTCATGCCATGTTTACAACAATTTTATATGGTTTTAGTATGATTTGCATGGAACTAACCCGGACTAACGTTGTTTTCAGTAGAACTACCGTGTTGTTGTTTTTTATGCAGAAATGGAAGTTCTCCAAATTAGCTGAAACTTTTTGATGATATTTTTGGAACAGAAGAGACCCCCGAAGCTTCGTGGGAGAGCCAGAAGAGCGGCACAACCCACCAGGGCGCGCCTGGTGGGCCTGGCTTGCCCCAGTGGGTTGTGCTCACCTCGAGGCCCATCTTAGCGTGAAACCAACACCAAAAAATCCTATAAGTAGAGAAACCATCAGGGGCTAACCTAGATCAGAAGTTCTGCTGCCGCATGGCTCTGTTGCCACCGAAAATCAATCTAGCCCTTTCCGGCACCCTGCCGGAGGGGGGAATCATCTCCGGTGGTCATCTTCATCATCCTGGCGACCACCACGATGAGGAGGGAGTAGTCCACCCTCGGGGCTGAGGGTTTGTACCAGTAGCTATGTGTTTAATCTCTCTCTATCGTGTTCCTGAGATGTCATGATCTTGATGTATCGCGGGCTTTGTTAATATAGTCGTATCATATGGTGTTTTCCCCTCTCTATTTTGTTGTGATGAATTGAGTTTTTCCCTTTGAGATCTCGTTGCTATCAGATTGAATACTTTTATGGATTTGAGAGCACTTTATATATGTCTTGCTACTGAATACTCGTGGTGACAATGGGGTATCATATTGATTCACTTGATATATGTTTTGCCACTCAACTCGCGGATTCCCCGAGGTGACATTGGGGTAATCTATGCATAGGGGTTGATGCACGTTCTTGTCTTTGTTTCTCCGGTAGAAATCTTGGGGCACTCTTTGAAGTTCTTTGTGTTGGATTGAGTATTATGAATATAAATTTGCTTTGGTGTTATATTAGTACGAACTCTAGGATAGATCGAATGGAAATAATAGCTTTGTGTTATGTTAGTATGAACTCTTGAATAGATCAAACGGAAAGAATAGCTTTGAGGTGGTTCCATACCCTACAAACAATTTATTCTTATGTTCTCCGCTAGATAGGAACTTTGGATTGATTCTTCATCGCACTTTGAGGGGTGGTTATATGATCCAATTATATTAGCACTGTTGAGAGATTGCACTAACAAAAGTATGGACCCAAGGCCTCATTTTCAAGCATTGCAATACCGTTTTTGTGCCCATTTACTATTTGCTACCTTGCTGTTTTTATTTATTCAGATTATAAAAATATATTTCTACCATCCATATTAAACTTTTATCACCATCTCTTTGCCGAACTAGTGCACCTATACAATTTGCCATTGTATTGGGTGTGTTGGGCACACAAGATATTTCTTGTATTTGGTTGCAGGGTCGTTTGAGAGAGACCATCTTCATCCTACACCTCCCATGGATTGATAAACCTTAGGTCACCCACTTGAGGGGAAATTGCTACTTTCCTACAAAACAATGCGCTTGGAGGCCCAACACGTGTGTACAAGAATAAAGTTGCGTAGTAGACATCAAGATCTTTTCTAGCGCCATTGCCGGGGAGGTGAGTGCTTGAAGGTATATATTTAGATCTTGCAATTGAATATTTTAGTTTCTTGTTTATCACTAGTTTGTTCTATAAAAGAACACTACATAAAAATGGAATTGAGGTTGCATCATATTATTGATCATCTTTATGATATCTTTCTTGAAAATTATGGTTCAGAAAATTGTGTTCAATTGTTAGAAGAAGAATTCAATAAAATGTTTGGCACAAAATATTTGAATGATGAGCATTATTGTAAGGTTGTTAGTATGAATTCTTTGAATATCCATGATGCTAATGATATGAAAAGCCATAAGCTTGGGGATGCTATATTAGGTGAATATGATATTTTTAGTCCCCCGTGTTTTCATGAGAAAATTTATTATGATGATTGCATGCCTCCTATTTATGATTATTGTAATGATGAAAGTGGATTCAGAGAGGTCATGACTTTATTTAATGATGAATCCACTATTTTGGAGGAGGTTGCAATTGATTATGACAATAAATTTCTATATATGATGATTATGGTGATGACATGTATGCTATATTGAATAATTATGAACATGAAACTTGTCATCATGATTTTAATTTCCAATCACATGAGAGTTATTTTGTTGAGTTTGCTCCCACTACTATTCATGAGAATTAATTTGCTTATGTGGAGAGTAATAAAATTTCTATGCTTGTGGATCATGAAAAGAATGCTTTATGTGATAGTTATATTTTTTAATTCATTCATGATGCTACTTAAAATTATTTTGAGAGTGGAACATATGCATCTACATATCTCAATAATATCAAATTTCCTATCTATGTGTTGAAAATCTTGAAGTTGTGCTTGTTTTGCCTTCCTATGCTAGTTGATTCTTGTTCCCATAAGTTGTTTGCTCACATAATCCCTATGCATAGGAAGTGGGTTAGACTTAAATGTGCTAGTCATATGCCTCACGATGCTCTCTTTGTGTTTCAATTCTTATCTTCTATGCGAGCATCATTGAAATCATCATGCCTAGCTAAAAGACATTAAAGAAAAGCGCTTGTTGGGAGACAACCCAACACTTTTACTTATTGTTTTAGTGTGTTCACATGATTATGTTATTGTATTGATCATGTTTTATTGCTTTTGTTTCAATAAAGTGCCAAGTAAAGCCTTTGGGATCATGTTGGGTGATAGTTGATTTGATCTTGCTGAAAATAAGAAACTTTTGCACTCACAAAAATAATTCTCATTTTTAATAGAAGCGAGATAAAATGCCGATTCATTTTGCAGAATATTAACCGACAAATTGGCCATGTTTTCCTATTTTCCAGGATGTTTGGAGTAGCAGAAGCATGGTTGGAGTACAGATTACTGCAGACTGTTCTATTTTTGACAGATTCTGTTTTCAATGCATAGTTTGCTTGTTTTCTAGTTTCCATGGCTTATATTGCTCAATACAAATTGTGGAAATGATATGCTACAGTAGGCATTGTGTGACAAAAATTATGAATCTTGTCTTTGACTGTACGAAATGTGAAATGGTTTGCTCTTTATCATACTAACCTATCTCTCAAAGTTCCGTTAAGTTTTGTGTGATTGAAGTTTTCAAGTTTTGGGTGAGATGTCAACATGAGGAGAATAAGGAGTGACAATACCTTAAGATTGGTGATCCCCAAGGCATTCCAAGGTAATAGTCAAGGAAGATCCAAGCAACTAAGCTTGTGGATGCCCCAGAAGGCATCCCCTCTTTCGTCTCCAACATTATCGGTAACCTCACTTGGAGCTATGTTTTCATTCGTCACATGATATGTGTTTTGCTTGGAGCATCATTTTATTTTGTTAGTATTTGCTTGCTGTTATTTATACTAATGTTTTGCATCTTATATTTCAATAAAAGTGGCAGTGATAGCCTTTACTATGCTTATTTTGCAAGTCTACATGTTGCTGTTTCAAAACAGAACGTATATCGATGTTGCAAAAATTCCCTAGAAAAGTCAGAATGTGATAAAATTTTGAAACTTTTTTCAAAATAAGCTCTGATAAATTTTCTATAGTATGGGAAATTTTCATAACTTGTGGAGTTAGGGAAGTATCGATACTCTTGCATTCTTTACAGACTGTACTATTTTGGCAGATTGTTGTTATGTTTGCATTGTTTGCATATGTTTGCTTATTTAATGATTCTATTTAAGGATAGAAGTATTAAATTTTCATAGGCATTTAGTATGCAATGTTGAATAATAATTTTAGTAATTTTATACAGTTGAGAATGATAAGGTTTTTGCATTGGTTTATACTAACTTATCTCACGAGTCCTTGTTGAGTTTTGTGTGGATGAGGCTTTTGAGATTTAGGACAACCGTGATATAAGAGGAATTAAGGAGACACAAAAGCTCAAGCTTAGGGATGCCCAAGGCATCCCAAGATAATATTTCAAGAAGTCTCAAGCATCTAAACTTGGGGATGCCCCGGCAGGCATCCCACCTTTTTTCTTCAACAATTATCTGCTAGTATCGGTTGAGCCTAAGTTTTTGCTTCATCATATGATGTGTGCTATCCTTGGAATGTCATTTTATTTTTTTGCTTGTTGTTTTAATAAAATACTTAGATCTGAAAGTTTTTAAATAAAATAGAGTCCTCAAATAGTTGCTAGGGAGGCTAGGTAAGGGGCATTCACATCCCGTCAACGAAGCTCTTTTCTATGGAATTGCACTAGTGCTTCACTTATATCTTTTTGAGCACGGTGTGCTTTAGTATCTTTAAGAAATTCTATCTTGCTTCACTTAAATTAATTTGAGAGAAATAAATATTATCCTCATGATCTTCATTTATACCTTTTTGGAGTAGCTTGTCATTTACTCTTGTGCTTCACTTATATCCTATGAGAAAATTGTTGAATAAATTGAATGTCATGAAGTTGAAATCATCTCATGCCTGGTGGTAGCTTGACATTGGGTTTAGAAAGTGAAATATTTTGAGGCTTGACAATCAAAATATTGGTCATACAAGCAATTCATGAAAAATTAGTATAAGGAAGAGAACCTTCACATGCGAATACACTATCTTGGAAATCTTTTGTGATTGTGAGCCATCATCAAAATATTGTATGCCAAAATTGCTGACGTTGGACAAGGAAGACAATGTAATGGTTTATGTTTGTTCATATTCACATGGAAGTTATATTGTCATAGATCCTTCAACATGCGGTGCTTGCCCCCATCTTTGCTAGCCAAATATTCCGCACCAAGTAGAGATACACTTGTGCATACAAAAACCCTTAAACCCAAATCTTATTTTCAAGAGTCCACCATACCTACCTAGGGATTGAATAAGATCCTTCAAGTAAGTTGTCATCGGTGCAATAAGGCAATAAAAATTGCTTCTAAAAGTGTTAGATCATTTATTGTAAGAGAAAATTGAGCGTTTTACGAACTTGTGATGGCAAAGAATAAAAGCGACAGACTGGATAATAAAGGTTGCTATTATAAGGGGCAATATAATGTGATGTTCTTTTGCACTAAGGGGTTGAGCATACAAACAAATAAGCGCATCACAACCTCTGCTTCCCTCTGCGAAGGGCCTAGATTTTACTTTTCAGTATTTACTTTTATGAAAAGAGTCAAAGTTTTTCTCTCTATGCAGAGACCATCTTCATCCTACACCTCTCACAGATTGATAAACCTTAGGTCGTCCACTTGAGGGAAAATTGCTACTGTCCTACAAAACTCTACGCTTGGAGGCCCAACACGTGTCTACAAGAATAAAGTTGCGTAGTAGACATCACCTCGCTTCGTGAAATGATGGTATAGGAATGGCAAAAGTCCGTCGCATAGGTGATACGTATCCAATGTATCTGCCGGGGTTTTCCTGGCTCCCCGAGCACCTATGGGGACGGAGCCCCTTCTCGGTTCGGCGGGGGGCGGAGGCCGCGCGAAGAGCGGATCGAGGCGAGGCACACGAGGGGTTTTTACCCAGCTTCGGAGCTCTCCGGGGAGATAACACTCCTACTGCTGCTTTGTGGATTGTATTGAGTTCTTGCTCGGGAGCGCCGAGTGCTACAGTACACTCGAGCAGCTAACGAGACCGAGCGCTTCTCTGAGGATCCATCCCCCTCTACGTTGTGCATGGGCCTCCTTTTATATGTCCAAGGGGTCTCCAACAGGTGTCAACGTAGGTAAGGGTAAAAGTGTAAATATGCTGCGGTAGGTACAGCTACCTACATAGTGTATCATACCTAACCCTGACGGCAGGGGACAAGGGCATTAAATGCCCGTCTACGTCGCCCAGACGATGCAGAAAAGGGGTCGTCAGGGGCGCTATCGCTCGCCACGATGGCGATCCTGTCAGTGCTGCATGCCACAGTGCACCCCTGGCTGCACAGCTTCCCGCCACGTACGCTGGGAAGGGTCCCGGAGCGACACGTAGGTGGGTGAGCTGGAGCGCGGGTACAGAGTGACTGCCTGCCGCGGCAAGTACCTTGCCGCGGCCGTTGCCTTGTCGCGCCCGGGAACTTGTCGCTCGCCGGGTCCTGCCGGGACGCGTGGCGTGCCACGACAGGTTCTTTGAAATGCCCTTGTTGGGCTTCCCGGCAAGCTCCTCTTGCCGGGGTCTCGTGCCTTGAATGGTCTACCCGGCAAGCGCCTCTTGCCGGGGACTTGTCTTCTTGACTTAAATATTTTGTTCTCGAATGGCTCCAAAGGAACCATGGAGAGCCTTGGTGATCACCTAGCGGGCCTTGCCGCGGGGTGCTGCAACTGCCCGTGCACAAGTTCGGGATACTAGAGTACCCCTACTTTAGTACACCGACAGGAGCCCCCGGGCCTGGGCCACACACGATGCCGAGCGCTGTTGGGCCAGGCCCAAAACAGGGCACGGGCACGTACGGCCTGGGTCGCGTTGTACCTTGCTCCGCACCCACCACGCCCTCCCGAACGGTACGCGTCGATTGCGGCGTCGTGGGGGAGGTCGTGGGTGGTTCCTTTACTCAGAAAGGCGAAGCGTCCGCCCCCATCCCTCCTTATAAGCAGGGGAAACAGGGGCAGTTCGCCCATCTGCCCGTTGTTGTTCCTTCCTCGAGAATCTCCGCCACTCCCCTTCTTCCCATAGCCGAAGGAGAGCAGAGCCCCGTCCCCATCGCCACCAGCACCACCAACGCCGTCCTCCTCCTCCTCCATTCCCGCCATGGCCCCGAAGGCCGAGAAGGTGAAGTCGGCTGAGGCGCAGCGGCTCGCGGCGCTGCGAAAGGAGCGGGCGATCTTCCCTCCGAGGCTCGAGGCAGTAGAGCTGAAGGAAGATTTCTATCTCTTCTGGTCGACGGGGACGCGAGCGCATCCGCGCACGAAGGTACTCCCAGCCATTGCTTGGGATAAGTATCCCACTGGGTATCCCTTCTTTGCCTTGTTCTTCTACTGCGGGCTCTGCCCGCCCTTTTCTGAATTCTTTTGCGATGTCATGAACACCTACGGGCTCCACCTTCTCGATTTCACCCCCAATGTTGTCCTGACCATGGCAGTTTTCGCACATCTCTGCGAAAACTTTGTCGGGATCCATCCAAATGTAGCTCTTTTCTGCCATTTCTTTTCGCCTCGGGTTGAGAAAGGAGAGCCTTTGTCCGGCGGAATCGCCTGGATCTCGAAAGCTGGCAAGAAAGATGCTTATCTGGAGGGAAAGCTCCGCAACAAGTGGGAGGAGTGGAGGGCTGACTGGTGTTTGATTGTCGAGGAGAACCCCCAGCCGTTTACTGCTCTGCGTGAAACCCCAGTAGTGCGCGGCGGCGATTGGAGTAGCCTGGCCCCGGAGGACGACAGACTGAGGATGGCCGTCACCCGGATCCTGCGCCTCAGGCTTGCCGGGCTTACTGTAGGAGCAGTTGGCGCAGATTTCCTCCGCCGCCGCATTGCCCCCCTGCAGGAGAGGAGGAGACCCGCCTGGGAGTTCCAGAATGCGGCGGATATCATGAGGTTGCGGCCGGGCCTCAATTTCAACTTCACTGTCATGGAGCTCAACGCGATGCTCCAGGAACTGTTCAAGCATGACCCACAGCATCCCGAAATGTTCTGGTTGCCGAGGGGCGTCGTCCCGCTGTGCAACAACTCCGCGCTCGACCGCATCCGTGCAATAATGCCGTTGTGCGACTCGCATGGAATTGATCCAGCCTGGATAGAGCCTGCGGATGATGTCGTGCGGGCGTTCTTCGAAAACTTGATAGAAGTGCTGGTCGACGCCGACGAGAAAAAGGGGCTCCCTCGGGACACCACCGACGATGAGCTCAAGCGAATTGCTACCAGGATGGAAGAGGCGGCGGCAGCCGCCGCTGCGGGCGAGTTTGGGTTCACCTTGGAGGAAGCAGAGGCAGCCGAGGCGGCAAGCCTTGCCGACCGAGAGGAGCTTGCCGGCGAGAGGAGGTCCGCCGAGCATGACGTCGGGCCGAGCGAGCCCGCCGAGGACACGAGCGGCTCACTGGAGATCGGCTCCTCTTCCTCTTTGTCTTCGGACAGCCTGCCGCAAGTAGAGCCTGTGGCTCCGCAAGCAGAGCCCCCGGCTCCACCAAGGAAGCGTCTTTGCAAGGCCGGGGATGTAGTGGAGTGGCGGGCGAGTCAACCCCCGCCGCGCCGCACGACACGCTCCACCACGGCAAGTTCTGTTGCCGCGGGAACACCTCGCGCTGCAGCGGCAACCGGGGCGGGGTCCTCTCGGCCTGCCGCCCCAGTGCCCGCCAAGCGGCCAAGGGATCCCACTCCTCCGCCTCCTCGCGCCGGAGGTGGGCCGGGCTTTGACTTCTCCGCGCTCAGCTCTGACGAGGAAGAAGGAGAGTAAGATCCTTGTTGTGTTTGCACATCTCCAATACTTGCTGTCCTGTATTGTATCTCATTTGCTTTACTCTGAACTCATCCCTTTTTAGGACGCTGGCCCGGAGAATGGCAAAGAGGGCCAAGGTCCCGGTGATCGTCATCGAGGATGACCCCTCCGTGGGAGCAGGGGGTGCGCCCGGGATAAACTCGCCGGACCCGACAGTTGTTCTTCAGAGCAGCCCCCAGCGTAAGTATAGATGGTTTACTTCCAGCTGTTAGCCGCGCACGGATACTCTTTGCTTGCTGATATCTGACCGTTGGCTTATGTAGGAGCAGAGCAGCTCCACCAGGAGCGCCCGGAGGCCACCCCCGACGTGCCACCTGCTTCGACCACGTCGTCAAGGGAGAATTCCCCGGCAAGGGAGAACTCCCCGGCAAGAGAGAAGTCCCCGACGAGGGAGAGTTCCCTGGCGAGCGAGAAATCTCCGGCAAGGGACGGTACCAGCGAACCCCCGACAACGGAGATCCCCACTACCGAGCCTGGTACAGGTTCTCCCTGCTTCTAAGCCCCCCTTGGGTTCTTCTTTTTGGGTATTTGCTTGACTTTTCTTCTTTTTCCGGCCGTCAGATCCATCCACTGTGGAGTCGATGGAGACCGAAGTCGTTATTGACGACGCCACTGCCACCGAGGAAACGGCCGGCGCCGATGATCCCACCGGCGAAGAGGCCGCCAAGGCTGCCGCCGCAGCAGCTGATGAGGGGCCCGACGATCGTACTGACGACCCTGGGGCCGCAGGAGCGACAGGCGCTACACCGACCGCTGATCCTCCCGCCGCTGCCACAGCGTCAGGCTCCGAGGAACCCCAGCCCGGCGTCTACTTGAAGGCTGGCGCTGGCATCTTCATCAACCTCCCCTGGGCGTCAACGTCCAGGGCGCCAGTCGAAGGAGAAAGCT
The DNA here is from genome assembly GCA_032464435.1 of Aegilops umbellulata. NCBI lineage: Eukaryota > Viridiplantae > Streptophyta > Magnoliopsida > Poales > Poaceae > Aegilops > Aegilops umbellulata. Next base: position 243,123,543 of record CP136057.1, read on the forward strand.
TCGACGTGGAGGTGCTCGCCTCCGCTGGGCTGACGTTGGTCGACGCACCAAGCAGCAGCAGTGACGAGCCCGAGGAGGAGCGACTGCTGCGGAAGCTGGTGTCGCTCTACCGCGCCCGCCAGGCCAAACTGGAGTCCCGCGAAGCGCTTGTCGCGAAGGCGGGGGTGGACGTGGAGAAGCGCGCGGAAGAGCTCTGAGGCCTCAACCAGGCAACTCTCCAGTCGCTGGCGGCGGAGCGGGCGCAACTCGATGAGGCGCAGAAGGCTTTCATCCTTGAGAAGGCAGAGGTTGCAGAGCAACAGCGGCTTGCCGCCGAGGAGTTATCCGTGCGGGACGGCGAGTTGGTGCAGCTGAAGGCCGGCCTGGACAGCCACGAAGAGGAGCTGTCTGTGCGCGAGCAAGCACTCAGCGGAGCCCTCAAGGAAGCAAGGGACGCCGCTGCAGCTGCCGGGGCCGCCAAGAAGGAGCTGGAGGCGAAAGTGGCGCAACTGGAGACTGATCTCAAGGCGAGCGGTGAAGCGCTTGCCGCGCTCAAGCATGAGCGCGAGAAGGACGCCTACACCTTTGGCGAACTGCAGGGTCATCTCGCCGAGAAGATCAAGGAGCTCGACGCCGCCAAGGACTCCAACGTTGACCTTGAGCTGAAGCTGGCAACTTTGACCAAGACGCTGGACGGCGCCAAGGAGCAGGAGGCGGCCTTGAAGAAGGAGATCGAGGCCGACCAGGCGCTGCTGGAGAACATCTCTGCCACCCAAAATGAGTTCAGGGGAACTGTGGAGCGGTGGACGGAGGGCCTTGTGAGCGCTGCCGCAGGCATCGACAAGGAGTTGGCGTTGCTGGGGGTGGAGGATCTCGGGTATTCCTCTGACGAGAACCTCCCATCTAGCGCCAAGCTCACCTTGTTCTTCAAAGGCGTGGCGACGGCCCTCCAGCAACTCCGGGAGAGGATCCCAAAGCAGCTGGCCGACGAGTCACGCGAGATCTGCGCGGGAGCTCTCAAAAAGGTGCTGATGAAGGTGGCCTTCCGCAACCCGGGCCTCCGCCTCACTAATGTACTCAGGTCCCTGCCGCCGGAAGCTGATCTGGATGAGCTCGAGGCCCTCGTCGCACCCATTGTGGACAAGGTGAGCGGGATCAAGAGGGTTTAGGGCGACCGCGCGGACTAGGCCGCCTATTTTCTTCTTTTCTTGTCGTCGCTGGTCATGTTATGAAAACAGTCTATTAGAGCCGTGACAAACTATCTTGTAATATAACTTTGTTTCATGTCACGATTGCAATGCAATTCCCTTTACTCGACTCCCTCCTTTGTATGTTTTTGCCCTACGCTTTTAGGGAACTTGCCGGCGTAGGCACCTTTGCCGCGAGGGCTGAGTGCGGGACGTCAGCAGCCTGCTGGCGGTGCCGTTACCGACAAGAAACCTTGTCGCGACTAGTCGCAGCTTGCTTAAGTTGCTGAGTGAACTCGAAACAAAGTAAGGGCGCGACTCTAGTCGCGGCACACTTAAGCTGTTGAGCGAACTCGAAGCAAAGTAAGGGCGCAACTAGCCACGAGCTGGTTTCTTCGCGCACGGGTTTTCCATGCAAAGCATGGTCGTTCAAGGAAAGTAACTTAAAAAAAAATCTGATTGCTCAAACTTTGGCACTTAGCTTTTTTGTCGTTTGCTCCCCGGCAAGGCGAAATTTTTCCTGAACGACGCCGGGTCCATACCATTATCTTCCCATCCCCTCCGGTTAACTTGTGGGCGAAGGATCCTTCCTCTGCTTGAGAAAAAGAAAAGAGAAAACAATAGTATGGAGCCTTATGGCTCGTTATTGCTTACCGAGGGTGCTTGCTGCACAAAGTGTCAGATAATTCATGCAGAAAGGCATGAAAGTGACAAGGTGTGCGGAGCACGTGAGTTTTATTTATGCACAGGGTCTGCGCCTGGCTTTGTACAAAGGATTACATGCAACAGCGGCAAGACTTGTACAAAATGGTGGTTGCCGAACAGGGTCCGACAACCGCGCCTTACGGGTAAAACTTACGAAGATGCTCGATGTTCCAGGAGTTGCTCACCAGAAAGCCATCCTCGGTCTCAAGGCGGACAACGCCAGGCCTCATGATTCGTTTCACCCGGTAAGGGCCTTCCCACTTCGGCGTAAACTTGTTGGAATTCTTGGCGGAATGAACGCGCCGAAGAACAAGGTCGCCTTCCTCGAGACTTCTGGCTTTAACTTTGCGGCTATGGTAGCGGCGCAAAGCTTGCTGGTATCGAGCAGCTCGTACAGCAGCCTGAAGACGGTCTTCCTCAAGGAGCAGCGCATCATCTTGCCGCAGCTGCTCTTGCTCAAGCTCATCATAAGCGAGCACTCGAGGTGACCCGTATACGAGTTCCGTGGGGGTAACTGCCTCTGCTCCATAGACTAGAGCGAAAGGTGTCTGGCCAGTGGCTCGATTTGGCGTCGTCCTGATCGACCAAAGAACCACCGGCAGCTCCTCGATCCAGTTTCTTGCGCACCTGTGCAGCCTGTCGAAAGTTCGGGTCTTGAGTCCACGTAGCACTTCAGCATTTGCCCTCTCTGCTTGACCGTTGCTCCTGGGGTGAGCAACAGAAGCGAAGCAGACCTTGGCGCCAAGGTCTCGGACGTATTGCATGAAGTTGCAACTCGTGAATTGTGTACCGTTGTCGGTGATGATCCTGTTAGGGATTCCGAAGCGGCAAACAATCGACCTGAAGAACTTGACTGCTGACTGTGCTGTCACCTTGCTCACTGGTTCCACTTCTGGCCACTTTGTGAACTTGTTGATTGCGACGTACAAGTACTCAAAGCCCCCGATAGCTCAGGGGAAAGGGCCGAGGATGTCGAGCCCCCAGACCGAAAATGGCCAGGATAAAGGGATTGTCTGGAGAGCTTGAGCTGGTTGGTGTATCTGCTTGGAATGGAACTGGCACGCTTCACACTTGGTTACTTGTGCAGTTGCATCCTGGAGGGCTGTCGACCAAAAGAAACCTTGCCGGAACGCTTTGCCGGCAAGTGCTCTGGCGCCAATGTGATGACCACATATGCCTCCATGCACCTTTGCCAACAGCTTCTGTCCATCTTCCCGGGGAATACACTTCAATTTCACTCCGTTGAGCCTTCTTCTGTACAGTGCGTTGTCGATGAACTGGTACATACTAGACTGCCGAGCTACTCTTTCCGCTTCTTCTGGCTCTTCGGGAAGTTCTCCTGACTGGAGGAAGCAGACGATCTGTTGTGCCCATGCTGGAGCCTGCAGCTCAACAACAAGGACTAAAGGCATAACTGCTGCTGCGGGAACATCCGCTTCTACGGCGAGAACCCGTGGCTCAGCCGGAGCTTGATGATCCCCGGCAAGTTTGCCGGAGCGAAACTTGTCGGGAGCGTCTGCTTCAATGAAACAAACCTTGGGGCTTGTCGGAGCAGACTGCTCCTCAGCACTCTTGGTGTTGATCTTGGGGACCCTCTTGGCGGCGGCTTCGGGAAGCTCAGCCGGAAGATAGTCGCTAGAAATCAACTTCCTCTTCCTGCTCTGTCCAGTTGGTGGCGTCACGGATGGCTGAGTCAGCTTGAGCACAAAGATTCCTGGTTCCACAGGTAACTTAAATGCCGCACACTTTGACAGGCCGTCAGCGATGTCGTTCTGAGCTCTAGGAACATGTTCCATCTGTAGGCCGACAAAGCGCTCTTCCAGCTTCCTCACTTCATCAACATAAGCTTCCATCAACGGACTCTGATAATCCTTGTTTACTTGGCGGACGACAAGCTGCGAGTCTCCCCTGACAATGAGCTGCTTGATCCCAAGGTCTGCCGCGATCCTGAGACCGGCGAGCAACCCTTCATACTCTGCAGTATTGTTTGTTGCTTGCTCCTTGGGAAAGTGCATCTGGACCACGTACTTGAGGTGCTCTCCGGTTGGTGCGATAAGCAGCACGCCAGCACCAGCGCCTTGTAGCGAGAACGCGCCATCAAAGTACATCAGCCACTCTTTGTTTGCTTCCTTGACGGGGATGCTCGTCTCTGGGGTTTCTTCGTCAGGCGTTGGCGTCCACTCTGCTATGAATTCTGCCAATGCTCTACTTTGAATAGTTGAAGTGCTCTCAAACTTGAGGCCAAAGCTCGACAGTTCCAATGCCCACTCAACAATCCTGCCTGTTGCTTCTGGATTCTGCAGTATCCTCTTCAGCGGAAAGCGAGTGACAACTGTGATCTCATGTGCTTGGAAGTAATGGCGCAGCTTTCTCGAGGCCATAAGAAGGCCGAAAAGCAACTTCTGCACACCAGAGTACCTCGACCTAGCCCCCTGCAGAAGGGAACTTACAAAGTAGACTGGGCGCTGTACCATTTTCTTCTGTATCCCTTCGCACATCTGCGCAGATCTATCTCCGTCGGGACCAGAGCTCGTCGGGGAAGCCCCTTGCTTGTCGCTGGATGCGCTTGCCGCGGTTGCTGGCTCATCATCTGCCTCTCTCTCCGCTACTAACGCAGCACTAACCACTTGATTGGTTGCCGCCAGGTATAGCAGCAACTTCTCTTATGGTTTAGGTGCGACAAGTATTGGAGTGGAGGACAGGTATCTCTTCAAGTCCTGCAGCGCAGCCTCCGCTTCCGGAGTCCACTTCACTGGACCTGCCTCTTTCAAGATTTTGAAAAACGGCAGGGCGCGCTCAGCAGACTTAGAGATAAACCTGCTGAGAGCCGCCACGCAGCCGGCAAGTTTTCGTACGTCCTTGACGCGCTTCGGTGCTTCGATCTGCTCAATGGCCTTGATCTTGTCGGGATTGGCTTCGATCCCCCGCTGGGACACAAAGAACCCGAGAAGCTTGCCGGAAGGGACTCCAAACACGCACTTCTCGGGGTTGAGCTTGAGACTGATCTTATGCAGATTTGCAAAAGTTTCTTCTAGATCTTGAATCAGAGTTGACTTGTCCCTGCTTTTGACCACTATATCATCCATGTAGGCTTCCACATTTCTGTGTATTTGCGGCTCAAAAGCAGTATGGACGACCCTTGCAAATGTTGAACCAGCATTCTTCAAACCGAAAGGCATCCGTACAAAACAGTACGTGCCACATGGAGTGATGAACACGGTTTTCTCCTCATCCTCTTCTGCCATGAAGATCTGATGGTATCCTGAGTATGCGTCAAGAAACGAAAGCAAGTCGCATTCGGCTGTGGAGTCGACAATCTGGTCAATGCGCGGCAAGGGAAATGGGTCTTTGGGACAAGCTTTGTTGACATCGGTGAAGTCAATGCAAAGTCTCCATTTCCCATTCGCCTTGCGCACGACTACAGGATTGACCAACCACGTAGGATGGAGCACTCCTCTGACGAGGTCTGCTACTTCCAACTTCTTGATCTCTTCGGCTATGAACTCTTGGCGCTCCACCGCTTGTTTCCTGACTCTCTGCTTGACGGGTCGCACGTGAGGACAGCCGGCGAGGTGGTGCTCGATTACTTTCCTGGGAACACCGGGGATGTCAGACGGTTGCCACGCAAACACGTCGACATTCGCCCGCAGGAAAGCAACGAGCGCGCTTTCCTATTTAGGGTCGAGAGTGGCACTGATGGTGAAGGTACCACTAGTGCCGTCCCCCTTGGCGGACACCTTCTTGGTTGCTGGCGGAGCTGCCATTATCTTCTTACACTTGCCGGTGGAGCTCGATGGTGCGTCCTCGACGGTAGCGCAGCACTCCGAAGAGGTGCGCTTGCCGGAGTGGGCATCAGAGCTCTTGCCGGACTTGGTCTTCTTTTTCCCCCGGGGAGCTTCAGCGGCAAGTGTCTCGCGATCCACGGCAGCTGCTGCTTCCCGGTAGATCTTGTCGGCACAGATGAGAGCATGCTTCTTGTCGCCATGTACAGAGATGACACTTATCGGGCCTGGCATCTTCAGCATGTTGTACGCGTAGTGAGAGGCCGCCATGAACTTGGCGAGCGCTGGACGGCCGAGAATCCCATTGTAAGGCAATGGGAAATCGGCAACGTCGAAAGTGATCCTCTCAGTCCTGAAGTTCAACTCACTGCCAAATGTCACCGGCAGCGTGATCTTCCCCTTCGGCTTGCTCCTTCCCGGGTTGATTCCTTGAAACGTGCCGGTCTCTTCGAGCTCGCCGTCAGGGACTTGGAGTCTCCGAAGTACAGCGGAGGAGATCAGGTTCAAGCCGGCCCCGCCGTCAACTAGCATCTTAGTGACCTTTAGGTTGCGGATAGTTGGTGAGACCAACATCGGCAAACACCCGACAGCAGTTGTGCGATCGGGGTGGTCCTCAATATCAAAGATGATAGGCGTGCTGGACCATTTCAGAAGCTTGCGTGACTCGACGGGTGGTTCTGCTGCATTAACTTCCCGCACCCACTGCTTGAGTTGGCGGTGTGAAGTATGCAGAGAAGCACCGCCGTCAACGCACAAAACTTCTGTGGCTTTCTGGAACTCCTGCTCGCTGGTCTCGGCGTCATCCATGTCTTCGTCGTCGTCGTCATCTTCATCCTTGTCGCGGCCGCGGGGAGGTCTGTCGCCTTGCCGCTGCTTGGCGTTGCCGCGGCGTCCCCCCGGCCAGTGCGCTTCGTACCAGATCCCCCAGCACCTCCTTGGGCCTTCTCCTTGTCGCGTCGCTCATACTCGGCCTTTTGCAGCTCAACGAGCTGTTCGACCTTCTTTCAGCTCTGGAGGTCATGGCCTTTGGTGTGGTGAATCTTGCAGTACTGCTTGTTGGTGCCATCCTGCTTGTCGGCGGCCGCCACAGCCTGGCAGTTGGCGCATGTGGCAACCTCCTTGCCGGAGCCATCAGTCTTAGCTGTCTTGGCGCCACCTTCGTTGCCGGATTGCTCAACAACTAGCACATCTTTGCCTTTTCTCTTCCTGTTGTTCTGCCGCCTGTTTTTGCTTGCTGGGGCGGCATCGTCGCTGTCAGATCCTGCAGTTCCTACGTTCTCTCCGGGGAGTTTCCTCCCTTCCTCAGCACGTGCACATCTGTCGGCCAGGGCATACAGCTCGCTGACGTCTCTGATCTTGCACATCGCCATCTCCTCCCGCATCCTGCGGTTGCGCATGTTCTGATGGAACGCACTGATGACCGCGGCAGGGTGGACGTCTGGGATGTTGCGTTGCACTTGGCTGAATCTCTGGATGTACTTACGCAGAGGCTCCCCTTCCTTCTGGGCAAGCAGGTGAAGATCACTCTCCTGGCCATGGGGTTTGTGGCCGCCTGTAAAGGCGCCGACAAACTGATGGCATAGGTCCGCCCAGGAAGATATGGAGTTTTCCGGCAAGTGCATGAGCCAGGACCTGACGTTGGGCTTGAGCACCAGAGGGAAGTAATTGGCGAGGATCTTGTCGTCCCGCCCCCAGGCAGCCTGCACCGCAATGGTGTAGATGCTGAGGAACTCCGACGGATGCAGCCTGCCGTCGTACTTCTCTGGTACATCTGGCTTGAAATTCTTCGTGCCGGGCCACTGGACTTGCCGCAGCTCACGGATAAACGCAGGGCAACCTCCCGCGTACGGCAGGTCGCCTGGTTCCCCTGGCGCTTGCATATCGACAGTGGGGCCAGCGCGTCGGTCTGATTGACGCCGCGTTTCTCTCCGGCGCTCGATGCGGGTGCGGGCGTCTTCTTGCAGTCATTCGTGAAGAACGTGGTGCTGATCGCGACGAGTTCGCGGATCTGAGGAAGCAGTGGAGTCGCTGTCGTGGCGGACCCGGCGAGTCGGCGATCTTCGCCTTCGGGGCGGAGAGTGCACGGTGGTTGCACCCCCACCGGTTTTGTCGCCATCGGCTCGCACTTGGCTGGCCTGCCGCGGCTGCGATGTGGACGCTGGCCGCGGAGTGTCGCCGTTGGCGAAGCCGATGAGACTCTGAATGGTGGCCCTCCAGTCGTCGATCTTGTCTGGCACTGGAGGGAAGTCTAGGAGCAGTTGAGCTCGCGCTAGAGCTTCCGCTGGGGTGGCGGGTAGCGGTGGTGAACGGTGCGAGGAGCGGGATATGCTCGGGCTCCCAACGATGTTGGAAGGAGCAGTATTACGTCCAGGCGACCGTGCCTCGCTCGCGCCAGCACGTCGGCGCGCATGTTGGCCTTGAGCGTCCCGGGATCCGCTAGCTCGATTTGGGTCCAGCGAGCGTATGGTACCGTGAGTACGACGACGCTGCCGGTCCTGCGCCTCTTGAGATGGGCGCGGTGCGTCTATGGACGCCCGGTCGTCTGGGGAGCCGACTACGCCGCCAGCGGGCAGCGCGGTCTTGTCCTTGGCCTTGTTGGCACCGTGGGCTCCCTCGTCGGCGCCCATTCCACCGCCGGCGTTCTCCCTGCCGGCCGTTTGCTGCGGCGGCGGCAGATTCGACGCGGACGGCGCAGCCGCCTCCGAAGCCTTCTTCTTCGGCGGCATGTCGATGAAGTCGATGAAGATTCAGCTCGCGTGAATGTCGGATCAGGTTCACACGACCTCGACGCCCCCTACCTGGCGCGCCAAAGATGCCGGGGTTTTCCTGGCTCCCCGAGCACCTACGGGGACGGAGCCCCTTCTCGGTTCGGCGGGGGGCGGAGGCCGCGCGAAGAGCGGATCGAGGCGAGGCACACGAGGGGTTTTTACCCAGCTTCGGAGCTCTCCGGGGAGATAACACTCCTACTGCTGCTTTGTGGATTGTATTGAGTTCTTGCTCGGGAGCGCCGAGTGCTACAGTACACTCGAGCAGCTAACGAGACCGAGCGCTTCTATGAGGATCCACCCCCCTCTACGTTGTGCATGGGCCTCCTTTTATATGTCCAAGGGGTCTCCAACAGGTGTCAACGTAGGTAAGGGTAAAAGTGTAAATATGCTGCGGTAGGTACAGCTACCTACACAGTGTATCATACCTAACCCTGACGGCAGGGGACAAGGGCATTAAATGCCCGTCTACGTCGCCCAGACGGTGCAGAAAAGGGGCCGTCAGGGGCGCTATCGCTCGCCACGATGGCGATCCTGTCAGCGCTGCATGCCACAGTGCACCCCTGGCTGCACAGCCTCCCGCCACGTACGCTGGGAAGGGTCCCGGAGCGACACATAGGTGGGTGAGCTGGAGCGCGGGTACAGAGTGACTGCCTGCCGCGGCAAGTACCTTGCCGCGGCCGTTGCCTTGTCGCGCCCGGGAACTTGTCGCTCGCCGGGTCCTGCCGGGACGCGTGGCGTGCCACGGCAGGTTCTATGAAATGCTCTTGTTGGGCTTCCCGGCAAGCTCCTCTTGCCGGGGTCTCGTTCCTTGAATGGTCTACCCGGCAAGCGCCTCTTGCCGGGGACTTGTCTTCTTGACTTAAATATTTTGTTCTCGAATGGCTCCAAAGGAACCATAGAGAGCCTTGGTGATCAGCTGGCGGGCCTTGCCGCGGGGTGCTGCGACTGCCCGTGCACAAGTTCGGGATACTAGAGTACCCCTACTTTAGTACACCGACAGTATCTATAATTTTTTATTGCTCCATGCTATATTATCTACTGTTTTGGGCAATATTGGGCTTTATTATCCAATTTTATATTATTTTTGGGCCTAACCTATTAACCGGAGGCCCAGCCCAGAATTGCTGTTTTTTTTTGCCTATTTTAGTGTTTCAACGAAAAGGAATATCAAACGGAGTCGAAACGGAATGAAATCAACTAGAGAAGTTATTTTTGGAAGGAAAGCTACCGGAAAAGCATGGAGTGCATGTCAGGAAAGGAGGGAGGTGGCCACGAGGGTGGGGGCGCGCCCCCTGCCTCGTGGGCCCCCCGGAGGTCCACCGACATACTTCTTTCACGCATATATACCCACATACCCTAAAACTTCAGAAGACGAGAATCTATCGGGAGTTCCGCCGCCGCAAGCCTCTGTAGCCACCAAAAGTCAATCAAGACCCTGTTTCGGCACCCTACCGGAGGGGGGAACCCTCACCGGTGGCCATCTTCATCATCCCGGCGCTCTCCATGACGAGGAGGGAGTAGTTCACCCTCGGGGCTGAGGGTATGTACCAGTAGCTATGTGTTTGATCTCTATCTCTCTCTCCTGTTCTTGATTTGGCACGATCTTGATGTATCGCGAGCTTTGCTATTATAGTTGGATCTTATGTTTCTTCTCCCCCTCTACTCTCTTGTAACGGATTGAGTTTTCCCTTTGAAGTAATCTTATTGGATTGAGTCTTTAATGATTTGAGAACACTTGATGTATGTCTTGCCGTGCGTATCTGTGGTGACAATGGGATATCACGTGACTCACTTGATGTATGTTTTGGTGATCAACTTGCGGGTTCCGCCCATGAACCTATGCATAGGGGTTGGCACACGTTTTCGTCGTGATTCTCCGGTAGAATCTTTGGGGCACTCTTTGAGGTTCTATGTGTTGGTTGAATAGATGAATCTGAGATTGTGTGATGCATGTCGTATAATCATACCCACGGATACTTGAGGTGATATTGGATTATCTAGATGACATTAGGGTTTTGGTTGATTTGTGTCTTAAGGTGTTATTCTAGTACGAACTCTAGGGCTGTTTGTGACACTTATAGGAATAGCCCAGTGTATTGATTGGAAAGAATAACTTTGAGGTGGTTTCGTACCCTACCATAATCTCTTCGTTTGTTCTCCGCTATTAGTGTCTTTGGAGTGACTCTTTGTTGCATGTTGAGGGATAGTCATATGATCCAATTATGTTATTATTGTCGAGAGAACTTGCACTAGTGAAAGTATGAACCCTAGTCCTTGTTTCCTAGCATTGCAATACCGTTTACGCTCACATTTACCACTTGCTACCTTGTTGTTTTTATATTTTCAGATTACAAAAACCAATATCTACCATCCATATTGCACTTGTATCACCATCTCTTCGCCGAACTAGTGCACCTATACAATTTACCATTGTATTGGGTGTGTTTGGGACACAAGAGACTCTTTGTTATTTGCTTGCAGGGTTGTTTGAGAGAGACCATCTTCATCCTATGCCTCCCACGGATTGATAAACCTTAGGTCATCCACTTGAGGGAAATTTGCTACTGTCCTACAAACCTCTGCACTTGGAGGCCCAACAACGTCTACAAGAAGAAGGTTGTGTAGTGGACATCAAGTAGTTTCTGGCGCCGTTGCCGGGTTGGTTAGTGCTTGAAGGTATATCTTTAGATCTTGCAATTGAATCTTTTTGTTTCTTGTTTTAGCACTAGTTTAGTTTATAAAAGAAAACTACAAAAAAATGGAATTGAGTTTACCTCATACGCTTCATATTTTTAATATCTTTCGTGAATATGATGGAAAGGAAAATTGGGCCAAAGTGTTAGAAGAAGAATTACGTAGAATGCTTTGCATAAAATATGTGAATGATGAGCATGATTGCAATGTTTTTAGTATGAATTCTTTGAATATCCATGATGCTAATGATATGCAAAGCCACAAGCTTGGGGAAGCTATGTTTGAGGAAGATGATATTTTTTGTCCCCCAAGCTTTGATGAGCAAATTTACTATGATGAAAGCATGCCTTCTATCTATGATGATTATTGTGATGACACGTATGCTATAAAGAATAATGATAACCATGAAACTTGTCATCTTGATCTTAATTTTCAATCACATGATAGTTATTTTGTTGAGTTTGCTCCCACTTTTATTCATGAGAAGAAATTTGCCTATGTGGAGAGTAGTAAATTTTCTATGCATGTAGGTCATGAAAAGAATGCTTTAGGTGATGGTTATATTGTTGAATTCATTCATGATGCTACTGAAAATTATTATGAGGGAGGAATATATGCTTGTAGGAATTGCAATAATATCAAGTTTCCTCTCTATGTGCTTAAAGTTTTGAAGTTATGCTTGTTTTGCCTTCCTATGCAAGTTGATTCTTGTTCCCATAAGTTGTTTACTCACAAAATCCCTATGCATAGGAAGTGGGTTAGACTTAAATGTGCTAGTCATATTCTTCATGATGCTCTCTTTATGTTTCAATTCCTATCTTTTATGTGAGCATCATTGAAATCATCATGCCTAGCTAGGGGCGTTAAACGATAGCGCTTGTTGGGAGGCAACCCAACTTTATTTTAGTTTCTTGCTTTCTGGTTCTGTTTAGGAATAAATAATCCATCTATATTCTGTTTAGATGTGGTTTTGTGTTTTAATTAGTGTTTGTGCCAAGTAGAACCTTTTGGAAGACTTGGGTGAAGTCTTTATGATCATGCTGTAAAAAATAGAAACTTTAGTGCTCACGAGATTAGCTAGAAATTTTTACTGGAGAGTGCTATTTAGTTGATTCTTTTTCCAGATGATTATTAGACAAATTCCTCAGGTCCAAAAATTTATTTTAGAATTTTTGGAGTTCCAGAAGTTTGCGTTAGTTACAGATTACTACAGACTGTTCTGTTTTTGACAGATTCTATTTTTCTGTGTTGTTTGCTTATTTTGATGACTCTATGGCTAGTAAAATAGTTTAACCATAGAGATGTTGGAATACAGTAGGTTTAACACCAATAAAAATAAATAATGAGTTCATTACAGTAGCTTGAAGTGGTGTTTTGTTTTCTTTCGCTAACGGAGCTCACGAGTTTTCTGTTAAGTTTTGTGTTGTGAAGTTTTCATGTTTTGGGTAAAGATTCGATGGACTATGGAATAAGGAGTGGCAAGAGCCTAAGATTGGGGATGCACAAGGCACCCCAAGGTAATATTCAAGGATAACCAAGCGTCTAAGCTTGGGGATGCCCCGGAAGGCATACCCTCTTTCGTCTTCGTTCATCGGTAACTTTACTTGGAGCTATATTTTTATTCACCACATGATATGTGTTTTGCTTGGAGCGTCATTTTATTTTCTTTAGTTTTGCTTGATGTTTGAATAAAGTATCAAGATCTGAAATTACTAAATTTTAGAGAGTCTTCACATAGTTACATAAATGTTCAACTACTCATTGATCTTCACTTATATCTTTTGGAGTAGTTTGTCGTTTGCTCTAGTGCTTCACTTATATCTTTTAGAGCACAATGGTGGTTTTATTTTGAAGAATTAGCTGAACTCTCATGCTTCACTTATATTATTTTGAGAGTATTAAATAGCATGGTAATTTTCTTTAATAATCCTAATATGCTAAGCATACAAGATTTGTAAGAATTCTTATGAGTGTGTTGAATACTAAGAAAAGTTTGATGCTTGATAGTTGTTTTGAGATATGAAGATGGTGATATTAGAGTCATGCTAGTTGATTAGTTGTGAATTTGAGAAATGCTTGTGTTGAAGTTTGCAAGTCCCGTAGCATGCACGTATGGTAAACGTTATGTAACAAATTTGAAGCATGAGGTGTTATTTGATTGTCCTCCTTATGAGTGGCGGTCGGGATGAGCGATGGTCTTTTCCTACCAATCTATCCCCCTAGGAGCATGCGCGTAGTGCTTTGGTTTTTGATGGCCTGTAGATTTTTGCAATAAGTATACGAGTTCTTTTTTACTAATGTTGAGTCCATGGATTATACGCACTCTCACCCTTCCATCATTGCTAGCCTCTTCGGTACCGTGCATTGCCCTTTCTCACATTGAGAGTTGGTGCAAACTTCGCCGGTGCATCCAAACCCCGTGATATGATACGCTCTTTCACACATAAGCCTCCTTATATCTTCCTCAAAACAGCCACCATACCTACCTATTATGGCATTTCCATAGCCATTCCGAGATATATTTCCATGCAACTTTTCACCATTCCGTTCGTCATGACATTTACATTATTGTCATATTGCTAGCATGATCATGTAGTTGACATAGTATTTGTGGCAAAGCCATCGTTCATAATTCTTTCATACATGTCACTCTTGATTCATTGCATATCCCGGTACACCGCCGGAGGCATTCATATAGAGTCATACTTTGTTCTAGCACCGAGTTGTAATCATTGAGTTGTAAATAAATAGAAGTGTGATGATCATCATTTAATAGAGCATTGTCCCAAAAAAGAGAAAGGCCAAAAGAAAAAAAGAAGGCCCAAAAAAAGGGGGCAATGCTACTATCCTTTTACCACGCTTGTGCTTCAAAGTAGCACCATGATCTTTATGATAGAGAGTCTCTTGTTTTGTCACTTTCATATACTAGTGGGAACTTTTCATTATAGAACTTGGCTTGTATATTCCAACGATGGGCCTCCTCAAGTGCCCTAGGTCTTCGTGAGCAAGCAAGTTGGATGCACACCCACTTAGTTTCTTTTGTTGCACTTTCATACATTTTTAGCTCTAGTGCATCCGTTGCATGGCAATCCCTACTCCTTGCATTAACATCAATTGATGGGCATCTCCATGGCCCATTGATTAGCCTCGTTGATGTGAGACCTTCTCCTTTTTGTCTTCTCCACATAACCCCCATCATCATATTCTATTCCACCCATAGTGCTATATCCATGGCTCACGTTCATGTATTGCGTGAAGGTTTATAAAGTTTGAGATTATTAAAGTATGAAACAATTGCTTGGCTTGTTATCGGGGTTGTGCACGATGAGAGCATTCTTGTGTGACAAAAATGGAGCATGACTAAACTATATGCTTTTGTAGGTATGAACTTTCTTTGGCCATGTTATTTTGAGAAGACATAATTGCTTAGTTAGTATGCTTGAAGTATTATTATTTTTATGTCAATATGAACTTTTGTCTTGAATCTTTCGGATCTGAATATTCATGCCACAATTAAGAAGAATTACATTGAAATTATGCCAAGTAGCACTCCGCATCAAAAATTCTTTTTTATCATTTACCTACTCGAGGACGAGCAAGAATTAAGCTTGGGGATGCTTGATACGTCTCCAACGTATCTATAATTTTTGATTGCTCCATGCTATATTATCTACTATTTTGGGCAATACTGGGCTTTATTATCCACTTTTATATTATTTTTGGGACTAACCTATTAACCGGAGGCCTAGCCCAGAATTGATGTTTTTTTGCCTATTTCAGTGTTTCGAAGAAAAGGAATATCAAACGGAGTCGAAACGGAATGAAATCAACTGGAGAAGTAATTTTTGCAAGGAAAGCTACCGGAAAAGCATGGAGTGCACGTCAGGAAAGGAGGGAGGTGGCCATGAGGGTGGGGGGCGCCCCCCTAGGGCACGCCCCTACCTCGTGCCCCCCCGGAGGTCCACCGACGTACTTCTTTCACCCATATATACCCACGTACCCTAAAACTTCAGAAGACGAGAATAGATTGGGAGTTCTGCTGCCGCAAGCCTCTGTAGCCACCAAAAGTCAATCGGGACCCTGTTCCAGCACCCTGCCGGAGGGGGAACCCTCACCGGTGGCCATCTTCATCATCCCGGCGCTCTCCATGACGAGGAGAGGGTAGTTCACCCTCGGGGCTGAGGGTATGTACCAGTAGCTATGTGTTTGATCTCTCTCTCTCTCTCTCTCTCTCGTGTTCTTGATTTGGCACGATCTTGATGTATCGCGAGCTTTGCTATTATAGTTGGATCTTATGTTTCTTCTCCCCCTCTACTCTCTTCTAATGGATTGAGTTTTCCCTTTGAAGTAATCTTATCGGATTGAGTCTTTAATGATTTGAGAACACTTGATGTATGTGTTGCCGTGCGTATCTGTGGTGACAATGGGATATCATGTGACTCACTTGATGTATGTTTTGGTGATCAACTTGCGGGTTCCACCCATGAAGCTATGCATAGGGGTTGGCACATGTTTTCGTCGTGATTCTCCGGTAGAAACTTTGGGGCACTCTTTGAGGTTCGATGTGTTGGTTGAATAGATGAATCTGAGATTGTGTGATGCATATCGTATAATCATACCCATGGATACTTGAGGTGACATTGGAGTATCTAGGTTACATTAGGGTTTTGGTTGATTTGTGTCTTAAGGTGTTATTCTAGTATGAACTCTAGGGCTGTTTGTGACACTTATAGGAATAGCCCAATGGATTGATTGGAAAGAATAACTTTGAGGTGGTTTCGTACCCTACCATAATCTCTTCGTTTGTTCTCTGCTATTGGTGTCTTTGGAGTGACTCTTTGTTGCATGTTGAGGGATAGTTATATGATCCAATTATGTTATTATTGTTGAGAGAACTTGCACTAGTGAAAGTATGAACCCTAGTCCTTGTTTCCTAGCACTGCAATACCGTTTACGCTCACTTTTACCACTTGCTACCTTGCTATTTTTATATTTTCAGATTACAAAACCAATATCTACCATCCATATTGCACTTGTATCACCATCTCTTCGCCGAACTAGTGCACCTATACAATTTACCATTGTATTGGGTGTGTTGGGGACACAAGAGACTCTTTGTTATTTGGTTGCAGGGTTGTTTGAGAGAGACTATCTTCATCCTATGCCTCCCGCGGATTGATAAACCTTAGGTCATCCACTTGAGGGAAATTTACTACTGTCCTACAAACCTCTACACTTGGAGGCCCAACAATGTCTACAAGAAGAAGGTTGTGTAGTAGACATCAGTAGGCTCACCGGGAAGCGAGACAGCCTTTGACCGCCGTCCGCCTTGCTCCCACTGGTCCATATTAATGGCGCGCTCGAGCGGCCGCACCTCCCATCCTCACCACACACACAATCCTCTCTCTCCGCCCGCATCCTCGACGCTGCTCTCAGTCCTCAAATCCGGCACCCCCCATCCTCGCCACACACACAATCCTCTCTCTCCGCCCGCATCCTCGACGCCGCTCTCAGTCCTCAAAGCCATTAGTGTATGAGGATGCTGCCGAAGCACCCAATCAGCGGGAGTGGCGACGCCGGGGCTGCTAAAGCACCGGAACATGGCATGAATATGGAGACAGAGGTTTGCATCGCCGCCGACGAGGTGGAGAATGGGGCCGCCAACAGGCGGAGGTGGGTCGAGAAAGAACCGCAAGCGACTCCAGCAGGCCTAGACCATCAGCAGCCTCCCCGATGATATGTTGACAGTCATCATATCCCTCCTCCCAATCGAATATGGCGCGAGGACAACCGCCCTTTCATGGCGGTGGCACCCCTATGGCTCTCCACCCCTCTCGACCTCCTCGACGCCCACGAGCTTTGCCATGGCTATCGCAAAAGCTTGGATGCGTTCTCCTAGATCCTCGGTAGTCACCATGGCCCAATCAGAGGCCTTATTATGGGCAAGTTCCATTCCAATGGCAAGGACCGAGCCAAGATTGACGAGTAGTTCCGATCCCCCACCCTAGATCAGCTCGAGGAGATCAGTCTTAATGATGGACATATGCCCTCGCTGCCAACGTCCGCGCTCCGTTTCGTTCCCACGCCGCTCCTCGCCAAGTTCATGAACATCCCCCCTTAATGACGTGCCCGCTAATTTTCCTTCACGACTGAAGTACCTCGAGCTCGTCACCATCGGCTTCCCAAAGGATGACATGGAGCACCTGCTCCACGGTTGTACTGCACTCAAGTTCCTTCGTCTTCAGGCGATGAATTGGCCGAGTAGCTTCCACATCACCTCCAGGACTCTCTAGACTATTTATGTGTGTTGCTGGTGCTGCAACGAGAGATCACAAAAGGTGGACCACAATATGGTCATTGAGGACACACCTTCACTTGATAGATTACTTGTAGTTGGTCAACAAGGTCCAACAAGAATCGATGTCATTTCTACACCGAAATTGACAGTGGTGGGCTACTTGTCTGTCAAATACTACTACTTTTAGGTACAACAGTCACCTTCTACCGCTCCTTCTTGATATCAACATTATTTCTAGTTTTGAAGATGTATTTTCATCTGTCATCCAGCAAAGCTTCACCCAGATTATGCGCATAGTTAAGGTCTTGGCACTAGAATCTGTCGGCCCCAACCTGGACAAAGTTGTCAGTTTCCTGAGATGCTTTCTATGCCTGAAGAAGCTGTATATCGAGGTGATGTTCCTTTCCTGTTAAATGTTTACCATAAGGGACTTCAATTTTTTGCACCTTTTCCCAAGTTTACAATGACAATGTAATACTATTTCTGAAGGAATTTTGGAGGATTTCAGGACATACACCCCACCCCATATTGGTTGCTTGATTCATATGGTTACAATCCATAGGCATTTCTCCTTTGGATTCATCTATACTAGTTTTCTTAGGGAATTTTAAATCCAATCCAACCTCTTGTAAAGAAAAGGCTACATTTCTCTAGATTGTAATCAAATGCTCATGTTAATCATGTCAGATCAAAGATGGCACGTTGGTGCATTTTACAAATCTTGAAACCAAATACGCGTGTAGTAGTGTTCAAAACTGCATGTAGGCACTAACACGTTCGCTTGTTTTGCAGATAATAATAGGTCAAGAGGTGGATAATGTTTATAACGACAATCACATCGAATGCCTGGATCTGCATCTCTCAAATATTACTTTGAACTCCTGCCGAGGGACCTTACCGGAGATCACATTTGCCATGTTCTTTCTTGCCAGAGGAAGGGTGCTGAAGGTACTGAGGTTGAACACACATTTAATTAGGAAAGATGAATGGTTTGTTGATCAGAGCCGGCAGCTACTACAGAATGGAAGAGGCTCCAAAAAAGCTAAACTTTGTATTGGAAGAGCATATGATAGAGTAATTGAAAGTCATTGTGTCAAAACCATATATGACTTGTCAGTGGCTGATCCCTTTTCATAAATGACAAGGTTTGGAAAGCGGCCTTACTATTTTAATTTTTTGTTTGAACCTCTCTTATATCCATGTTCAGCTGATCAACACGGGCGTTTGTAGCTGAATGAGCTGAATTTCATTTCTAATATCAGTTTGAACCTTGAATTCTTTGAATTTGGGCCTTGTAATGCTGGAATTTGAACCTTGCAATATTTATGGTATTTTTTAAATAACATAATTGGATGTTTAATTTGGTCTTGCAATCATGTCCTGTTACAAGTATATATATGTTGTTCTTCTTTACACAGAGCATAGATGTTCTGCAGCCACAACATATCACATCGCACATGGACCACACTAGGTAACCCGTCGGTGATGAATTCATCAATCACAAACGGTTATATACCAGCAAGCGTTTGCCCACAACACACACAGCTTATTCCATCACAAACAGCTCAGGTGGATCAACAGTATGCCACCTATCGCACACGCAACTCTAATCTGATTCATGCTTGATGTCTCCGACATCGCTCGCATAGTTCGTTTGATTTGCCATGTATCACTGTGTCGGCCTCTCCTCGCGTCCCTCGGCAAGCTCTGCTCGCTGTTATGTGCTCCAACACACTGTGCTCGCCATTAGGCGACGCGGCGCGCTCTACATGTCCGTCGGTGCGCTCGGCTTGTGGACAGCTCTTCCTTGCGTGTTCAACTGCTATATGCATATATATGGTTGCTCGTCGCTAAGGCGACCGTGGAGCGCTCTGCTCGTGTCCCTCCACGCGCGCTCTGCCAGCGGTTGGTCCTACGCACAATCACGTTGGGGGCCCCATATGCATGCGGTTGTGCCACGCGCGTCGCCACGCAATGCAGTTACGTGCAGCATGATAGAGTTACACACTGCAAATTAGAACTGCCATCCGGGCGTGCCGATATTCTAGGCCGTCCGGCTTCCCCTTTAATTCCCGCAACCATTATAACCTTACTCTCTTCAACCTTTCAATCGCACCCGATAAGACAACAAGCACACCCACGACGACACATAGAGATGGAATGTCTAGCGGCGCTCCAGTGGAGTTCAGCGAGCATAAAGTGGAGACCCACGCGAGGGAGACGGATCTCTCGGTGGTGTACACCGTTGACCCGGCCGTGGTGGAAGACTACATAAATACTGTTGAGCAGTTGCTTGCTTGAGACAAGTACAAGGTGGTCGGCATTGACCTCCAGTACACCGGCGGTCGTCCCAACATAGATCAGAAGGTTGCCGTCGCTGGGTTGTGCATGCGCCATCATGCAATACAGGAATCAGGCACTTTGCCGTCAGCCACGGCAAAGGCATGCCCAACAGACGGCAAATGCCTTTGCGGTCTGCCAGCAGACGTCAACACGTCCGGCTGAATATGCTACGGCAAAGGGTTTGCCGTCTGCTGGCGGACAACAAAGATGAAATGGTCTTTAGCGTCCCCTAGAGGACAACAAAGAGCCTGGACGACACGCGTGGCAGGTTAGGTCTGTTAGGGGGTTAACGGCGTGCTTTGTTGTCTGCTCGCAGACAACAAAGGCCTTTGCATCTTTTCCGCCTGCCAGCAGACAGCAAAGTTCCCATATAGGCCAGCCCAGGTAGCTGCCATGTGGCATGCTATGCCATCTGCTGGTAGACGGCAAAGATGCGAAGGTCTTTGCCGTTAGCCAGCAGACAACAAAGCAACCATATAGGCCAGCCCAGTGCCCCCAGGATGCACAGGTAGTTACCACATGGCAGCTTTGCCGTCTGCCAGCAGACAACAAAGTACCTTCATAGCCCCTGTTTTTTTTAAATTCATTCAATTTGACAGAATTTCATATATATACATATATATACATATATATATATATATATATATATATATATATATATATATAGACACAAACACACATTTGAAAATAATTTCAACAAGCATACCAACAATAAGTTTCCACTGAACATATCCAACATACAAGTTTCTAACAACATATACAATGTCAGTAGGATCCTCTGAAAGGATCGAGAAGAGGTGTCTAGAGGGGGGGGTGATTAGACACTAGGTGCCAAAAGTTGCAGTTTTTAATATTCTTAAGTTTAAGTGAAGTTTAAGCACAAGTTTAACAAACACAATACATATCAAGCAAGCATGCAATGAGTATATGAGCAGCGGAAAGTAAAGCATGCAACTTGCAAGAATGTAAGGGGAAGGGTTTGGAGTATTCAAACGCAATTGGAGACACGGATGTTTTTGTCGTGGTTCCGATAGGTGGTGCTATCGTACATCCACATTGATGGAGACTTCAACCCACGGAGGGTAACGGTTGCGCGAGTCCACGGAGGGCTCCACCCACGAAGGGTCCACGAAGAAGCAACCTTGTCTATTGCATCACGGCCGTCGCCCTAGATCTTCACGAAGTAGGCGATCCCCTTGCCCTTACAAACTCCTTGGTTCAACTCCACAATCTTGTCGGAGGCTCCCAAGTGACACCTAGCCAATCTAGGAGACACCACTCTCCAAGAAGTAACAAATGGTGTGTTGATGATGAACTCCTTGCTCTTGTGCTTCAAATGATAGTCTCCCCAACACTCAACTCTCTCTCACAGGATTTGGATTTGGTGGAAAGAAGATTTGAGTGGAAAGAAACTTGGGGAAGGCTAGAGATCAAGATTCTTATGGTAGGAATGGAATATCTTGACCTCAACACATGAGTAGGTAGTTCTCTCTTAGAAAATGTGTATTGGAAGTGTAGGTATGTTCTGATGGCTCTCTCCACGAATGAAGAGTGGGTGGAGGGGTATATATAGCCTCCACACAAAATCTAACCGTTACACACAATTTGCCAAACTCGATGGGACCGAATGGTTAAACTCGGTCGAACCGATTCAACAAACCTAGTGACCGTTAGGATTTTCGGTGGGACTGAGATGCAACTCGGTAGGACTGATATGGTTAGGGTCAGGGCATAACGTAATCTCGGTGTGACCGATTACACAAACTCGGTGGGACCGATTTTGGTAATAAGCTAACCAGAGAGTTGGTCAGGCAAACTCGATGAGACCGATTACACAAACTCCGTGGGACTGATTTTGGTAATAAGCTAACCAGAGGGTTTGCATTGTAATCTTGGTAGTACCGATTACTCAAACTCGGTGAGACCGATTTTGGTAATGGACGTACGCAGAGAGATTACAATCCCATCTCGGTGAGACCGAGATCCCTATCGGTGAAACCGATTTGCTAGGGTTTGTGGCAGTGGCTATGACATCTGAAACTCGGTGGCGCCGGATAGACGGAATCGGTGGGGCCGAGTTTGACTTTTGGTTTAGGTCATATGTGGATGTGGGAAAGTAGATGAGGGTTTTGGAGAATATCACTAAGCACTTTGAGCAAGCAAGCCATTAAGCAACACCTCATCCCCTCTTGATAGTATTGGCTTTTCCTATAGACTCAATGTGATCTTGGATCATTAAAAATAGAAAAGGTAGAGTCTTGACCTTGAAGCTTGATCCAATCCTTTGTCCTTAGCATCTTGAAGGGGTTCCACATCCTCTAGTCCATGCCACTCCATTGTTGAACTTATCTGAAACATACTAGGTAAAAGTGTTAGTCCAACAAGAGATATGTTGACATTAATTACCAAAACCACCCAGGGAGCACTTGTGCTTTCAATCTCCCCCTTTTTGGTAATTGATGACAACATACATCAAAGCTTTAGATAAAGATATAGAGAATAACAAGTAAAGCTTTTGAAAGACATGTAACATGCATAGGCTCCCCCTACATGTATGCAATCATGTGAATATTGAATATAGGAGCATGTGAATGCGTAAACATGACAGAGTAGGCAATGTGTTACATGTATCTTGGCTATATGCATCAGATCAAATGATGTTAATGTGAGAAAAGTACCTTCATGCTCATGAGTCCTTCTTGCAAACAGTATATACATCAGCAAGAACTTCTCATTTACATGACTGTGATGCATATATACTTACCTTGTGGTCTTGAGTTGGCTTAGGATGGGATGAACCTGCGCAAATAAGGTTAGATAACATAGATACACCTACTGGCCAGAGCAAACAAGAGAAACCACAAGAGAACCAAGACTGGGATGACATGTAGAGTGAGTACTAAGTACCACAGTGGATATAGACATGTCCCCAAAGGTAAAGATATGCAATAAAATCAGAGATTTCCTTTCCTTAGATGTCTTGCTACCCCTGAATCTGCATGGGATATTCGGAGAAGATAGGGAACAGAAAATCAGAGCAACAGAAAAGCAACAACAGAGCTTGAGCTAAAGCAAGCAAACAAACATGTCTTTCCCCTCTTAAAGACATGTGACATCTCTCCTCTTGAACACCAAGCATCTGGGGTCTTTGATGATATTACTTTCTCCTTGTTGAGAAACTCTCTCCCCCTGAGTATTCTCTCTTTCTCCCCCTATAGGAAAGATTAAGCTTTGATGTGATCTCTCTCTCCCCCTTTGACATCAATTTCCAAGAAGGGCTCTTCTGGACATGTGATACAAATGGGTTCGTCCTCGAGTCACAGAGCGAACCAGCATGTCTAATATGATGCTGGTAGAGGACAAGAATAATTGAGTGGAGCTGGAGCAAACAGAAATCAGGAATAAGTGGCAAGTTGATTTTCCTGTGGTGGAATCGGTGACTCCGAGTTGTGTGCTTCGGTTGCACCGAAAGATTTCGGTTGGGCCGAGGAAAACAAACCGGTGTGACCGAGTTCATCAGAGTGAAACCACTTGTCACCTCAGCTCACTAGACAAGTAAGATCTCACAAGGATTTGCAAGGAATTAACTGAAAGATTTGCAATGAATTGGATGCTGGAAATGCAGAACAAAAAGCAAAGCAAAGAAAAGAAACTAAAAGATCTAGATGAAGTTTTGTTTTGTTTGAAAGGGGAAACAAATATGCAAGAGACAAATGCAATAAAACAGAAAAGAACACAAGAGAACTTCATCTAGAGATGGTCGGCGACAAAGTCACCTATGTTAGAGTATATTGACTTAGGAGTCAAGTGAGAGCACTTGATCATAGGTCATACTCATCGTTTAAGCTCAAAATGGGGTTACCATTTTTTGTTTAAGCATCTTGATGTATTCACATCTTGTCGAGTTGCTTTGGCTCATGACTTGGAGTAAAGCTTCTCTAAGATGGAATAACATACCTTGGGTGGTGGTGTTGATCTTGCTCATGTAGTTGAACTTGTGTGGGTTGCTCAAGGTTGATGTAGTTCATCAAGAGTTGGGAGCACCACTTGGAGTTTGAGTTCATCTACCTACATGGGTTAGTCTTGCAAGGAAGAGCACTTGTGTATCCAAAATGACAATTATGAGATTTAATCATAGAATTTGTCAACCACCATTGTGTAGAGACTTGGTGATGTAGAGATTGCTCAAGATGTGAGTGAGTCACAATCTCATAGATTTAGATTCAACCAAGTACCTACACGGGTTAGATAACATGCAAGGTGCAAAAATATCCAAGACATATGAATGGCATCATAAGAGAAATATCGAGGATTAGTCATAGGCTCATGCCCCGCATGTATCAAATGGAGTTCCTAATCCAAGTTTGAAGCATCAATGATGTTCAATTCACCTCTCAACCTGCAAAACACTTTCTCATCAAGTGGTTTAGTGAATATATCGGCCAATTGCTTATCGGTGCGAACATGCTTAAGGTTAATGTCCCCTTTGGCAACATGATCTCGAATGAAATGATGACGAACTTCAATATGCTTAGTTCGAGAATGTTGCACGTGATTGTGAGCAATCTTAATAGCACTTTCATTGTCACATAGCAATGGAACATGTTTTACATATATCCCATAATCTTTAAGATTTTGGGTCATCCAAAGTAATTGAGCACAACATGAACCAGCGGCAATGTATTCCGCTTCGGCGGTGGATAAGGATACCGAGTTTTGTTTCTTGGAAGACCAAGACACAAGAGATCTACCAAGGAATTGACAAGTACCCGAAGTGGACTTTCTATCAACCTTGTCTCCGGCATAGTCCGAATCGGAGTGGCCAACAAGATCAAAAGAGGACCTCTTAGGATACCAAATGCCAAAATTTTGTGTATGGATTAGATATCTCACTATCCTTTTCACAACCTTAAGATGACATTCTTTAGGAGCAGCTTGATATCGTGCACACATGCACACACTTAGCATAATATCGGGACGTGAGGCATATAGATATAACAATGAACCAATCATGGAGCGATAAACCTTTGGATCAACCGGTCCACCATCTTTGGTCAAATCAAGATGTCCACTAGTAGGCATGGGTGTAGTCATACCTTTGCATTCTTGCATATTGAACTTCTTGAATAAGTCCTTAGTGTACTTCGTTTGAGAGACAAAGGTACCTTCCTTAGTTTGCTTGATTTGCAAACCGAGAAAGAATTTGAGTTCACTCATCATAGACATCTCAAACATCTCCGACATTAGCTTTCCAAACTTCTCACTAAAATGAGGGTTAGTTGAACCAAATATGATATCATCAACATAAATTTGGCACACAAATAGTTCTCCATTAACCCTTTTAGTAAAAAGAGTAGAATCAATTTTACCAATTTCAAAGCCTTTTTCAATAAGGAACTTGGTCAAGCATTTATACCATGCTCTAGGAGCTTGTTTAAGACCATAAAGGGCTTTGTGAAGTTTGTAAACATGATTAGGTTTCTTAGGATTGACGAATCCGGGAGGTTGCTTAACATAAACTTCCTCCTCTTTGCCATTTAGAAAAGCACTTTTAATGTCCATTTGGTACAAGGTGATATCATGGTGATTAGCATAAGCAAGTAAGATGCGAATGGACTCAAGTCTAGCAACGGGAGCATATGTCTCACCATAGTCCATACCTTCAACTTGTGTGTAGCCTTGGGCGACAAGACATGCTTTGTTGCGAAACACTTGTCCATCTTCATCTTGCTTGTTGCGAAACACCCATTTGGTACCAATGATGTTGTGGTTGTTTTCGGGCTTCTCGACTAATGTCCACACTTGATTTGTCTCAAAGTTGTGTAGCTCTTCTTGCATAGCGTTTATCCAATCCGGATCGTTCAATGCTTCTTCAACCTTCATAGGTTCAATGCTAGAGATGAATGAGTAATGTTCACAAAAGTTAGCTAAAAGAGTTTTAGAGCGAGTTATTCTCCCGGTTTGGATATCATTGTAGATTTGCTCGACAGGATGATCTTTGGCAATTCTTGCTCAAACTCGTGAAAGCTTTTGCTTGGGTCGGGGTGGAACATCCTCTTCATCTTGATCTTCTTATTGGCCTTCTTCATTGTTGACGTTGTCGTTCTCTTGTGGTGGTGGAGAAGGAGGTTGTTGATGTTCATCTTGGTGTACTTCCTCGTTTTCTTCATCTTGGCGTGTCCCACTTGTGGATGCTTCCGTATCAACTCTTGGTTCACCTTGTCATGAGGTAGAAACTTCCACTTGGACGGACGAGGTACTCTCCTTCACTTCCGTTGGACGAATCTTGCCAATGGACAAGTCTTGAATTGCTTCCGAAGGTCCTTTGTCTCCTACATCAATTGGCAATTGCTCTACTTGCAAGCCGTTAGATTCATCAAACTTCACATCTACCGTCTCTTCAACCATTCGGGTGAAATTGTTGTAGACACGATAAGTGTGAGAGTTTGAGCCATAATCAAGTAGGAAACCTGCATGAGATTTAGGAGCAAATTTAGAACGATGATGCATATCAAGAATGTAGCACTTTGAGCCGAATACTCAAAAGTATCCAACTTGGGGTTTGTTACCGGTGAGGAGCTCGTATGCCGTCTTGCCGAGTAGCTTGTGAAGATACAAGCAATTTGTTGCATGACAAGCTGTCTCAACCGCTTCCGCCCAAAAGTGCTTTGGCGTTTTGTACTCATCAAGCATCGTTCTTGCCATCTCGATAAGAGTCCGGTTCTTCCTCTCAACAACTCCATTTTGTTGAGGTGTGTACGTAGATGAGAACTCCTGTGAAATCCCTTCTTCGTCAAGAAAGGTATCCACATTTGCGTTCTTGAAATTTGTTCCGTTGTCGCTCCGAACCTTCTTGATCTTCACGTCAAATTGATTTTGGGCCTTCCTAGCGAAGTTTTTGAAGATCTTTTGGACCTGCGATTTGTCATCAAGAAAGAACACCCACGTAAATCTTGAAAAATCATCAACTATGACTAGACCAAATGAGTTACCACCGAGACTCTTGTAGGCATTTGGACCAAAAAGATCCATGTGAAGTAGCTCGAGTGGTCTTCTTGTGGTCATGATGTTCTTCGCGCGGTGACTTCCTCCAACTTGTTTCCCTGCTTGACAAGCACTACAAAGTCTATCCTTGTCAAATATTACATCTTTTATTCCAAGGATATGATCACCTTTAATAAGCTTACCAAGATTTCGCATACCAACATGACCTAGTCTTCTATGCCACAACCAGCCTTTAGAAGATTTAGCAATTAAGCAAGTTTTAGGTTGAGCCTTTTTAGTGAAATCAACAATGTAAAGATCTCCTCTATGTATACTAGTAAAGACCATTTTATGATTGTCTCTATGAAACACTTGGCAATCTACTTCAGTGAATAGGACATTGAAACCGAAATCAGCAAGTCTAGAAACTGAAAGTAAATTGTATCCAAGGGATTCAACGAGCATGACATTTTATATGGAGCTATCATGTGAGATGGCCACCTTACCAAGGCCAACCACCTTACCCTTTGAATTATCACCAAAAGTGACATATTTTCGAGGGCCGTCATTTTCAGCAAGCTCACGGAACATCTCTTCATCTCTGGTCATATGATCAGTACATCCACTATCAAGGACCCATTCCTTTCCTCCAGCCATGTAGCCGCGAAGATTTGCCATAAGACCAAAATGTTTCATCGCATCATCAAGATCATAGTCACTATCATCATCTTCATCATAGTATCCATGTTCAACATCATCTTGTGATTGATCAATTCCTAGAGAGGGTAATTCATTAGATAAATGATCATCACAATGGTTTATGAATTCTAATAGCTTCGGATATGATATCGCTAATGATTCCAACATTTCCTTTAGCACACATGAGATTGGTAAGATCAAATAGACAATCACCAAAGCTAGGATCACTAGAGTTCATCTTACTCAAGGCAATAGACTTATGGAGAAATTCGTCTAAATTTTTTAAGGAATAATTTGGGAATCGTTCCTCAAGAAATCTCCATATGGTGTAGGCACACTTGAGAGTAGGCAAACATCTAATCAAGTTTCTAGGCAAGCCTATAATGATGAGCTCAACAGTTCTAAGATTGCGAATCATGTCAATATCTTCATCTAGGGTAGGGTGCAAAGGATCAACATGAGGTACACAAGGGCTAGTAATGTACTTGTTCAAATGATATTCATTGAAAATCTCAAGCATTTCATTTTTCCACTCATGAAAATACTCTCCATCAAGAATAGGCACTCTATGTCTAAGACTCCCCAAAGTAGACACATCCATCTTCCTCCAATGGTGTTTAAACCAAGGCAATGGAGACCAAAGCTCTGATACCAATTGAAAGGATCGAGAAGAGGTGTCTAGAGGGGGGTGATTAGACACTAGGTGCCAAAAGTTGTAGTTTTTAATATTCTTAAGTTTAAGTGAAGTTTAAGCACAAGTTTAGCAAACACAATACATATCAAGCAAGCATGCAATGAGTATATGAGCAGCGGAAAGTAAAGCATGCAACTTGCAAGAATGTAAGGGGAAGGGTTTGGAGTATTCAAACGCAATTGGAGACACGAATGTTTTTGTCGTGGTTCCGATAGGTGGTGCTATCGTACATCCACGTTGATGGAGAATTCAACCCACGGAGGGTAACGGTTGCGCGAGTCCACGGAGGGCTCCACCCACGAGGGGTCCACGAAACCTTGTCTATTCCATCACGGTCGTCGCCCACGAAGGACTTGCCTCACTAGCGGTATATCTTCATGAAGTAGGCGATCCCCTTCCTTTCCAAACTCCTTGGTTCAACTCCACAATCTTGTCGGAGGCTCCCAAGTGACACCTAGCCAATCTAGGAGACACCACTCTCCAAGAAGTAATAAATGGTGTGTTGATGATGAACTCCTTGCTCTTGTGCTTCAATTGATAGTCTCCCCAACACTCAACTCTCTCTCACAGGATTTGGATTTGGTGGAAAGAAGATTTGAGTGGAAAGCAACTTGGGGAAGGCTAGAGATCATGATTCATATGGTAGGAATGGAATATCTTGACCTCAACACATGAGTAGGTAGTTCTCTCTCAGAAAATGTGTATTAGAAGTGTAGGTATGTTCTGATGGCTCTCTCCACGAATGAAGAGTGGGTGGAGGGGTATATATAGCCTCCACACAAAATCTAGCCGTTACACACAATTTGCCAAACTCGGTGGGACCGAATGTTTAAACTCGGTCGAACCGATTCAGCAAACCTAGTGACCGTTAGGATTTTCGGTGGGACTGAGATGCAACTCGGTAGGACCGATATGGTTAGGGTCAGGGCATAACGTAATCTCGGTGTGACCGATTACACAAACTCGGTGGGACCGATTTTGGTAATAAGCTAACCAGAGAGGTGGTCAGGCAAACTCGGTGAGACCGGTTACACAAACTTGGTGGGACTGATTTTGGTAATAAGCTAACCAGAGGGTTTGCATTGTAATCTCGGTAGTACCGATTGCTCAAACTCGGTGAGACCGATTTTGGTAATGGACATACGTAGAGAGATTACAATCCCATCTCGGTGAGACCGAGATCCCTATCGGTGAAACCTATTTGCTAGGTTTTGTGGCAGTGGCTATGACATCTGAAACTCGGTGGCGCCGGATAGACAGAATCGGTGGGGCCGAGTTTGACTTTTGGTTTAGGTCATATGTGGATGTGGGAAAGTAGTTGAGGGTTTTGGCGCATATCACTAAGCACTTTGAGCAAGCAAGCCATTAAGCAGCACCTCATCCCCTCTTGATAGTATTGGCTTTTCCTATAGACTCAATGTGATCTTGGATCACTAAAAATAGAAAATGTAGAGTCTTGATCTTGAAGCTTGATCCAATCCTTTGTCCTTAGCATCTTACAGGGGTTCCACATCCTCTAGTCCATGCCACTCCATTGTTGAACTTATCTGAAACATACTAGGTAAAAGTGTTAGTCCAACAAGAGATATGTTGACATTAATTACCAAAACCACCCAGGGAGCACTTGTGCTTTCATCCTCTCCTACTGTCTTTGACTGTTCAAAAAACAACATATACAATGGTTTCCAACAGCATATCCATACATACATATCCAAAACAAGTTTCCAACAACATATCAACATATCCAAAAGGAAGCACATGGAGAAGAGTACACTCCATCAATGCAAGCTTCCTCATCTAAATCAAATCTGCAAATTAGGAAAGATGAATGTTATAAGAAGAAGAAGACTAGCTAGAAAAAGAAGGAGAAGAATTTATCTTCTCTTTCTTTTTCTCCTCTCTTCTTCTTTATCTTCTTCCTCTACTAACTAAGGTAGGAAAAAATGCCATTTTTTAGCTAAGCTAGGTAAAAATGCTAAGTGTGTAGGTCATTTTAGAGCTAAGCTAGGTAAATAGGTCATTTTGGAGATAACCTAGGTAAAACGGATCATATTGGAGCTAACCTAGGTAAACTTGGTAATTTTGGAGCTAACCTAGCTAATTATGCCATTTTTGAGTTAACTAAGCGTATTATGCCATTTTTGACATAGTAAGCTAATTATAGGTGAGCTAACCCAGGTAACTAAGCATATTAGAGCTAATTTAGCATTTTAGAGCTAACTTAGGTCATTTTGGAGCTAACTTAGGTAAAATTGATCATTTTGGAGCTAATCAGGCTTATTATGTCATTTTCGAGGAAAATAAGCTAATTATATGACATATATGATGTTACCAAGATTATTATGCCATTTCAAACCTAAGTAAGCTAATTATTGAGCAAACCTAGGTAACTAGGCATACTAGAGATAACTTAGCATATTACAGCTAAATTAGGTCATTTCGGAGGAAACAAAGCTAAGTATAGATCATTTTGGAGCTAAGTAAGCTATTTATGTCATTTTGGAGGAAGATAAGCTAAGTCTAGGTCATTATGGTAAGCATTTTGGAAGAAATAAAGCTAACTCTAGGTCTTTATGCATTTCGTAAGAAAAACACTAGAGAAAACGTATGGTCATCACGGAGGTGAAGGACCGGTCGGGTTTGCGCCAGTGCCAGACGGAGAAGGGCCTGTCAGGGTCGGGGATGCGCCAGTGTGAGATGGAGAAGGATCAGTCGATGCTTGTTGGGAGGCATGATGCACCAAAGATCATTTGCAATGTCTCGTTAGCATGATACAACTGAAATGTGAATACTAGTAACTAATGACCATTCAAATGAAACTCACTGTGTCCGCTATAGCAATATGGGGCATCGACGGAGGGGTCTGACCGTTTTCTCGCACACGGACTGCACATTTTGTTTTCATGAGTCAGTCATATTAGTTAGTAATGAAACGAACATTATGTGCATGATATGGCTAGTATGCAGGAGAAACTTACCTCGAGGAGCTCGTATAGGGCCCGGTGAGACGCGTCATTCCGATTCCTCTCCGCCTCCAACAGACTAGCTGTCATCTCCTCCAACTCCCTCTCCCTCTGCGCCACCTGCATGTTTGCCTCCGCCAGAAGTTCCTGGGCCCTATCCTCGATGGCGAGCTCCATTGGCCGTGGACGAGGTGATATAGTAGGAAGAGACATCGTCTCACTTCTTGATCTCTGTGAGACTTCTAGGACAACATATTAGTCCATCCCCAATGGCTACCGAGCCATGTTTCCTCCCCTCACCAGATAGCATCACGAGCTCTGGATCAAAAGGACTTTGGTTCGGGTTGAATTCATCCCTTTTTGTCACCTTCCCAAAGTCTTTATACCTCACGAGCTTGTTATGGGAGGAGATGTTGGTGAAGCTCTCTGGATGATCGAGGTCATCCTTAGAGAATGCCTTGGCCTTCTTGAACGGGGCAGTATGGGCCATGGCATAGAGGTCGTACAGCGGTGGCACATCCTTCTTTTTGTGTTTCGCCTAAAAGAGAGGAGCAACATACTAGTTAAGGGCTCAAGCTAGCATGAAGAATGAAATTGCATGAACCGTTAAGGGCTCAAACCACATACCCAGTGATCCCCGTACTCAAACAGGTTGGAGCTCCCTTGATGGTGTGGCACACCTTGCATTTGGGCACACTTATCCCTGGCCTTGTTGTGGACCGCTAGCCATTGGGGAGAGCACCACTCATCCACCATCACCTCCCAACAGTCCATCCTATCCGCAGACCATCTCGGGGGCACCTAAGTTAGGCAAAGAGAAATTTCAGCGCTACGCCTACGAACGAAATCAAGGAAACTAAGTGCAAGGCCTTAAGAATAGGTTATTACCTTCATGTACTTCTCCTTACTCAGATACTTGGCGCAACACTTCTTCTTGGCCCTCCTCATGTTAGTCAAGGTGTAGTAGTCTCGAACAACCTGCACCCTAGCCTCCTGATGTAAGTTCTGAAGTAGGCGCTTGCACTCGACTTCGAGAACCCTAGCCGCCTCCGCCTCGTGTTCCTCAAAACACCTGTAGAAGGTCTACAATCGAACAAGACAATAATGATTAGTACAATCACTAGGTAATGTTGATTTTTAATTTGTAAAGAAGAAATTACCCAAAACCGCCGCCTCACAATGTCAGCCACCATCTCGCACAAGACACCGTCTACCCTCTCCTCCGGCGGGCCGAGGCAGCCACGTATAGCTCCCAGCTCAGTGCTAGCTGTGGAACCTGACCCTCACCGGGCAACGTGACCCACCCCAAGAAGTGGTGCCGACAAAGCACACCAAGGACCTGGTTGGGCCTGTGGACACCATCGGCGTGTATCCAACCCCTGAAGTATGATGAGTCCAACACATTAGATATTAATTTGAAGAAACAAGAAGGACAATGGTTAAAAAAGAGTAAATGCACTTACATCTCCCCTTTAGGCATGGCCGGGGGCTTTGTACCACCACGCTGGTAGACCTTCTTTCCCCCCTCAACAAGCTCGCCCTCGCTATAACTATCATCAGACCAGGTGTCCTCGCCATCAGAATGGCCACTAGTCTCCGGAGTCACGCAGGACGAAGACTCTGAGCCTCGCCATCAGAATAAGCCATCATCATGAACATAATAAAAAACTGAATACCTAATAACATGAACTAATTAATAATATATATATATATATGTACATAATAATAATACATGTGTCAGGGGTCGGGGTGTCGGTGGTGTCGTGTCGGGGTGCTGTGTCGGGGTCGGGGGGTGCTATGTCAGGGTCGGAGTGCTGTGTCGGGGTCGCGGTGTCGGGGTGTTGAGGCGGGGTCGGGGTGTCGAGGCGGTGTTGGGGTCTCTTGTTGGGGTGTCGAGGCGGGGTCGGAGTGTCGTGTCTGGGGTCGGGGTGTCATGACAGGGGTCGGGGTGTCGATGGTGTCGTTTCGGGGTGTCGAGGCGGTCTCGGGGTGTCGTGTCGGGGGTCGGGGTGTCGGGGGGTGTCTTGTCGGGGGGGGGGGGGTGCCCTGTCTGGGTCAGGGGGTGCCGTGTCGGGGTCGCGGTGTCGAGGTGTCGAGGCGGGGTCGCGGTGTCGTGTCGGGGGTCGGGGTGTTGGTGGTGTCGTGTCGGGGTGTCGTGTCTGGGGTCGAGGTGTCGGGGACCGGCGATCTTCTTCTTCTTCTTCTCCTTCTTCTCCTCCTCCTCCTCCTCCTCCTCCTCTTCTTCTTCTTCTTCTTCTTCTTCTTCTTCTTCTTCTTCTTCTTCTTCTTCTTCTTCTTCTTCTTCTTCTTCTTCTTCTTCTTCTTCTTCTTCTTCTTCTTCTTCTTCTTCTTCTTCTTCTTCTTCTTCTTCTTCTTCTTCTTCTTCTTCTTCTTCTTCTTCTTCTTCTTCTTCTTCTTCTTCTTCTTCTTCTTCTTCTTCTTCTTCTTCTTCTTCTTCTTCTTCTTCTTCTTCTTCTTCTTCTTCTTCTTCTTCTTCTTCTTCTTCTTCTTCTTCTTCTTCTTCTTCTTCTTCTTCTTCTTCTTCTTCTTCTTCTTCTTCTTCGTATTCTTTTTCTTTTCTTCTCCTAATAAATTTTTTCAAGAACTAACCTAACTAACCTACAAACTAACCTAATCTAAAGATAATTAACCTAACTAACCTGGAAAATCAAACTAACCTAGAAAATCAAACTAACCTAACTAACAGTACTAACCTAATTACTAGTAGTAGAAAAAAAGAAACTAACAATACTAACTAACATAATTACTAGCAGTAGAAAAAAAAGAAAAAAATAGGGGGGGAGCTCATCGGAGTGGGTAAGCGGGGCAGCGGGGTGGAGGGGTGTCGGGCCAGCTAGGGCGTTGGGATGGGGGGCACCTGGTTGTCGAGGCGGCGGGATGCCGGGCCGGCGGGGGCGGTGGGGCGGCGAGGGCGTCGGGGTGGTGGAGTGAGAGACCGCGAGGTGGCGAGGGCATCGGGGCGGCGGGGTGGAGGGGCGGCTAGGGCGTCGGGGCGTTGGTTGTAGGGGCCGTGGGGGCGCAGCGGACCGCGGGGTGGCGGGTGGTGGACCGGTGTGGCGGGGCGGTAGGGGGGTCAGTGGCGGCGAGGGTGGTGGGGCTCGGGAGCGGCGGCGACGGTTAGGGTTGGGGTCGGCACGGTGGAGTGAGAGAGAAATAGAGATGGAGAGTGGGAGGTGGTGTGGGCCGTATGTAGCCGTTAGCTGCCGTTCTCTTTGCCGCCTGCTAGCGGACGACAAATAATCTTTGTCGTCCGCTAGCAGACGGCAAAGAAAGCGGCGTTAGGTGGTACTCATTAGTGGGCCACCCTCCCTCATTGCCGTCTGCTAGCAGATGACAAAGCTTCTATGTCGTCCGCTAGCGGACAGCAAAGAGCTTGCTGACGGCAAACATGATCTTTGCCGTCAGCTCTTTCTTTGCCGTCAGTTTTCAGTAAGCTGATGGCAAAGACCTTCTTTGTCGTGAGCTGGCTGATGGCAAAGATCCTGACTCTAGTAGTGATGTCCTCCACAAAGCCTTGTGACCGTTTCACCAGGTTTGTCAACAGCACCGACTACAAGTTCTCTACGGTGGAAAACACCGACAATGTAAAAGCGCTCAGGGTTACGGGCTTGGCCTGCAAGAACCTTGTTGAAATCCTTGAGCACTACAGGGTCTGGGGCAGCATGAAGGACTTTATGGTTGAACTCGCCTCGGCCATCATCGACCCATACTACAAAGAGATGAAGTAGGATGCCAACAGAGCACGTCCCGTATCCTGCTACGAGGCTTGGATGCGGCAACTGGATGAAGCTCACCTCAGGTTCACGGCCGAGAGTGTGTACACATGCTACAAGATGCACAGGCGGATCGTTGACATGAGGAAGTGCCTCGTTACCGAAATCGACGATGCCAGATCGAGCCACAAGCAGAGCAGTAGCGGAAAGCTTCATAAGAAGTAGATGATGATCAGATGATCATTTATCCTAGTTAATTATGCATGTAATATATAGTTGACTTTCATGTGTGGAAATTTCATGTGTGTAGTAGCCAACTATGTAATTATGCATGTAATAGTTTACTTTGGTGTGTGCAAATG
This sequence comes from Aegilops umbellulata, assembly GCA_032464435.1. Taxonomy (NCBI): domain Eukaryota; kingdom Viridiplantae; phylum Streptophyta; class Magnoliopsida; order Poales; family Poaceae; genus Aegilops; species Aegilops umbellulata. The sequence continues at coordinate 243,158,735 of CP136057.1, forward strand.
TCATGTGTGTAGTAGCCACCTATGTAATTGGATGTTTAATTTGGTTATGCAACCATGTCCTTATAAGTGTGTGTATATATATGTTGTTGTTCTGTATGCAATCCCAATGCACAACACACACGTCTTATTAGTAGCAATCATTTGTGTTATTATCGGTCCTCGCACACATTTCTGATTATAGACCTGTTTGCCGCGTATCACACACATCTTGTTATATTGAACCATTTCTGTTATCTTGGCTCAATGCAAACAGTTCATCCGAGTGAACTGTTTGCCATCTATTGCACACACCTTGATCTGGCTGACCGTTTCTTTTGTTCCGCCTAATAAAAAACAATTCATCCGAGTGAACCATATGCCGTATATAGCACACACCGTCATCTGGCTGCCCGGTTCTGTTCTTCTTCCTCATCGCAAACAATTCATTGAATTGAGTCGTATGCCCTTCATTGCACACGCAACTAAAATCTAAACCATGTATGATGCATCCGTCATCGCAAAAGTTTTGCAACTTTTTAACGGTTTTTTACATCACCGTTTGTGATTATTGCATCGCACATAGTTTCATTGAAGGGCCTCTGATCATAGTGTCGCGTTAACAGCATCCTGCAATAGTGACATTACTGAACAAGGAGTCAATAGAAGAAAAACCAAACATTTTAACCTCTTCATCATTACTATGAAAGAAACTGGGAGGAATCGCTTTTCCAAAAAATTCTCTTTTAGCTCTTAGCATAGCGGTTCTTTTCTTACTTTCATCCATAAAGACATTTAAAGCTTTAATTGATTCATTAATATCAATCTTTGGTAGCAAAATTTTAGTCTTAAGATTTTAAGCATCATGAATTATTCTATCGATGCTCCTAGACATGTCATCAAGTTTACTCAACTTCTCTTCTATCGTAGTGTTGAAAACCTTTTGAGCATTGATAAATCCTTTAATATTACTTTCAAGATCAGTGGGCATCCTATTATTATTATTATTATTATTATTATTATTATTATTATTATTATTATTATTATTATTATTATTATTATTATTATCATTATCATTATTATTATTATTATTATTATTATTATTATTATTATTATTATTATTATTATTATTATTATTATTATAAGAATCACCATAGAAATTGCCATAATTATTAGAGGAATTTCTAGGAAATGGCCTAGGATTAAAATTACCTCTATAAGCATTACTATTAAAATTGTTTTGCGAGACAAAATTCACATCAATGGGATAATTATTTTGCTCAATCAAAGTGGACAAAGGCGCATCATTATGATAAATAGGATCATTTTTACTAGCAACCAATCTCAAAAGTGCATCAACTTTATCACTCAATGTCCTAATTTCTTCAATAGAGTTCACTTTTTTACTAGGAGGAGCTCTTTCAGTATGCCATTGTGAATAATTTCCAATAATATTATCAACCAATTTAGTAGCTTAACCCAATGAAATCTCCATAAAAGTACCACTCGCGGTGGAATCTAAAAGATTTCTAGAAACAAAACTGAACCCCGGATAACTTTTTTCTATGATCATCCACAAATTTAAACCATGAGTAGGGCAATTTCTTATTAGCAATTTAATCCTTCCCAAGATTGGGCAACATGTTCATGCTGAAGTGCTTTAAATTCATAATTTTATTTCTAAGGGAGATAATTTTTGTAGGAGGAAAATACTTAGTAATCAAAGCATCTTTGCACTTGTCCCAAGAATGAATACTATTTCGCGGCAAAGATGATAACCAAATTTTTTAACGATCCCGCAACGATAATAGGAACACTTTTAATTTCACAATATCATTGTCCACATCCTTTTTCTTTTGCATATCACACAATTCTATGGAAGTGTTCAGATGGGATGCGACATCCTCATTAGGACTACCAGAAAATTGTTCTTTCATAACAAGATTCAACAAAGTGACATTAAGATCATAATACTCCGCACTAGCCGGAGGAGCAATAGGATTACTAATAAAATCATTATTAGTAGTATTGGAAAAATCACACAATTTTGTATTTTCTTGAGGCATCGTGACTACGCAAACAAGATAACAAGAAATCAAAGAAGCAAACAAGAAAAAGGAAAATGGAAAATATTTTGTATTATTGTAAAAGATTTTTGAAGTGGGGGAGATGAAAATGAGGGGCAAATGAAAAATAATTTAAATGCAAGGAGATGAAAGTTTATGCGTAGTTACTTGATAGTTGATGATGATGTCTCCCCGGCAACGCCGCCAGAAATTCTTCGTGCTACTTGTGAGCTGCGTTGGGATTTCCCCGAAGAGGAGAGGATGATGCAGTGTAGTAGAGATAAGTATTTCACTCTGTCGGTGTACTAGAGTAGGGGTACCCTAGTATCCCGAACTTGTGCACGGGCAGTCGCAGCACCCCGCGGCAAGGCTTGCCAGGTGACCGCCAAGGCCCTCTATGGTTCCTTTGGAGCCATTCAAGAACAAAGTATTTAAGCCAAGGAGACAAGTCCCCGGCAAGAGGAGCTTGCCGGGAAGGCCACTCGAGGCACAAGACCCCGGCAAGAGGAGCTTGCCGGGAAGGCCAACCAGAGCATCTCAAGGAACTTGCCGCGACGCACCACGCGTCCCGGCAGGACTCGGCGAGCGACAAGCTCCCGGACGCGGCAAGACAATGGCCGCGGCAAGCAACCACTCTGTGCCTGCACTCCAGCTCACCCACCTACATGTCGCTCCGGGACCCTTCCAGGCGTACGTGGCGGGAGGCTGTGCAGCCAGGGGTACACTGTGCCATGCAGCGCTGACAAGATCGCCATCGTGGCAAGCGGTGGCGCCCCTGACGGTCCTTTTTCTGCACCGTCTGGGCGACGTAGATAGGCATTTAATGCCTTTGTCCCCTGCCGTCAGGGTTAGGTATGATTCACTGTGTAGGTAGCTTTACCTACCGCACCACCTTTCCATTTTTGCCCCTGCCTACGTTGCCACCTGTTGGAGACCCCTTGAGCATATAAAAGGAGGCCCGTGCACAACGTAGGGGGGGGGATCACCCCCAGGAGGACGAACAGTAGAACACCCCCGCTCGGTCTCGTTAGCGGCTGGTGTGTACTGTAGCACCCAGCGCTCCCGAGAAATGAACTCAATACAATCCACAAAGCAGCAGTAGGAATATTATCTCTCCGGAGAGCTCCGAAGCTGGGTAAAAACCCCTCGCGTGCCTCGCCTCGATCCGCTCTTTGCGCGACCTCCGCCCCCCGCCGAACCGAGAAGGGGCTCCGTCCCCATAGGTTCTCGAGGAGCCAGATTCCCCCGGCATCTTTGGCGCGCCAGGTAGGGGGCGTCGAGGTTGTGTGAACCTGATCCGGCGTTCACGCGAGCTAAATCTTCATCGACTTCATCGACATGCCGCCGAAGAAGAAGGCTTCGGAGGCGGCTGCTTCGTCCGCGTCGAACCCACCGCCGCCGGAGCAAACGGCTGGTGAGGAAGACGCCGGCGGAAGAACGGGCGTCGACGAGGTAGCCCACGGTGCCGCCAGGTCCAAGGACAAGGCTGCGCTGCCCGTCGGCGGCGTAGCAGGCTCCCACGACGCCCGGGCGTCCGTGGATGCTCCGCACCCATCTCAGGAAGCGCGGGACCGGCAGCATCGTGGTACTCACGGTACCATACGTTCGCTGGACCCAAATTGAGTTGGCGGATCTCGAGATGCTCAAGGCCAACATGCACGCCAACGTGCTGGCGCAAGCGAGGCACGGTCGCCTGGACGGAATACTGCTCCTTCTAACGTCGTTGGAAGTCCGAGCATATCCTGCTCCTCGCACCGTTCGCCACCGCTACCCGCCACTCCAGCAGAAGCCTTGGCACGAGCTCAACTGCTCCTAGACTTCCCTCCAACGCCAGACAAGATCGACGACTGGAGGGCCACCATTCAGAGCCTCATCGGCTTCGCCAACGGCGACACTCCGCGGCAGCCAACCACATCGCAGCCGCGGCAAGCCAGCCAGGTGCGAGCTGATGGCGACAAGACCGGTGGGGGTGCGACCACCGTGCACTCCCCGCCCCGAAGGCCAAGATCGCCGACTCGCCGGGTCCACCGCGACAGCGACTCCACCGCTTCATCAGATCCGCGAACTCGTCGCGATCAGCGCCACGTTCTTCACGAACGGCAGCAAGAAGACGCTCGTACCCGCATCGAGCACCGAAGAGAAACGCGGCGTCAATCAGACCGACGCGCTGGGCCCACTGTCGACATGCATGCGCCAGGGGAACCAGGCGACCTGCCGTATGCGGTAGATTGCCCTGCGTTTACTCGTGAGCTGCGGCAAGTCCAGTGGCCCAGCACGAAGAATTTCAAGCCAGACGTACCAGAGAAGTACGACGGCAGGTTGCATCTGTCGGAGTTCCTCAGCATCTACACCATCGCGGTGCAGGCTGCCGGGGGGCGAGACGACAAGATCCTTGCCAACTACTTCCCACTGGTGCTCAAGCCCAACGTCAGGTCCTGGCTCATGCACTTGCCGGAAAACTCCACATCTTCCTGGGCAGACCTGTGCCATCAGTTTGTCGGTGCCTTTACAGGCTGCCACAAACCTCATGGCCAGGAGAGTGACCTTCACTTGCTTGCCCAGAAAGAAGGAGAGCCCTTGTGCAAGTACATCCAGAGATTCAGCCAAGTGCAACGCAACATCCCAGATGTCCACCCTGCCGCGGTCATTAGCGCGTTCCATCAGAACGTGCGTAACCGCAGGATGCGGGAGGAGATGGCAATGTGCAAGATCAGAGACGTCAGCGAGCTGTATGCTCTGGCCGACAGGTGTGCACGCGCTGAGGAAGGGAGGAAACTCCCCGGAGAGAATACAGGAACAGGAGGATCTGACAGTGAGGATGATGCCCCGGCAAATAAAAACCGGCGGCGGAACAACAGGAAGAGGAAAGGCAAGGATGTGCTAGTTGTTGAGCAGTCCGGCGACGACGGTGGCGCCAAGAAAGCCAAAGATGGCAGCTCCGGCAAGGAGGTTGCCGCATGCGCCAATTGCCAGGCTGTGGCGGCCGCCGACAAGCAGGACGGCACCAACAAACAGTACTGCAAGATCCACCGCACCAAGGGCCATGACCTCCAGAGCTGCAAAAAGGTCGAGCAGCTTGTCGAGCTGCAAAAGGCCGAGTACGAGCGACGCGACAAGGAGAAAGCCCAAGCAGGTGCTGGAGGATCCGGTACGAAGCGCACCGGCCGGGGAGGACGTCGCGGCAAGGCCAACCAACGGCAAGGAGACAGACCTCCCCGTGGCCGAGACAAAGATGAAGACGACGACGACGAAGACATGGATGATGACGAGACCAGCGAGCAGGAGTTTTAGAAAGCCACAGAGGTCCTGTGCGTTGACGGTGGTGCTTCTCTGCATACTTCACACCGCCAACTCAAGCAGTGGGTGCGGGAAGTCAACGCGGCGGAACCACCCATCGAGTCACGCAAGCTTCTGAAATGGTCCAGCACGCCTATCATCTTTGATATTGAGGACCACCCTGATCGCACAACTGCGGTCGGGTGCTTGCCGATGTTGGTTTCGCCAACTATCCGCAACCTCAAGGTCACTAAGATGCTAGTTGACGGCGGGGCCGGCTTGAACCTGATCTCCTCCGCCGTGCTCCGAAAACTCCAAGTCCTTGACAGCGAGCTCGAAGAGACCGACACGTTCCAAGGAATCAACCCGGGAAGGAGCAAGCCGAAGGGGAAGATCATGCTGCTGGTGACATTTGGCAGCGAGCTGAACTTCAGGACTGAGAGGATCACTTTTGACGTTGCCGATTTTCCATTGCCTTACAATGGAAGTCTCGGCCGTCCAGCGCTCGCCAAGTTCATGGCGGCCTCTAACTACGCGTACAACATGCTGAAGATGCCAGGCCCGATAAGCGTCATCTCTATCCCTGGCGACAAGAAAGATGCTCTTATCTGTGCCGACAAGATCTACCGGGAAGCAGCAGCCGCAGCAGATCGCGAGACACTTGCCGCTGAAGCTCCCAGGGGGAAGAAGAAGACCAAGTCCGGCAAGAGTTCTGATGCCCACTCCGGCAAGCGCACCTCTTCGGAGTGCTACGCTACCGTCGAGGACGCACCATCGAGCTCCACCGGCAAGTGTAAGAAGACGATGGCAGCTCCGCCAGCGACCAAGAAGGTGTCCGCCAAGGAGGACGGCACTGGTGGTACTTTCACCATCAGTGCCACTCTCGACCCTAAATAGGAAAGCGCGCTCGTTGCTTTCCTGCGGGCGAATGTCGATGTGTTCGCGTGGCAACCATCTGACATCCCCGGCGTTCCCAGGAAAGTAATTGAGCACCACCTTGCCGTCTGTCCTCATGCGCGGCCCGTGAAGCAGAAAGTCAGGAAACAAGAAGTGGAGCGCCAAGAATTCATCGCAGAAGAGATCGAGAAGTTGGAAGCAGCAGGCCTTGTCAGAGGAGTGCTCCATCCTACGTGGTTGGCCAATCCTGTAGTCGTGCGCAAGGCAAACGGGAAGTGGAGGCTTTGCATCGACTTCACCGATGTTAACAAAGCTTGTACCAAAGATCCATTTCCCATGGCACGCATTGACCAGATTATTGACTCCACGGCCGGATGTGATTTGCTTTCATTTCTTTACGCATACTCAGGATACCATCAGATCTTCATGGCAGAAGAGGATGAGGAGAAAACCGCGTTCATCACTCCATGTGGCATGTACTATTTCATACGAATGCCTTTCGGTTTAAAGAATGCTGGTTCAACATTTGCAAGGGTAGTCCATACTGCTTTTGAACCGCAGATACACAGAAATGTGGAAGCCTACATGGATGACATAGTGGTCAAGAGCAGGGACAAAGCAACTCTGATTCAAGATCTAGAAGAGACTTTTGCAAATCTGCGCAAGATCAGCCTCAAGCTCAACCCCGAGAAGTGCGTGTTTGGAGTCCCGTCCGGCAAGCTTCTCGGGTTCTTCGTGTCTCAGAGGGGAATTGAAGCCAATCCCGACAAGATCAAGGCCATCGAGCAGATCGAAGCACCAAAGCGCGTCAAGGATGTACGGAAACTTGCCGGCTGCGTGGCGGCTCTCAGCAGGTTTATCTCTAAGTCTGCTGAGCACGCCCTGCCGTTTTTCAAAATCTTGAAAAAGGCAGGTCCAATGAAATGAACTCCGGAAGCGGAGGCTGCGCTGCAGGACTTGAAGAGATACCTGTCCTCCACTCCAATACTTGTCGCACCTAAGCCACAAGAAAAGTTGCTGCTGTATCTGGCGGCAACCAATCAAGTGGTTAGTGCTACGTTAGTAGCGGAGAGAGAGGCAGATGATGAGACAGCGATCGCGGCAAGCACATCCAGCGACAAGCAGGGGGCTTTCCCGACAAGCTCTGGTCCCGACAAAGATGGATCTGCGCAGATGTGCGAAGAGATACAGCAAAAGAGAGTGGTGCAGCGCCCAATCTACTTTGCCAGTTCCCTGCTGCAGGGGGCTAGGTCAAGGTACTCTGGTGTGTAGAAATTGCTTTTCGGCCTTCTCATGGCCTCGAGGAAGCTGCGCCATTACTTCCAAGCACATGAGATAACAGTTGTCACTCGCTTTCCACTAAAGAGGATACTGCAGAATCCCGAAGCAACAGGCAGGATTGTTGAGTGGGCACTGGAACTGTCAAGCTTTGGCCTCAAGTTTGAGAGTACTTCGACTATCCAAAGCAGAGCATTGGCAGAATTCATAGCAGAGTGGACGCCAACACCAGATGAAGAAATTCCAGAGACGAGCATCCCCGTCAAGGAAGCAAGCAAAGAGTGGCTGATGTACTTTGATGGTGCTTTCTCGCTGCAAGGCGCCGGTGCTGGCGTGCTGCTTGTCGCACCCACCGGAGAGCACCTAAAGTACGTGGTCCAGATTCACTTTCCCATGGAGCAAGCACCAAACAATACTGCAGAGTATGAAGGATTGCTCGCCGGTCTCAGGATCGCGGCAGACCTTGGGATCAAGCAGCTCATTGTCAGGGGTGACTCACAGCTTGTCGTCCGCCAAGTGAACAAGAATTATCAGAGTCCGTTGATGGAAGATTACGTTGATGAAGTGAGGAAGCTAGAAGAGCGCTTTGTCGGCCTACAGATGGAACACGTTCCAAGAGCTCAGAACGACATTGCTGACGGCCTGTCAAAGTGCGCAGCACTTAAGTTACCTGTGGAACCAGGGATCTTTGTGCTCAAGCTGACTCAACCGTCTGTGACACCATTAACTGGACAGAGCAAGAAGAGGAAGTTGATTTCTGGTGACTATTCTCCGGTAGAGCTTCCCAAAGCCACCACCAAGAAGGTCCCCAAGATCAACGCCAAGAGTGCTGAGGAGCAGTCTGCTCCGACAAGCCCCAGGGCTTGTTTCGTTGTAGCAGACGCTCCCGACAAGTTTTGCTCCGGCAAGCTTGCCGGGGATCATCAAGCTCCGGCTGAGCCGCAGGTTCTCGCCGCAGAAGCGGATGTTCCCGCAGCAGCAGATATGCCTTTAGTCCTTGTTGTCGAGCCACAGGCTCCAGCATGGGCACAACAGATCGCCCGTTTCCTCCAGATAGGAGAACTTCTCGAAGAACCAGAAGAAGCGGAAAGAGTAGCCCGACAGTCAAGTATGTACCAGTTCGTTGACAACGCACTGTACAGAAGAAGACTCAACGGTGTGAAATTGAAGTGTATTCCCTGGGAAGATGGACAGAAGCTGTTGGCAGAGATACATGGAGGCATTTGTGGTCACCACATTGGCGCAAGAGCGCTTGCCGGCAAAGCTTTCCGGCAAGGCTTCTTTTGGCCGACAGCCCTCCAGGATGCAACTGCACAAGTAACCAAGTGTGAAGCGTGCCAGTTCCATTCCAAGCAGATACACCAGCCAGCTCAAGCTCTCCAGACGATCCCTTTATCCTGGCCATTTTCGGTCTGGGGGCTCGACATCCTCGGCCCCTTCCCCCGAGCAGTCGGGGGCTTTGAGTACTTGTACGTCGCTATCGACAAGTTCACAAAGTGGCCGGAAGTGGAACCAGTGAGGAAGGTGACAACACAGTCAGCAGTCAAGTTCTTCAGGTCGATTGTTTGCCGATTCGGGATCCCTAATAGGATCATCACCGACAACGGTACGCAATTCACGAGCCGCACCTTCATGCAGTACGTCCAAGATCTTGGCGCCAAGGTCTGCTTCGCTTCTGTTGCTCACCCCAGGAGCAACGGTCAAGCGGAGAGGGCAAATACTGAAGTGCTGCGTGGGCTCAAGACCAGGACTTTCGACAGGCTGCACAAGTGCGGAAGAAACTAGATTGAGGAGCTGCCGGTGGTTCTTTGGTCGATCAGAACGACGCCAAATCGAGCCACTGGCCAGACACCTTTCGCTTTAATCTATGGAGCAGAGGCAGTTATCCCCATGGAACTCGTATACGGGTCACCTCGAGTGCTCGCTTATGATGAGCTTGAGCAAGAGCAGCTGCGACAAGATGACGCGCTGCTCCTTGAGGAAGACCGTCTTCAGGCTGCTGTACGAGCTGCTCGATACCAGCAAGCTTTGCGCCGCTACCATAGCCGCAAAGTTAAAGCCAGAAGTCTCGAGGAAGGCGACCTTGTTCTTCGGCGCGTTCATTCCGCCAAGAATTCCAACAAGTTGACGCCGAAGTGGGAAGGCCCTTACCGGGTGAAACGAGTCACTAGGCCTGCCGCTGTCCGCCTTGAGACCGAAGATGGCTTTCCGGTGAGCAACTCCTGGAACATCGAGCATCTTCGTAAGTTTTACCCATAAGGCGCGGTTGTCGGACCCTGTCCGGCAACCACCATTTTGTACAAGTCTTGCCGCTGTTGCATGTAATCCTTTGTACAAAGCCAGGCGCAGACCCTGAGCGAAGATAAAGCGCTGGCGCCCTGAGTTTTAGCATGCATGCTGAGTCGAGTCTCGTCCTTGGTTAGGGTTGACAGTGCTTAGTTGCGGCTAACCCCTAACTTAGAGGTCGAGTTTGCGTCCCTTTGCCATTCTTTCGTTTCCTTTGGTTCGCAGGGCTCGCATATCCTGACCAGACCACTTAAGGACGAAAAGGAGAAGAAGGGCGTACCAACATCTGGAACCCGGCAAGCCAGTATTGCCGGGGGCTGCAAGACCCCGGCAAGCCAGTGTTGCCGGGGGCTGCAAGTGCAAAGATTAGCCCACGGCGAACCGAAGTTGCCGGGGGCTGCAATCTCAGATAAGTTTTTCATCCCTTATCATGTATTCTCTTATGGGCTGGGGTATGCGAAACCTCGTTTCTTCCTAAAAGCTACCGTGCTCCCTTAACTCTAGGCCCTAGGGCTCGTTCCCGGGGCCAGATTTGGTCGTAGTCGCGGCAGCAAAGGGACGAAACGAGGAGCCTGAACCCGCCTCCTCCCTGCCTCCGCCAAAAGCGTGAGAAAGGTCGAGCGGCGCGGGAAGAAGGCAGGGCCTGCTGCCGGGAAAGGAAGTGTCTATCTTAAAGATATAAAGGATTCGCTCCTTGACGTGGGTTCCACCCACGAGACAAGTGACCCGGCAAGCATCCCCTTTTCATTAAAGAGCATTCCACTCAGGTACAGTTCATAAGAGAATGAAAAACATGAATGATGGGATTACAAGCTTTAAATGCAACTAAGGCCCGAGGGCTTACAAATTAAAAAGAGATAACGTGCCCGTAATCCTTTTCTTGTTCCTATCTTCAGGAGGTAGGGCAATAAGGCGAAAAGGGAAAAAGGGGCGCCTAGACGAGCTACGGGTGGCAGAAGACACCAAGAGAGCCTCTCGGTGGTCGTCCAAAGGCTGGATGATGATGGCGGCGCCGGAAGAGGGCTCGAAGACGAAGCGACAGGACGTCAGCACGCTGTCGAGGGCGCCACACCCTCGTACTCCGAGTTGACGGCCTTGCCGCCCACCCTCTTCCTCTTCTGCAGCCTCCCTACGCCAGCCGCCCAAGGAGACGGCCCCGAGAAGCTCCAGGAGCCGGCGACGCGGATGATGGGGTCGCCGGTGCCACGCGGAGCGGCACCCGACACCTAGTCGGACCCGTCATCCCGCCGTCCACCACCCTCGTCGTCGCTGTCGCTGTCCTCCTCGTCACTCCCGCCCGAGGAGGAGCCTTCGCTATCGGAGGAGCTCTCCACGCAGCACCGTGCCCGAGTCCCGAAGCACCTGAAGACCTTGATGGAGAGGAGACCGCCCTCCATCAGCTTAAAATGGAGGGTGAGCCCCGCCGTCAAGCTGTGGATGCGGGTGAACGTCTTCCACCCTCAACCAAGATACATCACATTAGGGGCCGGGAAATCAACGCGGACTCGCGTACCGCTGATTGCACAGCCCCTCATGTGCAACCTCAGTGTCTAGGGCGGATCCAACTCCATCTCGCTCGCAAACGGAGTCGAGAGACGAAGGCGACGACGAGGCGGCCGACGCAGCCTGACGAAGAACTCGCAAGGGTCGTCCCCGATATGGTCCGCCACGGGGAGAGGATCTGCTGGCGGAGGCGAGGCCGGCGGACTGCCTCGCCCACCTCTTCCCCGACTGCCTCGGCCTCGCCCTCGACCTCGCCCGCGGCCTCGTCCCCTCCCTCTTCCCCTTGCGGCTAGCTCTGCCACCACGGGTGCGGGGGGAGGAGGGACGCGTTGCCTAGCGGCAACCCTCGTCGCCACCGTCGAAGGACCAGGGTTCCCTTTCTCCATGGCGAATGAGAGAGAGGGGAGCGGAAGCTGAAGAAAGGAGGAGATGAGAGAATGCGGGTTTCCGTCCCCCCTATCCCGCTCCTTATAAAGGAGCAGGGTGGGGGTTCGGCCGCCCCGCTCAGCCAATCAAGACACGGAAGGCGCAGGGAACTGGGCCCGACCTGCTGCCTCGACCCATGACGGCCCGGTTTCCCGCCTCCACCGTTTGCCACTCCAAGCGCATGGAGGCCGCGTGGCAGGCGTGCAGAGTTGAGGCGATGGATGAGGCGACCTCTCCCCACCCCATGATCGTGGGGAGTGGACGCCTCGAAAACCACGCCTCCACGCCTCCCTCCATTTATGAGGAAGAAACGAACCGCCAGGAGGCGGGCATTTCATTTTTCCGAATAAAGGACCACCCACGACCTCTCCCACGACGCCGCAATCGACGCGTGCCGTTCGGGGAGGGTGCGGTGGATGCGGAGTAAGGCATGACGTGACCCAGGCCGCGCGTGCCCGTGCCCTGTTTTGGGCCTGGCCCAACAACGCTCGGCACCGTGTATGGCCCAGGCCCGGGGGCTCCTGTCGGTGTACTAGAGTAGGGGTACCCTAGTATCCCAAACTTGTGCATGGGCAGTCGCAGCACCCCGCGGCAAGGCTTGCCAGGTGACCGCCAAGGCCCTCTATGGTTCCTTTGGAGCCATTCAAGAACAAAGTATTTAAGCCAAGGAGACAAGTCCCCGGCAAGAGGAGCTTGCCGGGAAGGCCACTCGAGGCACAGGACCCCGGCAAGAGGAGCTTGCCGGGAAGGCCAACCAGAGCATCTCAAGGAACTTGCCGCGACGCGCCACGCATCCCGGCAGGACTCAGTGAGCGACAAGCTCCCGGACGCGGCAAGACAATGGCCGCGGCAAGGCATTTGCCGCGGCAAGCAACCACTCTGTGCCTGCGCTCCAGCTCACCCACCTACGTGTCGCATCGGGACCCTTCCAGGCGTACGTGGCGGGAGGCTGTGCAGCCAGGGGTACACTATGCCATGCAGCGCTGACAAGATCGCCATCATGGCAAGCGGTGGCGCCCCTGACGGTCCTTTTTCTGCACCGTCTGGGCGACGTAGATAGGCATTTAATGCCTTTGTCCCCTGCCGTCAGGGTTAGGTATGATTCACTGTGTAGGTAGCTTTACCTACCGCACCACCTTTCCATTTTTGCCCCTGCCTACGTTGCCACCTGTTGGAGACCCCTTGAGCATATAAAAGGAGGCCCGTGCACAACGTAGGGGGGGATTGCCCCCAGGAGGACGAACAGTAGAACACTCCCGCTCGGTCTCGTTAGCTGCTCGTGTGTACTGTAGCACCCAGCGCTCCCGAGCAAGAACTCAATACAATCCACAAAGCAGCAGTAGGAGTATTATCTCTCCGGAGAGCTCCGAAGCTGGGTAAAAACCCCTCGCGTGCCTCGCCTCGATCCGCTCTTTGCGCGACCTCCGCCCCCCGCCGAACTGAGAAGGGGCTCCGTCCCCATAGGTGCTCGAGGAGCCAGATTCCCCCGGCACTCTCGGTTATGAAACCAAGGTTATCAATCCAGTGGGAGAACCAAGCAACACTATGTAAATAGCACCTGCACACAAAAAACAAATACTTGCAACCCAACGTGTAGAGGGGTTGTCAATCCCTCAACGGTTACAAGCAAGATTAAAGGATATAGTTTTTGATAGATAGATAGATAAAAAATACAAAATAAAATAAAGAAAAGAAAACTGCAGCATGGTATTTTTGGTTTTAATATATGATAGAAAATAGACCTGGGGCCATTGTTTTCACTTGAGGCTTCTCTCATAAAAATAGCATACGGTGGGTAGACAAATTACCGTTGGGCAATTAACAGAAAAGCAAATAATTATGAGAATATCCAAGGCAATGATCATGTATATAGGCATCACGTCTGAGATAAGTAGACCAAAACGATTCTGCATCTACTACTATTACTCCACACATCGACCACTATCCAACATGCATCTAGTGTATTAAGTTCATGGAAGAACGGAGTAACACCTTAAGCAAGATGACATGATGTGCACAAGATAAAATCACATATGAAATAAATCCATCTTGTTACCCTGAATAGCAACGATACATGTGTGAAATGTCCCTTTCTATCACTTGGATTAAGCATCGCACGATCGAACCCATCACAAAGCACCTCTTCCCATGGCAAGATAAATCAATCTAGTTGGCGAAACTAAACCAATAAATCAGAGAAGAAATACGAGGATATAAAAATCATGCATAATAGAGTTCATAGAAAAATCAAATAATATTCATGGATAGATTTGATCATAAACTCTCAATTCATCGGATCCCAACAACACACCGCAAAAAGTCATTACATAAAATAGATCTCCAAGAACACCAAGGAGAACATTGTATTGAAGATCAAAAAGAGAGAAGAAGCCATCTAGCTACTAACAATGGAACCATAAGTCCATGGTAAACTACTCACGCATCATCGAAAGGCAGCAAGGATGATGAAGAGCCCCCTCCGACAGAGTGCCAAAAAAGGCCCCTAAATGGGATCTCGTGGTTCTAGAACTTGCGGCAACAGAAAAAGTATTTCGTCGACTACCTAGTAGGTTTCCTGATTTTAGAGTATTTATAGATGCGAAGTTAGGTAAAACGAGGCTTGTGGGCCCCACTATGTACCAGGGCATGCCCTCGTGCCTAGTGGTTCACTCCTTCATCTTCTTGTTCCTTCCGGAAGCTTCCAGGGTCTCTTATTGCCAAAAAAATCTCCAAAAAGTTTCATGGCATTCGGACTTCGTTTGGTACTGATATTCTGCAAACTCAAAAACAAGCAAAAAACATCAACTAGCACTGGGCACTAAGTTAGTACGTTAGTCCCAAAAAATGATATAAAGTTGCTTGTAAATGTATATGAAACATATAAGATTGATAATATAATAGCATGGAACAATCAAAAATTATAGATACGTTGGAGACGTATCAGAGCTATATTTTTATTCATCACATGATATGAGTTTTGGTTGGAGCGTCTTGTATTATAGTATTCTTTGCTTTGTTTACTTTCTAGTTTTCCACAATCATTGTTTACTGCACACACCTTTTGAGAGGGACACTCATTCATTCATGATTTGTTAGAATACTCTATGTGCTTCATTTAGATCTTTCGAGCTAGGCAGTTCCTCTAGTTCTTCACTTATATCTTTTAGAGCACGGCAATGGTTATATTTTAAAGAAATTGTTACACCCTCATGCTTCACTTATATATTTTTGAGAGACTAATAAATAGTAATGGCAATATGCACATGTTATGAAATTGGTCCTGATATGATAGGTATTCAAGAGGGATATAATAAAACTTTCATGGAGATCACTGAATATGATAAGTTTGATTCCTTGCAATAGTTTTGTGATATTGAGATGGTAATATGTGTGAGGTACTAGTAAATAGTCGTGGTTTAGTAAGAATATTGGTGTTAAGGTTTGTGATTCCCGTAGCATGCATGTATAGTCTCTAGTTATGCTAAGAAGTTGGAGCATCATTTATTATTGAGTATCTTTCTTTGCGTGGCAGTCACGGGGGCACGATGGTTAACTCCTACCAACCTCCCCCTATAGGGGCATGCGTAGTAGTACTTTGCTTCTAGGGCCAGTAAACTTTTGCAATAAGTATGTGAGTTCTTTGTGACTAATGTGAGTTCGTGGATTATACGCGCTCTTACCTTTCCGCAATTTGCTAGCCTCTTCGGTACCTTGCATTGCCCTTTATCACCTGTGAGTCGGTGCAAACTTCGTCAATGCATCCAAAACCCGTGATATGATATGCTCTATCACACATAAGCCTCCTTATATCTTCTTCAAAGAAGCCACCATACCTACCTATCATGGCATTTCCATAGCCATTCCGAGATATATTGCCATGCAACTTCCACCGTTCTGTTATTATGACATACACCTTCATTGTCATATTCCTTTGCATGATTATATAGCTCACATAGTATTTGTGGCTGAGTCACCGTTCATCATTATCATACATGTTACGCTAGCATCATTTCACATCCTGGTACATTGCCAGACGCATTCATATAGAGTCATATGTTTCAGTTTTATCTTCAGTCGGAGAGGTGCTTTGTGATGGGTTCAATCTGGCGGTGCTCTATCCCAGTGATAGAGAGGGACAAGAAACGTATTTGTATTGTTGCTATTAAGGGTAAAGAAATGGGGTTTATTCATATTGATTGGTTTTACTTTGTCTACGTCATGTCATCTTGCTTAAAGTGTTACCCTTTTTTATTAACTTAATACACTAGATGCATGCCGGATAGCGGTCGATGGGTGGAGTAATAGTAGTAGATGCGGGCAGGAGTTGGTCTACTTGTGATGGACGTGATGCCTATATACATGATCATTGCCTTGTATCAATGGCCCAACAGTAATTTTTCTACCCACCATATGCTATGTGTTGGAGAGAGAAGCCTCTAGTGAAAACTATGGCCCCGGGTCTACTTTTATCACATATATAAACAAAATATTTTTGTGCAAGTTTTTATCTTTTATTTTGTTTTGCAATTTATTATCTACCACTGCAAGATTTGATCCTTGCAAGTAACAAGTTCAAGGGGATTGATGACCCTCTTGCCCGCGCTGGGTGCAAGTATTTGCTTTTGTGTGTGCAGGTGTTGTTCACGAGGCTATGCATGATTCTCCTACTTGATTCACACCTCGGTTCTCACCGACGGAAATACTTATCTCTATTGTGCTGCATCTCCTATCGTCTTCGGGGAAAATCCCAATGCAGCTCAGAAGTAGCAGCCACGACATAGAGAGAGTGAGATAGTTGATAGGTCTTGTGAGGCCATTTTCAACTCTAAGGACTTGACCTCTGCCTATATTGTGTCCTCTCATTTGGTGCTAGGTGACATATATGATGACATGCCTATCCTCGACGACTTCGTCCTTCATATGGATGAGACGATGGCCATGGTGGAATATGATGTACCCCCCACATGGTTCCATCAAGATGAAGATTACTACGAGTTAGTCTTTAGCACGTCACCTACACCACATGAGTGGAATGAGAAATGTAACATAGGTGAAGGTGATGCTCTTGTCCCACTTGTGGTCATTGATTTCTTGCATGATGTTGATCTCCCTATGCCATGCTTCATGCTAGTTCGACTTCCTTATGTGATTATTTATTACCCATTTATGATGAGTTTGATAATTCTCATGTGGAGTCTATTAGTTTTGATGCCATGTTGCATAGGATTTATCGTGACAATTCTTTAGGTCACATCATGTTTGACAATCCGCTTGACTTGCCATATGCTATGCATGAGATCACCGATATGTCATATTTTCAATCTCATCGTAGTAACTATGCATATGCCATTAAAATGAACCCAATTTGCACATATGGCATGGATGACAAGCCCATGATTATTGCCATTTGTTTTTATTGTGATGATATTGATATGCTCCCTTTGCATCATCGCCATCATATGCCATGCCATGACTACCTAACTTCGAACATGCATTGTTTGTCATGTTTTCAGTATTCTTCATATTATGTTTTCGATGTTGCTCATGAGGAGACCCCCATAGTTTCCTCATACATGTTAGGATATTTTGATTCATCCCACCCATTGCATAATTCCCATGATTGTGTGTGCCATATGCATCCCATGAATAAAAATGCTATTGTTGTGCCACATACTTGCTATAATTGCATGCTCAAATTGTGTCCCCATCATGTTATACATAACAACTATTCTTTCATGATGGATGACATGTTCTTATACCATGCTTCAAATTTCTTTGAGCGATGGCTATTGGTCTTGCACCCAATTTGTCCTCTTGCTGCTTTAATCATTGCCGCTTTGAAGATGGCTTACTAATGTAGGCTTGACGCTGATAGTCGGGCCAAGATATAATTTTCCATTCAGACCAGATGTCTTCAATAAGATGTTGTCAGCTGTAAATTTCATTGTGTTTAACTGAGCTCCGAGTACATATAAACTTCTTATGGATTCTTCTGTTCCGGTGTTGGTTGACGAGAAACTTTCATAAGGGGAAATGGGTTAACACTAAAGATTCAAATAAAGAAGCACAAGAGACGATCGGTTTCAACAAAGCACACAACATACAAGTCACATTACTACTCCACATAGCCATATGCAAACATGATGCTACAACAGATGCAACATGAACTACACGGACGCCTACGCCCTATGCTTGGACAAATGCTTGGTGGCTGATGGAGAAGCTAAAGGAGTAGTGAGTGGAGCATCTGACACAGAAACTCCGGTGGGACTAGGTAGAGGGGTTGGTGGAGATGTCAACTGAGATTGAGTTAGGGTAGCACCAAGCAGTCTCCTGGCTCTGGTGGCGCCTCGGACTAGCTCAGAAATAAGAAGACACTCGGCCGTCATGTAATGGACATGGCAAAAATGGCCGCATCATCCTGAGGACGAACAAAGGGGAACCTGCCTCGTCGACGAGGTTAGGATAGTACTGATAAGCATGGTTCTCTTACATCATACTCTCTTGATGACGAAGAACCGTGACTCCTGCCATTGCAGGTAGATGAACCACACATTCTATAGTGGCACCATATCCACCTTGGAAATTGTAGGTGCACATCCCAATAGGAATTACGGCTGTTAGATGAACATTGGCAACATATTCCAGGATTTTGCCTCCAACTGGAACCTGGAAGACTTGATAATTGGGTGGATCTCCATTGGGATAGAGACTGCACCACATGTCGCAAAGGAGGGTGGCAAAGTTAAGAGGTGCAGGGGTGGCGCCGAATGCAATAGGGATGCCATTGAACTGATTGGGGGTAGCTGCCATCTATACGCATGGAATAAACGGTAAGGAATAATGAAATAAATCTACATGCATGCTATGCGATAGACAAATGCAACACCCAAATGCAGCAACCAAAGGCAACAAACAACTAGGCCCTATACTACTGCTTTCTAGCACTCACACGGACTAGGACGTTCTATAGCTAGACCTGCTCCAATACAAAGCCTTGTGGCACCCCGACCCAGAGAGATCGGAACACCTCATATTCCAGTCCAGAGATCAAGTCTTCTAGAATACGACACTGCTTGACATAGAACAAATCAACTCTTATTACAATTTATATGGATTACATCGGCATGGCGACTCTACGTCTGACAGGGTTGCTCTATGCTAGCAGCGGAACAACTCAAAGCGGGGGAATAACTTCTAGCTGCGGAACGACGATGACAGCGATGGACTCCACTCTGCAGGGACTCTGGCTGGAATGCTTATCCTAGATCGCAAACTCGGGATCCTCCAGAATCAAGCAATCACAACATGACCTTCAAACTAGCATGACACGCCAGGTGAGTACTTTGAATGTACTCGCAAGCTCACAACAACCAAAAGCAATCAAGACAAACAACAACATGGCGGTTACATGTTAAAGCAATAATGAACCTGATACCACTATGATACTATAAGCATGGCATGAACATATGAACATGATACCACTAGGATATTATAAGCATGACATGAACATATGAACATGATGATATTAGCATGCAACATGTTAAACATATCATGTAGCAACTTACTCTGTTCGGAGGTTACATCGTAACCACCACATGTATCACTTAACATCCTGGTCATCACACGATCACCTCATGATCAAATCAAGCTTGCTATTAACAATACCATAGTAATCATTACATGACCACAAGGAGCTTGATCTTTACCCGTGACTATCACATAACACCACAAATATCCACCACTTTGGTATCCACGATACCCTTGTGATCCTCTCATGATCACATAAAGATCAACCAACTTCTTTCCTCATTGAGCAGGGATTTTTAATTGTTCAGATTATTATCACTGTTGACCCATAGTGTGACCTACAACGAACTGGACCCATATCCGTGGGCGCGGCTATCAATAGATTATACACTCTGCAGAGGTTAGTACACTGTACCCACACAACAGAACCCATGACCTCCTTCTCCCATTTGGGTAGACCAACGACATTTTGACAAAACCGAACTATTGCATGACACTCTCCCGGCCACTCCGACCTGTAAGTGCATCTAGTGCCCCTTAGTGAGTTTGGTGTATTGAAGACTTATAGGTTAAGGGACTAATGTGTTTTTGAGTGTACACATGTCTATAAGTCTATGAGAAGTTTGATATTTACGGAGAAAGTCAACCCCTAAAAATGAATGTCTTCAACTAAAGACTTTGGCTTTCTGAAGACTTTGAAAGTGAAGAAATTGGTGTGATCCTAAATACTTGATATTCATACGAGGAATATGAAGCGTGAAGAATTTTGTTTTCATAGTTTCGTTTTCTCCTTCTTGAGTCATAGGAAACATCATACTATTAAAGGGGGTCAAGATAAAACTAAGGAAAAGTTTCCAGGTGATGCTCATCTCAAAATCCTACTCCTACCAATCCTTTCGAGTGAAGCCATTGGAAATCTCATACAGTTCAGTCAATTT
Source organism: Aegilops umbellulata (assembly GCA_032464435.1). Taxonomy (NCBI): domain Eukaryota; kingdom Viridiplantae; phylum Streptophyta; class Magnoliopsida; order Poales; family Poaceae; genus Aegilops; species Aegilops umbellulata. The sequence continues at coordinate 243,178,911 of CP136057.1, forward strand.
CTTCGGTGATAGAGACGAAGTTCTTCTGGTCTTTGAGGAATTTGTTCTGATTGAGGAGTTAGGAATTTGCCAGTTCCGATTGCCTACACGTGAGGAACATGATAGCCCTGAGGAATTTGATAGATCAAATATCCGACCGTTGCTGTGCTACGCACCAGCTGTCCCAAAATATCTACCCACCTAACGGTCATATCATTGAAGGGCATTTATGTCTTATCATGTCGGGATGCTCCCTAGGCTATAAATAGCCGCCCCCTACAACCACTAGCTGGTTGGCTGCTCCGAGAGAAACTGACACTTGTCATTGAGAGCATCCCATCCTCCGAGGACTTTGAGCGAAAATTATCAAGTAAGGAAAACCCAAACCCAAACACCTACAAACCCAAACACCTACAAACCCAAACACCTACAAACCCAAAGTGATTGAGCATCACTGAAGAGACTGTTACTGTGTGGAACCAACGCTTGTTACCTTTGAGGACTATGCATCCTCCAGACGGTTAGGCGTCATAGTCTAGAGCATCCAAGAGGAAATTGTGGATCACCGAGTGACCGAGTTTGTGAAGGTTTGGAAGTCACCTGAATACTTACCACGAGTGATTGGGCGAGGTCTGTGTGACCTTAGATCAAGGAGAATACGGTGAGGACTGTGTGTCGTCAGGTTTAAATACCTAGCCGCTCCAACCGGACGTACGACTGTCACAATAGTTGGAACTGTTCTACCAAATCATTGTCTTCACCGAGCTACTAGTTCTGTTTCCTCAACCCTTCCATTTCCTCATTCATATACTGTTGTACTTGATCGTTACTGTTTGAAGACTTTGACTGAAGACTTCCACAATTTCCTCAATCCAATTCCTTCAGTCAGTTTGTCTTCAGCCTGCTTATCCTGTGTTTACGCTACTTGTACTATGTGCTTGTTTTCATTTCATCATGATGAATGTGCTTCTGTTCTGTTATGCATGCATCTGAGTGCTTATTCTACTGCTAAGTTGTTCCTTACTTAGGAATTTCCTCACCCTGAAATTCCTTAGTGACAAATTTGTAAAAATCGCCTATTCCCCCCTGTAGTCGATGTAACGCACTTTCAATTGGTATCAGAGCAAGGTACTCCTTTGCTCTGTGTGATTTTGGTTTAACCGCCTGGAGTTTTAGTTATGTCGACTGCGGGAATGAAGACTGTGACATGCCCCACCTTTGACGTTCATGATTATCCCAAGTGGAAGGCCATGATGAAGAAGCACCTCATGGCGATGAACAACAAACTGTGGACCATCACTGAGATTGGTCTTACCAATATACGCAAGATGGCGGAGGCTGATGATATACGCAAGTACACCCTACTTGACCTCACGGCGAAGGACATCATCTGCTCCAGTCTGTCCCAAAATCAGTTCAGGAACATTATGCATCTTAGCCATGCGAAGCTTATCTGGGACCGACTCTCTGAGGTCTATGAAGGTAATCAAACTCGTCATGATCCCTGGTTTGAGGATTTCAAGGAATCGCTCAAGGCGATGTCTTTCGATCCGGAATCATCATCCTCTACACCATGCCTTATGGCAAAAGGTGCCAAGGTAACTGAATGCTACCTATCTGAGTCTAGTGATGAATTCGGACCCAGCTATACCAAACTTGCTTCCCTTGCCACTAAACAACAAAGAGCTTTGGAAAAAGTTGAAAATATGCTTGATGAAAGCGATGATATGTTTGGTGAAGAAATGGATCAAACTCAAACCTTGACTGATAATCTTTAGAGACTTCAGTCTAAGTTTGACAATTTTCAAAGTCATCATAACACACTCTTATCTTATCATGAGAAGCTTTCTTATGAATTTCTTCAAAGAAAGTAAGATCTTGAAAAGCTAAAGGAGAGTTATGAAGATCTTTAGAAGGAACGTGATTCATTGCTTGCTCAACAGATCAGTACCACTCAGGAAGAATTCATTCCACCATAGTTGAAATGCATTGAACGTGAATCTGCTAATTCTTCACCTGAAAGTTCAAATGCTTCTATCACTGCAAATTCTTCAACTGTCTCTGCTATCACAAATTCCTCATCTGAGGATACCTCTAGTATCACTGACAATGCAGGGCTAAAGGAATTGTATGTGACAGGCATGTACAAAAGCCTCAAGGGGCATCAGGCTCTTTGTGATGTGCTTAAAAAGCAGATCCTCAACAGGAACCCTGGGAAAGAGGGTATTCCCTTTGAGAGGAAACTCAATGCAGATGGGACTTACTAGAAACCTGAGCAGTATCCCAAAACCTCATAGGTTGCTGCAATGGGACCTCTAGTAGATCCGTCCACTTTATCTGGCTTTACATGTGAATCTTCATATTCTTCTGATGAGTCATTTGACTCCAACTATAAACTGTTCAAAAATAAGAATGGTGAAGTATTTGCTAGATATGTTGGCACTAACTGCAGGAATGGTCCCCCTATGAAGAAAATCTGGGTTCCCAAAAGGTGCCTTGAAAGTCTTCTGGTGAATGTCATCATGACACCACCTGTGAAGAATAGGAACCCTAGATCAAATTCTTCATATGGACCAAAGTATTCATATAGATAAAATTCCTCATATGAACATCATCGTACTAAACCTTCTATTTCGCAGGTAAAGCCTAAGGGCTATGAATATGTGCATTATTCTTCAAATCATTATGTTCATAAGTCCTCAAGAATTTCTCTGCTTATTCATATGCTTACTCTAACCCCTCTTTTGTGAAATGAAGTGGACTGGCTTCTATGCCACCTTTCTCTTATGGAGCACGCATAATGATGAACTCATTGCCACCCCTCCAGATGTGGGTGGTGAAGAAAAAGAACTAATCTCTTATGCAGGGTCAGGTCTCTAGACGAACTTAATTGTCTGAAGAATTTGCTGGAGACCTGAATATGCTTGAAAGGACGCAAGCTAATCATGAAGAAATGAATTTTCATTTCTCACGTCCTTATACTGTTATATCTGTTCTATTCCTTGACGAAATTGATCTAATGAATTTGATGTCATATTCTTCACTGATGAAGTATATGAGTTCGTAAGATGCACTAATTCATCTGCAGGATGATCAACCAAAAGCTACTGAGTGGGTCCTCGACAGTGGATGTACAAATCACATGACTGGTGACATGAACTTATTGATGGACACTACTTTATCTCCATCACATCTGAAGCATATCACCTACGCTGACAAAGGCAAAAGCAAGGTATTGAGTGTAGGTAAGGTTGCGATCTCAAAGGACCGACACATGGAAAAAGTCATGCTTGCCGAGTCCTTAGGATTCAACCTCATGTCTGTCTCAATGCTTTGTGTCTTGATATGGTTGTTGTCTTTGGCAAGTATCGTTGTGTTGTGATCATGGAAGTTGACTATTCCAAAGTCTTCGAAGGCTTTAGGGGAGGAGACTTGTATCTTGTTGATGTCTCTATAGGACCACAACCTGCTACATGTTACCTTGCAAAAGCTCCAGAAGGCTGGCTATGGCATCGACGACTTGGTCATGCTGGCATGAGGAACTTGCACACTCTTGCGAAGAATAAGCATGTAATTGGCATCAAGGATGTCAAATTCCTCAAGGATCACCTGTGTGGAGCTTGTGAAGCTGGAAAGATGACCAAGGCCAACCATCCCTCAAAGACCATCATGACTACCACTTGTCCATTTGAATTGCTTCACATTTGTCTAACTTATGTGGGCACTTTGCTTTTGTCTCTATCACAGAGCCCACCAAAGTAGATGAGGCATTTCTGGAGCCTGAGTGGATTCAAGCGATGCAAGAGGAACTACATCAATTCGAGATCAACAATGTCTGGAACTTGTCAAGCAACCAGACGCACGCAAGCAAAATATCATCGGCACCAAATCGATCTACTGCAACAAGCAATATGAAAATGGCCTTGTGGTGAGGAATAAGGTTTTGAAGATCCAAAGCATCCCGACGAAGTCTTCAGACTCAGTAAGGCCCTCTATGGCCTCAAGCAGGCCCCTCGGGCGTCGTATGATACTTTGAATGAATTCCTCATGAAGAAAGGCTTCAAACCCGGTTCACTTGACCCAACTCTTTTCACCAAAACCTATGATGATGAATTATTCGTGTGACAAATATATGTTGATGATATTATTTTTGGCTGTACTGACCAACGTTACAGTGAAGAATTTGCCTATATGATGAGTGAGGAATATCAAATGTCTATGATGGGAGAATTGAATTTTTTCTTAGGTCTTCAAATTCGTCAACAACACAATGGCATCTTCACATCTCAGGAGAAATACCTCAAGGATGTGTTGGGGAAATTCGGCATGCAAGATTGCAAAGGCGTCAAAATCCCTATGCCCACAAATGGCCATCTATGCACTCATGAAAATGGTATTGATTTTGATCAAAAGGTATACCGCTCCATGATTGGCTCTTTATTTTATTTATGTGCATCTAGGCCAGTATTATGCTTAGTGTTTGCATGTGTGCCCGTTTTCAAGCTACACCGAAGGAATCACACCATAAGGCTGTGAAGCATATTCTTCGATATCTAGCTCACACTCCAACACTCGGATTATGCTATCCCAAGGGCTCGGCTTTTGATCTCATTGCATATTCTGACTATGACTATGTTGGTGATCATGTGGACCGCAAGTCAACATCAATCACATGCCATTTCCTCAGACGATCCTTGGTATGTTGGTCCTCGAAGAAACATAACTGCATATCACTCTCTACTGCTGAAGCTGAGTACATTGCTGCTGGTTCGTGCTGTGCTCAATTGCTATGGATGAAGCAAACCCTCAAGGACTATGGCATCAATGTGAAGAATGTTCCACTCTTCTGTGATAATGAGAGTGCCATCAAGATTACTCATAAGCCATTTCAACACACGAAGACAAAAGCACATCCAGATTCATCTTCATTTTCTTCGTGATCATGTGTTGAAGGGCGACATCTCTATTGAGCACGTGAAGACTGAACAACAGTTAGCTGATATCTTCACAAAGCCCTTGGATGAAAAGAGATTTAGCAAGTTGCAGTGTGAGCTAAATATCTTAGAATCTTCGAATGTTCTTTGAAAAGGACACACATCCTAACACTTACGCAAAATTGATGACTTAGATGTGCAACACATGAAGTAACGTTTTTCTTCAATCAATGAAGACTAACCCTCTAAGTGTGAAGAAATTAACAAAGAATTTGATTCTCAGAGCCCTACGACAATTGTACGCACGTCTGAAATCATCATTCTTACACGGTGGGTCACGCCACCAACAAAAGTTGAAAATCTTCAATTTGAGCATTCTTTCTACTTTTGAAATTCCTTAGTTGGTCAAATTCTTCAACTTTGCAATGTCTTCACTCTATCCGACCTTGTTGTTCATTGACTATATATATTTGAGTTTTCTGTCCTCTACATCATTCACTTATCGCTAATTCTTCAAGTTGACTTTTCTACTAAGTGAATGTGATTGGACCCGTCCCCCTCTGTGCTAAACTCAACCCAGTCTATTCACAAATTCTTCATCTGTGTTATTTTTGAAACCTGTTCAAAATCTTCACTGTGTCCTTGTCAGCTGAAGAATTTGCGAACAAAACTATTAAATATTCATATCTCAATTTTTGGCTTTTGCCGCTCAAACTGTTCCGCATCCCATGATAAGATTTATATATTCACCCATGATCTCACACGATCTCCACCTCGCTGTACGTGGGTGACACATGTTGCTAGGATGAGAAGGGTCAGGGGCACGGTCATCCATTTTCCTCGGGTGAGCGGTTTTTCACCTTGGTTATAAATACCCCTCACCCTCCTCAGACCGCATTTACCCTGCTCGACCCCACTCCCCTCACTCAAGCTCTTTGACCTAGTGCTGCCGCTACTTCCATCGTTGCGGGCAAGGAAGATTTTCACTGCCCCGACCTCATCGCCGTCGTACTCCCGCAGGCTACAGAAATCTTCACTCCGCCGCCGCCGTAGCTGTCTTCCGCCGCCAAGTTAGGGCGTGGAAGATCTGAACGTACGAGCTTCCCATCTGCACCTCACAGTTTGTCCTGTTCTTCGTCAAGTGTAAATAAAATTTATTTTTACTGCCCTTGTTGATTATGATGATTTCGACAAAATCTTTAAAAGGTGTTTATTGTTTTACTTCCACACACGTAAACTCCTCACATGCATGTGTTCTTGATTTGTTTCTCTAAGCAACGTTTTTCTTCAAGATTCCTCAGTTGTGTGGATTTTTCAATATATACAACTCCGAAACCTAAGTCAAAGAATGCTTAGTGAAATTCCTCAAGACACCTCTGGTCATATTCCTCAAACTTGTTCCTTTTGAAAAACTTCTAAGAACGCATATGACCTCTCCAAATTCTTCGCACCTGTACTCTGTTCACAGGTACACATGTCCGCTGCTGAATCACTAGGTTCTCATCAACTTAACTCATTTGGAGCGTTCCTTGAATACAAATTGCATACCTCTTTAGATAATTCCATTGTTCAAAATCCTCAGCTGAAGAAAATGGTTGATGGCAAGAGATCTCAGAAGGGAGGGAAGAAATTGGAAGTAAACATTGCCTTTGAGATTCCAGTTGACATCTATGAGGAATATTGCACCCCTGATGAAGCCAAATATGGCAAGAAGAACAAGAATCAGTGCAAGGTGTGCATACAGAGGATAGAGAGGAGATGGGCACGGGAATGGAAGGAGTACAGATATGTAACTCCTAACACTACTAGGGAAAACCTTACCAGTAGCCCTGGTTTTTGAGCTACCAGTAGCGCGGGCGCCAACGCTACTGCTACGGCGCTACAACTATTTTGTAGTAGTAGCGCTTGTTTAGGCCAGCACTACTGGTAAGTTTAGGTACTAGTAGCGCGGCACTAGAGAGCGCTACTGGTAAATGAGCACTGCTGGTAATATTTTGGCCCGCGCCACTGCTAAAATTTATGTTTCTTTAGCATTTTGGCACTTTACATGTTTAAACAGATATATCTTTTATACAATAACAACTCATCATGAACTAGTCTGTTTAAATAGCATATTCATTACCACTTGTCATCACCACCAAACAATGTTCGTCAATGAGACATCATATGACAAGTTGGTCACTATTCATAATCACAACTCCTCCTCATCATCATCAACTCTAACACATTGTAGCACATAATAACACATTCTAGCTACGACCTACTCCTCTCATAGGACCTACTCTACCCTCTCTTAGGTAAAATATCATAAAACAAGATAGGCATTGACTCTCCATTAAGGAAAATTGACTCTCCATAATAAAGAAGGGAGATCATCCTGTCTCCAAGTCTTGGCCTATGCACAATGTTGCTTCCAAGTAGCTCTCTACAATGGTTCAAACATTTTTTGAAATCATTTATTATCATGGCTTCCTCGCTTTTAGAAATACGGTATGGACATGAGTGATGTGGATACTGCGGCTGACCTGCCCGTGGTGGCCGTAAGCTCATAACATCAACGTGACCTCTCAGCAACATCAGATGAGGCACACAATCCATCAGAATTTTCTGTTCAAAAACATAGAAATAACTTTGTAGTTAGCAATGTAATTTAGTTTTAGAAGAATTTATGCAAAAGATGCACAGATGTCGTAATAGTAGAAAATCTTGCCATGCTATCTCCATTGATGTTACCGTAGTTCAACACGTGCACTAGTGACACGTAATAATGTGGAGGAGTTTGATAATAGCTATTGTAATTCTCAAGATTAGAAAAAATGTGACAAGACCATCTTTCTCCTTATAAGTTAATTGTGCTTCATCATTGTAGTTGTAGGTTCTGTCTACCATTTTCTGTACATTTTTCGAAGAATGAAAATAAGCTGTCAATGGAAATAAGCTGTCAAATATTTTGAAATAAACAATATAAATTACTTAATAAATATGTTTGAGAAACTCACACAGGGGTAGAACTGGAAGCGTGTTAACAAGGACCCAAATGGTCATATTATTTTCGTCGATGTCAGGATCACCAAGATCGAAGGTGAGAAGCATACCCTCATGAAAATCATACGCCTTGCAAAGGGCTTCCCAATTTAGGCAACCAAAATTGGATGAGTTCACAGAATTGTATAGATTTACAGCAAAATCATAACCATGCTGGGTCCTTAGTTGAATTATCTTTGTCTCCATGCTTTCATGATCTTCAAAACCCATCTTCTCCAAGACATAGCGTCTTGCATGGCATGGGATAAGCTAGTCGAATTGTAAAAGACGGAAACTACACATTGAAGAAGCAGAGAAGTCATGCAAAAAATAACAAAAAACACTTGTCATCGTTGCATACCATTTCAACATCGAAGGTCTCTTCGAGCTTGATGCTAAAGCGCCGACCTTCTACCAGGTGAGGCCTGTCGCAAAGACCGCGCTCATCTTCGCAGTACTCGCACATAAAAAATCCCCTTTCGTCGTCAGACATTTCCTAATTGGTAATTAATAATCCATCATCGAATACATATATAGTAGTTTGTAGCAAAGATCATCATGTAGCAACTAAAACACCTAAAATTTGTAGTTTGTACTAGTTTGTAGCAAAGATCATCATCGAACCTAGTTTGTAGCAAAGATCATCATATAATCCATCATCAAATACATATATAGTAGTTTCTAGCAGAAACCGCGCTCATCTTTTGCATTCAATAAGCAAATAACTAATATGTAATTAATAATCCATCATCGAATACATATATAGTAGTTTGTAGCAAAGATCATCATATAATATCACTAATACATCTCAAATAATAGCTCCTCTAGGTTCAGTGGGCCGCGGTGGACACCCAAAGAGAAGGAACCATCACCGGATCATAGCTCCGGTGAGATCCCCAAAGAATCTGCCAGGTATTGGAGAACCGGCCGTTCGCCAACGCAACCATGTAGCGCTGGACGTGCGCGTTCTCCTTTGTGACACGGTGTTGTACCACCTGTGCGGGGGACTGAAGCCTCTGCATCGATGCAGGCCCACGTGACCGCCACCAAAGAAGCTCCGGTTCGACGACGGGCTGGCTCCTCACTAAGTTGCGCTCACCAGAAGGTAGCACAACCCAGTACCAGCCCGGCGGAGCCCAGTCCCGGACATGGCCCCTCGGCTCAAGCAGGAGTCCTCCGCCGAGTCGACGACAAGGATGCGCGATAGGCATCGTCGACGTCGAGAACAAAATGCTTAATTATGAAAACAAAATTAATAATCACTTAGCAAAATTCGGCATGACCTTTGCTAAAAGCAGGACATATCGAGCGCCTGAAATTTGCCAGAACGTAAACGAGTCGACATTTCTGGCAAAACATAGGCCACTCGGAAAAATATGACATGTCCAAAATGTGAGATGTTCAAAATATGACATGTCCACTGCAAATTTGCATATAACAGGAAAAATTGCTTTAACTAAAAAATAACAACAATTGCTTTAACTTAAAAAATACCTAGAATTCTGTTAACTACACCTAAAACAACTAAAACACCTAAAATTCTATTAACTACACCTAAAATAACTAAAACACCTAAAATTATTTTAAATACACTTAAAACACCTAAATTCTATTAACTATACCTAATTAAAAACCTAGCTAAATTTCTGTCCTAACTTTAAAACCTAGCTAAATTTAAAAACCTAGGGTTCATACGAATTAACTAGGGTTCATACCTAATCTGTCCTAGCTAGGGTTCGATCATAACCTACATTATTCTAAGAACCTACATTTTTTCAACAACATATGATTCAAAATAACTACTCTCTAATAACTATAACTAGGGAGGGAGGGAGGAGGAGGAAGGAGGGAGGAGTACCTCTCGGTGCAGGAGGGCCGGTGCGGGGGGGGGGGGGGGGGGGAGGGCGACAGGCGGGGGAGGATGGCCGGTGCGGGGGCAGCTGGCAGGGGAGGAGGGCCGGCGCGGGGAAGGGCGGCCGACGGGGGAAGAGGGGCCCGCACGGGGGAGGGCGGCCGGAGTAGGACGCAAGGGCGGCGGCCGGATCAGGGGACGATTGAAGGATTCGATCTGTGAGTGTGAGCATGTGAGTGTGAGTGAGTGAGAGGGGAGAGGGGCGCGCGGGCTGGCGCGGGAGGAAGCAGAGGTGGGCTTAGTGGCAGCGCGGGGGAGGAGGCCTAGCGCTATAACTAAAGCTGCAACAGGGTGCCGAGAGCGTGGCCCATCAACAGCAGCGCTGGCCGGGAAATCCAGCCCTACTGCTAACATGCACTTGTAGCGCTAGTGTTGTCCGGTGATACTGCTAAATAGCAGTAGCGTGGGGTTTCTAACCAATGCTACTACTAAATGTCTACCTATAAGCATTTTCCAAGTAGTGTAAGTACATGAAGAAATTTGCTTTACACCCTCCTTGCCCAAGACCTCCACTGGCACCAGGCCAAGAAGCTGATCCCATGAGCCTCAAGTGCTGTGAGGACTATCCAGATGAATGGGCCAAGCAGTAAGCCAAGTTGGCTAAAATGGCCAAGGAAGCAGTGAGCAAATTCAAAGAAGATTCTGCTCCTGCCACTGCTGAGGCCTCTGCTAGCAAGCCCAAGAAGGCTATGCCCAAGAAGCCCGCGCACAAGCCTAGTTACTACGCAATGCCCTCCCGACCAAGCTCCTCAAAGCCCTCACGGCATATTCCTCAAGCAGCTCCACTCCCCTCTGTTCCAAGACCTTCAGCTGCTCCTTCAAAATCCTCAGCACATGCGCATCTCGCCTCTTGCCAAAGGACCACTGGCATCTCAATTGCTTCAGGAGCATCTGCAAGTTCTTCAGCTCCTCCGCAGTCCTCAGCAGGCCCAACTTTGTGGAAGAAAAAGGCCACTGCTGGACGAGGCAAGATGACCCACAAGTATAGGGGATCTAACGTAGTCCTTCCGATAAGTAAGAGTGTCGAACCCAACAAGGAGCAGAAGTAAATGATAAGCGGTTTTCAGCAAGGTATTCTCTGCAAGTACTGAAATAAGTGGTAACAGATAGTCTTGTGATAAGATAATTTGTAACGAGCAACAAGTAACTAAAGTAAATAAAGTGCAGCAAGGTGACCCAATCCTTTTTGTAGCAAAGGATAAGCCTGGACAAACTCTTATATATAGAAAAGCGCTCCCGAGGACACATGGGAATATCGTCAAGCTAGTTTTCATCACGTTCATATGATTCGTGTTCGGTACTTTGATAATTTGATATGTGGGTGGACCGGTGCTTGGGTGCTGTTCTTACTTGAACAAGCATCCCACTTATGATTAACCTCTATTGCAAGCATCCGCAACTACAACAAAATTATTAAGGTAAACCTAACCATAGCATGAAACATATGGATCGAAATCAGCCCTTTACGAAGCAACGCATAAACTAGCGTTTAAGCTTCTGTCACTCTAGCAACCCATCATCTACCTATTACTTCCCAATGCCTTCCTCTAGGCCCAAATAATGGTGAAGTCTTATGTAGTCGACGTTCACATAACACCACTAGAGGCTAGACAACATACATCAAACCAAAATATTGAACGAATACAAAATTCACATGACTACTAATAGCAAGACTTCTCCCATGTCTCAGGAACAAACGTAACTAGTCACAAAGCATATTCATGTTCATAATCAGAGGGGTATTAATATGCATAAAGGATCTGAACATATGATCTTCCACCAAATAAACCAACTAGCATCAACTACAAGGAGTAATCAACACTACTAGCAACCTACTAGTACCAATCCAGGACTTGGAGACAAGAATTGGACACAAGAGATGAACTAAGGTTTTGAGAGGAGATGGTGCTGGTGAATATGTTGATGGGATTGCCCTCTCCCGATGAGAGGAGCCTTGGTGATGACGGTGGCGACGATTTCCCCCTCCCGGAGGGAAGTGTCCCGAGCAGAACAGCTCTGCGGGAGCCCTAGATTGGTTCCGCCAAGGTTCCGCCTCGTGGTGGCGGAGTCTCGTCCCGAAAGGTTGCTTATGATTTTTTCCTCGATGAAAGACCTCATATAGAAGAAGATGGCCACCGGAGAGCCAACAGGGGGCCCACGAAGCAGGGGGCGCGCCCTGGGGGGTAGGGCGCGCCCCCACCCTCGTGGCCAGGTGGGTCCCCCGCTGGCGTACTTCTTCGGCTTAATATTTTTTATTATTTCCAAAAATAACTTTTGTGGAGTTTCAGGACTTTTGGAGTTGTGCAGAATAGGTCTCTAATATTTGCTCCTTTTCCAGCCCAGAATTCCAGCTGCCGGCATTATCCCTCCTTATGTAAACCTTGTAAAATAAGAGAGAATAGGCATAAGTATTGTGACATAGCATGTAATAACAGCCCATAATGCAATAAATATCGATATAAAAGCATGATGCAAAATGGACGTATCAACTCCCCCAAGCTTAGACCTCGCTTGTCCTCAAGCGGAAGCCGATAATGATAAATATGTCCACATGTTTAGAAGTAGTCGATAACACAAAATACGGACATGAAGGCATCATGATTATTCTCATAACAGAAACTTATATGAATATTGTCATATGATTTCTTATGCTCAAGTAATAATATATTCATAATGCAAAGTATGAACCAGAAACTTTATTGAGAACTAACAAACTATAATCTCAGTCATTGAAGCAATTGCAATTTATCATAACATCAGAAAGAGTCTATGTCAGAGCTTTCTAGCAAGTCCACATACTCAACTATCATTTAGTCTTTTATAATTGCTAACACTCACGCAATACTTGTGGTTATGAAGTTTTAGCCAGACACTGAGAAAGATAGGGGCTTATAGTTTCGCCTCCCAACCTTTTACCTCAAGGGTAATGTCAACAATAATAACTCATGCTCCCCTACATCCAATTAGATATATCTATCAGGATCTTCCAACACCCTGTGCTTGCCAAAGGATAAAGTGTAAAAAGGAAAGGTGAAGATCACCATGACTCTTGCATAAGGTAGAGGATAATAATAAAAGATAGGCCCTTCATAGAGGGAAGTAGAGGTTGCCATGCGCTTTTATGGTTGGATGCACAAAATCTTAATGCGAAAGAACGTCACTTCATATTGCCCCTTGTGATATGAACCTTTATTATGCAGTCCATCGCTTTTATTTCTTCCACATCACAAGATCGTATAAAGCTTATTTCCTCCACACCAATCAGTCATACATATTTAGAGAGCAATTTTTATTGCTTGCACCGATGACAACTTACTTGAAGGATCTTACTCAATCCATAGGTAGGTATGGTGGACTCTCATGGCAAAACTGGTTTAAGGGTTTTTGGAAGCACAAGTAGTATTTTACTTGGTGCTGAGAATTTGGCTAGCATGAGGGGGAAAGGCAAGCTCAACATGTTGGATGATCCATGACAATATACTTTATCTCAGCTATAAGAAAACATAACCCATTACGTTGTCTTCCTTGTCCAACATCAACTCTTTAGCATGTCATATTTTAATGAGTGCTCCCAATCATAAAAGATGTCCATGATAATATATTTATATGTGAAACCTCTCTTTCTTTATTACTTCCTATTAATTGCAGCGATGACCAAAGCTATGTTTGCCAACTCCCAACAACTTTTAATTATCATAATCTTTCTATGTGAAGTCATTACTCTCAATAAGATCAATATGAACTCTTTATTTATTTTTATTCCTTTTCTCTTTTTTATTCACTCAAGATCATGGCAAAATAATCAAGCCCTTGACTCAACACTAATCTTTATTATATATAGCTCACGAACTCGATTACAAAGAGAGATCATAAAGCAAAAACTCAAAACTAGATCATGCCATAAACTTTATTCTACTAGATCAAGATACTACTAATAGGATCGAACTAAGAAAAACTGTAAAGATAGGAGTGTGATGGTGATACGATACCGGGGCACCTCCCCCAAGCTTGGCAGTTGCCAAGGGGAGTTCCCATACCCATGTGATGATATCTCCTTTGCTGGTGAAGAAGATGGAGGTGTTGTTGATGATGCGGGCTTATCGTCCATCTTCCAAGGCATAGGCTCACCATCGTAGAAGGATGATCGAGTCTCCGGGATCCTCAAATCTGCAGCCAAACTCATCCTTTTGAATCTATATTCATACTCACAGTTTTGGTTTTGCAGGACATAGATTTGGTCTTGAAGGTGCTCGATGTTCTCGTGAAGCTTGAAGATGGTCTCCCCGATGTTGTCGGCATCCAGCTTGTGTTTGTTGGTGAACTCCACGATCATCATGTGGTTGGAGATGAGTCCACGTTCCACCATCCCCTGGCACTTGAAAACTTGTTGCTCCACTGCTTCGAGCCTCGCCTCCATGCTTCCGGTCCCCTTCGGTCCCTCAACATCGCGGATGTGCAGCAACCCATCACGCATCTCAATTGTTTGAGGGTGTCGCAGCACCTCCGCGAGGTAAGGGTTGATGACCTTCTCGAAGAACTTGTCCTTGGGGGTACTTGAAGGTGTCATGATAATCTGGATCTGTCAGAAGCTCAAAACAAGAACAGAAGATATTTGCATGATACAGGGGTCAAAACCTTCGGGAGAATATATAATGAATTTTTACCGACCAAAATACGTATCATGCAAGAAAATAGAGTCCGGAGGGCACACGAGGTGCCCACGAGGTAGGGGGGCGCGCCCAGGGGGGTAGGGCGCGCCCTCCACCCTTGTGGGGCCCTCGTGTCCTTCCCGGACTGCTTCTTATTTTTCTATTTTTCTAAATATTCCAAAATGGAGAAATATTGCCTTAAAAACTGTTTTGGAGTTAGTTTACTTACCGTACCACATACCTATTCTTTTTCGGAGTCTGAAACATTCCGGAAAGTGTCCCTTATGTATTCCTCCGGGGTTACGGTTTCAATAACATTGGTTTCAACATTTATGGGATTACCTGAGATATAATGTTTAATTCTTTGACCGTTCACCATCTTTGGATTTGTGCCTTCGAAGGTGTTGATTTTTGTGGCACCGGAACGATAGACCTCCTCGATAACGTAAGGGCCTTCCCATTTAGAGAGAAGTTTTCCTACAAAAAATATTAAACGAGAGTTGTATAGCAATACATAATCACCTACATTAAACTCACGCTTTTGTATCCTTTTGTCATGCCATCTTTTAACTTTTTCTTTAAACAACTTGGCATTTTCATAAGCTTGGGTTCTCCATTCATCAAGAGAGCTAATATCAAATAACCTCTTCTCACCGGCAAGTTTGAAATCATAATTGAGCTCTTTAATAGCCCAATATGCCTTATGTTCTAGTTCGAGAGGTAAGTGACATGCTTTTCCATAAACCATTTTATATGGTGTAACGCCCCGGATACAACTTTCCATATTCGTAACTTCAACTCTTGCCTTTTCCGGAGATGCGATATGATATTCCCTCCGTGGTTGGGTTTTCCTTCATTTTTCATTTTGTCCTTGGCATGCATTTCATATCATGTCATCATGTGCATCGCATTCGCATACGTGTTCGTTTCATGAATCCGAGCATTTTCCCCGTTGTCCGTTTTGCAATCCGGCGCTCCTATGTTCCCCGGCGTCCCCTTTTACCTTTTTCCGTGAGCGGGTATTAAACTTTCTCGGAATGGACCGAGGTTTGCCAAGCGGCCTTGGTATAGCACCGGTAGACCGCCTGTCAAGTTTCGGGTCAATCGGAGGTCGTTTGATACTCCAACGGTTAACCGGGTAACCGTGAAGGCCTCTTTTGGTGCAGCCCAACACCCCCTTCAAAGTGGCCCCAAACCCACCTAAACCCCCTCCATGCTTTCGGTCGTTCGATCATGATCGTGTGGGCGAAAACCGCTCCTCATTTGGAGTCTCCTAACTCCCTCTACCTATAAATATGTGTCTCCCTCCGAATTTCTCGCGCAGATCAAACCCTAGACCCGCTCCCCTCGCGCCGCCGGACATGTCCGCTCCGCCGCCGGACGTGTCCACCGCCTCCAGCCACGTCGCCCCGGCCAATCGCATCGCTCCACGTCATCGCGTCGCCGCCGCCTGTCCAATCCGACGGCGCCACGTCACCCCGCCGCCATCTCCACCGCGCCGCCGCCCCGGGGCCCAGATCCGGCCAGCCCCGGGCCGAACCGGGCCACGCCGGGCCCGCCACCGCCGCCGCCCGCTCCACCGCGGCTCTGTGCGCCGCCCCGCCGCCCGTTCGCCGGCGCGCCTCGCCTCCCGCGCTGCCGAGCGCTGCCGTCCGCGCCCGCCCGCGGCCGCGTTGCCCTCCGCCGCCTTCGCCAGCCACGGCCGCCGTCCGGCACCACCGCGCCCCTCGCCACCTCGCCGGGGTTCGTCGTCCGCCGCCGCCCCGACCCCACCGGAGCGCGCTGCCCGTCGCCGAAGCCGGCGCCTCGCGCGCACCCGTCCCGAGCCGATCCCCCGCGCCGGATCTCTGCCCCGGCGACGCCTCCTTCTCCATCTCCGGCGCAACTCCGGCCAACTCCGGCGAGATCTCGTCGGGGTGGACGAGATCCACCCATCCATCCAACCAAACGGCGCCCTCGTCCCCGGATCGCTCCGTCCCGGATCCCCTCGTCCCGTTCCCCGAGGTCCAAATTTCTTCTAGGTCCCCAGTTCCGTTATATTTTCATGCCCTGCATAACATGTCATAACTCTTCATCCATGGCTCCGTTTTGGGCGTGTAGCATGTCAAATTGTTCGTCTCAATGAGTACATCATTTCATCTCATTGCATCATTTTCATTTGAGCTCATCTTAATGCCCGAAATGCTATTGGAAGAGGGCTATGTGATGTTAGTTTCAGATCTGTTTCAGTAGATGCACTTTTGTCATTTTTGCCATGATTGATGTGTGGATCCTATGAACTTGAGTCCTACATGTGTTTTGTAATATGTCATGCCATCTTTACAGGGGTGTATGCCATGTATTTTTGTGATCTTTGTGGTGACTAGCACAAGCATGCAAACTAGGGATCATATTGTTGCTGATTTCAGGGACTTGGTAATTTCACTGTCATTCCCTGCTGTTATTTTTATGCAATGTGTTCATGTTGTTTCAGAGAGATCTATGCCTATTTTGAGCATGATCAGTAAGGGTGTTCTGAACATATGGATTTTATCTATTCATCCATGCCTTTATTTGTAATTATGGAGTGCCATAGCTTGAGTCAATCGAGCTCTACTTTTGCTATAAAATGTTTCCTGGCAGATTGTTTACGTGTTATTCGATTTTGCCAAGCTTGTTGTAGTTGATCCTTGCATGCTATGATGTTATTCTTGCCATTTCTAGCTTCTATGCCATGTATTCTTGATGTATGTATGCTTATTTTATCATGCAATGCTCTGTAGTGAGTGCATCGAGCTCGTAAACATGCCTACTTGTTATCTGTTTTTGACATGTCCAGTTTTCTGCTAAGTCTGAAATCTGTAACGAAACTCGCTTAATTGACATGGGTGCAATTATATTTTCTGTTCCTTTTTGGCTTATGGTCAGTAAGGGACTTTTGTTAAGTGCTTTGAGTAGATTCATGCCATGTCTTGTTTATCTATATTGTGTTCCTGTAGCTTGTTGTTTGCTTGATCTAAACATGTCATCCTGATGTTAATTTCTGGCATGTCGTTATTTTCACCAAGTCTGTGAACTTGTTATCTTTTGCACTTTTGCCATGCTTGTTTGAACCTGCTATTGTGTGAATTAGCCGTATCTCAGTGTTCATCTTTTGTCAAGCATATTGAGTAGAACTCTGTCATATGCTTTGCTGATACGTTTGGGTGCAGTAGCTTAATTTCTTGTTGCTTGCTAAGCAGCATCATGCTGTTATTGGCAGGATCTTGTCATTCTTGTTTTGTTTGTCATTTGCTAACCGTGCATCCGATTCCGGTGATCTTTATATCGATTTCAACCGAAATCACCTCATCTTTCCAGTGGCATACTTGGTTTGCCATGATTATGCCTGGTTCATCTTTTCCTTCCGAAGCATGCATATGCATTGCATACCACATCTCGCATATCATGCCATGTTTATGTGGTGATTGTTTACTTTGTTGTTTGCTTCTTTCCGGTGTTGCTTCTTCGGGTTAGTTCCGATAACGTTGCGATTGTGAGGATTCGTTCGACTTCATCCATTTGTCTTCTTCATGGATTTGTTCTTCTTCCTTGCGGGATCTCAGGCAAGATGACCATACCCTCGAAATCACTTCTATCTTTGCTTGCTAGTTGCTCGCTCTTTTGCTATGCCTATGCTGCGATACCTACCACTTGCTTATCATGCCTCCCATATTGTCAAACCAAGCCTCTAACCCATCTTGTCCTAGCAAACCGTTGTTTGGCTATGTTACCGCTTTGCTCAGCCCCTCTTATAGCGTTGTTAGTTGCAGGTGAAGATGAAGTTTGTTCCTTGTTGGAACATGGAGATATTGTTCCTTGTTGGAACATGTTTACTTGTTGGGATATCACAATATATCTAATTAATGCATCTATATACTTGGTAAAGGGTGGAAGGCTCGGCCTTATGCCTGGTGTTTTGTTCCACTCTTGCCGCCCTAGTTTCCGTCATATCGGTGTTATGTTCCCGGATTATGCGTCCCTAACGCGGTCGGGTGATTTATGGGACCCCCTTGACAGTTCGCTTTGAATAAGACTTTTCCAGCAAGGCCCAACATTGGTTTTACCATTTGCCTACCACCTATCCTTTTCCCTTGGGTCGGCCAGCCCGAGGGTCATCTTTATTTAGCCCCCCCGGGCCAGTGCTTCTCTAAGTGCTGGTTCGAACCGAGCCGCCTGCGGGGCCACCGCTGGGAAACTTGAGGCCTGGTTTTACTCGTAGCCTGTCTCATCCGGTGTTCCCCTGAGACCGAGATATGTGCAGCTCCTATCAGGATTGTCGGCGCATCCGGCGGTTTTGCTGGACTTGTTTTATTGTTGTCGAAATGTCTTGTAGCCGGGATTCCGAGACTGATCGGGTCTTCCCGGGGAGAAGGAATATCCTTCGTTGATCGCGAGAGCTTATCATGGGCTAAGTTGGGACACCCCTGCAGGGTTTGAACTTTCGAAAGCCGTGCCCACGGTTATGTGGCAGATGGGAATTTGTTAATGTCCGGTTGTAGAAAACCCGAAGTTGATCTTAATTAAAATACACCAACCGCGTGTGTAACCGTGATGGTCTCTTCTCGACGGAGTCCGGGAACTGAACACGGTGTTGGAGTTATGCTTGACGTAAGTAGTTTCAGGATCACTTCTTGATCATAGATGATCGACCATGCTTTTGCCTTCTCTTCTCGCTCTCATTTGCGTATGTTAGCCACCAGATATGCTAGTCGCTTGCTGCAGCTCCACCTCATACCTTTTACCCTACCTATAAGCTTAAATAGTCTTGATATCGCGGGTGTGAGATTGCTGAGTCCCCGTGACTCACATATACTTCCAAAACCAGTTTGCAGGTACCGATGAAACTGTGCGGGTGACGCACCCGAGTTCAAGGAGGAGCTCGATGAAGATCTTGTTCATTGTGTTGTTTCGTTCCAGTTGATCAGTAGTGGAGCCCAGTTGAGACGATCGGGGATCTGTGTTGCATTTGGGGTAGTCTTCTTTTGTTTTGGTTCCGTAGTCGGACCTTGAGTGTAATCTAGATGATGAATGTTTATTTATGTATTGTGTGAAGTGGCGATTGTAAGCCATCTATGTATCTCTTTCCCTTATGTATTACATGGGTTGTGTGAAGATTACCTCACTTGCGACATTGCTTTCAATGCGGTTATGCCTCTAAGTCGTGCTTCGACACGTGGGAGATATAGCCGCATCGAGGGTGTTACATATGGAGACATACCCATAGGATTTTTTATATGCAGTTCTATAGGCCCATAGTGCGTCATCAAGTTTCTTGGACCAATTCTTTCTAGACCTATTGACAGTCTTTTGCAAAATTATTTGAGCTCTCGATTACTCAATTCTACTTGACCACTAGACTGTGGGTGATAAGGAGATACAATTCTATGATTAACGTCATACTTAGCAAGCATTTTACGGAAAGCACCATGAATAAAATGTGAACCATCATCAGTCATTAAATATCTAGGGACTCCAAACCTCGGAAAAAAAACTTCTTTAAGCATTTTAATATAAGTGTTATGATCAACACTACTAGTTGGAATAGCTTCTACCCACTTAGTAACGTAATCAACAACAACTAAAATATGTGTATATCCATTAGAGGCAGGAAAAGGTCCCATATAATCAAAGCCCCAAACATCAAATGGTTCAATAACAAGTGAATAATTCATAGGCATTTCTTGACGTGTACTAATATTACCAATTCTTTGACATTCATCACAAGACAAGACAAACTTACGGGCATCCTTTAAGAGAGTAGGCCAATAAAAATCGGATTGCAATACCTTATGTGCAGTTCTATCTCCAGCTTGGTGTCCTCCATAAGCTTCGGAGTGACACTTGCGTAGGATCTATTCCTGATCATGCTCAGGTACACAACGTGTAATAACACCATCTACTCCTTCTTTATAAAGATGTGGGTCATCCCAAAAGTAATGTCTCAAATCATAGAAGAACTTTTTCTTTTGTTGGTATGTGAAACTAGGTGGTATAAATTTAGCAACAATATAATTAGCATAATCAGCATACCACGGAGTACTACGAGAAGTACTTATAACATTTAATTGTTCATCTGGAAAGCTATCATCGATAGGTAGTGGGTCATCAAGAACATTCTCTAACCTAGACAAGTTGTCTGCAACGGGGTTCTCAGCTCCCTTTCTATCAACAATATGCAAATCAAATTCTTGTAGCAAGAGAACCCATCTAATAAGTCTAGGTTTAGCATCTTTCTTTTACATAAGATATTTAATAGCAGCATGATCTGTGTGAATAGTTACTTTAGAATCAACAATATAAGGTCTGAACTTATCACAAGCAAATACAACCGCTAAGAATTCTTTTTCAGTAGTAGCAGAATTTCTCTAAGCATTGTCTAGAGCTTTACTAGCATATTGAATAACATTTAATTTCTTATCAACTCTTTGCCCTAGAACAGCACCTACAGCATAATCGCTAGCATCACACATAATTTCAAAGGGTAAATTCCAATCAGGTGGCTGAACAATAGGTGCAGAGATCAATGCTTTCTTAAGTATTTCAAATGCTTCTACACAATCATCATAAAAAACAAATGGTATATCTTTTTGTAATAAATTAGTCAGAGGCCGAGAGATTTTTGAGAAGTCCTTAATGAACCTCCTATAAAATCCGGTGTGACCAAGGAAACTTCTTATACCTTTGATATCCTTGGGACATGGCATCTTTTCAATAGCATCAACCTTAGTTTTCTCAACTTCAATACCTCTTTCAGAAACTTTATGCCCCAAGACAATACCTTCATTAACCATAAAGTGGCACTTTTCCCAATTCAAGATAAGATTAGTTTCTTCACATCTCTGCAAATGTAGCGACCCGACCTCATATGGTCAAGTCTCTGTGCTCCGGTGTCATCCCTGGATCAGTAATGCTGACACCACACAGTACTTCGAAGGATTTATAACAGAGTAGCAATCACACACTTATTACATCGGTGTCTTAAAGAGAACTTATTACAATAAAGATGGCTTAAGGCCATCTAATAATGATAACAACGGAAGACTTAGAAGATAAGTGAGTCCATCAACTCCAACGGCATCACTGAGTATAGAACCACGACCTAAAAGCACCTTACTCGTCGTCTGAAAAGTCTGCAACACGAAAGTTGCAGCCCGAAAACGGGTCAACACATGGAATATGCTGGCAATGTAACACATAGAGAATATTGAATGGTAAGCCTATACTACATGCATATATGGCTGGTGGAAAGCTCTATGGTTACAATTTTGCGTAAAGCCAATTTTTCCCTACTGCAAAGGAATAAATTTTATTTAACTATCATGGTGGTTGAAACATCGAGAATGGTTGACAACATTCCGATCCCAATTAAGTGAATAATTAAAACCCAACAATATTAATTAGAAGTAACGTGATGAGATTCACATGATATTCAAGTACTAGATACTCAAGTTGTCCATAACCGGGGACACAGCTAATCATGATTAGTTTGTACACTCTGCAGAGGTTTGCGCACTTTTCCCCACAAGACTCGATCGCCTCCGTTTGGTTTCTCGCACTACATGGTGTTTGAGAAACGGATGACCGAGACATAGTGTTTCAGAAGAGCTAGCACCTTACGTTTGGATAGACCGGTACACCTACTTTCCCCTACATCTGCTAGTCTACCCTGTAAGAGTTCGCACGACTTAATCAACTATGCCAGAGCCCATAATGGCTTGTGGCTGCACACGGAAGTTACTAGCATGAATGATCTTATGATCCCTTTGAGCCTGGGTGGCGGTCCAAAGAAAAACAGGCAAGTCCTGATAGAAACCAGGTGCCTCAATCCACCCAGATGTGTATTTAAGTTGCCACCTTAGATAAAACCATTAATTTAACAATACTCACATCTGTCATGGATATCACTCACCCAATCCACGTCTACTAGCATAGCATGGCATAATAAGCAAACGTAGAAGTAACTCCCAAAGGTTTCATAAGTAAAACAGGTAATAGGTACTACCTCAACTACTTCCCATCCCACAGTTTAATTAGATCCTAATCATGCAATGTGTGAGGATTGGTCTAATCCAATAAAAACTGGGCAATGAGAAGGTATGATCAAAGTGTTACTTGCCTTGCTGATGATCCGCGAAACCTAGAGATTCGAAGTAACAGGCGGCGCACTCTGGGTGATCTAGCGCAGACAAACAACAAGCATACAATAAGTACTCATCTAATGCACAGGTAAAACTCGAACAAAAGATCGAACCAGAAAGTTCAACTTAAGAACTCCGGTTGCAAAGAGAAAACGAGCCGATCAAAGTAACGGAAAAACAAACGGCGGAAGAAAACAAATCGGTTCTAGCAAGTTGAAACTAGGTCAAGTTTTACAGTAGCAAAAACTTGTTTAAGTTGATTAGTCGGAACGGCGATTTCGAAACGAAACTCCAGGCGCTTGAATCACCTGATTCCGATAAACGAGCGAGAAGATAAACTAGAAATAAGATCGGATCTGAAATCGCGATCAGAAAATCACGGAATAAATCCGACGAAAAAGAAAACGACGAATGGTTAAACGTACGGGCGTTCGTTAACCGAGAATAACCGGTGATCGCGTTCGTTAAGACGAACGGTCCAGCGAACGCTCGCTAAACAACTAAACCGAAAGAAAAACGAAAATCGATCTAGGGTTTCGAAAAAAAACCGAAACTTCGAAACGAAAAATAAACTGGAACGGTTTTTTTAAAAAACCGAACCGAGGGGAGGGGGCGGCGTGGCGCGGCGGCTACCTCGTCGGCGAGGGGCTCCGGCGGTGCGGCGAGGTTGCGCAGGGCGAGGCGCGGGGCGGCGGCGGGCGCTGGCGGCGGCGGCGGGGTGCGGCAGCGGTGTGGGGAGGAGAGGGGGGGGGCTTGGGTATTAATAGGAGGGGGAGGGGGTTTGCTTGGGGGAGGGGGCAAGGCAAGGGGAGGCGGCGACGACGCGGAGTCCGAGTAGGACTCGGCGGGCGGCGGCGGCGGCTGCGCGCGGCGCGCGCGCGAGGGGAGGGGCACGGTGCGGGCCGGCTCGGCTGGGCCCTTGGCCCAGTCGGGCGCTGCGCATTTTTTTTATAAATACGCAGGGAGGCCTGCTACGCCAAAAGCGAGAAAAACTCCATCCCTTTCCTTTTGACATCCCCATGATAGATATAGAGGTAGGAATTTGTCGAACGAACCACACTCCTTCGTAGACGTCAGGAGTCCATTGATGAAAAGGGGCTGGGGGTGCCGAATAGACGATTAAGAAGACCTGCAATCCCTCCGAAAAGGAAGAAATTTTAATTTTATTGTTCTCGCCTTTGCCGCAGAAAAACAAATAAAAGAAAATCTAAACGAACTCCAAAAATCCCGAAGTTAATTTTTCCCGACTCCTAAAAATGAGTCGAACAAAATGAACTTTTACTCGGGGCCTAAATGCAATATTTTAAAAACACGCATTTTTTCCTAATCCAAATAACTCCGGAAAAATCCAAAATTTGATTTATTTATTAAATCTTTATTTTTCCTAAATTTGGGAAAGTCATATTATTCCTCTCTCATGTTTGATATTGGAAAAATAATTGAAGATGAAATAAATAAAATCAAATGATACTCTTTTCAAAATTTGAGAAAACTCAAATATGAAAATAACGAAATCTCCAACTCTCTCCGAGGGTCCTTGAGTTGCGTGAAATTTCTCGGATCGACAAAAATGCAAGAAAATATGTTATGCATGATGATCTAATGTATAACATTCCAAATTGAAAATTTGGGATGTTACAAACCTACCCCCCTTAAGATGAATCTCGCCCTCGAGATTCGGGTTGGCTAGAAAATAGGTGAGGGTGGTCCTTGAGCAAATCTTCTTCTCTCTCCCAGGTGGCTTCATCCTCCGAGTGGTGGTTCCACTGAACTTTGCAAAACTTGATAACCTTGCTGCGGGTAACTCTGCTGGCAAAATCGAGGATCTTGACTGGTTTCTCTTCATACGTTAAGTCATCCTTCAACTGAATCGCTTCAAGCGGCACTTTATCTCTTAGCGGTACCTCCGCCATCTCGGCGTGACATTTCTTCAGCTGAGAAACGTGGAATACATCATGAACTCTTGACAGTCCCTCTGGTAATTCCAACTTATAAGCGACTTCTCCCATTCGTTGCAAGATCTTATACGGTCCAACGGAACGCGACGCTAATTTTCCCTTAACTCCGAAGCGCTTAACTCCTCGAAGTGGGGATACTCGAAGATAAACTCTGTCTCCGGTTTCGTAAACTGTCTCCTTGCGTTTGGAATCTGCGTAGCTCTTCTGTCTGGATTGGGCTACCTTGAGCCTATCGTGAATCAACTTAACTTTCCGTTCAGACTCCTTAATCAAATCTGGTACAAAGAACCGACGGTCTCCAACTTCGTCCCATGACAACGGTGTCCTGCACCTCCTTCCGTATAAAGCTTCGAAAGGTGCCATCTTCAGACTGGTTTGGTAACTGTTGTTATAAGAAAACTCCGCATACGGCAAGTTATCGTCCCAACTAGATCCATAGTCTAGTGCACAGGCTCTCAGCATATCTTCCAAAATCTGATTGACTCTCTCAGTCTGTCCATCCGTCTGTGGGTGGAAAGCTGTGCTGAACTCTAGTCTGGTTCCCAAAGTTTCATGCAACTGATTCCGAAACTTTGAGGTAAATTGAGTTCCTCTATCTGATACGATACTCCTCGGAACTCCATGCAAACAAATGATCCTAGTCATTTATATCTTGGCCAACTTAGCACTGGTGTAAGTGGTCTTAACTGGGATGAAATGTGCTACCTTCGTCAAACGATCAACTACTACCCATATCGAGTCATAGCCTGCCTTCGTCCTGGGTAGTCCTGTGATAAAATCCATGCCTATCTTATCCCACTTCCATTCGGGTATCGGCAATGGTTGTAACAATCCGGCTGGCTTCTGATGTTCTGCCTTCACTCTATGACACACATCACAAACTGCTACATATGCTGCAATATCCTTCTTCATTCCGGTCCACCAGAATGTTTCCTTCAAATCCAAATACATCTTGGTATTTCCTGGGTGAATCGAATAGGGTGAATCATGTGCCTCTTGCAGAATCAACTTCCTGATCTCCGAGTCTTTGGGCACATAAACACGGTCCTCAAACCATAGGGTATCGTGCTCATCCTCACGAAATCCCTTTGCTTTTCCTTCGCTCATTTTCTTCTTTATATCTACAATCTCCTTGTCATTTTTCTGAGCTTCTCTGATTTTATCCATCAAGGTTGATTGAATTTCCAATGCTGCTACATAACCTTGCATAACTATTTCCAAACATAGCTCACGAAGATTTTCTGCTAACTCCCTTGGTATTTCTTCCGTCATTAGTGTATTGACATGACTCTTATGGCTCAATGCGTCAGCTACAACATTAGCCTTTCCTGGGTGGTAATGCAATCTCATATCATAATCCTTGATGAGCTCCAAGCATCTCCTTTGTCTGAGGTTCAACTCCTTCTGCGTGAAAATGTACTTCAAGCTCTTGTGATCCGTGTACACCTCACAATGATTTCCAATGAGGAAATGTCTCCACGTCTTCAATGCATGCACTACGGCTGCTAACACCAAATCATGCGTAGCATAATTTAGTTCATGAGGTTTCAGTTGTCGTGAGGCATACGAAACAACTCTTCCTTCCTGCATAAGCACTGCTCCAACTCCTCGACGTGAAGCGTCGCAATACACCTCATAATCCTTGGTCTGATCTGGCAGAATCAACACTGGTGAGGAAACCAATCGTTTCTTCAACTCCTGAAAACTGGCCTCACATTCCTCAGTCCAATTGAACTTGGTATCATTCTTCAACAACTCCGTCATAGGCTTTGCAATCTTTGATAAATTCTCAATGAATCTCCGGTAGTATCCTGCGAGTCCAAGAAAACTCCGGATCTCTCCAACTGTCGTTGGTGCTTCCCATTCGGTTACGGTCTCAACCTTTGTGGGGTCAACTGCTATCCCTTCTCCGGATATAACATGCCCAAGAAATCCAACTTCCTTCAACCAAAACTCACATTTGCTGAATTTGGCATATAACTGATGTTCCCTTAGTTTCTCCAAAACCAAACGCAAATGTTCCTTATGCTCCTCTTCATTCTTTGAGAAAATCAGAATGTCATCGATGAACACTACGACGAACTTATCCAAAAACTCCATAAATACTTTGTTCATCAGGTTCATAAAATAGGCAGGTGCGTTAGTCAGTCCAAATGACATAACGGTATACTCATACAATCCGTATCTCGTGGTAAAAGATGTCTTGGGTATGTCCTGCTCTCGAATCTTCAACTGATGGTACCCTGATCGCAAATCGATCTTGGAAAACACTTTAGCTCCTTGCATACGATCAAACAGATCATTAATCATTGGCAGTGGGTACTTGTTCTTGATGGTTACTTCGTTCAATCCTTGATAATCAACAACCATTCTTAATGATCCATCCTTCTTCTCCACAAGAAGTATGGGTGATCCCCAAGGCGAAGAACTTGGGCGAATGTAACCTTTATCCTGTAACTCCTTAATCTGCTTCTTAATTTCCACCAAATCCTGTGCGGGCATCCTGTACGGTCTCTTCGATATTGGCCCAGTGCCTGGCAAAAGCTCAATCAAAAACTCAATGTCTCTATCCGGTGGCATGCCTGGCAATTCCTCAGGAAATACATCAGGGAAATCCTTTACTACCGGTACTTCCTCTTGTACAACTCCTGATAAAGAATTTACTTGTGTCCTGTTTGGCGCATGTCGAGATACATACTTGATCCTCCTTCCTTTGGGCGTTGTAAGCAAAATTGTCTTACTGGCGCAATCGATGTTTCCTTCATACATCAACAACCAATCCATATCGAGAATTACATCCAAACCTTGAGATTCCAGAATGATTAAATCCGTTGGAAAAATATGCCTTCCTATACTTAATGGCACTTGAAAACATCCTTGTCTGGCCATGTACTCTGCTCCTGGCGAGCTTACTAGCATAGGTGTTTTAAGAATCTTAGTGGGCAGGTTATACTTTTCCACAAATCCCCTTGATATGTATGAATGTGATGCACCAGTATCAAAAAGAACGAGTGCAGTAAATGACTTAACCAAAAACTTACCGATTACTGCATCAGGCTGAGCTTCAACCTCCTCCACGCTAACGTGGTTCACCTGTCCCCTGTTGAAAGGGTTTGGCTTCTTTCCAGAGCTTCCATTTCCATTTTGGCCTTCGGGACATTCATTGGCATAATGTCCGGTCTTGGAACACTTGAAACAGGTGACTTGACTCAGATCTCTCTTGGCTGGGGTTGATGGGGTGGTACGGTTCTGGCCGTTGCTTCCTCCATTCCCATTACCATTCTTGTGGCCATTATGGTTGTGCGAACTACCTCCTCCATGGGTATGCTAAAACTGAACTCCCGGTTTAGGGGTAAAACGGGGCTTCTGCTGGGCTCTAGAGTTATACTTCCCCTATCCATACTTCCTCTTGCGGTTCTCAATCTGCTGTTGCTTCCCTTCAATCATGATGGCACGATCTACCAACTCTTGGTAGTTGTTGAAACTTGCTACCATCAACTGCATGCTTAGCTCATCATTCAGTCCTTCCAGAAACTTCTCCTGCTTAGCTGCATCCGTAGCAACGTCATCTGAGGCATAACGTGCTAACTTGCTGAAGTCGTCAACGTACTGGCCAACTGTCCTTCCTCCTTGGCGTAAGTTGCGAAACTCACGCTTCTTCATGGCCATAGCTCCTGCTGAAACATGGGCAGTGCGGAAAGCTTGCTGAAACTGATCCCATGTGACAGTGTCAACTGGGTAAGTGGCTGTGAAATTCTCCCACCATGCTGCCGCGGGTCCGTCAAGCTGATGTGCGGCAAACTTCACTTTCTCAACATATGTGCATCCTGCAGTGGTCAACTCCCTTCCTGTCTTGCGGAGCCAATCGTCTGCTACTATTGGCTCGGTGCTGCTGGAAAACACCAGCGGATTCAGCCTAAGGAAACGGGTTAGGTGATCAACAGGTGGCGGCGGCGGAGGGTTGTTGGTGGGAATCCATTGTCATGTCTCGGAGGCATCTGAGGGTTTTAGAAAAGATGAGAATTAAGAATAGGGTGAGGTCTAAGGAGAAAACACTACCCAAATGCACATGAGACAAATGCACACAAATTCACTTCATTCAATTCAAACAAGGGCTTACAAACGGTCTAGAACTATCGCAAAAGTGCTCGAACTAAATGTATACATGGGGGAAATACTACTAATGTTTGGTGGTCATCTAGAAATTTGAATCGGTGGAAGACTCCATGATGTCTGCTCCAGCTTCGTCTTCAAAGTCGGGTTCACTTGGATCCGAATCGGTGTCGTCGATGATGATGTAGTTGTCCGGACATGCGACGTACTTGTCTTCCTTCTTGGATGCTAATCTCTCCTTGAGTTCTTCAATCTCCTGCTTAAGATCGACATTGTGCCTTGCTAGCGCTACGATCTCGTCCATGTAGTCCTTGCGTGTACCCTTCAGTTCTCCTTCTAGCTCGATGATCCTTGCCTTCGCATTCTTCAACTCTATCATATCATTGCACATCTGGTTCTCTTGGCGTCGAATGTGCTGGTTTAACTCCTGGATGAAAGCTGCAATGGATCTATCCTTCTTGGTACTGACTATCTCCCATTGTTCATCTCGGCGTCCGCAAATCTGGTAGATAGTGTCCTTGAGGTCTTCTTGATAAACTTCTCCAATGCGTCCCATGGTGATATGAGCTGCCATGCTCTTTCCCAGACTCCAGGTTGGTGCACTGAAAACACTATCTATGGGCTTCGTGATTGGCGCGAATGTCCTTCCCGGAACGTGAGCTTGAATCTTCCAGCGCTCCTCTTCAGGCAGAGTGGCGTTGAAGGTCCCGGTGAAGCTTGGTAGTCCAATGTTCGGGTACTTGGTGACTTCCTTCAAGTGAAATCCAAAAGGTGTGCCTTCCTCCGGTTGGGCGTACTTGATCTTCGAGTCTGTCATCCTAAAAGAGTAGAAAAGATGAGGAGTTAGAAAATGAGAGCAGAATAGTGATCTATGGCTTTAACTTAGTGGTCGTGTCCTACAGTCAGCTTGTGCTCTGATACCATCTCTGTAGCGAACCGACCTCAGATGGTCAAGTCTCTGTGCTCCAGTGTCATCTCTGGATCAGTAATGCTGACACCACACAGTACTTCGAAGGATTTATAACAGAGTAGCAATCACACACTTATTACATCGGTGTCTCAAAGAGAACTTATTACAATAAAAATGGCTTAAGGCCATCTAATAATGATAACAGCGGAAGACTTGGAAGATAAGTGAGTCCATCAACTCCAACGGCATCACTGAGTATAGAACCACGACCTAAAAGCACCTTACTCGTCGTCTGAAAAGTCTGCAACACGAAAGTTGCAACCCAAAAACGGGCCAGCACATGGAATATGCTAGCAATGTAACACATAGAGAATATTGAATGGTAAGCCTATACTACATGCATATATGGCTGGTGGAAAGCTCTATGGTTACAATTTTGCGTAAAGCCAATTTTTCCCTACTGCAAAGGAATAAATTTTATTTAACTATCATGGTGGTTGAAACATCGAGAATGGTTGACAGCATTCCGATCCCAATTAAGTGAATAATTAAAACCCAACAATATTAATTAGAAGTAACATGATGAGATTCACATGATATTCAAGTACTAGATACTCAAGTTGTCCATAACCGGGGACACGGCTAATCATGATTAGTTTGTACACTCTGCAGAGGTTTGCGCACTTTTCCCCACAAGACTCGATCGCCTCCGTTTGGTTTCTCGCACCACATGGTGTTTGAGAAACGGATGACCGAGACATAGTCTTTCAGAAGCGCTAGCACCTTACGTTTGGATAGACCGGTACACCTACTTTCCCCTACATCTGCTAGTCTACCCTGTAAGAGTTTGCACGACTTAATCAACTATGCCAGAGCCCATAATGGCTTGTGGCTGCACACAGAAGTTACTAGCATGAATGATCTTATGATCCCTTTGAGCCTGGGTGGCGGTCCAAAGAAAAACAGGCAAGTCCTGATAGAAACCAGGTGCCTCAATCCACCCAGATGTGTATTTAAGTTGCCACATTAGATAAAACCATTAATTTAACAATACTCACATCTGTCATGGATATCACTCACCCAACCCATGTCTACTAGCATAGCATGGCATAATAAGCAAACATAGAAGTAACTCCCAAAGGTTTCATAAGTAAAACATGTAATAGGTACTACCTCAACTACTTCCCATCCCACAGTTTAATTAGATCCTAATCATGCAATGTGTGAGGATTGGTCTAATACAATAAAAACTGGGCAATGAGAAGGTATGATCAAAGTGTTACTTGCCTTGCTGATGATCCGCGAAACCTAGAGATTCGAAGTAACATGCGGCGCACTCCGGGTGATCTAGCGCAGACAAACAACAAGCATACAATAAGTACTCATCTAATGCATAGGTAAAACTCGAAAAAAAGATCGAACCAGAAAGTTCAACTTAAGAACTCCGGTTGCAAAGAGAAAACGAGCCGATCAAAGTAATGGAAAAACAAACGGCGGAAGAAAACAAATCGGTTCTAGCAAGTTGAAACTAGGTCAAGTTTTACAGTAGCAAAAACTTGTTTAAGTTGATTAGTCGGAACGGCGGTTTCGAAACGAAACTCCAGGTGCTTGAATCACTTGATTCCGATAAACGAGCGAGAAGATAAACTAGAAAGAAGATCGGATCTGAAATCGCGATCAGAAAATCGCGGAATAAATCCGACGAAAAAGAAAACGACGAACGGTTAAACGTACGGGCGTTCGTTAACCGAGAATAACCGGTGATCGCGTTCGTTAAGACGAACGGTCCGGCGAACACTCGCTAAACAACTAAACCGAAAGAAAAACGAAAACCGATCTAGGGTTTCGAAAAAAAACCGAAACTTCGAAACGAAAAATAAACTGGAACTTTAAAAAAAAAACAAACTGAGGGGAGGGGGATGCGCGGCACGGCGGCTACCTCGTCGGCGAGGGGCTCCGGCGGGGCGGCGGGGTTGCACGGGGCGAGGCGCGGGGCGGCGGCGAGCGGCGGCGGCGGGCGCTGCGCTGCTGCGGGGCGGGGTGCGGCGGTGGTGTGGGGAGGAGAGGGGGGGGGCTTGGGTATAAATAGGAGGGGGAGGGGGGTTGCTTGGGGGAGGGGGCAAGGCAAGGGGAGGCGGCGGCGGCGGCTGCGCGGCGCGCGCGAGAGGGTAGGTGCGCGGTGCGGGCCGGCTCGGCTGGGCCCTTGGCCCAGTCGGGCGCTGCGCATTTTTTTAATATAAATACGCGCGCAGAAAAACAAATAAAAGAAAATCTAAACAAACTCCAAAAATCCCGAAGTTAATTTTTCCCGACTCCTAAAAATGAGTCGAACAAAATGAACTTTTACTCGGGGCCTAAATGCAATATTTTAAAAACACGCATTTTTCCCTAATCCAAATAAAATGCAAATAACTCCGGAAAAATCCAAAATTTGATTTATTTATTAAATCTTTATTTTCCCTAAATTTGTGAAAGTCATATTATTCCTCTCTCATGTTTGATATTGGAAAAATAATTGAAGATGAAATAAATAAAATCAAATGATCCTCTTTTCAAAATTTGAGAAAACTCAAATATGAAAATAACGAAATCTCCAACTCTCTCCGAGGGTCCTTGAGTTGCGTGAAATTATTTCAGATCGACAAAAATGCAAGAAAATATGTTATGCATGATGATCTAATGTATAACATTCCAAATTGAAAATTTGGGATGTTACAGCAAAACTCGATCAAGGTTGCTCAAGCAATCATCAAAAGAGGATCCATAGACAGAAAAATCATCCATGAAGACCTCACAGATTTTTTCACAAAAATCAGAGAATATAGCCATCATGCATCTTTGAAAGGTAGCAGGTGCATTACATAAACCGAAAGGCATATGTCTATAAGCAAAGGTACCAAAAGGGCATGTAAAAGTAGTCTTTGATTGATCATTGGCTAACATAGGTATTTGAGAGAAACTAGAATAACCATCTAGAAAGCAAAAATGTGTATTTTTGGATAATCTTTCTAGCATTTGATCGATAAAAGGTAAGGGGTAATGATCTTTCTTAGTAGCCTTATTTAATTTGCGGAAATCAATTACCATCCTATAACCTGTGATAATTCTTTGCGGAATCAATTCATCTTTATCATTAGGAACGACAGTAATACCTCCCTTCTTAGGGACACAATGGACAGGACTTACCCACTGACTATCAGCAACGGGATAAATTATACCTGCCTCAAGGAGCTTTAGTGTTTCCTTTCTTACCACTTCTTTCATTTTAGGATTCAGCCGTCGTTGATGATCAATAACTGGTTTGGCATATTTCTCCAAATTTATTTTATGTTGACATAGAGTGGGACTAATGCCCTTAAGATCATCAAGAGTATATCCAATAGCAGCACGGTGCTTCTTCAGAGTTTTCAATAATCTCTCTTCTTCATGCTCTGAAAGGTTAGCACTAATAATAACAGGATATATCTTCTTTTCATCGAGATAAGCATATTTAAGAGTATCAAGCAACGGTTTAAGCTCAAACACGGGATAACCTTGGGTGGAGGAGGATCCCCTAGGATTTCAACAGGAAAATTGTGTTTCAGAATAGGTTCCTGTTTAAAGAATACTTCATCTATTTCCCTTCTATCGTTCATAAACATATCATTTTCATGGTCTAGCAAATATTGTTCTAAAGGATCACTAGGAGGTACGACAATAGAAGCAAGACCAATAATTTCATCCTTACTAGGTAGTTCTTCTTCATGGTGTTGTCTACTAAATTTAGAGAAATTAAACTCATGAGACATATCACCCAAGCCAATATTAACAACATTCTTTTCTCAGTCTATCCTAGCATTAACGGTGTTCAAGAAGGGTCTACCAAATATAATGGGACAAAAGCTATCTTGTGGGGAACCAAGAACAAGAAAATCGGCAGGATATTTAGTTTTCCCACACAAGACTTCAACATCTCTAACAATTCCCATTGGTGAAATAGTATCTCTATTGGCAAGTTTAATTGTAACATCAATATTTTCTAACTCAGCAGGTGCAATTTCATGCATAAATTCTTTGTATAAGTCATAAGGTATCGCACTAACACTAGCACCCATATCACACAAGCCATGATAACAATGATCTCCTATTTTAACAGAAATAACAGGCACGCCTACCATAGGTCTATGTTTATCTTTAGCACATGGTTTGGCAATTCTAGCAGTTTCACCGCAGAAATAAATAACATGCCCATCAATATTATCAGCCAAGAGATCTTTAACAATAGCAATACTAGGTTCTACTTTAACTTGCTCAGGAGGTGTATAAGTTCTAATATTGCTTTTACGAACCATAGTTGAAGCTTTATCATGATCCTTTATTCTGACAGGGAAAGGTGGTTTCTCAACGTAAGAAGTAGGAACAATAGGATCATTATAAGTGACAGTCTTTTCTTCAACTTTAATAGGTGCAGCTACTTTTACTTCTATGGGAGGATGATATTTAAACCACTTCTCCTTGGGGAGATCAACATAAGTACAAAAGATTCACAGAAAGAAGCTACTATCTCAGAGTCAAGTCCATATTTAGTGCTAAATTTACGGAAAACATCGGTATCCATAAAAGATTTAACACAATCAAACTTAGGTGTCATACCTGACTCCTTACCTTCGTCGAGATCCCAATCTTTAGAGTTGCGTTTGATTCTATCCAATAAATTCCATTTTAATTCAATAGTCTTCATCATAAAAGAGCCAGCACAAGAAGTATCGAGCATGGTTTGATTATTATGAGAAAGCCGAGCATAAAAACTTTGAAGAATTATTTCTCTTGAGAGCTCATGATTGGGGCATGAATATAACATTGATTCAATCCTCCCCCAAGCTTGAGCGATGCTTTCTCCTTCACGAGGCCAAAAATTATATATATAATTGCGATCACGATGAACAAGATGCATAGGATAATACTTCTGATGAAATTCCAATTTCATTCGTTTATAGTTCCATTATCCCGTGTCATCACATAGCCTATACCATGTCGATGCATCTCCCTTCAAAGATAAAGGGAAGAACTTCTTCGTAACAACATCATCGGTTATACCTGCAAGCTTAAATAATCCACAAACTTCATCCACATAGAGTAGATGCTCATCAGGATGCTTTGTTCCATCTCCTGCAAAAGGACTATCTAGCCGTTTTTCTAACATACCCGAAGGAACTTCAAAGGGAACATTTTCATTCTCAGTAGTTTCAGTAGGTTGAGTAGCAACTCTTTGCTCTACTGGTCGCGGTGAAGATACCCCGAACAAGCCCCTCAGAGGGTTACTTTCCATAGTAACAAGTGGCAAAAAATTTCAGCACACTATATAAATTTTTCCTTACCAAATTCCACCTACCAAAGGCGCTTCGCTCCCCGGCAACGGCACCAGAAAAGAGTCTTGATGACCCACAAGTATAGGGGATCTATCGTAGTCCTTTCAATAAGTAAGAGTGTCGAACCCAACGAGGAGCAGAAGGAAATGATAAGCGGTTTTCAGCAAGGTATTCTCTGCAAGTACTGAAATAAGTGGTAACAGATAGTTTTGTGATAAGATAATTTGTAACGAGCAACAAGTAAATAAAGTAAATAAAGTGCAGCAAGGTGGCCCAATCCTTTTTGTAGCAAAGGATAAGCCTGGACAAACTTTTATATAGAGAAAAGCGCCCCCGATGACACATGGGAATATCGTCAAGCTAGTTTTCATCATGTTCATATGATTTGCGTTCGGTACTTTGATAATTTGATATGTGGGTGGACTGGTGCTTGGGTGCTGTTCTTACTTGAACAAGCATCCCACTTATGATTATCCTCTATTGCAAGCATCTGCAACTACAACAGAAGTATTAAGGTAAACCTAACCATAGCATGAAACATATGGATCCAAATCAGCCCCTTACAAAGCAACGCAAAAACTAGGGTTTAAGCTTCTATCACTCTAGCAACCCATCATCTACCTATTACTTTCCAATGCCTTCCTCTAGGCCCAAATAATGGTGAAGTGTTATGTAGTCGATGTTCACATAACACCACTAGAGGCTAGACAACATACATCTCATCAAAATATCGAACGAATACGAAATTCACATGACTACTAATAGCAAGACTTCTCCCATGTCCCCAGGAACAAACGCAACTACTCACAAAGCATATTCATGTTCATAATCAGAGGATTAATATGCATAAAGGATCTGAACATATGATCTTCCACCAAATAAACCAACTAGCATCAACTACAAGGAGTAATCAACACTACTAGCAACCTACTAGTACCAATCCCGGACTTGGAGACAAGAATTGGATACAAGAGATGAACTAGGGTTTTGAGAGGAGATGATGCTGGTGAAGATGTTGATGAAGATTGCCCTGTCCCGATGAGAGGAGCGTTGGTGATGACGATGGCGATGATTTCCCCCTCCCGGAGGGAAGTGTCCCAAGCAGAACAGCTCTGCCGGAGCCCTAGTTAGTTTCGTCAAGGTTCCGCCTTGTGGTGGCGGAGTCTCGTCCCGAAAGGTTGCTTATGGCTTTTTCCTTGACGAAAGACCTCATATAGCAGAAGATGGCCATTGGAGAGCCAAAAGCGGGCCCACGAGGTAGGGGGCGCGCCCTGGGGGTAGAGCGCGCCCCCACCCTCGTGGCCAGGTGGGTCCCCCTCTGGCATACTTCTTCCGCTCAATATTTTTTATTATTTCCAAAAATAACTTTCGTTGAGTTTCAGGACTTTTGGAGTTGTGCAGAATAGGTCTGATACATCTCCAACGTATCTATAATTTTTGATTGCTCCATGCTATATTATCTACTATTTTAGACGATATTGGGCTTTATGATCCACTTTTATATTATTTTTGGGACTAACCTATTAACCGGAGGCCCAGCCCAGGATTGTTGTTCTTTGCCTATTTCCGTATTTTGAAGAAAAGAAATATCAGACGGAGTCGAAGCGGAATGAAATCAACTAGAGAAGTTAGTTTTGGAAGGATAGCTACCCGAAAAGCTTGGAGTGCACGTCAGGAAAGGAACGAGGGAGCCACGAGGATGGGGGGCGCGCCCCCTGCCTCGTGGGCCCCTCGTGGCTCCCCTGATATACTTCTTCCTCCTATATAACTCCATATACCCTAAAACTTCGAGAGACGAGAATAGATCGGGAGTTCCGCCGCCGCAATCCTCTGTAGCCACCAAAAGTCAATCGGGACCCTGTTCCGGCACCCTGTTCCGGCACCCTGCCGGAGGGGGGGAACCCTCACGGGTGGCCATCTTCATCATCCTGGCGCTCTCCATGACGAGGAGGGAGTAGTTCACCCTCGGGGCTGAGCGTATGTACCAGTAGCTATGTGTTTGATCTCTCTCTCTCTCTCGTGTTCTTGATTTGGCACGATCTTGATGTATCACGAGCTTTGCTATTATAGTTGGATCTTATGTTTCTTCTCCCCCTCTACTCTCTTGTAATGTATTGAGTTTTCCTTTAAAGTAATTTTATCGGATTGAGTCTTTAATGACTTGAGAACACTTGATGCATGTCTTGCCGTGCATATCTGTGGTGACAATGGGATATCACGTGATTCACTTGATGTATGTCTTGGTGATCAACTTGCGGGTTCTACCCATGAACCTATGCATAGGGGTTGGCACACTTTTTCGTCTTGATTCTCCGGTAGAAACTTTGGGGCACTCTCTGAAGTACTTTCTTTTGGTTTGAATACATGAATCTGAGATTGTGTGATGCATATCGTATAATCATACCCACGGATACTTGAGGTGACATTGGAGTATCTAGGTGACATTAGGGTTTTGGTTGATTTGTGTCTTAAGGTGTTATTCTAGTACGAACTCTAGGGCTGTTTGTGACACTTA
Organism: Aegilops umbellulata; assembly: GCA_032464435.1. NCBI lineage: Eukaryota > Viridiplantae > Streptophyta > Magnoliopsida > Poales > Poaceae > Aegilops > Aegilops umbellulata. Next base: position 243,216,412 of record CP136057.1, read on the forward strand.
TAGGAATAGCCCAATGGATTGATTGGAAAGAATAACTTTGAGGTGGTTTCGTACCCTACCATAATCTCTACGTTGTTCTCCGCTATTAGTGACTTTGGAGTGACTCTTTGTTGCATGTTGAGGGATAGTTATATGATCCAACTATGTTATTATTGTTGAGAGAACTTGCACTAGTGAAAGTAAGAACCCTAGGCCTTGTTTCCTATCATTGCAATACCGTTTATGCTCACTTTTATCATTAGTTACCTTGCTGTTTTTATATTTTCAGATTACAAAAACCTATATCTACCATCCATATTGCGCTTGTATCACCATCTCTTCGCCGAACTAGTGCACCTATAAAATTTACCATTGTATTGGGTGTGTTGGGGACACAAGAGACTCTTTGTTATTTGGTTGCAGGGTTGTTTGAGAGAGACCATCTTCATCCTACGCCTCCCACGGATTGATAAACCTTAGGTCATCCACTTGAGGGAAATTTGCTACTGTCCTACAAACATCTGCACTTGGAGCCCCAACAACGTCTAAAAGGAGAAGGTTGCGTAGTAGACATCAAGGTCTCTAATATTTGCTCCTTTTCCAGCCCAGAATTCCAGCTGCTGGCATTCTCCCTCCTTATGTAAACCTTGTAAAATAAGAGAGAATAGGCATAAGTATTGTGACATAGCGTGTAATAACAACCCATAATGCAATAAATATTGATATAAAAGCATGATGCAAAATGGACGTATCAAGGCACAAGACCAAGTCCTCACAAGAAGCAGGTTGCCTTCCATGTGCCGTCTAGTGAAGAAGAAGCTGATGATGAGGAACTAGCTGAAATCATCAGAGATAGACAGCAACGGGCCACTAGAGCCAAAGGCACCAATGTGCCTCTTCTGCTAGATCCCAAGTTGATCCTAGACTTCATTGATCTCTGGCACAAGGACCCCAACACTCCTATGCCTAATTTCAATCTCACACCTGGCCAAAGTCACATGTTGATAGCCTTCATAGGCGAGGAAAAATGAAAGTTTGAAAAGGCTAGGCAACTAAAGAAAGCTCGGTACAAGTAGGAGCGATTTCTGAAGAAGAACGTTGTCAAAATGACAACTGATGAAATTGTGGCCATGCAAACTGAGATCAAAACACTCAGTGATGAATGTGACACATACCGTGCAGATTGGCTGGGAGCCAAGGTCACATTCGTCACAATGGCGGAGGGATTCGTCTCAAATATTGTGGCCTCAATGCGACATGAAATTCCTCAGGCTGAAGCATCTGCACAGCCAACTGAAGAACATGCAAGCACAGCTGATGATAATCAGGTTGTTGATGATTCTGAAAGCACCAGGGCTGATGAAGATATTCCATCCGCTGAAGAAACTGCCAGGGCAACCTCTAGTGTTGTGCCTAAAGAACAAGCCAGGCTAGTTGAAGCATCTACTGCTGCGCCTGAAGAACCTGAACAAGCCAGGGCAACTGCATCAGTTGTGCCTGTAGAAACGGCACCTATTTCCTCTAATCCTCCTGCACAGACGATGAGTCCTATCCTTCCTTCTCCATCAAAAGCGAAGAAAATCAATGCTGCAGAGCGAGCAGCTGTGAAGAAAAGGAAAGCATCTGCGTCCTCAGAGTCTTCAACTCCAAAGCAAGTGAAGACTTTGACAAGCTCCTATGAAAATCCCATAGATGTTGTTCCTGTATCGAGCATGCCATCAAAGGAGAATATTCCCTTTGGCGAGGAATATGTGATTCCAAGTGAATCTGATGAAGAAGATCCTTCTGCTGCTATGTTAGAGCAGACTGATGAAGAAATTGAAGTGGACAACATCACTTCAATTCCAATGGTATCCTCGCCTATGCCTTTGTTCACTGCTGAAGATGCCGGCGTTGAAGAAATAGATGAGGAAGATGAAGATGTGGACATTGGCTGTACAACGCCAATCTGAATGATAATTTTTGGGAAAGTCATCACCCCAATTCACCACTTACACCCCTCTGCAATAGATTCCTCAGTCCCCGGTTCAGACTGAAGAAATTCACATGGGCACTGAAGAACGTCAAGCTTCTCTTCTCACCATTCCTGAAGAAGTTCCAGCCACTAGTGCTGATGTAAATGTTGCTGAAGAAATGGAGACCCAGGCTGCTACTGATGACATTGCTCCTAAAATTCCTCATCCTGTGGCTCCAATGGCTATACCTCAAGAGGATGTGAAGACATCAACTGCAAATCTTCAGCCCAAGCCACAGAACTCTCTCTCCAAGAAGCAGAAGTTCAAGGCTGAAGAGTTCTTCAATGAGCACATTTTCTTCATTGACTACAATCCTTATGACTCTGCTCGTCTTCGACGCAAGCGTTTTTGGACCGCTGGCTAGATGAACTTCTATTCTTCGCTGCTATTCATTAAGGATGAGATCTTTGACCATGAGCAAATTCCTCATGTGGATATGGAGTTGCTGCCCTGCTTCACCCCAGTCCTTAGTGTTCTTCATGACACTGGGCTGCTCAACTTATACACCGACATCTGTGACTGGAATGAACAACTCATTCTTCAGTTCACTACTAGGGAAAACCCTAGCAGTAGCGCTGGTTTTGTGCTCACTAGTAGCGCGGGTAGGCGCGCTACTAATAAGGTGCTACAACTATTGCTTAGCAGTAACGCGTGCCCGCACGCGCTACTGCTAGGACAAATAGCTGCACCGTTTGTTCACTCCCACGCTACTGCTAATGTAACTACTGGCAGCGCGTTTTCTGTCCATCGCTACTAGTATTCTTTTTTATTTTTTTATTTTTAGTGTATTTATGCGCCATCGTACAAATATTGGTACAATACCAGTTATGAGGTTTACATCATTATGTCCATAACAGTGTGTCAAATGAAGGTGGATTAGGTTCAAGTGGAGGCAATATGTGGTGCATGTCAAAAGTATACTACTAATCCAAACTTGATCTAGTTTGGACTAGTAGTACTTTTGATGTGCACAACATGTTGCTTCCACTTGAATCTAATCTGCCAACACAAGCTATTTAATCATCATCATAGTCATTACCACCAACATTAGCTATTTAATCATCATAGTCATAGTGTAGCACACATCATCATCTTCAAACTCATTCTAGCTAGCTAATCACCACCAACACTAGCTAATAATAATCATCATAGTCATTACCACCAACACTAGCTATTTTATCATCATAGTAATAGTGTAGCACATCATCATCCTCAGACTCATTTCTAGCTAGCTAATCACTCCTGCTGCTCTCTCTTAGGTAAAATAACATAAAACATGTGTAGCTCTCCTCCTTGATCAAGTTGGAACATGCAGATGAACCTGTCTCCTAATTGTGGGTAGCGCATCTGTTTGCTGCCCCCTAGTACTTCTCTGCGCTCCCCCATCACATATTTGGTCCAGTCTTGCACTATTAAGCATCCATCGCTGATCTTGAATGCACTAAAGTAACATGTAGGATATCTTGGCTGTAAGCTAATAATACTCATGGTACCTTTAGTCTCGATCCCATAAGGCACAACATTCATCGGGAGTCCCTATTGAAGAACATCGTACGGTAACATACTTAGCAATGAAGTTTAGCTTCACAAATAATGTATGGAAAAGATGCACTGAGGACAAATAGTAAAAATCTTACCATCCTTCCTAAATAGATGTGACCGTAGTTCATTACGAACACTATTGGTCGCACGTTTTCAGTACTAACATTTCTAAGTGCAGGAAGAAAATTTGTCTTGACAGTATCAAGATCCTCAAGCCATGAAACATAATGACTTAGCTCCTCGCAATTTAGTTCAGCCCCGGGACAGTAGTAGGTCCTGTCTACCAAGCGCTGGACATGTTTGCTTGCACCGAAATAAGCTGACAATACAAATTAGTTGTCAACTATTTTTGAATAAACAATATCAAAGACATAAATATGGTTGAGAAACTTACATAATGGTGTAACTGGAGGTGTCTGCACATCGACCCAGATGTCGGTATTACCTTCAATATCATCTTGCGGACGAATATCAAAGGTGATAACCATATCAGGCTCAAATGCATAAGTCTTGCATAGTGCTCGCCATGTTTTGCATCCAAAATAGGTGTAATCGTCTGAATTGTATAATTTTGCGTGGAAAATATAACCATGCTCAGTCTTCAAGTAAACTTTCTTTACCTCCATAGTATGACTGAAACCTATCTTATCCAATACAAAAACTCTTGCATGGCAGGGGATATGCTAGTAGAATAGTAAAAAAATATAAGTTGAAGCAAATGAAGCAGATGTCATGCTTAATTACGAAAAAAGACTTGTCGTTGTGACTTACTATATCCACTTCGAAGTTCTCGTCCAGCTTGATGCTGAAGCACCTATCATCATCTAGGAAGATTCCGTCGCACAGGCCGCGCTCGTCTTCGCAGTATTTGCAAATACCGAAATCCTTTTCGTCGTCAGACATTTCCTATGTTCATAGTTAAAACATTAATTGAAAATCGATCGAAGACAACTACCAGGATACTCAACACACAAATCCGGGGCACTCGATATTTCCTACATATTCTGGCACAAGTCATGCCAAAATTCACGGAAAAATCCGGCATGACCTTTGCTAAAATAGGACATATCGAGCGCCTGAAATTTGCCGGAATGGAAACGAATCAACACTCCGGCAAAACATAGGCCACTCGGAGGTGTAACCTGCAAACATGACTGGCCACTTGGATATTGAGCAACACAAGATATACATTTCAAAATATCTTATAGGACTCAAATTAGCATGCATTCAATAAGCAAAAGTAAATCATCTCATGCGTCCGTACATCGTCGAGTATTATCACTAATACACCCCGAATAGTGTCATACATATAACATCACTAATACAACTAAAACCCTAGCACACGACGGGTATCGGCGCGGGCGGTGGACACCCACAGAGAAGGAACCATCACGGGATCATAGCTCCAGTGAGATCCCCGGAGAACCTGCCAGGTATTGGAGAACCTGTGCTCCAACGCAAACAAGTAGCGACGGACGTGCGCGTCCTCCTCACTGACACGGTGACGCACCACCTCCGTGGAGTCCTCGAGCCTCTGGACCGTCACTGGCCCACGCGACCGCCACCAAAGAAGGTTCGGGTCAACTACATGCTGGCTCCTCACCAACCTGCACCCCCCGGTAGGTAGCGCCTCCTAGTACCACCCCGGCGGAGCCCAGTCCCGGACATGGACCATCTGGTCAAGCAGGTGTCGTCCTCCGCCGACTCGACGACAAGGATGCGGGATAGGCATCGTCCACGTTGATGCGAGAAAATTGCTTTAACTAAAAAATAGCAACTAGTTCTTACTAAAAATAAACTTACTATAAATAAAAATATTCTAGTACCTAATTAGTACCTAGTTCTTACTAACTAATTAGTACCTAGGAACTACTGCCCTAATTATCATCTAATTTGATGGACCTATAGGGGTGGAAAGTGGTAGCGGATATTCCAATTATCCAACTATAAAGTGAAATAAGTGGTCAAATTTTACTCGTTTTATGATTCATCTTAGAAAATTTATTCGTTTCGACCCTTACATGAACCCTAACTCATTTGAGGCCGCATCCGCATCCGATTCGTTTCCACCCTTACATGAGCCCTAACTAATTTGATGCAACTAAAATATAAAGAAACCCTAGGCAGAGGTAGGGGGAGGGAGGAGTACGCGTGCTCACCTCGGGTGCTTGCGACGAGGGAGGGGCAGGCGGCGTCGAGGTCGGGGTCGGGGCTCGGGCGCGCGGCGGATGGCGGCGTCGAGGTCGGGGTCGAGGGCAGCGTCCGGTGCAGCGTTGAGGTCAGGGGCGGGGGCGGCATTGAATCTAGGGTCAGGGGCGGCGTAGAGGGTGTGCGGAGAGCGCGCGGCAGCCGACGGGTGACGGCGGCGGCGAGAGTGGAGAGTTGGATTTGGGGGAAGTGGCTGTGGGGAAGGACGGACCCCGTGGTTAAGTCAGAAGTAGCAGTAGCGCGTTCCAGAAAGGGCGCTACTCCTACGTTAGCTACAGCGCGTTCAGGGATACACGCTACTGCTACTCCTTTCTCTTTTTTCCTCTTTTTCGTTTAGTTTTCTTCACGTTTTATTTTTTTCCTTTCACCTTATTCTATTTCTTTCATTTTCAATTACCTTTCTATTTGCTTTCCATTTAATTTTGTATCCTTTAGCAGTAGCGAGTTTAGACTAAAACGCGCTGCTACAAAGAAAATAGCGGTAGCGCGGTTCGCTATTGGTCGCTACTACTATGTGTAGCCTTTCGGCTAAACCGTGGGAATTTTAGTAGTAACGTGGTTAGAGCAAGATGCGCTATGGCTAGAACTTTATCTGCAGCGCGGTTTGCGCATGCGCGCTACTGCTACTTAGCACCAGCGTGATTTTTTGACCCTCGCCACTGCTAAAGTTATGTGTATAAGGTTTTCCCTAGTAGTGGTTCTATGCCACATTGCACATCACATGCAACGTTGAAGATGTCAATTCATGGGTATTGGACTGGATGACCGAAAATACTCACTACAAAGCACCGGCCTCTGAATTGCTTCATGTCGTCCCAATCAGTCCTCCCATTGAAGGTGCAAGGCGCATATATGATGAACCTGAGCTATCCAATCATCTGATGCAAGTGCTGATGAAGCCTTTGAAGCCAGGTCAAGATCCGAGAACCAAATTCCTCGTCAAGGAACTACTCTATGTGCCAAGGACCATCTACGGGATATTGACCAAAACCCTCAGTCCAATAAAGGGCCACAACTCTGATAATGAAGATGTTGTTGGCATCATGAAGAATCTGCTTTTCAACATCATACATGGTATTCCTATCAACTACCACGATTTCTTCATGAGGACTTTGGCCAATGTCGCTTTGTCACCTTTTGAGTTGAAGCCTTACACTCCTTGGATTATGAGATTCCTCAGATCAAGGTCTTCAATTCATTACAAGGCTGGTTCTCAAAATCATCTCAGCTATTTGCCCCCAATTGATGTCCTCAAATGGATTATTTCCTCAACTGATGAGAAGGGCAAGGCTGCTATAATTGATGAAGGCACTCATCCATTGGATGGATAGTTTCGCAAAGCTGCATCCTACTCCACCAATGATGACTCTGCCACTCATGACTCTACCGCAAATGCTTCAAAGCAAAATCCTCAATCCACTACTCCAAGGGTGATGACTGATCGTGAGCTTCTCCTCAGTCTTCATCAGAAGGTCGATCGCAACCACAAATGGGTCAAGCGACAGTTTGGTTCAATTCTTCAGAACATGACAATCACGCAAAACACTGTGAAGAAGAACCACTACTAATTGCATGAAGTGTTTGATCGCACCTAGGTTGTACTGTCTCACCTCTACAGTGAAGAAGCTCTCAAGCAAATGGGCTTCAAGCAGGACTTTGACTGGTCTCAACCACTATCAAAGAAATTCAAGAAGGTCAAAGTTCCTCACTTGGTGGCCAGCTCATATTCTTCATCGTGCGAAACTGATGAACATGAAGACTTGGGCGACACTGCGGCAGGCCCTACATCAGCAGACGACCCCAACAACGCTAGCGCTCCTCCATCGACTTCATGATGATATTCTTCAGGGGCGTTAGTCCTCATTTTTCGTCCCTTTTGGTCATTCGATGACAAAGGGGGAGAAATTTGAGTTAGTCTTCAAGCGAGTCTATATATATGGGCGTTTTTTTTGCTAAGTTACAACTCTCGTTCTTCTAAAGTATCTATTGGATCGAGTTGTAAACTTAAGTCCTATGGTGGTATGATACTTTTGCTCTATTTTTCTGCATGCTATTTCCTCAGTTTATTAATGCACGCATGCTGAATTACATCAGTCACCATATTTCATCATGCATTTCAAATTCTTCATATCACATGTTAAAATGCGTGTATGAATTACAAGATATAGGGGGAGATCTCCATGATTCTACTCTACAATGTGCATTGTTATTCAAAGCAAATTCCTCATAGGTGCACATCTTCAAGGGGAGTTATTCTATATCTTGCAGTCAAATTTCTTAATAACATCATTTACACTTCATATGTTTATCCCCGTTGAAAACTTAACCTATATTGTCATCAATCACCAAAAAGGGGGAGATTGTAAGTGCATCAAGTGCCCCATAGTGATTTTGGTGTATTGAAGACTTATAGGTTAAGGGACTAATGTGTTTGTGAGTGTACACAGGTCTATAAGTCTATGAGGAGTTTGATATTTACAGAGAAAGTTGACCCCTAAAAATTAATGTCTTCAATTGAAGACCTTTGCTTTCTGAAGACTTTAAAAGTGAAGAAATTGGTGTGATCTTGAAGACTTGATATTCATACGAGGAATATGAAGCGTGAAGACTTTTATTTTGGCAGTTTCTTTTTCTCCTTCTTGAGTCATAGGAAACACCGTACTGTTAAAGGGGTCGAGGTAAAACTAAGGAAATGTTTCCAAGTGATGCTCATCTCAAAATCCTACACCTACCAATCCTTTCAAGTGAAGCCATTGGAAATCTCATATAGTTCAGTCAATTTCTTTAGTGACAGAGACGAAGTTCTTCTAGTCTCTGAGGAATTTGTTCTAACTGAGGAGTTAGGAATTCGCCAGTGCAAATTGCCTACAAATGAGGAACATGATAGCCCTGATGAATTTGATAGATCAAATATCCGACCGTTGTTGTGCTACGCGCCAGCTGTCAAAAATATCTACCCACATAACTATCATATCATTGAAGGGCATTTATGTCTTATCATGTCGGGCTGCTCCCTAGGCTATAAATAGCCGCCCCCTACAGCCACTAACTGGTTGGCTGCCCCGAGGGAAGCTGACACTTGTCATTGATAGCGTCCCATCCTATGAGGACTTTGAGCGAAAATCATCAAGTGAGGAAAACCCAAACCCAAACACCTACAAACCCAAAGTGATTGAACATCCTGAAGAGATTAATCCTGTGTGGAACTAACACTTGTTACCTTTGAGGACTGTGCATCCTACAGACGGTTAGTCGTCATGGTCTAGAGCATCCAAGAGGTAATTGTGGATCGCCGAGTGACCGAGTTTGTGCAGGTTTGGAAGTCATCTGAAGACTTACCACGAGTGATTGGGCAAAGTCTGTGTGACCTTAGGAGAAATACAGTGAGGATTGTGTGTCCGGGACTATGTGTCCTCAGGTTTAAATACCTAGCCGCTCCAACCAGACGTACGACTGTCACAACAGTTGGAACTGGTCTACCAAATCACTGTATTCACCGTGCTACTGGTTCTATTTCCTCAACACTTCCATTTCCTAATTCATATACTTTTGTACTTGATTGTTACTATTTGAAGACTTTGACTGAAGACTTTCACAATTTCCTCAATCCTATTTATTCAGTCAGTTTGTCTTCAGCCTGCTTATCCTGTGTTTATGCCACTTGTACTATGCGCTTGTTTTCTTTTCATCATGATGACTGTGCTTCTGTTCTGTTATGCATGGATTTGAGTACTTATTCCACTGCTAAGTTGTTCGTCGCTTAGGAATTTCCTCACCCTGAAATTCCTCAGTGACGAATTTGTAAAAATTGCCTATTCACCCCCTCTACTCGATATAACGGACTTTCACAACCAACTCACCTTTGGGCTAAGTCATGGGTGGCCTCAGATGCCACTCTGGACATCAAATGGCCACAGTGATGGCAAAACAAAAATGGTCCCAAATAGGGACAAAGGGACCTACAACAACTATGGGCACACAAGGCTTATGGCCGCCTACCTGGTCAGGGTAGCACGTGCACATAACCTTCCTTAGTTGGATGCACTGGCGAGAGGCATAACAATAGACCGCATTAAGGCCTTCCCATGCAGGCAAGTGTGGCTGCACTGGTCAGCTTGACTCGATGGTACTATGACTCAGTCAACAGGTGTTCAAGCTCGATTAAATTCCGGTTAAACTTGAATGATGATGAGCCGAGTCACAAAAGAATAGCATGATGCAATAACGATGCATAGAGCATGATATCAACATGAACATGGATGGGAAGCACAATCATTATACATGTCAACAACAATAAATCATTTACCCTACTAGCTGCAAACGAGTATGGCATGCTGATGATCATGAAGAACACAAGTATAACAAATAATATAACTCCACATGAGCATGGCATGACAACTAGCATCAGAAATAAGTACTAGACAAGAGCATAAAAATAATAATAGCAAGTAAAAAATTGACCAACTAGATGCGAATGACCATAGCATAAGGATGAGCATGGGTTTACAAGCATATATGAATCATTCACAAAATATTAACATGCACAAAGCATTTAGATATTCAAGTAGAAAACCATTGCTATTACAAGGCTCTCATGCAAGTGGCTATCATGGCTTGCCTGGGGTTGATGGGTTCTTCGGGAAGAAGTGCGAGAAGCTCACGGAAAGATTCACCGGACATGTTTCTCTCTCAGTGGGGGCTAAATAAGGGCAAGGGAAAAATGGTCATTTTTAGTATGTGGCAACATAGTGAAAATGGTACCAATAGAATGAGCTCGACGAGACGACGACATAGGCGTTGGAATCACCAAATTTGGAGTTACAGTACGAAGATACGGACGGTTGAAGTCTAAGGACCTATCTATAAAAAGATCCTCACAAACAGGCCCCTGGCCAAAAAAACAAAAAACACATTCGGGAGATGTCATGGGAAAACATGGCCACCTATGGGGCCATCAGCCCCTTGTGGTTTGGTGGGGGGAAGAGCACATTGCAGAAAGAGCGGAGGGCGCAGAGCAGCATGACAGCGATCACACGGGCAGTTTTTACCCAGGTTCGGGCTGCCGCGAGGTGTCAAACACTACTCCTACTTTGATGGATCGATGAGAGGACCGTGGTGGAGACGCAGCACTATAGCCCGGCAGGGTTTCCTCGGGGCGAGAGCGACTATGTGCGTATGAGTGTACAAGGCTCCGAATCCTTTCTAAGGTTGCCATGGCCCTCCTTTTATAGATCAAGGTGTCACCACAATGGTAAATCAGTCATCGCATACTGATTGGATAGCAAACAATGCTAGCATACCTAACTCTTCAAACAGGACAAGGCACATTAAATGCACCGCTTTGTGTCACATCTTAGCGTAGCCCGACAAGCCTTGTCATGCCGTTCGGCCACCTTCTCGCCTGCCCGCGTGACACGTCCCTAGACGGGTGTCATTTGGAGGTGATTTCCTTCGGAAGTGGCTGCCACATGCCAAATAACAACCACTTAGTCACTTGGGGGCTTGACACCGCACCGATCAGTGGCTTGCGTTGCTGTGAGGTGAGCGGTCGAGCCTTGGTGGAGTAATCCGCCCTCATCGTACACGGCAGGCTTGCCGGAACAGTCTTGAGACTTGTCTTCGGTGCAACCTCGACCTCGCCAGGCTCGCCTGCCCAACAAGGGAGGCTATTCCATAGTGGTGTCTTGCTCCTTTAGCTTGTCTTTTTCTCCTTGATTTCTCAAAGAGTTGATCTGCTTGGTGTGGTCTTGGATGTTGCAACCTAGCTCTTCAGCCCGTGTATAGTCTAGGCAACACACCTGGGGTTTTTTGCAGCGACAGGAGCCCCCGGGTCTGGCCTGAACGCGATGCCAAGCGTCGTTGGGGTAGGCCCTGTCCAGTACACATGCGAGAGGGTGGTGGTAGCTTGTCCTTTGAAATCTTCTTTGCTTCTTCATTAATCTGAGCTTGTATCAGCTTCAGGCTTCCGCGTGCGTCGCGCAACACAAATTGTAGTTGGGACATCTCTGTAATGGCTCGTGAATGACTTTAACGCATGGGGAAGTAACTGTCGGCGTCCTGTGAACGAGGGTCCCCAGACTTGCCTGCCTGCGGCCCACGGCGTGGCTTTGCTAGCAGGCTGTACGGCCCATCTTCATCGACAAGGCATTCGAGACCCTCATGAGGGGCCAAGCCTCGCGGGGCGGACGTCGCAAGACCTCCTCAGGAGCAGCCACGCTTAGTTGGCTCGCGAGGAGCGGAGATATCAAGGCGGGGCAAACCTCGCGAGGCTCTCGTGACGTGAGCAATGACAATCAACACCAGGCGGGCACCACGCGGGAGCTAGCGCCCGCAGTGTCCTTGTTTCCTCTTTGGTGCCAAGGAGGCAGACGCGGGCGCGGAGTATCGATGCATCAAGCAAAGGTTTCCGTATCGGTGCAACGACACTGAAGACCAGCAGGACGGCAAGGCGGAGGTCACCATGGAGCCCAAGACGTCACCACCAGAACCTTTTGCAGGCGAAGACCACTTTTGTCAGGATAGCTTGTACTAGCTGTCCCCTTTCAAAATTGCCCGCTGTTGTTGGCTCCCTTCCTGCTCAATATTTGGGGAGAGGACCAGGGCCTATATAAGTAGAGCTAGTCACCACCGTAGGGGATAACTGATTCAGAGGCATCTCGCCCACACAAGTTCGTTGAGCACAAGAACACCTCAACCTCAGGAGGCTGTTCTTCCCCTTGTACTGTTCATCATCACCCCAGGAGGCAATCCACCCCCACCACACTGGAGTAGGGTATTACACCACAACGGTGGCCCGAACTAGTATAAATCTCGTGTCTTTCTGTGTTGAGAGTTCGTCGAGTTCATCCGCGAGATCTTAGCGAGCTAGGGCGTGGATCGGTAGGAGGGAAAGACTTCGCGCGCACCCCAGAGTTCGAACCTTAAGGGTTTTGCTGGAACCCGAGATCCAACATTTGGCGCGCCAGGTAGGGGTGCGACGTAGCTTCAACTCCATTGATCTGCGCTTCGCCCTCATGGCAGGCGCCCTGCCACCGGCTCCAACGGCCGATGCAGACGAATGGGCCAGGGGGCTCCGAGCCCTGGCCCCCGCCCTTCGGCAGGTGCAATGGCCACCCAAGTTCAGGCCGGAGATGCCGCCGCGCTACGACGGCGCGGTGGACCCGTCAGTGTTCCTGCCTGCATACGAGGAGGCCGTCCTCGAGGCCGGTGGTGATGACAAGGTCATGGCCAACTGGCTCCCCATGGTCCTCGCCGGCGAACCACGCGTCTGGCTGCTCAACCTCCCTGGATCCACGGTGGCATCCTGGAAGGAACTCCGCGACCTCTTCATTGCTCGCTACACGGTGCCGGCGCACCACGCAGTCGCGGCCCTGCTGGGCGGCTCTCAAGCACCTCCTTCAGATCGCCATGTCAAGCCGTTCCTCCGCCAGATTGGTGCCGCTTCCAAGCGCCCGGGAACTCCGCCGGGTTAGGTTGCGCCAGAGGTCGACCTCACCTTCAGCTCAGAAGACCACCCCAACTCCACCGCCTGCTCGGGCAAGCTCCTAATGCTCTGCACACCCACCATCTCGAACGTGGTTGTTACCCAGACCCTCATCGACGGCGGTGCCGGGCTCAACTTGCTCTCCGTAGAGGCCTTCAGCCTCCTTCACGTGTCACTCAAGCGGCTCAGCCTCAGCAAACCTTTCTCAGGAGTTGGTGGTGGCACTGCCCGCTCTCTGGGACAGATCTGCCTCCCCGTCACCTTCGGCACACGCGATAACTACCGCACCGAGCTGGTCGACTTCGACATCGCCCGCATCGGCCTCCCGTACAACTTCATCCTCGGGTACCCAGCTCTCGCCCAGTTCATGGCGGCGACTCATCCGGCCTACAACCTCATAAAGATGCCTGGGAGCAAAGGCGTCCTCACCATCAAGGGGGACACCAAGGAGGCAGTGACAGCACTCAAACTCGCCCTCAAAACCGTCGCGGCGACGCAGCTTGCCGACGCGGGCGCCTCTGAGCCCAAGGGAGCCATGTCGACCAAGAAGAAGTAGTTGTTAACACAAGACAAGGCGGAAACCAAGCAGGTGCCAGTCAACGAGGACAGGCCCTCAGGAGCCACCTTTACCATAGGTGCCAGCCTCGACCCAGGGCAAGAGGAAGCATTGGTGAAGTTCTTGCGCGCAAACAAGGATATATTCACGTGGGATCCCAATCAGCTGGTAGGCGCTCCGAGAGAGGTGATTCAGCATCATTTAAGGGTATGCCCCAATGTACGCCCTGTGAAGCAGCGGGCGAGACGATAGTCCACCGAGAAGCAAGCCTTCATCGTCTAGGAGACCCGCAAGCTAGAGGCGGCGGGTGCCATTCGCGAGGTTCGGTACCCTGAATGGCTGGCGAACCCCGTCGTAGTGCCAAAGAAAGGCGGGAAGGAACGAATGTGTGACGACTTTACCAACCTTAACAAAGCCTGCCCCCAAGATCCTCCCGCTTCCGCGCATCGATCAGATCGTCGACTCCACCGTCGAGTGCAACCTGCTGTGCTTCTTGGATGTGTTCTCAGGGTATCACCAGATCAAGATGGCGGTAGAAGATGTGGAGAAGACAGCCTTCCTGACCCCGTGTGGGGTATACTGCTACAACTGCATGCCCTTTGGACTACGTAACGCGGGCGCAACCTTTCAGCGACTGATGCACATCGCCTTGGGGTGGCAGCTTGGGAGAAACACAGAGGCCTATGTTGACGACATTGTGGTGAAGTCTCGGCTGGCGAGGACCCTGATTCAAGACCTAGAGGAGACCTTCGCGAGCCTGCGCCAAGTGAACTTGCGGCTTAACCCAGAGAAGTGTGTGTTTGGCGTCCCTTCCGGAAAGCTGCTGGGCTTTCTCGTGTCCCACAGAGGGATCGAGGCGAATCTAGAGAAGATCAAGGCCATCGAGGACATGATCCCGCCGCAGACCCTTAAGGAGATGCAGAAGCTGGCTGGTCGGGTAACTATGTTGGGACGCTTCATCTCCAAGCTAGGGGAACGCGCCCTACCCTTCTTCAAGCTGATGGCAAAGAAAGGCCCATTCGAGTGGACCCAGGAGGCCGACCGAGCTTTTCAAGACCTCAAGAGATACCTGACCAGCCCTCCGGTGATGGTGGCACCACGACCCCTCGAGCCCCTAGTACTCTACCTTGCCGCTACCCCGTACTCCGCCATTGCAGCACTGGTGGCGGTTTGGGAGGAGCACCAAGCCAAGGGCGCGCTGCGCCGGGCTACAGCTGAAGCAATGCAAGACCAAGAAGGCGCCGCAAGAGCCGTGGCAGCGACGGCAGAAGACCAAGCTCAGCAGGATAACACCGACAAAACTCCTGCAAACCATCAGGTGTCAGGAGCCTCGTCACCTCAGGAGACGCCCCAACTTCTTCAAGATACGAGTCCAGACAGCGCACCAGCACTCATCGAGCATCCGGTGTATTTCGTCAGCATCGTATTGTGAGATGCGAGGGCGCGATATCCCATGCCTCAGAAGCTCCTGCTCGCACTCTTCATGGCCTCGCGCAAGCTGCGGCACTACTTCCAGGGGCACCCCATCAAGGTTGTCTCAGCCTACCCGTTGGAGAGGGTACTCAGGAGCCCCAATTCTGCTAGAAAGGTCACTGAGTGGAACATCGAGCTGCAAGCATTCCAGTTAGAGTTCAGCACTACCAGGGTCATCAAGGGAGCAGCGCTCGCTGATTTTGTGGTGGAATGGACAGATGTCCCGACACTTGAAGTAGGCGAAGACCGGTCCACCTCGCCAGGAAGTGAGGCACCAGACGATTGGGTCATGTACTTCGATGGAGCTGGCACCAAGGCGCAGGGGCTGGAGTAGTACTCATCTCGCCCACTCAGGATAAGCTCTACTACACCGTGCAGCTCTGCTTTCAGCATGGTGAGAAGGTCTCCAACAACATCGTAGAATACGAAGGCCTCATAGCTGGCTTGAAGGCCGCGGCAGCTCTGGGGGTGAAGCGCCTAACCGTTAAAGGCGACTCGCAGCTCCTCGTTAACTTTTCCAACAAGGTATACGAGCCAAAGGACGAGCATATGGAGGCATACCTCGCGGAGGTGCACAATATGGAGAAGCAGTTCTTGGGCCTAGAGCTGCAACACGTACCCCGGGGCACCAACAAGGAGACCGATGACATCGCCATAAGAGCATCCAAGCGGCAGCTGCAAGATCCCGGCGTCTTTGAGGAACGGCTCTCCAAGCCATCGGCGACACCACCACTTTCAAGCACAGATCAGCCTCGGGAGGAGCTCCCACAGCCTCCTGCCACAGGAGCCCCGGCCTGTGGCCTGACCTCAGGAGCTCGCTTGCACTTGGCACTCGAGCCTCAGGTGGGATGTTGGACCAAGGAATTCAAGGAATATCTGATGCAAGGGGCACTACCGGAGAAGGAGTAGGATGCAGAGCGTGTAGTTCGGCAAGCCACGACATACTGCATCCAGGACGGTGAGTTGTACTGGAAGCGGCCAAACGATGTTTCCCTGCGCTGCATTTCCAGGGACCAGGGGAAGGAGCTGCTAACTGGCATACATGATGGGGACTGCGGGCACCACTCATCATCGTGGACCCTCGTCGACAAAGTGTTCTATAGTGGGTTCTACTGGCCCGCTGCCCTCCACGACGTAGCTGAGCTGGTGAAGTCCTGTGAAGCTTGCCAGTTCCACGCCAAGCAGATCCATCAGCCGGCTCAGGGCCTCCAAACCATTCCGCTCATGTGGCCGTTCGTGGTCTGGGGGCTGGACATCTTGGGCCTGTTCCCTCGAGCGCCTGGGGGCTACCGCTACCTCTACATTGTCGTCGACAAGTTCACCAAGTGGGCGGAAGTAGAAGCTGTCGTACCATCCCAGCCGGCTCTGCTGTCAAGTTCATCAAGAGCCTTGTGAGCCGCTTCGGGGTCCCCAACCATATCATCACAGATAACGGGTAGCAGTTCACTAGCAACCTCTTCAAAACCTACTTTGTTTTTTTTTGACTATACACAGTAGGGCAAAACCCCACTGCAATTATTATATAAAAGTTAAAAAGGATGTCCAGGAGTACAAAAGGCTTGAGATAAGCCAAGAAGAAAAAAAGAAAAGAAGAGAAGAAGAAGAAGAAGAAGAAGAAGAAAAGGAAATAGAGAAAGAAGAAAAAAGAGAAGAGAAAGAAGTAAGAGGAAAACAGAAGCTAGCAGCTACTATAATACAATAAATTACAAGATAAGGCTGTCAAGCCATAAGCAAAAAGCTGCAGCATAGCTTTTCTTAATCCTGAACCTCACAAATTGAGTTCCTCTAAGAAGATGGCTTTCCAACCCTGGTAGCTTGGTTGGATGCCTTGAAAAATGAGGTTGTTTCTTGAGATCCAGATGGCCCATGAAGCTAGAATGGTTATTTCCATGAAGAAAGGCACATGAAGATTTTGTTTTAGATCAGCAAAAGCTTCAAGAACTGAGACATTTGCCTGTCTAGAAGGGCAAATCATATCCCAACAATGTGCAGCAAAAGGACATGTCCAAAAGAGGTGTTGAAGTGTTTCCTCCTGCTGGCAGTTGTTGACAGCACAATTGTAGCTGTTCAAATGAAAAGTTTTCCTTCTAAGAAGATTCCTGGTGTTGAGTCTATCATGCAGTAGCCTCCAAAAAAACACCTTGTGCTTGGGTTGACAAGAGCTATTCCAAATCCAGTTGAATTGTGGTGGCACTATTTTTACTCCCATCATTAGTTTATATGCCTTTGCAACAGAGAATTGATCAGTTCCCCAAATATAGCTCCAGGTGTCAGTACATTCCAGATATTCAGAACCCCTCAATGTTATACAAATATCTTCCACTACTTCAAATTCTTGGAATGCTTGCACTGTCAATGGTAAGTGAAAGAGATCCTCCAGAAATTCAGTGTGAATAATGGTATGCACGATGGAGTTACTATTTTTCACAAAAGAAAACAGATGAGGGAACATGTCCTTTAGGCAGGCAGAGTGCCACAGATCTGACCAAAAGAAACTACTTTTACCATCTCCAATGTGACATCTAGCCATGGATTTGAAGTTGTCAATGAGCTTAAGATTAGCTTTCCACCAGAAGGATCCTGTCCAACTATTGCCAGGCAATGAACCATCACTGTAATGTGTTTCCCAGATCAAATTAACCCAAGGAGTGTTATGTCTGTTATAGAACTTGTGTAGATTCTTGAGAAGCAAAGCTTTGTTTTGGACAAAGATATCCATCACTCCCAATCCCCCTTGGTCCTTTGGCCTACAAACAGTATTCCAAGCCACCATGGCAGGCCTATGGTCCTCCAAATCAGGGCCTCTCTAGAGGCAATGCCTCAACAACTTAATTGCTTGGGCTTTGATGGTGACAGGGACATCAAGACATCCCATTAGATAAATCAACAGGGAGTTGAGAACAGATTTTACCAAGAGTAGTCTTCCAGCCATGGTCAAAAAAGAAGATAATGCCATGAGTTTCTTCTGTAACCTTGTGACCAAAGGTAAGCATTGCTCCACAGTAGGTTTATAAATACCCAGAGGTGCACCCAAATATTGGAAAGGAAAGGATGCCCTAGAACATTGGAAGGTGTTGATCAGTATCTCAACTTTCTCCTCAGGTAAATTGAGTGGGATGATGCTAGATTTAGTGTAATTAACTTTCAGTCCAGTGGCATCAGCAAAAGTGTTGAGAAGGGCTTTGAGGCAGTGCAGTTGTTTTGCATCAGCTTGAAGGAATACCAAAGTGTCATCTGCATACTGCACTATTGGAAATCAGGGCAGGAGTTCACTTGCAGTGGAGAGGATAGTAAACCCATTTGCATGGCCTTGTTGAAGATTGACTGGAGAAGATCTGCAGCAAGAACAAACAGCAGAGGTGACAAAGGGTCTCCTTGTCTCACACCTCCGAGGCAATAGAATTTTTTACCAGGAACACCATTTAGCAGAATAGCAGATGAGGCAGAAGTGAACAGCATGTTGATCTAATTAATCCATCTATCTCCAAAACCTTTAGCTTTTAAAATTTCCAGAATTGCCTGATGTTCTATAGTGTCAAAAGCCTTTTCAAAATCCAATTTCAGTACAATGATCTCTTCCTTTGATTTATGGCACTGATGCAAGTATTCATAAGCCCAACCCAAGCAGTCATGAATAGATCTCTCTTTGAGGAAGCCATATTGGTTACTGTGTACCAGCTTTAGGATGATTTTCTGTAACCTGTTTGCCAGCAGCTTAGTGACCAGTTTGAGACAGCAATTGAGGAGAGAGATTGGCCTGAAATCATTTGCTGTGAGAGGTGAATTTCCTTTTGGAATGAGAGTAATAAAGGAGGTGTTTAAACTTTCCAAAGAGATTTGTCCAGCATGGAAATCACCAATGAAGTTGAGCACATCTCCTTTAATTATGTCCCAGCAGGATTTAAAGAACTCATTATTGAAGCCATCAGGACCAGGTGATTTGTCCATAGGTAATTCTTTCACAACTTCATTGATTTCATCTTCAGAAAAAGGTAATTCCAAAGATTCAAAAAGAGAGGGGTCCTGTCTTTGGTGAAACAATGAGTGTAAGTCAAAATGCATGGAAGTTTTGAGAGAACTCCCCATTCTTTTCTTATAAGTGTCCCATAGTATAGCAGCTTTTCCAGCATGATCTGAAATCTCAACTTGATCATCATTTTGTAAGACAACAATATGATTATGTCTGTGATTGATAGAAGCCTTGGTATGAAAGAATTTGGTATTCTCATCCCCAAACTTTACCCCTTTGATTTTTCCCCTCTGTTTCCAATAAATCTTTTGGTTCCTCAAAAGGACTAGCAAGTGTTCTTTAAGGAGAGTTCTGCAATTCCATTCATAAGTATCCAGTGGTCTGAACTCCTCAAAAAAATCCCAAAGGAAAATGAGTTCATTGATTTTAGCAATTTGAGTTTTCAAACAAGAGAGGGACCTGGCCCATAACTTCAAAGCTCTCCTCAAAATTTTAAACTTTGCATTCAACCTTTTGACTGAATCCATGTTCCCAACTGGGATATTCCATGCAGCCTGAACTACCTGTTTGAAGTCTGAGTGTTGCAACCAGTAATTCTCAAATCTGAATACTTTTGCCTTGCGAATTGGGGTGCCAACTCTGATGACACAAGGCAAGTGATCTGAAATTGGTTTTGCAAGAGGTAGAACCATAGTATTTGGGAATGTGGTCATCCAAGCAGCTGAAGTGAAAAACCAGTCAAGCTTTACCAGCAGAGGATTTTGCTGCATGTTACTCCAACTAAATTTTCTACCATGCAGAGGTAGTTCTAATAAGCCTTGGAACGCAGATTTGCTACGCTTCGGTGGCGCACCCCAGGAGCAATGGTCAGGCCGAACGCACCAACGCGGAGGTCCTGAGGGGCCTCAAGACTAGGACCTTCAACAAGAGGCTCGAGGCCTGTGGCAGGGGCTGGCACGACGAGCTCTAGTCCATGCTATGGTCCACCCGCACCACCACAACCAAGCCAACGGGCGAGAGACCTCGTTCTTCCTTGTCTACAGAGCTGAAGCGGTCTTTCCTCACGAGGTCAAGCATCGCTCTGCATGGGTCCTGGCGTTTGATGAAACGCAGCAGGACGCCACGCGGGGGATGGACTTCATGCTGGGGGAGGAACATCGTCGTGAAGCTGCACTGAGGGAGGCAAGGTACCAGCAGGCGTTACGGCGATACCACTGCCGCAACATCCGCTCCAGGACGCTCGAGGCGGACGACCTCGTCCAGAGGCGGGTCCTCTCCAGGGAAGGGTTGCACAAGCTTTCACCCATGTGGGAGGGCCCGTTCAGGGTCGTCCATGTCTCGAGGCCTGGCGCGCGCCTGGAGACGCAGGCCGGGATACCCGTCCAGAACGGCTGGAACATCCAGCACCTCCGGAAGTTCTACCCATGAAGCAAGGCCCAGAGCCAGTGAAGAAGGCTCGGTGCGTGTGAAGAATCGCTGCCCGTGACGCTCTCCCATAATAATGAGTGGGGCTGTACACGCCCCGGAGTCTTAGGAGCGCTGGCCTCAGGCCCTGGGGCTCCCTCCCATGCCTAGTGGCAGCACTTAGCTCTGCGCTGGTGAGAAGACTTGAAGACTAGAGTAGGTGCCGGACACGGCTTTTCGTTTGCTTTCCGTAGTTGGCTCATTTTTCCTTAATCGAAGTTTGTTTCTGGTGCTCCTTGCTGATTCAATTCCCCCCGTCTCTTGCCGCATTTTCTGGCTCTGGTTCGCTCGTATTCTGTCTCTTGCATACCTCGTGATGCAGGCTAGGCAGGTGCCCTCACGAGCGTTTTTTCTCATCCTTCTCTTGACCGTTTTTCCTTCCCTTTGCCTTCACGCGAGCTACCCTCGTTCGAGTACGAAAGCTGGTGCAACTCTCCTAATTCATGCACCTCGGGTATCGCGATACCAAGCACCGGGTCAAGGCTTGGGTGAATGACAAGTCTCCTGGCAAACTCCCTAATGAATTTCCTGCAGTTCCTGAGCAATCGTGACCACAGGGTCAAGATGGACACAAGGAAACAAACGCCTCGTGAGGAGGAGGGCGCCCTGAGTGCACCAGGCTAAGTTATCTTTGCGCAAAATAGCAACACAACATTGAAACAACAAGCATAGCTTAATAGTTAATAAGTTGGATACACGCCCCTCCGGGCCCATGTTGGTTTCATTTCGATGGAAGAAGGAAAAGGGGAACAAGACAAAAGCGGCACATGCCCCTACAATAGCCGACGGGGGCAGGGCCTAGGCGACGTCCCGAGACTATTCGGACCCCTCCTCGCGCTTCACCGATGCACGGTGACGAGACGACCCACTACCACCCTTGAAGCGGGCGCGACGGCGTGGCGACTGGTCAAGGCTGCCGCTGCTGGAACTGTCGCCAAGGGAGAAGCCACCATAGCTAGACGAGGCGCGGCCGGCGGGTCCGTCCTCCTCCTCGTCCCGACCATCGCCAAGGCCGACCACCTCCTCGCCGTTGTTCGCCTCGGGGCAGCATCCAGCGCGGCGGCCGCCTTCCCCGAACACCCTCACGTAGAGGGTCGCGTCACCGTCGAACTTAAAGTGGAGGGTGCGCCGCCTGCACAGCCCACGCGCGTGGGCGAACATCTGCCAACCACGGACCAGAGCTATGTTGCCCGCAACGGAGACCTCGACCGCGACCCAAGAAGCCCGGCTGCAGCAATCGTCTGGCTCCAGCTAGAGCCGGCCTGGACCGAAGGCCAGCAGCTCATCGACAAAGAAGCGGGAGAGCTGGAGCCAGCTGCCGGCCGGATCCTCCGACCAGACACGAACTCCGGCAGCACCTCTAAGGCATGGAACCGCGGCTGGGGGGGGCCGTGCAACCACGGCGCGTCTCCCCTCATCGACAGGACTGCCGCGACCAGAGCGACTCCTGCCACGCACTGCGGTGCCACACCGAGAGCCGGGGGCCGCGGCGGGGATCGCCGCATGCTTGCAGGGACGGCCACGTCCTCGCTTGGGCTCCAGGGAGCCAGGTCCCTCCCAAGTGGCCTTGCCCTTCTCCGCGGCGGAGAACCTCTTTGGCGGTGCCATTGCTGCCAACGGTGGAGCTAATAGGAAGAAACAAGCGAGCAAGGAAGAGATGGGAGACGGGGGCTCCTCCCTTCCCTCATTTATAGCAGGGGAAGGCTAACCAGCACCCCCCACGATCACAGGTAATGATGGCTTTCCTTGCACGTCACAAGGACTTGTCAAGTTGAGAAGTTGCCGAGGCAGCGTGGGAAGCGGAGACGCCCACGTCCAACCAACCGCCACGCGTCAACCAAGGCCGCAGACTTTTGGGGCCCGCGGTGCTCCGCGCATGACCTTTGGCTTCGCCTCAAGGCCAAGCCCGAGCGCACCTTGGGCCCGGGGGCTACAGTCGGCGTCCTGGGAACGGGGGTCCCCAGACTTGCCTGTCTGCGGCCCATGGCATGGCTACGGTAGCAGGCTGTACGGCCCATCTTCATGGACAAGGCATTCGAGACCCTCATGAGGGGCCAAGCCTCGCGGGGCGGACGGCGCAAGACCTCCTCCGGAGCATCCACGCTCGGTAGGCTCGCGAGGAGCAGAGATATGAAGGCGGGGCAAACCTCGCGAGGCTCTCGTGACGTGAGCAATGACGATCGACACCAGGCGGGCGCTAGGCGGGCGCCAGCGCGCGCAACGTCCTTGTTTCCTCTTTGGTGCTAAGGAGGCAGGCGCAGGTGCGGAGTACCAAGGCATCAAGAAAAGGTTTCCATATCGGTGCAACGAGACCGAAGACCAGCAGCACGGCAAGGCGGAGGTCACCATGGAGCGAGACGGCATCACCACCAGAGCCTTTTGCCGGTGAAGACCACTTTTGTCAGGATAGCTTGTACTAGCTGTCCCCTTTCAAAATTTCCCGCTGTTGTTGGCTCCCTTCCCGCTCAATATTTGGGGAGAGGACCAGGGCCTATATAAGTAGAGGTAGCCACCACCGTAGGGGATAACTAATTCAGAGGCATCTCGCCCACACAAGTTCGTCGAGCACAAGAACACCTCAACCTCAGGAGGCTGTTCTTCCCCATGTACTGTTCATCATCAGCCTAGGAGGCAATCCACCACCACCACACTGGAGTAGGGTATTACACCACAACGGTGGCCCGAACTAGTATAAATCTCGTGTCTTTCTGTGTTGCAAGTTTGTCGAGTTCGTCTACGAGATCTTAGAGAGCTAGGGCGTGGATCGGCAGGAGCGAAAGACTTTGCGCACCCTAGAGTTTGAACCTTAAGGGTTTTAGCGAAAACCGAGATCCAACAGTAACTGCCAATTCAATCTTCCCACCATGTTCTTATCCCTTGCCACGTATGTTGAATGCATTAAGTGGGGTAGTTAACGAAGGCGTGTGGTGTGGGAGCAACCGTCTTGGCAGGGGCCCGGTCTTCTCGGATTTGTGGAGAGGGACGATGGTTACCCACCGAGGGATCAGCCCCCAGCCCCACTACGCCTAGAAAAGAGGGGGTGAGGATGAGCGGAAGTGCTCAACCATGCACCTCTTCTTCATTCCCTACATTCTTCAAGCTATGTTGAGAGGGAGGGATTGGGGCCAGGCCCCGGGCTCTAGCTTGGGGTCGATGACACCGAATGCATGTCGAGGCTCGGGGAGTGAGTCTGGTCTGGGGCCTGAGGGGATGCGGTGGTTGAAGATGTGGGCGTCGAGCCGCTCACAGTGTGGGAGGTGTCAAGCTTCTCCAAAATGGTGAAATGCTTGTCTCCTCCGCCCGAGCCGGCTGTCGGGTGGGGAGCGCTAGTCCTCGCTGCGAGTCGCCGAAGTTCGTTGTTCTGACGACGAGGCTCCTAGGGCTTCCGGCGCCTGTCTGGAGTGCAGTGCTCAGGATCATGGGAAATCCTAGCACTGCTCCTCCCAGTAGAGCTGGGGTTAATGCTGAATACGGTGGCGCCTTCCTGCCCGCCAAGGTGGGGAGTGGTGCTCCATGTGCACCTTGGAAGTCATCGTCGCCATCTGCCTCTTCGGGGAAGGTGACGGGCCAAGGGTCCAGTGTCTCCCTAGAGCGGTGGTGATGGGGAAAATGAGGGAAGACGGAGAAGGCGGGTCACAAGGCGCCAAGTCAAAGTATGATGGCACCGACGCCTTCGTCTCGTATTGCCGGCCCGCTGCCTCGTCTTTCCACTCTTTCCATGCCTCCCCAACACCATCATCACCGGCCTCTTCGAGACGGTTGTCGGGGAGGGTGTCGCTCTCTTGGTGCCTTTGCCTCCTCCAACAGTCTTCCAGCTGAGCTCCGGTGGCTCTCCCCGTCGGTGCTTGTGCTGGGGCTTCTTGCTGGCCTTGGGGGTGCTGACCAGGGCACCGCCGAGCTGATCCCTCCATCCTCATCCTTCGCAGCTTCGCCACTCCCGATCTTGTCCGGTTTCACCCGGCACGTCCTGACGTGATCCGGCTGGGCTTCAGCTTAGGCACTACTTTTGCCCCCTTCACCTCCCACCGCAGTGCCTAGGAGGAGAGGGACAAGAAAGGGGATTCCGGGGCACTTATCTTTTTTCAGTCTAAAACGTGTAGGCACTTGCCAAACTTTAGTCTAAATTATGTAATCTTCTTTATCCATGTTTGTGTTCTGTAAGATATGTATTTGCTTATCAGCATATTAATGAAAATGACATGCCTTGGTGGGTACTTGTGCATGTATCATATCCACGCAGAGGTGAAATGCCTATATACATTCAAGTAAACAAGTTTTCCCCGGCAGGCTATCCTGCTAGTACCCTCAGTATGTTGCCACGGGGCTAGGCCTGCCGGGCATAAAACCACAAAAAGGGACCAGCCCCTCACCGAACCTTTTCCGTGAAAGGACACCGCGACCATCCTGACCAAATTAGCGTTCGAGTCAAAGGGTGGGAGCACCTATGTTTTGAAGGTGGCGAGGTTTTTATATGCACAAGTTTTCACTTTACAGAACAGGTATGGATAAGAAGGGACTTATCTGTTTCGCTTGCTGGGGACCACTATGTAGGCTTGTCTTCGTTTCTTCTCTTTGGGATCAAGTCCATGGCAAGAACCCTACAGCTTAGTGCAGATGAAAACAGAGCTACATGCGATCTTATCTACATGATCATGCTATGCTCATGATATGCTTATGCATGCATGCAATCTTCTTTGGGGCCCCCAACGCTTCGTTTATTTCTCTGTTGCTCAGGGTCTGCTCCTGGCTTTGTACAAAGGGTTACATGCAACTTCGGCAAAGCTTGTACAAAAGGGTGGCTGCCAGGCAAGGCCCGACAGATGCGCCTTACAAGTAGAACTTACAGAAATGCTCAATGTTCCATGTGTTTTGCAACTTAATGCCATCTCCGGTCTCAGAATGGACCACGGCGGGTCTGGTGACTCGTACTACCCGGTAAGGGCCTTCCCACTTTGGCGTCAACTTCTTTGTACCCTTGGCGGACTGAATGCACCTAAGGACAAGGTTGCCTTCCTCAAAACTCCGGGCATGAACCATGCGGCTGTAATAGTGACACATGGGTTGCTAGTAGCGTGCAACATGCATACCAGCCCGGAGACGGTTCTCCTCTAGTAGCACAGCATCGTCCCAACGGTGCTGTTCTAGCGCTTCTTCATCGTAGGCAAGTACTTAATGTGATCCATATATGAGTTTCGTGGGGATAACTACTTCTGCCCCATAGACTATGGAGAAGGGAGTCTGGTCGGTAGCTCGATTTGGTGTCGTATGAAGGGACCAAAGAACCACCGGCAGCTCATCGATCCATCACCTGCCACACTTCTACAGCTTCTCAAATGTTCTTGTCTTGAGTCCTCGCAGCACTTCAGCGTTCGCCCTCTCAGCTTGTCCGTTGCTTCTGGGATGGGCAACCGAGGAAAATTATATCTTGCTTCCGATGGCATGAATGTATTGCATGAAGGCACAACTTGTGAATTGGGAGCCATTGTCGGTGATGATTCGGGCAGGTACCCCGAAGCGGCAAACCAATCCTTTCAATAACTTGATAGCTGACTGTGCGATCACCTTCCTCACGGGCTCCACTTCTGGCCACTTTGTAAACTTGTCGATTGCGACAAACAAGAATTCAAAGTCCCCGGTAGCACGGGGGAAGGGGCCCAAGATGTCGAGCCCCCAGATCGGAAAATGGCCATGACAAAGCGATTGTTTGGAGAGCTAGAGCAGGCTGATGGATATTGTTGGAGTGGAACTGGCATGCTTCACACTTGGTGACTAACTCAATTGCAGCTTGGAGGGCTATGGGCCAGTAGAAACCCTGCCGGAAAGGTTTCCCAACCAAGGCCCTTGATCCAATGTGGGAGCCACACATACCCTTGTATATCTCTGCCAACAGTTCCTTTCTTTCTTCCCGGCAAATGCACTTCAATTTCACATTGTTGTGCCTTCTTCTGTATAGCTTGTCATCAACAAACTGAGACATACTGGCCCTCCGGGCTACTCTTTCAGCTTTCTTGATCTTAGGGAAGTTCTCCTATTTGGGGGAAACAAATGATGTGTCGTGCCCAAGTTGGAGCCTAAGGCTCGACAATGAGGACCAGCGGCACCTCCTCGTTCATGGGAGCGCATGCCTCAACCGCAAATATTGGTAGTTTGGCGCGAGGGTGCGGCTCACCTATGAAGGGGAGTTGTTCCCACCAAGCTCTCTGCTAGGGGCTTCAGGAAGCTCTGTCGGGAGAAGCTTGCCGGAGTCCAGTTTCCTCCTCTTTTCTGGCCATTGTTGCTGGGGATATGAAGGGTTGAGTCAGATGGAGAAGAAAAGTCCCTGGTTCCACAGGGAGTTTTTGCACAGCGCACTTTGGCACATGATCATCAATGTTGTTTTCCGCACATGGCACGTGCTCTATTTGCAATCAATCAGAGCGCTCCCTCAACTTTCTCAGTTCCTCGACGTATGCCTCCATCAATGGGCTTTGATAATCATGTTTTACTTGTCTCACCACAAGTTGCGAATCTCCACGGATGATCAACTTCTTGATTCACAGTTCTGTCGCAATCCTGAGCCCGACAAGGAGCCCTTCATACTCTGCAATGTTGTTGGTAGCCCTTTCCCGAGGAAAATTCATCTGAACGACGTACTTGAGGTGCTCCCCAGTGGGAGCAACAAGAAGCACGTCAGCTCCTGCACCTTGTAGGGAGATCGAACCATCAAAGTACAGGACTCATTCTTGGGGCACTTCCTTGCCGGGGACAACTGTCTCGAGCACTTCTTCGTCAGGGGTAGGCGTCCACTCCGCAATGAACTCTGCTTGTGCTCTGCTCTAAATAGTTGGTGTTCTCTCAAACTTGAAACCAAAGCCAGACAACTCTAAAGACCATTCACAATTCTGCCAGTGGCCTCAGGGTTTCGGAGTATGCGTTGCAAGGGGAAGCGGGTGACAACCGTGATTTCGTGGGCTTGGAAGTAGTGGCATAGTTTTTTTGAGGCCATGATGAGGCCAAAATCAACTTTTGCACAGAAGAGTACCTCGACCTAGCACCCTACAGTAGGGAGCTGACGAAGTACACTAGGCGTCGCACCACCTTCTTCCTTGTCGTGATCTTGGAACTATCTCCGCTGTCTTGCTCTTCCTTGTCTTGAACTACATCTGACCTTGCTGGGACGGGTTCACTTTCCTCTCCAGAGGGGATGCAGTGGCGGCTCCCGCTTCATCTACCTCTCGCTGTGCCACCAACGCTGCGCTAACCACTTGATTGGTCGCTGCTAAATATAGCAGCAACGACTCTTGTGCTTTAGGAGCGACTAAGGTGGGAACAGAGGAAAGGTAGGTCTTCAAATCTTGTAGCATAGCGTCTGCCTCCGGGTCCACTCCACGGGCCCTGCTTTCTTCAAGATTTTGAAGAACGGCAGGGCACGCTCGGCGGACTTGGAAATGAACCTGCTCAGCGCGGCAACACATTGAGTCAAACGCCTCATGTCTTTAACCGTCTTGGGTGCTTGAATGTGCTCGAGAGCCTTGATCTTGTTGGGGTTGGCCTCTATCCCCTGGTGGGACACAAAGAAGCCAAGTAGCTTGCTGGAAGGAACGCCAAACACACACTTCTCTGGGTTTAGCTTCAAGTTGATCTTGCATAGATTTGCAAAGGTCTCTTCCAAGTCCTGAATGAGAGTCATTCTATCCTTTGTTTTGACCACTATATCATCCATGTAGGCATCAATATTTCTATGCAGCTGGGACTCAAAGCCAATATGTACTGATCTTGCAAAAGTATATCCGGCGCTCTTTAACCCAAAGGGCATCCGTACAAAGCAGTACGTGCCACATGGGGTTATGAACGTGGTCTTCTCTTCGTCTTCCTTGGTCATGAAGATCTGGTGGTATCTAGAGTAGGCATCCAGGAAGGAAAGTAGGTCACATCCAGAGGTGGAATCCACAATCTGGTTGATGTGCGGCAAGGGAATGGGTCCTTTAGCCATGCTTTATTCAGATCTATGAAATCTATGCAAAGCCTCCATTTCCCATTCTCCTTGCGCCACCACTAGATTTGCTAACTACGCTGGATGCAATACTCCTCTGACCAAACAAGCTGCCTCAATTTTCTTGATCTCCTCGGCAATAAACTGCTGCCGCTCCAGAGCTTGCTTCTGGACATTCTGCTTGACGAGCCGGGCATGTGGGCAGACAACAAGGTGGTGCTCGATTACCTCCCAGGGAAGGCCAGGGATGTCAGCTGGTTGCCGGGACCATCAGCGCCAGCCAGCCCAACCGAGACCTTCTTCACAGCGGGTGCAATAGCCTTGGATCTCTTGCTATTGGAACACTCTGGCAAGTCATCAACAGGCACAACGCACTCTGAAGAGGTGTGCTTCCCGGATTCCTTGCTGGCATCCTTGCTAGCTTTCTTCTTTTTCTTTCTTTCCTTGGGGGGGAGCAGCAGCTTCCGCGGCCTCTGCAGCGACTACTTCCCGGTACATCTTGTGCACGCATATGATTGCGTCTTTCTTGTCTAATGGAATGGAAACAACACCTATTGGCCCTGGCATCTTCAGAGTGTTGTAGGCATAGTGGGATGCCGCCATGAATTTGGCTAGGGCTGGTTGACCAAGGATTCCATTGTACGGTAGGGGGAGGTCAACCACATCAAACACGATCTTCTCAGTCCGGTAGTTTAACTCCCCTCCAAACGTCACCGGCAGTGTGATCTTCCCCTTAGGACGACTCCTGCCGGGGTTGATCCCTTGGAATGTACCAGTAACCTTGAGCTCTTCATCTGCTATCTGGAGGTTGCTGATGACCTTTGGAGAAATCAGATTCAACCCAGCCACGCCAGCAACCAATATCTTTGTGACCTTGAGGTTGCGGATCGTTGGTGAGACCAACAACTTCAAACACCCTACAGCGGTGGTGCGGTCAGGGTGATCCTCTTCATCAAAGATGATGGGCGTGCGGGACCACTTGAGCGGCTTCCGAGAATCTGCTGCTGGCTCCATGACATTGACTTCACATGCCCACTGTTTAAGTTGGTGGTGAGAGGAGTGCAAAGATGCACCCCTGTCAATGCATTGGGCGTTAGTGGCTTTCTAGAACTCTTGCTCGCTGGTTTCCTCTTTATGTTCTTCATCACTCTCGTCATCGCAATCAATCTTCTCACGGCCTCTGGTAGGTTTCCCTTGATACCGAGGAGCCTTGCCGGGGAGACCTGCTCTACCGCCTCGGCCCTTCCCGCCATTGCCATCTTGGTCTTTCTCCTTATCACGCTTCTCGTACCAAGCCCTCTACTTCTTGATGAGTTGCTCAACCTGATGACACTCCTGAAGATCGTGGCCCTTGGTCCGATGGATCTTGTAGTACGGCCCATCACCCTTCCCAGCCTTCTCGGTAGACGCGGCTTCCCGGCAATCAGTGCACGTGGAAAATTCCATGCCGGTGTCAGGACCCCGATCCTAAGCCACATCGATCCAGCGTGTAACACATCATATCACTTTGCGGCCTCACGCACGGTACTCCCACGGGTGCCACCTTACCTGGCCCGGGACCGTTTGCGCCTTTTGGCTCACGTATATGATAGTGTCGCTAGCATCCATATGACAGAGAACCCGGGCCGACATGGCTAGTCGTGAACCCAAAGCGGCGCTAGCCTATGAGGACAGGCATACGTGAATCACATCGAGCATGTCGGTCATCAACGTATTTATTCGGGCTGTAGCACTGGGCTAACAGGACTCCGGTAACCCGGGCTGTAGCAGGCTAGGCAGGACTCCGAATAACGGCGCGTGACATTTCCCCGAAGGGACAGACATAGGAACGACGTGAAACACATGCCGGCCAGTCAAGTGTCCAAGCAGTAGTGCTAGGCTAGCAGGACTCCGGTGAACCGGGCTGTAGCGGACTACTATCGCTCAGAAGCACAAGACTTACATTTCCTCATATGAAAGGCTGCCAAGGATAAACAACTAGATAGTCGGATCCCACTCATACCAAGCATTTCAATCATACACACAATATGCCCGATATGAGTAAATACAACATGGCATCACAACAGTACTCTACGACTCAAGTACTTTATTTAGAAGGCTCCGAGGAGCCATACATATCATCCATACAGATAGGGGTCACATGACCCAACACTCAAGCCATACAAACATTCAAGCACATGCGGAAGCAAAGTAGTCTGAGTACAGACACTAGAAAGAAAGAAGGCTTGACAAAGCCTGTCTATCTACAACGACCCTTCACAAGTCTTGGATCACCACCTGGGTGATAAGTCACTCGTCAACGTCGAGTTCTACATAGAACCCATCAGAGGGGTTGGTGCAGTCGTCTGAAAAACATGATTAAAGCAACATGAGTACAGAAGTACTCAGCAAGTCTTACAACAGGAACCTATCATACATGCACATTCTCAAGAAGGTAGTGGGGTTATTGCAGCAAGCCAGCTTTGACTCTTGGCTAAGCTATCCTACGGTAGACACCATTGTAAATCATTTGTCGCACACGAGTCCACTATCACCATCACAATACTCCACCGTGGATCCTCTCTCGCCATCCTACGAGAGGGCCATCCGCGGTACTCACACTTATCTTGAGATTTTTAGAAGTATCCATTTAACTTATCTATGAACTGTATAGGTGACCAAGTAGTCCTTTACCGCGGACGCGGCTATTCGAATAGATTTATACCCTGCAGGGGTGTACTTCTTCACACACGCTCTCACCACTTATTGCCGTTTACACAACATGTACTCGGCAACCTTCAAGCGGAAGCCCAGCGAGGGTGTCGGCCACGGCCTACCTAAACACTCAAGTCTCTAGTCCAGGTTTATCGCCTGTTCGGGTTCCATCCGCAGGGAGTCCGGCCGAGGTTTCCACTAGCGGCCCCGAACGATGTGAACAGGGTTCCCGAGACACCAAACGGGCGAGTCGGTACACCGTGCCACGTGCCTACCGCAACACAGCCCACCCCGATGGTCAGCGCCGCGTGCGGCCCCCAGCATGCTACAAACACCAGAAACTACTTTGCAAATCCTGGACAGAGGGCAAGAGTGATCAAGAAGCCGAGAGAGTCAATTAAGGATCCCAATGTGTGGTAGTAGCTGAACCTTAAATCACACACACAGATCTCAGTTCTTAAGGTCGGCCTCAATGAAACAACCCACCATGTACTCCTACATGGCCTCTCATCGATTCCTTTACCAAATCGTGTTCAACACTTCACTCTTGTCACCGACACAACCTTTCACTCCAGTTCATCATCCCGATGAGCCAGACCTGACACAACTCTAAGCATAGCAAGCATAGCATGGTAGGAACACACACACATGTATTGGCTCAATCAACTCCTACACATGCTAGTGGGTTTCATCTAGTTACTGTGGCAATGACAGGTCATGCAAAGGAAGTGGGTTCAACTACCGCGACACACAGCAGTTTGAAACGCGTTGTCTTAATGCAGTAAACGAGAGCAGAAGCGAGAACATGGGTTTGTATCGGAATGATCAATGGGTTGCTTGCCTGATGGAGTGGTCGTGGGATACTGCCCTTCAGTTGGATACTCGGAGATATCCTCGGAGGCAGAACCTACCACGATGAACACATCGGAACACAATCAATACATGGCAATATGCAACAATATGATGCATGCTATGACATGGCAATATGAATGTGTCCTGACCTAGTGCAAGTTAAACCAGAAGGGAATGAACCCATTTGAATCAAAGATTCAAATGGAAACTCATTTATTAAGATCATATTAGTGTATCATCTTGTAGTGCCTAAACAGTGAGTTTAACTTGTTCTGACATGCATGAAACCAGCACCAATGGATAGCTTGGATTTTTCTGATCATTTTTCATATATAGAACTTTGCATTTGGAGTTACAGATAATTTTCTATGAATTTTTGAAGTTTGAACTATTTTCTGGATTTTCCTGTAAAAGAATAATCCAGTAATTAATTAATTGCGTCAGCATGAGGTCAGCGTGACGTCAGGGGTCAACGGGGTCGTACAGGTCAAACTGACCAGTGGGACCCACATGTCAGTAGTTAATTTAACTAATTAATTTAAATTAGAACTAAACCAAAAAGTTAACAGGGGGGGCCCCACCTGTCATTGACTCAGGGAAGTCAACGAGGGCCCACCCGTCAACGGTCAGGGGTCAACTCGCCGGCGTCTAGCCGCCGGCGAGGCCAGACGCGGCGGAGCAAGTGGATTTGGCCGTTCCGGCCACCAAATGGGGCGCGGAAGGCATCTACGCGCTCCTGGGAACGAGCCGCGGCTACTGGTGGGGTTAGTTGGGGTCGGGGTGGCCGGAGTTGGCGCCGGCGACGAGTTTGGCGGCGCCGGGGCTCGGGCGAAGGTGAAACCGGGGCTGCGGGGCACGGCGAGGCGCGTGGAGTGATGTTTCGGGCCCCTGGGTGTGCGGTGAGGCTAGTGGACAAGGTGGTGCGGCCATTGGGTGGCCGGAGCCTCGTCGGCGACGAGCTCCGCGGCGGCGCGTGCGGGTGAGCTACAAGTAATCGCTACGGGGCTCGAGAGAGAGAACGGGGAGGAAGGGAAGGTGGCCATGCTCACGGTGATTGCAGCGAGCGTCGAGGCGGGCTCGGGGAGGGTCGGAGCTGAGCGGGGCGATGATGGCGATCTCGGCGGCCGGAGTTGGGGAAGACGGGGTCAGGGGCGACTCCAGAGCGGGCGAGCGCTCGGGGCTCGTCTTGCTCGAAGAAGAGGAGGGTGGCGGAGCTCGTGGACACGGTCGGGTGGCGCGGGGATGACGGTAGCTATGGCAACGGCGGCGGAGCGGCGACGGTGGCGTCGGCCATGGCGAAGGGAAGCGAGGGAGAGAAGCAGGGGGGAAGTGGACGTGTCCACGGGGTCGGGGGCACGACGTGGAGGTCGTCCAGCGCGTCGGGCGGCGAAGCGGCGAGCAGGTGGCATCGTGGCGAGCTCGCGCTCGTCGGCGTCACCACCCTGCCTGCCTGGCGGGGACGAAGCAGCTGGCTGGCTCGGGCCAGCACAGTGCTGGGCCGCCAGGTGGGCCGGCTGGGGGGTTTGGCCAGGTAATTCCTTTTCTGATTTTTGTTTCCTTTTCTACTTCTTTTGTAACTTTGTAGACTTATTAAAAATACTAAAACAACTCCTAAAATCACCAAACTGCACCTGGTCCTTAGTTAGAATAATTCCAGCAAGGAACATTTTAGTTTGGAGATATTTGAGCATTTGAGATATTTTATAAATTTTAAATGCCCAAATTCAAATACTTATGCATTAATTCAATGACCTTCTGTTGACCTAGAAAAATGTGCACTATTTTTGCCAGAGGTTTAAGACCAAAGCAAAGATGATGAACATTTTAGAAGGGCATTTCAGGTTCATTGAAAAAGATTTTAGTAAACCCTAGTAGATTCAGGAGGGGTGCTGGGGGGTTCTGCCTTCCCCATTTCAATTTTCTGTCAAAAGTAAACATGATGCACACTCTAATGCATGAGCTAGGTGGGATGTGACAACTCACCCCCACTCAAAAGAATCTCGTCCCGAGATGTAGGTTCCTCCGGAAAGAAGGTGGGGTACTCGAGTCGAAGACGATCCTCCCTTTCCCATGTAGCTTCTTGCTCGGAATGGTGTGACCATTGAACCTTGAGAAACTTGATATTGTGGCGTCGAGTGGTACGCTCGGCTTGATCAAGGATACGAACGGGGTATTCCCGATAAGTGAGGTTATCTTGGAGATCAAGCGTTTCGTGGTCCACTCCACGGATAGGATCCGAGAAGCAACGCCTGAGTTGAGAAACGTGGAAGACATCATGGACTCTGGAGAGATGCGGAGGTAGTTCCAGTTGGTAGGCAACTTCTCCTCGTTTGGCAAGAATGCGAAAAGGTCCAATGTAACGAGGAGCCAATTTGCCTTTGATACCGAATCGATGGGTTCCCTTTAAAGGTGTAACCCGAAGGTAAGCCATCTCGCCGACTTCATAAGCCATGGGCTTATGCTTGCAGTCATACTGACTCTTTTGTCGGGATTGGGCGGTTTTCAACTTCTCACGAATAATGCGAACCTGCTCTTCTGCATCCTGGATCATGTCCGGGCCAAAGAGTTGTCTCTCGCCAGTTTCTGACCAGTTAAGAGGCGTTCGACATTTTCGTCCATAGAGAACTTCGAAAGGGGCTTTACCCAAGCTAGCTTGATAACTGTTGTTATAAGCGAACTCGGCGAATGGAAGGCACTTCTCCCAATTCATACCGAAAGAGATGACAGAAGCTCGGAGCATATCCTCCAGAATTTGATTGACTCGTTCTACTTGACCACTTGATTGCGGATGGAAGGCGGTGCTAAAGGAGAGACGAGTCCCCATAGCATTTTGGAAACTTTCCCAAAATCGAGAGGTGAAAAGACTTCCACGGTCTGAATTAATTTCCAATGGAACACCATGGAGAGATACTATTCGAGAGATGTACAAATCAGCTAGCTGGCTAGCGGTTATACTCTCGCGAACAGGTAAGAAGTGGGCTACTTTGGAAAGACGATCGACAACAACGAAGATAGCATTATTCCCTCTTTTGGTTCTGGGAAACCCGGTAATGAAATCCATACCGATTTTATCCCATTTCCATTCAGGAATCTCCAATGGTTGAAGGGTGCCAGCAGGCCGTTGATGCTCTGCTTTAACACGACAACAGACGTCGCAAGTTGCAATGTATTGAGCGATTTCTCTCTTCATCCTAGTCCACCAAAACCTCTGGCGTAGGTCTTGATACATCTTAGTACTACCGGGATGAATGGTGAGAGGGGATTCATGGGCTTCCTTAAGGATCAATTGTCGTAAATGTTGTTTCTTGGGAACCACCAAGCGGTTCTCGAAGAAGACAACACCTCGTTCATCCATGGAAAAACATTTAGCAACTCCGCTAGCGATGTTTTCCTTGATCCGAGATATTCCTCTATCATACCGCTGAGCGGTTATGATTTGATCCGTAAGGTTAGGTTTCGCCACCAGGGTGGAAAGGAATCCTCGAGGAACAATGTGAAGGTTAAGCTTACGAAATTCCTCGTGGAGAAGTGGTTGACTTTGTTGTAACCTCAGGTTGTTACAATAAGATTTACGACTTAGTGCATCAGCCATGACATTGGCTTTGCCTGGGGTGTAAGTTATTCCTAAATCGTAATCCGAGATCAACTTGACCCAACGTCTTTGCCTGAGATTCAAATCCGGCTGGGTGAAGATATATTTCAAACTTTGGTGATCAGTGTAAATTTCGCAACGATTACCCAGAAGGTAATGTCGCCAGGTTTTGAGTGCATGGACTACTGCTGCAAGCTCTAGATCATGTGTGGGATAATTATCCTCATGTGGACGCAACTGTCGAGATGCGTAGGCAATCACATGACGATCTTGCATGAGTATGCAACCTAGTCCTTGTCGCGTGGCGTCGCAGTAGATAACAAAGTCCTTAGAGAAGTCTGGTGGTACCAGTACGGGAGCAGATGTCAGGCGTCTTTTCAGTTCCTGAAAGCTGAACTCGCACTGTGGGGTCCACTCGAACTTTTTATCTTTCTTGAGGAGTTCAGTTAGAGGCTTAGCAACCTTGGAGAAATTCTCGACAAAGCGGCGGCAATAGCTCGCTAAGCCAAGGAAACTCCGAACTTGCTTAACCGTTTCAGGTGGAGTCCAGTCAAGGACAGCTTGAACTCGCTCGGGATTGATAGCAATGCCCTTACCAGAGATTACATGGCCCAGATAGGTCACTTCTGGCAACCAGAATTCGCACTTGGAGAATTTGGCATAAAGGCGATGCTCTCGGAGTTTCGTCAATACTAGCCTTAGATGTTCGGCATGTTCTTCCTCATTCTTGGAATAGATGAGTATATCATCGAGGTAAACCACGACGAATTTATCCAAGTACTCCATGAAGATCGAGTTCATTAACCGAGAGAAGGTGGCTGGAGCATTGGTTAAACCGAAGGACATGACGGTGTACTCGTATTGGCCGTAACGAGTGACAAAGGCCGTTTTGGGAATGTCCCCGTTCTTGATTTTGATTTGATGGTAGCCCAACCTCAAATCCATCTTGGAGAAGACTGAGGATCCTGCGAGCTGATCATACAGGTCGTTGATCCTGGGGAGCGGATACTTGTTCTTGATAGTGACCAAATTGACAGGTCGATAATCCACAACCATCCGATCCGTTCCATCCTTCTTCTTGACGAAGAGGACGGGGCAAGCCCATGGAGATGAACTAGGACGGATGAAACCCTTTTGCAAGGACTCATCGAGTTGTTTCTTAAGCTCAACTAGTTCTAGGGGTGCCATCTTATAAGGTCACCTAGAGATTGGGACGGTTCCTGGAACAAGGTCTATCACGAACTCGACATCTCTGTCAGGTGGAACGCCTGGCAGTTCCTCTGGGAAGACATCCGGGAAGTCACGGACTACCGGAATATCTTCGAGGTCTGGAAGGGGATTGGCATTTAGAGAGTAGAGTTGACGCTCCAATTCTCGGGTCAAAACATTGACTGTCGTGCCCGATGGATGGGTAAGTTGAATAGTTCTAGTTGAGCAGTCAATCTTGGTGTAATGAGCTGACATCCAGTCCATACCCAAGATGATGTTTATGTCTGAGGACTTGAGAGCTATTAGTGACGCAAGGAAGACCAATCTGTCAACAAGAATTTCATTTCCATGGCTGATTCTAGAGGTTTGCCACTTAGAACCAGGGGTTTGAATTACCATGGAGGTGGGCATGTCACAGAAGGTGGTGTTGTGCAAACGAGCATAGCTCTCAGAAATAAATGAATGAGATGCTCCAGTATCAAAGAGAACAGTTGCCGGATGGCAATTAACAAGGAGCGTACCGAGAACGACATTGGGGTCCTCTTGAGTTTCTTCAGCTGAAACGTAGTTGACATGGCCACGAGCAGTGGTGGCTGGCTTGGCGACAAGCACCTTTGCTGTTGACTTACCACGTCCAACAGACTTCCCGAACTGACTGGGGTTGTTCTGGGGACACTCACGGATGTAGTGGCCCGGCTCACCACACTTGAAGCAAGTTATCATATTGGGGCGTGAAGCGGTATTGACAGTGGGGCCACCAAAAGTCTTGGGCGGCACATGCTGTTGGTTGGGACGAGGCGCCTCAAAGGATGGCCTCGGGGTATACCTGGGTGGCATAGCAGAATTTGGAATCCAGACCCGACGCTTCTGAGATCCAGAGCCGGATGATGAACCATAGTCACGGGAGTGTTTGCGTGAAGCTTCAAAATCATTCTGCCCTGTCTCGGCACTGATGGCCTTATTGACTAGCTTCGGAAAAGAAATACAATCATGCAGACGAAGGTCACGACGGAGCTCAGGGCTAAGTCCCTTGCGGAACCTTGCCTGCTTCTTGGCGTCGGTGGATACCTCTTCGGGAGCATAGCGTGCAAGCTTTCCAAACTCGCGACTGTATGCATCCACAGTCAGCTTCCCCTGGGTGAAGTTATAGAACTCCTCCCTCTTGCGATCCATGAGACCTTCCGGAATATGATGCTCACGAAAAGCGGCACTGAAATCAGCCCAAGTAGTGAGTTGGCCGACCGGACGCATAGCTTCATAATTCTCCCACCAAAGGCTGGCAGGGCCTTCAAGGTGATAGGCAGCAAAGGTGACTTTATCATCTTCAGCCACGTTGGCAGAACGTAGCTTGTGGGCGATGCTGCGGAGCCAGTCATCCGCATCGAGAGGTTCGATGGAATGATTGAACTTTGGCGGGTACAGCTTGACAAAGTCATTGATGGACACCGAATTGATCCTCTGCTGGCGTGCAGTGTTCTGCTCAATCCGCTCTAACAAGCGGTTGGTGTCGCGCCTATTGCGCTCTGCCTCCAGCATCACTTCGGCCAGAGAAGGTGGTTGAGGCAGACTTTCCTCTCTAGGTGCACTAGCTTCTCCCTGCTCCGGAGCAGCAGGGTTGCTGCGGGTGTTGACCATCCTAGGAAAACAAAACAACGATTTAAACCAGGATGGCAAAATCTGGCCAAGGAAGTGCGGAATGTAATGGATAACAAGGAATGCAGAGATGATCATCCGTATGACATGGTAATACAGAAACTGCCATATATATACCAACGGTCATACACATCATACATAGTTTAGTACAAGCTCAAGCTGAAGTACCACTAAGACGAAAGATGTTACATCTCATCGGAGGCATTCCAAGCTCCTATACATTATTTTTCTACACCTCCGGAATTGATACACACTAAGTTATATTCCACAATCACGCAGGACGGTGGACATACAACTATTACAATACTAGCGAGACTACTACTAGCTCAGACGGCTCCGTAGAAGTCCTCATAGAAGTCACCACCCAGACCTGGAAGCGGAACATGGTCATCTGGGAACAGACGGTCCTGCGGTGCTTGTGGACCATAGGGACTTGGGTGCGGCCTCGGTCCAACAGACGGCGGCAGACGAGGTCCACGAGGAGGGGTGATGCCTCCCACCTCACGCCACTCCATGAAGTCTGGCAGACTAGCCCGCACAGGATACAAGTCTCTCATGTCCATGTATCCGGCTTGCACAGCAGGTGCAAACCTCGTCAAGGTGGCCCAATGATCAGCACGAGCATTAAAGAGCTCCATACGCAAGGCCCGGTTTTCACGGTCCTTATCTTCCAACATCTCAGTAGTGGTGCAAAGGAGTGAGTCCTCATGGGATGCATCACTGTACATGCCCTGAAGGTAACCATGCGCCCCAGGGAGGAATGCTGGCATGTAGCGAAAATCAGTGTTGCTCAACAAGGCAGTTCTAGCTCGCATAATGGTCATCATCGAGTAGGCTGCATCCTGAACGGACATCCCAATAGTGATCCCGAGTCCATAAGAGCAGTGGAGTGGTTCCGTGGCTCCGGGATAAGATGGATATATCCTGACCATGCACAGATATTGGCTCTGGTTGAAATCTCTAAACTGCTCTTCGACGGTGTATTCAGGGTACCATCGGTAACCTGCCTCAACCATCACTCGAACCAGCATGGCGGTATGACCACATATACCGATGCAACGGGTCAGACGAACCACTTGGTTTTGGGGACGGGTAGCCATCTGAAAGCACAAAATAGTGCAAAGGCATTAGAATTTCTGGATGAAATTGGACAGCATAACGGCTGTAAATGCTCAGAAAAAGACTTGAGGCATCCACAACAGTTTGCGAAACCACTCAACAACATCATATCAAGGTTCTGGTTCAAATGGCAACATACTAAACTTTAGTAGAACTGAACTGGGTTGAACCAACAATCCTATAAGTTACTACGGATTTAGTAACACGTGAACCTGATAGAGAGAAGAGAGCCTAGTCCTTAACCCACGTAGAATGAGAGGAGAATGACTCAGAATAGAGGGCATAAGGTAAAGGAGTAAAAGAGCCTTACGTTCCCTCCCACAATCAATTCCCCTACATATAACTAAAGCATTTCTAGACTCGACATCGACCAGTTTGGCTTAGCGAACCTACAGGCAGTCCGGCTCTGATGCCAACGCTGTCAGGACCCCGATCCTAAGCCACATCGATCCAGCGTGTAACACATCATATCACTTTGCGGCCTCACGCACGGTACTCCCACGGGTGCCACCTTACCTGGCCCGGGACCGTTTGCGCCTTTTTGCTCACGTATATGATAGTGTCGCTGGCATCCATATGACAGAGAACCCGGGCCGACATGGCTAGTCGTGAACCCAAAGCGGCGCTAGCCTATGAGGACAGGCATACGTGAATCACATCGAGCATGTCGGTCATCAACGTATTTATTCGGGCTGTAGCACTGGGCTAACAGGACTCCGGTAACCCGGGCTGTAGCAGGCTAGGCAGGACTCCGAATAACAGCGCGTGACATTTCCCCGAAGGGACAGACATAGGAACGACGTGAAACACATGCCGGCCAGTCAAGTGTCCAAGCAGTAGTGCTGGGCTAGCAGGACTCCGGTGAACCAGGCTGTAGCGGACTACTATCGCTCAGAAGCACAAGACTTACATTTCCTCATATGAAAGGCTGCCAAGGATAAACAACTAGATAGTCGGATCCCACTCATACCAAGCATTTCAATCATACACACAATATGCCCGATATGAGTAAATACAACATGGCATCACAACAGTACTCTACGACTCAAGTACTTTATTTAGAAGGCTCCGAGGAGCCATACATATCATCCATACAGATAGGGGTCACATGACCCAACACTCAAGCCATACAAACATTCAAGCACATGCGGAAGCAAAGTAGTCTGAGTACAGACACTAGAAAGAAAGAAGGCTTGACAAAGCCTGTCTATCTACAACGACCCTTCACAAGTCTTGGATCACCACCTGGGTGATAAGTCACTCGTCAACGTCGAGTTCTACATAGAACCCATCAGAGGGGTTGGTGCAGTCGTCTGAAAAACATGATTAAAGCAACATGAGTACAGAAGTACTCAGCAAGTCTTACAACAGGAACCTATCATACATGCACATTCTCAAGAAGGTAGTGGGGTTATTGCAGCAAGCCAGCTTTGACTCTTGGCTAAGCTATCCTACGGTAGACACCATTGTAAATCATTTGTCGCACACGAGTCCACTATCACCATCACAATACTCCACCGTGG
Source organism: Aegilops umbellulata (assembly GCA_032464435.1). Taxonomy (NCBI): domain Eukaryota; kingdom Viridiplantae; phylum Streptophyta; class Magnoliopsida; order Poales; family Poaceae; genus Aegilops; species Aegilops umbellulata. The sequence continues at coordinate 243,257,716 of CP136057.1, forward strand.
ATCCTCTCTCGCCATCCTACGAGAGGGCCATCCGCGGTACTCACACTTATCTTGAGATTTTTAGAAGTATCCATTTAACTTATCTATGAACTGTATAGGTGACCAAGTAGTCCTTTACCGCGGACGCGGCTATTCGAATAGATTTATACCCTGCAGGGGTGTACTTCTTCACACACGCTCTCACCACTTATCGCCGTTTACACGACATGTACTCGGCAACCTTCAAGCGGAAGCCCAGCGAGGGTGTCGGCCACGGCCTACCTAAACACTCAAGTCTCTAGTCCAGGTTTATCGCCTGTTCGGGTTCCATCCGCAGGGAGTCCGGCCGAGGTTTCCACTAGCGGCCCCGAACAATGTGAACAGGGTTCCCGAGACACCAAACGGGCGAGTCGGTACACCGTGCCACGTGCCTACCGCAACACAGCCCACCCCGATGGTCAGCGCCGCGTGCGGCCCCCAGCATGCTACAAACACCAGAAAGTACTTTGCAAATCCTGGACAGAGGGCAAGAGTGATCAAGAAGCCGAGAGAGTCAATTAAGGATCCCAATGTGTGGTAGTAGCTGAACCTTAAATCACACACACAGATCTCAGTTCTTAAGGTCGGCCTCAATGAAACAACCCACCATGTACTCCTACATGGCCTCTCATCGATTCCTTTACCAAATCGTGTTCAACACTTCACTCTTGTCACCGACACAACCTTTCACTCCAGTTCATCATCCCGATGAGCCAGACCTGACACAACTCTAAGCATAGCAAGCATAGCATGGTAGGAACACACACACATGTATTGGCTCAATCAACTCCTACACATGCTAGTGGGTTTCATCTAGTTACTGTGGCAATGACAGGTCATGCAAAGGAAGTGGGTTCAACTACCGCGACACACAGCAGTTTGAAACGCGTTGTCTTAATGCAGTAAACGAGAGCAGAAGCGAGAACATGGGTTTGTATCGGAATGATCAATGGGTTGCTTGCCTGATGGAGTGGTCGTGGGATACTGCCCTTCAGTTGGATACTCGGAGATATCCTCGGAGGCAGAACCTACCACGATGAACACATCGGAACACAATCAATACATGGCAATATGCAACAATATGATGCATGCTATGACATGGCAATATGAATGTGTCCTGACCTAGTGCAAGTTAAACCAGAAGGGAATGAACCCATTTGAATCAAAGATTCAAATGGAAACTCATTTATTAAGATCATATTAGTGTATCATCTTGTAGTGCCTAAACAGTGAGTTTAACTTGTTCTGACATGCATGAAACCAGCACCAATGGATAGCTTGGATTTTTCTGATCATTTTTCATATATAGAACTTTGCATTTGGAGTTACAGATAATTTTCTATGAATTTTTGAAGTTTGAACTATTTTCTGGATTTTCCTGTAAAAGAATAATCCAGTAATTAATTAATTGCGTCAGCATGAGGTCAGCGTGACGTCAGGGGTCAACGGGGTCGTACAGGTCAAACTGACCAGTGGGACCCACATGTCAGTAGTTAATTTAACTAATTAATTTAAATTAGAACTAAACCAAAAAGTTAACAGGGGGGGCCCCACCTGTCATTGACTCAGGGAAGTCAACGAGGGCCCACCCGTCAACGGTCAGGGGTCAACTCGCCGGCGTCTAGCCGCCGGCGAGGCCAGACGCGGCGGAGCAAGTGGATTTGGCCGTTCCGGCCACCAAATGGGGCGCGGAAGGCATCTACGCGCTCCTGGGAACGAGCCGCGGCTACTGGTGGGGTTAGTTGGGGTCGGGGTGGCCGGAGTTGGCGCCGGCGACGAGTTTGGCGGCGCCGGGGCTCGGGCGAAGGTGAAACCGGGGCTGCGGGGCACGGCGAGGCGCGTGGAGTGATGTTTCGGGCCCCTGGGTGTGCGGTGAGGCTAGTGGACAAGGTGGTGCGGCCATTGGGTGGCCGGAGCCTCGTCGGCGACGAGCTCCGCGGCGGCGCGTGCGGGTGAGCTACAAGTAATCGCTACGGGGCTCGAGAGAGAGAACGGGGAGGAAGGGAAGGTGGCCATGCTCACGGTGATTGCAGCGAGCGTCGAGGCGGGCTCGGGGAGGGTCGGAGCTGAGCGGGGCGATGATGGCGATCTCGGCGGCCGGAGTTGGGGAAGACGGGGTCAGGGGCGACTCCAAAGCGGGCGAGCGCTCGGGGCTCGTCTTGCTCGAAGAAGAGGAGGGTGGCGGAGCTCGTGGACACGGTCGGGTGGCGCGGGGATGACGGTAGCTATGGCAACGGCGGCGGAGCGGCGACGGTGGCGTCGGCCATGGCGAAGGGAAGCGAGGGAGAGAAGCAGGGGGGAAGTGGACGTGTCCACGAGGTCGGGGGCACGACGTGGAGGTCGTCCAGCGCGTCGGGCGGCGAAGCGGCGAGCAGGTGGCGTCGTGGCGAGCTCGCGCTCGTCGGCGTCACCACCCTGCCTGCCTGGCGGGGACGAAGCAGCTGGCTGGCTCGGGCCAGCACCGTGCTGGGCCGCCAGGTGGGCCGGCTGGGGGGTTTGGCCAGGTAATTCCTTTTCTGATTTTTGTTTCCTTTTCTATTTCTTTTGTAACTTTGTAGACTTATTAAAAATACTAAAACAACTCCTAAAATCACCAAACTGCACCTGGTCCTTAGTTAGAATAATTCCAGCAAGGAACATTTTAGTTTGGAGATATTTGAGCATTTGAGATATTTTATAAATTTTAAATGCCCAAATTCAAATACTTATGCATGAATTCAATGACCTTCTGTTGACCTAGAAAAATGTGCACTATTTTTGCCAGAGGTTTAAGACCAAAGCAAAGATGATGAACATTTTAGAAGGGCATTTCAGGTTCATTGAAAAAGATTTTAGTAAACCCTAGTAGATTCAGGAGGGGTGCTGGGGGGTTCTGCCTTCCCCATTTCAATTTTCTGTCAAAAGTAAACATGATGCACACTCTAATGCATGAGCTAGGTGGGATGTGACAGCCGGGAACCTCGATCTTGGCCTTCTCACCAGTACTAGGTGTTCTCTATCATTCAACAGTCATCACTGCTTTATCCTTGCGCTTCTTGTTGTGTTTCTTATTGTTCTTCTTCTGATTGGTGGCATCGTCGTCATCCTCTGAGTCAACATTGACGCCATATTCTTCACCGGGGAGTTGCCTCCCCTCTTCTACTCGGGCACATTTATCCACCAAAGTGTACATCTCATTCACAGTCTTGGGCAACCGAACGTTCATTTTAGAACATATCCGGTTGTTGCGCATGTTGCACTCGAATGCAGCTATCACAGCTGCCGGGTGGATGTCTGGAATGTTCCTATGCACCTGGCAGAACCTCTGCATGTACTTCTGCAAAATTTCTCCCTCATGGCATAGGTCAACCTAGGTCGAGATAGAGTTCTCTGGCAAGTGCATCAGCCAAGACCTCACATTTGTCTTGAGTGCCAGAGGGAAGTAGTTGGCGAATACCTTCTCATCTCTTCCCCCAGCAGCTTGAACGGCGATAGTGTAGATGCTCAAGAACTCTGTCGGGTTCAATCTTCCATCGTACTTCTCTGGTATCTCTGGCTTGAAATGCGAGTAGATGGCCAACGGACTTGCCGCAGCTCGCGGGTGAAGGCGTGGCACCCAACCTCAAATGGTAAGTACCCACCTTCACCGGGCGTGGGCTTGTCGATGCCGGAGCCATTGCACCTATCAGACTGGCGTCGGGTTTCGCGGCATCATTTGATGGTGATGCGCTCGTCTTCCCTCCGCGTGTCTTCCAGGACTCGCCAATGGTCTTGACGTGCTCGAGTATCAGATGGAGCCATCTATACGTCGTTGGTTTCTTGGTCATGTGGCTCTGGCTGGGGCCCCTACGCTGGTTGCCTCAGAGGGGCTTGCACCGTGGGGGTGGCCCCTTCGATACGGCCAGCAGCTCAGGCTGTTGTCGCCGTGTGTGGTGGCCGTGACGGTCCCGCTCGCTGTGATCCTCCCGCCTCGGCGAAAACAACAAGGATGAATGGTGTCTCTCCACTCATCCATCTGACCGGCCGCCGATGGAAATCTCAACAAGAGTTGGGCCCACGCCATGGCCTCCGAAGTAGTGCTCGTCATGGACAAAGACGTAGACCGTAACGTCGCCTGGTTTCTGATGGTGCCGGTAGTGGCAGCGTCGTGCTCTCGTCGCTGTGAGCCAGTCACCAAGGTGGCGTAGGGATGAGGAGGATGTGCTTGGGGATCGGCAACTCTGTTCGGTGCATCGGCTTGGCCAGCTTGTTTCGGGGGTGGCGCGTGCCCTACGAACGGACCTACAGCGGGGGCGGCCGGAGGGTCACGGTTCGCCCCAGAGTGAGCGCCATCACTTTGCTGCATCCTTCGGTGGGGTGGAGAGGCACAGATGGAATGATCTCTCCACCCGCACCTTATGGAGCGTGGCCGCTGGGATGTTGTTGGCGCTGTCCTCCTCCAGTGCCTCCTGCTCCCGTTTCGGCCGCAAGGGAGGTGGTGACGACGACGCCTGCGCTGGCCATGTCCCCCGGAGCATCCATGTCCCCGTGTTTCCCCGTAGTCCCCGCGACATCGGCGACCGCGTGCGAAAGGGCCTTCGAGGTGGACGGGTGAGCTGCAACACCGGGCTTCTTCTTGGGCGCCATGGATGATGAAGCCGTTGATGAAGAAAACGATGATGAAGATGACACCCTGCATACATTCTCGGGTTCACGCAAGCGCTTCCCCCTACCTGGTGCTCCATAGATGTCGTGGGAAAACATGACCACCTATGGGGCCATCAACCCCTTGTGGTTATGCAGGAGGGAAGACCACATTGCACAAAGAGCGGATGGCGCAGAGAAGCACGACATTGATCACACGGGCAGCTTTTACCCAGGTTCGGCCGCCGCGAGGCATAAAACCCTACTCCTGATTTGGTAGATTGATGAGAGGACCGTGGTGGAGACGCAGCGCTCTAGCGCAGCAAGGTTATCTCGGGGTGAGATCGACTATGCACGTATGAGTGTACAAGGGTCCATATCATTTCTAAGGTTGCCACAACCCTCCTTTTATAGATCAAGGGGTCACCACATGTCACAACCCTAGATTTTTGCTTGTAAATAGTTGCATCAGAGTGCATTATGCATCATGTATAAATTCCAGTGAAATTCATTTGAGGGAATTCTCAAGCCTCAAAAATCTTTTAAAAATGATCAACATTGAAATCATTCAAATGAGCCCAATAAAAATGTTCCTCTTAATCTCTGAAGATATTGGCAAGAGCTAACACTCAAACCAATATTTTTTGAATCTCAGAAATGATTATTTTGGGACTTTGAATCAAACCAATAATTATTTGAATTGGATTTATATTCATAATAACTAGTTTATGAATCCAATAATTCTGAAAAATGTTGAGTGGCTCCGAATATATTATATCTAGCCACATGATAATTTTCAGAAGCTAAGAAAATGGTTTGGTTTTTGAACTAAACCAAAACAAATTGCAGAAATAGAAAACAAAACAGAAAAGGGAAAGGGAAAGGTTTTACCTGGCCTTTCCTGGAGCCCAAGTGGCCGGCCCAGCCCACCTGGCGACTTGCCAGTCATTTTCAACCTCTGCCAGTAGGCAGAGGGAGAGCACGCCACCTCCTTCTTCGCGCTAGCTAGCCTCCCCCGAGTCCACCTGCACGCCCAGGAGATGAGGACGGCCCCCTCTCACTTTCCCCTCCTTCCTCTGCCTCGCCCCCTTCCTCTGGCCTCTCTCCCTTAGGCCGCCAAGCACACCCGAGACCGCCGCTCGCCGTAGCCATGGCCACCGACCACCCCACGCCTCACAGACACACCCAGAAGCTCTGCCACTTCGTCCTCGACCCCCTCGTTGAGCTACACAACGCTGGACGCCTCGAAGCGCCGCCCTCGATGCCTTCTAATTCCTTGGGTCGCCGAGATCGCCTCTGCCGCCCCGCTCGCTTCGGACCTCCTCCGAGATTGCCGTCTGCACTTGTCGGTGTACAAAAAGGGTGGTACACTTTTTGTACCCCTATAACTGTGCACGTGCAGTTGGAGCCACGGGCGCTGCCACACCAAACACGGCAAGGGAGATAAGCCAAGGTAAGGCCAAAGCTGAAGGGAAGCAGAACGACGCCAAGACCACAAAGAGTAAAGGGGACAGAGGAGACCCCCCCGGCAAGTTCCTTGTCGGGGGGCAGCTTTAGCTAACCCGGCAAGACCCTTGCCGTGGCAGCTCGCCCCACACCTACGGAGCGAAGTCACCCTCGAGTCCACTGCCCCCATGGGGCAAGGATTCGGGAGACATCCCCGTGGTGGCATGCAGATCTTTGTGAAGACATTCAAGATCAGATACCCACTTTAGAAGATGATGATCCTTGGCGGAATCCCAGCCAAGGAGGACCACAAGGCCCCCGACAAGAGCCTTGTCGGGGATGACAGCAGGCACCGCGGCAAGACCCTTGCCGGGGCTGCAGCAAGGCCCTTGCCGGGGCCGCAGCAAGGCCCTTACCAAGGACGCCCGTGGGGCCACCATCAGGCCCGCTCCAGTCGCACCCCCACCGCCATTCACATACAGCTGCCGACCCAAACAGTTGGGCAGGCACCTGCGTGGCGGCATGCAGATCTTCGTGGAGACCCACCACTGTGCCACCTCAGTTTCCTGCCTGCCTACATGGCACCATAGGCACCGCTGGCCAGGGCGCGTGTCGATGCAAGAGGGAGCGGCGACAGACGAGACGGGGCTCTTCCCCGCCCCCGATAAAGCAAGGACACCTAAGCAAGGCACATTAAATGCGCCTTGTCATGTAATGCGAAGGATAGCCTCGCGCTACTGTACCCTTTGCACCTCCTGTGTGCCACTGTGGCAACCCCTTTCCTATAAAAGGAGGCCCAAGGCGACCAGGAGGAGGATTCGGCTTTTTTGGAGCTCTCGACGCCCCATAGCTAGCTCAGGAGCTCAGATATACAATCCACCAAAGCAGGAGTAGGGTTTTACGCATCCTTGCGGCCCGAACCTGGGTAAAGGAACCGTGTGCTATCTGTTTGGTCCACTCTTTTCACAACCCCGCGCCCCGCAACCGTAGTAGGGATTCTTGTGATCCCATACGTGTCGTTTCCCACCGACATCCTTGGCGCGCCAGGTAGGGGGGCGCAGTTGTGAGAACCGACTTTAGCAGTTGGTTCGACGCTCCTTCATCTTCGTGACCCTCGAAGAAGAAAGAAGGCCAGAAGGTCGACGCTCGAGCGACCGTGAACAGAAGCTAAGTTGCACCGAACCCTTGTTTTGTGCTACCTTTCTTATTTGAAGTTATTCCCCCCGGAGATTTTTGCTTTGTATAAAAAAACCTGCACGCCAGGGGGCTCTGCCACTGGCGGCAATGCCCTTGCCCTGTTTCGAGTCCGCTCAACAGCTCAAACGGTTGCGTCGAAAGTGGCAGAGTAGCCTTCCGCGACCAACGACGCCCTCGATTCTGACTCGAGTCAAGCTCGACAGTTCTAGCGGCCGCGTTCGGAACGGAAAGATGGCTTGTCCGGCAGCATGCGTACCCGGCAGGCCATGGGGATCCGTCCCCAAGATGCCGCCTGGGGCTTTCGCGCCGGCAAGCCTTCCCGATCGGCGTAGGGCACACATACAAAGAGGAGTTGAATGGGGAAATAACATGCATGAAAATTAAGAGTACTTTAGAAGTTATATTACATCACATCATTGCTGCGGTTCTAACTAAAGATAAATCTGTCTTGGTCGGGAACCCGCAGCGGCGAAGAAGAACGGGATGCCTAGTCCCGGCGCTGGCCTTCCACCCTCTTGATTTCGTCGATGCAGTCGGTGATGGGCTTGATGCGCTCCTTGAGCACCGTGAGGTCAACACCATCCGGCAAGCTCGTCATCGCGGCCGCGAAGTCAAGGTCGGGATTCCAGTGCGCCACCTTGGTGAGGACCTTGGTCACGACCCTCCGGCAAAGTCGCCGGGCCTCCTCGGCCAGCGTGGCCGTCCTGTTGGAGTGGAGATAGGCCAGGGCCCCGAGGACGCCCTCGAAGAACTGGGTCAGCTTGGCGTTGACGGTCCCGCTGCGCTCAGGAGCGTACCTCACGTTTGGCAACCCGATGGTGGCCTATTGCAAGGTAACCCTGCCGGTGACGACCTCCAGATGGCTGATCCACCTGTTCCCACACGCCACATATTCTTGGTGGGAGGCGGCCTCGTTTGCCCGCAACTGTTTCTCCTCCTCCAGGCTCTTGGTCAAGGTCTCCTCCCGAGCCCTGCTCTCCGGCAACAACTTCTCGAGATTCTCCAGCTTCAGCTTGAGGTCTCTGATGGAGTCCCGTGCCTCGGAGAGCGCTCCAGTCCTGCTGACGACCGTTCCTTGCGCCTCTACCAAGGCGCGGTTGAGCGTGTTCTTCTCGCCGGACAGCTTGAGGGCCTGCTCCTTCAGCTCGTCCCGCTTTGCCTCCAGCTCCTTCACCTTGCCGGCGTGGGCCAGGGCATGGGCATCGAGCGCCTCTCTGTGCCTCTACTCCAACTCATGAGTCCGCCGCGCAACAAGGGCCTCGAGCTCCTCGTCCTTGCCACGGAGCGTTGCGGCGAGCTTCTCCTCCTGGGAGTCCAAGGTGGCTTGATGCTGGTTCCGGACGGCTTCGGCCGCGGCAGCCAAGTTCGCCGCCTTCTCCTGGGCCTTCTTGATGTCGGCCATCTTCAGGGAGAGCTACACATCGCGTTGGGCCAATTTCTCCTAGAAGGCCCTCTGCTCCTCGCGAGCCTGGTGGAACCAGGTCTGCGTCTCGGCGACACGTGCCTTGAAGTCCACCTCCGTGTTGTCCACCGCTGCCGCCCTGGACTTGATTTTGTCCAAGCGGGCGCGGTAGAGCACTTGGAGCTTCCGGAAATTGGCCCCCATGGCGCAAAAGAGCTGCTCCTCTGGGGAACCATTGCCGCCAGCGTCCGGCGCGTCGACAACTTCGAACCCGGTGGCGGCAAGCACCTTGCCATCGAAAATTTCCCCTTCGGCGGGCGCTCGGCTTGACGCCCCTGGAAGGTGGACGAAAAGATCATCGCCCACCTTCAGATACCTGCCGGGGCCCGAGGTTGAGGAGGAGGGAGGCTGATCATCCATCACCTCTTCCTCGGCGGGGGCCTTGCCGGCCTCCCCGGCAGGACCACCGCTGGCGCCCTTGGCGGGAGCCTCGCTGGTAGCCTCGGCGGCCCCCGCAGCGGCATCCTTGGCCGCGCCCTTGGCGGCCTCATCAGCGGCGGCCTCGTTAGCATTCTTGGCGGCCTCTTCGGCGGCAATTTTGTCGGCCTCAGCCGCGGCCTCTTCGGCAATATCCCTGACAACGGTGTCCACGTCCTCCGTGTCTGTTGAAGGAGGGCCTGGGCAGCAGCGGGAGCAATGAAGCCAAGAAAAGTATAAGGGAAAAGAACAGAGACGAAGGACGGGCAACTCACCAGTGCTGGGCCGTGGAGCAAAAGTCCCCTCTCCGCCAGCATTTGGCGCTGAGGCAGAGCCACCAGCGCCTAAGTTCCCCTCCTCCTCCATGGGTGTGGACTCCATGCTGACGCCCTTGCCGGGGATGCCCCCCGCGGCGGCGTAGTCGATAGGGGTGGTGTATTAGGAGTAGCCCTCTGCGACTCCTCCTACTGCCGCTCCCCTCCTGCAAACCCGGCAAGGTCAGCGTCGTGGCATCGAGCGCCTACCGCATGTCGAGCGAGAAAAGGGTGACGAACTTACGCTGGGGGCTGCGCCGGGGGCTGCTCAGCACCACTAGTGGTGTCTTTGAAGCCCCAGCCGGGGATTGGCCGCCCGCCGAGGTCCTCGCCCTCTTCGCCCTCTGGGCCAATGCCTCTGCATCCCTACAGAAGCAAAAATGGATCAAGACAAGCGATCCAATTCAGGGAAATAGGAAAGACAGTAAGGAACAGAGTACTTACTCGTCATCCGTTTCCTCCTCTTCCGCCAGTTTACTTTTCCTCTCTGGGCTGAGAGGCCCGAGATCAAAAGGGAGCTCCGCGTCATCGTCCGAGTCGACACCGGCCGGAGGAGACGAAGAAGGCGGCGGGGTCTGTGTGCGCCCAGATGAGGAGGGGGCTGTCGCCTTCTTCTTCTCAGCGGCCTTCATCAACCCCTTCGCTGCCGAGGCCCTCGTGTGCCGCCCGGACCCTTCCAGGGTCAATTGAGGCCGCGTGGCCCTACCGGGTTGGACCGGCTCGCCGGAGCCAGCCCACCGCAGGACTCGCCCTCTTCCCCTGGCTGGAGTCGAGCCCGCCGCCACGCCCTCCTCCGACGACGACCCGTCGGCCATGTCCTCGACGAGCGGAGCTCCGACGTTGGTGCCGCTGGCCTCCCCAGTGGCCGCCGCCCATAGGGTGAACTGCTCCTCCTCCGCGGCCGCGGCAACCTCGTCTTCCACACCCCCAGCACTGCCGGCCTCCAGGGTAAGCTGTGCCTCCCTCGCCCTGGTGGCAATGTAGTCCAGCTCTGCCTGGGTGGTGTCCATGACGAGCCACCGCTCGACGTCAGCATTAACATACACCTCAATGAAGGTATCGAAGAATTGCTGCACGTCTGCGGCCGACGGCTCCCTCCAGCTCGGAACGGGGCCGTGCACATTGCAGTCCGGCATCATGGCAATGATCTCAGACCGGCGCGAGTTATTGCACAACGGGACCACCCCCGCTGGCAACTTGAAGAGAGTCCCCTTGACGGCCTTGCCGGCCTTTATGACAACCCTTGCGGCCTTGCCGGTCAGCTCGACATCGCCGTCACGATCCACTTCTAGCTGGAAGAGCCGCTGGCAGAAGTGGGCATGCCCCATCACCGTGAAGTTGTGGTCGAGGCTGGGCCGGAGCCGCATGATGTCGGCCGGATTCTTAAAGAGCCAAGCTGGCCTCCCCTTATTGTGCAGCGGGGCGATCTGGCGGCGAATAAAATCCGCCCCGATCATCTCGAGGGTGAGCCCAGCCCGGGTCAGCCGGAGAATCCTGGCGGTGGCGATAGTAAGCCTCCCGTCGGCAGCGTCGACATCACCCCAATCGTTGCCACGGACTGGCGGCACTCGGAGGACCTTGCAAAATTCCGGCGGGTCTTCATCTTCAATCCAGCACCACCCGTCACGGCATTCGTCCCACCTCTCCCTCACGGCACCATCCGGGTACGCCTCCTTGGATCTTGGGATCCAGGTGATGCAACCAGCGATGGCACCCCCCCCATTTGGATTCGAGGATAGAAGTAATGGCGGAAGAGCGCCGTGTTGGGCTGCACTCCGGCAAAGCCCTCACAAAGATGCGCGAAGCAAGACATGCATGCCACCGCGTTCGGAGTAAAATCCAAGAGGCGAAAACCGAAGGTGTGCATGATGTCGCAGAAGAAATCGGAGAAAGGAGGGCATAGCCCGCAAGAAAAATAGTCAACAAAGAAGGGGTACCGATTTGGGGCAGGATTGGCGCAAGCGGCAGGAATGACGCGCGTCGCCGGGTGTCCCGAGTTCTCCCCTCCTGTCTTCACTCCCCACAGGGGCTTGAAGGTAGCCTGGAGCTCATGAACGTCGACCGTCGAGGGGAAGAAGAAGGCGGAGTTCGTCTTGTCCCCCAACAGCGCGCTCTCCGGCGGCTCCACAGTCCCAGAGCCCGTAGCCGCCCCCTTGCCCTTGGCGGATTTAGGCGCCATGGCGGCCAAGGAATCTAGAGGGTTGAGGAAGGGGGGTTGGCGAAGCAGCGACGGCGGGCGGCGGCGAGAGCTTGCAAGGGAAGAAGAAAGGGAATGGCGGCTCGGAAATTGGAAAAGGCACGAAGGAAGAGGAGGAAGTGAGCAGCGCGCCCGCGGTTATCCCTTCTTATGAGGGAAAACACGGGCCGCCTCCTTTCACATTAACTGTGATGTGACGCATACCCGCGAGAAGCAACCCCACGCATGCCGCACATGTCACACACGCCTTCCCATGCCGCGCCACGCGCGGGAAGCATGGGAGGCGCCCCGCCTGCCCGCGCACCGTTTTTGGGCCTAGCCCAACAACGCTTTGCGCTTATGTGTGGCCCAGGCCCGGGGGCTCCTGTCGGTGTACAAAAAGGGGGGTACACTTTTTGTACCCCTATAACTGTGCATGGGCAGTCCGAGCCATGGGCGCCGCCACACCAAACACGACAAGGGAGGTAAGCCAAGGTAAGGCCAAAGCTGAAGGCAAGCAGAACGACGCCAAGACCACAAAGAGCAAAGGGGACAGAGCAGACCCCCCCCCCCAGCAAAATCCTTGCCGGGGGGCAGCTTCAGCTAACCCGGCAAGACCCTTGTCATGGCAGCTCGCCCCACACCTACGGAGCGAAGTCACCCTCGAGTCCACTGCCCCCATGGGGCAAGGATTCAGGAGACATCCCCGTGGTGGCATGCAGATCTTTGTGAAGACATTCAAGATCACATACCCACTTTAGAAGATGATGATCCTTGGCGGAATCCTAGCCAAGGAGGACCACAAGGCCCCCGGCAAGAGCCTTGCGGGGATGACAGCACGCACCGCGGCAAGACCCTTGCCAGGACCGCGGCAAGACCCTTGCCGGGACCGCGGCAAGACCCTTGCCGGGGCCGCAGCAAGGCCCTTGCCAAGGACGCCCGTGGGGCCACCATCAGGCCCGCGCCAGTCGCACCCCCACCATCGTTCACATACAGTTGCCGACCCAACTAGTTGGGCAGGCACCTGCGTGGCGGCATGCAGATCTTCATGGAGACCCACCACTGCGCCACCTCAGTTGCCTGCCTGCCTACATGGCACTGCAGGCACCGCTAGCCAGGGCGCGTGTCGACGCAAGAGGGAGCGGCGACAGACGAGACGGGGCTCTCCCCCGCCCCCGATAAAGCAAGGACACCTAAGCAAGGCACATTAAATGCGCCTTGTCATGTAAGGCGAAGGATAGCCTCGCGCTACTGTACCCTTTCCACCTCCGGTGTGCCACTGTGGCAACCCCTTTCCTATAAAAGGAGGCCCAAGGCGACCAGGGGGAGGATTCGGCTTTTTTGGAGCTCTCGACGCCCCATAGCTCAGGAGCTCAGATATACAATCCACCAAAGCAGGAGTAGGGTTTTACGCATTGAGGGAGTCCTGGATTAGGGGGTGTTCGGATAGCCGGACTATACCTTCAGCCGGACTCCAGGACTATGAACATACAAGATTGAAGACTTCGTCCCATGTCTGGAAGGATCTTTCCTTGGCGTGGAAGGCAAGCTAGGCGTGCGGATATTCAAGATCTCCTACCATTGTAACCGACTCTGTGTAACCCTAACCCTATCCGGTGTCTATATAAACCGGAGGGTTGTAGTCCGTAGGACAACCATCATCATACACAATCATACCATAGGCTAGCTTCTAGGGTTTAGCCTCCTTGATCTCGTGGTAGATCTACTCTTGTACTACCCATATCATCAATATTAATCTAGCAGGAGTAGGTTTTTACCTCCATCGAGAGGGCCCGAACCTGGGTAAAATAAAGAGTGCCTTGTCTCCTGTTACCATCTGACCTTGACGCACAGTTCGGGACCCCCTACCCGAGATCCGCCGGTTTTGACACCGACATTGGTGCTTTCATTGAGAGTTCCTCTGTGTCGTCGCTTTTAGGCCCGATGGCTCCTTTGATCATCAACAACGATGAGGTCCAGGGTGAGACTTTCCTCCCCGGACAAATCTTCGTCTTCGGCGGCTTCGCTCTGCAGGCCAATTCGCTTGGTCGTCTGGAGCAGATCGAAAGCTACGCCCCTGGCCATCAAGTCAGGTTTGGAAGCTTAAACTACACGGCAGATATCCGCGGAGACTTGATCTTCGACGGGTTCGAGCCACAGCCAAGCACGCCGCACTACCTCGAGGGGCATGATATAGCTCTGCCTCCGTATAGTGCCCTGGAGGCCGCACACGCACCGGCCCCGATCCTTGACTCGGAGCCCACTGCGTTCTTTGAGGATGAACGGTTGGACGTCACCTCGGGGGCTGCGATCTTGAAGGCGATCGAGCCGAACGCCAGCCCCGCACTCCGCACGGCCCATGACTCCAAGGAGTCAGATTCATCTCTGAACTCTGGGCCTCCCGTGCCCCTGCCGATCGAATCCGATTGGGTGCCTATAGCAGAGTTCACCACCGCGGACATCTTTCAGCACTCACCTTTCGGTGATATCCTGAATTCTCTCAAGTCTCTCTCTCTATCAGGAGAGCCCAGGCCGGACTATGGTCTGCGAGGTTTGGATTCGGACAACGAAGAAACTCAAAGCCCACCCACCACCCACTTAATAGCCACTGTCGATGATTTAACCGACATACTTGACTTCGGCTCCGAAGACTTTGACGGTATGGACGACGAAGGAGGAGACGAACAAAAATCAACACCTGTAGGGCGCTGGACCGCCACCTCGTCATATGACATATATATGGTGGACGCTCCAAAGGATGGAGATGGCGATGGAACAACGGAGGATGACACCTCAAAAAAACAGCCAAAATGCCGGCATCAACGGCGCCGCTCTAAATCCCGCCATAGCAGAAACGGTGATTCCGGCACGGGAGATAATACTACCCCGGATAGCGCCGAGGAACACCAAATCCAGCAAGATTCGGCGCAGGAAGATGGAGAAGCCAGCCCTCATGAGAGAGCGGCAGAGCGAGAGGTTGAGGATCATAACTACATGCCTACCTCCGAAGATGAGGCAAGCCTCGACGACGAAGAATTCGTCGTACCATCAGACCCCGCCGAATAGCCTAAAGAAAAAGCAGGCTTCTAGCCACGGCGAATAGCCTAAAGAAAAAGCAGCAATAGCTTAGAGCTGATCAAGATTTGCTAGCTGACAGATGGACTGAAGTCCTTGCGGCCGAAGAGTATGAACTCGAGCGCCCCTCCAAAAATTATCCTAAGTGCAGGCCGCTACCCCAATCAGAGGGGGAAGCACCTACATTACCAATGCATGACATGGCAGACCGGCCACCTCGCGGCCGCGACAGAGAGGCCTGTCGAACCTCTAAACAAGCCATGCCCCGGTGCCGCTCAACTAAGGCACGGGAAAATGAGCCAGACCTGCGAGACGTACTAGAGGATAAAGCAAGGCAAACAAGATCGATCTATGGATCGCGCAGACGCCCGACGACACGTGATGATGATCTTCACTTCGGACACAATAAATCCGGCCGGGCCGAACACAACAGGCATAGCTCTTCCGAGCTGCGTCGTGACATAGCCCAATACAGGGGCGCCGCACACCCACTATGCTTCACAGATGAAGTAATGGATCATAAAATCCCAGAGGGTTTCAAACCCGTAAACATCGAGTCGTACGATGGTACGACAGATCCGGCAGTATGGATTGAAGATTATCTCCTTCACATCCACATGGCACGTGGCGACGATCTACACGCCATCAAATATCTCCCCCTCAAGCTCAAAGGACCAGCCCGGCACTGGCTTAACAGCCTACCAGCGGACTCAATCGGTTCTTGGGAAGACCTGGAAGCCGCATTCCTCGACAACTTCCAGGGGACCTATGTGCGGCCACCGGACGCCGACGACCTAAGCCACATAATTCAGCAGCCAGAAGAATCGGCCAGGCAATTCTGGACACGGTTCCTAACAAAGAAAAATCAGATAGTCGATTGTCCGGACGCAGAGGCCCTAGCAGCCTTCAAACATAACATCTGCGACGAGTGGCTTGCCCGGCACCTGTGACAGGAAAAGCCGAAATCTATGGCAGCCCTCACGACACTCATGACCCGCTTTTGCGCGGGCGAAGATAGCTGGCTAGCTCGCAGCAACAACTTATCGAAGAACCCTGGTAATTCGGATACCAAGGACAAAAGTGGCAGGACACGTCAAAATAAGCAAAAGTGCCGTGTTAGCAGCCACAGCAATGAGGATACGGCAGTAAATGCCGGATTCAGAGGCTATAAATCCGGTCAGTGGAAAAAGGCATTTAAAAAGAATACCCAGGGCCCGTCCAGTTTGGACCGGATACTCGACCGCTCGTGCCAGATTCATGGCACCCCCAAGAGGCCAGCCAATCACACCAACAGGGATTGTTGGGTGTTCAAGCAGGCAGGCAAGTTAAGAGCCAAACACAAAGACAGGGGTTGCATAGCGACGACGAGGAGGAGCCCAGGCCGCCGAACAACAATGGACAGAAGGGGTTTCCACCACAAGTGCGGACAGTGAACATGATATACGCGACCCACATTCCCAAGAGGGAGCGGAAGCGTGCGCCACGGGACCTATACACGATGGAGCCAGTCACCCCAAAGTTCAACCCATGGTCCTCCTGCCCGATCACTTTTGATCGAAGGGACCACCCCACTAGCATCCGTCATGGCGGTTTTGCCGCATTGGTTCTTGACCCAATCATCGACGGATTTCATCTCACAAGAGTCCTCATGGATGGCGGCAGTAGCTTGAACCTGCTTTATCAGGATACAGTGCGGAAAATGGGCAAAGATCCATCAAGGATCAAGCCCACAAGGACGACCTTTAAAGGCGTCATACCAGGTGTAGCGGCCAATTGCACAGGCTCTGTAACACTTGATGTCTTCGGATCTCCGGATAACTTCCGAAGCGAAGAGTTAATCTTCGATATATTCCCGTTCTGCAGTGGCTATCACGCCCTGCTCGGACGAACCGCATTCGCTAAATTCAATGTGGTGCCGCACTACGCATATCTTAAGCTCAAGATGCCAGGCCCTCGAGGAGTAATTACGGTCAACGGAAACACTGAACGCTCCCTCTCTACGGAGGAGCACACGGCGGCCCTCGCAGCGGAAGTACAAAGCAGCCTTTCAAGGCAACTCTCCAGTCCGGCCGTTAAAAAGCCGTACAATGCAAAGCGCGCCCGGAGTAACCTGCAACAAGACCGCCTGGCACGTTCGGAGCAAGCGTAGCAATACGGCCCCAACCCCAGCCATCGCAACATAGCGGAGCTAGTACCTCGAGCACACAATTACGCCCCCGAGATTCCATGGGCACAGGGGGAGGGGCACATTAACGTCATGCTTACAATACGGCATCAAACGTACTAGGGGCTGCCGGAATTTTTTTTTACTTTCAGGACTCCACACTCTGGATAACCTGTTCGGCTTTGCTGCCGCACAGACGATGCAAGACCCAGGGAAGTAGACAAAGCTATGCCGCATTACGGAACTCTCAGGTGGTCTCTATTTCGAGCGATATATCTGTTTCTAAATTCTGCGGCCTGCCCCTGGTCAGGACATGTTAAATAGTCTAATATCTTTTTGCTTATCGCACTACTTGTATCGTTCGGCTTTGATAAATAGCCTCTCTATAAACAATGCATAGCTTTTCGCCTATTTTTTGCGTTGTCCTCTTTTAATATATATGTTCATTAAATAAACATGATCACAACCGTACACCATGGTACGGCAAAACACGCCAGGGGCTTCATTACCCTTCTATCTGGTGTGAGAAGTCCATACACTTTCACAAGTGCGGCACCCCGAACTTATAGCACTATATGCATCGGCTCCGAATCATGATTTTGGTCACATGTTGGGTTTGCCCGGCTCCTATGTTTTGGTGCCTTACGTTCCGCTATATCGGCTAAGGTAGCACTAGGAGAACCACTGCGATTGTGCCCCGGTTCAACTGGGTTAAGCACCTCAGTGGAGAAAGCTAAAACAGACTGTCATGATAAGGCGTGAGACCGGTCGCTGTTCGAGAGATTTTTCGAGTCCTTAAAGACTTATGCCGCTTCGAGCGAGGAGCTGGCTATGTCCGGCCAAAGGCGTGGATAGCGCCCCGAATTCGGCCTTCCGAACTAGGGGCTTCGCCGAAATTTAAAATTATAACGTTCTATGGCTAAGTGAGAGTGTTCAAGCATTATAGTCCGATTGCCTGGTTCGTTGTGCTGAGCGCCTCCCTCGAAGGACCCAACTATGGGAAAAAGAGCCCTCAGGTTTATCCCGAACACCCCAGCACTAGTGGCATGGGGGCAGAAGCCGACGAGTGGCCATCTCTCAATTTTTGATAAACGGCCGCATAGAAAATAATATTTTAAATTCAATAAGCATTGCTTAGCGCATATGAACAAGTTTTCAGCGCACAGGATACAAACGAGCGAGTTCATTCAAATACTACATCTTTAGTACATTCATCCGCGACAAGGCGGGCTCCGGCAAGAACTTCCTTGTAGTAGTTCTCGGGCTTGCGATGCTCCTTCCCCGGCGGCGGCCCGTCCATCACTAGCTTCTCTCCGTCCAGCTTACCCCAGTGTACCCTTACACGGGCAAGGGCCCTCCGGGCACCTTCAATGCAGGCGGAGCGCTTGATGACCTCAAGCCGTGGACAGGCCTCCACCAGCCGCCGCACTAGCCCAAAATAGCTCCCAAGCAGGGCCTCTCCAGGCCACAGCCGAACTAGTAAGCCCTTCATGGCCTGTTCGGCCGCCTTGTGGAGCTCGACCAGCTGTTTCAGCTGATCGCTCAAAGGCACAGGGTGTCCGGCCTCAGAATACTGAGACCAGAACACACTCTCCATCGAGCTGCCCTCTTCAGCTCGGTAGAACGCGGCGGCGTCGGATACGCTGCGGGGAAGATCGGCGAACGCCCCTGGAGAACTCCGGATTCGGGTAAGTAACAGGTAGTTTACTTTTATATTCCTACTTTGCATTAAGAATGCCTTACCCGTTGCTATCTTTTTCACCTCCTCCAACTCTTGGAGGGCCTTTTGGGCTTCGGCCTTGGCACTCTTGGCGGTCTCAAGGGCCGACGCGAGCTCGGATGCTTGCGCTTTTGACTCAAGCTCCAAACTCTCATGTTTTTCATGAGAGCTTGCAGCTCTTGCTACACCTCGCTGACCTGAACCCAAAGCCTTTCTCGCTCGGCGCGCTCCTCGGCCGTTTTCTTTCCGGCCTCAGCCAGCGCCTGCTTCAGGGTTGCCACCTCGGTTGTGGCCCCTACAATAAGCAGTACAATCCTGTTATTTCTTTCTACAATCAAGCCTCTCTATAGGCACCTTTTTTCTTTTTTTTAGGGTATTTCTTACCTACTTTCTCCTCGAGCTGCCATTTGGCAAGGCCGAGCTCTTGCTCGGTCCGCGGAGGTCCTTTTTAAGGACATCCACCTGCGCAGTCAGTGCGGCGGTGGACAACAGCGAAGCCTGCATACGCATATTTGACTTTTTGTTGTTAGACTCCTGCGAAAATTACTATATCCTCTATTCGGCTTTTCTTTCCGAACACCGAACAGAGCATCAGGGGCTACTGTCTATGCGGTAAATAATTTGACGTATTTTTACTTACCTCGAAGCCTGTTAGAAGGCTAGCGCAAGCTTCAGTCAGTCCGCTCTTGGCGGACTGAACCCTTTGGATCACCGTACTCATAATAGTACGGTGCTCCTCATCGATGGCGGCGCCCTCAAGCACCTCCAGCAAATTGTCTGACGCCTCTGGTTGGACGGAGGTCGCCGGCTCAGACGGCTTAATCCTCTTGGAAGGAGTTCGCCCACCGCGGACCGGGACTGTCGAGTCCGGTGCGGTGTCCGGCACAAAGCCGGACTTGGAGCCCTGGGGGGTTTCATCCCCTTTACTCCTGGGGTCCGGAGGATTGCCTTGCGGCTCCTCCAGGACTATCTCCTCCTGCCCTGGAGCTTGGCGGGACGCCACTTCGGCGTCGTCCGCCCTGCACTGGGAGACAGTGGGCGGAACAGAGTTCACGTCCGACGAATCCAGGGAGCCGCTCGACGAATCGTCGAGTTCGGCCCGGGGCGGGCTGCATAAATTACGAGCGATATTAGGGAAAGCCGCGCATTAAAAGAATATTATGAGTCACTCTGGTATATAAGTACTTACGATTTTGCCGGACGCTTGGTTCTGTCCGGCCACTCCTCTTCGCCATCTTCGGCGTCGTGGGAGTAGTCCGGTGGAGGGGTCTTCCTTTTCCTCGACCCCTTGGCCTCCCCCGTTGGGGTGGCCTTCTTCTTCTTTTCTCCCCCCGCTGGGGGGGAGAGCTTTCTTGTTCCTCCTCCTCGTTGTCACGAGAGGAGAGTGTTGCGGACTCGTCAGATGACGAGTCCGACACCACCATGTTGCGGGAACTCTTTCGAGTCCCGGTGGTTTTCTTCTTCTTGGCCTTCTTCTCCGGCACCACATAAGGTGCCGGAGCCAGCAGCTTCACTAGGAGAGCTGGGGCTGGGTCTTCGGGCAGGGGAGCCGGACAGTTAATTGGTCCGGATATAGCCCGCCAAGCCTGTTAAAGGTAAAGGGAGTTTAGATCCCGCATAAAGTTAATCTATGAAGAAGAGCTTAACAAACCTGTCAAAGGTATAGATAGCTTACCTCGCTGGCGTGACGCTGCGAGCTGTATCCGCGGTCCTCGGAAGCGGATGTGGGGGACTCGACGCCTTTGGTCAGCACCTTCCAGACGTCTTCATACATCGTGTCGAAGGGCCTACTGAGGGTTTGGTGCTGCGCCGGGTCGAATTCCCACAAAGTAAAATCCCGTTGTTGGCACGGGAGGATCCGGCGGACGAGCATAACCTGGATCACATTGATCAGCCGGACTGGCTCGTTCACCAGGGACTGGATGCATGTTTGCAATCCAGTTACCTCTTTCTCGTTACCCCACGACAGGCCTGTCTCTTTCCAGGACATGAGCCGCGTGGGGGGGGTCCGGATCTGAACTCGGGGGCTGCGACCCATTTCGGATCGTGTGGCTCGGTGATGTAAAACCACCCGGCCTCCCACCCCTTTAGGAACAACACAAAGGAGCCCTGGAACCAGAGGACGTTGGCCATCTTGCCGGCCATAGCGCCTCCGCACTCCGCCTGGGTGCCGGACACCACCTTGGGCTTGACGTTGAAGGTCTTCAGCCAGAGGCCGAAGTGGGGGCGGACGCGGAGGAAGGCCTCACACACGACGATAAACGCCGAGATGTTGAGGATGAAGTTCGGGGCCAGATCGTGGAAATCCAGGCCGTAGTAGAACATGAGCCCCGGACAAATGGGTGAAGTGGAAAGCCCAGTCCGCGGAGGAAGTGGGGAATAAAAACTACCCTCTCATGGGGCCCTGGGGTAGGAAGAAGCTGCCCCTTCTCAGGAAGCCGATGTGGGATGTCCTTGGACAAGTATCCGGCTTTCCTTAGCTTTTTTACTTGGGCCTCCGTAACGGAGGAGGCCATCCACTTGCCTCCCGCTCCGGACATTGTTGGAGAAGGTTGAGGAAGGAAGAGTGCACTTGGGCGCTGGAGCTTGAGTGCGCGAGAGATGGATTGGCAAAGGAGGAAGAAGGCGTAGGTAAAAAGGTGAATCCTTATCCCTTTATACAAGCGGGTGCGGTTAGGCATCCCCACCTATCTAATAAAACTCACTTGCCTCCCAAGCGCCATGGTAAATGGCGCGGTTGGGTTACCCACGTCCGTATTGATGAGAATCCCGTTAAAAGGGGCACACGATCTCTGCTTTGACAAGACGTGCCAAGGAAATTGCCTCGCTAAACACGCTGAGGTGGAACAATGAAAACAATTTATATAAAGAGCTTGGCCACAGTGTTATGACGCACTGCGGAATATGTCAGCAGATTTGATTTGTGTTAATATTATTCTCTATATGGCAATATGTGGAAACTTATTTTGCAGAGCCGGACACTATTTTTGGTGTTTACAATCTTCTTGAAGAACTTGGAGGTGGAACCCGCCTTGCAATGCCTAAGACAATCTGCGCGCCGGACTCGTCGTCATTGAAGCCTGGTTCAGGGGCTACTGAGGGAGTCCTGGATTAGGGGGTGTTCGGATAGCCGGACTATACCTTCAGCCGGACTCCAGGACTATGAAGATATAAGATTGAAGACTTCGTCCCGTGTCCGGAAGGATCTTTCCTTGGCGTGGAAGGCAAGCTAGGCATGCGGATATTCAAGATCTCCTACCATTGTAACCGACTCTGTGTAACCCTAACCCTATCCGGTGTCTATATAAACCGGAGGGTTGTAGTCCGTAGGACAACCATCATCATACACAATCATACCATAGGCTAGCTTTTAGGGCTTAGCCTCCTTGATCTCGTGGTAGATCTACTCTTGTACTACCCATATCATCAATATTAATCTAGCAGGAGTAGGGTTTTACCTCCATCGAGAGGGCCCGAACCTGGGTAAAATAAAGTGTCCCTTGTCTCCTGTTACCATCCGACCTTGACGCACAGTTCGGGACCCCCTACCCGAGGTCCGCCGGTTTTGACACCGACACGCATCCTTGCGGCCCGAACCTGGGTAAAGGAACCGTGTGCTATCTGTTTGATCCGCTCTTTTCACAAACCCGCGCCCCGCAACCGTAGTAGGGATTCTTGTGATCCCATAGGTGTCGTTTCCCATCGACAGCACTGCTGCAACCGCCGTGAGCCTCTGACCCCGTCCATCCCTCTCTTCTTCCACGTAGGCCATCATAGCCACCGGACTGCCTACACTGAACCCGCCGCCGCCTGCGCTAACCGCCGACGCTACTCCGGTGACCAAATGGTCCGCGCGACGCTTCCAACCCACTCACCGCATCGCGTAGGCCCCCGCTAGCGCCTCAGCTCGCTAGCTCGCGCACCGCAGCACTGCCCGCACTCACGCCCGAGCTCCGGCCACCGCGGCCGAGCTCCTCGCCGTCGCTACCGGCCACCCTAGCTGCAGACACAGCCACCGTTGGATGCGCCGCGTCGTGGCCGTTCCAACGGGACCAGCCCCGCTTGCTCCCGTCGCCCGAATCGCCGGAACGACGAGCGCCGCCGCGTTTGCTTACCGCCGGTGGTTAGCCGCCCGATTAGCTGACGTGGTGCAGGATTAATTAGCGCTAATAACCAATTAGCGTAACCCCAAGGGTCAATGACAGTCGGGCCCCACTGTTTAATTAACCAGCTAACGAAATTAGTTAGGATTAGTCTAATTCGACTGGGCCCACGCGTCAGCATCAACCCTGCTGACGTGGCCGTTTACCAGGCCCACCTGCCAGCGACACTAACCAGCCATGTGTCACTGACGTATGGACCCCACATGTCAGGTTTGACCTGGACTAGCGCGAGTGACCTGCTGACCTCATTGTTATGTCATGCTGACGCAGTAAATAATTTATGTATTTAAAATAATTCAGAAATTCCAGAAATTAGTTTAAACTTCTGAAAATCATAGAAATTCAACCGTAGCTAAGAATGAAATAATTTATATAAGAAAAATTATCAAAAAAATTCAATCTATCCATCTGTACTAGTTTCGTGCATGAAAAACCAATCTAAACCTGCTGTATAGATGAAAACACATAAAGGGCATTTAAAATGCTTAAGTTTGGAGTTGCATTTGAATCCTTGATTCAGATGAGCTCCATTGAACTTGTTGCTGTTTGCATTAGCACAAACAACATCACATATACATGCCATGTTCATGCATCATATTGTGCATTGCATTGATTGTGTTTATTCTCTATTTACCGGTGTTGTCCCCCCTCGGTAGACGTTGTTCTGACGTTGTGATCGTTGAAACTGATGAAGACCCAATGCTATCTTCAGAAGTGCCAGGCAAGCAAAACCACCCTTGTTCATTCTGATACAATCCCACTCTCTCGGTCCTGCTCTCTTTTACTGCATTAGGACAACAACATTTCAACTGTTACATGTTGCGATAGCTGAACCCCTTTCCTCTGCATGACCTGTCATTGCCACAGTAAATAGATGAAACCCACTAGCATGAGTAGGAGTTGTTTGAGCCCTGATGTGCCTAATCATTCATGATTGTTGTCATGCCTGCTGCTGCTTAGAGTTGAGTTAGGTCTGGTTCATCGGGGATGAATTGGAATGTGGTGAACATGTCCTACCATTGAGAGCTAAGTGTGTGAACACGATTTGGTAAAGGTAGCGGTGAGAGGCCATGTAGGAGTACATGGTGGGTTGTCTCATTGAAGCCGTCCTCAGGAACTAAGTTCTGTGTTTGTGATCCATGAACAGCTACTACCACGCATTGGAATGCTTAAGTGCCCCTCTCGACTTATTAATCAACCTGATCTCTATCCAGGAGTTGCAACTAGTTTCTGGTGTTTGTAGGTTGTGTTAGTAGTCTACCAAGTGGTATCCGGTACAGGTGGGCTTGTGACAGACTAGGCACCATGGCACGGTGTACCAAGCATAGATCCATCCGTCGAGGTGGGCTTGGGAACCCTACACACATCATTTGGGGCCGTGAGCGACACCCCGGCCAGATCTCCTTGCGGATGGAACCTGAATAGGCGATAAACCTAGACGAGAGACTTGTGTGGTTAGTCAGGTCATGGCCGACTCCCTCTCCAGGCTTCCGCTTGAAGGTTGCCAAGATACACGATGTGTACATGGTGGTAAGTGGCGAGAGCGTGTGTGAAGAAGTACACCCCTACAGGGTTAACATCATCTATTCGAATAGCCGTGTCTGCGGTAAAGGACTTCTAGGTTGCCTGTACATTTCATAGACAAGTGAAAGTGGATACTCTAAAATGCGCAAGATAAGCATGAGTACTATGGATGGCGTTCTCGTAGGGAGACAGGAGCGGATCCATAGTGGTGTACTGATATGGTGAATATGTGGACTCGTGTGCACCACCTCAAAAGAGTTACTTGCAGTCATAGTTCAGGATAGCCACCGAGTCAAAGCAGGCTTGCTATAGTTAAAGTCCACCACCCCTTTATTGATACTGATGCATATGTAGCTAGTTCTGATGTAAGTCTTGTTGGGTACATTTGTACTCACGTTTGCTTAATTTATGTTTTTGCAGAGAGACTTTAGTCTCACTAGTAGTTCCGCGTGGACTTCGACGTTTAGCTTGTTACCTCATCTACGATCTTGTACCCTTAGGAGGATCTTGTAGATAGTCAGGCTTCTCAGCCTTTTTCATTTGTAGTTGTCTATACTCAGACATGTTTAAGCTTCCGCTTGTGCTATTTCTTGTATGACTTGAATGCTGGGTCATGAGACCCATGTTTGTAATATCTGACTCTTCGGAGCCTTATGAATAAATACTTTGAGTCGTAGAGTTATGTTGTGATGCCATGTTGTATTTACACATATCGAGCATATTGCGTGTATGATTGAAATGCTTGGTATGTGTGGGACCCGACAATCTAGTTGTCTATCCTTGGTAGCCTCTCTTATGGGGAAATGTAGTCTAGTGCTTCCACTGAGACATGGTAGTCTACTACACCCCGGTTTACCGGAGGCCTGTTAGCCCAGTTGCTACTGCTCCGGAACACTTAGACTAGCCGTCATGTGTCCTTCTTCAATCATGTGTCTGTCCCTTCGGGGAAATGTCACACGGTGTCTTTCGGAGTCCTATTAGCCTGCTACAGCCCGGATTCCCGGAGTCCTGCTTGTTGGAAATATGCCCTAGAGGCAATAATAAAAAGGTTATTATTATATTTCCTTGTTCTTGATAATTGTCTATTGTTCATGCTATAATTGTGTTATCCGGAAATCGTAATACATGTGTGAATACATAGACCACAACATGTCCCTAGTGAGCCTCTAGTTGACTAGCTCGTTGATCAATAGATGGTTACGGTTTCCTAACCATGGACATAGGATGTCATTGATAACGGGATCACATCATTAGGATAATGATGTGATGGACAAGACCCAATCCTAAGCATAACACAAGATCGTGTAGTTCGTCTGCGGATTGTATACGGGATTGATTGAATCCTCGACATCGTGGTTCATCCGATGAGATTATCGTGGAGCATGTGGGAGCCAACATGGGTATCCAGATCCCGCTGTTGGTTATTGACCAGAGAGTTGTCTCGGTCACGTCTACGTGTCTCCCGAACCTGTAGGGTCTACACACTTAAGGTTCGATGACGCTAGAGTTGTAGAGATATTAGTATGCGGTTAACCGAAAGTTGTTTGGAGTCCCGGATGAGATCCCGGACGTCACGAGGAGTTCCGGAATGGTCTGGAGGTAAATATTTATATATAGGAAGTCCAGTCTCGGCCACCGGGAGAGTTTCGGGGGTCACCAGTATCGTACCGGGACCACCAAAAGGGTCCCGGGGGTCCACCGGGTAGGGCCACCTATCCTGGAGGCACCATGGGCTGAAGTGGCGTGCGAGCCAGCCCCTGGTGGGCTTGTGTGCCCCACCCAAGGGCCCAAGGTGCCTAGGGTTGGAAACCCTAGGGGGTCGTTGCCCCCCGAGGCGGCGTGCGCCCCCTGGTTGGAAACCCTAAGGGGGTCGTTGCCCCCCAAGGGGCCGCCGCCCCCTGGTTGGAAACCCTACGGGGGTCGTTGCCCCCCCAAGGGGCCGCCACCCCCCCTCTTGATGGGATCTCCAAGGGGGCATGTGCCCCCCTAGCCCCTATATATAGTGGAGGGGAGGGAGGGCAGCCGCACCCTAAGCCCTGGCGCCTCCCTCTCCCTCCCGTGACACCTCTTCCTCCTCCAGTAGCGCTTGGCGAAGCCCTGCTGGAATCCCGCTACTTCCACCACCATGCCGTCGTGCTGCTGAATCTCCATCAACTTCTCCTCCCCCCTTGCTGGATCAAGAAGGAGGAGACGTCTCCGCTCCGTACGTGTGTTGAACGCGAAGGTGCCGTCCGTTCGGCGCTAGGATCATCGGTGATTTGGATCACGACGAGTACGACTCCATTAACCCCGTTTTCTTGAACGCTTCCGCTCGCGATCTAGGGTATGTAGATGCACTCCTCTGTCTCTCTCGTTGCTAGATGACTCCATAGATTGATCTTGGTGATGCGTAGAAAATTTTAAATTTCTTCTACGATCCCCAACACTGCTAGCCCAGTTGCTACAGCCCGAATTCACTCGCTGATGACCGACACGTTCGTTGTTGGGTCATGTATGTCTGTCCCTGTAAGTTAGTGCAACTTTGGGTTCATGACTAGTCATGTCGGCCCGGGTTCTTTGTCATATGGATGCTAGCGACACCATCATATACGTGAGCCAAAAGGCGCAAATGGTCCCGGGCCAGGTAAGGTGGCACCCGTGGGAATACCGTGCGTGAGGCCGCAAAGTGATATGATGTGTTACATGCTAGACCGATGTGGCTTAGGATCGGGGTCCTCACACCACAATGGCAATTCAGTCATTGCGTACTGATTGGATAGCAAACAGTGCTATCATACCTAACTCTATAGACAAGACAAGGCACATTAAATGCACCGCTTACCGTCACATCGTGGCGTAGCCCGACAAGCCTTACCGTGTCGTTCGGCCACCTTCTCGCCTGCCTCTGTGACACGTCCCTAGAGGGGTGTCATCTGGAAATGATTTCCTTCGAAAGTGGCTGCCACGTGCCAAATAACAACCACTTAGTTACTTAGGGGCTCGACACCGCACCGATCGGTGACTTGCGTTCCTGTGAGGTGGAGCGGTGGAGCCTTGGCGGGGTAATCCGCCCTCATCGTACCCGACAGGCTTGCTGGGACAGTCTTGAGACCTATCTTCGAGGCAACCTCGACCTCGCCAGGCTCGCCTGCCCGACATGGGAGGCTATTCCGTAGTGGTGTCTTGCTCCTTCAGTTTGTCTTGGCATTCTTGATCTGCCCCTTGATTTCTCAAAGAGATGATCTCTTCCGCTTGGTCTGGTCTTGGATGCGGCAACATAGCTCTTAAGCCTGTGTACAGTATGGGAAACACACCTGGGGTTTGTTGCACTGAGAGGAGAAATATGTTTTCGCTGCAGGAAAGTGTACTTTTAGTTAGAACTATGCCTGATTACACTTTTAGACAACGAAAACGTATTCACGGAAAAACTATCTTCACTTACTGCCGACTAGGCCGGCCCTGGGTCGATGACAGGTGGGGTCGGGAGCGACGCTTGGCCACCGGGCTCGGCCGTCTTCTTCCTTGCTCTGTCCCTGACAGAAGTAGAGGAGAGCAGGGGAGGGCGCGCGGCCGGCGGCAGCCCGGCCGGCTCCGGCCACCTCTGGTCAAGCGGGTGGCACCGGTGGACTTGGGGAGAGATGTCGCACCTGTCCAGACGAACAACATGCACTGGTATGGTCTCCAGCCGCGGCGGCTAGCGGATCCAGAGAGCTCGGGAGGCGGCGGTCGATCTTGGGGGTGGTGGTCACAGGTACTCCGGTGATGAAACGAGGATATCGCGAGGGTCACTGGAGCTTGGGGAAGACGATGGTGTGGTCATGAGGGAGAGAGAGGGCTCGGGCGGCCAGGATTTAGCCGAGCCCGACGGCGGCCATGGCGGAGGGAGGCAAGGCAGAGGAGCTCCGCTGGACTTGGGAGGGTGTTGAGGAGGCGATGAGGAGCGGAGGGACCATGGAAACTTACTTATAGCTGCGGGGATGTCTCAGGAGAGCTTGAGAGCTCGCAGGCGTCCAAACAATGGAGGAGCAGAGGAGAGCAGGGGAGGCCGCGCGGTAGGCGGGAGCCCAGCCTGCTCCGGCGACCTCTGGCTGAGCGGGAGGTACCGACGGACTCGGGGAGAGATGTCACACCCGTCGAGATGAATAACATGCGCCAGAAAGGTCTCCAGCCATAGCGGCTAGCAAAGCCAGAGAGCTCGGGCCGCGGCGGTCGATCTTGGGGCTAGCGGTCACACGTACTTCGGCGATGAAACAAGCGGTGGGGAGGGTCACTGGAGCTCGGGGAAGATGACAGTGTGGTCAGGAGGGAGAGAGGGCTCGGGCGGCCAAAATTTAGCCGAGCCCGACAGCAGCCATGGAGGAGGTAGGCAAGGTAGAGGATCTCCGACAGACTTGGCAGGGTGCTGAGGAGGCGATGAGGAGTGGAGGGACTCAGGCAACCTACTTATAGCCGCGAGGAGGCCTCGGGAGCGCTTGAGAGCTCGCATGTGTCCAAACAATGGAGGATCAGAGGAGGCAGGTCACGGGCGCGGCTACCAGCACAAGAGGACGTAGAGATCGAAAGGGGCCAAGATGGTGGAATGACCACATGATCACGAGGGAGATCCAGGACATGAAGAGCATTCGAGAGGAGGAGGAACATACGAGAATAGGGGATTTGGTTTGCCAGAGCGGAAGAACATGCATGCCAGGCACATAGTCATCGCATGAATAGGTGCACGCGGTGCACTCTGGCCATGCAGACTGTCTCTGGCAGATAAGGCAAGAAGCAGAGAGGGCCAAGGAGGAAAGAAATGAGCATAGTATCCACTAAGGTGACCACAACTTGCTAGATGCCACTGGAACAACAAGGTGTTTGGAGTGGGGTGAGGAAGATGGGTCTGGAGATAGACTCTGATCTTTGGCCGAGGGTGATCACATACTAAGATGATCATCTCCGTAAATTTTCAGCTCAAGGCAATGAAGATAGCTAGCACTTGCTGTTCAAACCACCACACTGGACAAAAATACAAATGGTGAAGTAGCATTCACAGAGTTTATTGGATTGAGCTGAATTTTGGTGAAGGCTAGTTATATGGGCATATGAACACAATGTAAAAATTCCATACTATTTGGATATACCAAAATGGTACTTCCTTCATAGTGGTCCTCTTTGGACAGAAACTAACAAAAATTCTAGAGAAATATTGGATAAATTAAATGAGCCCAAATTCTGTGGAGGGATGTTATATGGGTAGGAGCATGTCCTGGTAAAATTTCAGCAATAATGAAGCAATATAAAATATGGTTGCTTCACAACCTGAAAATCTGACCAGAAACAAAGATTTGATGATGAGCTCACATGGATTAATGCATAAATCTCAAATTTGAAGGAGATCTATTATTTGAGCATATTAAGGAGCTAGCAAAATTTCAACTCATTTTGATATTCCTAGCTAGTACTTCCTTCACCAAGGCTTCCATCTGACAGAATTTTTGGAAATTTGCTGAGCAAGATTCACTAGGAAAATGGAGTTGAATTTTGGTATGAGGCAATAATATGGTTAGGAAAAGGTGTCCAAAAAGTTTGGGGACAGTCAAGAAGATGAAAATGACACTTCCTTCACCAAGTGCCACCCAGGGCAGAATAGGAAAATGAATATTTGTGAATTATTTTTGAGCAGTGAAGGATTTTGACATATCTATGGAAGACATGTCCCAAAGGATTTATGAGAATTTTGTGGGACTCAAAGGCAAGACACAAGTATAGGTTTCTCACAACCTAGAGCAAATAGGGTTATCTATATATATACTAAATAGTTCATCCCCACTACATGATTTCTCTTGACATGCAAGCTATCCACCTCAGCAAGCTGCCACATAAATGTTTTTTCACCCACTAACTATTTTTACTGTTATTTATTTAAGCCACGTCATTGCAATTTCAGTTGTGGAGAGCCGCATCAGTTTGTAATCAGGGGGGCACGACCATCATGAACCCACCACTTCCTTCCCCATTAGGCGGCTACCCAACTCCTTTTCACCGCGCGCGTCTACTTCAACTAGCCACAACAAGGTGCTCCCTCCGCCGCTAGGGATTCTCGCTGTCTGTCTTCCTCTAGTGTGGTGATAGATAAATGAGGCGACATTCTATCTACAGGTTATCTCTCAATCTCAATCTCAACCTCGATCCTGATCTGTCCGATTTTGATCCCAGATGTACAGGAGCAGATCATCGATGTATGTCTTCCTCGAGTGTGATGATAGATAAATGAGGCGACCTTCTATCTATAGGTTATCTATCAATCTGAATCTCAACCTTGATCCTCATCTGTCCGATTTTGATCCCAGATGTACAGGAGCAGATCATCACACCTCATCACTATTGCCGGGACGCCCGCCTGAGTGCCGCACTTACATCTGGTGGTGTGTTGATTCCGCCACGGCACATCCACATGTTGTATGGGTAGAACCTACAGGTTCAGATCTTAAATCCAGTGATTCCTTTGTTATGCAAGCGGCAAATTATCTCTCCTTTTCCACTTATCAGTAGTGCTTTTTATAAAAAGCGCTACTACTATGCACTTACCAGTAGCGCAGTTTTAGTAAAAAATGCTGCTACTATAATTGCCAGGCCGTTGCCGGCAGGCCAGGCTTAGTAGTAGCTCTTTTATGTATGAAGCACTACTGCTACCGGACGTAGCAGTAGCGCTTTCTACATAAAAGCGCTACTACTAGAGGCCCTTTATCCCACCCAACGGCCCGCGCTCGACCTCTCTCTCTCACTCCCCCGCCCTCACACACTCACTCGCCTCTCTCCGCCTCGTCGCCGCCGCCCTCCCCCGCGCACCACCGTCCCCCATGCCGGAGATCTCCCGCCGGCCTCCCTCGCCCGCGTCGGCTCTTCTCCCCCGCCGGCCTCCTCCCCCGCTGACCACCCTCGCCCACGCCGGCTCTGCTCCCCCGCCAGCCTCCTCCCTGCGCCAGCCTCCTCCCCCGCTGGCCTCCTCCACCACCATGAGGTACTCCTCCTCTCTCCATTTAGTTCATTAGGTTAGGTAACTTAGGTGAATTTAGTTAATTAACTTAGATATTTTTTAGTTACGGAACTAGGTTAGGTAACTAATTAAGTAGATGCTAATTTAGGGTAGTGGTGTTTAGTTTATAGAAAAAAGTCAATATAGTTTTTTACTGTTTTTAGTAAGTGTTTAATAGAATTAGTTAGAAAATTAATAGAACTAGTTAAACTAGTTTATTTTTAGTAAGTACTAGTTTATTTTATTTATAGTAAGTGCTTAGTTGAACTAGTTGAATTTGTAAAACTAGTTTATTTTTAGTAAGAAAATGTAGGCATATGAGATTTGATGATCTAATTAAAATTTTACTATAGAACTATTTTATTTTTAGTACGAAAATTAATAGAACTAGTTTATTTTTTTAGTTAAACCAATTATTCCCGCATCTACGTTGACGATTCCTATCCCGCATCCTCGTTGTCGACTCGGCGGAGGAGGCCTGGGCTTGGTGAGGAGCCATGTCTAGGACTGGGCTCCGCCGGGCTGGTACTGGGAGGTGCTACCTTTCGGGGGGCGCAGCTTGGTGAGGAGCCAGCCTGTCATTGACCCGAACCTTCTTTAGTGGCGATCGCATGGGCCAGTGATGGTGCGGAGGCTTGAGGACCCCGCAGACGAGGTACATCATCGTGTCAGCCAGGAGGACGACCACGTCCGTCGCTACATGGTTGCGTTGGCGGGCAGGTTCTCCAATACCTGGGAGGTTCTTCAGAGATATCACTGGAGCTATGATCCTGTGATGGTTCCTTCTCTTTGGGTGTCCACCGGCCGCGCCGATACCCGTCATTCGCTACGGTTTTAGATGTAT
The DNA here is from genome assembly GCA_032464435.1 of Aegilops umbellulata. Lineage (NCBI taxonomy): Eukaryota > Viridiplantae > Streptophyta > Magnoliopsida > Poales > Poaceae > Aegilops > Aegilops umbellulata. The sequence continues at coordinate 243,289,832 of CP136057.1, forward strand.
TAGTGATGTTATATGTATGATACTATTCGAGATCTATTAGTGATAATATTCGATGATGTACGGACGAAAGAGATTATTTAGTTTTACTTATTGAATGAATGCTAATTTGAATAGTAATTTATTTTACGATTTTGATATGTGCTTGCCCATATGATGTAGATATAAACATGTATAAGTTGTGTTGCTCAAATAGGATATGTGCTTGCCCAAGTAGCCGGCCATGTTTGTAGGTTACACCTCCTATAGTGGCCTATGTTTTGCCGGAGTGTTGATTAATTTCCGTTCCGGCAAATTTCAGGCGCTCGATATGTCCTTTTTTAGTAAAGGTCATGCGGGATTTTTTTCGTGAATTCTGGCATGACTTGTGCTAGAATATGTAGGAAATATCGAGCGGCATGGATTTTCTAGAAAAATAATTAAACAACATTTCAGGTTGACTTTAAGTCTGTCGAGGCTCCATCACCGAAGGTCGAAAAATCAGTGAGGGAGTGTACCCACCATATATGAGAGAGGACGAAGAAGCCCGACTGTTGTCGTGGGGGTCGTTTCTCTTTCTTCTCCGGGTGCTAGACCTTTGTTATGCACTAGGGGAAGGAGGAGTAACGACCATCACCGACGGTCGGAGAGAGGAATCAGTGTGTGAGAGTCTCCACCACATATGAGAGGACGAAAAATCCCGACTTTTGTTGTGGGGGTCGCTTCTCCCTCGTTCCCGTGTGCTAGACATTTTGGTGTAATGCACTCGGGAATGAAAGGAGGAGCTACCATCACCAACGGTCGAATGAATACACCACGCGAGCTGAGAGTTTTCAAGAAAAAGACTCGACAGACCGATAGTCAACCCGTGATGAATAATAATGATCTAATTTAATTTTTGTAGTACATATATTGAATTGTACAAGTTTAATCTTTGAATTATGAACGTACGAAATGTCGTCATCGAACGACGAAAGTCTCCCGGGGGAGTGCAGCTGGTGCAACGACGACCAAGGTCTGTGCGACAGGCCTCACCTGGACGAAGATCGGCGCTTCAGCATTAAGCTCCACGAGACCTTCGATGTTGAAACGGTACACAATGACGACAAGTGTTTTTTTGTAATTAAGCATGACTTCAAGTATTTCAACGTGTAATTTTCATCTTTTACAATTCGAGTAGCTTATCCCATGCCATGCAAGACGCTATGTCTTGGAGAGGATGGATTTTGAACACCATGAAAATTTTGAAACAAAGAAAATTCACCTAAGGACTCATCATGGTATGGATTTTGAAGTAAATTTATATAATTCTGAGAGCGTAACCCATTTTGGTTGCAAAAATTGGGAAGCACTTTGCAAGATGTATGGTTTTTATGAGGGTATGCTTGTCACCATGGATCTTGGTGATCTTGACATCGACCAATACAATATGGACATTTGGGTCCTTGTTGATACGCTTCCAGTTCTGCCGCTATGTGAGTTTCTCAAACATAGTCATTAACTAATCTATATTGTTCATTTCAAAATAGTTGACAACCTATTTCCATTGACAGCTTATTTTCATTGTTCAAACAATGTGCGGAACATGGTAGACAGAACCTACTACACCGATGGCTCTGAGTTAACTTATTAGGAGAAAAATCATCTGGTCGCATTTTGTACTGATCTTGAGAATTACAATACCTATTATAAAACTCATCCACATTATGGTAAATACGTGCCACTAGTGCACGTGTTGAACTACTGTAACATCCATGGAGATGCCATGTTAAGATTGTTTAGTATTACTACATCCGTGCATCTTTTCTATAAATTCTTTTAAAACTTAACTACATTGCTAACTACGAAGTTATTTACTATGTTTTTCAACAGAAAATCCCGAATGATTGTGTGCCTCATATGATGTATCAAAATGGTCGCCTTGATGTTTTGAACATACGGCTAGGTCATCCTAGGAATCTCACCTGTCCATATCAGATTTCTAAAAGAAGTGGAGAGATGAAAATCAAAGAATAGAAAAAATGTATGGACAGTCGTAAGGAGGTACTTGGAAGCAACATTGTGCGAAAGGCAAGAATTGAAGACATGATAATCTCCATTCTCCATAATGGAGAGTCAGTTCCATCTTGTTTTATGCTATTTTACCTAAGAGAAGGTAGTAGGTCCTAGTTAATAATACTCATGATCATGTGCTAAGAACAACTAAGTAGGATTGGTTAGATGTCTATGATGATGATGATGTGGTATCGAGTAGAAGTTGTATGATCGATGATGATGAGTATGACTTGTTATTATGATACCAATGATGAGTTATTTATTATTATGATCGATGATGCATGATGCTAAGTTGTTATATGAGCATGATTACTTATTATATATAACAGTGGGTGAAATGAAGCTGGATTAGATTCAAGTGAAGCCAACATGTGGTGCACATCGAAAGTACTACTAATCCAAACTAGATCGAGTTTGGATTAGAGTAGTACTTTCAACATGCACCACATGTTGCCCCCACTTGAATCTACTCCACGTTCATTTCACCCACTGTTATATATAGTAAGTGTCATAAAATCATATGATGGAAGTACTGTATATAAAACCACACAATGAAAATAAGCTGTATTTTTGAAAATACAGGAAAATTTAGCAGCAGTGCTTTTTAGAACAAGCACTACTAGTATATACAAGTAGCAGTAGCGCTGTCCAAAGGAGAGCGCTACTACTAACTAGGTATAGCAGTAGCGCTCCCTTTCTAGCGCTACTACTACTAGCTAGCTGTAGCATCTTAGTGGTAGCGCTGGACCCAGCGCTACTGCTATGCATATTTCAAGCGCTACTACTAGAGTTTTCCCTAGTAGCATAGCAGCAGCTCGAGTTGGACCTCTTCCAAATTGCAAATCACGGAGTACTCCGACGTCTCTCTGGGCGTTGGTACATGGGCCGGGCGCCATTCTGTCGCTGGCACTCAGAATCGCAGATTGTCAATGAAGTTCTAACCTATGATGACTCTGCCCGCCGTTGCTCTTCTCCTCAGCCGCCTTAGGCGTCCACAAGCAAATATGGTGAAGTGTCATGTAGTCGACCTTCACATGACACCACTAAGGGAATCACAACATACATGCTATCAAAATATCGAAAACATATCAAGTTCACATGATTACTTGCAACATGATTTCTCCCGTGACCTCAAGAACAAAAGTAACTACTCACAAATAATAACCATGCTCAAGAACAGAGGGGTATTAAATAGCATAATGGATCTGAACATATAATCTTCCACCAAATAAACCATATAGTAATCTACTATATGTAATCAACACTACTAGTCACCCATAAGCACCAATCTATAGTTCTGGTAACAAGATTGAACACAAGAAATGAACTAGGGTTTGAGATGAGATGGTGCTATTGAAGATATTGATGGATATTGCCTTCCCAAGATGGGAGAGTTGTTGGTGATGATGGTGACGATGATTTCCCCCTCCAGGAGGGAAGTTACCCCAGCAGAATCGCTCCGCCGGAGGGCAAGAGTGCTCCTACCCAAGTTCCGCCTCGAGACAGCGGCGCTCCGTCCCGAAAGTCCTCCCTTATTTTTTCTAGGTCAAAATGACCTATATACTAGAATATGGGCACCAGAGGTGGGCCTGGGTGAGCATGACCCATCAGGGCGCGCCTGGGCTCCCTGGCGCGCCCACGTGGGTTGTGCCCACCTGGTGGGGCCCCTCTGGTAGTTATTTGCTCCAATATTCATCAAATATTCCATAAAAAATCTCCGTGAAGTTTCAGCTTGTTTGGAGTTGTGCAGAGTAGGTTGCCAGACGTAGCTTTTCCAGGTCCAGATTTCCAGCTGCCGGAATTCTCCCTCTTTGTGTATACCTTGCATATTATGAGAGAAAAGGCATTAGAATTACTCCAAAAAGCATTATTATGGATAAAAACATTATAGATAACAGTAAGAAAACATGATGCAAAATGGACGTATCAACTCCCCCAAGCTTAGACCTCGCTTGTCCTCAAGCGAGAATCGAACTTGAAAAACATGTCCACATGCTTAGAAAGAGAGAGAGAGGTGTCGATAAAAACAAAATACGGACATAGAAGCATCATGTAGATTATTATAACAGCAACAAAACTAAACATAAGGCTTTTGTGATAGAACTTTTATCATAAACTTCTATCATATATTTCTCATGAATAAGTAACAATTCATCACACAATTGAAGTGTAAAGAAAAAAAACTCTATTAAAAACCAACAAATTATGTTCTGAGTCAACTTTGCAACTACAATTTTTCATCTTTTCAGGAAGGGTCACGTATTGGAGCCTTTAGGCAAGTCCACATACTCAACCATCATATAGTCTTCTATGATTGCTAACACTCACCGCGTACACATGACCAAAACATTTCAACAGGACACAAAAAAAGATAGGGGCCTATAGTTTTGCCCCCCAACGTATTCACCTCAAGGGTGATGTCAACAATAATTATTCATGCTATCTATATTCAACTGGACATATGTGCCTAGATCTTTCCTCACCACATGATGCTTGCCAAAGGAGAAAAATAAAAAGGGATAGAAGGAAAACTTTGAATCTTTGCATAAAAGTAAATACATGACAGTAAAATATAGGCCCTTCGCAGAGGGAAGCAGAGGTTGCCATGCCCTTATTAGTTTGTATGCTCAACCCCTTTATGCAAAAGAACGTCACATTGCATTGCCCCTTATGATGGCGACCTTTATTATGTAGTATGTCGCTTTTATTCTTCACCATCACAAGTTCGTGCAACGCTCAGTTTTTTCTTAAACTAAATGACCTCACACTTTTAGAAGAAATTTTAATTGCCCTTTTGCATCGATGACAACTTACTTGAGGGATCTTGCTCAATCCCTAGGTAGGTATGGTGGACACTTGAAAATAAGATTTGGGTTTAAGGTTTTTTGGATGCACAAGTAGTATCTCTACTTAGTGCGGAATTTTTGGCTAGCAAAGATACGGGGCAAGCACCACATGTTAAAGGATCGATGACAATATGATTTCTAAGTGAATATAAACAAAGATAAACCATTAAGTTGTCTTCCTTGTCCAACGTCAACAATTTTGGCATATAATATTTTGATGAGGGCTCACAATCACAAAAAGATTTCTAGGATAGTATATTTATATGTGAATCTTCTCTTCCCTTATTAATTCTTTCATGAGTTGCATCATTGACTAATGTTATGTTTCTCAATCTCTAATAAAATTTTCTACTTATACTTTTCCTTATGTGGTGTCATCACCTACCATAGGATTAGTATATGATCCTTTTGATTTATTTCCTTTCTTTTATTTATTTCCTTTATCTTTTCTTCCTTATTTATTTTCTTTTATTTGCAACATGAAAGTAAAGAAAGCAAAAACTCAAACTAAACTTTATTATATAACTTGCACACGATTACAAGGAGAGATCACTAAGAAAACTCTCAAAGAAGAAAGGATCAGACTAACTTTTATTCATCTAAAGAAAAAGATCAAACTAAAATAAGTAAAGGAAAAAAGATAGTGGGATGATACAATACTGGGGCACCTCCCCCAAACTTGGCAGAAGCCAAGGGGAGTGCCCATACCCGATACTCAGTTTTCCTTTGGTGGTGAAGAAGATGATGGTGATGAAGAAGAGATCTTGTCCACGGATTTCCATGGCAGTGGTCCACCACCATAAGAGGAGGAGTGAGTCTCACGGGTCCTGCAACTAGCAGCCAAACTCATACCTTTAAACCTTCCCTCTTATTCAAATACTTAGTTTTGGAGATCATAGATCTGGCTTTGGAGGAAGTTGATTTGCTTGTTGAGGGTGAATATGATGTCCTTCATGGGCTTGCCATCCACCTTGAGATCATGGAAAGGTTCGTGATCATAAGGTGATTGGCGTTGAGTCCACGCTCCACCATCCCCTTGCATCGTAAGACATCTTGTTCCATAGCTTAAAGCCTGGACTCCACGGTTCCCGTCCCTTTGTGGCCTTGCACATCGCGGATGTGGAGCAACCCCTCGTGCATCTGGATGACCTGAGGGTGCTGCACCACCTCCTGCAAATATGGGTTGATGACGTTCTTGAAGAACTTGTCCTTAGAGGAACCGGAGGTGGCCATGGTAGATTGGATCTGACAGAAAATAACAAGGAAAAGAAGAAAGAGGATTTCTCGCGATACGGTGGTTAACAGTTTCGGGAAGTATATACATAATTTTTATCTTGGGGGACAAGCAAACTGTAGAAAAACGGAATCCAGAAGGTGTCCCAGGTGGGCACAACCCGCCTGGGCGTGCTAGGCAAGCCTGGCGCGCCCTGATGTCTTGTGCTCACCAGGGTACGCTTCCTGGAAGTTTCTTATTTTCCTAATTTTCTAAATATTCCAAAACTGATAAAAAATATTTTTGCGGATTTTTTGGAGTCCGTTTACTTACCATATCACGTACCTCCTTATTTTCACAATTCTAGAGTGTTCCGAAAGGACTCTTTTATGTGTTCTTCCGGTGTCAAAGTTTGAATAATATTACTTTCAACATTAATGGTTGTACCTCAGATATAATGTTTTATTCGTTGCCCATTAACAACCTTCAGGATAGTACCTTCGGCATTATTTATTTTGATGGCTCCAGACCAATAAACCTCCTCGATAACGTAGGGTCCTTCCGATTTTGAGAGGAATTTTCCTGCAAAGAATCTGAAATGAGAGTTGTACAACAGAACATATTCTCTGACTTTAAACTCACGCTTTTGGCTTCTTTTATCATGCCATCTTTTAAATTTTTCTTTGAATAATTTTGCATTTTCATAAGCTTGGGTTCTCCATTCATCTAAAGAGCTAATATCAAATAACCTCTTTTCACCAGCAAGTTTGAAATCATAATTGAGCTCTTTGATGGCCTAATATGCTTTATGTTCTAACTCAAGAGGCAAATGACAAGCTTTTCCATAAACCATTTTATAAGGAGACATACCCATAGGATTTTTATATGCTGTTCTATAAGCCAAAAGTGCATCATCTAATTTCTTAGACCTATTGACAGTCTTTTGCAAAATCAATTTTATTTCTATATTGCTAAGTTCAACTTGACCACTAGACTGAGGATGATAAGGTGATGCAATTCTACGGTTAAGATCATAATTGGCAAGCATTTTAAGAAAAGCACCATGAATAAAGTGTGAACCACCATCAGTCATTAAATATCTAGGGACTCGAAACCTTGGGAAAATAACTTCCTTAAGCATTTTAATAGAGGTGTTGTGATCAGCACTACTGGTTGTAATAGCTTCTACCCATTTTGTAACATAATCAACAGCAACCAAAATATGTGTATACCTATTAGAGGAAGGAAAAGGGCCCATGTAATCAAATCCCCAAACATCAAATGGTTTAACAGGAAGTGAATAATTCATAGGCATTTCTTGACACTTACCGATATTACCTATTCTTTGACATTCATCGCAAGATAAGACGAACTTACGGGCATCCTTGAAGAGAGTATGCCAATTAATAAAATCCAGATTGCAATACCTTGTGACCAGTTCTCTCTCCAGCATGATGTCCTCCATAAGCTTTGGAGTGACATTTCCGTAGGATTTGTCCCTGTTCATGCTCAGGTACACAACATCTAATAATACCATCTACTCCTTTATAAAGATGTGGCTCATCCGAAAAGTAATGTCTTAAATCATAGAAGAATTTTTTTATTTTTTTGGTATGTAAAGATAGGTGGTAAATATTTAGCAACAATGTAATTAGCATCGTCAGCAAACCAAGGAGTATTATGAGAAACATTCATTGCAGCTAACTGCTCATCAAGAAAACTATCATCAATAGGTAGTGGGTCATCAGGCACATTTTCAAGCCTAGACAAATTATTAGCTACGGGGCTCTCAGCTCCTTTTCTATCAATGATATGTAAATCAAATTCTTGTAACAAGAGAACCCACCGAATAAGTCTAGGTTTAGCATCTTTCTTTTCCATAGGATATTTAACAGTAGCATGGTCTGTGTGAACAATTACTTTAGAATCAACAATATAAGGTCTAAATTTATCACAAGCAAACAACACTGCTAAGAATTATTTTTCAGTAGTAGCATAGTTTTGTTGAGCACTGTCTAGAGTTTTACTAGCATAATGAATAACATTCAGTTTCTTATCACCTCTTTGTCCTAGAACAACACCAACAGCATAAACACTAGCATCACACATAATTTCAAAAGGCAAGTTGCAATCACGTGCTTGAACAATAGGTGCAGAAATTAAGGCTTTCTTGAGTGTTTCAAAAGCCTCTAAACAATCATCATCAAAAACAAAAGGGATATCCTTTTGCAAAAGATTCGTAAGAGGAATAGAAATTTTAGAAAAGTCTTTGATAAGTCTCCTATAGAAACCAGCATGACCTAAGAAACTACGAATTCCTTTTATATCTTTAGGACATGGCATTTTCTCAATTGCAACAACCTTAGCTTTGTCCACTACAATACCTCTTTCAGAAATTTTATGACCCAAGACAATGCCTTCATTAACCATAAAGTGGCACTTCTTCCAATTCAAGACAAGATTTGTTTGTTCACATATCTGGAAAACTTGATCAAGATTGCTTAAACAATCATCAAAAGACTTCCCATAAACAGAGAAATCATCCATGAAAACCTCAACAATCTTTTCCCAAAAGTCAGAGAATATAGCAGTCATACATCTTTGAAAGGTAGCAGGTGCATTACATAAACCGAAAGGCGTACGTCTATAAGCATAGGTTCCAAAGGGACAAGTAAAAGTGGTCTTTTCTTGATCAGGTTGAGAAATAGTTATTTGTGAAAAACCAGAATATCCATCAAGGAAGAAAAAATGTGTGTGCTTAGATAATATTTCAAGCATTTGATCAATAGAAGGAAGAGGGTAATGATCTTTTCTAGTTGCTTTGTTTAATTTTCTAGAATCAATTACCATTCTATAATCAATAACAATTCTTTGTGGAATAAGTTCATTCTTATCATTAGGAACAACAGTTATACCTCCCTTCTTAGGGACACAATGAACATGACTTACCCATCTACTATCGGCTATAGGATAGATTATACGTGCTTCCTGAAGTTTTAGGATTTATGTTCTTACCACTTCCTTCATTTTTGGATTTAACCAACATTGGTGATCAACAACAGGTTTAGCATCAGGTTCCATATTAATTTTCTGCTGACATAGAGTGGGACTAATGCCCTTTGAATCATCCAGAGTATATCCAATAGCAGCTCGATGCTTCCTTAGAACTTTCAATAATCTTTTTTCTTCATGTTCTGAAAGGTTAGCACTAATAATAATAGGATATATCTTCTTTTCATCAAGATAAGCATATCTCAAAGTGTCTGGCAATTGTTTTAATTCAAACACAGGATCACCTTTAGGTGGAGGAGGACCTCCCAGAGTTTTAATAGGCAAATTGTGTTTAAGTAGTGGACGTTGTTCAAAGAAAATCTTATCTATTTCATTTCTTTCATGCATATGTAAATCATTTTCATGGTCTAGAAAATATTGTTCTAAAGGATTAGTAGGTGGTACAGCAATAGAATCTTTTTCATGAAGCTTTCTACTAAACTTGGAAAAATTAAACTCATGAGACACATCACCAAAACTAACACCGACAGTTTTTTCCTCACAATCTATCTTAGCATTAACGGTGTTCTAGAAAGGTCTACCAAAGATAATGGGACAAAGGTCATCTTGTGGGGAACTAAGAACAAGAAAATCAGTAGGGTATTTTATTTTCCCACACAAGACTTCAACATCTCTAACAATCCCAATTGGTGATATAGTGTCTCTATTAGCAAGTTTAATAGTAACATCTATGTCTTCTATCTCTGCGGATGCTATGTCATTCAAAATTTCTTGATATAAGGTGTAATGAATAGCACCCACACTAGCACATATGTCACATAAACCATGATAACAATGATCTCCCATTTTAACTGAGACAACAGGCATGCCAAAAATAGGTCTATGTTTATCCATTTTATCAGGTTTTGCAATTCTAGCAGCTTCTTCACAGAAGTAAATAACATGCCCATCCATATCTTCTTCCAAGAGATCTTTAACCATAGCAATACTAGGTTCTACTTTAATTTGTTCATCGGGTTTAGGTGTTCTAATATAGCTTTTGCTGACCATAGTTGAAACTTTAGCATGATCCTTTATCCTAATAGGGAAAGGTGGTTTCTCAATATAAGCAGTGGGAACAACTGGATCAATATTGTAAAGTATAGTTTTTTCTTTAATTGGTAACGGTTCTTTGATTTCTTCTTTAATAGGTGGGTGATAATTAAAACACTTCCTTTAGGGAGATCAACATGAGTAGCAAATGATTCACAAAAGGAGGCTAGTATCTCAGAGTGAAGTCCATATTTGGTGCTAAATTTTTGAAAAGCATCTATATCCATAAAATATTTAACACAATCAAACTTAAGTTTAATACCTGACTCTTTACCTTCGTCGATTTCCCAATCTTCAGAGTTGAGTTTAATTCTTTCCAAAAGATTCCACTAGAATTCAATAGTCTTCTTCATAAAGGAACCAGCACAAGAAGTATCAACCATGGTTTGATCATTACGAGAAAGCCGAGCATAAAAGTTATGGATAATAATTTATCTTGAGAGCTCATGATTGGGGCATGAATATAACATTGAATTCAGCCTCCCCCAAGCTAGTGCAATAGTTTCTCCTTCACGAGGCCGAAAATTATATTTATATATATATATATATATATATATATATATATATATATATATATAAAATTTCGATCACGATGAACTAGATGCATATGATAATTTTTTTGATGGAACTCCAATTTCAAACAATTCCAATTCCAAGATCCAATATCATCGCATAGCCTATACCGTGCCAATGTTTTTCCCTCCAAAGTTAAAGGGAAAATATTTTTCATAACTTCATCTCCGGGTAAACCTGCAAGCTTGAACAATCCACAAATTTGTTCTACATATATCAAGTGCATATCAGGATGTTTGGTTCCATCTCCTACATAAGGATTAGCTAGCAGTTGTTCTATCAAAGCTGAAGGAACTTCATATTTAATATTTTCAGTAGGTTGAGGGGTAGATAATTTTGGTTCCGGTCGAGGTGAAGATACCCCGAACAAACCCCTCAAAGGATTTTTTTTCCATAGTAACAAGGGACAATAAATTTCAGCACACTATATAAATGTTTCCTTACCAAATCCCACTTACCAAAGGCACTTCACTCCCCGGCAACGGCGCCATACAATGGCCTTGATGACCCAAAAGTATAGGGGATCAATTATATATCTATTCGATAAGTAAGAGTGTCGAACCCAACGAGGAACAGAAGGAAATGACAAGTGGTTTTCAGCAAGGTAATGTCTGCAAGTGCTGAAATTGTAAGTAACCGAGTACTTTGATAGCAAGGTAATTGGTAACGAGAAAGTAATGATAGTAGTTACAAAAGTGCAGCAAGGTAGCCCAATCCTTTGGAGGCAAAGGACATGCCAAAATGGTCATTTATGATAAGCAAAGCGTTGCTGAGGGTACACGTTATTTTTCATCAAGTCACTTTCATCAAGTTGGTTTAATTCGTGTACGGTACTTTGATAATTTGATATGTGGGTGGACCGGTGCTTAGGTGTTGTTCTTACTTGAACAAACCTCCTAGTTATGATTAACCCTCTCGCAAGCATCTGCAACTACGAGAAAAGTATTAAGAATAAATTCTAACCATAGCATTAAACTTTTGGATCCAATCGGTCCTTTACAAAATAGCGCATAACCTAGGGTTTAAGCTTCTGTTAATCTCGCAACCCATCATCTAATTGCTACTCCAGAATGCATTCCCTTAGGACCAAATATGGTGAAGTGTCATGTAGTCGATGTTCACATGACACCACTAAGGGAATCACAACATACATACTATCAAAATATCGAACACATATCAAGTTCACATGATTACTTGCATCATGATTTCTCCCGTGATCTCAAGAACAAAAGTAACTACTCACAAATAATAACCATGCTCAAGATCATAGGGGTATTAAATAGCATAATGGATCTGAACATATAATCTTCCACCAAATAAACCATATAGTAATCAACTACAAGATGTAATCAACACTACTAGTCACCCATAGGCACTAATCGATAGTTCCAGTAATAAGATTGAACACAAGAGATGAACTAGGGTTTGAGATGAGATGGTTTCGTTGAAGATGTTGATGGATATTGTCCTCCGCAAGATGGGAGAGTTGTTGGTGATGATGATGACGATGATTTCCCCCTCCGAGAGGGAAGTTCCCCCAGCAGAATCGCTTCGTTGGAGGGCAAAAGTGCTCCTGCCCAAGTTCCGCCTCGAGACGGCCACGCTCCCTCCCGAAAGTCCTCCCTTAATTTTTCTAGGTCAAAATGACCTATATACTAGAAGATGGGCATGAAAGGTGGTCCTGGGTGAGCACAACCCACGAGGGCGCGCCTGGGCTCCCTGGCGCGCCCAGGTGGGTTGTGCCCACCTGGTGGGCCCCCTCTGGTAGTTATTTGCTCCAATATTCCTCAAATATTCCATAAAAAATCTCCATGAAGTTTCAGCTTGTTTGTAGTTGTGCAGAATAGCTGGCCTGACTTAGCTTTTCTAGGTCCAGATTTCCACCTACCGGAATTCTCCCTCTTTGTGTATACCTTGCATATTATGAGAGAAAAGGAATTACAATTACTCCAAAAAGAATTATTATGGATAAAAACATTAGAAATAACAGTAAGAAAACATGATGCGAAATGGACGTATCAGTGGGCATCTCCGCGCTTACTTTCACCGTTGAGATACGAATACAATTGTTTGTCATTCGGATCCAGTGGGTAGGTGCGGAGGCGGACAATGGCTGGAATTCCTGTTAGAGACACCTTTGCCTCTTCGTCGTGCAGGACTCACTGGTACAACGAGGTGTTATACAAATAGTTTTTAACCCCTTTCCGCGATGGCATTTGGAACCGTCGCCTAGTGAGTGACTGTGATAGGGGGGTCTTTCCCACACGACCCAGAAACCATCGGGGATATGCCCTCCTAGCACACACGCTCGACAAAATGAGGTCGTGTGCGACCGGCCAGTGATCAAATAGGGATATACGTACAGTAGTGCTAAAAAAACTAAAATTATACATGCGAAATAATTTCCGGTCATAAGTACATCCCACACAGTCAGTCCCCGTTAAACGTTGTTCGTATATACATCCCACACAGTCGCCTCAAGGAAAACATTTCCGTTCACAGGTACATCACACACGATTTTCCCCATTAAATCGTTCGTGATAGCGTTGCCATTGCACACGATATTAACAATTTTATCATTTGCGTTATTGAATGCATCACACACGGTGCATAGAAGAAACTGTGTGGCAAAGGCTGTCCATCACACACAGTTTTTATGTGGTAAACAGTTGGGAAAGGCGGCCTAACGCAAACGTTTTTCAAGAGGATGGCGTGTGTGATTGTTCATTGATCCAACACGGTTAATTCCTAGAAATTGTGTGCGTTGCCTAAGGTCATCGCCCACGGTGTTTTCTCAATAACCGTTTGCAAGAGAAAACCCCAATTAGCAGGCTAATTACCCTATTATTAATAATCCATTTATTAATCTAATTGACATTTCATATTAAGTGCACAATATATTTCATTTCCATATTAAGGAAGCATGATTTCATAATTGAATCATATAGCTTCAGCACTCAGCTACCCCATTACACAACTGCGCCAGCACGAAGTTTCACATGCAACATCTAGAACCTATCAAAATTAGCATCATAGATGGTAGATAGAAAGATGCATCTCATCTGGAAAACTGTTGAAGCGGAAGGCGAATATTGAACCTTCATTGATGTTGAAGGTCTTTGCAACTTTGGGCCAGTGCCTGTGGATAATTGACCGTCTATCCTTGGTCCTCTTCAGGAACACTTCAAAATTGAACCATGGGTGTTGTATGAAAACCTTCCTCGCCTCCTAACCATAGAGTTGGTTTGAGAGGTAATCATCAGTGAACTGCTATGGAAAGGCCTGAAAACAAGGATGTGCATAAATATCTTCTCTGTATTGAAAATGGGGCAAAGGAATGAAAAAGGCAAGGTATAATAGTTCGTACCATCTTGTAGTGAACTGATGTCTTCTTAATTGTGCAGACAAAGATCTTGTTGTTTTCCGTCGCTAATTTCTTTATCTTAACAATCTTTCTGACTTTCTTGACTTGATTGATATTCATTGACAACTCATTTCCCCATATGCAAAAAGGGTCGAACAGTGGGTCAAAACCTCTGACAACAGGACCAACATGTGCAAGACCAAATTGTTAAAAACCTAAATATTCGAATGGTTCTTGCACAATAATGTGCTATTAGAAAACGGACCATGCATGTGCTAACCTCGATTGTAAACCTCAATGCTTCCCATTGTTTCCCTGCAACACATATAAGGTAGTTAGTCATCAGGTTAAGTGAGGTTTCGCATGCTATCAGTAAAATATGTTGATGAAAAATAAGCACATTGCAGATTCATCAGATTAATTCAAGCCACATGGAAAACCCATTTATCCGAACCAAGCATGATTAAGAACTAGGAAATATAGCACTTGTATATGTTTCTCATGTATTAATTAAGTGCAGCCAAATTCAATTTATGCCTCACATGCACAATACAAAATTCTACCCACGACAATTGGACACCGCATTGTAGAATTGAACCCAGAAGTTAACTAAACACCACAACAAATGAACCAAACATTAACTGAGCACCACATTGCACAATAAAACATACTCCTAATAGAAGATCAGATAGTTAACTGAACCAAGCATGCTTAACAACTTGGAAATATAGCAATTGTATTTGTTTCTCATGTATTTAGTATAGCAAAATTCAATTTATTTCTCACATGGTATACAACAACAGAATGCACCCACAACAACTGAACATTGCATTGCAGAATTGAACCAAACAGTTAACTAAACACCACAACAAATGAACCAAATGTTAACTGAGCACCACATTGCACAATATAACATACTCCTAATAGAAGATCAGACAGTTAACCAAACCAAGCATGCTTAACAACTTGGAAATATAGCAATTGTATTTGTTTCTCATGTATTTGGTACAGCCAAATTCGATTCACTTCTCACATGGTATACAATAATAGAATGCACCCACAACTATTGAACATCGCATTGCAGAATTGAACCAAACAGTTAACTAAACACCACAACAAATGAACCAAACCTTAACTAAGCACCACATTGCACAATGTATAACATACAAGAAGATCAGACGGTTAACCAAACCAAGCATGCTTGACAACTTGGAAATATAGCAATTGTATTTGTTTCTCATGTATTTTGCAAAGATAAATGTGATTTATTTCTCACATGGAAGGCAATACAAAATTGTAGCCTGAAGAATTAAACATCACATTCGCAGAATTTGAACCATATAGTTAACTGAAGACGACAACTAATTAACCAAACAATTAATAAGTGAGCACCACATTGCATGACTTATAGAACATATACACTAGAGCAACAAAGTGCATGGTAAAATTAGATAGCACAATTCACTTGAATTTTTTAAGAAAAGGTAGGAGCAGCACACGCCACGGGTAAACCGAGCATGCTTAACCAGCGTAGCTAGCAAATGGCAAGGTGCTCATCCAAGATCTGGGGGTCGGCTCGAATAGCAGCCATCGCGACCTCATCCACGCGTGCGGCCGTGATTTGCTTCTCCGCTGCCAAATGCTCCTTGAGCTCCTGCCTATATATATACTGCGTTCACCATGGCTTAGGGCGACACTTATTTGGTGGAGGGGTCGGTGATTTGGGTGGAAGGTGTCGCGCCGGCGGTCGTGGCATGTGGGGTGTGGAAGGAGGAGGAGGAAGGCAGTTTGGTGTGGTTTACCTGCCTGGATAGATGAGGCCGAGCAGCGTGAAGGAGGGTCGCCGATGAGGAGGCGACGCTGCAAGCAAGGAGTGAAGGTTTCAACTTGGAAAGGAAGGCGAAAATAGGGGAAATATGGCTTTTGGTAAGGGGGGCGGGGAGGTAGATATTTCTGCGAAAGCCAAATTTTTTGAATCGGTTCAGCGAAAAATTGGCGCGCAAAGTGTCATCAGACACGGTCCCTGATTCAGAACTATGTACGATATGTAAACATCACAAACGAGTCAGATAGATTAACCCATGTGTGATGATTTTGAACGTAAAAAAATTTTGTTCGAATTTCCCTGGTTAAAGTGGTCATCCACGTCATTGCATAATTTGGGTACACGAAGGAGACTACATCACACCCACACTTCTTAATCGAGCAAGTTCAGCAATTAAATAGAGCTAGCTGACCTAAACATCATTCTAAAAAACTAAAGACCGATGCTCTTAATTAAACAAAATAAAGAGTACTACTATGGCTAGTGCTCGTCGATCTCCGCTGCCTCCTCCATGTCCAGCTCGCGCCCGACGGTCTCCTGGGAAGGGGCTCCATGGCATCCATCACACCATACTCGGCAAGCATCTCGCCATCCACGTCTCCCATCTGTTTGGAAAAGGCCGCCATGAGCTGGGCATGGGCGGCTGCGATCTAGGCTTGGACGGGCTCCGTCGTGGCAAGGTATGCGGAGTAGGAATGGATGGCTGCTCGAACACTCTCGGCGATTGGTAACTCTTCGGCTGCGGGCTGTCGACCGTTGTCGGAGAATCTTCGTTCGATTTGTGCGGTGACCGCCACAAGCTGGGCGTGGGCGGCCTCGACATGGTCGTGGGCAGCCTCCATCAGGGCTAAGGCCACCGCTGCGGAACAGACAACTATTGTGCCGCTCTCACCAGTTGCTATCCCCGATGTAGATGTTGCTACCGCCACCTGAGAAGCAACAGCGGCCGTTTGGGCTGCCTTGGCCGCCCGGTCACAGATTTCGGCTACGCTCATGCACCTTGTTAGAATGCGCATGGCGGCTGCGGCCGCACTGTCGCCAGAGTGGGCCGCTGAAGTTGCCTCACGATGCGGGTCGACGTCCCCATCTTTCACCGGCGAGGATTGAACAGTGAAATTATATTTGGGGAGCGAGCTAGTGTGCTTGACACGCCGGCTGTGGACTATAGCCGACGCACCTTCTCGCGTAATCTATAGGCTTACTATAGACCAATGGTGATCCAAGATATTTTGTACTGCATCTCAAACGGTTGGTGATAATAAACTGTGTGCGATCTACTTGATTTTTCATCTTGATTTGAATTACATAATGGGGTCACATCAGCAATGGAGGGTGTTTGTATTGCTAGAACTTTCATCTGCAGTGAACATGCAACTATATGTTTGTCGTAAAAAATGGAATTATTCAGGGTTCGTTTGGACATTTTATACATTAAATTGGTTTTCTAGCCATTTCAGGTGCACAATTAAAAATTAAACTACATGCACATGCTCCGGTGCACCAACATGAGTTGTAAAATCATACATGTGTCCATGGGTTTATGCGTATGTCCCATGCAAGAAATGGGGATGAATTCGGAACACCACGGCACCGTGGCTCTTCGGCAAACGTTGAGGTACTTGTTTTTGTAATTCTAGTAAATCCAAAACCCGTCTAAAATTCATGAACCTTGGAATGCTATCATGGAATGGCATCAACATGCTGGGGTAAAAAATATTGTCCCATTTTGGGGGAGGTTATGGTATAAGCTTCTCACAAACCAGAGCTTCTCACAAGAAGCCTCATGGTTCCGTTAGGGAAACGTGTCTTTGTGGACAAAACGATATTCGCCGCCTCTTCTTGCTTTCATTTTTTTCGTGGTGTCAACATAAAACAACGGGAGTGTCATGTTAAATTTTCGATTTTTTTGGGGATCGTTTGGACATTTTTATATGTTAACTGAGTTTTCTAGGCATTTATGTGCATAATTCAAAATTGAACTACATGCATGTGCTCCAGTGCATAAAAATGGGTTGCAAAATCAAATGTGTTTCTTTGGTTGCAAGCTTAGGTCACATGCAAGAAATGAGAATGTATGTCAAACACCTTGACACTATCGCTCGACCGCTAACATTCAGATACATGGTTTTAAAATTATAGTAAATCAAAAACTCGTATGAAATTCATGAAGCTTGACATCATATCATGGAACAGCATCGACATGTCGTGATAAAAATATTGTCCCATTTGGGGCAGGTTTGGGTATAAGCTTCTCGCAAACCAGAGCTTCTCTCATAACAAGCGTGATGGTTTCGGTAGGGAACGTGCCACCTTGGGGGACGAAACGATATATGTTGCCTCTTCTTACTTTCAAAATTTTTTCTCATGTCAGCACAGAACAACATGACTGGTGTGTCAATTTTTGGGATTTTTCGGGGTTCGCTCAGAAATTGTTATACATTAACCGAGTTTTCCATGTATTTATGTGGATAATTCAAATTTGAACTACATGCACATGCTCCAGTGCATATAAATGGGTTCAAAATTGAAATGTGTGTCCTTGGTTGCAAGTTTAAGTCCCATGCAAGAAATGAGAATGAATGTGAAACACCTTTCCAACATCACTCAGTCGCTAACATTGAGAAACATGGTTTTTAAATTCTACTAAATCGAAAACACATCTGAAATTTATGAAACTTGACATGCTAGCATGGAACGACATCAACATGCCGTGGTAAAAATAGTGTCCCATTTGGGGCAGGTTGGGGTATATAAGCTTCTCACAAAACAGAGCTTCTCACAACAAGCCTCATGGTTACGGTAGGGAACGTTTCACCTTTCTGGATGAAACAATATCGTTGCATCTTCTTGATTTGAATTTTCTTTCTAGTGTCAACATAGAACAACATCAGTGTTGTGTTAATTTTAGGAATTTTTCAGGGTTCGTTTGGACATTTTTATACATTAACTGAGTTTTCAATACATTTACGTGCATAATTCAAGTTTGAACTACAGGCACATGCTCTAATGCAAATAAATTGGTTGAAAATTCAAATATTTGTCCTGGGTTGCATGCTTAGGTCCCATGCAAGAAATGGGAATGAATGTCAAACACCCTGCCACCTTCACTCGGCCGCAAACATTGAGATACATGGTTTTTAAATTCTATTTAATCCAAAACTCGTCTGAAGTTTATGAAACTTTACATGCTATCATGGAGCGGCATGAACATGCTATGCTAAAATTTTTATTCCATTTGGGGCAGGTTTGGGTATAAGGTTCTCACAAACCAGAGCTTCTCACAACAAGCCTGATGGTTTCGGTAGGGAACGTGCCACCCTTGGGGACGAAACGATATCCGTTGCCTCTAATTGCTTTCAAAAAGTTTCTAGTGTCAATATAGAACGATAGGAGTGTTGTATCAATTTTTGTGATTTTTTGGGGTTCGCTTGGACATTTTTATACATTAACTAGGTTTTCTAGGCATTTTATGTCCATAATTCAAATTTGAACTACATGCACATGCTCCAATGTAGAAAAATGGGTTGACATATGAAATCTGTGTCCTTGGGTGCATGCTTAGGTCCCATGCAAGAAATGGGAATGAATTTGAAACACCAGGGCACTGTTGATTGCCAACAAAACGTTGAGATACTTTGTTTTTAAATTCTAGTAAATCTAAAACTGGTCTGCAATTCAGGAAACTTGGCATGCTATCATGGAATGGAACCTGACATGTTGTGGTATTTTTCATGTCCATTTTGAGAGAAGGCGCACTCGAATAACAGCCAATAAAGGCATTTTGAAAAAATAGCTGCCACTTTAATATCTCAAACATTTGTATAATTTAAATCGTGTGTGTTCTCTTAACCATTCACGTGACGCCATGGGTCTTGGTTTTAATGGCTATAGGAGGTCCCGCATGGATAGTTGCTTGACTGAACAAGAGGCATGAGCGCAGTCCGGTGCGCTGGCTGACCGAGAGGCGTGCAAGCTGTCCTCCAACACGCAGGCTCACTGGGAAGCATGCAAGCTATACGCTGCGCAGGCTCACTGGGAAGCGATCCCTTTGACTTACATGGCCTCCCGCCTTGCTCGCGTCCTTTCCATTAATGGTGACCAAGCCGCTGTTTATAAGGGCGGCCTTACTGTTTTCCCTCCATTCCCCTTCCTCTCGCAGACCTCCACCAACGTCATGGCGCAGAAGGATCATCTGCCACTAGTCTTCAAGTTTGGTGAAGTAGATCCGAGCCGGAGGAGAAAGAAAATAAGGAGGAATGGGGCCTCATGGACATGGCCCTGAACGAGCTAGCCGCGGCGGTTGCTGCCCCTGTGCCCGTCCCAGCTCCCAACCCCATGCCCGCACCAGCTACTATCCCCATTAGCATTGACAGGATGGTCACCGAGCACTATCGCAGAGCTGGAGGCCACGGGCGTCAGTGAGGTCTCCGTGGACCCACGTGAGCTCGTGTACATGCCAGCGCCCGTGACCATGCGCGCCCCTCCACCCACCACGGCGCTGGTCCCCATGCATTTGCCTACACCCGCCATGCCCATGCGCACACCCCCCTCAGCGGCATGGGATGCCGCTATCGGCCGCTACCTCTCAGCGCAGCCCGTTGCCATCCTCCCGCGCCCCGCCCGTCGATCGCGCGACGACATGATGTTTGATTTCCAAGTGAAGAACATTATGTGTTGACTTGAAGACTTCAACAACGGCGTCCTGAAGGACGACAACAGCAATGCCAGCGCGGCGCACCGCCTCGCCACCGCCGGAAATAGTTTTTTGTTTTAATAATGTATCTCGATCATATGAACATAAATTCGCAGTGTGACTTAATGAAAGATATGGTTTGAACAAACTTGCACTTTTCTCTCTTAATGTATAGACTTATCAAATGATTTTCTTTTGAAACAAACGTCAATGGTTTTCAAATAAAAAACACTAATCGCAAACGTTTTAGTTAGAACACCCGTGTGCAAAGTGAGAGCTATGGTCTTCCCCCGTAAGTCAAAGGAAAATTCACAGTGCTGGATTTGTGCATCTCTTCGATGCAAAAGCTTCAGACTGAATGCGGTATGCAAAGCCAGACTTCGGCGCTAAGCCAAGAGAAATTGTGCCAAGCAGGATTAGTACATCCCTTCAATGCAAACGGTTTTTTTGGATGAGCCGTGTGCAACCACATACACACAATTTGGTAAGATTTGCATCTGTCATATTGGGTATATTGCCATTTGTCAAACATGAAAGATTGACATTTGTTGATCTAGTAACATTGCTATTTGTCAACCTTGTAACACTGCGATTTGTCAAAATATGCAGCTGAAAATCACTAGCACTATCTAATTTTTGCAATTAAAATTCAGTAATTAAGCATAGATTTCATTAATAGATTAAGCAGTCGTTCTTTATAAAAATAGTTCAAATGGATAGCTGAACCGACCAAACATTTCCCCAATTGTGACCAACCACGTACTGAAATAGCTAGTTCAATTCTATATACTAGCTAATTTTAAGTGCGTTGGATAGTTTCACCACATCTATAGTCAGATGAACTGAACAAAATAGCCCCTACGGAGGGGCTTTGTACAACTGATACGTCTCCATCGTATCTACTTTTACAAACACTTTTGCCCTTGTTTTGGACTCTAACTTGCATTATTTGAATGGAACTAACCCGAACTGACGCTGTTTTCAGCAGACTTTCCATGGTGTTATTTATGTGCAGAAACAAAAGTTCTCGGAATGACCTGAAACTCCACGGAACGTCTATTTGGAAATAATAAAAAATCCTTGCAAAAGATGAAGACCAGGGGGCCCACACCCTGTCCACGAGGGTGGGCGCGCGCCCTCCCCCTAGGGCGCGCCCCCCTACCTCGTGGGCCCCCTGGAGCTCCTCCGACGCCAACTCTAACTCTGTATATTTCCTTTCGGGGAGAAAAAAATAGAGGAGAAGAACTCATCGCGTTTTACGATACGGAGCCGCCGCCAAGCCCTAAAACCTCTCGGGAGGGCTGATCTGGAGTCCGTTCGTGGCTCCGGAGAGGGGGATTCGTCGTCGTCGTCATCATCAACCATCCTCCATCACCAATTTCATGATGCTCACCGCCGTGCGTGAGTAATTCCATCGCAGGCTTGCTGGACGGTGATGGGCCGGCCCACACCCTATCCACGAGGGTGAGGGCGCGCCCTCCCCCCTAGGGCGTGCCCCCTACCTCGTGGGCCCTCTGGAGCTCCTCCGACGCCAACTCTAACTCTATAAATTTGCTTTCGGGGAGAAAAATAGAGGAGAAGTATTCATCGCGTTTTACGATACGGAGCCGCCGCCAAGCCCTAAAACCTCTCAGGAGGGCTGATCCGGAGTACGTTCGGGGCTCTGGAGAGGGGGATTCGTCGCCGTCATCATCATCAACCATCCTCCATCACCAATTTCATGGTGCTCACCGCCGTGCGTGAGTAATTCCATCGTAGGCTTGCTGGAAGGTCATGGGTTGGATGAGATCTATCATGTAATCGAGTTAGTTTTGTTAGGGTTTGATCCCTAGTATCCACTATGTTTTGAGATTGATGTTGCTATGACTTTGCTATGCTTAATGCTTGTCACTAGGGCCCGAGTTCCATGATTTTAGATCTGAACCTATTATGTTTTCATGAATATATGTGTGTTCTTGATCCTATCTTGCAAGTCTATAGTCACCTACTATGTGTTATGATCCGGCAACCCTGAAGTGACAAATAATCAGGACCACTCCCGGTGATGACCATAGTTTGAGGAGTTCATGTATTCACTATGTGCTAATGCTTTGTTCCGATTCTCTATTAAAAGGAGGCCTTAATATCCCTTAGTTTCAATTAGAACCCCGCTGCCACGGGAGGGTAGGACAAAAGATGTCATGCAAGTTCTTTTCCATAAGCACGTATGACTATATTCGGAATACCCTACATAACATTGATGAATTGGAGCTAGTTCTATGTCACCCTATGTTATGATTGTTACATGATGAACTGCATCCGGCATAATCCTCCATCACCGATCCAATGCCTACGAGCTTTTCCTATATTGGTTCTCGCTTATTTACTTTTCCGTTGCTACTGTTACAATCACTACAAAACACCAAAAATATTACTTTTGCTACCATTACTTTTGTTACCGTTACCACTACTATCATATTACTTTGCTACTAAACACTTTGCTGCAGATATTAAGTTATCCAGGTGTGGTTGAATTGACAACTCCACAGCTAATACTTGAGAATATTCTTTGGCTCCCCTTGTGTCGAATCAATAAATTTGGGTTGAATACTCTACCCTCAAAAACGGTTGCGATCCCCTATACTTGTGGGTTATCAAGACTATTTTCTGGCGCCGTTGCCGGGGAGCATAGCTCTATTCTTTGAGTCACTTGGGATTTATATCTGCTGGTCACTATGAAGATCTTGAAAGATGCTAAGACAACAATTTATCCCTCAACTACAAGGGGAGGTAAGGAACTTCCATCTAGTTCTGCAGCTATTTTAGCTTGCAAAGATAGATATGAGCTCAAGAGATTATTAGCTAAATGGAATCAGCAATCTCTTAAAGATAGAATGAGACCTGACCCTGCTTTTGCTACTTCACCTATTTGTGTTACCGATAAGGATTATGAATTCTCTGTTGATCCTGATATAATTACTTTGGTTGAATCTGATCCTTTTCATGGCTATGAATCTGAAACTGTTGTGGCACATCTTACTAAATTAAATTATATAGCCACCCTGTTCACTAATGATGAGAGATCTCGCTATTTCTATATCCTTAAAATATTTCCGTTCTCATTAAAGGGTGATGCTAAGATATGGTTTAATTCCCTTTATCCTGGTTGTGTGCGTAGTTCCCAGGATATGATTTATTACTTCTCTGCTAAATATTTCCCTGCTCATAAGAAACAAGCTGCTTTGAGGGAAACATACAACTTTGTGCAAATTGAAGAAGATAGTCTCCCACAAGCTTGGGGAGGCTTCTCAAGTTACTTAATGCTTTGACTGATCATCCTCTTAAGAAAAATGAAATACTTGATATCTTTTATAATGGACTAACTGATGCTTCCAGAGATTACCTGGATAGTTGTGTCGGTTCTGTTTTCAGGGAAAGAACACCGGATGAAGCTCAAATTCTATTGAATAATATGTTGACAAATGAAAATAATTGGACACTTCCTGAGCCAGCTCCTGAGCCTATTCCTAAACCAACTCCGAAGAAGAGAGGTGTTCTCTTTCTCAGTCCTAAAGGTATGCAAGAGGCAAAGAAATCTATGAAAGAAAAAGGTATTAAAGCTGAAGATGTTAAGAATTTACCTCCTATTGAAGAAATACATGGTCTTAATCTACCGCCTGTTGAAGAAACATATGATCTTAATCCATTACCTATTGAAGAACCTCATGGTCTTGATAACCCGACACAGGTAGTAAAGGTAAATTCTCTCTATAGATTTGATGAAGGTGATATTTGATACGTCTCCAACGTATCTATAATTTTTGATTGCTCCATGCTATATTATCTATTGTTTTAGGCAATATTGGGCTTTATTATCCACTTTTATATTATTTTTGGGACTAACCTATTAACTGGAGGCCCAGCCCAGATTTGCTGTTTTATGCCTATTTCAGTGTTTCGAAGAAAAGGAATATCAAAAGGAGTCGAAACGGAACGAAATCAACTGGAGAAGTTATTTTTGGAAGGAAACCCACCAGATAGACTTGGACTCTACGTCAGAAGATACGGGAGCTGGCCACGAGGGTGGGGGCGCGCCCGCCTACCTTGTGGGGCCCCCGCAGCTCCACCGACGTACCCCTTGCACCCATATATACCTACGTATCGTAAAACTTCCAGAATGGAGATTAGATCGGGAGTTCCGCCGCCGCAAGCCTCTGTAGCCACCAAAAACCTCTCGGGACCCTGTTCCGGCACCCTGCCGGAGGGGGGATCCCTCACCGGTGGCCATCTTCATCATCCCGGCGCTCTCCACGACGAGGAGGGAGTAGTTCACCCTTGGGGCTGAGGGTATGTACCAGTAGCTATGTGTTTGATCTCTCTCTCTCTCTCTCTCTCTCTCTCTCTCGTGTTCTTGATTTGGCACGATCTTGATGTATCGTGAGATTTGCTATTATAGTTGGATCGTATGTTTCTTCTCCCCCTCTTCTCTCTTGTAATGGATTGAGTTTTCCCTTTGAAGTAATCTTATTTGATTGAGTCTTTAAAGATTTGAGAACACTTGATGTATGTCTTGCCGTGCTTATCTGTGGTGACAATGGGATATCACGTGCCACTTGATGTATGTTTTGGTGATCAACTTGCGGGTTCTGCCCATGAACCTATGCATAGGGGTTGGCACACGTTTTCGTCGTGATTCTCTGGTAGAAACTTTGGGGCACTCTTTGAGGTTCTATGTGTTGGTTGAGTAGATGAATTGAGATTGTGTGATGCATATCGTATAATCATGCCCACGGATACTTGAGGTGACATTGGAGTATCTAGGTGACATTAGGGTTTTGGTTGACTTGTATCTTAAGGTGTTATTCTAGTATGAACTCTAGGGCTGTTTGTGACACTTATAGGAATAGCCCAACGGATTGATTGGAAAGAATAACTTTGAGGTGGTTTCGTACCCTACCATAATCTCTTCGTTTGTCCTCCGCTATTAGTGACTTTGGAGTGACTCTTTGTTGCATGTTGAGGGATAGTTATGAGATCCAATTATGTTATTATTGTTGAGAGGACTTGCACTAGTGAAAGTATGAACCCTAGGCCTTGTTTCCTATCATTGCAATACCGTTTACGCTCACTTTTACCGCTTGCTACCTTGCTGTTTTTATATTTTCAGTTTACAAAAACCTATATCTACCATCCATATTGCACTTGTATCACCATCTCTTCGCCGAACTAGTGCACCTATACAATTTACCATTGTATTGGGTGTGTTGGGGACACAAGAGACTCTTTGTTATTTGGTTGCAGGGTTGCTTGAGAGAGACCATCTTCATCCTACGCCTCCCATGGATTGATAAACCTTAGGTCATCCATTTGAGGGAAATTTGCTACTGTCCTACAAACCTCTGCACTTGGAGGCCCAACAACGTCTACAAGAAGAAGGTTGCGTAGTAGACATCAATATTCCTCACTGTAAGTCTGCTAGACAATGCTTAGAAGAGTTTGATAATTTTATTGTCAAACAAGAAAACTTCAATGCTTATTTTGGTAGACAACTGAAATAGAATTCTGATATGCTTAAACACTTGGGTAATTACATTGCTGATGTTAGAGGTAAACTTAAACTCGTTACTAAACATGCTTCTATGGTTACCACTCAAGTAGAACAAGTACTTAAAGCTCAAAATGATTTGCTCGACGAAATGAATAGTAAGAAAAATGATTATGCTATTAGAGTGGCTACTAGAACTGGTAGAATGACTCAGGAACCTTTGTGTCCTGAAGGCCACCCTAAGAGAATTGAGCAAGATTCTCAGAGAAATAATATAGATGCACCTAGTCCTTCTAAAAGAAAGAAAAAGAAAAATGATAGGACTTTGCATGCTTCTAGTGCACCTATTGCTGAACCACCTGCGAATCCAAATGATATCTCTATTTCTGATGCTGAAACACAATCTGGTAATGAACATGAACCCAATGAAAATGTTAATGATGATGTTCATGATGATGCTCAACCTAGTAATGATAATGATGTAGAAATTGAACCTGTTGTTGATCTTGATAACCCACAATCAAAGAATCAATGTTATAATAAGAGAGACTTTGTTGCTAGGAAACATGGTAAAGAAAGAGAACCTTGGGTTCAGAAACCCATACCTTTTCCTCCCAAACCATCCAAGAAAAAGGATGATGAGGATTTTGAGCGCTTTGCTGAAATGATTAGACCTATCTTTTTGCGTATGCGATTAACTGATATGCTCAAAATGAATCATTATGCTAAATATATGAAAGATATTGTTACGAATAAAAGAAAAATACCGGAAGCTGAAATTTCCACCATGCTTGCTAATTATACTTTTAAGGGTGGAATACCAAAGAAACTAGGAGATCTAGGAGTACCAACTATACCATGCTCCATTAAAAGAAACTATGTTAAAACTGATTTATGTGATCTTGGAGCCGGTGTTAGTGTTATGCCTCTCTCTTTATACCGTAGACTTGATTTGAATAAGTTGACACCTACTGAAATATCTTTGAAAATGGCTGATAAATCAACTGCTATACATGTCGGTATATGTGAGGATGTGCCTGTTGTGGTTGCAAACGTTACTATTTTAACGGACTTTGTTATTCTTGATATTCCCGAGGATGATAGTATGTCTATTATTCTTGGAAGACCTTTTCTGAATACTGCAGGGGCTGTTATTGATTGCAACAAAGGCAATGTCACTTTTCATGTTAATGGTAATGAGCATACGGTACACTTTCCGAGGAAACAACCTCAAGTTCATAGTATCAACTCTATTGGAAAAATTCCATCAATTATATTTGGAGGTTTTGAATTTCTTCTTCCTACTGTCAAGAAGAAATATGATATTCTTATTATAGGGTATGTGCATATCCCCGTTGAGGTGACATAGTGTTATTCGAACTTTCTCCGGTTCCATGTTATTCGGAATGAGTTTGTTAACAAGACTTGATCAACCTTGTTAGTGGATTCCTTTTGATGAGTGTCCGTGTCAAAACCGGCGGATCTTGGGTAGGGGGTCCCGAACTGTGCGTCAAGGCCGGATGGTAACAGGAGACAAGGGACACGATGTTTTTACCCAGGTTCGGGCCCTCTCGATGGATGTAATACCCTACTCCTGCTTGATTAATATTGATGATATGGGTAGTACAAGACTAGATCTACCACGAGATCAAGGAGGCTAAACCCTAGAAGCTAGCCTATGGTATGATTGTGTATGATGATGGTTCTCCCCTACGGACTACAACCCTCCGGTTTATATAGACACCGGATAGGGTTAGGGTTACACAGAGTCGGTTACATTGGCAGGAGATCTTGAATATCCGCATCGCCTAGCTTGCCTTCCACACCAAGGAAAGTCCCTTCCGGACACGAGACGAAGTCTTCAATCTTGTATCTTCATAGTCCAGGAGTCCGGCGAAGGTATAGTCCGGCTACCCGAACACCCCCTAATCCAGGACTCCCTAAGTAGCCCCTGAACTAGGCTTCAATGATGACGAGTCCGGCACGCAGATTGTCTTCGGCATTGCAAGGCGGGTTCCTCCTCCAAGTCCTTCATAGAAGATTGTAAACACCCAAAATAGTGTCCGGCTCTGCAAAATAAGTTTCCACATATTGCCATAGAGAGAATAATATTAACACAAATCAAATCTGCTGACGTATTACGCAGTGCGTCATCACACCACGACCAAGCCCTTTATACAAATTGTTTTCACTTTTCCACCTCAGCACGTTTAGCGAGGTGGTTTCCTTGGCACGTCTTGTCAAAGCAGAGATCGTGTGCCCCTTTTACGGGATTCTCATCAATACGGACATGGGTAACCCAACCGTGCCCGTTAGCACGTTCCCTCGATTAAAGGCGAGTCCAAGACGGTTACGGGGAGGGCTCTTGGTATTCAACCTCCTATAAAGAGACCAAGGCCCTACTTCTTTTCTTAATCTCAAACGAGTTCGCCTGTCGCCTCGAGTTCCAGCACCCCAGGCTCCAGATTCCAGGCGCTTCGGACCTTCGACAATGTCCGGTTCTGACCTTCAAGGTCGATGGACGCCTTCCTCCGTCACGGAGGAGGATGTATTAAGGTTGAGGGAGGCTAGGTTCCTGACCGGCGAGATTTCGCATAGGTTGCCTGCTCAAGGACAGGTTATTCCCAGTCCCCAGCCCGGTGAGAGCATGGTGTTCATGTCTCACTTCCTCCGAGGGTTAGGCTTCCCCCTGGATCCCTTCGTGAGAGGACTGTTGTTTTATTACGGGCTTGAATTTCATGATTTAGCTCTGGAGTCCATCCTCCATATCTCCTCATTTATCGTCGTGTGTGAAGCGTTCCTCCGTGTTACCCCTCACTTCGGATTATGGCTCAAGACTTTCAAAGTGGGGCCGAAGATAATCGAGGGACGGCACGCAGAGTGCGGAGGCGCTGTTATAAGAAAAAATGCCGATGCTCCATGGCCCGAGGGCTCTTTTCAAGAGGAGCTGGGCTTGTGGCAACGAGAGTGGTTTTATATCACCGCTCCCTGGGGCACCATATGGGTGGCACCTCCTGCCTTTCGCTTGGGTCCCCCACCACGGCTAGCGTCGTGGATCAACAGAAGGTTAGATTGGGCTTTGCCCAAAGACGTACCCTTGCTGCAGGGCCGCATTAAGGATCTCTTGGAAGGAGACCTCAACCTGGTCAAGGTGACGTAGGTCATGCTGACTCGCCGGGCACTGCCCGGCAAACGTCGCCCCCTTCGCCTGTGGGAGTTCAATCCAGAGGGACCACGAGTTCTCCGGGATTTTATGAGCGCGACGCCCGCGGAGATGTATAAACTGTTCTTCGGATCACAAGAAGTGTGTCCGGATTTGACCGAGGACGCAGGCCTAAGCCGCAATCGCCCGGATACTCGAGTAAGTAACCTTGTGCCCGGACCTTCAATCCGCATAATTATCATAAACTTGCCCTTAAAAGAGATGTCCTTTTAAACAGGAGTGGATAGCGAAGGCGAAGCTGATCAGGTGTCCGGCTCCCCTTCCCGAAACTAGTCCGGATGTCGTGCTAGTCAGGATGCTGGAGGTAGTGCCTTTGGAGGTAAGTAAGAGGGAGGACAAGGAAACTATGGCCTCCTCAACGGAGGCTGCTCAGAAGGGAGGAACCGACGATTCCTCTCCTAAGGGAAAGAAGAGAGCCACCTCTGACGTCCCGAAGACCATGGTCTCGAAGCGGGGGAAAAGATCCTCGTCAGAGGGTCCGACGCCGGGGAGTTCCATGGCCGGACTGCGTACTCAAGGAGATCAGCCCTCCAGCGAGCCGTGAGTAGAGAAAGATTTTTCCTTTCGAGGGATGAGAGAAATCCGTGATTTATATCTGAGAAGTTTAACCGAATTTTTACCTTGTAGTTCGGACCTCAGCCCTTCTCAGCAGAGCTCGTCTTCGGGGGATCTTCTTCCGGGGATGATGGAGAGCGGGACGCCTCCTTTTGCTATACCGCCCAACGAGGCGGGCGACCCTGAGGTGTCGTCACGGAGGGTTTCTCCGAGTCCGGCAGGGGCGGAAGAACACTATGGGGCCCCCCGAGGTTCTTCGCGTCCGGCCTTTGAAAGAGGTCATGGGACAAGTCCGGCACCGTCTGGTGCTCGGCCGGAGGAGCTAAAGGTTCTGCTAGGGCGAGCTTCTATTTCAGAGGAGCACCGTGCATTAATGGGCACGGTGATTGAAAGGGTTTCGTCCGCAGAGAGCGGATTGCGTGTGGCCGTCGAGAGTTTACTGACGGGTTTTGAGGTACATTAGATAATGTGTACTTTTGTCAGTTGCGCGTAAATAAGATGAGCCCTATGAAGATAGTAGCCCCTGAGACTCTGCGTGTTGTCATGAAATGACGGCACGCGGAGGATCATAATCCCAGGTCTAAAATGTCGCCTTTTAATGTAGGCTGCAGGGTGTCCGGAATCAAGCCGAACTGCTGGTTTTGCCGAACTAAAGCGGCAACTGGACGTGGCAGATGCCGACATCGCGCTTGTCAACAAGCGGTTGGATGAGGCTCAAGGTATGTGATTCCTTTGGCAGCATTAGGTAAGAAGAGTTTTATGCCAGTATCTTACGATGTGTGCTTGACGCAGATGGTGCGGCCGTCGTGGGGAGTCTTAGGGCAGAACTTGCCCGAGCTAAAGATCAAGCCAGGGAAAGTGATGCGGCTGCCAAGAAGGCCTTTGAAGAGCTGAGAGCCGAACAGGCTGCTCATTGCCGAAGCAAGGAAGAGATGGCCAGTATGGACGAAAACTTAAAGAGCACTGCAGACCGTTGCAGACTTCTTGAGAAAGAAGACCAGGCGAGACAGGCGGTCCTAGGGAAGGCCGTTGCTGATGCCAAGGACGCGCGCTCTGCAATGAGAGCTGCGAAGGAGGAGCTGCGTCAGGCCGAACAGATTGCGGCTGGAAAGCCCTTCATGCTGCGAAGAAAATTTTGCGATCCGAAGTTTGCTTCGTTGGACCGGATGTGGAGTGTGGAGGGCACCTATCTGGATTTGGCGGTGAGTGCTGCTAATGCGACCGAACACTTCCGAGATCTGAAAGATCGTGAAGTGGAAAAACAGTTCTGGTCGCAATTTCACAATCCAGAGCGTCCACTAGCAGTGGACGATCGTTTGGCTCAATGGGCCGAACTTAATAGGTTGTCCGGACTCGCCATGAAGTACGTCATGGGTCATCTGTGGCCGGGGAGGTCGGAGCCGAGGAGTTATTTCAGCTTGGTGCAGCAATTCCTTGACGCAGTGCCGCGCATTAATGCAATGAAGAGGTCGGCGTGTATAGAGGGTGCAAGGATGGCTCTTGCCCGTGTCAAGACATACTGTTCAGAGATGGAGACCACCGTTATTGCGTCCCGAGATTCGGATAAAAGCCGAGTGTCCTCCGAGCACTATTTTCAGGAAGTCCTTGAAGGCGCTCGTGTAATAGAGACGCAGTGCTTGAAGGATGCTATGTTATTATAGCATATGTAATGATGAAGTAATATTTTGATAAACTGTAGTGGCCTTTTTATACTTGTGCCTTAAAGTATTGTGAACACCTCCTGTGCGGCCGTTTAAAATATATATATATATATAATCTGAAAGATTGCAGTTGTTGGCTATGCGGGGGTGCTCGCAGAAGACGCATTTTCACACTTAACCCAACGTCTTGGTCCTACAAAGGAGGTGATAGCGCAGCGGGCCAGGCAACCGGAATATAATGCTTTAACACTTTCACTTAGCCATAGGAGCTTGACAGTGGGACTATTTAGGTAGCCCATTAGTGGCGACTGCGCTCGCCCGAGTTCCGGGCGCGTATGTGCTTGACCGGGAAGCGGCCCTTCGTTAAAGCGGAGGAATCTGATAGATTCCAATAGGTCATCGAGTGGCTGACCAGTCTCACGGTACATCATGACAGTCAGTTTTCGGCTTTCTCTACTAACGTGCTCGCCCGGCCGAACCAGGGCACAATCGCAGTAGTTCTCCTGGTGCTACCTTAGCCGATAGGGCGGAACGTAAGGTAGCCGAACTCAGGAGCCAGGCAACCCAACATTTCACCAAAGACATGATTCGGAGCTGATGCATATAATGCCAAAACTCGCGACGCCGAACACTCCCTAAGGTGTTCGGTCTTTATGAGTGCGGGCGAAACAACACTCTTTGCTAAAAAAAGCCCCTAGTGTCCAGGTACGTACGAAAAATTCTGACGTGGCCACATGCCAAGACGCCAGTCTCCTCCTTGGTTATATCGGGAAAAACCAGGGGATGTGTTGCAACAAGAGACAGTAAAAAAGGTTTACGCAGGATCTTAATCTAAAAAGAATCCTTTAGTACGGGTCCCTATTGCACGTCTGCGCCTGTGTCTCCGTTGTGCCGTATCCTGGACGGGAGCCACACAACGTTCATCTGAAAAAGAGAGGAACAACATTGAAAACGTGTCGTGTCGAACAAAAGGTTTTTAAAATAAATCAAGTATAAAGTAAAATATAAAATTGAGCCTTATTGTCTTTGCGCGTAGCCCCTAGTACGGGGGTATATGGCCTCTAAGCCTGCATTAATGATGGATTTGTACCGAACTCGTCTATTCCGCGTTCGTGGCCTTTAATGACCTATATCGAAAAGTTTTTTGGCTGGTGAGGCCATTTTAATGTGCGGCTGTCTAAGCGGCCGCACAGTCCTCCGCTTGGGGGGAGGCACACTCTAATGCTTCCCCTTCAAAGAGATGATTCCTCGTGGACTCGGCATCTTAAGCGTGAGAGATGCATAATGCGCTATTGCGTTAAAGCGAGCGAAAGCTTCGCGTCCCAGTAGTGCTTGATAGCGACTTGAGAACGGGACGACATGGAAGGTCAACTTTTCGTGACGGAAGTTATCGGCAGAGCCGAATATAACTTCGAGCCGGAGAAAACCCATACAATGGGTGTCCGGACCAGGTGCTACCCCTTGAAAGGAGGTTTTGCTGCGGCGGATTCTTGCTGGGTTTATCCCCATGTGATTGATTGTATCCTGATATATCAGGTTTAGTCCGCTACCGCCGTCCATAAGGACATTTGTAAACTGGAACCCACCAATTATCGGATCGAGTATCAGGGCGGTCCAGCCTGCGTTCTTGATATTTCTAGAATAGTCTAGCTGATCGAAGGTGATTGGTTTTAATAACCAGTGGCGGGACCCCTTGGGGATAGGTCGTATTGTGCGTACCTTTATGGGTGCCACACGTTTTGTTACGTGAAGTAAGTTCACTGTTTTTACTTCTTGTGGGAAGTTCTTTTGTTTCCTGGTACTCTGCCTCTGGGGTTCGTCCTCGTCTTTGCTTGGTGTGTCGAGCCCCTTGTGTTCGGCATTGAGTCTACCGGATTGTTTGAAAACCCAACAATCTCTGTGGGTATGGTTAGCCGGCTTCCGCGGAGTACTGTGTATCTGACATATCCTGTCCAGGATTCTATTTAAGTTGGACGGATCATCCCTATTATCCTGGAGGGGTGGTTTTGTCTGATTTTGTCGCGAGCTTTTGAATCCGGCATTAATTGCCTTGCTCTTCGAACTTTTTCCTTTAATTCAGCGACGATCCTTGTTGCGTCGCGGTTTTCCATTTCCATCCCTAGTTTTGGATGTACTTGGGTCGCTGGGGCTGCATCTTGCCAACCAGCTGTCCTCTCCTGCGCAAAAGCGGGTCATGAGGCTTGTGGGTGCGGCCATTGTTCTTGGCTTTTCCTGGCCGAGGTGTCTGGCGAGCCATTCGTCTCGGACATTATGCCTGAAAGCTGCTAGGGCTTCGGCGTCCGGACAGTCGACTATCTGATTCTTTTTAGTGAGGAATCTATTCCAGAACTGCCGAGCTGATTCTCCGGGCTGTTGGGTTATGTGACTAAGATCGTCTGCATCCGGAGGGCGGACATAGGTCCCTTGAAAATTTGCTCGGAAAGCATCCTCGAGCTCTTCCCAACTTCCGATTGTGCTTTCGGGGAGGCTTTTAAGCCAGTGCTGGGCTGGCCCTTTAAGCTTAAGGGATAAATATTTAATGGTGTGGAGATCATCTCCTCTAGCCATATGTATGTGGAGGATGTAGTCCTCAATCCAGACTCCGGGGTCTGTTGTTCCATCATACGCCTCTATGTTGACGGGTTTGAATCCTTCGGGAAATTCATGGTCCAGAACCTCATCGGTGAAACATAGGGGATGTGCGGCGCCCCTGTATTTGGGTGTGCCGGATTCTGATGATAGCTTTTTTGCATTGCTTACAAGAGCTTGCTTTCTTGGCCCATAAATGGACCTGCCTGGGCCATGATGCGAATCCTTAGGTGGGTCGCATACCGATTTAAGTACGGTGCCACTTGCTGCCTTATGGGGTCGTCTATCCGACCGTATGGCTTTCTTATTTTTTGAATGCGAGGGCTCTAGGGCCTCTTCGTCGAATTCGGGCAGTAGCTTTCTCTTTGGATAGCTTTTAGTACGGCGATCGTCGCCGTATTTATCTCCGGTGTTGATTACTTTATTCCATCTAATACGGAGTGCATCTTCCGCTGTCTTTAGCTTCCGCTTCTGCTTTTTCATGCTGCGTGCAGTTGCAACGAGCCTCTTGTGGAGACTCTTCTTCTCCATGAATTTATCCGGCGTAAGGTTGTCCGGAATGCCGTTTTCGCCGGGGGAGGGAGTTTCGGTTTCTCTATCCGTGTTGCCCTGTTCGGACAGCTGGTCTAAGGCCTGCTCGTCGTCTACCGGCTTGTCCTGCTCTATGGCTGGGTTTTTATCGAGGCGGGGCTTGGGTCGGCGTTTATGCCGACGCTTTGATTGTTTTCCGGGGGGTCTATCTCCCGTTCCATCCCCTTTTTCCTCGTTGTCATTTCCTTTAGGGGTATCCACCATGTACACTTCGTGAGGTTCGGTGGCTTTCCAATGCCCTATGAGCGTTGGTTCATCCGTGTCTCCTGCATTGTCATCCATGCTATCGATGTCTGCAGAGTCGAAATTGAGCACGTCGTAAAGGTTGTCGACGATGGCTACAAAGTGGGTGGTTGGTGGGCTTTGAATTTCTTCATTGTCTGTATCCCATCCTTGCTGACCGTAGTCCGGCCAGGGCTCTCGTGATAAAGAGAGAGACTTGAGAGAGTTCAAGATGTCGCCAAGAGGCGAGTGTTGAAAGATGTCCGCGGTCGTGAACACCATTATAGGTGCCCAATCGGATTCGATTGGTAGGGGCACGGGGGGTTCGGAGTCTGGATAAGAGTCCGGACCCTCGGAGTCACGGGTCACGCGGAGTGCGGGGCTGGCGTTCGGCTCGATCGCCTTTGAGATCGCATCCCCCGAGGTGACGTCCAACCATTCATCCTCGCTTGGTGCAATGGGCTCCGAGTTAAGGGTCGGAATCGGTGCGTAGGCGGCCTCCAAGACACTGTTCGGAGGCAGAGCTAGATCATGCCCCTCGAGATAGTGCAGCGCGCTTGGCTGTGGCTCGAACCCATCAAAGATCAAGTCTCCGTGGATATCAGCCGTGTAGTTCAAGCTTCCAAACCTGACTTGATGGCCAGGGGCGTAGCTTTCGATCTGCTCCAGATGACCAAGCGAATTGGCCCGCAGAGCGAAGCCACCGAAAACAAAGATCTGTCCGGGGAGAAAAGTCTCACCCTGGACCTCATCGTTGTTGATGATCAGAGGAGCCATCGGGCCTAAAGGCGACGACACAGTGGAACTCTCAATGAAAGCACCAATGTCGGTGTCAAAACCGGCGAATCTCGGGTAGGGGGTCCCGAACTGTGCGTCAAGGCCGGATGGTAACAGGAGACAAGGGACACGATGTTTTTACCCAGGTTCGGGCCCTCTCGATGGAGGTAATACCCTACTCCTGCTTGATTAATATTGATGATATGGGTAGTACAAGAGTAGATCTACCACGAGATCAAGGAGGCTAAACCCTAGAAGCTAGCCTATGGTATGATTGTGTATGATGATGGTTCTCCCCTACGGACTACAACCCTCCGGTTTATATAGACAACGGATAGGGTTAGGGTTACACAGAGTCGGTTACATTGGCAGGAGATCTTGAATATCCGCATCGCCTAGCTTGCCTTCCACGCCAAGGAAAGTCCCTTCCGGACACGGGACGAAGTCTTCAATCTTGTATCTTCATAGTCCAGGAGTCCGGCGAAGGTATAGTCCGGCTACCCGAACACCCCCTAATCCAGGACTCCCTCAATGAGCATGAGATGGATGAAACTGGAAGGCACAACCTTCTGTACCCTCCTTCTACTTTCTGTTATTTAGTTGAAATAAAGCAAAAATAGTATTTTCTGTCTGTTTTCTAATTTATCCGTGCAATATAAAATACCCCAAAAATAAAAGTTCTCCAAATGCCCTGAAAATGAAATATGATTTTTTCTACAATATTTGAGGATTTCTGGAACTGAGAACACAGCAGGGTGGTCAACCACCTGGCCACGAGGGTGGAGAGCGTGTCCTACCCCCCAGGGCGCGCCCCCTGCCTCGTGGGCCCACGGTGGCCCTCCTCTACTTATTCTTGCACCCATATACTCCTTCTTCCTCCCACAAACACCAATATCCAGCTCAAGCACGAGTTCTAGCTCACTTTGCTGCGATTTTCGATCTCCTTGCTCAAAGCACCTCTCACAAAACTGCTTGGGGAGATTGTTCTTTGGTATGTGACTCCTCCATTTGTCCAATTAGTTTTTGTTCTAGTGCTTTATTCATTGCAAATTTGTGCTGCCTATGTGCCCATGTTCTTGAGCTTGCATGTCAAATTTATATGGTTCCAAGTAGTTCTAATGCTTGATATAGTTTCTAGGCACTTGTAGGAGTAGTTGCTATCAATTTTATTGAGTTTGGTTCACTTGTGTTTGAAGTTACTAAAATTTTCAAAAATCAGAGGAAGAAATATGCTTAGGAAAATGTTCCAAGGTGG
The DNA here is from genome assembly GCA_032464435.1 of Aegilops umbellulata. Lineage (NCBI taxonomy): Eukaryota > Viridiplantae > Streptophyta > Magnoliopsida > Poales > Poaceae > Aegilops > Aegilops umbellulata. The sequence goes on from CP136057.1 coordinate 243,326,878, forward strand.
TTCTTCAAGGAAGCAAGGACCCAGGCTTGTAATGCGTGATGCTGACGATGAGCCACCAAGGAACGCTCCAGTGCGGCCTTGTGAGTGGCCTTCAGAAAATTTTATGGATCGAGCGGGAATCAAGGAAGAATTTAACGCATATTTGCGTAACGCTGATCTTGTGAGCTTTGAGGCAGACAAATGCCCCCAGTACCATCATCTCACTAGTTCATTTGTGAGGAGGTTTGAATTTTCTTCACGTAATTATCCAACAGCCATGTTTGATCTTTATGAAAAGTCTTATACCATGGACTTAGAGGATTTTACTTCTGCTTGCAAACTTCCACAATGGGGTAGTGTTAGTGATCCCCGTAAATCTGAATATAGAGACTTTCTTGCTGGTATAACTGTAGGGGAATCTAGAGATATAGCACAAGCTACCATAGGGAGCATTCACTTTCCTGCTATACATTATTTTGCTCTCTTCATAGGCAGGTGCATAAATGGTAAAGATGAAGCATGTCATATGTGTGTGCCTGACCTTAGCATTCTTAGGAGTGCTGTGTTAGGAGACCAATCTTATAATTTGGGAGCCATTGTTGCACGTAGGTTGGATCATAATAGATTTAATGGAGATTTCTTTGGAGGAATTTATGCAACCCGCTTAGCTGATTTTCTTGATGTGAACGTTCGTGAGGATGATATGGAGTTGCCTCCTACTTATTTAGACTATAATTCTATGGTCTACCACCAGTTTACCGAGAGGAATGAATCACCTCTCCAGTATCGAATAATCTTTGACAAACGGCGTGTTGTCCGTATTACTCTCCCTGCTCCTGCCTTCTTTGATTATCAGGCAAAAGGAAGATATGTTATTACCAGAGAGGAGGCAGATGAGTACGAGAGGAGGGCGGAGGCAGACCGACGCCACGTTGCAGCTCAGGAGGCGATAACCGCTGCATCTCAGTACGACCCCAGCTACACCTACGGATATCCACCAGGCCATCCCTGGCAATGAACCAACTTAGGCCAAAAGCCTAAGCTTGGGGGAGTACGTATTTCCCACCGATGTTACATTTATTTTCACACACACTCACTGCTAGATGCCGGTGCTCATACTCTTTCACTGTAATATCCATGCTAGTTTATTTTCTTTTTCTTGCTTTCTTCTTGTGTGTTGATGAACTTTAAGAAAAACCAAAAAAAATAGTAATAGCTTATAGCTAGTTTACTTTCTTACCGTAGTAGTAATAATTAAAAATAAAACCCAAATAGATTTCCCGTTCTTCTTTTACTTGTTGGGAGCTTTTCCGTGTAAATAGTTTTTATTTCTTTTATTTTCTTTGGGGGTCGATAGGATAAGACCATGATTAAATTGTTGAAGTGGCTCTTATATGCATTATTGTTGATTTAACCAAGAGGCAATATTGCCTTGTCTTCTCCTGTTTATTGAATGCTCGCAGATTCCAGCTTAGTCCAATGCAAGTGCACTCTTAATAGTATTCACTCCGTTCGGTCGTGCAAGTGAAAGGCAATTATGATGATACATGATGGACTGACTGAGATGAGAAAAGCTGGTATGAACTCGACCTCTCTTGTTTTTGTAAATATGATGAGTTTATCATTCTTGATTCAACTTATTATGAATAAACATGTTTGTAATGACAATTAGAGATCATAGTTGGTCGTGCCATGCTTGATTAGCTATGAGTTATAATGGTTTACCTTGTGTGCCAACATGCTACTAAAATGGTTGTGATGTGGTATAGTGGGGTGGTATCCTCCTTTCAATGATTTAAGTGACTCGACTTGGCACATGTTCACACATGTAGTTGAAACAAATCAACATAGCCTTCACGATATTTATGTTCATGGTGGATTATATCCTACTTGTGCTTGTACTCAATGTTTATTAATTTTAATGCATGTTCATGACTGTTGTCGCTCTCTATTTGGTCGCTTCCCAGTCTTTTGCTAGCCTTCACTCGTACTAAGCGGGAATACTGCTTGTACATCCAATCCCTTAAACCTCAAAGTTATTCCATATGAGTCCACTATACCTTCCTATATGCGGTATTTACCTACCGTTCCAAGTAAATTTGTATGTGCCAAACTCTAGACCTTCAAATAAACATTCTGTTTTGTATGCTCGAATAGCTCATGTATCAACTAGGGCTGCCCTTATCTTCCATGTTAGGCGGGTTATTCTCAAGAGGAGTGGACTCCGCTCCTCACTCACGAGAAAATGGCCGGTCACCGGGATGCCCAGTCCCATGCTTTATGCAAACTAAATAAAAATAATTGCAAACAAAACTCCCCCTGGGACTGTTGCTAGTTGGAGACACTCGTTGTTTCGAGCAAGTCATGGGTTGATGCTTGTTGGTGGAGGGGGAGTATAAACTTTACCAATCTGTTTGGGAACCATCCATAATGTGTGTAGCATGGAAGATATCGCCATCTCTAAGTTGTTATGTTGACAATGAAAGTATGCCGCTCAAAATATTATTTATCTCTATTTCAAAACCGAGCTCTGGCACCTCTACAAATCCCTGCTTCCCTCTGCGAAGGGCCTATCTATTTACTTTTATGTTGAGTCATCACCCTCTTATTAAAAGCACTAGCTGGAGAGCGCAGCTGTCATTTGCATCCATTACTATTAATTTATATTGGGTATGACTATCATTGTATCTCTTTTACCATGAATTACAATGTCTAGTCAGTCCTTGATCTTTAAAGGTGCTCTGCATTTATGTTTTGCGGTCTCAGAAAGGGCTAGCGAGATACCATCTTGTTATATCATATTTGATTGTTTTGAGAAAGTGTTGTCATCTGAGATTTATTATTATGGCTCGCTAGTTGATTAAGCTATTGATATGAGTAAACATGAGACCTAAGAGTTATTGCAAATGTGGTTAGTCATAATCTTTGCTGAAAACTTGAATGTTGGCTTTACATATTTACAACAACAAGAGCAAACAGAGTTTCTAAAAGTTTTTTTTATCAATTTTAGTTTGTCCACTGAATTGCTTGAGGACAAGCAAAGGTTTAAGCTTGGGGGAGTTGATACGTCTCCGTCCTATCTACTTTTCCAAACACTTTTGCCCTTGTTTTGGACTCTAACTTGCATGATTTGAATGGAACTAACCCGAACTGACGCTGTTTTCAGCAGACTCTCCATGGTGTTATTTATGTGCAGAAACAAAAGTTCTCGGAATGACCTGAAACTCCACAGAACGTCTATTTGGAAATAATAAAAAATCCTTGCAAAAGATGACACCAGGGGGCCCACACCCTATCCACGAGGGTGGGGGCGCGCCCTCCCCCCTAGGGCGCGCCCCTACCTCGTGGGCCCTCTAGAGCTCCTCCGACGCCAACTCTAACTCTATATATTTGCTTTCGGGGAGAAAAAATAGAGGATAAGAATTCGTCGCGTTTTACGATACGGAGCCGCTGCCAAGCCCTAAAACCTCTCAGGAGGGCTGATCCGGAGTCCGTTCGGGGCTCCGAAGAGGGGGATTCGTCGCCGTCGTCATCATCAACCATCCTCCATCACCAATTTCATGATGCTCACCGTCGTGCATGAGTAATTCCATCGTAGGCTTGCTGGACGGTGATGGGTTGGATGAGATCTATCATGTAATCGAGTTAGTTTTGTTAGGGTTTGATCCCTAGTATCCACTATGTTTTGAGATTGATGTTGCTATGACTTTGCTATGCTTAATGCTTGTCACTAGGGCCCGAGTGCCATGATTTCAGATCTGAACCTATTATGTTTTCATGAATATATGTATGTTCTTGATCCTATCTTGCAAGTCTATAGTCACCTACTATGTGTTATGATCCGGCAACCCCGAAGTGACAATAATCGGGACCACTCCTGGTGATGACCATAGTTTGAGGAGTTCATGTATTCACTATGTGCTAATGCTTTGTTCCGGTTCTCTATTAAAAGGAGGCCTTAATATCCCTTAGTTTCCATTAGGACCCCGCTGCCACGGGAGGGTAGGACAAAGGATGTCATGCAAGTTCTTTTCCATAAGCACGTATGACTATATTCGGAATACATGTCTATATTACATTGATGAATTGGAGGTAGTTTTGTGTCACCCTATGTTATGATTGTTACATGATGAACCGCATCCGGCATAATTCTCCATCACCGATCCAATGCCTACGAGCTTTTCCTATATTGATTCTCGCTTATTTACTTTTCCGTTGCTACTGTTACAATCACTACAAAACACCAAAAATATTACTTTTGCTACCATTACTTTTGTTACCGTTACCACTACTATCATATTACTTTGCTACTAAACACTTTGCTGCAGATATTAAGTTATCCAGGTGTGGTTGAATTGACAACTCAACTGCTAGAATATTCTTTGGCTCCCCTTGTGTCGAATCAATAAATTTTGGTTGAATACTCTACCCTCGAAAACTGTTGCGATCCCCTATACTTGTGGGTTATCAACTACTTCTGGCATTCTCTCCTCCGCCGAGCGCACTCAATAAGAGGCAGAGGAGGAGGAGCCTATCGACGAGCTGGACAACTATAATACGGTTCCTGTCGCTTCTGCACCTTCAGCGACGCTCACCTCGAACGCCCTCTTCCGCTCCAAACGACCCCTCTCGAAGCGGTGGTTCTCCTCATAGATTCATGATTCCCCGTCTCTGCGGCGGCGTGTGATGGGGCCACGGTGGCGGTAAGGCTCTTTTCATGCTCGACGAGGCGCTCCTCCTCCTCCCGCAGGAACTCGGTGTAGCACGGAAGGTCGCTGATGCACGTGTGGGCTCCACCTCCGCCACCCGCCTTCGGGTGGCAGTGGCAGAGCGGGTGATGACCCCGGCGGCCGACAGTGGGCTAGCGGCCACGGCGGCCGACGATGGGGTAGCGGCCACGACCACCATCTCCCGCATTTGGGCCGCGGTAGCGGAGCTGGTATGGCCACGGTGACAAGCAGTGGGGTGGCGGCCACGACGGCCACCTCCCGCCTTCAGGCCGTAGCGCCGGAGTGGGCGATCGCCCTGGCTTTCGACGGGGGTGTGGCGGCCACGGCAGAAAACAGTGGGGTGGCGGCCACGGCAGACGAAAACAGTTGCCGACGGCCAGCGGCAGTGGAGCGTGTGGTGGGTGTTCCGCACACACCCAACAGGTACGCCACGCGCACTACACTACGCCGGGGACTACACCGCCGCCGCTACAGTGTAGCATGCCAGCTGGAGCTGTCCTCTGATGACGGTGGAGTGGCTGAGCAATGATGACAGACCGGTGCCATTGACGATTGTGGGAGAAGCAGACGAGATAAGCTGCAGGGATGGAGGGGAAAATGCGACGCATGACTCGCCGGCCGTGAGGCTTTATATTGCAGGCCTATAAGCATTGGGATTTTGGGGGATTTCACCAAGTCGGACGGGAAGCTTGCGTGGGAACCTGCGAGGTTGCGTGGGAACGGGCTCACCGACAATTCATTGGCGCCACTTTGAGCCACTGTTCGGCCAAAAGAACCCCCTCCCCCCCCCCCCCCCCGCCCCGCGCGCTGCGCAAGCTTGCGCTGTATGGCGTCTGCAGCAGCGGGGTGACAAGACATGCGAGAGGAGGACGAAAGGCCACGTACACGTACGGTTATCAAAAAAGTTTGCGATTTAATTACCTACTATACCCTCTCCCTAGTTTATAAGTAGGATCTAAGTAATAAAATACGAATGCATGTTGCCAAGGACTATATCATTGGATTCGTATTTGAACATAGTTTCCAATTATATATTTTTTATAACATGCATTAACATTTTGTTGGCTAAATTTAAGGGAAAAGTGTGGCATAGAATATAAAAGGGGATAATAGACCAAGAAGCAGGTGCACACGGCCGCTCTCTACGCAGCAACGCAACTGTCGGCCGGCTTCTAGGCGACCATTTCTTGTGTGTTCAACTGCACTATGTGTGTGGTTGCTTGCGGTTGAGGCGGTCGCGGCGCGCTCTGCTCGCGTCCCGCCGTGCGCGCTCTGCTCTCAAGTCCCTCCGAGCGCTCTGCCCTCGTCCCTCCACGCGCTGCCAGTGTTTGGGGCCGGCGCACGATCACACATGTTCATGTGCATGCAGTTGCGCCGGGCATGGCGCGACTATACAGTTACGCATTGCAAAAACTTCCATGCGGACGCGCCGAGAATCCAGGCCGCCCAGCCCCCATTTATTCCTGCAGCCATTTACCTTCATCTCTCGTGTCACACGACACAATAAGCACACCCATGACGACACATACAGAGAGGATATCCAGCGGTTCCAATGGCGCTCCCCATGGCTCCAACGGCACTCCCAGCGACCGACAACGACAACGGCGGGTAGTTCATCACGCATCATGTAGTGGACACCCACGTGAGGGGGAAGGCCCTCTCGGTGGGGTACACGAACAATCCGGTCTCGGTGGAGAGCTCCATCCAAACTATGGAGCAGTTGCTTGCCGAGCACAAGTACCAAGTGGTCAGCTTCAACCTCGAGTACACCATCGGTCGTGCCGGGCACAATCAAAAGGTTGCCATCGCCCAGTTGTGCGTGCGACATGATGTCCTCGTCTACCACTACAACCTGGCCACAAGGCCTTGCGAGCGTTTCTCCAAGTTTATCAACAACTCCGACTAGACTTTCGCTACGGTGGACACCACCAACGATCTAAAAGCGCTCAATGTTTCGTGCTTGAAATGCTAGAATCTTGTCAACATCTAGGACCACTACAAGGTCTTGTGCAGCAACCACAACAAACAAAACTCCCTGGTTGACCTCGCCTCATCCATCATCGACCCATACTACATGAAGATGAAGGATGAGAGCACGAAGGTCAAGAACGCCTAGCACAATGTCTGGCATGAGAGACTGGATGAACAACACGTCAAGTACACGGCCAAGGATGCGTACACAAGCTACGATATATACAGGCGGATCGTTGACATGAGGAAGTGTCTTCTTCCTGCCCCAGATGAGGGATCGAGCCACAGAGCATTGGCGGGAGCGTCACAAAAAGTAGATGACTAGACGATCGTTTATCCTAGTTTAGAATGCATGCAATTGTTTATTGAGGTGTGTGTGAATGATCTATATAGTCACTTATGTAATTGGATGTTTATTTCAGTTATATATATATATATATATATATATATATATATATATATATAATTCTTCTGTAGAACGAGCAAATCACACGGCTTATTCGCAGCAATCAGTTGTGTTACTATTGGTCTTCGCACACATTTTTGATTACCACTACTACAGGATACTGCTAACATGACACTACGATCAGAGACCCTTTGCCAAAACTGTGCGCGATGCAATAATCGCAAATGGTGGTGTAAAAAACCGTCAAAAAAGGTGCAAAACATTTGCAATGGCGGAGCCATCAAACACGGTTCAGATTTTAGTTGCGTGTGCGATGCAGGGCACACGGTTAATCCATTCAAACTGTTTGCGATGAGGCAGAATAACAAAAACAGGCAGCCATATCAATGTGTGTGCGATGCAGGACACACAGTTAATCTATTCGAACTGTTTGCAATGAGGTAGAACAACAAAAATGTGCATCCATATCAATGTGTGTATGATATACGTCATACAGTTCACTCGGACAAACTGTTTTCGATTAGGGAACACAACATAAACGGTTCAACTTAACAAGATGTGTGTGATATGCGGCATCCAGTTCACATGGATGAACTGTTTGCGATGAGCCAAAAGAACACAAACGAGTCGTGTAAACAAGATGTGTGTGATACGTGGAAAACAACCGACTCGGATGAACTGTTTGCGATGAGAAATTACAACACAGATGGTCAATTGTTAGTTCGTGTGCGATTCTGTGTGTACAAAAAACTTTGAAAAATGCAAACTAGTTGCTTGCTGTGGCTAGGAGTATCACACACGATGCATCTACGAGTACTCATGTGCGATGATTAGTATGTTACACATACATTTCCTTATGTTAACATGTGTGTGAATTTGCAATATGGACAGTTAATATGCAAATGCCTTCTGGACTCGGGCACACGCTTAAACTCAATGAACTATGTACCATACTAATACTTTCCATGAATATTTATGAACTTCGGTAACAACATTTGAGTAACATGTATATAGTGGTTACACTATTCAAGAAAAGGAGGATCTTCATAACACGGTTTTGACAACCATATGGTCCATATCTACATACTTCACATATTAACAACTATCACATTTTAAGAGGCTAAGGGCCAACAACAATATGGTTCGTATCTAAATACTTAACATGCATAGTAACAACTAGCACATTTTAATAGGCTGAGGGCCAACAACCACAACTATCCACTGGAAGCACCTTGATCACGACAACTCGGCATCTCGTCAATGGAAAGGAAGAACCCTCCTATGCCTTGGTAGAGCATGCGTAGAACAATGTCTCCAATATTCCAATATGGATGCATTTCCACGAGAAGGGAGAACTTGTTAATTTGAATGGTTCCATTTCTGCGGGAAATGTAGTACCTTGCAATCACTTTGGCGTTTTTAGCAGGCACAAGTGTAACTGGACCACGCCGGGGAATCGATCTAGGAACTGCTACATGGGGCAATTTCTGTAACATATCGTCGAAGATATATATAGTTTATGAGCATCAACATTAACATAAGACCTTTTACCAGCGTTTTGTGCACACAATTGGTCTTGTTCACTGTGTGCACCATAGGTCTAATTAATCCCATCCAAAATCCAGTGTTTATATGTTGTGCTATCTCTGTCAGATTATCAACAAAGTTTATTCCATGCTTCAAGTCCTTCCAGTGAAATTTGGTACGCTTAGTAACATACAGATCATTCACTATGCATCCAACATATCTTGCTTAAAAGGTGGAATGATATTATTTATTCAGAATATGACAGAAGAATATATAGTGCGCATAAATTGGTAAATATAATTTTTTACTGCCTAGGAACGGAGTCAGAATATGAAATCACAATTGGTTGCTTAAATAGTGATCAATTAGTCAGAACAAATACCCCGATTTTTCTAAGTAATATGACAGCATGGAGAAAGTTGAAAGGACACTAACATCGATCAGACTTTGATCGGCTGATGACATTGGGGAAGTAAACATCCATGTTAATTAGACCAGGCTGTGGTGCACGCACTAGAATTGCCAGCTTTCAGTTCATAACACTTAGACATTTTTATCCAAAGGTCTGCATTAAAATAGGAGCGACCATCTTTATCAAGTTTTACGCTAACCGTGATTGTAAATCCATGCTGTGTTGTCAATATCACATCCTGGGAGTCATCAACAAAGTAAATCCCAAGATTTCCTTCTACTCATGTTCTTGCAAAGCAAGGGATGTACTGCTTGAAATGAAAATTAAGATCGTAAATTAGATATGTTGAAATAACAGAGCAAGATGCAAATATGGGAGTAACTGATAGAATAGATCAATATATAGATGAAAGCAAAGTACAAAAATATAGAATTAAAAATAGATAATGTAACAAAGATTTCATGCAAATATATAACTAATATAGCAACAGACAGTATATGTTCACAAATTTAGGCCATGCCGACCATGGTAAGTTGAGATTGGACATACCGAGCGCTCCTTGAAGTCATCCGGAATGGTGAGATAGAACTTTGTTTCCGACTGGCCACGACCACAGTTGCTTGATTTGTGCTTGCATTGTGGACACATGAATGAACACGCATGAATCAGCTAGAACAAAAATGATTCCACGACGATTTCTGCCGGTTGATTAACAGCGATGGGCGGACTGCGATAAGAGATGAGTGAATATTTCGCTAAGTTGATTACCTTCTCCATGAGAAAAATCCCCGGCCCACTCCCGCAGAAAAACCCAGTCGACCAGAGTCTAGAATGTCGGTGCAGATAGGTGGCGGAAAGCGGTAGGGGCGAAATCCCGTGCTGTTTGGAGCGCGACCGACGCCCGCCGCCAACAACCATCGAGCTTAGGGTGCAGAGTTGCGGAGGAGTCCGCGGCGAGTGAGTGGGGACGAAGTGGGCGAGGATTTTCTTTTTTGTTTTGCATGTGTGAGTGAACACACACGGTTCACAGAGGCGACGGAGATGAATCGTGTGTGATAGTAAATCACTGAGATTGAATGGGAATCCAAATTTCCTTTCTCCTTCATCCATGAGTTTTTTCCACAATGAGAATAAACCCTGCTAATGACTGTGTTCAAATTTGACACTTCTCCGGGTTCATTTACAATATTTGGGGGATTATGTGCATTTTGTAGGCATTAATGCACATAATTCAAATTCAAACAATTTGGTGCTTGAAAAGGTGCACAAGAACGGTCTGGAAAAACCATACTCGTGGTATTTAGTAATTTCTCAAGCCTTTTACAAGGAATGGGCAGAGATTTCAATGGAATGCGTGGCAATAGTCAACCACAAATGCGTCATTTGCTGGGTTATCAACTATAGAACAATGAAATATGTGCTTGAAAAACATGACGCCTGGCATAGTGCCATGGTATGGCCTCACGGTGCCCAGGTTAAAAGCTGAGAAGGTTTGATTTATGTCGTCATGCACGCCCTTCATAAATCGAACCATCACCAAGGAAGTTCAATGCTTTCGAGAGGGAAATCACCAAGATTGAAGGGGAATCCAAATTTCAGTCCTAGTTTGCCATTCAGTTTTTTTCCAACGATCAACATACCGCCTCAAATGCAACGTGTTCACATTTGACATTTTTTCGAACTCATTTACCACATTTAGGGGATTGTGTGCATTTCCTAGGCATTATTTATGCACATAATTCAAATTCGAACAATCGGTGCATGAAAAGGTGCACAAGAACGGTCTGGAAAACCATGCTCGTGCTATTTAGTACATTCTCATGCCTTTTACAAGGAATGGGCATATATTTCATGGAAATGTGTGGCAATAGTCAACCATGAACGCATCGTTTACTGGGTTAACAACTATACAAAAATGAAATACATGCTTGGAAAACATGACGCCTGGTGTGGTGCCATGGTATGGCCTCACCGTGCCCTGGTAAAAATGTCATCATGCACGCCTTCCATAAATCGAACCATCATAGAGGAAGTTTCATGGTTTCGAGGGGGAAATCGCCAAGATTGAAGGGGAATCCAAATTTCCTTTGTCCTTTGTCCACGCGTTTCTTTCTATGATGAACATACAACCTGCAAATCGCCGTGTTCAAAGTTGGCACTTTTCCTTGTTCATTTGCCACACTACTAGGAAAAGGCCTACTAATGGCGCACCTGATTTGGCCATTAATGGCGCATTAGTGGTGCGCCATTAGTGCCACGCCATTAGTATATTTTACTAATGGCGCACCACTGGTGCGCCATTAGTATCTGGTATACTAATGGCGCACCTCAGATGCGTCATTAGTATATACAACAGTGCACCATTAGTATGCCTCCCAGGGGCCATGTATACCCAGGTGCTTTGGCATACTAATGGCGCACAACAACAAGATGCGCCATTAGTAACTTCGGCATACTAATGGCGCACTATTTAGTGATGCGCCATTAGTATCCTTTGGCATACTAATGGCGCTGTGATGTGATGCGCCATTAATATGAATATTAGGGTTTTTTTATTTTTTTATTTTTTGTTTTTTGCACAGGTTACAAAATGTATAATTGGACAAAATATAGACAGCACACATCAACAACAGATTCATAAAATACAATAGAAGATTAGTCTCTGAATACAATTCATCATATTAGTCTCCGAATACAATTCATCATATTAGTCTCCGAATTGAAAAGACCGAACAAAGATAGAACATTATATTACAAGTCTCGAGACCGCGAGTAGCGAGTTTGTCTTCACATTACAAGTCAATATCGATCATCTAAACTACCATCACATAGAAGAGAGTTGCGGTCATCACGATGAGCATCATCACGATGAAACTCGTCTTCATCCGGTTCCTCCAACGCTCCCTCCCCTCTCCCGCTAGATAGCGGGCGTATCTAGATTCGGCCTCGGCCCTAGTGGTGTACCCTTTGTAACTGTTACCGCTGAATCGGTGAACCTGTCTCCGACACTCCTCCCAGTCGTCGTAGACTCCTGGAACCTTACCCTTGTACACGACATACGACAGCATCGCTATGCACTAGCCAAACGAAACGTTAGTACCAATTCACAGACAATACATAAGCAATATATAAGTATGCAACAGAACAATTGGAAGAGAAAAGCAAGACATTAATAGCATCGATTACATCTAAGTTGAACGACTCTCAAAACCAAAGAGACATACTACAAGTTCATTAAAGTTTAATTACAACATGAGCCAATCGATGTTTCAGAACTAGACACAGCATCACTGCTTTCGACTCGACTCAAGGGACCGGAGCGTGGATGAAGCCGTCGTCTATCGTGGGAGTCATGAAATTACGGTCGTTGTCAGCCTGCATTTGTAGCATTGTGTCGATGTCACTGTTGGATGGTTGATTTCTGAGGTAGAACTGCCCCGAGGTACGAAGGACATCTTGATGGATGATTTCCGCAAACTCCGACTGGATGCGAAAGAATTCTTGTCTGATGTCCGCGTCCTGGATTGCCGACACGCTCGCGGCCCAATCTTTGAGTTTACTCGGTAGCAGAAGTTGATGATGGTCCCGTACGATCGCCCGCATGTGATGGATGGCGTAGTAGGCACCCTTCTGACCGCCAGGCGGCTGCTTGACGCAGCAGAACGTCGTATTGTGGGAGAACACGTGCTTGCCGTACTTACGAATAGGCCTGGTGAAGGTGCCTCCAGATTTGGCGTAGCCGGGGAGAACATCATCAAGAACCTTCTTGACATTTGTGTAGTCTACTTTCGACTGACGGTCCGGGTCGAAATACGTGGCCATGGAATATTTGGGGCTTAGGAGGATGAGCGTGCAATGTGTGTCACTGCAGAAAACACGGAATGTTAAAAGAAAAACGATCGAAATCTAAGAATTCATATGTTACGGGGCGGTTGAGGGGAGGACTTACTCGGGAAAGTAAGGCACGAGGAAGTTATCCTTATCTGGGTTTGCCAGAATGACGCCTTCGAGGTAAGAACTCGTGACTTGCCGGTCCCCAGCGCTACCCAAGATCTTGGCACGCATGTAGAAGGGGTCGACTATCACGATGTCCGGGGTCTTGTCGCGAATGATCCGCATCTCCATACTCAGTGAAAATAGCCGAACGAAGGTGTAGTGCAGCGGATGAAGGTTCAACATAGCGTGGATGTCATCAAACCGCAGGACGATCGTACCCCCGATGGAGTTATCCACAAAGCCCTTGCCCTCTGGCACCTTGGCCATGAAAACCGGGTATGCCACATCCTTCTCTCTGAGACGCCGCTTCTCCAAAGAAAGAACACTGTCATGCAGACTCCGCATAGCACCGGCTGCAGCATCGAGCATATTTCTCGGTAGCATCGGCCTACCCGCCACATGCACCCTCCTCATTAAATCCTCAGGTGAAGGTAGCCCGTCCTGAGCACGGATCGTACTCGGTGCCGGCTGGCCCGCACCCTTGTTAGTCTTTCTTTTGCGTGCCTTCTTCTTCTCCTGTAATGGGACCGAGTTCTGCTCACAGACCGCCTTCTTGAGTGTGTTGGGGCTGATAATATTTCACACCTCGCCTATCTGAGGCTCGGTGAAGTCGGCAGCTGGAGGCGTCTCCAGAGAGCTGAACGGCAGACGACGCCTGTTGCAACTTGGTTTCTCCGCGGTACCAGCTAGATCGCGCACGTCTTTTGTTGGGTTGGGTTCTTGAGAAGGAGGCCCCATGAAGTCGCCATCGTACCCATGATCGGCAAAGTACTGATCGACGTTGCCAAATGTATCGTCGTTGTCATCGTTCTGATCCTGTGCCATATGCATGTTCGGATCCAGTGGCATAGGGATGTCCGGCACCGTTGCGGCGGTCTTGCCATGGGGCCGACTTGGCGCCGGCACGACTGGCGGTGTTGTCTTTGGGGTGGTGTCCCCCACCCCCATACGAATCTGGCTCTTCGGCCAAAGCAGGGGCCAGCTCAGGCAGGCGCTGAGGGTCATCACGTCATCATCGTCGGCCCCGACGGGTCGAATCGGAGGTAACAACTCGTCGCAGCTTGGCAGCACCCGAACCAGTTGAACCCTAAACAAGTTGGGTGGCATCTGGGTACCGTGGAACAAGGGGTTGCCCGGTTGAACGATTTTGCCCTTGGCGACATCGACCAACTCGTTGTTCACGAAGTGCAGGAGAGTGCACGGAACGTCGACGGCGCCCTGCGAAAACATGTAGGGCGTCAGGGATGCCCAGTCAAAGGCAAGGAGATGAAGTCCTCGGCCGAGAGAGGCTTAATTAGTTACCGTGATGATGGCGTCGAGCTCGGCTAATGTCGAGGCACCGCCAACGGCGGGTGTGCAGTTGACGGAGGGGCCGCTTGCTGCAGAGGTGCCGGCCGGCGTACACCCGGGTGCATTAAGCTCCCGTGCCGGCGGAGACACCAATGTCGCCTCCGCCGGAGACACCAATGCCGCCTCTGCCGGAGACACCAATGGCCCCGCCATCTCGTTCTGCGACTTGCTGGCCGTGAAGCTAGGAATCGGGGGCGGCCCTTGTTGGCCGCCCGCAATCCATGCACTCAACCACTGGATCAAGGTAGGCACAATGGCGATGATCGTCGCTCCGAGTTGTTGTTGCACTTGCTCTTGGACAATCTCCGGAATCCGCGCCACCTGTGCCTTGAGTTCTTGAACCTCGCGCGCCTGGCTTTCCGAGCTGGTCTTTTTCTCCTTTCGCCCACCAGTGTTATAGTATGACGACCATTTTGTCGACAAGCCTTTGCCGGCCACACGACCAGCTGGCGTCGGCTTACTGAGCTTATCCTTGTTCTTCATTACATTCAACGCCCTATTTAGAGTGGTGTCCCAAGGGTTGCTCTTAGTCGACCCCGCGCTACTGCTTTCAGTCGCCTGCGGAAGGAATGTGGACCATTTAGAAATTTGGCTTCATTAATTAGAATGCAACCATATGGAGCTAATTACGCGGGGGTGTATTCCTTACCAGAACAAGCTCAAGCACCCTGGTCTTCGGATCCGTGGTAAGCTCCTTTATTTTCGGGTCCTTCTTGTACCGGGCCCTGACAAAGTTCCTGGTCTGCTTGTCACCGTATTTATCGAAGAGGGGCGTTAGGCCTTGCTCGGCACGGTCCGCCTCCTCCTTATCCCATATAGGCTCCGCCACTCTGTAACCGTCGGGACCGAGTGTGTGTTCCCCTAAGTTCAGCTCCCGCATTTCTTTCCCCCACTTACTTGATTCGGAGTTTGCGGTGCTCGAGCAATTGATCTTGAAGTCGTTGTAGTCATCTTCGGTGATCGAAGGATTTTTCTCCTTGATCTTCTCATAACTCTCACCTTTCTCGGTCATTCTCTTCACATTTCTTTTCCAAGTAGACAGGGCCTTGCTCATCTTCGTGAGGGCAGCATTGTTCACTTTATTCCCTTTGAGGCTTGTGTTTTCAAATTCAGCGAGGAACTTGTATCGTTCGTGCAGCTTCGTGAAGAGGAGGTTGCGCAAATTCCCTCGGTCAGGATGCCTCAGGTTCTCAGTGTTGATCGAGACGGTGCTCCGAAGAATGCACCCGAGCTGAAGTGAGTACCCCTTGACTATTCGTTCGGGCGCCGTTGGATTCCCGTCGGAGTCCACTTCAGTAACTTCCTCCTTGAGGGTGCGAAGCACGGTCGGGCACCGGTCCTTCCGTTGCCTCTTCGGTTGGCTGCCATCTGTGCGTGCGCCGCCATCATCAGTGGTGGCATCCTCGGCGGCACCATCAGTGGTGGCATCAGTGGGGTCATCCTCGGCGGCACCATCAGTGGTCTCAGGATCGGTGGGGAAGGCGGCGTCCTCATACAAGTGAGGTTGCTCCTCCATCTCTTGGGACAGCTCCCAGAATGCCTTGCCGCCCAAACCCCCGCCCTCATCGTTGTTGGCCATGTTTCTCTCTAAATAGGAACAAAGTTTGGTCAAAAAGTTGGTTATTGTCAAGGAACAAGATCATGGTCTCATCTTTTAGGGTTTGTCGACACCGAGGCATCCTAAAAGCTAAGCTTTTATCATTGAGGATTTTTCGACGCCGAGGCACCCTAAAAGCCTAAGCTTTCATCATTTCGGTTTTTATCGACACCGAGGCACCCTAAAAGCCAAGGTTGTACAATTAATGGTTTGTCGACACCGAGGCATCCTAAAAGCTAAGCTGGGAAGGAGAATTCTAAGTTGGGCCTAATCACTTGGCTCTATTGCCGCCTATGGTTTAATGCAGCTAGAATAAAGAGGCACTTGATCCTACTTAATTAACTACTAAGATACCCCGGCCCATGCATTAGTCACAAGTACCCAATATGTCCTATTTTTAGCAAAGTCATGCTAAAATTCATGGAAAATTTCAGCATGACCTTTGCTAAAAATAGGACATATGGAGTACCCGAATTTGCCGGAACGGAAGTTAATCGACATTCCAGCAAACTTAAGGGCCTCCCGGGGTACCTGCAAAATCATCACGACACGATGGTCGGAGACATGACCTTTGCCTAACAGTTCTGAAGTCCTGCCAAAACTGAACACAACATATATATATACACTGGACATTTTAATATTAACCTAAGGAAAAATGAATAGTTAGGTTAATATTAACCCAAGATACATCAACTACTGCACTGTCCTGCCTAATAAAAACAGTCATGCCAGCATATAGTATATAAATCTGAATTTGTGTTTACAAGAAGAGTGCCCATTGCAGGCTAAGCATGGCAGATAGATATTGATATGACAGATAGAAAACTGAGAATGGATAAAAAACTAAGTATGGCAGCAAGACGCTGTTGCTCCTTAGTTTGAAACTAATAGTTGCAGTAGCACAAATCCTGTGGTGGTGCACATTTATGCATACAAAATACCGTTACCCACTAATAAGAGTGAAAGCAGCAAAAATACTGTAAAAATTAACACTGAGCAGGGCCACATCGACCTTTGAACAAAACATAAAATAATAACTCGGGCGAAGAAAACTAATACTGCCACTAGCTATCTAGCAGCGGCACGACCCATGCATGCAGAGATCTAGAGGAGAGTTGAAATGGAGACAACCTTGCCTTGGTTAACTAATGAAATGGCACATCGTGTCGGCAAAATGGCTTTTGGTCTCTACACGGGCAGCTTCACAATTTGAGGCAACTATTGATCGAGCGACATGACAAGACTTGTTGGAAAGCAGTGCATTGTTACTACAACCAGTCTCAGTTTATGTGGTGCTTACGTATTCTAGGCATCAAGTTGGACCATCAATTTGATCAGTAAACTATAGATTAATTATGTGTCAAGGAAATTATACTACAGAATTCATTAAAAAAAAGTTCTTCTTAAAAGCACTAACCACAACTGCATAAAGATCAACCAGGTAGGCAAGCAGGGCATCAGTAACAAAGACGAACTGAATGATTGACTAGCTACATCGATCTTGAACAAAGCTGGTATGAGCGAACAACTCGGTAAAGCAAAACTAATACGGCAATGCAGTTCACAGGGAATCATGGAAACAGAAATTGGTTAACGAATGAGAGGGGGAGAGGAGGAGGGGGAGCTCACGGGGGCCGTAGGGATAGGGCAGTGGGCGCGGGGAGGATGTCGGGGACGACGATGACGCAAGGGAGGAGGCGACGAGGTCCGGGTGGTGGTGGTGCTCCGGCGACGGTGGTGTGGACGGGGCGGCGTCCGGGCCGCCGGCACGCGGGTGGTGGGGCGATGGCGTCCAACGAGGTGGGGCGACGGGGAGAGCGGCGCCGACGTCGGGGCCTCAGGCGACGGTGGTTGGAGACGGGTGACAGGGATGACGGGGCGCCGGCGATGGGTGCAGGGGCAAGGCGCCCCGATCCAGATCGCGTTTGGGAGGAGACGAGGACGACGGGGCGGCGTCGCGGCGTCGGGGCGGTGTCGAGGCGGCGGGGCAGCGGCGTCGGGAGAGGAGAGGGGAAGGGGATCGAGGGCGAGGGCGAGGGAGAGAGAGGGGATAGGTTTGAGCCGGGGGGAATATGGATGGGGGCGGCACAATACTAATGGCGCGCCACCCTTCGGTGCGCCATAAGTACATCCATACTAATGGCGCACCTCACCCTGGTGCGCCATTAGTATGTTTTTTTATTTCTGCTCGAGCCAACAGGTTATCTTCCACCTGACCTGATCCACATCAAGTTCCCTCTACTAGCTCGACTGGTCAGCAGCCAGTTCTCACACCAGGAGGTCCTAGGTTCGATTCCCAGGCTCCACAATTTTTTTATGCATCTGAAATGTTGTTTGATACTTATTTGTGTTTAAATATGTTCAAACTTGTTTAAATCATAACAGTAATATTTTTTTATAAGACAATAATAATTTTTTAAAAAATATCATCAAACAGTAATGCCGGTGGAGCGGGGAAGGGTGCGGGGGGTCGGCGGCGGTGGTTGAGTAGGGGAGGGATGCGGGGGGCCGGTCGGCGGCGGCGGTTGAGTATGGGAATCGAGGGTGCGGGGGGTCGGCGGCGGTGGCCGGTGGACAGGGGGGTGCTCGGCGGCGAGGGGGACCGGATCTGGCGAGGTGGGGGATAGCGATCGAGATGGAGGGGTATCGAGATCGAGTGTCCATGAAATTTAAAACTATTCATGATAGTTCAAAAAGTGCCCATGAAATACAATCGAGAAATGAAGGCTACGATTTAAATACAATCGATCTTAGCTAGCTATCTGTTCACAATCTTCTTGCCCTTCTTTTTCGCAAATGGAGTTCTTCTGTGGAACGGACGTCCTTTAGGTAGGGTGGTCCTGCTTCTTCTTGTGGTGTATGCTGCTACTTCATCATCGTCGTCATGTTCGATCCTCGGGTCGTCGTACTTGTCGAAGTCTTGCTCATTGGCTACTCCATCCATTCCGATGATCTTCCTTTTGCCTCTCCTCACGACAACACGACTGGGCTTTGACGGGTCGGTAATGAAGAAGCATTGGTCCACTTGGGAAGCCAGTACCCATGGCTCATTTTTCGCGGTGACGTTTGCGCCCGCGGTCTTGGATTTGGCTTCGGGTATAACCATGGTGGTGAAATATCGGTCTTCTTTTAGGACACTCTTGGCCCATCTGACACGGAACATCGGGACCTTCTCTCCAGCGTAGCTCAGCTCCCAGATCTCCTCGATCCTTCCGTAGTATCTGTCCTTGTCGTTACCGGTGTAGGATTCCATCATTACCCCGGAGTTCTGATAACCATTGCTCTTCATGTCCTTGGCCTCGGTGTAGAATGTGTAGCCGTTGATATTGTACGCCTCATAGGTCATCAGGTTGTGCTCGGCGCCCTGTGACAAGGCGAATATGAGTTGTTCTTCCGCGGAAGAATCCTCATGTAAAGGGTACGACAGAAGCTTCTGCTTGAACCAACGCGTGAAACATGAGTTGTGCTATTTGAGTATATCTCCGTCCGTCTTCTGTTGACCTCGGTCATTGTACGTCTTCTTAATAAAGGTTTTGTGCTCTACCACCCAAGGATCGACCACGTCTCTGTGTTGTAGCGCGACTAGGTTTGCTCTTTCAAAGTCGGCGAGTCGACCCTCGAAGTCGACATGCATTTCACGGCGACCCTCACGGTGACCCCATCCAGTGAGCCTGCCGAGGTGCCTGTTGACGGGCAGACCAACGGGGTTCTCGATGCCTAGATAATTCGTGCAGTAGGAGATGCACTCTTCGGTCAGAAAGCCCCTGGCTATGCTTCCCTCCGGACGTGACATGTTGTGAACGTATCCTTTGATGACACCATTCATCCTTTCGAACGGCATCATGTTGTGCAGGAACGTCGGCCCGAGTTGGATGATATCCTACACTATATGGACCAGCAGATGCACCATAACGTCGAAGAATGCGGGTGGGAAGTACATCTCAAGCTCGCATAGTATCACCACGATCTCTTCCTGTAGCCTTCTGAGTTGCCTCACGCCAATCGACTTCCAAGAGATGACGTCGAAAAAGTTGCATAGGCCAAATAGCGTTTCACGGACGTGCGCGTCCATGATCCCACGGATTGCAACTGGAAGTATCTGCGTCATCAGCACGTGACAGTCGTGAGACTTCATCCCGCTGAACTTCTGCTTCGCTGGGTCTAGGTATCTGCTTATCTTCCCCGCGTAACCGTAAGGAAGTTTTACTCCTAGGAGGCAGGTGAAAAACTGCTTGATCTCCTCCTGACTTAGAGTGAAGCACGCGGGAGGGTAGTCATTTCCGGTCTTCTTGGCCTTTTTGCCTTTGCAACGACTTTATGTGTCCTGCTTCGCCTCATCATCATCATCATCATCATCATCATCATCATATATAGCGTGAAACTCCTGCCTGATGCCCATTGATTTCAAGTCTGCCCTTGCTTTCGGCCCATCTTTGGTCCTCTCTGGCATGTTGAGAAGGGTACCAAGCAGACTCTCGCACACGTTCTTCGTGATATGCATGACATCAAGGCTGTGAGGCACACGGTGGATCTTCCAGTATGGCAAGTCCCAGAAAACAGACCTCGTTTTCCATACCTTCAGCAGCGGCTCTGGCGCCTTTCGCTTCTTTCCTGGCTCTGGCGCCTTTTGCTTCTTTCCTGGTAGTGGGCAGTCTTTCCAATTTTTTAACAGCTTGTCTATTTCCTCGCCGCTCCTCATACACGGGCGTTTTCGGGGTTCGGTTTCACCATCGAACAGATCCTTGCGTTTCCTCCACGGGTCATCGTCGCGAAGCCACCTTCGATGTCCCATGAACACGGTTTTCGAAGACCCGGGATCTCTATCTAGCTGGCGATGTGTTGTGTCATCCATGCACCTTACGCATCCAGAAAATCCGTGGACTACCTGCCCCGCGAGATATCCGTAACCGAGATAGTCGTGCACCGTCGTGAGCAGTGCGGCTCTCATAGGGAATATTCTTTCTCTGTGGCGTCCCACGTATTGGCTGGCGTTTTCCACAGCATGTCTAGCTCCTCCTTCAGCAGCCCCAAATACAGATTGATGTCGTTCCCTGGTTGTTTCGGTCCTTCAATTAGCATACTCATGTGAATGTACTTCCTCTTCATGCACAACCAGGGGGGAAGGTTGTACATCCACACAAACACAGGCCAGGTGCTATGTGTGCTTCTTTGGCTGCCAAACGGATTGACTCCATCGGTGCTCGCGCCCAGCACGATGTTCCTTGAATCGTTCCCAAATTCTAGGTCTTCGAAGTTCAACGCTTGCCACTGGCTTGCATCCTTAGGGTGACTCAGTATCTTGTCTTTTTTATCTATCTCCGGATCATTTGCGTCATCTTATCGCTTCTTCTCCTCCCTATCCGCGTGCCAATGCAGGAGCTTTGCTACCTTAGGGTCCGCGAAATACCACTGCAGACGAGGAGTGATCGGAAAGTACCACACCACTTTTCGAGGAGCTTTCTTCCTCTTCTTGTATCGAGTGACGCCGCACACCGGATATATGGTAGACTCCGCGTGCTCGTCCCGATAAATGATGCAATTTATCATGCACACATGGTATTTCACGTGCGGTAAATCCAGAGGACACACGATTTTCTTCGCCTCCTCCAAACTGGTCGGGCACTTGTTCCCCTTGGGAAGACGTTCGTGCCAGAATGACATGTTCTCGTCGAAGCATGCGTCGGTCATTTTGTGTTTTACCTTCATCTCCAGAGCCATGAGCGTTACTTTCAGGTGGGTATCCTCGGGCCTGCATCCTTCATACAATGGATTAACCGCGTCTAACTCAAGTTGATCCATCTTGGCTTTCTCTTGGGCGGCAGCTCTTGCGTTATCCATCTGCTTGAGAAGCAGCTCTTGAATATGAGGGTCCTGCACCCAGCCCATCGATGGTCCAGCGTCGTCTGCTCCGCCGGCATCATCATCTTCATGATCATGCCCGTCGTCTGCTCCGGCATCTTCCTCATCATCATGTCCTGCATCTTCTACATGATGACTGTGTACAGCATCACCGTCGTGATCATCTCCTGGGGATTCTTCGTCTTCTCGCCCGCCCGAGCCGCGGTGGTTGTCTTGCTGCCCTTCCTCATTTCTTGCCCGTCCCCCATGGACGACTTCGTAGTCATCTTCATCACCTTGCCACCGATAGAAATCCATGAAACCACGCAAGAGCAGGTGGTCCCGCACCTGCCCGGAATCCGGGTCCGCAATAAGGCTCTTCAGCTTGCATCTTCGACACGGACATCTTATCTCCGTCTCGTTCTTTTGAAGCATCTCGGCCTTCGCGGACCTCAAAAACCTATTCACGATGCCTTCGGTCATCGTGCGGACCATGGTCGCCTGCAGGGTAGAGCAAAACGATATTTTAGAACCAAGAAAAAATTTGGCATGACTTTCCCTAAAAATAGGACCAAAAAGAATGCTTAATGCCAAAATTCTCGCCGAAACGGAAATGAATCAACATTCCGGCAAAATATTGGCAACTATCGCATTTCAAATACCGGTACACCTCCAAACACAAACACATATGCAACACCACAAACATATGCAACACCACGAAAATACATAGATCTAGCTAGGCCATAAAAAGTGCATGTGCACATTGTTGTAGGGAGAACAACATAAATATAGCTTCCCCCTTACTTACGTATCAAAACAAGGTAATTTAACCACTTAATTTGAATGAATCTATGGTGGAAATGAGGTGAAAAAGAGGAGGCACCCGAGACAAGGAGGAGGTGGAGAGAATGAAGTGGGGAGAAAGTGAGTGTGGGTAGGAGAGGTTGTCCAAAATATCTTGTTGCTGCCCACTTACTAATGGCGCACCAACTCCAAATGCGCCATTAGTAATCCAGGTTACTAATGGCGCACCTTCTGGTGGTGCACCATTAGTAGTTTTGCAAAAAAAACATACTAATGGCGCACTGTTCCACAGTGCGCCATTACTAGTTTAAACTAGTAATGGCGCACTGTGGAACAGTGCGCCATTAGTAGTTTTACAAAAAAAAGGAATAAAAAATATAATAAAAAACAACATTAGTGGCGCACTTTCCGACAGGTGCGCCATTACTAGTTACAACTAGTAATGGCGCACTTTGTCTGGATGCGCCATTAGTATGTTTGGACAGGCGCACTAGTTCAAAAAAAAATTATACTAATGGCGCACCCTGGGCCAGGTGCGCCATTAGTAGTTTCAACTCTAATGGCGTATCGGAAGGTGGTGCACCATTAGTATATACTAATGGCGCACCGCTTGTCTGGTGCGCCATTAGTGTCAATCCCATCTATAGCCCTTTTTCTAGTAGTGCCATATTTAGGGTATTACGTGCATTTCCTAGGCATTAATGCACATAATTCAAGTTCAAACGATCTGTGCACGAAATGGTGCACAAGAACGGCCTGGAAAACCATGCTCGTGCCATTTTGTAAATTCTCATGCCTTTTACAAGGAATGGACGGATATTTTGATGAAATGTGTGGCAATAGTCAACCACAAATGTTTACTTGTTGTGTTTTCAACTATAGAAAAATGAAATAGCTCGAAAATCATGATGCCTGGCATGGTGCCATGGTATGACCTCACCATGCCCTAGTATAAATTTGAGAAGGTTTGGCTTATGTTGTAACGCCCTTCATAAATCGAACCATCACCGAGGAAGTTCCATGCTTTCGAGAGAGAAATCCCCAAGATTTATGTCCTAGTTTGTCATTCAGTTTTTTCCAACGATCAACATACCGCCTCAAATGCAACGTGTTAAAATTTGAAAAAAAAAATTGGGCTCGTTTACCATATTTATGGGATTATGTGCATTTTCTAGGCATTAATGGACATAATTCAAATTTGAACAATCGGTGCATGAAAAGGTGCACAAGAACGGTCTGGAAAACCATGCTCTTGTTATTTAGTACATTCTCATGCCTTTTACAAGGAATGGGCACATATTTCAAGAAAATGTGTGGCAATAGTCAACCATAAACGCGTCATTTATTGGGTTAACAACTATACAAAAAATGAAACACACGGTTGGAAAACATGACACCTGGCGTGGTGCCATGGTATGGTCTCACCATGCCGTGGTAAAAATTGGAGAATGTTTTCCTTATGTCGTGATGCACGCCTTTCATAAATCGAGCCATCACCGATGAAGTTTCATGGTTTTGAGGGGGAAATCACCAAGATTGAAGGGGGGATCCAAATTTCCTTTGTCCTTTGTCCATGAGTTTTTTTCTACGATGAACATACAACCTGCAAATCACCATGTTCAAATTTTGCACTTTTCCAGGTTGATTTGCCATATTTAGGGGATTATGTGCATTTCCTTGGCATTAATGCACATAATTCAAGTTCAAACAATCGGTGCATGAAAGGGTGCACAAGAATGGCCTAGAAAACCATGCTCGTGCCATTTAGTAAATTCTCATGCCTTTTACGAGGAAGGCACATATATTTTGATGAAATGTGTGGCAATATTCAACCAAAAACGTTTGTTTATTGGGTTCTCAATAATAGAAAAATGAAATAAATGCTTGAAAAACATGACGCCTGGCATGGTGTGCCATGTTATGACCTCACCATGCCCTGGTAAAAATTTGAGAAGCTTTGGCTTATGTCGTCATGCACGCCCTTCATAAATCAAACCATGACCAAAGAAGTTCCATGCTTTCGAGAGGGACATCACCAAGATTGAAGGGGGTCCAAATTTTCTTTGTTCTTTGCCCTGTAGTTTTTTTCTACGACGAACATACACCCTCCAAATCACTGTGTTCAAATTTGGCATTTTCCAGGCTCATTTACCATATTTTGGGGGATTATGTGCATTTTCTAGGCATTTAGCGCATATAAATCCAATCCAGCTACAGGTGCACGGGTGTGATGTGAGAGACGTGGATTGCCATTCTATCGCGGCGCATCGTACAGTGCACACACGCGATTCACCTGGCTGGGGTTCCGGCCAATCATAGCGCAACACACAATAGGCTCAGCACACACTGTTTCCGGAAGCGACAGAGATGAACTGTGTGCGATAATGAACGAGCAAAATTGTAAGGGAAGCCAAATTTTTATTGTCGTTTGTCGCTGAGCTCTTGAATACCACCGCACGGTATGGCTGCCCGGCCCCTTTGTCCCAGAGCTCTCTCCAGGCGTCGTCCATGGCACGGCGGTGCACAGTAACTGGTAAGGAAGCGATCGCATCCCACCGCGCCGCGTTCCTCGCTGCTCACGACAGCACACATGGTAAGGAAGCGATGGCATCTCGCCGCACCAAGTTCATCGCTGTCGGTGGCCAGACAGTTACATGAGTGGACTTTGAGGCTTCCACGGTCGAATGGGTTGTGAATCTAGAGGCGGCCAAAGCCGCACCGAAGGAGCAGAAAAGGCAAAAACCAGTCAAGAAAAGAGAGTCCCGCCGCCACAAGAAAAAAGAGGCCGCACACCGTGGTGAGGAGAGCATCGCGGAGATCGAAGCACGGTGGGCTGCCGCCTACAAGGCTGGGAAGGAGAACGTCAGCGTCTGGCCAGCATGCCCCGATGGCAGCATGTGAGAAGTAGTTTAAGTTTGTAGTATTTGAGAAAATTACCAGTAGTACTTTAAGTTTGTTGTATTAATGTACAATGTCGGTAAGAGCATCCTTTGAGGGCTTTGAGCGTTGATTGGCATGTGTGACCGTGTGCATTTTTTGCGTTAATCCTTAGGAGATCACAAAACACACGGTTTCTATGTCGTACTCGTTTGCGTTTTTTTGCTTTAATGATCCATAAGTCAGTTACTGATGTGATGTTTCCTAATAAACTAAGCGTACCATTGACCGAAAAATATCAACTACACGTGTACATTTTTTTGGAGACGGGACCTGCCAACTTCCTTTTTTCTCGCACACGGGTATTCTAGGCGCTTCGTCTGTGTTGTGTGTTTGCCCCTCCCAAGTTTCAAGTTTTGCAGCAAAATTTTCATTAGGCGGGCGATTTCAGAATTTATTCCTCCAACCACATCCCCACCCTCAGTATTCCCCCCTCGCGCCTCCCCCTACCGGCATCTCAAACCGCCGCCGCCGCAACCACAGCTCCAACCACATCTACGTTCTGCTCGGATCCAGTCAGGCAACCCACCAATCTCTATCATGGCCCCGGCTTGATTGCTTAAATGGCGCCTGCGGAACATCCTCATGCCTCCAAATTCCCATCGCAAGGAGCTGATGGCGGTCCATGGCGCGATGGCCGCTGTGCGTGTACCGAGAGGAACACCTCGCCTCCGCCGCCGCCGCCGACATGGTGCAAGCTCTGGCCTAGATGAAGTGCCCCAGCGACTACCCCCCGGGACTTAACAGGAAAGATCCGACCAGCTAAATCTTACCAATACCACTTGGAACGGCTATGATTTGTACGGTTGATGTTTAAGCATGGTCATGCCTTGTTTAGTTCAGTACTGCACACTGTGTGATGTTCAAATATTACCGTGCCCAGCTCAATTTCACCAATACCAGCAACAAACATACAATACATGACTCATGATATCACTAGAGATGCTACCCATTTGCTATTTTTAGTGGATGCTAGCCCTGTTGTACTTAACATGCCTGTCCATGTACTTACGCAGGGTCATAACGGCCGATGCTATTGTTTGCAGTCGAAGTTAGCTGCATCCCATGTCTTGCTGTATTTCACATCATTTGTGCAATTGCAGTTTAACTTCTACCATTTACTGGTTGCCTGTAGGTACACATGTTAGTGGCACTGATCCACGCTTCGACCCGGAGGAATAGCTCGCCTCCGCCGCCGCTGACTTTGGGTGGGCTCTGGCCAAGATGAAGTGCCCAGGCAACTACCTCTCAGGACTTACCAAGTATGTACTCACCAATTCAATCTTACCAATACTAGTTGCAATTAATGGCTATGTTTTGTACGGTCGATGTATTAAGCATGTTGTAGTAAACATGCCTAACACGTTTTAGCTATTTTCCCTACCTTTTTATAGACAACTGCTCTGGCAGCACCTGCCTTGTTATGTTTAACTCTGCCAATTGCATTTTTATTAGTACCTGTTTCAATGGCCATTAAGCATGTTGCAGTTAACAGTTGTATCCATTTTTAAAGAGTTGTGTTTCAATGGCTACAAACTTACAAAACATGAATTAGGATGTTGTTAAGCCTGTGGCAATTAACAGTTGTATCCATTTTTTTAATCCGTCACTTTGCTACCGTGCTACTCTTTCGTAATGAAGATATCACTACAAATGCTGGCGTTTTATTACTATTTGCTATTTTTAGTGGATGTTAACCCTGTTGTAGTTAACATTGGCTTTCCATGTAGTTACACAGGGCTACAATGGACGATGTTGTTGTTTGCCGTCGAGGTTAGCTGCATCCCATGTCTTATACACCATCTATTCCTAAATATAAGTATTTTTAGTGTTTCCAATATAAACTACATATGGAGAAAAATGAGTGAATCTAGATTCTAATCTAAACTATTTATATAATTCTATATAAATTTGTATGTATTTAAAATTGAAATCTTAAGAAAATACTTGTACTTAGGAACAGAGGTAGTTGTATTTTACACCATTTGTGTAATCTCAGTTTAGCTTCTAACATTTACTGGTTGCTTGTAGGTACATATATGAGCGGTACTGATCCACGCTTTGATCCCCTTTGCATATGGGGCAATGAGATATTCAAGAACAAGCGTCAAGTGAGGAAACTAAGAAAGATTATTAGGTGAAAGAAACGTGTGATTGGAATTAAGCTCTGTATTGACACTTTGTCCAAGACAACAGTGAACTTTAGGATGGTAAGTAATGTGTTGCCTTTTCCC
Organism: Aegilops umbellulata; assembly: GCA_032464435.1. Lineage (NCBI taxonomy): Eukaryota > Viridiplantae > Streptophyta > Magnoliopsida > Poales > Poaceae > Aegilops > Aegilops umbellulata. Next base: position 243,354,659 of record CP136057.1, read on the forward strand.
CTGCCCACAACAAGTTACTCTATTAGACCTCAGTATCTGATATTTTCTCTTTTTAGTTGTTTCTAAAGCTATTTACCGATGATTACCTTGCAAACTACATGACCGGAGTGGAGGCAGCTAAGGTTAAAATATATAATTCATGCTACCATGATAATGCTCTTCCTAAAGGATGTGAAGGATGGGCGGGCGATCGTGACAAGGGGTTGGACAAAAGTGGTTCATGCCTATGGCATGCAAGAAGGCACATTATGGGCATTCCGCTTCTTTAACACCGTCAACAGTCAAAATGATTTACACTTGTCTCTTCACCTTTACCGCCTCTAAATATTGTGGTTCATCATAGTTAATTGATGCCTAATCCTATAATTACTGAACATATCGTACTAGCAATTTTATTTATGGATTTGTTGTTGAACCATTGTGCTGAGAATTTGAATTCCATGTTTCATATTTCAAAATTTCCAATTCGAATAATAAATTACACGTAAAAATAAAAATATACATGAGCTAATAAAATAATGTGCACACAGTAAGAAAGAAAACAACGTGTGCGATGTAAAAAGATAATAGACGGTCATGGAACTTTCCAAATGGTTCTGGCAGTAAAAGCGCTTGTGATGGATAGCCCAATGCCACATAATTTTCTACATCAAATCGGGTGTGATGTAGTTCGTAAAAGCAAGCAGTTAACCCAGGCAGAGCGTGTGTGATAGTTACACCTTTCACACACGAGCGTATACATAAAACTATGTGGGATGTACATACGAATGGAAACGTTTTCCCTAGATTGATTGTGTCGGATGTACATAAGAACGGAAACGTATTCCTTGGATTGACTGTGTGTGATATACATACGAACGGAAATGATTGGGTTTCGATGCCTGCCCGATCACACACGAGCTCATTTGGCCCCAGCTCGTGTCCCAGGAGGGCCTATCCCCGACGATTTCTGGGTCGTGCGGGAAGGACCCCCTATCACCCACACTCACTTGGCGACGGTTCCAAATGCCATCGCGGAAACGGGATAAAAACCGTTTGTATAGCACCGACGCGTACCAGTGTACAAACCTGTTTGCCGTGTATCACACACATCTTCTTTAGTTTAACCGTTTCCATTGTGTTGCCTAATCACACACAATTCATCCTAGTAAACTATATGTCGTATATTGCACACACCCTCATCTGGCTACCTGTTTCTGTTGTTGTGCATCATCGCAAACAACTCTTATGGATTAACCATTTGCCACTCATCACACACGCAAATCTTATATGAACCGTGTTTGATGTCGCCTCCATTGCAAACGTTTTGCATCTTTTTTGATGGTTTTATTACATCACCGTTTGTGATTGATGCATCGCACACAGTTTCGTTGAAGTGATTGATGCATCGCACACAGTTTCGTTGAAGGGTCTCTGAGTCGACTGTCGCGTTTGGACCATCTTGTAGTAGTGACTCCCTGTTTGAATTGCTCAAGCGACGAGTTCTTGTTTGAATCGCCCAAGCAATGAGTTTTAAGGAGTAAAAACCTTTGCCTCTCACATCTTATATCAGTATTCTGAAAAATAAAATACTGAAGTACCATCTCACTATGTAATCGTAACGCTTTCAGATTTGGGAGTATAGTTTGTCCATCTCACTATAATTGTCACTGTATTTTTTTCAGAGCTTGGAGCATTCTGCCTCACTATGGAGCTTCGAGCTTGGAGTACTTTTCCTTGCACCGACGCCTCCAGATATTAGTGCATGGTGTAACGCCCCGGATTCGATGCGCCAGGTGTCCGCCAGTTATTCGCCGTCATTGCCATGTCATTTGCTTGCGTGTTGCACTTTGTCGTGCCATCATCTGCATTTCATATTGTCATCATGTGCATCTCATGTTGCATACGTGTTCGTCTCTTGCATCCGAGCATTTTCCCCGTTGTCCGTTTTGCAATCCGGCACTCCTATGTTCCCCGGCGCCCCCTTTTACCTCTTTTCGTGTGCGGGTGTTAAACGGTCTCGGAATGGACCGAGGTTTGTCAAGCGGCCTTAGTATAGCACCGGTAGACCGCCTGTCAAGTTTTGGGTCAATCGGAGGTCGTTTGATGCTCCAACGATTAACCGGGTAACCGCAAGGCCTCGTTTGTATTGCAGCCCAACACCCCTCCAAAGTGGCTCAAAACCCATCCAAACCCCCTCCATCCTCTCGGACGTTCGATCACGACCGCGTGGCCGAAAACCGTGCTCAATTTGGAGCCTCCTAGCTCCTCCTACCTATAAATATGTGCTCCCCTCCCGAAAATTCGCGGATGAACCCTAACCATTTTCCCTCTCCGCCGCCCGACAAATTCTTCCCGCCGTCCGGACACGTCCGCCCGCTTCGCCGGACGAACCAGCAGCCGCCACGTGTCCCTCCACGCAGCCCCACATCGCCGCCGACCGCGTGGGCCCGCGAGCCCGTCCGCGGCCCTCCCGGCCCGCGCGTCCGCCCGCCGCTGCCCGGGATCTCCCTCGCCGGCCGCCACCCGGCTCCGCCTCCCCGCGGCGGCCCGCCCCACCGCCGCAGCGCGCCCGCCACCGCGTCCGCGGCGCCGCCGCCCGCGCCTCCCTTCCGCGCCGCCACCCGCGCCCGCCATGCGCCGCCACCACCTCGCCGGCGCATCCGCCTGCCGCCGCGCGCCTCCGCGCCCGAGTCGCCGGCGCCGCCCTCCTCGCCGCTCCTCGCCGGACTTCGCCGGCCATCGCCGTCGTCCCGCGTCGGAGGCGTCGTCGCCGGATTTGGGAGAAGGTGGATCAGATCCACCACCTCCCCCAACCAAACGGCGCGCCTCCTCCTGGATCTCCCCATCCCGCCTCACGTCGTCCCGTTTTTCGTCGGTATAAATTCTGCCAAGTCCCAGGATTTCAGGATTATGTGCCTCTGTTCATTGCATCATAACTCTCTGCATATTGCTCCGTTTCATGCATACGATATATCGAAATGTTCATATGGTTGTGCTCAACATTTCGTTCCATTGCATTATTTTCATTTGAGCTCATCCTGGTGCCCGGAATGTTGTTAGAAGAGGGCTATGTGATGTTAGTTTCAGATCTGTTTCGACACTTGCACTTTTGTCAATTTTGCCATGATTGATGTGTACATCCTATGAAGTTGAGTCCTACATATATTTTGTAATATGCCATGCCATCTTTGCTGTGGTGCAACCCATTTTTCATGATATGCCATGTATTGTTTGCTTCAAGCTTGCAAAGTAGCTTACTCAATGTTGCTGATTTCAGAGACTTGGAATTTCAACGTCTTTGTCTGTTATTATTTTTATGCCATGTATTCATGTTGCTACAGTGAGATCCATGCCTCTTTTGAGGATGATCAGTAAGGTTGTTTTGTAGATATGGTTATGTTCTATCCATCCATGCTCCTGGTTGCATTTATAGAGTGCTCTAACATGTCTTAATCTTGCTCTACTTTTGCTATAAAATGTCCTGGCAGATTGTTTACATGTTATGCAATTTTGCCAAGCTTGTTGTAGTTGATCCGTGCATGCTATGTTGTTGTTCTTGCCATGTATAGCTTCTATGTCATGTCTAGTTACTGGGTGTATGCTTAGTTAGTCATGCAATGCCTCGTAGTGAGTGCATCGAGCTCGTAAACATGCCTACTTGTTATCTGTTTATGCCATGCTCCAGTTTTTCACTAAGTCTGAATCTGTTTACGAAACATGCTATGTTTACATGGGTGCCACCATATTTTCTGATCCCTTTTGGCTTATGGTCAGCAAGGGACTTTTGTTATATGCTTTGAGTGGATTCATTCCATGCTCTAGTTTGACATGATAGCTTGCTGCAACATGTTGTTTGATAGCTCTAAACATTGCAACCTGATGTTATTTCTGCCATGTCCTGAAATTTCTGCTAAGTCTGTGAACCTGTTATTATTTGCAATCTTGCCATGTCCTTTTGAGCTTGTTCTAGTAGTTTCTGGAGATAGCTCAGTGTTCATGTTTTGTCATGATTTACCTGTACATAATGTCCATGCCTTTTGTTTTCATGTTGAAATCCTGTAGCATGTTGTTTTGATGCTTTCTAGATGCCTACTTGCTGTTTTGGTCAGATTGTTGTTATATCTTGTATAGGGTGTATGTGTTGAACCGTTGCTCCGTTTTGAGTGTGCTCTATATGAAACTTGCTTAGTTGTGTGTGTAGTTTCATGTTACCTTGTTGAATCCATGTTTTGAGTGTGTTTGCTTGATGTATGAATGCATTTTGCATCAATGCCATGCTTAACTTCTTTTGCTCATATCTTCTAGGCCGTAGCTCCGAATCTAATGAACTTTATATGTAACTTGACTATAATTTCGTATAGATCATCATGGTGCATCTTAACTTGATGTTTAACAACTTGAACATAAGGTTTATTCAGATCTGGACCAATTTCGAAATTTGCATATGAGGACTTACCGGAGTTGTTCTATGTTGTTTCCGGCCTCATTTAAACTTGCTTTGATGTCTTGCTCTTGTATGCATCATCTCTTGCCATGAGTAGCTTCATGTAGCCTTTGCATGCATCATACTTGGTTGAGCATCATGCCTTGTTCATGTGTGGTGTGTTTACCTTGTTGTGTGCTTCTTCTAGATAGTTCTCGTTTCGTTGCGATCGTGAGGATTCGTTCGTCTACGCTTGGTTCGTCTTCGTGGCTTCATCTTCTTCATGGACTCGTTTTTCTTCCTTGCGGGATTTTAGGCAAGACGACCGTCACCTTGGATCTCATTACTATCATTGCTATGCTAGTTGCTTCGTTCTATCGCTATGCTGCGTTACCTACCACTTGCTTATCAAGCCTCCCAAATTGCCATGAACCTCTAACCTTTGTCACCCTTCCTAGCAAACCGTTGTTTGGCTATATTACCGCTTTTGCTCAGCCCCTCTTATAGCGTTGCTAGTTGCAGGTGAAGATGAAGATTGCTCCATGTTGGATTATGTTTATGTTTATGTTGGGATATCACAATATCTCTTATATTATTAATGCATCTATATACTTGGTAAAGGGTGGAAGGCTCGGCCTTATGCCTGGTGTTTTGTTCCACTCTTGCCGCCCTAGTTTCCGTCATATCGGTATTATGTTCCCGGATTTTGCGTCCCTAACGCGGTTGGGTGATTTATGGGACCCCCTTGACAGTTCGCTTTGAATAAGACTCCTCCAGCAAGGCCCAACCTTGGTTTTACCATTTGCCTCACCACCACCTACTTTTCCCTTGGGAGTAATTAACCCAAGGGTCATCTTATTTTAGCCCCCCCCCCCCCGGGCCAATGCTTGTCTAAGTGTTGGTCCAAACCGAGCCGCCTGCGGGGCCACCTCGGGGAAACTCGAAGCCTGGTTTTACTCGTAGCCTGTCTCATCCGGTGTTGCCCTGAGTATGAGATATGTGCAGCTCCTATCGGGATGTCGGCGCATCGGGCGGTCTTGCTGGTCTTGTTTTATTACTGTCGAAATGTCTTGTAGCCGGGATTTCGAGACTGATCGGGCCTTCCCGGGGAGAAGGAATATCCTTCATTGATCGCGAAAGCTTATCATGGGCTAAGTTGGGACACCCCTGCAGGGTTTGAACTTTCGAAAGACGTGCCCGCGGTTATGTGGCAGATTGGAATTTCTTAATGTCCGGTTGTAGTAAACTTGAAGTAAACTCTTCTAAAATACACCAACCGTGTGCGTAACCGTGATGGTCTCTTTTCGGGGTTGTCTGAGAGGAGAACATGGTTTCTGGGTTATGTCTGACGTAAGTAGGAGTTCAGGATCACTTCTTGATCATTACTAGTTGACGACCGCTTGCTTTGCTTCTCTTCTCGCTCTTATTTGCGTAAGCTAGCCACCATACTCTGCTTAGTCGCGACTGCAACCTCACCACTTTACCCTTCCTTACCCTTTAAGCTTTGCTAGTCTTGATACCTATGGTAATGGGATTGCTGAGTCCTCGTGGCTCACAGATTACTACACCACCAGTTGCAGGTACAGGTTGTTGCGATGTTCATTTGTGTTGGAGTTCTTCTTCTACTTCTTCTTCGATTGAGGGATAGGTTCCTGGTCGGCAGCCTGGGCTAGCAGGGTGGATATTGTTTGAGTTTCTGTTTATGTTTCATCCGTAGACGGATGTTGAACTTTTATATGATGTATTGATGTATTCATGTGACCTGGTATGTCTTGGTTGTATCCCCACTATTATGTAATGTTGATGTAATGATATCCACCTTGCAAAAGCGTCTTCAAGATGCGCTTCTATCCTTGGTGGGACCTTCGAGTTCCTTTAGGATAGGGTCGCATCTTGGGCGTGACAAGTTGGTATCAGAGCCTCGACCGACCCTAGGAGCCCCCTTGATTGATCGTGTAGTTTGGCCGTTGTTGAGTCTAGAATAAAAAAAATTCGGAGTCTAGTTATATCGGAGAGTAGGATTTCTTTTTACTCCTCAGCCCCTTCGTCGCTCTGGTGAGAAATCTTGACGTAGGTGTTTCGACTTATTTCTCTTCCCCTTCAAATTTTTCTTTAGGATCACGCGGTTAGTTTTTCGTTCGTTGTCCTTCCTCTTTTCAATCCAGCGCTTTTCTCGTCAAGTCGACTCAAACCTCTTTGTCTTTCGCGAGATCAATCCTCAGTTCTTCCTCCACGACGTTGTTTTCCTATCCGAAGTTGTCCTTGTTTTTTCCCACCCGCTCACCCTTCTTCTTATTGGAACCGGAGTTTGTAATCGAGTATCCATCCTACTCGTGCGAAGTCTTTGCATTATCTCCTCAATTAATTCTACTGGTGCTTTTCTCTTCAAGTTATTCATCAGTATCTTGTTCCAAGTTGCCTGTGTTTTTCCGCCCTCCCACCCTTTTTATTCTCGGAGTCTGAGCCTTTATTCAAGTAATCAATTTCATTCGTGCGGAGTATCTTCAGTTTCTCCTCAATTGTCTCAACCGGTGAAGTCTCGTCTAGTTCATCATGGTTCGTCGCATTTTCTTTCCGGTGGATCCAATTCAAATTTTCGTTGTTGATCACATTCCTTTCCTCAACTCAAAAATTTCCCTCTGATCGTTTTCCTCTCGCCATTTAATCCTTCCGGAGTGATGAAGACATCTCAGAAGATTCGTATTTGCATTCAATTATTTCGACGTTGTCACCTCATTCACACCTTTCAATCGTTCCGGTGCATCATTTCTCATTCGACAATCCTTTTCCAACGGTGTTCCTTTTCAGTGGGCCCATAACCCACAGGTCTTTCCCAGGATCTTACTTGACTCTTCTAATTTTCCGGAGCTTTTCTCAAATTCTTTCTTTCGAAATTTGACGTAAGTATGAATTTCATCAGTCAAATTCCTTCTCCAAGTTAGCTTCCAGATTCTTTTATGTTCGGTTCAATCTTTTCTCTTTTCATTCTCCCGGAGTACCTCAACAATTTTACTGGTGTTCCTTGTCGTCATTCTCAACATCTAAAGACCGAAGAAGATTTCTCGTAAATCTTGTCCGTTCTCCCGGAGATTGTGGTGCTAGTGCGATGTTATCCTATCTGATTGTTTCCAGTCGCGCAATTCTTTTCATCCATCTGGAGTATCTTCAGGAGTTGTTTTTCCGTCTCAATCATCCGGAGGCCATCTTTTCGGAATATTCCTTTGTTCCAAATTTTCAGCTTCTTTCTTCAATTATTTTATATCCATGCCCTTCGTTCGTCTCAATATTCTTCCGGTGCTTCGTTCTAGTATTCTACAATTGGTTCACGATCTCTTCGTCCTTGTACATCTTGATTTGCTCAAATATCTTCGTGCTTGCGCTAATTCTTCCCGGTGATTCATTCTCTTTTCTTTGTTCGTTTTCATTTCTTATGGTGGTTCGTTCAAGATTCTTTTTCCTTGATCATCATTGTAATTTATTCGTTCTTTTCAATCCTACCGGTGGCTCATGAAGACCTTCCCAAATTTGGCGCTATATTTCCCCTTAATCTTTTCCCAATGTGAATAAGTTGTATGCAATCCATTGCTTCTCATCAATTTAATTGATGGAGGATTAAGCATAACGTAATTCTTATTCTTCTTTCATCAATTTGATTAATCATTTCCTTCGGAGATTGTTCATGTTGAATAATTTCTCGGTTCTAAGTTCTTCATCTTTTCTTTTCCGGAGTTCCAAGCTTCTTGCTTGTCTCGTCGCGAAGCTCCATCTTAATCATCGCAAGGCTTTAATCTTATTTCTTTTCATCCTTCAATTTTATCTCGCCACCTTTTGTTACCGGAGTTCTTACGGTGGTTCTTCCTGAGTTATTTCATTCTTCAAGTGTTCGTCAAGATTCTTTTGGAGGAGCTCAAGTATTCTTCTTCTTGCTTCGCGAGGTGCAATTAATTCTCCGCATTCTTTTGAAGTGGAGTTTTGCATTTCTTCATTTTTCTCAGCTATTCAATATTTTCCGATTGTGGTCGTTTATCACCTCATAATCTTGAGATGCTATCCATAAGTCCATAACAATCTTATTCTTTTCGTTGTTGATTTTCTCAACAACTCCGCTCAATCCTTTCTTCGTGAGGTTGCTTTCAATTTCTTTCGTGGTAGATTGTCTTCTTCTTCCCCGTTCTTCTCATTCCACTCTTTCAATTCTTCCGGAGGCATTGTGTTGTTCCTCTCATCAAGTATCGTTCCTTCTTCTCAGTTCATGCTCTATTCCTTTCCATGTTTAGCCGGAGTGCTGCCTAATTCCTTCGTTCTTATTCCATTCTTATCTTGTTCTAACCAGAGTGGTTTCGAATCCATTTTTGTTTCGGAGCTTCGATTCTCATCATATTCGTCGGTTCTTTTCTTCCTACTCGAGAGTTCTCGACTTTGTTAATCCTCTCTCTTTTGTTCTTTTCACCTCATCATTTTTCTCCCCCGTCTCGGTCCTAAGATCTCGGGACGAGATCTCTTGTTAGTAGAGGAGAGTTGTAACGCCCCGGATTCGATGCGCCAGGTGTCCGCCAGTTATTCGTCGTCATTGCCATGTCATTTGCTTGCGTGTTGCACTTTGTCGTGCCATCATCTGCATTTCATATTGTCATCATGTTGCATACGTGTTCGTCTCTTGCATCCGAGCATTTTCCCCGTTGTCCGTTTTGCAATCCGGCACTCCTATGTCCCCCGGCGCCCCCTTTTACCTCTTTTCGTGTGCGGTTGTTAAACGGTCTCGGAATGGACCGAGGTTTGTCAAGCGGCCTTGGTATAGCACCGGTAGACCGCCTGTCAAGTTTCGGGTCAATCGGAGGTCGGTTGATGCTCCAACGGTTAATCGGGTAACCGCAAGGCCTCGTTTGTATTGCAGCCCAACACCCCTCCAAAGTGGCCCAAAACCCATCCAAACCCCCTCCATCCTCTCGGCCGTTCGATCACGATCGCGTGGCCGAAAACCGTGCTCAATTTGGAGCCTCCTAGCTCCTCCTACCTATAAATATGTGCTCCCCTCCCGAAAATTCGCGGATGAACCCTAACCATTTTCCCTCTCCGCCGCCGGACAAATTCTTCCCGCCGTCCGGACACGTCCGCCCGCTTCGCCGGACGAACCAGAAGCCGCCACGTGTCCCCCCGCGCAGCCCCACATCGACGCCGACCGCGCGGGCCCGCGAGCCCGTCCGCGGCCCTCCCGGCCCGCGCGTCCGCCCGCCGATGCCCGGGATCTCCCTCGTCGGCCGCCGCCCGGCTGCGCCTCCCCGCGGCCGCCCGCCCCACCGCCGCAGCGCGCCCGCCACCGCGTCCGCGGCGCCGCCACCTCGCCGGCGCATCCGCCTGCCGCCGCGCGCCTCCGCGCCCGAGTCGCCGGCGCCGCCCTCCTCGCCGCTCCTCGCCGGACTTCGCCGGCCATCGCCGTCGTCCCGCGTCGGAGGCGTCGTCGCCGGATCTGGGAGAAGGTGGATCAGATCCACCACCTCCCCAAACCAAACGGCGCGCCTCCTCCTGGATCTCCCCATCCCGCCTCACGTCGTCCCGTTTTTCGTCGGTATAAATTCTGCCAAGTCCCAGGATTTCAGCATTATGTGCCTCCGTTCATTGCATCATAACTCTTTGCATATTGCTCCGTTTCATGCATATGGTATACCAAAATGTTCATCTGGTTGTGCTCTACATTTCATTCCATTGCATTATTTTCATTTGAGCTCATCCTGATGCCCCAAATGTTGTTAGAAGAGGGCTATGTGATGTTAGTTTCAGATCTGTTTCGGCACTTGCACTTTTGTCAATTTTGCCATGATTGATGTGTGCATCCTATGAAGTTGAGTCCTACATATGTTTTGTAATATGCCATGCCATCTTTGCTGTGGTGCAACCCATTTTTCATGATATGCCATGTATTGTTTGCTTCAAGCTTGCAAAGTAGCTTACTCAATGTTGCTGATTTCAGAGACTTAGAATTTCAACGTCTTTGTCTGTTGTTATTTTTATGCCATGTATTCATGTTGCTACAGTGAGATCCATGCCTCTTTTGAGGATGATCAGTAAGGTTGTTTTGTAGATATGGTTATGTTCTATCCATCCATGCTCCTGGTTGCATTTATAGAGTGCTCTAACATGTCTTAATCTTGCTCTACTTTTGCTATAAAATGTCCTGGCAGATTGTTTACATGTTATGCAATTTTGCCAAGCTTGTTGTAGTTGATCCGTGCATGCTATGTTGTTGTTCTTGCCATGTATAGCTTCTATGTCATGTCTAGTTACTGGGTGTATGCTTAGTTAGTCATGCAATGCCTCGTAGTGAGTGCATCGAGCTCGTAAACATGCCTACTTGTTATCTGTTTATGCCATGCTCCAGTTTTTCACTAAGTCTGAATCTGTTTACGAAACATGCTATGTTTACATGGGTGCCACCATATTTTCTGATCCCTTTTGGCTTATGGTCAGCAAGGGACTTTTGTTATATGCTTTGAGTGGATTCATTCCGTGCTCTAGTTTGACATGATAGCTTGCTGCAACATGTTGTTTGATAGCTCTAAACATTGCAACCTGATGTTATTTCTGCCATGTCCTGAAATTTCTGCTAAGTCTGTGAACCTGTTATTATTTGCAATCTTGCCATGTCCTTTTGAGCTTGTTCTAGTAGTTTCTGGAGATAGCTCAGTGTTCATGTTTTGTCATGATTTACCTGTACATAATGTCCATGCCTTTTGTTTTCATGTTGAAATCCTGTAGCATGTTGTTTTGATGCTTTCTAGATGCCTACTTGCTGTTTTGGTCAGATTGTTGTTATATCTTGTATAGGGTGTATGTGTTGAACCGTTGCTCCGTTTTGAGTGTGCTCTATATGAAACTTGCTTAGTTGTGTGTGTAGTTTCATGTTACCTTGTTGAATCCATGTTTTGAGTGTGTTTGCTTGATGTATGAATGCATTTTGCATCAATGCCATGCTTAACTTCTTTTGCTCATATCTTCTAGGCCGTAGCTCCGAATCTAATGAACTTTATATGTAACTTGACTATAATTTCGTATAGATCATCATGGTGCATCTTAACTTGATGTTTAACAACTTGAACATAAGGTTTATTCAGATCTGGACCAATTTCGAAATTTGCATATGAGGACTTACCGGAGTTGTTCTATGTTGTTTCCGGCCTCATTTAAACTTGCTTTGATGTCTTGCTCTTGTATGCATCATCTCTTGCCATGAGTAGCTTCATGTAGCCTTTGCATGCATCATACTTGGTTGAGCATCATGCCTTGTTCATGTGTGGTGTGTTTACCTTGTTGTGTGCTTCTTCTAGATAGTTCTCGTTTCGTTGCGATCGTGAGGATTCGTTCGTCTACGCTTGGTTCGTCTTCGTGGCTTCATCTTCTTCATGGACTCGTTTTTCTTCCTTGCGGGATTTTAGGCAAGACGACCGTCACCTTGGATCTCATTACTATCATTGCTATGCTAGTTGCTTCGTTCTATCGCTATGCTGCGTTACCTACCACTTGCTTATCAAGCCTCCCAAATTGCCATGAACCTCTAACCTTTGTCACCCTTCCTAGCAAACCGTTGTTTGGCTATATTACCGCTTTTGCTCAGCCCCTCTTATAGCGTTGCTAGTTGCAGGTGAAGATGAAGATTGCTCCATGTTGGATTATGTTTATGTTTATGTTGGGATATCACAATATCTCTTATATTATTAATGCATCTATATACTTGGTAAAGGGTGGAAGGCTCGGCCTTATGCCTGGTGTTTTGTTCCACTCTTGCCGCCCTAGTTTCCGTCATATCGGTATTATGTTCCCGGATTTTGCGTCCCTAACGCGGTTGGGTGATTTATGGGACCCCCTTGACAGTTCGCTTTGAATAAGACTCCTCCAGCAAGGCCCAACCTTGGTTTTACCATTTGCCTCACCACCACCTACTTTTCCCTTGGGAGTAATTAACCCAAGGGCCATCTTATTTTAGCCCCCCCCCCCGGCCAATGCTTGTCTAAGTGTTGGTCCGAACCGAGCCGCCTGCGGGGCCACCTCGGGGAAACTCGAAGCCTGGTTTTACTCGTAGCCTGTCTCATCCGGTGTTGCCCTGAGAACGAGATATGTGCAGCTCCTATCGGGATGTCGGCGCATCGGGCGGTCTTGCTGGTCTTGTTTTATTACTGTCGAAATGTCTTATAGCCGGGATTCCGAGACTGATCGGGCCTTCCCGGGGAGAAGGAATATCCTTCGTTGATCGCGAGAGCTTATCATGGGCTAAGTTGGGACACCCCTGCAGGGTTTGAACTTTCGAAAGCCGTGCCCGCGGTTATGTGGCAGATGGGAATTTGTTAATGTCCGGTTGTAGTAAACTTGAAGTAAACTCTTCTAAAATACACCAACCGTGTGCGTAACCATGATGGTCTCTTTTCGGGGTTGTTCGAGAGGAGAACATGGTTTCTGGGTTATGTCTGACGTAAGTAGAAGTTCAGGATCACTTCTTGATCATTACTAGTTGACGACCGCTTGCTTTGCTTCTCTTCTCGCTCTTATTTGCGTAAGCTAGCCACCATACTCTGCTTAGTCGCTGCTGCAACCTCACCACTTTACCCTTCCTTACCCTTTAAGCTTTGCTAGTCTTGATACCCATGGTAATGGGATTGCTGAGTCCTCGTGGCTCACAGATTACTACACCACCAGTTGCAGGTATAGGTTGTTGCGATGTTCATGACGTGAGAGCGATGTTCATTTGTGTTGGAGTTCTTCTTCTGCTTCTTCTTCGATTGAGGGATAGGTTCCTGGTTGGCAGCCTGGGCTAGCAGGGTGGATATTGTTTGAGTTTCTGTTTATGTTTCATCCGTAGATGGATGTTGAACTTGTATATGATGTATTGATGTATTCATGTGACCTGGTATGTCTTGGTTGTATCCCCACTATTATGTAATGTTGATGTAATGATATCCACCTTGCAAAAGCGTCTTCAAGATGCGCTTATATCCTTGGTGGGACCTTCGAGTTCCTTTAGGATAGGGTCGCATCTTGGGCGTGACACATGGCTAGTTGCGGCTCTCTGTATGCGTACTAATCAAACCATCAACCTTTCGAGACTTGGATAGTTGTCAGTTTTTATGGAGTATAGTTGTGAGATTGAGGAGCTTGCGTTCCTACATGCTACATGCCTATCTTTCTTAAATGTTACTCCCTCCGACCGGAAATACTTGTCGAAGAAATGGATAAAAATGAATGTATCTAGAACTAAGATATGTCTAGATACATCCATTCCTCCGACAAGTTTTTCTGGACGGAGGGAGTACTTTTTTATATCTTTCCCTAGATTGGTGCCTCGAGGTTAGGAGGGGCTTGACTGGTCATTTTTTTCCTATTGCAATAAGTCAGTGGCATTTGCAAGGCTATAATTCTTTGGTACCATCGGTGAAAATAAATTAAATGTGTTATCTCAATTGTCACAGTTAGCTTTGTTTCCTTCAGGGTCTTGATATGATAAAAGGAAGATATTCAAATTACTGATGTTTACGATACAAACTTCATAGTGGTACGGCCATGAAGTTATGCTGAATCCTGTAAGGGGGACTTCTCTCAAATTCTATTTTTAAATTACTAATTCCCTTGTGTGGGAAATGTTGATCAGGACGCACAAATTTAGAATGAAAATTTTTGTTTCAAGGATGTTCATGCATATAGTTTCTATCTCTTAGTAAAGCCCTATATGGTTTTGCCAGTTTTACCAGCTAGGCACAAGTGCTAGGAGCTATATGTCGTACTTTCAACTATATCATGGCAAACATATACCAGTTACTTTTTATGGTATAAAACCGTGTAATGCCCATGTAGTTTGGATAACTCTGCTTACTAATGTACAACAAAAAGATCTGTCTAGTAAAAGGTGCCTTTTCATTAGCCTGTTCTAGACATTTTTTGCTTGGAAACATGAATTGATAACAAAATATTCTAGCTTCTCTATATTTCTGGTATTGAATAGTTATAAATGAATACAATCACATTTCTTTCCTATGCATATTCATACAAGCTTTGCACATTTGGATAACAATTATTTTACCTGCAGCAATGCCCACGGGGAATCAGGTCCCTAATTTTCTGTTCTTCTTCGTGGATTTCAATTTTAAAGTTCACACTCAACTATAGTTTTCTTATTACGAACTAATTGGTGTTTCCTTTCTAACTATACTCTTTTTATTGAGAAAAAGGAATATTCCCAATAAAAAGAATATTGGGATTGGGCTAAGATGGAAATGACATGGTCTAGGAATGGATTTGAGATTGAGAAGCCACTTGGAAGACTGAGAAGAGGTCATCTTCCCAAGTTTCCAGACCACATAGCCATAGAAAAAGAAAATCAAAGCAAAATCCACATAAATCCAAAAGAAAAAGAAAAAGCCAAAATCAAGGGTGCTACAATTATCATGGATTGTAACAGGGAAATAAACTCAATTAAAGAACTACTATCATAATTAAAGTCCTTGTAATCCAAAGTACTTGGCACATCACTAGTTAAAATCTTGACCTCTCCAAACCTACTTATATTATTTTTATCATCAAGATCATCACCCTCCGAAAAATAGGGATGCCTACTAGCTAAAGTTAACTCACCTCTAGTACCTTTTCATCAAGTTTTATATTACTAAACAAAGATTCAATTGGTGAGACATTAATCATTTTAATATCTTGATCATGATTACGGTAAAAATCGGGTGAAATAACCTTTTCTAGGAATTCCTGCTTAGCCCTCAACCTAGCAGTTCTCTCTTTACTTTCATTAATAGAGACATAGATAGCTTTAATGGACTCATTAATACCATGCTTACATGGAAATTTTTTAAATTTAAGAGTTTCCACATCATGAGCAATTCTATCCATGTTCCTATCCATATAATCAAGTTTATTCTATTTTTCTTCTACCATGGCATTAAAAATCTTTTGAGAATTAATGAATTCTTTAATATTAATTTCAAGATCAGTAGGTATCGAATTATTATTATTGTTATTATTATTATTATTATAATTTCCATAGGAATTACCATAATTATTGGAGGAATTTCTAGGATACGGTATAGGATTAAAATTACCTCTATAAGCACTGTTATTGGAATTATATCTAGAGGCAAAATTCACATCAATGGCATCATTATTTGCTCAATCAAAGTAGATAATGGGACATCATTATCATCAACATGAGCAGTTTTATTAGCAACTAATTTCATAAGAGCATTCATTTTATCACTAAAGGTAGTAATTTATTTGACAAAATTTACCTTCTTACCAGTTGGAGCTCTTTCGGTGTGCCATTGAGAGTAATTTGCCATTATATTATCAAGGAGTTTTGTATATTACCCCAATGTGATTTCCATAAAAGTACCACCTGCAGGAGAGTCTAGAAGATTTCTAGAAACAAAGTTTAGTCCTGCATAGAAATTTTGTATAATCGTCCATAAACTTAAACCATGAGTGGGACAATTTCATCATTAGTTTCATTCTCTCCCAAGGTTGTGCAACATGTTCATGCTCAAGATGCTTAAAATTCACAATTTTATTCTAAGAGAAATAATTTTAGCGGGAGGAAAATACTTGGCAATAAAAGCACCCTTGCACTTATCCCAAGAATCAATACTATTTTGAGGCAAGCACAAACTCGTAGTGAGAATGGAAATAATTTCAATTTAATAGTATCATTATCTAGATCTTTTTTCTTTTGCATACCACATAATTCAACTAAAGTGTTAAGATGGGATGCAACATCTTCATTAGGACTACCAGAAAATTATTCTTTCACAACAAGATTTAGCAAAGCAGCTTTAATATCACACGACTCTGCACTAGTGGCGGGAGGAGCAACTGGAGTAATAATAAAATAATTATTATTAGTATTTAAAAAATGACAGAACTTAGTTTTTTCTTAAGACATAGCAACAAAGCAAGCAACGAGCAAACAAAAATGTTTTTGAGTTTTTGTAAAAAAAAATAGAAGTGGGGAAGGTGAAAACGAGAGGCAAAGGCAAATAAAAAATAGAGCAAGTAGATGATAGTTTGTGCGAAGGTACTTGAACCCTAAAACCAAGGAGGTTTGTCCCTCCCCGCCGCCACTCCACCAAATCCTCCTCGAATTCCACATCAAGCCAACCAGCCTCCTTCCTTCCTCGTTTTCAGATCCAGCCGATCCACCGAGGCCTCGTCCCCGCCGACGACCATGACCAATAGCAGCTCCTCGCGTGCCCCTGCTCCTCCCCAAGCATGCTCCAGCAGGCCGTCCTCACCGCCCCGTGCCCGAGGCCCTACCTTCTCCTCGTCCGCGCCGACCGAACCCAGCAGGTCGCCGTCTCCTTGTGCCCCTTCTCCCCTTTTCTCACTCCTCTAACCATCGCTTTCTGCTGCTCATGAACCAGCGCCGGCCGCCGCCGTCCCGTTCGTCTTCCAGCGAGGCGAGGCACCGAGCTCCGCCGCAAGTCCCTCTGTAGCTCTGTGTCGCGCCGCTGCTCTGCTCCCCGGAGGACCTCGACGAGAGCCTCGCTTGCGCCCCTCTGTCCCGTCGCCTGGATCCCGTCGCGTCGCGTGGTAACTGCGACCCTCCAGCCGCCTGCCACGGCCTTCTTCATGCCCGCAAGCTTCGCCTGCACCTCGCCCTACCGCATCTCCAGCGGGATCCCGACTGGCCGGAACTCGCCTGCTTTGCCAAGTTCATCCCGTCGCTGGCGTCCCCTGCATCGCGCGAGTCGCCGAGCCCCTGCCTCCATGCTCGCTCCGTGTTGACCAGCTTGTCATGTCCGTGCGCCCCTGCCTCGTCAGATCGCCTGGGCCGCATCCCGCGCCCAAGTCTCGCCGCGCCAAGCCCCCTCCAGTCGCGGGTCTCCTTCGCTGCATCGAGCAACAGCAGTTCAGGCAGAGGAGGATGGCACCTCTGCCTCGACACCTCGCCCGTCACCATTGACCGCGTCCGCGTGGGCTGCATCCCCGCTGCCCAGATCTGCCGGCTCACCGCTCTGCATTCCCAATGTGAGCAGCCTCCTCCTGTGCATTGTTGGCCCAGTTAGATTTGGCCCGTAGATGTTTTTTTCTAGTTCTGCGAATTTAGCATTATCCAGTGTTTTACTGTTTTAGAGAAGAACCCTTGTTGTTCATGCATTTAATAACTAAATAATCATGCACCATATGTAAAAACTTTATATATGTAAAATGCTTAGTTTTTCATCTAGTTTCATAATCTGCTACTTTCATCTACGTTAAAAATGTTTAACATGTTGTTTGTGTTTATTTTGCATAATGCCATGCTAAAATGATTTATTTCATAACTAAATAACCGTAGCACCAAATTTAATAAACTTTATATGCAAATGGGGTAGAAAAATGCATAGTTTAACATGGTACCATTACTTTGCATGCTTAACAACTCTAAAATATGGTTTAGGGCAGAACAGTACCAAATTCATATTATGGACATGAGGATTTTCCGGAATTGTTGTTTGTTGTTCTGGCCTCATTTAAACTTTCCTAGATAAGTAGTTTTCATATGCTTCATCCCTTGCCATGTTTCATAACATTAAATATTGTTGGGTACATAAACGAGAGAGAACTAAATAATTGTTGTGGTGTTTCGTCAATATGCAACTCGTTGCATATTGAGCTCCACTTAATTTGTAGTATTGTTTGTCCACATTGCCATGACATGCCTCATTAAACCGGACATGCATCATGCTTGATTGTGCATCATGCCATGTTTATGTGATGGTTGTTTACCATGATGTTTCCTTCTTTCCGGTTGCCCTTCTTCTCGATAGTTCTCGGTAACGTTGCGATTATGAGGATTCGTTCCACTACGTTGGTTCGTCTACTACATGGACTCGTTCTTCTTCCTTGCGGGATCTCGAGCAAGAAGACCATTACCCACGATATCACTTCTATCTTTGCTTGCTAGTTGTTCGCTCTATCGCTATGTTGTGCTACCTACCACTTGTTTATCATGCCCCCATATTGCCATGTCAAGCCTCTAACCCACCTTCCTAGCAAACCGTTGTTTGGCTAAGTTACTGATTTTGCTCAGCCCCACTTATAGCGTTGTCAGTTGCAGGTGAAGTTGAAGATTGCTCCATGTTGGAACATGATAATTTTGGGATATCACAATATCTCTTATTTAATTAATGCATCTATATACTTGCTAAAGGGTGAAAGACTCGGCCTTATGCCTGGTGTATTGTTCCACTCTTGCCGCCCTAGTTTTCGTCATACCGGTGTTATGTTCCTTGATATTGTGTACCTTAGGCGGTTGGGGTTATGGGACCCCCTTAACAATTCGCTCTGAATAAAACTCCTCCAGCAAGGCCCAACCTTGGTTTTACCATTTGCTACCACCTATCCCCTTTTCCCTTGGTTTCTGCAGACTCAGGGGTCATCTTTATTTTAACCCCCCCGGGCCAGTGCTCCTCTGAGTGTTGGTTCGAACTGAGTAGACTGCGGGGCCACCTCGGGGCAACTTGAGGGTTGGTTTTACTCATAGGATGTCCCATCCGGCGTGCCCTGAGAACGAGATACGTGCGACTCCTATCGGGATTTGTCGGCACATCGGGCGGCTTTGCTGGTCTTGTTTTACCATTGCCAAAATGTCTTGTAACCAGGATTCCGAGTCTGATCGGGTCTTCCCGGGAGAAGGAATATCCTTCATTTATCATGAGAGCTTGTGATGGGCTAAGTTGGGACACCCCTGCAGGGTATAAACTTTCGAAAGTCATGCCCGCGGTTATGTGGAAGATGAGAATTTGTTAATGTCCGGTAGTAGAGAACTTGACACTTGACTTAATTAAAATGCAACCTCGACGCCACCCAGTACTAGGGCGGGAGTTCGGGAGTATTGCCACGTATGGCGGATGCTTTTCGAAGGTTGAGGTACACGATTTCTGGAGTTTTCTTGGTTATGTATTGACGGGTGGATACATCTGGATGTAGGGATTGTTAGTTTGGGTGAGATATATTGCTTCCCCTGTATCCCCAACACCAGATTGCATAACCAAAAAGTTTCGGGAGTTTATAGGTGTGAATTCAAGTAGCTCCTAGGATATCTTTCCGACAGATGCATGAGCTCCACTTAATTTGTAGTATTGTTTGTCCACATTGCCATGACATGCCTCATTAAACCGGACATGCATCATGCTTGATTGTGCATCATGACATGTTTATGTCATGGTTGTTTACCATGATGTTTCCTTTTTCCGGTTGCGCTTCTTCTCGACAGTTCTCGATATCGTTGCGATTATGAGGATTCGTTCGACTACGTTGGTTCGTCTACTTCATGGACTCGTTGTTCTTCGTTGCGGGATCTCAGGCAAGATGACCATTACCCTCGATATCACTTCTATCTTTGCTTGCTAGTTGTTCGCTCTATTGCTATGTTGCGCTACCTAGCACTTGTTTATCATGCCCCCATATTGCCATGTCAAGCCTCTAACCCACCTTCATAGCAAACCGTTGTTTGGCTAAGTTACCGCTTTTGCTCAGCCCCTCTTATAGCGTTGTTAGTTGCAGGTGAAGTTGAATATTGCTCCATGTTGGAACATGATGATTTTTGGACATCACAATATCTTTTATCTAATTAATGCATCTATATACTTGGTAAAGGGTAGAAGGCTCGACGTTATGCCTGGTGTTTTGTTCCACTCTTACCACCCCAGTTTCCGTTATACCGGTGTTATGTTCCTTGATTTTGCGTTCCTTACGCGGTTGGGGTTATGGGACCCCCTTGACAGTTCGCCTTGAATAAAACTCCTCCAGCAAGGCCCAACCGTGGTTTTACCATTTGCTACCACCTATCCCCTTTTCCCTTGGGTTCTACAGACTCAAGGGTCATCTTTATTTTAACTCCCCGGGCCGATGCTCCTCTAAGTGTTGGTCTGAACTGAGTAGACTGCGGGGCCACCTTGGGGCTACTTGAGGGCTGGTTTTACTCGTAGGATGTCTCATCCGCTGTGCCCTAAGAACGAGATAAGTGTGAATCCTATCGGGATTTGTCGGCACATCGGGCGGCTTTGCTGGTCTTGTTTTACCATTGCCGAAATGTCTTGTAAACGGGCTTCCGAGTCTGATCGGGTCTTCCCGGGAGAAGGAATATCCTTCGTTGGTCGTGACAGCTTGTGATGGGCTAAGTTGGGACACCCCTGCAGGGTATAAACTTTTGAAAGTTGTGCCCGCGGTTATGTGGCGGATGGGAATTTGTTAATTTCCGGTTGTAGAGAACTTGACACTTGACTTAATTAAAATGCATCAACCGCGTGTGTAGCCATGATGGTCTCTTTTCGGCGGAGTCCGGGAAGTGAACACGGTTCTTGTGTTATGGTTGTGCGTAAGTAGTTTCAGGATCACTTCTTGATCACTTCTATATTCACGACCATTGCATTGCTTCTCTTCTCGCTCTTATTTGCGTATGTTAGCCACCATATTTGCTTAGTGCTTGATGCAGCTCCACCTCATTACCACTTCCTACCCATAAGCTTAAATATTCTTGGTCTCGCGGGTTTTGAGATTGCTGAGTCCTCGTGACTCACAAATACTATCACAACAGTTGCAGGTGCCGATGATACCAGTGAAGGTGATGCCACCGAGCTCAGATGGGAGTTCAACGAAGTCCTTGGACGTTACTATGTTTCGTTTTTGGTTGATCGGTAGTGGAGCCCAGTTGGGACGATCGGGGATCTAGCATTTGGGGTTATCTTCTTTCTATTTGGATTTGACCGTAGTCGGTCTATGTGGGTGTATTTTGGATGATGTATGATTTATTTGAGTATTGTGTGAAGTGGCGATTGTAAGCCAACTCTTTATCCTATTCTTGTTCATTACATGGGATTGTGTGAAGATGACCCTTCTTGCGACAAAACCACCATGCGGTTATGCCTCTAAGATGTGCCTCGACACGTGGGAGATATAGTCGCATCGTGGGTGTTACAAGTTGGTAATCAGAGCCATCCCCGACTTAGGAGCCCCCCTGCTTGATCGAATCACTACCGTTGTTGAGCCTAGAACAATAATGTTTTGAGTCTTAGGATTATATATATCGGAGAGTAGGATTCTTTTTACTCCTCAGTCCCTTCGTCGCTCTGCTGAGGCCTCCAGACGTAGATGTTTTGTCTTTCCTCTCCTCAAAATTTCACTAAAAAAATTAGGATCACGCGGGTATATTGGGATCGTTCCGATATTCTTGTGATGAGAACATTGTTCTTGGTGCCTCCTGACATTTAGGGGTTGTGGCAGTGTCCCGGGGAGTTGAGCTCTGAGGTGTTGTCGTCACAATTTTATCGTTGCAGTTCGGGAATACCTGAGTTTTTTCGCCGACATCGAAAATCTCTTTTATGCAATTGTTGGTGAGATAATCTCGATGCCGCCCAGTACTGGGGCGGGAGTTCGGGAGTATTGCCATAGCTCGTATAACGGATGCTTTTCGAAGGTTGAGGTACACGATTTCCGGAGTTTTCTTTGTTATGTATTGACAGATGGATACAGCTAGATGTATGGATTGTTAGTTTGGGTGAGATATATTGCTTCCCCTGTATCCCCAACACCAAATTGCATAACCAGAAAGTTTCGGGAGTTTATAGGTGGAAATTCAAGCAGCTCCTAGGATATCTTTCTGACAGATGTATGATTTGAGATTGGGGCCCAACGTCTAGTGGTTCGTATTTCGCGGTCGATTTACAGTGGTCACGACGCTTCTTTGGCCTCTTCTATCTTTTTATAAAGTCAGAGACTCATCCCAACTTTTGAGGGAATCATAGCTTCCATCATCCTTTCCTCACATGGGACAATGCTCTAATAATGATGATCATCACACTTTTATTTACTTACAACTCAAGAATTACAACTCGATACTAGAACAAAATATGACTCTATATGAATGCCTCTGGCGGTGTACCGTGATGTGCAATGATCAAGAGCGACATGTATAAAAATATGAACGGTGGCCTTGCCACAAATACTATGCCAACTACATGATCATGCAAAGCAATATGACAATGATGGTGTGTGTCATAATAAAACGGAACGGTGGAAGTTGCATGGTAGTACCTCTCGGAATGGCTATGGAAATGCCATAATAGGTAGGTATGGTGGCTGTTTTGAGGAAAGTATATAGTCGGCTTAATGCACCAGAGAAAGTTGTGCGGTACTAGAGAGGCTAGCAATGGTGGAAGGGTGAGAGTGTGCATAATCCATGGACTCAACATTAGTCATAAACTCACATACTTACTACAAAAATTTATTAGCTATCGAAACAAAGTACTACATGAATGCTCCTAGGGGGATATATTGGTAGGAGAAGACCAACACTCATCCCCGATCGCCACTCACAAGGAATATAATCAAAGAATAAAGCATGCTCCAACTTCATCACATAACGGTTCATCATACGTGCATGCTACGGGAATCACAAACTTTAACACAAGTATTTCTACCAATCCACAATTACTCACTAGCATGACTCTAATATCACCATCTTTTTATCTCAAAACAATATGCAAGTAATCAAACTTCTCATAGTATTCAACACTCTTTATCTGAGAGTTTTTATTATATCCCTCTTGGATGCCCATCATATTAGAACTAAATTCATAACCTAAGCAAATTACCATGTGGCTTCACGACTCTCAAAATAATATACGTGAATCATGAGAGTTCAACAATTTCTATAAAATGAAGCCACCACCGTGCTCTATAAGTAAAGCACTAGAGGAAACTACCTAGCTCAAAAGATATAAGTGAAGTACACAGAGTATTCTAATAAATTCATGATTCATGTGTTCCCTCTCAAAAGGTGTGTACAGCAAGGATGATTGTGGCAAACTAAAAATCAAAGACGCATAGCATACAAGACGCTCCAAGCAAAATACATATCATGTGGTGAGTAAAAATATAGCCTCAAGTAAATTTACCAATGGAACAAAGATGGAAGAGGGGATGCCATCCAAGGCATCCCCAAGATTAGATGCTTGGCTTTCCTTGAAAATTACCTTGGGGTGCCTTGGGAATTCCCTAGCTTAGGCTCTTCCCACTCCTTATTCCATAGTCCATCAAGTCTTTACCCAAAACTTGAAAACTTCACAACACAAAACTCAAAAGAAACTCATAAGATCTGTTAATATAGTAAAATAAATCACCCCTTTAGGTACTGTTGTGAACTCATTCTAAATTTATATTGGTGTAATATCTACTGTATTTCAATTTCTCCATGGTTCATCAACCCCCCCCCCCCCCCCGATACTACCCATAGATTCATCAAAATAAGCAAACAACACATAGAAAACAGAATCTATTAAAACCAGAACAGTCTGTAATAATGTGAATATTAGTCATACTTTGGTAACTCCAAAAGTTCTAAAAAAATAGGAAAAGAGAGGAAATTCATATATCAATCTTGTGTAAACAATTCAGAATTTTTTCACGCTCCAGTGAATTTAAACAATTATGTTACTGGACACAAAAGTTTATGTTTTTCCCAAAACCAAATCAACGATATACCAAAGTATCCCAAAGGTCTTACTTGGATCTAACACTAATTAAAACACCAAAATACAATAATTAAATATGTTTTATATTCTTATCCCATGAGGAGTAATGACTTCACATACAAGAAGTATAGCTGGTAAAATTTATTGAAAGGTAGCAAACACAGCATTGGTCATTGGAACAATTCATGAAAGAATATTGAAGGAAGACAGATTTCACATATAAATATACTATCTTGGACATCTTCTATGATTGTGAGCCCCATTAATTATTTTCAAACTTGAGCAAATTAGTTAAGTTGGCAACAAAGACAACGTAATGAGTTATGTTTGGGTATATTTGTATAAAAGTTATATTGTTATGGATCCTCCAACATATGGTGCTTGCTTAGGATCTTTTTGCTAGACAAAAATTGATACTAAGTAGAAATACTACTTGTGCATCCAAAAACCCTTAAACCCAGTTTCTTGCCATAATTGTCCACCATATCTACCTATGGATTGAATAAGATCCTTCAAGTAAGTTTTCATTGGTTCTAAAAGCAATAAAAATTGCTCCTAAATATGTATGATCTTTTATTGTAAGGGAAAATAAGTGTTGTACGAACTTGTGATGGTAAAGAAATAAAAGCGACGAACTGCATAATAAAGGTTGATATCACAAAGGGCAATATAACGTGACGTCCCTTTGAATTAAGAGCTTGCACATCCAAGAATAAAAAGCGCATGACAACCTCTGCTCCCCTTTGCGAAGGGCATATCTTTTACTTTTCTGTATTTACTTATATGCAAAAGTCAATAGTATTCCTTGTCATTTCAACCTCAGGTATTCTCTAGTTTGCAAGCATTATGTGGTGGGGAAAGATCCAAGAATATATGGCCATTCAAATATATTAGATCATGAATTATTATTATTGTCGACAATTATTGTAACATCCCAAAATTCTAAATTTTGGAATGTTATATTAAATAAATTATTATGATTGTTTGTTTGATTGTTGTGTGATTGATTGTTTGAAAATGATTGGAAATTGAAAACTTTTTGAAAGTTTAAAGAGAGGGAATAAAAGGACTTTCCCGAAACTTTCATCTTGCATTTTTATCACCATGAATTCAAATTCATTTCATCACAAAACCCTAGAGTGAAGATAATATGACTTCTTACATTTAAAGAAATGAAAAGGGGTTTGAAAATGATTTGAATTCCATTTGAACATTTCAAATTTAGAAACTTTAAGCAACTCAATGAGTTCATAAAATGACTTCTTCAAATTTGAAGAAAGAGAGTTGGAAGTTTGAAAGAAATGATTTGAAAGTCACTTTGAAGTTATTTGAATTTCCAAATTTCAAATCCTCTTGGGAGTTATTTAGTTTTAATTCAAATTATTTTTCTCCTAAAAATAAATAAATGGAAATAAGGTTAGAATGATTCCCTTCAATAGAAAATTAGGAGAAAATAAATTCTAAATCATTTTGGTATTTTAAAAATGATTTGTATGGATTTTAAATGGAAATCTAGCACTGTTTGACTTTTATGAATTTTTTATAGAATTCATTTGAACTTGGACAATAGTTCATATTATTCGGGGTATTTTTCTGAACATTTTGGTATATAATATGCCTATGTAATTTTTTATTTATTTCCCTATGTTGCATTTTTTCTCTTTCTTTCTGTTTAAAAAAACAAAGCGCCGCCTGGACCGAAGCTGCTCGGCCCATGAGCGCACGAGCCGGCCCAACCGCGCTTCGGCCCAGGAGCCAGCCGCGCCCGACTCGCCCAGGCCTGCCCGCGCCCGAGACCACCAGCGCCCGAAGGCCACCGCACGCTCGCCCGCCTCTTCTCCTACTCGCATGTGCGCTCGCTGTCAGATGGGCCCCGCCCATCGTCCCCAACCTTCCGCCTCTCCCGCTCGGGATAGAGTACGAGCCTGCTGCCCGCAACCACCGCACCTCGCCTTCGGGGATAAGGCTTATCCCACTGCTCCCCAATGCCCTACCTTCGCCTATAAAAGCCCTGGGACGCCCTCGTCCAATCCCGCCCCTCCTCTGCTCCCCACATCGCCTGTAGCCGCTGCCCCGCCCATTCGGATCTCGCCGGAGCCGAGCCGCCTCACCGTCGATTCCGTTGCCGGTGGTGCACCCCGGCCCCCATTCTCTTCGTCACTCGAATGCCCACATCCGTGCACTCCGTTTTGACATGATGGTTTTGCCTCTAGGTCACCGGAGCTGCCGCACGGACAACGTCCGAACTGCCGGAGTTCGCTGGAGCGCCGCCCTTCCTTCGCTCCGTCCCTGTCACCCCGACGCATGCCGCCTCCACCACCGGACAGCCCCCGACGCGCCAACCCCATTCGTCTTCTTCCCCGCCGCTGAGGACCACCGCAGGCCGCCGCCCCGTCCGCCGCTCAATGCCGCAGCCGCCGCCCCTATACGTCGTCGGCGCCTCTGTAAGACGACCGCTGGCTTCCCCGTTCGTTTTTTTAATCTCGTATTAAATCGGTTAACCGCGGTTTAGTAAATCGATCTCGTTTTTTTTATTTTTTTAGTCGAGTAGCTGTTTTAGTTATTTAGTGGCTGTTCGCCATTTAGCCTAAGCCGCGAACACTGCCAGCCAGCCAGGATCCGCCATGTGGCCAGGGGCCTATTTGCAGATATTTCTTCTCTGTCTAGTCCCTGTAATCAGCAGATTAGTCACTGATCTTAGATTAGCCATAACTTTTTAACTGTAGATCCAAACTTGATGAAATCAGCGGAAAATTCTTCGTCGTAATTCAATCTATCCAGTGGTATCATATTTGGAAACTTTTGTCAGATTCAAATTTGTACTTTATTCAGATTTGAATTCAAACTTCAAATGGCCATATCTCCTAAACCGTAGCTCCGATTGATGTGATTCTTTTTGCACCGTGTCACCGTTGCCAAACCCTATCACTTGGACCTATCTCACAATATTTTTCGCACATTAGGATCTGTCCATAGTAGTTTTACTCATATGCCTAGTATGCACTATGGTCCACGTCACAGCTTTTTGGCACCCATGCACTATGTTGTTTTGCACTTAGTATTTTATTTTGATAGTTAAGTGTGTTGTGTGTTCATTTGGATTTTTCTGAGTCTTTTCATGTTGCATGTTATTTGGTTCTCTGAAATGATTGCTTATGTGAATGCAATGTTTGACTTTATAGATTTTCATCGGAGAGTGAAGAATAGTTCTATTAAGTAAATTTTTTAGAGCGATATAATCTTCATCAACTATTATCAGGCAAGTTCACATTTGACCAATCTTTCAATTACCTACGTTTTATATTATGCACTTAGTCCTTTTGGGGTAGGATTGCATGGTAGGATTTATTGTTGCCAGATGGCTATGCCGTTACCTAGTAGTTCATTTGAGGTAGGTCTGTTCTATACATCCTTGTCACCACCGTGTAAGTTTATTTTTTGCCTCGCTAAATGTAGACGTGGTTTGGGAAGCGAACATGGTGAGACATGAGTGACAAAGTAGTAAGCAGGACCAAGACTTGTAAATGAACTACCTGGGCGGTATTTGGTTTGAATGGTGGCGAAGTACAGTGGGAGCATGCATGGTTAATCCATGGTGGTGCACCACTAGTGGTCGGCTGCCCAGGCTCAAAGAGATCAATCGTATTCTCATGTCTAGAAGCTTACGTGTGCAGCCACAAGCCAATATGGGTTCTGCTTAGTTGAGTAGTTAGTGTGACCCCTTCCGGGATGGGCTAGCAGATGTACAATGAGTAGGTGTACCGGCCTATCCGTGGGTTAAGGGGAACTACTTTCGAAAGACTATGTCTCGATCATCCTTTTCTCAAACACCAGGCAGTGCGAGAATTTCAAGGGAGGCGATCGAGTCTTGTGGGGAAAAGTGCGCAAAACTCTGCAGAGTGTTAAATCCTAATCGATTAGTCGTGTCCCCGGTTACGGACAACTTGAGCATCTAGTAGTGAAAATGCCGGGAGATCTCATCACCTTTAATTAAACAGTTGGGTTTTAAATGAAACTTGGGATTGGATTGAGTTGGGTTTGCCAACTCATCCTATGCTATACTGTAGTGATAGAATAATATTTTTTATTCTAGGAAAAAAACTAGCTTTATGCAAAAAAACTAAACTTAGAGCTTTCCACCAGCCAAATTGCATGTACAAATAGGTTCATTATTCTTATGATGTGACTTGCCAGTACATTCAATGTACTGACCTACACGGCTGCAACGTCTTATTTTGCAGGAATTTCTACGACGGGTAAGATTTACGTTGTAGGGTTACGGTCTACACTCAACTTGCCGTTGGCATTGATGGGACTCCACACCCGTTCGTTTGTTTCCACTGAGACTTATGAGGTATATATCAATTTTACGTTATTTATACATGTGATTGCACTTTGATATATACATTGATGTACTATGTGTGCCAGCATACTGATCCAGGGATGGCATAGATACACAGAGGCTTGACCGTTTGAGGTCGGATCGCTACAGTTATCTATATGATAAATAAGTTGGGAGGCGAAACATTAAGCCCCTATCTTTCTTTATGTTCGATGCATGCTATTTGTTCTAAAAATATGCTTTGAGTGTTAGAAATCATGGAATACTATATGATAGTTGAGTATGTGGAATTTGCTAAATCAAAGCTCTTACATAGACCCTTCTTGAAAATAAAATGAATTGCAGCTGTTTGATGACTAAAAACACAGTTTGTTAGTTTTCAAGAAAGTTTATGGTCTATACTTCAACATGTGAATAGCTTGCTACTTGATCATGAGAATTTTTATGAGATGAGCTACTGTTTATGATATATAGTGATACTATAAAAAGTGTTTGGAACTATTATTGATCAAATTTATGCACTATGCTAACATTCACACTTCATAAATTATTTCTTTTATCATTTACCTACTCGAGGATGAGCAGGAATTAAGCTTGTGGATGTCGATACATCTTCAATGTATCTATAATTTATGAAGTATTCATGCTATATTTACTTGAGTTATATATGGTTTTGGTACACTTCTGTATTATTTTTATGGACTAACTTATTGATCCAATGCCCAATGCCAGTTCCTGTTTGTTGAATATTTTTTGTTTTACAGAATATCCATATCAAATGAAGTCCAAACACGATAAAAATTTACAGAGATTTATTTTGGAGTATATGTAGTTTTTGGGAAGAGGAATCAACGCGAGATGATGCCCGAGGGGCCCACAAGCTCAAGGGGTGTTCCCCCCTACCCAGGGCGCGCCTGGCAAGATTGTGGCCACCCCATAGGTCGGTTGGAGGTATATTTCGGCCGCAAGGAAGCTTAAATATGGATAAAAATCATGTTAAACTTTCAGCCCAATCAGAGTTACGGGTCTCCCTGAATTTAAGAAATGGTTTTCGGCCAGAAACGGGGTCGCAAAACAGGAGGAAATAGAGAGAGAGAGAGAGAGAGAGAGAGAGAGAGAGAGAGAGAGAGAGAGAGAGAGAGAGAGAGAGAGAGAGAGAGAGAGAGAGAGAGAGATCCAATTGCGGAGGGGCTCCCGCCCCTCCGGGCACCATGGAGGCCAAGGACCGGAGGGAAAACCTATCCCCGTCTAGGAGGAGGCCACGGAGGATCAACCACAAGGGGGAAACTATATCCCTCTCTCTCTCTCTCTCGGTGGCGTCGGAGTGCCGCCAGGGGAACCATCGCCTCGGTGATCGTCTTCATCAACATCACCATGTTCATCATCTCCCTCATCTCTTTTCAGCGGTCCACTCTCCCGCACCCCGCTGTAATCCCCTACTTGAACATGGAGCTTTATGCCACATATTATTATCCAATGATGTGTTGCCATCCTATGATGTTTGTGTAGATTTGTTTTATTCTTTGGGTAGATTAATGATCTTGATTCATTTCAGTTGTATGTTTTATATTGGTGCTCTACTATGGTACCTTCCATGTCGCGCACACATGAGGGATTCCTGCCATAGGTTGTTGCAATACGTTCATGATTCTCTTATGGTGGGTGGCTAGAGAGACAGAAGACTACACATGAGGGAGTCCTGGATTAGGGGGTGTTCGGATAGCCGGACTATACCTTCAGCCGGACTCCAGGACTATGAAGATACAAGATTGAAGACTTCGTCCCGTGTCCGGAAGGATCTTTACTTGGCGTGGAAGGCAAGCTAGGCGTGCGGATATTCAAGATCTCCTACCATTGTAACTGACTCTGTGTAACCCTAACCCAATCTGGTGTCTATATAAACCGGAGGGTTGTAGTCCGTAGGACAACCATCATCATACACAATAATACCATAGGCTAGCTTCTAGGGTTTAGCCTCCCTGATCTCATGGTAGATCTACTCATGTACTACCCATATCATCAATATTAATCTAGCAGGAGTAGGGTTTTTCCTCCATCGAGAGGGCCCGAACCTGGGTAAAATAAAGTGTCCCTTGTCTCCTGTTACCATCCGACCTTGACGCACAGTTCGGGACCCCCTACCCGAGATCCGCCGGTTTTGACACCGACATTGGTGCTTTCATTGAGAGTTCCTCTGTGTCGTCGCCTTTAGGCCCGATGGCTCCTTTGATCATCAGCAACGATGAGGTCCAGGGTGAGACTTTCCTCCCCAGACAAATCTTCGTCTTTGGCGGCTTCGCTCTGCCGGCCAACTCGCTTGGTCATCTGGAGCAGATCGAAAGCTACGCCCCTGGCCATCAAGTCAGGTTTGGAAGCTTAAATTACACGGCAGATATCCGTGGAGACTTGATCTTCGACGGGTTCGAGCCACAGCCAAGCGCGCCGCACTACCTCGAGGGGCATGATGTAGCTCTGCCTCCGAATAGTGCCCTGGAGGCCGCACACGCACCGGCCCCGATCCTCGACTCGGAGCCCGCTGCGTTCTTTGAGGACGAACGGTTGGACGTCACCTCGGGGGCTGTGATCTTGAAGGCGATCGAACCAAACGCCAGACCCGCACTCCGCACGGCCCATGACTCCAAGGAGTCGGATTCTTCTCCGAACTCCGGGCCTCTCGTGCCCCTGCCGATCGAATCCAATTGGGCGCCTATAATGGAGTTCACCGCCGCGGACATCTTTCAGCACTCACCTTTCGGTGATATCCTGAATTCTCTCAAGTCTCTTTCTTTATCAGGAGAGCCCAGGCCGGATTACGGTCTGCGAGGTTGGGATTCAGACGACGAAGAAATTCAAAGCCCACCCACCACCCACTTAATAGCCACTATCGATGATTTAACCAACATACTTGACTTCGGCTCCGAAGACTTCGACGGCATGGACGACAAAGGAGGAGACGAACAAGAACCAGCACCTGTAGGGCGCTGGACCGCCACCTCGTCATATGACATATATATGGTGGACGCTCCAAAGGATGGAGATGGCGATGGAACAGCGGAGGATGACACCTCGAAAAAATAGCCAAAACGTCGGCGTCAACGGCGCCGCTCTAAATCCCGCCATAGCAGAAACGGTGATTCCAGCACGGGAGATAATACTACCCCGGATAGCGCCGAAGAACACCAAATCCAGCAAGATTCGGCGCAGGAAGATGGAGAAGCCATCCCTCATGAGAGAGCGGCAAAGCGAGAGGTTGAGGATGATAACTACATGCCTCCCTCTGAAGACGAGGCAAGCCTCGGCGACGACGAATTCGTCGTACCATCAGACCCCGCCGAACAAGAGCGTTTCAAACGCAGGCTTCTAGCCATGGCGAATAGCCTAAAGAAAAAGCAGCAACAGCTTAGAGCTGATCAAGATTTGCTAGCTGACAGATGGACTGAAGTCCTTGCGGCCAAAGAGTATGAACTCGAGCGCCCCTCCAAAAATTATCCTAAGCGCAGGCCGCTACCCTAATCAGAGGGGGAAGCACCTACATTACCAATGCATGACATGGCAGACCGGCCACCTCGCGGCCGCAACAGAGAATCCTGTTGAAGCTCTAAACAAGCCATGCCCCGGTGCCGCTCAACTAAGGCACGGGAAAATGAGCCAGACCTGCGAGACGTACTGGAGGATAAAGCAAGGCAAACAAGATCGATCTATGGATCGCGCAGACACCCGACGACACGTGATGACGATCTTCACTCCGGACACAATAAATCCGGCTGGGCCGAACACAACAGGCATAGCTCCTCCGAGCTGCATCGTGACATAGCCCAGTAAAGGGGCGCCGCACATCCACTATGCTTCACAGATGAAGTAATGGATCATAAAATCCCAGAGGGTTTCAAACCCGTAAACATTGAGTCGTACGATGGTACGACAGATCCGGCAGTATGGATTGAAGATTATCTCCTTCACATCCACATGGCACGTGGCGACGATCTACACGCCATCAAATATCTCCCCCTCAAGCTCAAAGGACCAGCCCGGCACTGGCTTAACAGCCTACCAGCGGACTCAATCGGTTCTTGGGAGGACCTGGAAGCCGCATTCCTCGACAACTTCCAGGGGACCTATGTGCGGCCGCCGGACGCCGATGACCTAAGCCACATAATTCAGCAGCCAAAAGAATCGGCCAGGCAATTCTGGACAGGTTCCTAACAAAGAAAAATCAGATAGTCGATTGTCCGGACGCAGAGGCCCTAGCAGCCTTCAAACATAACATCCGCGACGAATGGCTTGCCCGGCACCTGGGACAGGAAAAGCCGAAATCTATGGCAGCCCTCACGACACTCATGACCCGCTTTTGCGCGGGCGAAGATAGCTGGCTAGCTCGCAGCAACAACTTATCAAAGAACCCTGGTAATTCGAATACCAAGGACAAAAGTGGCAGGACACGTTGAAATAAGCAAAAGCGCCGCGTTAGCAGCGACAGCAATGAGGATACGGCAGTAAATGCCGGATTCAGAGGCTATAAATCCGGTCAGCGAAAAAAGCCATTTAAAAAGAATACCCAGGGCCCGTCCAGTTTGGACCGGATACTCGACCGCTCGTGCCAGATTCATGGCACCCCCGAAAGGCCAGCCAACCACACCAATAGGGATTGTTGGGTGTTCAAGCAGGCAGGCAAGTTAAGAGCCAAACACAAAGACAAGGGGCTGCATAGCGACGACGAGGAGGAGCCCAGGCCGCCGAACAACAATGGACAGAAGGGGTTTCCCCCACAAGTGCGGACGGTGAACATGATATACGCGACCCACATTCTCAAGAGGGAGCGGAAGCGTGCGCTACGGGACGTATACGCGATGGAGCCAGTCGCCCCAAAGTTCAACCCATGGTCCTCCTGCCCGATCACTTTTGATCGAAGGGACCACCCCACTAGCATCCGTCACGGCGGTTTTGCCGCATTGGTTCTTGACCCAATCATTGACGGATTTCATCTCACAAGAGTCCTCATGGACGGTGGCAGTAGCCTGAACCTGCTTTATCAGGATACAGTGCGGAAAATGGGCATAGGTCCATCAAGGATCAAGCCCACAAGGACGACCTTTAAAGGCGTCATACCAGGTGTAGAGGCCAATTGCACAGGCTCTGTAACACTTGATGTGGTCTTCGGATCTCCGGATAACTTCCGAAGCGAAGAGTTAATCTTCGATATAGTCCCGTTCCGCAGTGGCTATCACGCCCTGCTCGGACGAACCGCATTCGCTAAATTCAATGCGGTGCCGCACTACGCATATCTCAAGCTCAAGATGCCAGGCCCTCAAGGAGTAATTACGGTCAACAGAAACACTGAACGCTTCCTCCGTACGGAGGAGCACACGGCGGCCCTCGTAGCGGAAGTACACTGCAGCCTTTCAAGGCAACTGTCCAGTCCGGCCGTTAAAAAGCCAGACAATGCAAAGCGCGCGCGGAGTAACCTGCAACAAGACCGCCTGGCACGTTCGGAGCAAGCGTAGCAATACGGCCCCAACCCCAGCCATCGCAACATAGCGGAGCTAGTACCTCGAGTACACAATTACGCCCTTGAAATTCCATGGGCACAGGGGGAGGGGCACATTAACGGCATGCTTACAATACGGCGTCAAACGTACTAGGGGCTGCCGGATTTTTTTTACTTTCAGGACTCCACACTCTGGATAACCTGTTCGGCTTTGCTGCCGCACAGACGATGCAAGACCCAGGGAAGAAGACAAAGCTACGCCGCATTACGGAACTCTCAGGTGGTCTCTATTTCGAGCGATATATCTGTTTCTAAATTCCACGGCCTGCCCCTGGTCAGGTCATGTTAAATAGTCTAATATCTTTTTGCTTATCGCACTACTTGTATCGTTCGGCTTTGATAAATAGCCTCTCTATAAACAATGCATAGCTTTTCGCCTATTTTTTGTGTTGTCCTCTTTTAATATATATGTTCATTAAATAAACATGATCGCAACCGTACACCATGGTACGGCAAAACACGCCAGGGGCTTCATTACCCTTCCATCTGGTGTGAGAAGTTCGTACACTTTCACAAGTGCGGCACCCCGAACTTATAGCACTATATGCATCGGCTCCGAATCATGATTTTGGTCACATGTTGGGTTTGCCCGGCTCCTATGTTTTGGTGCCTTACGTTCCGCTATATCGGCTAAGGTAGCACTAGGAGAACCACTGCGATTGTGCCCCGGTTCAGCTGGGTTAAGCACCTCAGTGGAGAAAGCTAAAACAGACTGTCATGATAAGGCGTGAGACCGGTCGCTGTTCGAGAGGTTTTTCAAGTCCTTAAAGACTTGTGCCGCTTCGAGCGAGGAGCTGGCTATGCCCGGCCAAAGGCGTGGATAGCGCCCCGAATTCGGCCTTCCGAACTAGGGGCTTCGCCGAAATTCAAAATTATAACGTTCTATGGCTAAGTGAGAGTGTTCAAGCATTATAGTCCGATTGCCTGGTTCGTTGTGCTGAGCGCCTCCCTCGAAGGACCCAACTATGGGAAAGAGAGCCCTCAGGTTTATCCCGAACACCCCAGCACTAGTGGCATGGGGGCAGAAGCCGACGACTGGCCATCTCTCAATT
The DNA here is from genome assembly GCA_032464435.1 of Aegilops umbellulata. Classification (NCBI taxonomy): domain Eukaryota; kingdom Viridiplantae; phylum Streptophyta; class Magnoliopsida; order Poales; family Poaceae; genus Aegilops; species Aegilops umbellulata. The sequence continues at coordinate 243,389,502 of CP136057.1, forward strand.
TTTGATAAACGGACGCACAGAAAATAATATTTTAAATTCAATAAGATTTGCTTAGGCATATGAACAAGTTTTCAGCGCACAGGATACAAATGAGCGAGTTCATTCAAATAGTACATCTTTAGTACATTCATCCGCGACAAGGCGGGCTCCGGCAAGAACTTCCTTGTAGTAGTTCTCGGGCTTGCGATGCTTCTTCCCCGGCGGCAGCCCGTCCTTCACCAGCTTCTCTCCGTCCAGCTTGCCCTAGTGTACCCTTACATGGGCAAGGGCCCTCCGGGCACCTTCAATGCAGGCGGAGCGCTTGATGACCTCAAGCCGTGGACAGGCCTCCACCAGCCGCCGCACTAGCCCGAAATAGCTCCCAGGCAGGGCCTCTCCAGGCCACAGCCGAACTAGTAAGCCCTTCATGGCCTATTCGGCCGCCTTGTGGAGCTCGACCAGCTATTTCAGCTGATCGCTCAAAGGCACAGGGTGTCCGGCCTCAGAATACGGAGACCAGAACACACTCTTCATCGAGCTGCCCTCTTCAGCTCAGTAGAACGCGGCGACGGCGGATACGTTGCGGGGAAGATCGGCGAACGCCCCTGGAGAACTCCGGATTCGGGTAAGTAACAGGTAGTTTACTTTTATATTCCTACTTTGCATTAAGAATGCCTTACCCGTTGCTATCTTTTTCAGCTCCTCCAACTCTTGGAGGGCCTTTTGGGCTTCGGCCTTGGCACTCTTGGCGGTCTCAAGGGCCGACGCGAGCTCGGATGCTTGCGCTTTTGACTCAAGCTCCAAACTCTCATGTTTTTTCATGAGAGCTTGCAGCTCTTGCTACACCTCGCCGACCTGAACCCCAAGCCTTTCTCGCTCGGTGCGCTCCTCGGCCGTTTTCTTTCCGGCCTCAGCCAGCGCCTGCTTCAGGGTTGCCACCTCGGTTGTGGCCCCTACAATAAGCAGTACAATCCTGTTATTTCTTTCTGCAATCAAGCCTCTCTATAGGCACCTTTTTTTTCTTTTTTTTAGGGTATTTCTTACCTTCCTTCTCCTCGAGCTGCCGTTTGGCAAGGCCGAGCTCTTGCTCGGTCCGCCCGAGGTCCTTTTTAAGTACATCCACCTGCGCAGTCAGTGCGGCGGTGGACAGCAGCGAAGCCTGCATACGCATATTTGACTTTTTGTCGTTAGACTCCGAAGAAAATTACTAGATCCTCTATTCAGCTTTTCTTTCCGAACACCGAACAGAGCATCAGGGGCTACTGTCTATGCGGTAATAATTTGACATATTTTTACTTACCTCGAAGCCTGTTAGAAGGCTAGCGCAAGCTTTAGTCAGTCCGCTCTTGGCGGACTGAACCCTTTGGATCACCGTACTCATAACAGTACGGTGCTCCTCGTCGATGGCGGCGCCCTCAAGCACCTCCAGCAGATTGTCCGGCGCCTCTGGTTGGACAGAGGTCACCGGCTTAGACGGCTTACTCCTCTCGGAAGGAGTTCACCCACCGTGGACCGGGACTGTCGAGTCCGGCGCGGTGTCCGGCACAAAGCCGGACTTGGAGCCCTGGGGGGTTTCATCCCCTTTACTCCTGGGGTCCGGAGGATTGCCTTGCGGCTCCTCCAGGACTATCTCCTCCTGCCCTGGAGCTTGGCGGGACGCCACTTCGGCGTCGTCCGCCCTGCAGGGGGAGACAGCGGGCGGAACAGAGTTCACGTCCGACGAATCCAGGGAGCCGCTCGACGAATCGTCGAGTTTGGCCCGGGGCGGGCTGCATAAATTACGAGCGATATTAGGGAAAGCCGCGCATTAAAAGAATATCATGAGTCACTCTGGTATATAAGTACTTACGATTTCGCTGGACGCTTGGTTATGTCCGGCCACTCCTCTTCACCCTCTTCGGCGTCGTGGGAGTAGTCCGGCGGAGGGGTCTTCCTTTTCCTCGACCCCTCGACCTCCCCCGTTGGGGTGGCCTTCTTCTTCTTTTCTCCCCCCGCTAGGGGGGAGAGCTTTCTTGTTCCTCCTCCTCGTTTTCACGAGAGGAGAGCGTCGCGGACTCGTCAGACGACGAGTCCGACACCACCATATTGCGGGAACTCTTTCGAGTCCCGGTGGTTTTCTTCTTCTTAGCCTTCTTCTCCGGCACCGCGTAAGGTGCCGGAGTCAACAGCTTCACTAGGAGAGTTGGGGCCGGGTCTTCGGGCAGGGGAGCCGGACAGTTAATTGGTCCGAATATAGCCCGCCAAGCCTGTCAAAGGTAAAGGGAGTTTAGATCCTGCATAGAGTTAATCTATGAAGAAGAGCTTAACAAACCTGTCAAAGGTATAAATAGCTTACCTCGCTGGTGTGACGCTGCTAGCTGTATCCGCGGTCCTCGGAAGCGGATGTGGGGGACTCGGTGCCTTTGGTCAGCACCTTCCAGACGTCTTCATACGTCGTGTCGAAGAGCCTGTTGAGGGTTTGGTGCTGCGCCGGGTCGAATTCCCACAAAGTAAAATCCCGTTGTTGGCACGGGAGGATCCGGCGAACGAGCATGACCTGGATCACATTGATCAGTCGGATTGGCTTGTTCACCAGGGACTGGATGCACGTTTGCAACCCAGTCACTTCTTCCTCGTTGCCCCACGACAGGCCCATCTCTTTCCAGGACATGAGCCGTGTGGGGGGTCCGGATCTGAATTCGGGGGCTGCGACCCATTTTGAATCGCGCGGCTCGGTGATGTAAAACCACCCGGCTTGCCACCCCTTTAGGTACTCCACAAAGGAGCCCTCGAACCAGAGGACGTTGGCCATCTTGCCGGCCATAGCGCCTCCGCACTCCGCCTGGGTGCCGGACACCACCTTGGGCTTGACGTTGAAGGTCTTGAGCCAGAGGCCGAAGTGGGGGCGGACGTGGAGAAAGGCCTCACACACGACGATAAACGCCGAGATGTTCAGGACGAAGTTCGGGGCCAGATCGTGGAAATCCAGGCCGTAGTAGAACATGAGCCCCCGGACAAACGGGTGAAGTGGAAAGCCCAGTCCGCGGAGGAAGTGGGGAAGAAAAACTACCCTCTCATGGGGCCTTGGGGTAGGAAGAAGCTGCCCCTTCTCAGGAAGCCGATGCGGGATGTCCTTGGACAAGTATCCAGGTTTCCTTAGCTTTTTTACTTGGGCCTCCGTAACGGAGGAGGCCATCCACTTGCCTCCCGCTCCGGACATTGTTGGAGAAGGTTGAGGAAGGAAGAGCGGACTTGGGCGCTGGAGCTTGAGTGCGCGAGAGATGGATTGGCAAAGGAGGAAGAAGGCGTAGGTAAAAAGGTGAATCCTTATCCCTTTATACAAGCGGGTGCGGTTAGGCATCCCCACCTACCTAATAAAACTCACTTACTCCCAAGCGCCGTGGTAAATGGCGCGGTTGGGTTACCCACGTCCGTATTGATGAGAATCCCGTTAAAAGGGGGACACGGTCTCTGCTTTGACAAGACATGCCAAGGAAATCGGCTAGCTAAACACGCTGAGGTGGAACAATGAAAACAATTTATATAAAGAGCTTGGCCGCAGTGTTATGACGCACTGCGGAATACGTCAACAGATTTGATTTGTGTTAATACTATTCTCTATATGGCAATATGTGGAAGCTTATTTTGCAGAGCCGGACACTATTTTTGGTGTTTACAATCTTCTTGAAGAACTTGGAGGAGGAACCCGCCTTACACTGCCGAAGACAATCTGCGCGCCGGACTCGTCGTCATTGAAGCCTGGTTCAGGGGCTACTGAGGGAGTCTTGGATTAGGGGGTGTTCGGATAGCCGGACTATACCTTCAGCCAGACTCCAGGACTATGAAGATACAAGATTGAAGACTTCGTCCCGTGTCCGGAAGGATCTTTCCTTGGCGTGGAAGGCAAGCTAGGCGTGCGGATATTCAAGATCTCCTACCATTGTAACCGACTCTGTGTAACCCTAACCCTATCCGGTGTCTATATAAACCGGAGGGTTGTAGTCCGTAGGACAACCATCATCATACACAATCATACCATAGGCTAGCTTCTAGGGTTTAGCCTCCCTGATCTCGTGGTAGATCTACTCTTGTACTACCCATATCATCAATATTAATCTAGCAGGAGTAGGGTTTTTCCTCCATCGAGAGGGCCCGAACCTGGGTAAAATAAAGTGTCCCTTGTCTCCTGTTACCATCCGACCTTGACGCACAGTTCGGGACCCCCTACCCGAGATCTGCCGATTTTGACACCGACAACACCCGAGTAAGGGGGTTGTTGTGTATGGGAGAAAACGGGACTTGATACTTAATGATGTGGTTGGGTCTACCTTAATGATTTCTACTAGTTGCGGATGCTTGCTAGAGGTCCAATCATAAGTTCATATGATCCAAGTACGGAAAGTATGTTAGCTCATGCCTCTCCCTCATATAAAATTGCAATAATGATTATTGATCTTGTTAAAAATTGCCTAGGACAATTCCGCACTCCGATCCATCATTATTCCACACTCGCTATTTGTAATATATTATAATATATTGTAACATTATTTGGGCAGCACCTATTTTTTATATTTTAGCTCTCCGATGTCATGCAAAGCTATCCTCTTTTTACCCACAACGTAGTTTTATTTCTCATTTCTAGATGAAAGCAAACGCTCGATGTACGTAGAGTTGTACCAGTGGCAGATAGTACTTGAGAGAATATTGATCTTACCTTTAGCTCCTTGTGGGTTCGACACTCCATACTTATCACTTCCGCCTTTGGAAATTGTTATGATGATTCCTTACACTTGCGTATTATCAATGGATTCCTAACTTCGTCCAACTTCGGGTCGTTCGAGACATGCGGATCATGCTTTCTCGGCAAGATGACTAAGTCTCCTTTTGCAAAGAGTTGCATGACCGAGCTGTTGGAGCTTATGCACAATGATGTCTGTGGTCCAACAAGCACAACTGCTAGAGGTGGTTATCAGTACTTCATGACTTTTACCGACGACTTGAATAGATATGGATATATCTATTTGATGAGGCACAAGTAGGAAACTTTTGAAAAGTTCCAAGAGTTTCAGAACAAGGTTGAGAATCAGCTCGGCAAGACTATAAAGCTTCTACAATTTCATCATGGACGTGAGTACATGAGCCAAGAGTTTGATAGTCATCTGAAAAGCCGAAGTATAGTACCTCAGCTCACACCTCCGGGTACACCATAGAGAAATGGTGTGTCAGAACGAAGGAATCGTACCTTGTTAGACATGGTTTGATCTATGATGAGCAAATCGGATTTACCCTTACCATTCTGGGGATATGCTCTGGAAACTGCAGCTTTTACACTCAACCGAGTGCCATCTGAATCCGTAGACAAGACACCACATGAGATGTGGACTGGGAAGAGTACCAAGTTGTCTTTTCTAAAGATTTGGGGTTGTGAAGCATTTGTCAAGTGACTTATGTCAGACAAGATAACACCCAAGTCGATTAAGTGCATATTCGTGGGATATCTGAGGGAAACCTTGGGATATAGCTTCTACAGGCGTGAAGAGAACAAAGTGTTTGTTGCTCGGAATAGGGTCTTCCTTGAGAAAGAGTTTCTCGGGCGGGAAGCCAGTGGGAGGCAGGTGCAGCTCAAAGAAATTTGAGAACCACTTGGGGACAACTCGGCTGATGATGTGATCATACCGGAGTCTGTCAGGGAACCCAAGCTGGAAGCGGCACCAGAACCACGGAGGTCTGGAAATATGTGCAGAGTGTGTGATGTGTTATTGTTGGAATGCGACGAGCCAACTACATATGCGGAAGCAATGGTGAGCCCAGATTTTGAGGCATGGCTGGAGGCAATGAGATCCAAGTTAAAGTCCATGGATGAAAATCAAGTCTGGGACTTGGTTGACGCACTGCCTGGCATCACTGCCATTGGTTGCGAATGGATCTTTAAGAAGAAAACCGATGTGGATGGAAATGTTTAGATCCACAAAGCTCGGCTTGTCACTAAAGGCTATGGACAGGTTCAAGGAATTGTATGATGAGACTACTCGCCAGTAGCGATGTTGAAGTCAGTGAGGATCGTACTAGCTATAGCTACATATTTCGATTATGAGATATGGCAAATGGATATCAAAACGGCTTTCCTTAACGGAAATTTAACCGAGGACGTGTATATGGGTTTTATCGACCCGACTAGCACTAGTAAGGTATGCAAGCTCAAGAGATCCATTTATGGTTTGAGGCAAGCATCTTGGAGCTGGAATATTCGTTTTGATGAGGTCGTCATTGGTCTCAATTTCATTAAAAGAGAAGAGGACACTTGTTTATACAAGCAGTTGAGTGGGAGCTCGATAGTGTTTTTTATCTTGTATGTAGATGACATATTACTAATCAGAAACGATGTTTCGATGCTGAACTTGGTCAAGGAATCATTGAATGGCAAGTTTTCAATGAAGGACCTTGGCAATACATGATGTCTACTATGCAACTTTATTCTTGTAGACATGTGTTGGGCCTCCAAGTGCAGAGTTTTGTAGGACAGTAGCAATTTTCCCTCAAGTGGATGACCTAAGGTTTATCAGTCTGTGGGAGGCATAGGATGAAGATGGTCTAGTGTGAATTCTGGTAGCCCGAAGTGACCTACCTTGGTCATGTGATCTCCAAGGATGGTATTGTTGTCAACCCAGAACGAGTTCAGGCCATTCTTGACTGGACTCCCTCGAAGAATGTCAAACAAGTTAGAAGTTTTCTCGGACTCACCAGCTATTATCTCCATTTTATTGAGAACTTCTCCAAGATTTCCATGCCTTTGACTAATCTGCTTCACAAGGGCGTTAAGTTTGAGTGGACGGGAAAATGTCAGGAATGTTTCCAGTCACTCACGGACAAGCTGACATCTGCCCCAGTGCTTGCTCCTCCAGATTCTCGCAAAGAATTCATCATTTATTGCGACGCTTCCTGTCAAGGATTAGGTTGTGTCCTAATGCAAGAACGCAAGGTGATTGCTTATGCCTCTCGACAATTGCGTCCTCATGAAGAGAACTACCCAGTTCTTGACCTCAAACTTGCTGCAGTTATTTATACACTAAAGTTGTGGCGACATTACCATCTCGGTAACCATTGCGAGATCTTCACCGATCATCAAAGTCTGAAGTATATGTTTACTCAGCCAGATCTGAATCTTCATCAGCAGTGATGGATGGAAGCAATTATAGACTATGACTGCAGTGTTTCTTATACCCCTGGCAAGGCTAATGTCATGGTCGATGCCTTGATTCACAAATCTTATTGCAATAACCACATGGTTTAGAAAGCTCAACCTCTCCTTCATCAAGAACTTCGCAAGTTGAACCTTCACATTGTTCCACAGGGCTCCCTTAATAACCTTGTCCTGTAAACAACTCTCCAGAGAGCTATCAAGTCCGCTCAAGAGAAATACACTGAAATTGTTCAGATTAAGAGTGATCTTGCCTCTGAAAATGTCAAAGACTTCTCGCTGGATGAAGATGGAGCTTTGTACTTCGGAGATCGCCTTGTGGTACCCCGACTCGACCTTATGACAGAGAAAGTTATGAAATAAGCACATGACACACCTCCATCTATTCATCCGGGAAGTACCAAGATGTATCTAGACATTCGTCAGAAATACTGGTGGTCTAAGATGAAGCAAGACATTGCTCAATATAGTGAAGAATGTGGAGTTTGTCGTCGCGTCAAAGCAGAACATCAGAAACCTGCTGGACTTCTGCAACCGCTTCCTATTCTTGAATGGAAATGGGATAAGGTTCAAATAGATTTCATCACGAGTCTCCCCAAATCACATAAGGGTCACGATGCTACCTTTGTCGTCATCGGCTAATTCTCCAAAGTTGCACAATTTATGCAAGTCATGGATACAATCACTGCTAGTCAGTTAGCGAACTTGTATATCCCCGGAATTGTAACACTCCATGGCATTCCAAAGGAGATCAGTTTAGATCGTGGCAACATTTTCAACTTGAAGTTTTGGGTAAGTTTCCAAGAAGCTATGGGAACTCATATAACCTGGATCACTGCTTATCACCCCCAGTCCCAAGGTCAAGCTGAGTGAGTCAACCAAGTTCTTGAAGATATGATGTGTGTTTGTCTCATCTCGTTTGGCAAGAAGTGGGAAGAATCTCTCCCGTATGCTAAATTCTCGTACAACAACAGCTATCAAGCTAGCTTCAAGATGGCGCCCTTCGAGATATTGTATGTACGTAAGTGTAAAAACCCTTTGAATTGGTCAGAGACTAGGGAACGGTCGCTCATCGGTTCGGATATTATCCAATAAGTAGAAGAGCAAGTTCGTATTGTCTGGGAAAATCTCAAGGCAGCCCAGTCGTGCCAGAAGAGCAACTATGATAGAAAAACGGGGGATCTATCTATCAACCTAGTGATCAAGCTTATCTACGTGTCACTCCTATGAGGGGCACTCATCGTTTCGGAGTCAAGGTCAAGTTAGCTCCTCGCTACATTGTCCCTTCTGCATTCTCGCCGACGTCGATGTGTGGCTTATAAATTGGAATTGTCGTCGTGCTTCTCTCATGTCCATGATGTCTTCCATGTGTCGCAACTTTGTTGTTGCTTTAAGGATCCGCACCATAACTGGATCATGAAATGATCGAAGTGCGAGATGATCTCTCTTACAAAGAGCATCTGATCTGCATTCTTGATCAAGTTGAACGTCGAACCCATCAGAAAGTTGCAGAGTTCCTTAAAGTGCAGTGGTCGAATCATATTGAAGAAGAAGAAGCCACTTGGAAATGCGAGGATCATCTTCCTGAAGAATACCCTGATATTTTCCCTTCTACCTCTTAATTCTCCCCTCTTTGTAAGTTTGGAAACTCCTTTTACTGACCATATAAATGACGTAGTTAAGGAACTACCCAATGACAAATCTTCTAGTCATGATGGTTTCAATATTGAGTTCTACAAAGCTTGTTGGGATATCATTGGTCCAGACATCAGGCAACTAGTTCATGATTTCCATGCAGGGAACATCAATTTGGAAAGCATCAATTCCTCATACATCACTCTCATTCCAAAGTTGGATTGCCCCATATCACCAAATGACTTCAGACCTATATCATTGCTAAATAGTTTCCTCAAAATCATCACCAAGCTATTGGCAAACAGGTTACAAGAAATCATACTGAAGATTGTGCACATTAATCAATATGGGTTTCTCAAGGACAGAGCAATCCAAGATTGCTTGGGTTGGGCATATGAATATCTGCACCAGTGCCATGCCTCTAAAGAGCAAGTGGTTGTGTTAAAAATTGATTTTGAAAAGGCTTTTGACAAAATTGAACACCAAGCAATTTTAGAGATTCTCAAGGCTAAAGGTTTTGGTGGTAAATGGATTCACTGGATAAAAATGTCATTTAACTCTGCCTCATCTTCTGTGATACTCAATGGGGTGCCAGGAAAGAAATTTTATTGTAAGAGAGGGGTCAGGCAAGGTGATCCCCTCTCCCCTCTATTGTTTGTCCTTGCTACAGACCTACTTCAATCCATTCTAAACAAAGCAATGATTGGAAACTTAGTTACACCCCCTTTAAATGTGGGTAGTTGTCCTGATTTCCATGTTGTGCAATATGTTGATGATACTCTGATCATTATGAAGGTAGACCCAGTTCATTCGTTCAATATCAAGGCTCTGCTCAATACTTTTGCTACAGCTACAGGTCTCAAGTTAAATTATCACAAATCAAATTTGATTCCCATCAACTTATCTGAAGACGGATCTGACATCATGATTAACACCTTGGGATGCAAAAGAGGTTATTTTCCATTCACATATCTTGGATTGCCACTTGGACTGGTGAAACCCACTTTAGAGCAAGTCCCTCTTCTAGTGCATAGAATTGCAAAAAAAAACTAATGGGATTGGCAACATTCATGACACAAGCTGGGAGACTGTTACTGGTCAAATCTATTTTGGCATCTTTACCAATCTTTTTCATGTGTTGCTTGGATATACCAGAGAACATCAAAAAACAAATTGCAAAATATCTTAGACACTTTCTTTGGAGAGGATCAGACACGGAAGATCACAGGCCAGCAATGGTTTCTTGGAGTGTGGTGTGTAGACCTAATAATAAAGGAGGCCTGGGAATTTGCAACTTAAGTGTGCAAAACAATGCTCTTCTGCTGAAAAACTTGCACAAATTCTTTAACAGACACAACATTCCATGGGTAAATTTGATTCGGGAAACTTATTACAGTAATGGCATGTTGCCTGCTTAGAACATGGTTGGATCTTCTTGGTGGTAGGCAAATTTGAAACTGCTTAACTTATTCAAATCCATGGCCATATGCAATATTGGTGATGGGAAGTCTGCTCTATTCTGGACTGATCAATGGCACTCTACATGTCTATTTCAATGCATGCCTCACTTATTCTCTTTTACAAAGAATACTCTATTATTAGTTCAGGAAGCTATCAACTTGGAATATTTGTTAGACCTATTTCACCTTCCCCTGTCTACACAAGCTTATGAGGGATTCCAACAACTTAAGATCATATGTGAGGAGGTTAGATCATCTGAATACATGGAGTGTAATGACACCTTGAGCTATTCATGGGGGTCTGCTAATTTCTCTTCTTCAAAAGCATATACCTACATGATTGGAGTTAAAATTGTACCACCTCACTTCCAGCGGGTTTGGAACACATCATATCAACCCAAGCACAAAGTTTTTTTCTGGATGGTGCTTCATGATAGTGTAAACACAAGAAACCTACTTAGAAGAAAAACATTTCATTTGGATACATACAGCTATGCTGTGATGGATTGTCAACAGGAAGAAACCTTATTTCACATATTTTGGGGATGCCCTTTTGCTGCTTTCCGTTGGAACTTTTTTTGCCCCAATAAAAATGTATATTTGTCAGTCTTACAGACCAGTGAAGATATGAAGCAGAGTCTCGCCTTGCTTTTGCTATGGACATTATTATTTTGGCTTCTTGGGCCATCTGGATAACTAGAAACAACTGGATATTCCAACAAATCTCCCCTTCATTTCAAAGATGGAAGGACATCTACTTCATGGAACTCAGTCTGTTAAAATTCGGAATGAAGAAGTACCCCACTTTGTATCGATCATGGTTGGACGTTGTATTGTAATTTTCTTGGTTTTTTCTTTTCTTTTCTTTTCTTTTCTTTTAATTCTTCTCTCTGTTTGGCCTTTTTAGATAGCTTTTATTTTATTTTATTTTAGGTTTTTTTGGTCTGTTAGCTTACCTCAAGCCTTTAAAACCTGCCCTTTGGGGCCTTTTATTTATTTTATATAAATTGGAGTGGGGATTTTCCCTACTGTGTACAGTTAATTCTAGGGAATAGAATTTCTTTTAGAGGAGAGTTGTAACACCCCCATGTATTAAGCTATAGTAATCCTTCAGGATTATGCTAAGTCATTTTGATTTGCAATGCTTGATCACTTGGGTTAAAACCTCATTTTAAATTCCGCCTTTGAATTCAATTCAAATTTAAAGTCAGAATTTTAATTCACAAACATGGTGGGAAAATAGTTCACCATTTAGCAAATATTCCAAAACAAATAATGGTTGAGGAAAACAACATCACTTGTTTGCTTGTTTGGGATCTAGCATTGAAACAGTGCTAAATGAGCATTTTTAAATGCTATTCTAAATTATGAAAAATCCAAAATATTTCAAATGTCTCCTAAACTTTTTGTGACAGTTCCTAAAATGCAATGTAAATTATGGGCCACGTTCTATATTTTATAAAAAACATTTACTACTTAAAATAAATACAAACAGAAATGAAAAATGAAAAAAAGAAAAAGAAAACGAAAAACACACCTACCCCCCTAGGCCTTAGTCCACCGGGATAGGCCCGTGCCAGCCCAGCCCACCCCCTGCTACTTCTTTAGCTTGCGTTGATTTTTCCCTTGAAGAGTAAAGGGTGATGCAGCAAAGTAGAGATAAGTATTTCCCTCGGTTAAGAACCAAGGTATCAATCCAGTAGGAGGCACAAGAAAGTCTCCAGTCTATGCACCTGCACAAACTAACAAACACTTGCACTCAACAGAAAAAGTGGTTGTCAATCTCTTCACAGTCTCGAACAAGACTGAGATCTAATAGAGATAGGTATAAATGATAAATAAAAAGGCAAACTAAAGTAAATATAAATAAATTGCAGCAAGGTATTTTGGGGTTTTTTGGTTTATAGATCTGGAAAATATATGATGGAAAATAGACCCAGGCGCCATAGGTTTCACTAGAGGCTTCTCTCATGAAACAAAACATACAGTGGGTAAACAAATTGTTGTCGAGCAATTGATCGAAAGGTGCAAAGTTATGACGATATCCAAGGCAATGATTATGAATATAGGCATCACGTCTGTGTCAAGTAGACCGACTCCTGCCTGCATCTACTACTTTTACTCCACACATCGACCGCTATCCAGCATGCATCTAGAGTATTAAGTTCATAAGAACGGGGTAATGCCTTCAGTAAGATGACATGATGTAGAGGGATAAACTCAAGCAATATGATGAAAACCTCATCTTTCTACCCTCGATGGAAACAATACAATACGTGCCTCACTACCCCTACTATGTCACTGGGTGAGGACACCACAAGATTGAACCCAAAACTAAGCCCCTCTCCCATTGCAACAAATACCAATCTAGTTGGCCAAACCAAACCGATAATTCGAAAAGAAATACAAAGATATTTAATCATGAATAAAAGAGTTTAGAAAAGACTCAAATAATATTCATAGATAATCTGATCATAATTAATTCATCGGATCTCGACAAAGACACCGCAAAAGAATATTACATTAGATAGAACTCCAAGAACATCGAGGAGAACATTGCATTGAAGATCAAAGAAGGAGAAGAAGCCATCTGGCTACTAGGTATGGATCCATAGGTCTGTGGTAAACTACTCATGCTTCATCGGAAGGGCAATAAGGTTGATGTATATGCCCTCCATGATCGAATCCCCCTTTGGCAGGGTGCTGGAAAAGGTCCCAAGATGGGATCTCACAGGAACAGAGGCTTGCAGCGGCGGAAAAGTATTTTGGTGGACGCTTATGTTGTTTTGGGAATATTTGGGAATTTTTAGTGCAATAATTAGGGTTGGAGGGGTCCCAAGGGGCCCACAAGCACTTAGGGCCTCCCCCCCCCCCCGGCGCGCCTGGCAGGCTTGTGGCCTCCTCGGCCATCTTGTGACCCCCCTCTCCAAGTTCCGTGGATGTCTTCTGGTCCAAGAAAAATCATCGTAAAGTTTTATTCCGTTTCATATTCCTTTTTTGTAAAACTCAAAAACAAGGAAAAACAGAAACTGGCACTGGGCTCTAGGTTAATAGGTTAGTCACAAAAATGATATAAAATAGCATATTACTTCATATAAAACATCCAAAACAGATAATATAATAGCATGGAGATACCTTGGAGACATATCAAGCATCCCCAAGCTTAATTCCTCCTCGTCCTCAAGTAGGTAATGATAAAATCAGAATTTTTTATGTGGAATGCTACCTAAGATATTTATCCATGTAATCTTCTTTATTCTGGCATGAATATTCAGATCCATAAGATTCCAAACAAAAGTTTAATATTGACATAAAAACAATAGTACTTCAAGCATACTAATAAAGCAATCGTGCCTTCTCGAAATAACATGGCCAAAGAAAGATATCCCTATAAATCATATAGTCTGGCTATGCTCCATCTTCATCACACAAAGTATTTTATCATGCACAACCCCGATGACAAGCCAAGCAATTGTTTCATACATTTGGTGTTCTCATACTTTTTCAACTTTCACGCAATACATGTGTGTGAGCCATGGATATAGCAATATAGGTGGAATAGAATATGGTGGTTGTGGAGAAGACAAAAAGAAGGAGAAAGTCACACATCAACTAGGCGTATTAACGGGCTATGGAGATGCCCGTCAATACATATCTATGTGAGTGAGTAGGAATTGCCATGCAACGGATGCACTAGAGCTATAAGTGTATGAAATCTCAAAAAGAAACTAAGTGGCTGTGCATCCAACTTGCTTGCTTACAAAGACCTAGGGCAATTTGCGGAAGCCCGTCATTGGAATATACAAGCCAAGTTCTATAATGAAAAATACCCACTAATATATGGAAGTGACAAAATAGGAGACTCTCTATTATGAAGATCATGGTGCTACTTTTAAGCACAAGTGTGGAAAAAGGATAGTACCATTGTCCCTTCTCTCTTTTCTCTCATTTTTTTGTTTGGGCTTCTTTGGCCTCTTTTATTTTATTTGGGCTTCTTTGGCCTCTTTTGTTTTAATTGGGCTTCTTTGGCCTCTTTTGTTTTTTTATAAAGTCCGGAAACCCATCCCAACTTGTGAGGGAATCATAGCTTCCATCATCCTTTCCTCACATGGGACAATGCTCTAACAATGATGATCATCACATGTTTATTTACTTACAACTCAAGAATTGCAACTCTATGCTAGAACAAAATATGACTATATGAATGCGCCCGGCGGTGTACTGGGATGTGCAATGATCAAGAGTGACATGTATAAAAAATATGAACGGTGGCCTTGCCACAAATACTATGCCAACTACATGATCATGCAAAGCAATATGACAATGATGGTGCGTGTCATAATAAAACGGAACGGTGGAAGTTGCATGGAAATATATCTCGAATGGCTATTAAAATGCCATAATAGGTAGGTATGGTGGCTGTTTTGAGGAAGGTATATGGTGGGTTTAATGCACCGGCGAAAATTGCGCGGTACTAGAGAGGCTAGCAGTGGTGGAAGGGTGAGAGTGTGTATAATCCATGGACTCAACGTTAGTCATAAAGAACTCACATAATTGTTGCAAAAATTTATTAGCTATCGAAACAAAGTACTACACACATTCTCCTAGGAGGGTAGATTGGTAGGAAAAGGCCATCGCTCATCCCCGACTGCCACTCATAAGGAAGACAATCAAAGAATAAATCATGCTCCGACTTCATCACATAATGATTCACCACTACAGGAATCACAAACTTTAGCACAAGTATTTGTACCAATCCACAATTACTCACTAGCATGAATGTAATATCACCATCTTTATATCTCAAAACAGTCATAAGGAATCAAACTTCTCATAGTACTCAATGCTCTTTATATGAAAGTTTTTATTATATCCCTCTTGGATGCCCATCATATTAGGATTAAATTCATAACCTAAGCAAATTACCATGTTGATTAGATACTCTCAAAATAATATAAGTGAAGCATAAGATTTCAACAATTTCTATAAAATAAAGCCACCACCATGCTCTGAAAAGATATAAGTGAAGCACTAGAACAAATTGCCTAGCTCAAAAGATATAAGTTAAGCACATAGAGTATTCTAATAAATTCACAATTCATGCATATCATTCTCAAAAGGTGTGTACAGCAAGGATGATTGTGGAAGGCTAAAAAGCAAAGACTCATATCATACAAGACGCTCCAAGCAAAACACATATCATGTGGTGAATTAAAATATAGCATCAAGTAAATTTCTCGATGAAAAGAAGACAAAAGAGGGGATGCCATCCAAGGAATCCCCAAGATTAGATGCTTGGTTGTCCTTGAATATTACCTTGAGGTGCCTTGGGAATCCCCAAGCTTATGCTCTTGCCATTCCTTATTTCATTTTCCATCAAATCATTACCCAAAACATGAAAACTTCACAACACAAAACAACAGAAAACTCATAAGATCCGTTAGTATAATAAAATAAAACACCACTTTAGGTACTGTTGTGAACTCATTCTAAACTTATATTAGTGTAATATCTACTGTATTCCAACTTCTCCATGTTCATACCCCCCGATACTACCCATAGATTAATCAAAATAAGCAAACGACACATAGAAAACAGAATCTGTCAAAAACAGAACAGCCTATAGTAATCTGAATATTAGTCATACTTATGTAACTCCAAAATTTCTGAAAAAATAGGACAACAGAGAAAATTAATATATCAATCTTGTGTAAAACATTCAGAATTTTTCCACGCTCTAGTGAATTTAAACAATTTCATTACTGGATGCAAAAGTTTCTGTTTTTTCAGCAAAACCAAATCAACAATATAGCAAAGTATCCCAAAGGTCTTACTTGGTTGAAACACTAATTGAAACACCAAAACACAATTACTAAAGAGGTAATAATGTGTATTTATTGAAGAACTAAACCAAAAACAAAAAAATAAAAAATAAAATTGGGTTGCCTCCCAACAAGCGCTATTGTTTAACGCCCCTAGCTAGGCATTAAACATAGATCTAGGTATTGTCATCTTTGGTATTAAATCCATAAGTAGCCATCATAATAGATTCATATGGAAACTTAATTTTCTTTCTTGGAAAGTGTTCCATGCCCTTCCTTAATGGAAATTGAAATCTAATGTTTCCTTCTTTCATATCAATAATTGTACCAATCGTTCTAAGGAAAGGTCTACCAAGAATAATAAGACATGTAGGATTGCAATCTATATCAAGCACAATAAAATCTATGGGCACATAATTCCTATTTGCAACAATAAGAACATCATTAATCCTTCCCATAGGTTTCTTCATAGTGGAATCCACTAGATGCAAATTCAAAGAACAATCATCAAATTTTTTTATCAATTAGACAGTAGGAAAAGCTCCTACTGTATCTTGTATTACTGCAACAAAGGGGAGTTATATGTCATACAAGTGAAAGCCACCCTCGAGGTGAGGGTGGAGAGGGGTGGGGGTTGTTAGAGCTACAACTATACAATAGAGTTTACAAGTGTTGTGATGAGAGGTTTTTTCTTGTACCCAACCCTATACGTGAGGTTGCCTAGGTCTTCTCTGAGCCTTCTTTTCCAGGATGTGACCGTGGGAGGCACTCCTCTGAACAGTTTGTTGTTACGTTCTTTCCAGATCCCCCACGATGCTGGAAACCAAGCGCAACACATAAAGTTTTCGGAATAGTGGAAACACTAGCACCCAAATCACATAAAGCATTGCACTCATAATCTTTAATTTTAATCTTAACAGTAGGTTCCCACTCATCAAAGCTTTCTAGGGTTAAAAACTTCTAACTCAAGTTTTTCTTCAAAAGATTTCATCATAGCATCAAATATATGTTTAGTAAAAGATTTATTTTGATTATAAGCATGCGGTGAATTCAACATGGATTGCAACAAGGAAATACAATCTATCAAAGAACAATTATCATAATTAAAATCCTTGAAATCCAAAAGAGTGGGTTCATTGCTACTTAAAGTTTTGACCTCTCCAATCCCACTTTTATCAATTTTTTTCATTAAGATATTTACACTCTGAATCATTGGGAGGCCTTCTAGCTAAAGTTGACTCATCCCCAGTTCCATATTTATCAAGATTTATATTAGAAAAGAAAGATTCAATAGGAGTCACACCAATCACTTTAATATCTTCATTATTAGTTTCACAAAAACTAGAAGAACACGCTTTTACAAACCAATCTCGCTTAGCACGCATCCTACCGGTTCTTTCTTTGCATTCATCAATAAAAATTTAATAGATTTCAGAGATTCATTAATATCATGCTTGCGTGGCATAGATCTAATCTTTAGATAATCAATCTCAAGAGAAATTCTATCAACATTCCTAGCCAAATCATCAATCTTGAGCAATTTTTATTCAACCATAGCATTGAAATCTTTTTAAGAATTAATGAAATCTTTAATATTGTTCTCAAGATCAGTGGGTATTTTATTATAATTTCCATTAGAATTGTTGTAGGAATTACCATAAATGTTAGAGGAATTACTAGGAAACGCCCTAGGGTTGAAATTAGCTCTATATGCGTTATTACAAAAATTGTTCCTACCAACAAAATTCACATCCATAGATTCATTATTATTCTCAATCAAAGTGGACAAAGGAATATCATTAGGATCAATAGGAGAACTCTTGCTAGCAATCAATTTCATAAGTTCATCCATCTTTCCATTCAAAGTATTAATTTCTTCAATCGCATGCACTTTTTTACTAGTGGAAGATCTTTTGGTATGCCATTGAGAGTAATTAGCCATAATATTATCTAGGAGTTTAGTAGCTTCTCCTAAATTAATTTCCATAAAAGTACCTCCCGCGGCGGAATCTAAAATATTTCTAGATGCAAAATTCAATCCGACATAAAAAATTGTATGATCATCCATAAACTTAAACCATGAGTAGGGCAATTTCCTATCATCAATTTCATCCTCTCCCAAGATTGTGCAACATGTTCATGATCAAATTTCTTAATATTCACTATATCGTTCCTAAGGGAGATGATCTTAGCGGGAGGAAAATACTTGGAAATAAAAGCATCTTTACACTTGTTCCATGAATCAATCTATTTTTAGGCAAAGATGATAACCAAGTTTTAGCACGATCTCGTAGTGAGAACAGAAATAGCTTAAATTTAACAATGTCATTATCCACATATTTTTTATTTTGCGTATCACACAACTCAAGGAAAGTATTTATATGGGGTGCGACATCTTCACTAGGAAGGCCAGAAAATTGCTCTTTCATAACAAGATTCAATAAAGCGGCATTAATTTCATAAGATTCCACAGTGGCGGGAGCAATCGGAGTACTAATAAAATCATTATTATTAGTGTTGGAAAAGTCACACAACTTCGTATTTTCTTGAGACATCATCACAAAGCAAGCAATCTAACACACGAGCAAACAAAGAGCAAACGGAAAGACGAAGGAAAGAAGGGCGAAAAAAGGCAAATATTTTTTGGATTTTCTGAAAACATTTTACAAGTGGGGCGGAGGAAAATGAGAGGCAAATGGAAAATAATGTAATGCAAGAGATGATAGTTTATGGTGGGTACTTGGTAGGCTTGATGTAGAGCCTCCCCCGCAACGGCGCCAAAAATTCTTCCTGCTACTTCTTGAGGTTGAATTGATTTTTCCCTTGAAGAAGGAAAGTGTGACGCAGCAAAGTAGAGATAAGTATTTCCCTCAGTTAAGAACCAAGGTATCAATCTAGTAGGAGGCACAAGCAAGTATCCAATCTATGCACCTACACAAACTAACAAACACTTGCACTGAACGCGAAAAAGGGGTTGTTAATCCCTTCATGGTCTCGAACAAGAGTGAGATCTAATAGAGATGGGTATAAACGATAAATAAAAAGGCAAACTAAAGTAAATATAAATAAATTGCAGCAAGGTATTTTTGGGTTTTTTGGTTTATAGATCTGAAAATATATTATGGAAAATAGACCCGGGGGCCATAGGTTTCACTAGTGGCTTCTCTCTTGAAAGAAAGCATATGGTGGGTAAACAAATTACTGTCGAGCAATTGATAGAAAAGCGCAAAGCTATGACGATATCCAAGGCAATGATTATGAATATAGGCATAACGTCTGTGTCAAGTAGACCGACTCCTGCCTGCATCTACTACTATTACTCCACGCATCGACCGCTATCGAACATGCATCTAGAGTATTAAGTTCATAAGAACGGGGTAACACCTTAAGTAAGATGACATGATGTAGAGGGATAAACTCAAGCAATATGATGAAAACCCCATCTTTTTACCCTTGATGGCAATAATACAATACTTGCCTCGCTACCCCTACTATGTCACTGGGTGAGGACACCGCAAGATTGAACCCAAACCTAAGCACCTCTCCCATTGCAAGAAATACCAATCTAGTTGGCCAAACCAAACCGATAATTCGAAGAGAAATACAAAGATATTTAATCATGCATAAAAGAGTTCATAAAAGACTCAAATAATATTCATAGATAATCTGATCATAAATCCACAATTCATCGGATCTCGACAAAGACACCGCAAAAGAACAGTACATCAGATAGAACTCCAAGAACATTGAGGAGAACATTGTATTGAAGATCAAAGAAGGAGAAGAAGCCATCTAGCTACTAGCTCTGGACCCATAGGTTTGTGGTAAACTACTCATGCTACATTAGAAGGGCAATAAGGTTGATGTAGATGCCCTCCATGATTGAGTCCCCCTCCGGCAGGGTGCCAAAAAAGGTCCCAAGATGGGATCTCACGGGAATAGAGGATTGCGGCGGCGGAAAAGTATTTTGGTGGACGTTCTATTGGTTTGGGAATATTTGGGAATTTATAGTGCAAGAATTAGGGTTGGAGGAGTCCCAAGGGGCCCACAAGCACTCAGGGCCCCCCCTAGGGCACGCCTGGCAGGCTTGTGGCCTCCTCAGCCATCTCCTGACCCCCTCTCCAAGTTTCTTGGATGTATTCTGGTCCAAGAAAAATCATCCTAAAGTTTTGTTCCGTTTGGACTCCGTTTGATATTCCTTTTCTGTAAAACTCAAAAACAAGGAGAAAAACATAAACTAGCACTGGGCTCTAGGTTAATAGGTTAGTCCCAAAAATAATACTCCCTTCGTCGTGAAATACTTGTCGCATAAATGAATAAAATGGATGCATCTAAAACTAAAATATGACTACATACATCCATTTCTCCGACAAGTATTTCCGGACGGAGGGAGTATAAAAAAGCATATTAATGCATATAAAACACCAAAACAGATAATATAATAGCATGGAACAATCACATATTGTAGATACGTTGGAGACATATCACCCTCTCGGTCGCCTCCTACCTCCTGATACAGGAGGGCCACCAAGGCCGCCCGTGCCCATCCGCCCCCTCCGAACCGGCTCGCCGCCCCAGCCTCTACAAAGCCAAGGGGATAAGGATGAGCCCCTCGGCCCCGTCATGCCCCCCCTCGAGATTTTTCCCTCTTACCCCTCGCTCTGCATCGCTGTCCCTAACCTTCCGAACACCGTCGTCGCCATGGCCGCCTCATAGCCGCGCTCACCGTCGTCCCCGTGCCTCCTTGTCGTGTCCGAGATCTCCGCCGCGCTCGTCCACATCCCCTGCACCGATTCGTTCGAGTCGGGGAGCTGCATCCCCACCGCCTTCTTCGTCTTCGTCCATGTCATCCATTGCAAGCTCGCCGTCGATTCGTCATCGTCCTGCACTCCGGAATCTCAATGGGCCTTCGTGCACCTGCTAGGTGAGCCACGCCTCCCCTTTGCCCCCCCCTTGAGCTTAGACTCAAGCTCTTGCGCGCGCCCTGCCATAGTCGTAGCTCCACAGCCGCCGCACCTTGTTGTTGCCATGGCAAGGGCTCGCGCATGTTGTCGCCGAGCACGACAGCTCACTCCTGGCCCTCCCAGGAGGCCCGCGAGCCCCTCAGCCAGCCTGCTAACACCCCGCAACCTCACGGTGGTGCAAGGCAGAATGCCAGCCACCGCTCCACTCGTTGTCATTGCCACTGCGGACCACCTCAGCCCGTGCCCATGCGGTAGATCGACGAGGCTCGCTCCGCCCATTCGAAGGGGACCGGCTGCGCCTGTTTTGGCGGCCTTTAGGAAAATCCCGATGCCGCCTGATACGTCTCCAATGTATCTATAATTTTTTATTCTTACATGCTGTTATATTATCATTCTTGGATGTTTTACAATCATTTTATAGTAATTTTATATCATTTCTTATTACTAACCAATTGACATAGTACCAAGTGCCAGTTGATGTTTTCTGCATGTTTTTTACATCCCAGGAAATCAATACCAAACGGAGTCCAAATGCAGCAAAACTTTGTGTGGATTTTTTTTGGACTAGAAGACATCTAGTGGGCCAAAGAAGTGCCAAAGAGGGAGCCCGAGGTGAGCACAAGATACCAGGGCGCGCCTGGAGGCCCAGGCGCGCCCTAGTGGGTTGTGCCCACCTCAGCGGCCTCCCGAATCGCCTCTTTGCTTTATAAATACCCCAATATTCCAGAAACCCTAGGGGAGTCAACGAAAATTAATTCCAGCCGTCGCAGAGTCCAGAACCACCAGATCCAATCTAGACACCATCACAGAGGAGTTCACCACTTCCATTGGTGCCTCTCCGATGATGCGTGAGTAGTTCTTTGTAGACCTTCGGGTCCGTAGTTAGTAGCTAGATGGCTTCCTCTCTCTCGTTTGATTCTCAATACAATGGTCTCTTGCAGATCCATATGATGTAACTCTTTTTGCGGTGTGTTTGTTGGGATCAGATGAACTTTGAGTTTATGATCAGATCTATCTTTTTATCCATGAAAGTTATTTGAGTTTCTTTGATCTCTTATATGCATGATTCCTTATAGCCTCGTATTTCTTCTCCGATATTTGGGTTTTGTTTGGCCAACTTTATCTATTTATCTTGCAATGGGAAGAGGTGCTTTGTAGTGGGTTCGATCTTACGGTGCTTGATCCCAGTGACAGAAGGGGAACCGATACGTATGTATCATTGCTACTAAGGATAAAATGATGGGGTCTATTTCTACATAAATTGATCTTGTCTACATCATGTCATCGTTCTTATTGCATTACTCTGTTTCTCCATGAACTAGATGCATGCTAGATAGTGGTCGATGTGTGGAGTAAGAGTAGTAGATGCAGGCAGGAGTCGGTCTACTAATCTTGGACGTGATGCTGATATAATGATCATTGCCTAGATATCGTCATGATTATTTGAAGTTCTATCAATTGCCCAACAGTAATTGTTTACCTGCCGTTTGCTATTTTCCTCGAGAGAATCCACTAGTGAAACCTATGGCCCCCGGGTCTCTTCTTTAATATATTTGCCTTTGCGATCTATTTTCCTTTGCTTTTATTTTCAGATCTATTAAACCCAAATATACAAAAATACCTTGCTGCATTTTGTCTTATTTGGTGTTCGATCTATCAATATTTACAACTCTCCCATGTTCGTTTGCCAATTTCTGGCGCCGCTACCCGAAAGGGATTGACAACCCCTTTAATACGTCGGGTTGCGAGTATTTGTTATTTGTGTGCAGGTGTTGTTTACGTAGTCTTGCTTGGTTCTCCTACTGGTTCGATAACCTTGGTCTCATCACTGAGGGAAATACCTACCGTCGTTGTGCTGCATCATCCCTTCCTCTTTGGGAAATACCGACATAGTCCTAGCCGACATCACCGTCCGAGCCGCGTCGTCGTTGTTTTGGTCACCGGCTCCTCGCTGCCGGGGCGCCACCGCCGCTGGGTCACTGACATGTGGGCCCGCATGGGTTAGCCACTAACCCCCAACCAAACCTTCACTGACGCATGGACCCCACTGTATTTAATTAGGCTAGTTTAAAACTAAACATGTTAATTAATATGACGCTGACAGAGCGGGCCCAACCTAACTAAATTAGTTAGGCTAACCTAAGCGTTGTTAAACTAACCTGAGGCTGACAGTTGGGTCCCCTTGGGCCCAGTTGGCCTAGTTGACCTGGTCAACCTACTGACTAGGCCAATCCAGTCACTCGTAGGTGGGCACAGTAGGCCCCTTTGACCAGTCATCATGGTCAAAGTTGACTGCTGAGTCAGCTTTAACCCGGCCCCACCTGTCATCCACTATGGCTAGCTCACAGTGGGTGTAAATAGTTATTTACTACTCCCTCCGTCCCATAATGTAAGACGTTTTTTGACACTATACTAATGTCAAAAAACGTCCTATATTATGGGACGGAGGGAGTATTTATTTTCGAAATTAAAAATAATTCCAATAATATAAGAAAATGTTTAAAACTTTGAAAAATCATATAAAATAATCTTTAACTCGGATGAAAATACTTTATATATGAAAATTGCTCGGAAAAATAAGACGAATCTGAATATGCTATCCACATACGTGTCACATGCCTCCAACACTGCAAACATAGAACCTTCCCCTCGGTTCATCTGTTCGAAAACTGCCTAAAGCCGGGAAAACATCCCCAGATGTTTAGCACTGCAATAGGTCACCCTAGCACAGCATATTTCCATGTCATGCATCGTGATGCATTTGTTTGCCTTGTATTTATTGTTTCTTCCCCCTCATCTCTCCGGTAGACCCCGAGACCGACGCTTTTTTTTGCGGGTGACCCCGAGACCGACGCTGCTCCCGAGTTCGACTACACTCCTGACGACCGGCCCTTTTCAACAGAGCTTTCAAGCAAGCAAAAAACCCCTTGATCATTCCTATATCATCCATTCTTTCTCTCTCTCTCATGCTTGCATTAGATTTTGCTATTGTTCTTTGATAGCTATCATTCTGATGCATAGCCTGCTTTTGTAACCTGCTATTGTTACCTTACGTGTTATCCTATATGCTTAGTATAGATTGGTTAGTGATCCACCAGTGACCCCTCATCCTTGTCCTTGTTTCTCCGCTTTGCTACCGGTGACTCGATCAACGTGATCGATGTGCAGACACCGACACATCACCCCCCCCTTAGTTGTACGACTCTATAGAGTTACTATCGAGTGTCGAGGGTCATACCTTCTACCTCACCCATGTAGCATAGCTAGTCAGTTATGGGTTACCGAGGGTGATTCCTCTTTCACCACCTCCAATGATGCCTCTGTCGTGCAGCCCCTCAAGTGTGAACCTATCGAGGGTGATTCCTCTAAGTTCACCTTGACGGTTACATCGAGCGGGAATCCATCGAGGGTGATTCCTCTGATTTCCCCTTGAAGTTATGGACACACGGATACCTTGAATTTACCTCAGCTCCTTGTTGAAGTCGGGTCGGCCCCGTGGGGTACCCACAAGAGTTACCGAAGTCGGGTTAACCAGGAGGGTACTTGCGAGTTAATTATGAGGCACGGCCGGGCAGGCAGGCCGCCCTAGAGAGGGATAGGCCTGACCCTTGTTGTGAGTCCTCGAGACGGGGTGACAAGATCACTGATTGTCTCTGTGTGCTCCCAAGACACTAATGGGCTTGGATATGTGATTTGAGTAGGCCTCTGGCCTTTTCGCACTAACCACCACGCGGGAATAAGTATGGGCACTCGACGTTCTATGATTCTTCCAAAAGCTCGCTGATGTGAGCAGTTTAGCGGCCCGCGCTCGAGTGGCCCACGTAAGCACCTGCTTTGTATAAAGAGGTAGCCAGGACTGATCTCGGTCGTCCTTGCAACGCGCTGGATTCCAAAGGACGATTGGCTGATGAACCCTTTGCATTTAGGATGTAGACCGGCGTGTTGGCCTCTCTGTTGAGCCTAGGTAGGCTTACGGTGTGTCAATTAGCCGAGGTCGTGCATGACCCGGAAAAGTCTGTTCGGACAGAGTTAATCGAATGTGTTGGGTAAGTTGGTGCACCCTTGCACGGAACTATATCTATTTGAATAGCCGTGTCCACAGTAACGGACGCTCAGAGTTGTATCCCAATTTATTACAACTAGAACTGGATAGTGGAGACACTAAATGGATATGATGGTTCCGGGATCGCTTTCTTGTAGGGAGCCAAGGAAGGATCTCTGGGCATTACTACAACATACTTTACTTATGTTATGCTAATCTGCACTCTTCTAATGCTGCAAGGCACTGCAAGATTCTAGTCGTCGATAGGCTAGGCCTTTCCCTCTATTCTGGCATTTCTACAGTCTAGTCCAAAGATATAGCCCCAGTCCTTTGATACTGATGCATAGTTAGTTTAGATCCGATGTAAGTCTTGCGAGTACTTTGGATGAGTACTCGCGGTTGCTTTGGTACCTCTTTCCCCATCTACCCGATTGGTGCGATCAGATGACGGAGCCTAGGAGCCAGCTGATCCCGCTAATGACTACTACTACCCCGGCGGAGCCTACTACTACGTGGAGACCACCGACGACCAGGAGTAGTTAGGAGACTCCCAGGTAGGAGGCATGCGCCCTTTCGATCCAGTTATCGTTTTTATGCTAGCCTTCTTAAGGTAGACTTGTTTATCTTATGTTTGTACTCAGATGGTGTTGCTTCCGCTGACTTATGTATTCGAGCCTTCATGGCCCTGGCTTGTAATATAAAGTTGTATGACTTGAAATTGTGTCTAGATTTGTGTTGTGATATCTTCTCGTTAGTCTTTGATCTTGATCGTGTGCATTTGCGCATAGGATTAGTGCACGATTAAGTCGGGGGGCATCACACCCTAGCCCACCAAAAAACCCTCTCCCTCCCGCGCACGCTCTCGCTCGGCGCCAGCTGCCTGCATTCATGCCACTATAGAGTGCGCCGCTCTGCGTTGAAGATAGCTCAGGGCAGACGCGGCCTCTCACTGCTTCCGTCATTGAAGCAGCGCGCCGGGCGCCGCCCGCTACACGCCCGGTTGAACACGCCTCCTCGCCACATTCATACGCCTCCATTAAACCTGCATGGAATCTGAGAAACCTACTTCGGCCACACGTCAGCTCATGGGAGGGCCGGCATTAAACATAACATCAGCTAAGCTCCTCCCGTCCGCCCTCTGTTTATGCGAGGCCAGATGCCAGGCAAGAATCGCACCCCTCCGCCACTCCCATCTCCTCCTTCACCATTTTCTCACTTTTCCGATGGCTTCTAAAGAGCAGTTCTCCAGGATACAAGCTGGCTGGGTGGCCCGCCGAGCCCGCCAGATACGAGCGAAGCAGCTCGCTGCTCCACCTCCCGCGCCTAACCCAACAGAGCAAGTTGCCGCCCCAAGTCGTCGTGTGGTTCAGCAACTCGCCGCTCCAGGCCAACTCGATGACGAGTGGCGAGTTGCTCCACACCGGCACGGCGGGGAGCACGGCAGCATGGGCATCCCTGCATCTAGTGTCTGCGGCCGCGTCATCCGCCCTCGACGCGCGCAGACTCGCCATGCACGCAGAGAAAGAAGTCGGCTATGAGAATGTGGGCGAGGTGGCGGCCCGCACGTCCGCGCCCGCCGCCATCATCAAGGAGAAGTAGAACACGGGAGGCCGCCACCGCTTGGGTCCTAGGAAGGTCACCGCCGGATACCCGGACGGTTCTCCTTTATCTCAGACCATCTTGGGCACCCGCCTGAGCTTCACGGAAGCATCCTTCCCCTTCGGCTGAAGCACCCTCTTTGTAGTTCCGATGAGCGGCGCAGCCGGGCGTAGGGAAGATACGGGGGAAGAACATGCCTCCGAGGCTCCCGGCGGTCCCGTTATTCTGGGCTGCCGAACATGGGGAAGACAAGCCGCTGCCGGCCATAGACTACTGTAGTGTATCCGTGTCATAGGAATGGAGCTCCGTGCGACCGTGCGTGCACATAATTTTAGCTTTTTAGTTGAAAATATGTACGAAATCCGTGCGTGATATCCGGCCGTGATTGTACGAAATCCGGTCGTGTTTGCATGAATTTCATTTGGTTTGTTGAAAAGGAGTTTGAAATGTATGCGGCTAGCATTGGATGTCGACCTCGTGCATCCATGTCCGCGGACTGATCTCCCCCTATCCGCGGAGAGATGCAGAAGGATTTTTACGGGTTGCCGTTGGAGATGCCCTAAGTTCATATTGCGTTGTTTTACATCCATCCTCCACCGACGTAGTCCATTAGGTATCCTCACGTACCGACAAGGGCAACACCAAACTAGACATACCGAGCAACAAGAGTCACCCAGCAAGCCGAACACCAACCAGAGTGCTCTAGCAAGCTAGCTGGCTTCTGAATTGGTTCTCTGGTGCTTCCGGTGAAGAGAGGGAGGCAATGATACATGCTACATATGGCCCCTGGCTGGCTCGCAATGAGGCAAGATATGGGAAGTGGATTGCAGCGCCACATGAAATCATAGCTACGGTGGTAGCACATATGCATGAATGGAAGATTGTGCATACGGAGCAGAAACAACCAGCAATGCCAAAACCCCGTAAAAAATGGCAGCCACCTGATGATGACTGGCTCAAAATCAATTTCGATGGTGCAGTGCGAGGCATGGAGACAGAGGGGGCGCGGTGTTGAGATATCATCGTGGCGCTTTTAGGGCTGGTATGTTTCACCACTTCGAAAACATTGTAGACCCGGAAGCTGTTGAAGTGTTGGCTTCCAAGATGGCCTTGGAGCTGGCTCGGGAGGTCAACACGAAACAGGTACACGTCGAGCTCGATAGTCAGAGTGTGGTGCAGATGCTCAACCAGCCCACGAAGAGCCTTGGCGTTGCTGGCCCTTAGGTGGAGGAGATAAAGATGATGTTGCAATCTTTCGCAGGTTTCAAAGTTTCCTGGGTTAGGCGTTCCGCCAATATTGCCACGCATAAATTTGCTAAAGTAGGTGTTGGAGATGAACAACTATGTAAGGTTTGGTTGGGGACTCCCCCGAATTTCATTCTTAACGTAATTTCAGATGACATTCCGAGCTTCGTGGTTTAAATAAAGCGGCAATATTACCCCTAGAAAAACAAGAGTCACCCGGCAAGCCGAACACCAACCACACCCCTATAGTAGAAAACCGGCCTATTGTCCCGGTTCGTAAGGGCCTTTAGTCCCGGTTCCTGAACCGGGACTAAAGGGTCGTTACTAATACCCTCACCCTTTAGTCCCGGTTCAAACCAGAACCGGGACAGATGGGCCTCCACGTGGCCTGTGCGCCGAGCCCGGGCAGGAGGGCCTTTGGTCCCGGTTGGTGGCACCAACTGGGACCAATAGACCTCCACGCGTCAGCATTTCTGTGGCTGGGGTTTTTGGTTTTTTTTAAGGGGGGAGGGGGGTTTGGGGATTTTGGGGGGTTAATTTAGGTATTTCATATATTGTGTTAGCTAGATAGCTAATTAATAGAGAGAAGTGTCCTCTCTTATGTCCGTGCTTGGTCGACGTTACGTACTAAACATACGTATAGAGAAGACTAGGCATATGCTAGCTAGTAAGCAAACGAAGGAAACAGAAGATCGTCATGAACATATATGCATACAGAGAGAAGTGATATCGACCACATCTCCTTCTCCGAGAGATTGGTCGAACAACAAGTTCTCGTATATCTATCGTCCGACACTACCGGCTACATATATCCAATAATTATCTTTTACAAATATAATCTCTTAAATTACGGACGCCTGGTCCACATAGTATTCTCCGTCTTCAGCGATCACGTGGTCAAGAAAGAATGCCGCCAATTCCTCTTGAATTGCTCGCATGCGATCTGGTCCTAGGAGTTCATTCCGCTGCCGAAACATCTAATTTAAAGAAGGGGGTCAACACACACACACACACACACACACACACACACACACACACACACATATATATATATATATATATATATATATATATATATATATGAATGAATGAAACTCAACACAAATGATGGTAATAAACAAAAATTGTGAATATTATTTCTTACACACTTCATATTGTTTCTCAGAGTACCCGCCCCGCTCACAGGTCATGTAGCGGATGGACTCGCAGACGTAGTATCCACAGAAATCGTTCCCTTGTTCCTGCCACAACCACTTTACAAGAAATAGAGGTCAATTAAATAGATAAGCAAGAATGCCAAATGGTATTGATGAAACTAGCGCTTGAATCAATAGCTAGGAGACGCGCGGAACATGGTACTATAGTACTTACTTTCGGGTATCTAAATTCTAGCTCCTTCGGGAGTCCCGGGGAATTTGTGCTGAATTTTCTCCAAACACTGCCAGACAAAAGAAAACAATTACTTGATATCACGAAATGAACAAATTTGCTGATATGGTGGATAATGATCGATTTAACTTACTTCTTTAGGATTTTAATCATGTCCGCATACTCCTCGGGATCTTTTCGTTTCGAGTCCAAGACAGTTACTACTCCCTTCTCAAGCCTAATCTCCAGGAGAATATAGTGGAAACTGCGCATGCATGCATAACTCATCAATTACAGTACTATACCTGGACTAATATACAAGGGAAACCGAATATGCACAAGACAACACTCACTTGAAGTTGTAAGGAAAGAGTATTATATCTTTGTGTTCATTTATTTCGAATGATCGTAGCAAGTTGGCCTCGGTATCTGCGGCATGATCTTTAACCTGAAATGCATCTATGAGATTTGTGTTAATGAACCCAATATCACCGATTTGTCTTTTCTTCAATTCGGCGATCTTCAATCTGCATAATATAGTGAGGATAATTATAAATACATGCAATGAAAGAGCTGAGCTATATAGAGAGACTTAATGACAGAAGTAGTAGTAGTAGTACTTACAGACAGTAGCAGGTGACCGTTGTTTTATCGAGGGCCAATTGATTGAAGAACTGATAGAAATCCTCAAATGGAACATGCAACAGTACAATTCCAACGAGGTCATGCTCCGGTTTAACTCTCACATACAAAGTACTCCTCCCTCCTGACTCTCTGCAGGTTTTCATGTACCAATCATGCAATCTTCGCATCATCGTTGTTAGAGATCTTTCATCTTTGACGAGAGGCTTCCCGTACTCGTATCTTTGTATCTGCACGTCCAAGAAACCATAATCTACATCGTCGGGCAGGTAATCGTCAGGATTGTTATAACCGGGCGCCATCCTCGGATCGACGCTAGGCACCTTGAGCGGGGGGCACGATTGCTTTGCTTGTTCGCCGAGCTGGGCAATTTGTTTCCCAGCTCCTCGTCGTTCTTTCAGCCTTTTATCACTGACTGTACTTCCCGACCGCGACGCTTCGGCCCATGTCTTTGCAATAATGCGCTCATAGTTGCCTTTCGGCGGAGACTTGGGTGGTTTTGCCAGGGCAGCCAGAGTGCGCTTCACTTTCACCGGATCTAGCTTCTCCTTCGGAGGTGGATTTCTCTTTGCTTTCAACCCTTCAAACCAGTCATCCACCTCGGTATGCGCGATCCTCGCGTTCTCCTCCGGGGTCCTCTCGTATGGTAACTTCTCTGGAGTCTTGAGAGAAGGACCGAATCTGTATTTGCTCCCGCCTCTGGCTGTACTGCTAGACGCCGGCAGAGCAGACGGAGCGGCAGTCTTCTTGACTTGCTTACGAGGCGGAGGAGAAGGACTACGACGCGCCGGAGCAGCTGCCGGTGCGGCGGCGGGTCTCTTCCGCCCTTGCTGACGAGGCGGAGAAGGAGGAGGTTGGTGCTCGGGCGCGCCGGTGCAGGCGGAGGAGGCGGAGTGCCGCCACGCGCCGGAGAAGGAGCCGGCCGAGGGCCCTGGTCGTCACTCGCCGGAGGAGGAGGCGGTGGAGGAGGCGGAGTGCCCTGACTCGCCGGAGGAGGAGGAGGAGGAGGCGGAGGCGTCCAGTTCGGAAGGTTGATGAGCTCCTTCCGCCATAGGCATGGAGTCTTCAGAGCAGAACCCAGCCGAGTCTCCCCTTCTCCGGTAGGGTGGTCAAGCGAGAGGTCCTCAAATCCCTCCGTTATTTCATCCACCATCACCTTAGCATATCCTTCTGGAATCGGCCGGCAGTGAAAAGTTGTGCCGGGTTCATTAGGATAAACAGAGCCAACAGCCGCCTTGACCTTCAAATTCATCCATTGCGTCATAAGGTGGCAAATTTGAGCCTCCGTGATAGCATCCACGGGATAGCTGGCAGGAGCCGTCGAGACAAGCTCCGGCTGAAGCAGCTCGGTGGAAGCCACGCTGCTTCTCCGCTGAGATGGCGGGGTAGCTTCAGGGGAAGCTTCGGTAGGTCGGTTGCTGCGATTTGCTTCTCGTTCCTCTATCCCGAGTACCCTTGCTTTAAGCGCCTGCAGTTCGGACTGTTGCACTTGCTTCCTCCTCTCCTGGCTTTTGTAACCGCCTGCGTCCGGAAACCCAACCTTCCACGGAATGGAGCCTGGCGTGCCTCGTGTCCGTCCAGGGTGCTCAGGATTCCCGAGGGCCTTTGTGAGCTCGTCGTTCTCTCTGTCTGGAAGGAACGTCCCTTCCTGCGCTGCTTTGATATAGTACCGAAGGTTCTTCAAGGGAATGTCACGTTGCTCGTCCGTCCAAATGCACTTCCCTGTTACAGGGTCCAAGGTTCCGCCAGCCCCGAAGAACCAAGTCCGGCAACGGTCTGGCCAGCTCATTGTCTCTGGTTCGATCCCTTTTTCAACCAGATCATTCTCAGCCTTGGCCCACTTAGGCCGGGCTACCAGGTAGCCACCTGACCCCGTGTGATGGTGATGCTTCTTCTTCGTAGCATTTTTCTTGTTTGTCTCCGACATCTTCTTACTCTTTTTCGATGTCTTGTGGGCCACAAATGCAGGCCAGTCATCTCTGATCTTCTCATATATGCCCTTGAATTATGGTGTCTCTTTTTTCTCGACAAACCTATTCAGGTCTTTCTTCCACCTCCTGAATAGGTCTGCCATCCTCTTAAGAGCAAAAGACTTGATTAATTGCTCTTTAACTGGCTTCTCCGGATCATCCTCTGGCGGTAGGGTGAAATTTGACTTCAGCTCAGTCCAAAGATCATTTTTCTGCAGATCATTAACATAAGACACCTCAGGGTCTTCGTTCTTAGGCTTATACCATTGCTGGATGCTGATCGGGATCTTGTCCCTAACCAGAACCCCGCACTGAGCAACAAATGCCTTCTTTGTTCGGATGGGTTCAGTAGGTTGGCCGTCGGGCGCGATTGCTATGATCTCAAACCTTTCATCCGACCTCAACTTTCTCTTCGGGCCTCGTCTCTTTACCTCAGTTGTGCTCGATCCGGAGGGCTAGAAAAAAGAACAAAGACTTAATTAATATGTGTACATACCAAAACAATGAATGCATCAATTAGCTAGTCAGCACAGGATTAACTAATATATATACCTGGCCGGACTCGGTTCGGTCACCGGAGCCGTCCTCACGTTCTTCTTCTTCTTGCACCGGCATTAGGTCACCAGAGCCAGCTTCTTCACCCTCTCCTTCCAGACTACCATCAGTGTCGTTGAGATACAACGAGACGGCATCACTTCCTTCTGCGATTATGTCCCTCAACATCGCTTCTCTTGCTTCGTCTCGGGCGATAGTGTCCATAGTTTCTACAAATATTTACAACATGGCAATTATTATTCAAACATGACAAATGGATATATTAGTGGCAAACGTAGAACTAGCTAGCTAGCTAATCATAGTAAGGAATCATATATATCGGAAACGAGGGTCGTCGAGGGTCGCCGAACGGTAGAGGAAACCCTAAATAGCAAGTATCGTGGGTGTGAGATACAAGTGGCCGTCGGTGTCTGACACTACATCCACGTCCCACAAGTGACGTGGGCGTCGAAGCCCGCGTCACTTGTGGGACGTGGATGTAGTGTCCGACACCGACGGCCACATGTATCTCACACCGACGATACTTGCTATTTAATTAGGGTTTCCTCTACCGCTCGGCGACCCTCGTTCACGATAAAAAAAGAGGAAGAAGAAGAAAAAAAAAAGAGGAGAAGAAAAAAAGAGGAGAAGAAAGAATAGAGGAGAAGAACTCCTCTATTCTTTGTTCTCCTCTTTTTTTCTTCTTCTTCCTCTTCTTTTTTTATCGGAAACGAGGGTCGTCGAGGGTCGCCGAACGGTAGAGGAAACCCTAAATAGCAAGTATCGCGGGTGTGAGATACAAGTGGCCGTCAGTGTCGGACACTACATCCACGTCCCACAAGTGACGTGGGCGTCGAAGCCCGCGTCACTTATGGGAAGTGGATGTAGTGTCCGACACCGACGGCCACATGTATCTCACACCGACGATACTTGCTATTTAATTAGGGTTTCCTCTACCGCTCGGCGACCCTCGTTCACGATAAAAAAAGAGGAAGAAGAAGAAAAAAAAAGAGGAGAAGAAAAAAAAGAGGAGAAGAAAGAATAGAGGAGTAGAACTCCTCTATTCTTTCTTCTCCTCTTTTTTTCTTCTTCTTCCTCTTCTTTTTTTATCCTTCTTTCTCTACTTATTTTCCTTTTCTTCCTCTCCACTATCCTTCTTTTTCTAAAATTGTAACTTTTGCATATATAAAACTTTTCTAAAATTGTAACTTTCTATATATGAACAAAAAACTTTCTATGAACAAAAAACTTTCTATGAACAAAAAACTTTTCTAAAATTGTAACTTTTGCATATATAAAACTTTTCTATTTTATTTTCCTCTCCTCTTCTTCTTTCCTATCCATCTTTTTATAAAACTTTTGCATATATATTTAGCAAATTCTAGCCACATACATCACATACACATATACATTATAGCCACATACACACATACATCACATATGAACAAAAAAAATAAACTAATAAAAACAAAACAAAACATATTGCAACATATGAAAAAAAAACATGGTGGCGCCGGCGGGGCAGAGGGGCATGGCGGCAGGTGCTCACAGAGGGGAGCGGCGCCGGCGTCGGGGCAGATGGTGTCGAGGGCGGCGGCGACGGCGGCGGGCGGCGCGGGGCAGCGACGGCGTCGGGGTGACGCGGGCGCGGGCGGCGACGGGGCGACGACGACGGGCGCGGGCGACGGCGACGAGGAGCAGGGCGTCGGGGCAGATGGCGTCGAGGGCGGCGGCGACGGCGTCGGGGCGACGCGGGGCGCGGGCGGCGACGGGGCGACGACGACGGGCGCGGGCGACGGCGACGAGGAGAAGGGCATCGGGGCAGATGGCGTCGAGGGCGGCGGCGATGGCGTCGGGGCGACGCGGGGCGCGGGCGGCGACGGGGCGGCGACGACGAGGAGCAGGGCGTCGGGGCAGAGGGTGGTTCGGCGGCGAGGAGAATGAAGAACTGAACGAAAATTTTCACAAGTCCTGTATATATAGCAAGAGCATTGGTCCCGGTTCGTGGAAGAAACCGAGACTAATGCCCCCCTTTAGTCCCGGTTGGAGCCACGAACCGAGACCAAAGGCCTCTTTTCAGCAGCCCAAAGGGCGGGAAGCGGCGGCCTTTGGTCCCGGTTGGTGGCACCAACCGGGACTAAAGAGGGGGCATTGGTCCCGGTTGGTGCTACGAACCGGGACCAATGCCCCCTTTGGTCCCGGTTGGTCCCTCCAACCGGGACCAAAGGCCTATGCTGCCCCGAACCCAAATGTTTAGTCCCACCTCGCTAGTTGAGAGGGAGGCGCACCTGTTTATAAGGTGCGGTGCGCCATCCCTCTCGAGCTCCTCTCTAAAGCAGGCTTTCGGGCCTAACTCTGCAATCTATGCCTGTGGGCCTACTGGGCCTCCCTCGGGCCTGAATCCTGGCCCATGGTAGGGTTTCTAGTCGTATTCAGGCCGTGGGGGGCCAGTAGGTGGCATTTTTTTTGTTTTTTTTTTGTTTCTACTTAGAACTAAATACTTATAGTTTTGTAGTGATTTCTTTTTTATTTTAGGTCACAAAAATTATAAACTTTCTGTTAGTGCCATTAGTTTTAAAATTTGAATAGTTTAATTTTGAATTTTTTAAAATTTGTGTGAATCACTAGTTTATGAATAACTTTACTATAAAAAATTCCTGCTATTTAATATAAACTTTTTTAGCTTTTAAACTTTTTTAGTTTTAGAAAAATTATAAACTTTTAAACTTTCTTGCTTTATAGTTTTAGGAAAATTATAAACTTTCTGTTAGTGCCATTAGTTTTCAAATTTGAAAACACTTTTTTAGTTTTTTTGTTTTCTTTGTTGCTTTATTTTGTTTTTGCTATATTTTTTAATTATTTTTGCTTTTAGGTCAGCAAAATTATGAACTTTCTGTTAGTGCCATTAGTTTTCAAATTTGAATTCTTTGAAATTTGTGTGAATCACAAGTTTGTGATTAACTTTAATAAAAAAATTAACATAGATGCACCTACTCGTCTGTTTTCAAATGAATTCTAAAATACTTGGCATAACATACTTGTCTGTTACAAATTTGGCATGGTATCATCATAATAGTTGCGGGAGAAATTCTTCACTTTTTCTTCGCTTGTGTCATTTGCTTATTGCGTCGTAACCATGGATAATCTTCATCGTTTATCATGATGCTTGGGTTAGCCTTGACATTGAAGGGAGGAATTTCATGAAACCTTTCATAATCTTCAGACATGTCTGTCTTGCCCTCCACTCCTAGGATGTCCCTTTTTCCTGAAAGAACTATGTGGCGCTTTGGCTCATCGTATGATGTATTCGTTTCCTTATCTTTTCTTTTTCTCGATCTGGTAGACATGTCCTTCACATAGATAACCTGTGCCACATCATTGGCTAGGACGAGCGGTTCATCAGTGTACCCAAGATTTTTCAGATCGACTGTTGTCATTCCGTACTATGGGTCTACATGTACCCCGCCTCCTGACAGATTGACCCATTTGCACTTAAACAAAGGGACCTTAAAATCTTGTCCGTAGTCAAGTTCCCATATGTCCACTATGTAACCATAATATGTGTCCTTTCCCTTCTCGGTTGTTGCATCAAAGCGGACACCGCTGTTTTGGTTGGTGCTCTTCTCATCTTGGTCAATCATGTAAAATGTATTCCCATTTATCTCGTATCCTTTCCAAATCAATACAGTCAAAGATGGTCCCCTGGACAACAAGTACAACTCATCACAAACAGTGTTGTCACCTCTGATACGTGCTTCCAACCAACTGCTGAAAGTCCTGATGTGTTCACATGTAATCCAGTCGTCGCACTGCTCCGGGTGTTTGGAGCGCAGACTGTTCTTGTGTTCATCGACATACGGGGTCACCAAGGTAGAGTTCTGTAGAACTGTGTAGTGTGCTTGAGACCAAGAATGCCCGTCCCTGCATATTATTGAGTCCGCTCCTAGCGTGCCTTTTCCAGTCAGTCTCCCCTCATACCGCGATTTAGGGAGACCTATCTTCTTAAGGCCAGGAATGAAGTCAACACAAAACCCGATGACATCCTCTGTTTGATGGCCCATGGAGATGCTTCCTTCTGGCCTTGCGCGATTACGGACATATTTCTTTAGGACTCCCATGAACCTTTCAAAGGGGAACATATTGTGTAGAAATACGGGCCCCAGAATGACAATCTCGTTGACTAGATGAACTAGGACATGCGTCATGATATTGAAGAAGGATGGTGGGAACACCAGCTCGAAACTGACAAGACATTGCGCCACATCACTCCTTAGCCTTGGTACAATTTCTGGATCGATCACCTTCTGAGAGATTGCATTGAGGAATGCACATAGCTTCACAATGGCTAATCGGACGTTTTCCGGTAGAAGCCCCCTCAATGCAACCGGAAGCAGTTGCGTCATAATCACGTGGCAGTCATGAGACTTTAGGTTCTGGAACTTTTTCTCTGGGATATTTATTATTCCCTTTATATTCGACGAGAAGCCAGTCGGGACCTTCATACTGAGCAGGCATTGAAAGAAGATTTCTTTCTCTTCTTTCGTAAGAGCGTAGCTGGCAGGACCTTCATACTGCTTCGGAGGCATGCCGTCTTTTTCGTGCAAACGTTGCAGGTCCTCCCGTGCCTCGGGTGTATCTTTTGTCTTTCCATACACGCCCAAGAAGCCTAGCAGGTTCACGCAAAGGTTCTTCGTCACGTGCATCACGTCGATTGAAGAGCGGACCTCTAGGTCTTTCCAGTAGGGTAGGTCCCAAAATATAGATTTCTTCTTCCACATGGGTGCGTGTCCCTCAGCGTCATTCGGAACAGCTAGTGCGCCGGGACCCTTTCCAAAGATTACGTGTAAATCATTGACCATATCAAGTACGCGATCACCGGTACGCATGGCGGGCTTCCTCCGGTGATCTGCCTCGCCTTTAAAATGCTTGCCTTTCTTTCGACATTGATGGTTGGTCGGAAGAAATCGACGATGGCCCAGGTACACATTCTTCCTGCATTTGTCCAGGTATATACTTTCAGTGTCATCTAAACAGTGTGTGCATGCGTGGTATCCTTTGTTTGTCTGTCCTGAAAGGTTACTGAGAGCGGGCCAATCGTTGATGATCACGAACAACAACGCCTTTAGGTTAAATTCCTCTTTATTGTGCTCATCCCACGTACGTACACCATTTCCATTCCACAGCTGTAAAAGTTCTTCAACTAATGGCCTTAGGTACACATCAATGTCGTTGCCGGGTTGCTTAGGGCCTTGGATGAGAACTGGCATCATAATGAACTTCCGCTTCATGCACATCCAAGGAGGAAGGTTATACATACATAGAGTCACAGGCCAGGTGCTGTGATTGCTGCTCTGCTCCCCAAAAGGATTAATGCCATCCGCGCTTAAAGCAAACCATATGTTCCTTGGGTCCTTTGCAAACTCATCCCAGTACTTTCTCACGATTTTTCTCCACTGCGACCCGTCAGCGGGTGCTCTCAACTTCCCGTCTTTCTTACGGTCCTCACTGTGCCATCGCATCGACTTGGCATGTTCTCCGTTTCTGAACAGACGTTTCAACCGTGGTATTATAGGAGCATACCACATCACCTTCGCAGGAACCCTCTTCCTGCGGGGATCGCCGTGAACATCACCAGGGTCATCTCGTCTGATCTTATACCGCAATGCACCGCATACCGGGCATGCGTTCAGATCCTTGTATGCACCGCGATATAGGATGCAATCATTAGGGCATGCATGTATCTTCTCCACCTCCAATCCTAGAGGGCATACGACCTTCTTTGCTGCGTATGTACTATCGGGCAATTCTTTATCCTTTTGAAGCTTCTTCTTCAATATTTTCAGTAGTTTCTAAACTCCTTTGTCAGGCACAGCATTCTCTGCCTTCCACTGCAGCAATTCCAGTACGGTACCGAGCTTTGTGTTGCCATCTTCGCAATTGGGGTACAACCCTTTTTTGTGATCCTCTAACATGCGATCGAACTTCAGCTTCTCCTTTTAACTTTCGCATTGCGTCCTTGCATCGACAATTACCCGGCGGAGATCATTATCATCGGGCACATCGTCTGGTTCCTCTTCATCTTCAGCAGCTTCACCCGTTGCAGCATCATTGGGCACATCGTCTGGTTCCTCTTGATCTTCACCAGCTCCCCCCGTTTCAGCATCACGGTATTCAGGGGGAACGTAGTTGTCATCATACTCTTCTTCTTCGTCGTCTTCCATCATAACCCCTATTTCTCGTGCCTCGTCCAAACATTATAGTGTGGCATGAAACCCTTGTAAAGCAGGTGGGTGTGAAGGATTTTCCGGTCAGAGTAAGACTTCATATTCCCACAATCAGGGCATGGACAACACATAAAACCATTCTGCTTGTTTGCCTCAGCCGCATCGAGAAACTCATGCACGCCCTTAATGTACTCGGAGGTGTGTCTGTCACCGTACATCCATTGCCGGTTCATATGCGTGCATTATATATAATTAAGTGTCCAAATTAATAGAAGTTCATCATCACATTAAAACCAAAGTACATACATAGTTCTCATCTAACAACGTATAGCTCTCCAGAGCATCTAATTAATTAAACCATACATTAATTAAAACAAAGGCGATCATAATCGCAACCAAGGTAACAATTGATCCAACGGTATAATGATACCAAGCCTCGGTATGAATGGCATATTTTCTAATCTTTCTAATCTTCAAGCGCATTGCATCCATCTTGATCTTGTGATCATCGACGACATCCGCAACATGCAACTCCAATATCATCTTCTCCTCCTCAATTTTTTTTATTTTTTCCTTCAAGAAATTGTTTTCTTCTTCAACTAAATTTAACCTCTCGACAATAGGGTCGGTTGGAATTTCCGGTTCACATACATCCTAGATAAATAAAATCTATGTCACGTTGGTCTGCATAATTATCATAAACAATAAATGAAC
Organism: Aegilops umbellulata; assembly: GCA_032464435.1. Taxonomy (NCBI): domain Eukaryota; kingdom Viridiplantae; phylum Streptophyta; class Magnoliopsida; order Poales; family Poaceae; genus Aegilops; species Aegilops umbellulata. The sequence goes on from CP136057.1 coordinate 243,428,877, forward strand.
CAATAGTTATAAAGATTAATATATATACCACATCCGAATCATAGACAGGACGAGGACCGACGGGGGCGGATACCAAAACCATCGCACTATATAAGATGCAATAATAAAAGTAAGAAAATGATACAAGTATCTATCTAAACATACAAGTAAGAATATTTTTCCTTTCGGAAAGAAGATAAGAGCAAGAGGCTCACCACATTGGTAAGAATAAAAGTAAGAATATAGGCACCTCATTGGTCCCGGTTCGTGGCATGAACCGGGACTAAATGGGAGCCTTTGGTCCCGGTTCATGCCACGAACCGGGACCAATGATGATGGGCCAGAAGCCAGGCACATTGGTCCCGGTTCGTCCCACTAACCGGGACCAAAAGGTCCAGACGAACCGGGACCAATGGGCCACGTGGCCCGGCCGGCCCCCTGGGCTCACGAACCGGGTCCAATGCCACCATTGGTCCCGGTTCTAGATTGAACCGGGACTAATGGGCTGACCCGGCCTGGACCATTGCCCTCTTTTCTACTCGTGTATACACCATAAAACACGTCGTGATGTCAGCTCCACCCCCTATTCATCACGCTGGCGGGCGATTCAGAAGCACAGAACAGCACACTAAACGGCAATTAAAACTCGTGTTTGTTGCGCTGGCTAGAGGCGTCTGTGATGCATGCGACAGGTGCACCCGGGCCGGCATGTGGGCTGTCTTTTCTCTTTTTTGCGGGAGACGCAATCGTTCAGCAAACATAATATGATCATCCTATGGTGGGATCATGCGTTGTTCCGAATGATGGCTGCATCTTCGTGTCGCAAATATTCTGCTGTAATCAGTTTGTTCATTTTAATTTTGCGCAAACTGCAGTAACTCAAACAATTGCCCAGAGACTCCGTACACCTCCAGGCTCCAGATAATGAATTTGGTAGAAAGACTGCGTACGCCTCCAGAAAAAGCTTAACTGAGATTTACTAAGAGGAGCCACAGGCACAGGAGGTAGGACACAATGGAGAAACAAATAAGCTTTGTTAGCAAGATTATGTACATTGTAAACAAGCACAGAAATGTCCTGCTGATCAATCAAGCCACAGTTGTTTGAAAGAATTTATTTATATGCTAATTAATTACAGAAGAGTTAGGAAAAGCTGAACTTCAACAAGGGTTGAGTATTTCTCGACCACAAGTCAAGGTCGGTCAGAAGAAACTCACCTACTCATATTGAAAATTACAAAGCCCTTCTGACCGGAGCTCTATATGTGATCAGTAATTCACACTATAGTTTGACCTAAGAATAGATATGTCAACATGGCATGCCGTTCTCAATCAATGATCTTTGGGCCTGTATTTGCCACCGAGGTCAAATGATCTGTGTGAAACTGTCGAGCAAAAAGCTTGTCCCTTCAATTAAAAACAAGGTATATGCTTGCCACTTCAAATGGCATAATAGGCTATTGAACAGTAACCACCTGCTTCATGGCAATGCATATTTCAATCTCAGATCAAATACCCCAACCAGTCCATGTGATCACGGAAGTGCCAAAACAATGTGAAATGCCACAAAATGATTGTCTCTTGGAGGCTTAGGCATTGTGAGGTCAGTAGCTCTCTGGTATCATAACCCTTTTTTAAAAGCAAGACAACTTTAAACCTTGGCGACTATTCACTGGACCCGCTATTTCTCGATGACGAATCTGTAGCAAGTTAACAATACATAAGGAAAAAGTTTCTGTACTTCATACTCCCTCCATTCCACAATGTAGTGCATATTTGGTTTTTAGAAAGTCAAACATGTCTACATTTGACCAAGTTTATAGAATAAACTATCAGCATTTAAAATAGTAAATATGTAAAATATGAAAACAGACTTCATGATGAATCCAATGATTCTAGTTTTGGCTTTTAGATGTTGATATTTTCCCTACAATCTTGGTCAAATGTAGACTTGTTTGACTTTCTAAAAATCAAACATGCACTACTTTGTGGAACAGAGGGAGTATCCATCCCAAAATAAGTGTGGCTGATTTTGTACAAAGTTGTACTAAATCAGCGGCACTTATTTTGGGACGGACGGAGTGGTATATAAACAGCTCTGCAAACAATACCTCGTGAACGGCGCTTTCCCTCCATGGCTTCTTTTTTTTCCTGACAGCTTTGGCAAAGGAACGGACCATCCCATCGACGCAAGTTCCCAGGTTGTGATGAATCTTCATGTACAGATATCCCTTGATTTGGCTTTAACTCTACTTGACAAATAGCACATATAAAGAGTTTGAACATATTTCGAACAGGGTATTCAGAATCCAGCCTGCGGTTAAAAAACGAAATTTGAGCCATATGCACAGGTCTTGGTGCAAACTGAAGGAATTCAGAATATCAATCAAACAAGGTTGCACTCAGCAGCAGATAGAAAGATAATGTGAATGAACAAAATATTTTGAGGGTTTTGCATGCAATAGAACAGAAGGTCGGATCCAAATACTTCAAACATGACAATGTTATGCTGTTTGAATGAGTTTATGTGCTCCATATGTTTGCACTTTAACTTCATCTAACTTTCCTCATGGTGTGCATCTTTATAAATTACTTCAGCCAGAATCCAAAAGGATGGTACATGTCCTCGGGTTGTTTTTCATTTTGTAGCCAGAAACCATCCGTAAATTTATTCCAGGCCCGTGAGAAGGTTATTGGTTAAACTGACACTGTTGGCTGTCAAAATGGAAAATGAATGTGCAAACTTCTAGAGAACAAGAAGTAAGAATGCAAAAGAATTTATTAATCGACTTTCTCATTTTTCTTTCAGTAAGAATCTATTATGGTTGATGATGCGTTGGGAACCTTCAACACAATTATATAATCGTAACTGAACTTCATGACCATTTGCTCTTTTAATGATCGAAAATAGAATTATAGAACCAACCGTCTAGAGAGCAATGCACATTCATCCTCAAATATCTCTTCTACGACGTCTGGATCCATATATTCTCTATCTGCATGGGATGATGAGTCGGAAGATGTTTTCTTGCGAAACATATTTTTGAAAACACCCATTCCTGGTTGCTTTTTAGGAGCAGACATAGCTGGGTTGCCTTTTTCTGGTACTAGGTCAACGACTATACAAGTGGTGTCATCCCTCAGTCCCTTTGAGTGCACTGCGTCCTGAAAAATATTTGAATGTGTAAAGAAGAGCATCATGAAAGAGTCAGGGTTAGAGAGAGAGGAGGGGTGTACTTTAACAATTTGCTCGGCTGCAGCTTCAGGAGAAAGTCCTCTTGAACAGTTCAGAGCCTGTTCTGCAGTCAAAGCATCCCAAACACCATCGCTTGAAATAATAAGCCGGCCTCCAGCAGTAGATAACTAGACACATTAAAAAACATATCGGTACTTTTCAGAATCCAGGGATCAGATTAACAAAAACAATACACTAGGTTACTCGGAGATGGCAGCAAACTGCTGTGTCAGGGGTTAGATACGTCCGGATACCCGCTGAAACATATCAAGTACGTATCCGCCGATCTTTTTTTCCAAATAATTAAACTAATTCGGATACGTCTGGGATACCCCAGATACTGGTCGGACACGGGAAAACCAGGAAAAGTCTAACCCCGTACATATCATTACCCACGAACCACCGTTCCCCTTTTCTCGCCTCATCCTGCCTTCACCCGACCTGAGCTCTGCGCCGCCACTGCTGCCACTCCCTCCCCTTGCTGGAGTGCCGCCGCACTGGATATGAAGAGACCCAGTGGCCGGCCCACCGGACAAGAGAAGGGAGCCCAGTCGCCGCCACTCCGTCGCATACCCCCTTGCTGGAGTGCAGCCGCACAGGATAAGAAGAGACCCAGTGGCCGGCCCACCGGACCAGAGAAGGGGAGCCCAGCCGCCGCAACCCCGTCGCATACCCCCTTGCTGGTGTGCCGCCGCACTGGAGAAGAAGAGACTCAATGGCCAGCCCACCGGACCAGAGAAGGGGAGCCCAGCTGCCGCCGCTCCGTCGCATACCCCTAGATCTCAGCGCCCCTCCCTTCCCAGATTAGATGACTATAATCTACCCACTGCCTCTGAGCGCAGCCACCGTGCTCCCTCCCCCCCCCCCCCATCTGAGCGCCACCACCCCTGCTCCCTCCCCTGACCTGAGCAGTGATGCGGCGGCGAAGGAGGAGGAGGACGGCATCCATCGCTCCCTCCCCCTAATTGCCATCCTCGCGACAACATAATTTGCCATAAAAAACGTTTGATTTGCCATGCCTAAAAACTGATGTCAGATTTTTAGCATTTTCAGTAAAAAGAATTAGGCATAAATTTGTATCATTGGGGTGGGGGGGGAGGAGGGGGGATAGTTTCTCAAAATAGTACATACGACCCAGTGAAATCTAGGTAAGAGGCATAGAAAAAGGGGGGAAATAAATGTCAAACCAAAACAACTTGTAGTACTGCAGTCTGCTATTATTTTACCTGTATAGTTAAATTTTGGGCTTCAGCCTTAAGTTAAAACTGTTATAATGTGTTCTGCATTTCCAGACATACCTTTACTTGCTTGACGAGAGGAACAGGAACGATAAATTCACCCACGTCCTGATCTCCGATTGTCCTTGACAGGCACAAACCCCCAGGCCAGCATCTAAGGGGGCCAATCTGGAGGTGGAGAAATGCATGCATTTGTAACGCAAATGAAAAGAATATGAAAACTAGAAAAAACACATGCAAAATGTATCAATGAAAAAAAAAACATGAAAACTAGAAAAAACACATGCAAAATGTATCAATGAAAAAAAAAACAATGTCCCTCATCTTACACCCTCCACCTATATTGGGCACTTCCTCCTGTTCCACTCCTAACACGAATGCACGATTGGGTACCATGTCTCTTGCATAAACTAATATGTTATATGCCGTTAAAACTCTAAAATCCAATCAAGGTTTTAAAAATTGACATTTAGCAGCTGTGTAGCAAACACTTTGGATCAAGTTCAAAAGCAAATTCAATACTAGGGAGCACATTTAACATGAAACAAAAAAGTTAACACTAGAGGGCAACATACAATTAACATATGCAGCTAAAATGCTACTCCCTCCGGCCCCAATTACCGTCGCGACGCCCAACTCCGATGAGCAAGCACACCCGCGACAATTAAAAAGGGCCGGGGGGTAGATATATCTGTGGCTAATGTTAATCAATGTCACCAAAGACTGCATAAATTTTTCAGTACTGAAGAACAGGTTAAAGGATAATATGTGTCTTGACAGTCACCATAAATACTGCAGATTTCCAAGTCGAGTACGAGTATCTCATAAACTGAAGCAACAGAAATGGCAACAATGAACCTTGATGCAAGAAAATTAACTTGAATGGCAAAATAAGCAAAGTTGAAACCTCAGCACCACCAACAACATTTAGCCTTCCAACATCACCTCCAGCTTCTGTTACACGATCAACCCTGCACATCAAAATCAAGTGGCAATAGATAAGTTTTTGCCATGAGAAGTGAGAAGGCACATATCAGGAGAACAATCTTACTCCTCTTTACTGGCATCGAAACGATGATCCGAAGATAACTGATAAATTGAACCTTCAGCTTCTAATACACAACGCGAATCACCAACAGATGCAACAGTAACAACCAATCCATCTATTATGACAAATGTCACTGTTGTTCCTGAAGAGCGTGCTGTAAAGAAAGAAAGTGAGGACATTTAATTTAGGTCGATGCTAGTAATGTTTGAACAAGTTATTCCAAATGTTTCACAAATGTATCTCATTAGAGACCAAAGAACAGGAATAAACAAGATCCATGCCAGCATATGGAAGATTCTAATGACCGATCAAAAGATCTCTTTTTGCTGGCTCTGATGACAGATAAATCTCCTTTTTATAAGATAACTCAGAATACTGGAGGATTAGTGAAAATTGCTTTAATTATCACTTGACGCACCTACTGTTTGGAAATCTTTATCGGTTTTGACAAATGCTGCAACCATCGCCCTTGGAAGCGCAGCAAGCCAGTCCTCCCTGTTGAGATCAGCAGGGACTGCACCCAAGATGTTGTTCAAGAGATTCTCCTTTGTATAAATAGCGGCTCCATTCCCATTGTGCCCATCAAACAGCTGCAATAAAACCACCGCGCTGAGAGGCTCTGAACAATTGCTTCTAGTTGATCATTCATCAAAATTATTGCCTCCAAAATTTCTTCAAAAAAGTCTAAAATGTGGAACTACAGCAAATTAAGATACTTTGTGCTATTTTTTCAAAAAAAAAGATACTTTGTGCTATAGCCAGCAAGTCCAGCATTGCATAATTCAATTGGACACATGCATTCATTCATTGTTGACGATAAATTAACCTTAATTTCATTGTGAAACTAGTACTCCCTCCGTTCCTAAATATTTGTTTTTCTAAAGATTTCAACAAGTGACTACATACGGAGCAAAATGAGTGAATATACACTCTAAAATATGTCTATATACATCCGTATGTGGTAGTCCATTTGGAATCTCTAAAAAAAACAAATACGTATTTAGGAACAGAGGGAGTATCTGTTATGTACACATAAACCATATATAGAGTCAGCATCCCAATCTCCAAACGAATTCAGAGCTTCCCTCCAAACGAATTCCAGAATCCAGAATTGTCCAACAACCGAGCATAAACAAAATCGAGCAAGCCTCACAATTCACGCACGCACGCATCCAACCCGATCCACGTGAACTTACACCAACGTAACGTATCCACGTGACGCACGGCGCTGCCAGATCGGGCACGCACGAAATGCGATTGTAAGGGTGTGGGGCGCTTACGCCGAAGGCAGAGAAGGAGGATGACGGGAAGCCGGGGAGACGCTCGCAGTCGGGCTTGAGGAAGACAAAATCCTCGCCCTTCTTGGCCTGGCTGAAGAGGCCGTGCTGGAGCTCCGGGCGCTCGGCGGCGGTCCTCTCGCTGACCACCTCCCGCCGCAGAAGCACGGCGAGCGGCACGGCCGAGCCCCCAGCCGTGCTGCCGCCGCCGCCCACGGAGCCCTGCACCGACTTCGACCGCGTGGACATCCCCCTGCCCTGCCACCACCGCCGCGCCGATCCGCTATAGAGGCGCGGTCCCCAATTCGTCCCGTCTCGCCCGTATTGGTGAGGGGCTTTTTTGGGGAGAGAGAGAGGGGGGGGGGGGAGGTGAGGCCGGAAGGGAGGAGGAGGTCACATGGGTACAGAACGCGGAAATCCAGCCCGCCACGCGCATTCGGCATTTTTCGGCAAAAGTTGGCAATGGACGACGAGAGCCATGTTCGGACTTCGGATTAGGGTTATTAGAGCAACTCCAACGCGGCCGCGCGTCCACGTCCACATCGACCCAACGTTGTCAATTCAAACCGAAAACTAGTGCGCTCGCTGTCCTTCTGGCGTATTTTTAGTCCATATTTGCATCTGAGTTTTGTCCACACCACACGAGATAGACGCACCGCGCTTTCGTTCGATGTCCGTCACGGCCCCACCTGTCAGCCGCCCAACCACTACCGTGGTAATAGTCGATGCGACCACCTAACTCGGGCCCACACGGCAGCATCTCGAAGTTCCAAGTTTACTTCCTTTTTTAATGCAGGCGTGTGGGAGGAGGGGGCTCATCCACTTCTCCTCCCCGTTCATATATGGCCACACTCGCTCCCTCCCCGACGACAGCAAAACCCTAGGTTGTCATGGGTTTCTTCGGCAAGGGCAAGAGCAAGCTCGATGTCGGCGCAGACTCGTCCCGCACGCCGTCGCCAGCGCCACCGTCGCATGCCTCTGAGTTGGAGCCACGTGCGGCGAGGAGGCGCCGACCACGGGACCAGCTTTACATCCCGATGAACAGTGTGCGTTGGCATTAGTATTACCACCAGCCATGGCCGGGTATTAACCTCCCCCACGGCTGGCACCTTGACCCACACCGCATCCTGGTGTCGCAGTCACCGTGGGCGCACATGGAGGAGGTGCGCAAGCACCATGCCCTCTGGACGGCAGAGCAGCGGGGCGACCCCGCCTACGCGCGAGACTCCCCCAACTGGGAGGTCTGGTTCGCGACGAAGCACGACGTGGCATGCCGCGGTGGCGTGCAGATCGACCCCCGCTTCGTGTCACCGCCCCCGGAGGTGCGCCGGAGGAAGAGGAGGCGGACTATCAGACCGCTTTGGAGGCAGCGCTCCAGCGCGCCCTGGAGCAGAGACAACGCGAGTAGGACGCGCGGTGGGATGGCTTGGAGGAGGCCCTCGCGCTGTTGGCCGCGGGGGACTACGTCTACCCCTCCCCCCCCCCCCCCGCCACCGTAGCTACCCGAGCCCACGCCCACGCCACCCACGGAGCCCGTGCCGGAGATGTATGCGTGGACCGGCATCCTCCACGAGTGGGTGAGCGCGCCGACTATCGTGTTGGGAGCATCGCCGGAGCAAAAGGCCGCCTACCTGGAGCACTGGTGGCAGCGCCACCTGGCGGAGGAGCACAGCGACGGCGAGCGCCAGATGTAGGCCGAGCGCAATGAGGAGGAGCGTCGTGCCCGCTGGGCACGGGAGGAAGAGGAAGAGCACTGGGAGCTTGATACGTCCATTTTGCATCATGTTTTCCTACTGTTATTTATAATGTTTTTGGTCATTATTTCACTTTATGATACAATGGTTACGAAATTCTAATGAGTGTTCTCGGTCTTGGTTGCTCTTCCTGAAGTAGTTGATCCTCCTCTTTGATGTCTTTATTTCTCTGCTTCAGGTCATCACGGTGAAGTCGGCATCCTTTCTTTGGGAGCTCCTGTTGGGGAACGTAGCAGAAATTCAAAATTTTCCTACGTATCACCAAGATCTATCTATGGAGAGACTAGCAACGAGGGGAAGGAGAGTTGCATCTACATACCCTTGTAGATCGCTAAGCGGAAGCGTTCAAGTGAACGGGGTTGATGGAGTCGTACTCGTCGTGATTCAAATCACCGATGACCAAGTGCCGAACGGACGGCACCTCCGCGTTCAACACACGTACAGCCCGGTGACGTCTCCCAAGCCTTGATCCAGCAAGGAGAGAGGGAGAGGTTGAGGAAGACTCCATCCAGCAGCAGCACAACGGCGTGGTGATGATGGAGGAGCGTGGCAATCCTGCAGGGCTTCGCTAAGCACCACAGAAGAGGAGGAAGAAGAGACGCAGGGCTGCACCAACGAGAGAGATAGAATCATATGTTGTGGGCAGCCCCTAGGCCTCATATATATAGGGGCAAGGGGGAGGGGAGGCGCCCTAGGGTTTCCCCTAGGGGGGGCGGCGGCCAAGGGGGAAAGGAGTGCCTCCCAAGTCAAGTGGAGGCCCTTCCCCTTAGGGTTTCCCCTCTCCATGCGCATGGGCCTTGGGGGGGCTGGTTCCCCTGGCCCATTAAGGCTAGGGCGCCCCCTTACAGCCCATGCTGCTGTATTGGACGTGGTGGAACAATTTCCGGACCTCCGGACCCCTCCGGAGTCCTCAGGAACCTTCTAGAAGCTTCTCGGTACAATACCGAAAAACCCGAACCTTTCCCGAAACCCGAACAACAACTTTCCATATATAAATCTTTACCTCCGGACCATTCCGGAACTCCTCGTGACGTCCAGGATCTCATCCGGGACTCCGAACAACATTCGGTAACCACATACAAGCTTCCTTTATAACCCTAGCGTCATCGAACCTTAAGTGTGTAGACCCTACGGGTTCGGGAGACATGCAGACATGACCGAGATGATCTCCGGTCAATAACCAACAGCGGGATCTGGATACCCATGTTGGCTCCCACATGTTCCACGATGATCTCATCGGATGATGTCAAGGACTTTAATCGATCCCGTATACAATTCCCTTTGTCTATCGGTACGATACTTGCCCGAGATTCGATCGTCGGTATCCCGATACCTTGTTCAATCTCGTTACCGGCAGGTCTCTTTTACTCGTTCCGCAACACATCATCCCGTGATCAACTCCTTGATCACATTGTGCACATTATGATGATGTCCTACCGAGTGGGCCCAGAGATACCTCTCCGTTTTCACGGAGTGACAAATCCCAGTCTTGATTTGTGCCAACCCAACAGACACTTTCGGAGATACCCGTAGTGCACCTTTATAGTCACCCAGTTACGTTGTGACGTTTGGCACACCCAAAGCATTCCTACGGTATCCGGGAGTTGCACAATCTCATGGTCTAAGGAAATGATACTTGACATTATAAAAGCTTTAGCATACGAACTACATGATCTTGTGCTAGGCTTAGGATTGGGTCTTGTCCATCACATCATTCTCCTAATGATGTGATCCCGTTATCAATGACATCCAATGTCCATGGTCAGGAAACCGTAACCATCTATTGATCAACGAGCTAGTCAACTAGAGGCTTACTAGGGACATGGTGTTGTCTATGTATCCACACATGTATCTGAGTTTCCTATCAATATAATTCTAGCATGGATAATAAACGATTATCATGAACAAGGAAATATAATAATAACCTATTTATTATTGCCTCTAGGGCATATTTCCAACAGTCTCCCACTTGCACTAGAGTCAATAATCCAGCTCACATCGATATGTGATTGCAATGATTCCAACACCCAAGGTCACATCCCCATGTGACTAACACCCAAAGAGTTTACTAGAGTCAATAATCTAGTTCACATTACTATGTGATTAACACTCAATGAGTTTTTGGTTTGATCATGTTATGCTTGTGAGAGATGTTATAGTCAACGGGTCTGAACCTTTCAGATCCGTGTGTCCTTTACAAATCTCTATGTCATCTCCTAGATGCAGTTACCACGCTCTATTTGGAACTATTCCAAATAACTGTTCTACTATACGAATCCAATTTACTACTTAGTATAATTTGGATCAGTGTCAAAGTTTGCATCGGCGTAACCCTTTACGACGAACTCTTTTCCACCTCCATAATCGAGAAAATTCCTTAGTCCACTAGTTACTAAGGATAACCTTGACCGTTGTCCTGTGATCCATTCCTGGATCACACTTGTACCCCTTGACTGACTCATGGCTTGGCACACTTCAGGTGCGGTACAACATAGCATACTTTAGAGCCTATGTCTAAGCATAGGGGACGACCTTCGTCCTTTCTCTCTATTCTGCCGTGGTCAGGTCTTGAGTCTTACTCAATACTCACATGTGTAATACAGCCAAGAACTCCTTCTTTGCTGATCTATTTTGAATTCCTTCAAAATCTTGTCACGGTATGTATTCATTTGAAAGTACTATTAAGCGATTTTGATCTATCCTTATAGACCTTGATGCTCAATGTTCAAGTAGCTTAATCCAGGTTTTCCATTGAAAACACTCTTCAAATAACCCTATATGCTTTCCAGAAATTCTACATCATTTCTGATCAACAATATGTCAACAACATATACTCATCAGAAATTCTATAGTGCTCCCACTCACTTCTTTGGAAATACAAGTTTCTCATAAACTTTATATAAACCTAAAATCTTTGATCAACTCATCAAAGTGTACATTCCAACTCCGAGATGCTTACTCCAGTCCTCAGGAGGATTACTGGTGCTTTGCATACTTATTAGCATCTTTCAGGATTGACAAAACCTTCTGGCTGTATCACATACAACCTTTCCTCAAGAAAATCGTCGAGGAAACAATGTTTTGACATCCTATCTGCATAATTTCATAAATAATGCAGTAATCGCTAACACAGTTCAAACAGACTTTTAGCATCGCTACGAGTGAGAAAGTCTCATCGTAGTCAACTCCTTGAACTTGTCGGAAAACATCTTAACGACAAGTCGAGCTTTCTTAATGGTGACATTTACCATCATTGTCCGTCTTCCTTTTAAAAATCCATCTGTACTCAACAGCCTCACGACCATCGAGCCGTTCTGCCAAAGTCTACACTTTGTTTTTCAAACATGGATCCTCTCTCGGATTTTATGGCCTCGAGCCATTCATCGGAATCCGGGCCCACCATCGCTTCTCCATAGCTCGTAGGTTCATTGTTGTCTAGCAACATGACTTCCAAGACAGGATTACGTTCCACTCTGAAGTAGTACACATCCTTGTCGTCCTACGAGGTTTGGGAGTGCCTTGATCCGAAGTCTCGTGATCACTATCATAAGCTTCCACTTCAATTGGTGTAGGTGCCATAGGAACAATTCATGTGCCCTGCTACACACTAGTTGAAGTGATGGTTCAATAACCTCATCAAGTCTCCACCATCCTCCCACTCAATTCTTTCGAGAGAAACTTTCCTCGATAAAGGACCCGATTGAGAAACAATCCCTATTGCTTTCGGATCTGAGACAGGAGGTATACCCAACTGTTTTGGGTGTCTATGAAGATGCATTTATCCGCTTTGGGTTCGTGCTTATCAGCCTGAAACTTTTTCACATAAGCGTCGTAGCCCCAAACTTTTAAGAAACAACAACTTAGGTTTCACTAAACCATAGTTCATACGGTGTCGTCTCAACGGATTTGTGTGGTTCCCTATTTAAAGTGAATGAAGTTTTCTCTAATGCTTAACCCATGAACGATAGTGGTAATTCGATAAGAGACATCATGGTATGCATTATATCCAATAGGGTGCAACTATGATGTTCGGACACACCATCACACTATGGTGTTCCAGGCGGTATTAGTTGTGAAACAATTTCCACAATGTCTCAATTGTGTACCAAACTCGCAACTCAGATATTCATCTCTATGATCATATCATAGATATTTTATCCTCTTGTCACGACGATATTCAACTTCATTCTGAAATTACTTGAACCATTCAATAATTAAGTAAATATGCTCAGTATCTACTCAAATCATCTGTGAAGTTAGAGCATAACGATATCCACTGCGTGCCTCAGCACTCATTGGACTGCACACATCATAATGTGTTACTTCCAACAAGTTGCTTTCTTGTTCCATTTTACTGAAACCGAAGCTTTCAGTCATCTTGCCCATATGGTATGATCTGCATGTCTCAAGCGATTCAAAATCAAGTGAGTCCAAACGGTCCATCTGCATGGAGTTTCTTCATGCGTATATACCAATAGACATGGTTCACATGTCTCAATCTTTTCAGAAATGAGTGAGTTCAAAGATCCATCAACATGGAGCTTCTTCATGCGTTTTATACCAATATGACTTACATGGCAGTGCCACAAGTAGGTGGTACTATCATTACTATCTTATATCTTTTGGCATGAACATGTGTATCACTATGATCGAGATTCAATAAACCATTCATTCTAGGTGCTAGACCATTGAAGGTATTATTCAAATAAATAGAGTAACCATTATTCTCCTTAAATGAATAACCGTATTGCGATAGACATAATCCAATCATGTCTATGCTCAACGCAAACACCAAATAACAATTATTTAGGTTTAATACCAATCTCGATGGTAGAGGGAGCGTGCGATGCTTGATCATATCAACCTTGGAAGCACTTCCAACACATCTCGTCAGCTCACCTTTAGCTAGTCTCCGTTTATTCCGCAGCTTTTATTTCGAGTTACTAAGCAACCGAACCGGTATCTAATACCCTGATGCTACTAGGAGTACTAGTAAAGTACACATTCACATAATGTATATCCAATATACTTCTACCGACAGCCTTCTCATCTACCAAGTATCTAGGGTAATTCTGCTCCGGTGGTTGTTCCCCTTATTACAGAAGCACTCAGTCTCGGGTTTGGGTTTAACCTTGGGTTTCTTCACTAGAGCAGCAGCTGATTTGTCGTTTCATGAAGTATCCCTTCTTGCCCTTGCCCTTATTGAAACTAGTGGTTTCACTAACCATCAACAATTGATGCTCCTTCTTGATTTCTACTTTCGCGGTGTCAAACATCGCGAATATTTCAAGGATCATCATATCTATCCCTGATATGTTATAGTTCATCACGAAGCTCTAGCAGCTTGGTGGCAATGACTTTGGAGAAACATCACTATCTTATCTGGAAGATCAACTCCCACTCGATTCAAGTGATTGTTGTACTCAGACAATTTGAGCACAAGCTCAACGATTGAGCTTTTCTCCCTTAGTTTGCAGGCTAAGAAAATCGTCGGAGGTCTTATACCTCTTGACGTGGGCACGAGCCTGAAATCCCAATTTCAGCCCTCGAAACATCTCATATGTTCCGCGACATTTCAAAAATGTCTTTGGTGCCTCAATTCTAAACCATTTGTCACTACCGAACTATCATGTAGTCATCAAAACGTGTATGTCATATGTTCGCAACATCCACAGACCACGTTCGAGGTCCAGCACACCGAGTGGTGCATTAAGGACACAAGCCTTCTACTGTTCGCATAATTGCTACTATCAACTTTCAACTATATTTTCTCTAGGAACATATCTAAAACAGTAGAACTAAAGCGCGAGCTACGACATAATTTGCAAAATCTTTTTGACTATGTTCAGGATAATTAAGTTCATCTTATGAACTCCCACTCAGATAGACATCCCTCTAGTCATCTAAGTGATTACATGATCCGAATCAACTAGGCCGTGTCCGATCATCACGTGAGACGGACTAGTCAACGTCGGTGAACATCTTCATGTTGATCGTATCTTCCATACGACTCATGCTCGACCTTTCGGTCTTCTGTGTTCCGAGGCCATGTCTGTACATGCTAGGCTCGTCAAGTTAACCCTAAGTGTTTTGCATGTGTAAAACTGTCTTACACCCGTTGTATGTGAACGTAAGGATCTATCACACCCGATCATCACGTGGTGCTTCGAAACGACGAACTGTAGCAACGGTGCACAGTTAGGGGAGAACACTTCTTGAAATTGTTGTAAGGGATCATCTTATTTACTACCGTCGTTCTAAGCAAATAAGATGTATAAACATGATAAACATCACATGCAATCAAATAGTGACATGATATGGCCATCATCACTTTGCTCCTTTTGATCTCCATCTTCGGGGCTCCATGATCATCGTCGTCACCGGCATGACACCATGATCTTCATCATCATGATCTCCATCATCGTGTCTTCATGAAGTTGTCACGCCAACTATTACTTCTACTACTATGGCTACCGGTTAGCAATAAAGTAAAGTAATTACATGGCGTTGTTCAATGACACGCAGGTCATACAATAAATAAAGACAACTCCTATGGCTCCTGCCGGTTGTCATCGACATGCAAGTCGTGAATCCTATTACAAGAACATGATCATCTCATACATCACATATATCATACATCACATCCTTTGGCCATATCACATCACAAGGCATACCCTGCAAAAACAAGTTAGACGTTCTCTAATTGTTGTTTGCATGTTTTACGTGGCTGCTATGGGTTTCTAGCAAGAACGTTTCTTACCTACGCAAAACCACAACGTGATATGCCAGTTGCTATTTACCCTTCATAAGGACCCTTTTCATCGAATCCGATCCGACTAAAGTAGGAGAGACAGACACCCGCCAGCCACCTCATGCATCTAGTGCATGTCAGTCGGTGGAACCGGTCTCACGTAAGAGTACGTGTAAGGTTGGTCCGGGCCGCTTCATCCCACAATGCCGCCGAATCAAGATTGACTAGTAACGGTAAGCATATTGAACATAATCAATGCCCACAACTACTTTGTGTTCTACTCGTGCAAAGAATCTACGCAATAGACCTAGCTCATGATGCCACTGTTGGGGAACGTAGCAGAAATTCAAAATTTTCCTACGTATCACCAAGATCTATCTATGGAGAGACTAGCAACAAGGGGAAGGAGAGTTGCATCTACATACCCTTGTAGATCGCTAAGCGGAAGCGTTCAAGTGAACGGGGTTGATGGAGTCGTACTCGTCGTGATTCAAATCACCGATGACCAAGTGCCGAACGGACGGCACCTCCGCGTTCAACACACGTACAGCCCGGTGACGTCTCCCAAGCCTTGATCCAGCAAGGAGAGAGGGAGAGGTTGAGGAAGACTCCATCCAGCAGCAGCACAACGGCGTGGTGATGATGGAGGAGCGTGGCAATCCTGCAGGGCTTCGCTAAGCACCACAGAAGAGGAGGAAGAAGAGACGCAGGGCTGCACCAACGAGAGAGATAGAATCATATGTTGTGGGCAGCCCCTAGGCCTCATATATATAGGGGCAAGGGGGGAGGGGAGGCGCCCTAGGGTTTCCCCTAGGGGGGCGGCGGCCAAGGGGGAAAGGAGTGCCTCCCAAGTCAAGTGGAGGCCCTTCCCCTTAGGGTTTCCCCTCTCCATGCGCATGGGCCTTGGGGGGCTGGTTCCCCTGGCCCATTAAGGCTAGGGCGCCCCCTTACAGCCCATGCTGCTGTATTGGACGTGGTGGAACAATTTCCGGACCTCCGGACCCCTCCGGAGTCCTCAGGAACCTTCTAGAAGCTTCCCGGTACAATACCGAAAAACCCGAACCTTTCCCGAAACCCGAACAACAACTTTCCATATATAAATCTTTACCTCCGGACCATTCCGGAACTCCTCGTGACGTCCAGGATCTCATCCGGGACTCCGAACAACATTCGGTAACCACATACAAGCTTCCTTTATAACCCTAGCGTCATCGAACCTTAAGTGTGTAGACCCTACGGGTTCGGGAGACATGCAGACATGACCGAGATGATCTCCGGTCAATAACCAACAGCGGGATCTGGATACCCATGTTGGCTCCCACATGTTCCACGATGATCTCATCGGATGATGTCAAGGACTTTAATCAATCCCGTATACAATTCCCTTTGTCTATCGGTACGATACTTGCCCGAGATTCGATCGTCGGTATCCCGATACCTTGTTCAATCTCGTTACCGGCAAGTCTCTTTTACTCGTTCCGCAACACATCATCCCGTGATCAACTCCTTGATCACATTGTGCACATTATGATGATGTCCTACCGAGTGGGCCCAGAGATACCTCTCCGTTTTCACGGAGTGACAAATCCCAGTCTTGATTTGTGCCAACCCAACAGACACTTTCGGAGATACCCGTAGTGCACCTTTATAGTCACCCAGTTACGTTGTGACATTTGGCACACCCAAAGCATTCCTACGGTATCCGGGAGTTGCACAATCTCATGGTCTAAGGAAATGATACTTGACATTATAAAAGCTTTAGCATACGAACTACATGATCTTGTGCTAGGCTTAGGATTGGGTCTTGTCCATCACATCATTCTCCTAATGATGTGATCCCGTTATCAATGACATCCAATGTCCATGGTCAGGAAACCGTAACCATCTATTGATCAACGAGCTAGTCAACTAGAGGCTTACTAGGGACATGGTGTTGTCTATGTATCCACACATGTATCTGAGTTTCCTATCAATACAATTCTAGCATGGATAATAAACGATTATCATGAACAAGGAAATATGATAATAACCTATTTATTATTGCCTCTAGGGCATATTTCCAACAGCTCCATCGTACTTACGAAAGAATAAAGGGTGGGTATTCCAGAAGAACGGACCTCTGCATGGTTGACTATCTGGTCGATAACATCGGGAGAATGTGGCGGAAAGTAACTCTCGAATTGAAACTTAAGAAAAATATCGCGAGCAAAGTAAGGAGGTATCATGGGAAGTTTCAAGCAGGTAGGCAATCATTCGTTGACTGGAACAAAGTGTGAAAGGGGTTCAGAGGAACGAAAATAAGTATTGCATCTGATACCAGAATAGATCATCTGTAGGACGGTGACTCGTGAATTACATACGAAGTTAAGTGCAAAGGATATAACCTTGGTAACAGGGATGTACAGAAGAGTCAGGTTTCGATCCTGTGGAACAGTGGGTTATGGGCCCACCATGTGAGTTAAAAGTAGAAAGGGCGGTGATATTTTGCACAATCATGATAATAAGGTATGTCAGAGGGTAGCCTGCCATTTATGTTGGCAACAACATTGGTACCAAGGGCGAGGGACAAAGAGAACCACTTTCCTGCTCGTTGAACGAGGCGGACCAATACGCACAGTTCTCGTCCATAGATGGTTACCGGAATGTCATCAACAATAGTAACTGGGTCTTACTGACTAGGTTGTACGACGAGGTGTTTACATAAGCAGGAGAATATTACTGCTTAGATCATATAGACCACAAGAAAGGTTAAACAAGACAATGGAATGGAAAATGCGATTAAAAGATTAAACAGAACAATGTAAAGGAAATTGTGTTTAAACACATATTTTAGGGGTATATCCTTTCCAAGGACAAGCAGAGCATGATATCGGTGAGAGGATATAAAGTAGAAAACCCTTTAGTTGAGAGGAGAGAAATTAATGACATTACGCATACAACGGTGATACGTCTCCAACATATCTATAATTTTTGATTGCTCCATGCTATATTATCTAATGTTTTAGGCAATATTGGGCTTTATTATCCACTCTTATATTATTTTTGGGACTAACCTATTAACCGGAGGCCCAGCCCAGATTTGCTGTTTTATGCCTATTTTAGTGTTTCGAGGAAAAGGAATATCAGACGGAGTCAAAACGGAACGAAATCAACTAGAGAAGTTATTTTTGGAAGGAAACCCACCAGATAGACTTGGACTCTACGTCAGAAGATACGGGAGCTGGCCACGAGGGTGGGGGGCGCCCACCCCCCTGGGGGCGCCCCCTGCCTCGTGGGGCCCCCGCAGCTCCACCGACGTACCCCTTTCACCCATATATACCTATGTATCGTAAAACTTCCAAAACAGATATTAGATCGGAAGTTCCGCCACCGCAAGCCTCTGTAGCCACCAAAAACCTCTCGAGACCCTGTTCCGGCACCCTGCCGGAGGGGGGAACCCTCACCTGTGGCCATCTTCATCATCCCGGCGCTCTCCATGATGAGGAGGGAGTAGTTCACCCTCGAGGCTGAGGGTATGTACCAGTAGCTATGTGTTTGATCTCTCTCTCTCTCTCTCTCTCTCTCTCTCTCTCGTGTTCTTGATTTGGCACGATCTTGATGTATCGCGAGCTTTGCTATTATATTTGGATATTATGTTTGTTCTCCCCCTCTTCTCTCTTGTAATGGATTGAGTTTTCCCTTTGAAGTTATCTTATTGGTTTGAGTCTTTAAACATTTGAGAACACTTGATGTATGTCTTGCCGTGCGTATCTGTGGTGACAATGGGATATCACGTGCCACTTGATGTATGTTTTGGTGACCAACTTGCGGGTTCTGACCATGAACCTATGCATAGGGGTTGGCACACGTTTTCGTCATGATTCTCTGGTAGAAACTTTGGGCACTCTTTGAGGTCCTATGTGTTGGTTTGAGTAGATGAATTGAGATTGTGTGATGCATATCGTATAATCATACCCACGGATACTTGAGGTGACATTGGAGTATCTAGGTGACATTAGGGTTTTGGTTGATTTGTATCTTAAGGTGTTATTCTAATACGAACTCTAGGGCTGTTTGTGACACTTATATGAATAGCCCAATGGATTGATTGGAAAGAATAACTTTGAGGTGGTTTCGTACCCTACCATAATCTCTTCGTTTGTTTTCCGCTATTAGTGACTTTGGAGTGACTCTTTGTTGCATGTTGAGGGATAGTTATATGATCCAACTATGTTATTATTGTTGAGAGAACTTGCACTAGTGAAAGTATGAACCCTAGGCCTTGTTTCCTATCATTGCAATACTGTTTACGCTCACTTTTACCGCTTGCTACCTTACTGTTTTTATATTTTCAGTTCACAAAAACCTATATCTACCATCCATATTGCACTTGTATCACCATCTCTTCACCGAATTAGTGCACCTATACAATTTACCATTGTATTGGGTGTGTTGGGGACACAAGAGACTCTTTGTTATTTGGCTGCAGGGTTGCTTGAGAGAGACCATCTTCATCCTACACCTCCCATGGATTGATAAACCTTAGGTCATCCACTTGAGGGAAATTTTCTACTGTCCTAGAAACCTCTGCACCTGGAGGCCCAACAACGTATACAAGAAAAAGGTTATGTAGTAGACATCAAGCTCTTTTCTGGCGCCGTTGCCGGGGAGGCTAGGTAAGTGAAGGTATATCTTTAGATCTTGCAATTGAATCTTTTTGTTTCTTGTTTTAGCACTAGTTAGTTTATAAAAGAAAACCACAAAAAAATGGAATTAAGTTTGTCTCACATGCTTCACATATTTAATATCTTTCGTGAGTATGATGGAAAGGAAAATTGTGCCAAAGTGTTAGAACAAGAAATCTATAGAATGTTTGGCACTAAATATTTGAATGATGAGCATGAGTGCAATGTTGTTAGTATGAATTCCTTGAATATCCATGATGCTAATGATATGCAAAGCCACAAGCTTGGGGAAGCTATGTTTGATGAAGATGATATGTTTTGTCCCCCAAGCTTTGATGAGCAAATTTACTAAGATGAAAGCATGCCTCCTATCTATGATGATTATTGTGATGACACGTATGCTTTAAATAATAATGATAACCATGAAACTTGTCATCTTGGTCTTAATTTTCAATCATATGATAGTTATTTTGTTGAGTTTGCTCCCACTATTATTCATGAGAAGAATTTTGCTTATGTGGAGAGTAGTAAAATTTCTATGCAAGTAGATCATGAAAAGAATGCTTTTGGTGCTAGTTATATTGTTGAATTGATTCATGATGCTACTGAAAATTATTATGAGGGAGGAATATATGCTTGTAGGAATTGCAATAATATCAAGTTTCCTCTCTATGTGCTTAAAATTTTGAAGTTATGCTCGTTTTGCCTTCCTATGCTAGTTGATTATTGTTCTCATAAGTTGTTTGATCACAAAATCCCTATGCATAGGAAGTGGGTTAGACTTAAATGTGCTAGTCATATTCTTCATGATGCTCTCTTTATGTTTCAATTCTTATCTTTTATGTGAGCATCATTGAAATCATCATGCCTAGCTAGGGGCATTAAACGATAGCGCTTGTTGGGAGGCAACCCAACTTTATTTTAGTTTCTTGCTTTTTGGTTCAGTTTAGGAATAAATAATCCATCTAGATTCTGTTTAGATGTGGTTTTAGGTTTTAATTAGTGTTTGTGCCAAGTAGAACCTTTGGGAAGACTTGGGTGAAGTCTTTATGATCATGCTGTAAAAAACAGAAACTTTAGCGCTCACGAGATTAACTAGAACTTTTTACTGGAGAGTGATATTTAGTTGATTCTTTTTGAAGATGATTACTAGACAAATTCCTCAGGTCCACCAATTTATTTTAGAATTTTTGGAGTTCCAGAAGTTTGCGTTAGTTACAGATTACTACAGACTGTTCTGTTTTTAACAGATTCTGTTTTCATTGTGTTGTTTGCTTATTTTGATGAATATATGGCTAGTAAAATAGTTTATAAACCATAGATAAGTTGGAATACAGTAGGTTTAACACCAATATAAATAAAGAATGAGTTCATTACAGTACCATGAAGTGGTGTTTTGTTTTCTTTCACTAACGGAGCTCACGAGTTTTCTGTTAAGTTTTGTGTTGTGAAGTTTTCAAGTTTGGGGTAAAGATTCGATGGACTATGGAATAAGGAGTGGCAAGAGCCTAAGCTTGGGGATGCCCAAGGCACCCCAAGGTAATATTCAAGGATAACCAAGCGTCTAAGCTTGGGGATGCCCCGGAAGGCATCCCCTCTTTCGTCTTCGTTCATCGGTAACTTTACTTGGAGCTATATTTTTATTCACCACATGATATGTGTTTTGCTTGAACCGTCATTTTATTTTCTTTAGCTTTGCTTGCTGTTATAATAAAGTATCAAGATCTGAAATTCTTAAATGTGGGAGAGTCTTCACATAGTTGCATAATTATTCGACTACTCATTGATCTTCACTTATATCTTTCGGAGTAGTTTGTTGTTTGCTCTAGGGCTTCACTTATATCTTTTAGAGCACGTTGGTGGTTTTATTTTGAAGAAATAGATGAACTCTCATGCTTCACTTATATTATTTTGAGAGTCTTAAATAGCATGGTAATTTGCTTAAATAATCCTAATATGCTAGGCATACAAGACTAATAAAAGAAAAATTCTTATGAGTGTGTTGAATACTAAGAAAAGATTGAAGCATGATAATTGTTTTGAGATATGGAGGTGATAATATTAGAGTCATGCTAGTTTAGTAGTTGTAAATTTAAAGAATACTTGCGTTGAAGTTTGTGATTCCCGTAGCATGCACGTATGGTGAACCGTTATGTAACGAAGTCGGAGCATGATGTGTTTATTGATTGTCTTCCTTATGAGTGGAGGTCGGGGACGAGCGATGGTCTTTTCCTACCAATCTATCCCCCTAGGAGCATGCGCGTAATACTTTGCTTTGATAACTTCTAGATTTTTGCAATAAGTATATGAGTTCTTTATGACTAATGTTGAGTCCATGGATTATATGCACTTTTTTCCGTCCTTCCACCATTGCTAGCCTCTCTAATACCGCGCACTTTTCGCCGGTATCATACACCCACCATATATCTTCCTCAAAACAGCCACCATACCTACCTATCATGGCATTTCCATAGCCATTCCGAGATATATTGCCATGCAACTTTCCACCGTTCCGATTATTATGACACGCTCCATCATTGTCATATTGCTAGCATGATCATGTAGTTGACATCGTATTTGTGGCAAAGCCACTATTCATAATTCTTTCATACATGTCACTCTTGATTCATTGCATATCCCGGTACACCACCGAAGGCATTCATATAGAGTCATACTTTGTTCTAGTATCGAGTTGTAATTCTTGAGTTGTAAGTAAATAAAAGTGTGATGATCATCATTATTAGAGCATTGTCCCAGTGAGGAAAGGATGATGGAGACAATGATTCCCCCACAAGTCGGGATGAGACTCCGGACGATAAAAAAACGAGGCCATAATAAAAAAATGAGAGAAAAAGAGAGAAGGGACAATGTTACTATCCTTTTACCACACTTGTGCTTCAAAGTAGCACCAAGATCTTCATGATAGAGAGTCTCCTATGTTGTCACTTTCATATACTAGTGGGGATTTTTCATTATAGAACTTGGCTTGTATATTCCAATGATGGGCTTCCTCAAAATGCCCTAGGTCTTCGTGAGCAAGCGAGTTGGATGCACACCCACTTAGTTTCTTTTGTTGAGCTTTCATATACTTATAGCTCTAGTGCATCCGTTGCATGGTAATCCCTACTCACTCACATTGGTATCTATTGATGGGCATCTCCATAGCCCGTTGATACGCCTAGTTGATGTGAGACTATCTTTCCCTCTTTTTGTCTTCTCCACAACCACCATTCTATTCCACATATAGTGCTATATCCATGGCTCACACTCATGTATTGCGTGAAGATCGAAAAGGTTTTGAAAATGATAAAGTATGAAACAATTGCTTGGCTTGTCATCGGGGTTGTGCATGATTTAAATACTTTGTGTGGTGAAGATGGAGCATAGCCAGAATATATGATTTTGTAGGGATAACTTTCTTTGGCCATGTTATTTTGAGAAGACATAATTGCTTTATTAGTATGCTTGAAGTATTATTATTTTTTATGTCAATATGAACTTTTGTCTTGAATCCTTCGGATCTGAATATTCATATCACAATTGAGAGGAATTACAATGAAATTATGCCAACTAGCATTCCACATCAAATTTTTTTCATTTACCTACTCGAGGACGAGCAGGAATTAAGCTTGGGGATGCTTGATACGTCTCCAACGTCTCTATAATTTTTTATTGCTCCATGCTGTATTATCTACTGTTTTAGGCAATATTGGGCTTTATTATCCACTTTTATATTACTTTTGGGACTAACCTATTAACCGGAGGCCCAGCCCAGATTTGTTGTTTTATGCCTACTTCAGTGTTTTGAGGAAAAGGAATATCAGACGGAGTCAAAACGGAACGAAATCAACTGGAGAAGTTATTTTTGGAAGGAAAGCCACCGGATAGACTTGGACTCTACGTCAGAAGATATGGGAGCTGGCCACGAGGGTGGGGGGCGCGCCCACCCCCCTGGGGCGCGTCCCCTGCCTCGTGGGGCCCCCGCAGCTCCACCGACGTACCCCCTGCACCCATATATACCTACGTATCCTAAATCTTCCAGAACAGATATTAGATCTGGAGTTCCACCGCCGCAAGCCTCTGTAGCCACCAAAAACCTCTCGGGACCCTGTTCCGGCACCCTGCCGGAGGGGGGGGGGAACTCTCACCGATGGCCTTCTTCATCGTCCCGGCGCTCTCCATGACGAGGAGGGAGTAGTTCACCCTCGGGGCTGAGGGTATGTACCAGTAGCTATGTGTTTGATCTCTCTCTCTCGTGTTCTTGATTTGGCACGATCTTGATGTATCGCGAGCTTTGCTATTATATTTGGATCTTATGTTTCTTCTCCCCCTCTTCTCTCTTGTAATGGATTGAGTTTTCATTTTGAAGTTATCTTATCGGATTGAGTCTTTAAAGATTTGAGAACACTTGATGTATGTCTTGCCGTGCGTATCTGTGGTGACAACGGGATATCATGTGCCACTTGATGTATGTTTTGGTGACCAACTTGCGGGTTCCTCCCATGAACCTATGCATAGGGGTTGGCACACGTTTTCGTCGTGATTCTCCGGTAGAAACTTTGGGCACTCTTTGAGGTCGTATGTGTTGGTTTGAGTAGATGAATTGAGATTGTGTGATGCATATCATATAATCATACCCACGGATACTTGAGGTGACATTGGAGTATCTAGGTGACATTAGGGTTTTGGTTGATTTGTATCTTAAGGTGTTATTCTAGTACTAACTCTAGGGTTGTTTGTGACACTTATAGGATTAGCCCAACGGATTGATTGGAAAGAATAACTTTGAGGTGGTTTCGTACCCTACCATAATCTCTTCGTTTGTTTTCCGCTATTAGTGATTTTGGAGTGACTCTTTGTTGCATGTTGAAGGATAGTTATATGACCCAACTATGTTATTATTGTTGAGAGAACTTGCACTAGTGTAAGTATGAACCCTAGGCCTTGTTTCCTATCATTGCAATACTGTTTACGCTCACTTTTACCGCTTGCTACCTTGCTGTTTTTATATTTTCAGTTCACAAAAACCTATATCTACCATCCATATTGCACTTGTATCACCATCTCTTCGCAGAACTAGTGCACCTATACAATTTACCATTGTATTGGGTGTGTTGGGGACACAAGAGACTCTTTGTTATTTGGTTGCGGGGTTGCTTGAGAGAGACCATCTTCATCCTACGCCTCCCACGGATTGATAAACCCTAGGTCATCCACCTGAGGGAAATTTGCTACTGTCCTACAAACCTCTGCACTTGGAGGCCCAACAACGTCTACAAGAAGAAGGTTGTGTAGTAGACATCAAACGGTGTTTGGATAATTGAGCAGGAAACATTTAGCATTGGGCTTCAAATGTTCTTGTTGAAAATCGGAGTACCACAGACATGCTTCGAGACAGTATTGACATGGTCTTCAAGCAAAGGTCAGGCTTTGGATATAAAGGATCCATCGGAAACAACTTATAGAATAAGTTTTACAGTTTCCTCATGGAAGAATGGATAACCTTGCTGAAAAGGAATCTATAACAATAGGGCCAACCGGCCAGGTGTGCTAGGCACGACATCACCTTACCGGGTCACATAAGACCAATGTTATAACTCTTGGAAATATGTTCCAACCATCATATCTGACCGAGATTCAGATCTGATTGGTGTGAGGATAACTCAGACTCAGGAGGCCCGAGAAGAAAAGGTGCGACCCAAATTGTCGAGATGACATTGTATTGGAAGCAAGTTCCGAAACAAGAGTTCATCATTAAATCAAGGAGAGGTGAGGAGGTGGCTGATTGACTCAGCGACATTCCATTGAGATTGCCAAAATATGGATTTCCACGATTATATGAACAAGGAGATAACCTTTGTTAGGTCAAATGATATAATGAGGTATGCTCGAGGGAGACATACGTACTTAAACATTGGTTGAAAGGGGCACCCGAAATATGGGCTTAGGTAGCATGATCGAGGGTAGAATGGTGTTTCAATAGCCAACAACCTAAGAATGAACGGTGGACCATTAACTTCAAAGAAATAGGGTTGCTAGAGGGGCAGAATCCAAACAGCACCGCTCACTTGTTGGTACCCCGGTTGGAATCAACACGAGGACCCAAGAAAGAATGGTGATGGTGAGAAGTATCACCATACCAAGAATTCTTAAGAGGTGGTAAATTCCCACGACATTCTTGACATAAAATGTGGTAATATCCAAGGTAAAGAAGAACAATGCTGGGTAGCAAGGAACTCAAGGTATAACACAAAACACGAACAAGTTTGTGTTGAAGGGAAGGCAATAAAGTGGCCGATGATAACACAACTCTTCGAGGGCAAGGATGATATTTCCCATCATGAATTTGATTGATATACTGGAAGAGCTCAAAATGTTGATGATGATCACGACAAAATTGTCGAGAGATTTCATGAAGGTGTAATCGATCCGTGATGACATCAAGTCAAAGGAATGATGAAGCGAAAAGTTATTGGAACCACGAGTACGCCACAAACTCGGAATCCAGCTTGTTGTTCAAGGCAAAAAGATCTGACATGGAAAGTCGACGTAAGCTTAGCTCATCGTCAAAAATTGTGCTCCAGGAAGAAGGACCAGGTAGCATAGTTAAAATTAGCACGATAATGATGTAGCCGATCAGGCTCGGAATGACGTGATGGAGTATTAAACTTCTCAACAACGAAGTACTAGAAGTACTGAATCACAGTGTTGATTTGATTCACAAATCGGTGTTCTCGGTTGACGACAACCCAGAACCCGTGGAGTGACCATGACGGGGAAAGTACTACTTCATCAGAAATTCTTAAGATGTAGTGTAATGGGTTGATATCCTTGAGATACCAGGGGGTAATACTCGAAGGTAGATCAAAATAGAGGTTGGACTGGGGTATTGCTCCGTAGAAGACAAGTGTTTAAACTTGTCCGCGAAATGGGATCAAAGAAGAACAATCATGGTTAAAACCACGATTGCAAAGGACCAAAACAAAATACAAGATGATTTTAAAACAAGGGAACAATTATTATTAGAAGAAGCTTTCATGATAAGTTCCACATCGGGTCCATGGGCATGAACACAAGTTCAAGGTCGACTCCCACTTCTCTAATGCATAACCTTTCATTCACTTCTCGTGTTTCAAAAATGGCATTAGTTGTTGAAAGTTTTACCTGGTGCAATACCAGATAAGTATGACCCGTGAAATCTTATGGGTTCAAACAGATCAAGGAAGGCATTGGTTCAACCCATCGAGGCATCTTAGGAACATATACCACAAGCTTCAATAGTAAATACCACCAGCTCGAAAGCAGAGCATGGTTGGCCAAATCAAGGAATAGGATTTACCAATGGCATTATGTATCAGGGAAAGAACTTCCAAAGTGATTGAATATGAAGGACGCCAACAAAGGATCCGATGGTCCTCAAGGGATTTGATGTGAGTATCAGTACTTAACCAGAAGAGGAAAGAATGCAATTGCAACAGGTTATGGAATCATCTGAATAATTCGGAGCTTAAATGCAAAGGAATTATGATTGCAAATCGAAGGATCGGAAGCAGACACTCTGATCAAGGATGGGTAAGTTGAATAGACTTAGGGGCACAATCGACGGCAATTTGAATTGTCGAGAACCAGCTCCTGTTCGAAAGACGTCCGAGCGATAAGATTTATAAGGATCAACTGATGATTGTGTGCATTCGCAACATATTGAATCAAGGGACGCAAAATGATAGTGACAAAAGATGCCAATAAGATTACTAGACTTATGGCATTAACCAGAATGCAAGCAAGCAAGAATTTCAAGAGCAACAGGCTACTCAGGGTTTTCAGAAGGTCGAATGGCACTTCGAAGACTTTTGTGAAACACCTGAACAACTGGGGATGAGCGGATACTCGATAAGTGCGAGGAATTATCCGTAGGGGGTATTCATTAGGCAAGAACTGCAGGGCAGTAAGCTCAAAGAATTCTCGGAACAACGGATAGCAGTTCGGGGCATCTTGTAATAACAAGATCAATGGGATTGAATGTAGGCAAGCGTGTTCAGTTATCCATATAGATAATAATGGTAGGGAATTTGCAAAAGCGGTCGGCACAAGCGTCTCGGGAAAACAACGAATAGCATCTTCGGAACCTTCTGGTGCAGCAGGCGATCATTGTAATAAGGGGCTCTCCGGGAGAAAGTAGTTACGAGAACCTAAAGTCAGATTTAGTAAAATCATTTAACCCGAATAGAAGAGAGATCAGAGTCCCAGAGTATGGATCGAGGAATAAAAGATCCTAATACCACCCAATGGCGACGTGGGGCCGTAACCCACACAACCATGTTAGTAGAAGTTTTGCAATGTCTAGACTCGACTTCGGCCAAGGAGTTGGAAAGGGGGATTCCTACAGGCAGTCGACTCTGATACCAACTTGTGACGCCCCCGATTCAATTGTACACTAATCATACACGCAAACATGTACGATCAAGATCAGGGACTCACGGGAAGATATCACAACACAACTCTACAAATAAAATAAGTCATACAAGCATCATAATACAAGCCAGGGGCCTTGAAGGCTCGAATACAAGTGCTCGATCATAGACGAGTCAACGGAAGCAACAATATCTAAGTACAGACATAAGTTCAACAAGTTGCCATAAGATGGCTAGCACAAACTGGGATACAGATCGAAAGAGGCGCAGGCCTCCTGCCTGGGATCCTCCTAAACTACTCCTGGTCGTCGTCAGCGGCCTGCACGTAGTAGTAGGCACCTCCAGTGTAGTAGGAGTCGTCGTCGACGGTGGCGTCAAGCTCCTGCGATCCAGCATCTGGTTGCGACAACCAGGTAGAAAGGAAAGGGGGAAAAGAGGGAGAAAAGAAACCGTGAGTACTCATCCAAAGTACTCGCAAGCAAGGATCTACACTACATATGCATGGGTATCTGTGAAAAGGGGCAATATTGGTGGACTGAACTACAGAATGCCAGAATAAGAGGGGGATAGCTAGTCGTGTCAAAGACTACGCTTCTGGCCACCTCCATCTTGCAGCATGTAGAAGAGAGTAGATGGTAAGTTCACCAAGTAGCATCGCATAGCATAATCCTACCCGGCGATCCCCTCCTCGTCGCCCTGCTAGAGAGCGATCACCGGGTTGTATCTGGCACTTGGAAGGGTGTGTTTTTATTAAGTATCCAGTTCTAGTTGTCATAAGGTCAACGTACAACTCCGGGTCGTCCTTTTACCGAGGGACACGGCTATTCGAATAGATAAACTTCCCTGCAGGGGTGCACCACATTTCCCAACACGCTCGATCCCATTTGACCGGACACACTTTCCTGGGTCATGCCCGGTCTCGAAAGATCAACACGTCGCAGCCCCACCTAGGCACAACAGAGAGGTCAGCACGCCGGTCTAAATCCTATGCGCGCAGGGGTCTGGGTCCATCGCCCATTGCACACCTGCATGTTGCGTACGCGGCCGGAGAGCAGACCTAGCAACCTCCATTTCAAAGGAAGTTGCGTTACGCGGTCCAACCCGGCGCGCGCCGCTCAGTCGCCGACGTCACGAAGGCTTCGGCTGATACCATGACATCGAGTGCCCATATCTTTCTCGCGTAGTTGGTTAGTGCGTATAGGCCAGTAGCCAGACTCAGATCAAATATCAAGATCTCGTTAAGCGTGTTAAGTATCCGCGAATGCCGACCAGGGCCATGCCCACTCTCTCCTAGGTGGTCTTAACCTGCCCTGTCGGTCCGCCACAAAGTAACAGTCGGGGACCGTTGGGATCCCAGGCCAACCACTACCTGGGTGGAACCACCTGCCCCTTCAGCCCCCATCTCCGAACAGTATCACAGGTAATGTAACAGTGTAAAGTATATAGTATATGCCCATGATCACCTTCCGAAGTGATCACGGCCCAGTAGTATAGCATGGCAGACGGATAAGAATGTAGGGCCACTGATGAAAAACTAGCATTCTATACTAAGCAGTAGGATAGCAGGTAAGGGTAACAACTGTAGCAACAATGACAGGTTATGCAGTAGAATAGGATTAACCGAAAGCAGTAACATGCTACACTAATCTAATGCAAGCAGTATAGAGAAGAGTAGGCGATATTTGGTGATCAAGGGGGGGGGGGCTTGCCTGGTTGCTCTGGCAAGAAGGAGGGGTTGTCAACACCGTAGTTGCACTCGGTGGCGTCAGCGCTGGTCTCGGGGTCTACCAGAGAAGAAGAGGGGGAAGAAATAGTAAATACGGAGCAAATAAAGCATAACAAAACATAACGAGGCAATACGCGGTGTAGGTATGCCCTAACGCGGTAGGAGGTGATACCGACGAAGGGAGGAAACATCCGGGAAATTATCCCGGGTGTTTCGCGTTTACGGGCAGATGAACCGGAGGGGGAAAGTTGCGTGTTTGCTATGCTAAGGATGTGTGGCGGACGAACGGGCTGCGTATCCGGATTCGTCTCGTAGCAACTTTCATGTACAAAGTTTTTTCATCCGAGCTACGATTATTTTTCTATTAATTTTCAAAGTTTTAATTATTTTCTGAATTTATTTATATTCCAAAATTAAACAGTAAAATAATTTTGTCTCCTAGTGCTATTCTAGCCATAGTGTATGACAGTGGGGCCAGGGGGTTGGGTTGACCGGGTCAATGGTTGACTAGCCAACATATGAACTGTGTAGGGGACCACATGTCATTGACATAGACAATTATTTTAATTTTGTTTTCTCTAAACCAATAGTGGGTCCACATGTCATCAACTATTGGACAAATTAGCTAGTACTACTAATTAAACTAACTAAAAGGCTAACCAGGGTGTGGCATAGCCAGCCATACATGGTTGTGCCGCCCACACACTACGCACTCACGCACACACTGGTCATGGCCATGGTTAGCCGTAGGAGTAGAACAAGTGCATCTAGCAAGCATCAGCGTACTTCAGCAGTAGTGGCTAGGAGCAGTAGCAGCGTTGCACATCAGCAACAGCAGTAGCCAACGCAGCAAGAAGAGCAGCAGCGTCAAAGCAGCATTAGCAGCAGCAAACGGCAGCGACAGCAGCGGTGCTAGTAGCCAGCAGGAGCGGCAGCAGGTAAGAGGAGCAGAAGCAAGCACCGGCAGGGAGAAGCGGCAGCGACAAGAGCAGCCGCAGGCAGTGCAGCAGAGGGCGGCGGTGACAGCGGCAGGACGAGCAGCGTCAGCCAGCGGTGACGCGAGGCTAGGCGAACGGGGCGGCCAGAGCAGCAGCAGGACGCGGCGGCCGTGGGCGCCGTCCGGCGGGTGCGGCCGTAGGCGCGGGCGGCGCGGGCATGGCCGGCGCGGGTGCGCGGCAGTGAGGCCAGGGTGCGGCGCGTGCGCGAGCAAGCAGCACAGAGACGCGGCCAGGGGCGCGCGGTGAGGGAGCCGAGCTCCCGTCCATGGCGGCCGATGCATAGGGCGACACGGCGATGCTACGACGGTGGACCCGATGGGAAAAATGGGGGAGCGGGAAGGAATGAGGAGCTCATAGGGGCCCTGTAGAGGTGCACAACGGGCTCGGAGAGGGCTCGACGGCGGCGGGTTCCGGTGATGGTGCCAGCGATGCAGAGGAGGAAAAACGACTCGATCCCGACGCGGTGGCGATCCCCTGTACGAGCTTCTCTTCGGAGTCGATGTATATGTAGCAAACGCGGCTCCTGGACATCACCCCGAGGCACGAGGAGCTCACTTGACACGGTAACGACAAGGCGGCAACGACGGCAGCGCCGAGCGCGTGTGTTGCCGAGGAGAGCGACGGGGTGGAAAGGGGAAAGGGGATTAGGGTTTCCAGGGAGCGAGGGGGGGTCCTCTTATCCACGCGGGGAGGCGGCGGATGCACGACGTGTGGAGGATCCGCGGAGTGTACGAGCGAACGGCGGCCACGGAGCCTTCTGTGAACAGAAGATTGAAGATGGCTGCGGAGTGGGATGGGCCTGGTCAATTTGCTAGATGGGCCAAGTGCCCAGTAGATTAGGTCCTTTGTTTTTCATTTTATCTTTTCTTTTTTATTTATTTTCTTTTCTGTTTTCTCTTTGTTTCCTATTGTTTTAGTTTTAGTAAAATATACACTTAGTATCTAAATTAGTATTTCAACTTAGTCCATAGTCACAAAAAATCTACTTCTCAAATAATTTAGTTTGACATTTTATTAATTACAAAAGGTATTTAAATAATTGTTTTTACTGCAGTTTTATTCCTTAAACATTTTATAAAGGTGTGGTTTCTCCGTCATAATTTCCTATGCAATATTTCGTTCACTCCGAACATTTTAGTTTCAATATTCGTAAACTTTTATTGTTTGTCAAAATTTCAAATTTGATTTTGAAACGCTTTGATCTAACGCGAGGTTAGCAACAGTAACAGAGGTGATGTGGCACCATTAGCGTAGGTTTACTGTAGCATAATTATACAGGCGTCACAGCTTCTTTGTGGACCTTTCGTGGGTGGAGCCCTCCGTGGACTCGCGCAACCGTTACCCTTTATGGGTTGAAGTCTCCATCAACGTGGATGTACGATAGCACCACATATCGGAACCATGCCAAAAATCTTCGTGTCTCCAATTGCGTTTGCACACTACAATCCCATCCCTTTACTTTGTTGCAAATTGCATGCTTTACTTTCCACTGCTCATATACTCTTGTCATGCTTGCATGAAATGTATTGTGAATGTTTAAACTTGTGCTAAAACTCCACCTTAACTTGAAGAAATTAAAAACTGCTACTTTTCTTTATTGAGGGTCTAATCAACCCCCCTCTAGACACCTCTTCTCGATCCTTTCAATTGTTATTAGAGCATTAGTCTCCATTTCTTTGGTTTAATCACCATTGGAGGAAGATGGATGAGTCTACGTTGGGGAGTCTTAGACGTAGAGTGCCTATACTTGATGGAGAGTTCTTTCATGAATGAAAAAATGAGATGCTTGAGATTTTCAATGAATATCATTTTAACAAGTATATTACTAGCCCTTGTGCACACCATATTGATCCTTTGCATTCTACCCTTGATGAATCTATTGACATGATTCGCAACCTTAGAACTGTCAATCTTATTACTAGAGGTTTGCCTAGAAATTTGTTTGGTTGCTTGCCTACCCTTGATTGTGCCTACACTATATGGAGATTTCTTGAGGAACGATTTCCAAACTATTCCTTGCAAAATTTAGATGAAATTCTTCACAAGTCTATTGCTTTGAGTAAGATGAATTTCGATGATCCTAAGTTTGGTGATTGTCTATTTGAGCTTACTAACATTATGCCTGCCAAAGGAGATGTTGGAATCATTAGCAATATCATCTCCGAAGCCATTAGAATTCATAAAGATGAACATTGTGATGACCATTTATCTAATGAATCACTCTCTCTAGGAATTGATCCATCACAAGACGATGTTGAACATGGATACTATGATGAGGATGATGATAGTGACTTTGATCTCAATGAGTCTACGAGACACTTTGGTCTTATGGCTAATCTTCGCGACTACATGGCTGGAGGAAAGGAATGGGTTCTTGATAGTGGATGTACCGATCACATGACCAGAGACAAGGATATGTTTCGTGAGCATGCTGAAAACGACGACCCTCGAAAGTATGTCACCTTTGGTGATAACTCAAAGGGTAAGGTGGTTGGCCTTCGTAAGGTGGCCATCTCACATGATAGCTCCATACAAAATGTTATGCTCGTTAAATCTCTTGGCTACAATTTATTTTCCGTATCTAGACTTGCTGACTTTGGCTTCAATGTCCTATTTACTGAAGTAGATTGCCAAGTGTTTTGAAGAGATAATCATAATATGGTCTTTACCGGTATACGTAGAGGTGATCTTTACATTGTTGATTTCACTAAAAAGGCTCAACCTAGAACTTTCTTAATTGTTAAATATTCTAAAGGTTGGTTGTGGCATAGGAGGTTATGTCATGTGGGCATGCGAAATCTTGACAAGCTTATTAAAGGTGATCATATCCTTGGAGTGAAAGATGTTATTTTTGACAAGGATAGTTTGTGCAGTGCTTGTTAGGCAGGAAAACAAGTTGGAGGAAGTCACCTCGTGAAGAACATCATGACCATGAGATGACCGCTCGAGCTACCTCATATGGATCTCTTTGGTCCCAATGCCTATAAAAGTCTCAGTGAAAACTCATTTGGTCTAGTCATAGTCGATTATTTTTCAAGATTTACATGGGTGTTATTTCTTGATGATAAATCACAGGTCCAAAAGATCTTCAAGAACTTCGCTAGGGAGGCCTAAAATCAATTTTAAGTGAAGATTAAGAAGGTTCGCAGTGACAACGGAACGGAGTTCAAGAATGCAAATGTGGATACCTTTCTTGACGAAGAAGGGATTTCACATGAGTTCTCGGCTACGTACACGCCACAACAAAATGGAGTTGTTGAGAGGAAGAACCGGACTCTTATTGAGATGGCGAGAACGATGCTTGATGAGTACAAGACGCCAAAACACTTTTGGGCGGAGGCAATTGAGATAGCTTGTCATGCAACAAACTGCTTGTATCTTCACAAACTACTCGGCAAGACGGCATACGAGCTTCTCACCGGTAACAAACCCCAAGTTGGATACTTTCGAGTATTCAGCTCAAAGTGCTATATTCTTGATAAGCATTGTCGTTCTAAATTTGCTCCTAAATCTCATGAGGGTTTCCTACTTGGCTATGGCTCAAACTCTCACACTTACTATGTCTACAACAATTTCACCCGAAAGGTTGAGGAGACGGTAGATGTGAAGTTTGATGAATCTAACTGCTCACAAGTAGAGAAATTGACAATTGATGTAGGAGACAAAGACCCCTCGGAAGCAATCCAAGACTTGTCTATTGGCAAGATTCGTCCAACGAAGGTGAAGGAGAGTACCTCGTCCGTCCAAGTGGAAGCTTCTACCTCATGACAAGGTGAACCAAGAGTTGACATGGAAGCATCCACAAGTGGGACACGCCAAGATGGCGAAAACAAGGAAGTACACCAAGATGAACCTCATCAACCTCCTTCGACCTAGATAAGAGAACGACAACGTCAACAATGAACAAGGCCAACAAGAAGAACAAGATGATGAAGAAGATGTTCCACCCCGACCCAAACAAAAGCTCTCACGAGTTCGAGCAAGAGTTTCACGAGACCATCCCGTCGAACAAATCTTCAATGATATCCAAACCGGGAGAATAACTTGCTCAAAAACTCGTTGGCTAATTTTTGTGAACATTATTCATTCATCTATAGCATTGAACCTATGAAGGTTGAAGAAGCATTGGAAGATCTGGATTGGATAAATGCCATGCATGAAGAGCTACACAACTTTGAGAGAAACCAAGTGTGGACATTGGTCGAGAAGCCCGACAACAACCACAACATCATCGGTACCAAATGGGTGTTTTGCAACAAGCAAGACGAAGATGGACAAGTAATTTGAAAAGCACGTCTCGTCGCCCAAGGCTACACCCAAGTCGAAGGTATGGACTATGGTGAGTGAGAGGATCGAGAAGAGGTGTCTAGAGGGGGTGATTAGACACTAAGTACCAAAAGTTGCAGTTTTTAAAATTCTTAAGTTTAGGTGGAGTTTAGGCACAAGTTTAACAAACACAATACATATCAAGCAAGCATGCAATGAGTATATGAGCAGCGGAAAGTA
Organism: Aegilops umbellulata; assembly: GCA_032464435.1. Taxonomy (NCBI): domain Eukaryota; kingdom Viridiplantae; phylum Streptophyta; class Magnoliopsida; order Poales; family Poaceae; genus Aegilops; species Aegilops umbellulata. The sequence goes on from CP136057.1 coordinate 243,464,463, forward strand.
AAGCATGCAACTTGCAAGAATGTAAAGGGAAGGGTTTGGAGTATTCAAACGCAATTTCAGACACGGATGTTTTTGGCGTGGTTTCGATAGGTGGTGCTATCGTACATCCACGTTGATGGAGACTTCAACCCATGGAGGGTAACGGTTGCGCGAGTCCACGGAGGGCTCCACCCACGAAGGGTCCACGAAGAAGCAACCTTGTCTATTCCATCATGGCCATCGCCCACGAAGGACTTGCCTCACTAGCGGTAGATCTTCACGAAGTAGGCGATCTCCTTGCCCTTACAAACTCCTTGGTTCAACTCCACAATCTTGTCGGAGGCTCTCAAGTGACACCTAGCCAATCTAGGAGACACCACTCTCCAAGAAGTAACAAATGGTGTGTTGATGATGAACTCCTTGCTCTTGTGCTTCAAATGATATTCTCCCCAACACTCAACTCTCTCTCACAGGATTTGGATTTGGTGGAAAGAAGATTTGAGTGGAAAGCAACTTGGAGAAGGCTAGAGATCAAGATTCATATGGTAGGAATGGAATATCTTGAGCTCAACACAAGTGTAGGTGGTTCTCTCTCAGAAAATGTGTATTGGAAGTGTAGGTATGTTCTGATGGCTCTCTCCATGAATGAAGAGTGGGTGGAGGGGTATATATAGCCTCCACACAAAATCTAACCGTTACACACAATCTGCTAAACTCGGTGGGACCGAATCGTTAAACTCGTTCGGACCGATTTAGCAAACCTAGTGACCATTAGGATTTTCGGTGGGATTGAGATGCAACTCGGTAGGACCGATATGGTTAGGGTTAGGGCATAACGTAATCTCGGTGTGACCGATTACACAAACTCGGTGAGACCGATTTTGGTAATAAGCTAACCAGAGAGTTGGTCAGGCAAACTCGGTGAGACCGATTACACAAACTCGGGGGGACCGATTTGGTAATAAGGTAACCAGAGGATTTTCATTGTAATCTCGGTAGTACCGATTGCGCAAACTCGTGAGACCGATTTTGGCAATGGACATACACAGTGATATTGCAATCCCATCTCGGTGAGACCGAGATCCCTATCGGTGAGACTGATTTGCTAGGGTTTGTGGCAGTGGCTATGACGTGTGAAACTCGGTGGCGCCGGATAGAAAAGAATCGGTGGGGCCGAGTTGGACTTTTGGTTTAGGTCATATGTGGATATGGAAAGGTAGTTGAGGATTTTGGAGCATATCACTAAGCACATGAAGCAAGAGGCTCATTAAGCAACACCTCATCCCTCCTTGATAGTATTGGCTTTTCCTATGGACTCAATGTGATCTTGGATCACTAAAATAGAAAATGTAGAGTCTTGGTCTTGAAGCTTGAGCCAATTCTTTGTCCTTAGCATCTTGAAGGGGTTCCACATCCTTTAGTCCATGCCACTCCATTGTTGAACTTATCTGAAACATACTAGGTAAAAGTGTTAGTCCAACAAGAGATATGTTGACATTAATTACCAAAACCACCCAGGGAGCACTTGTGCTTTCAATCTCCCCCTTTTTGGTAATTGATGACAACATACATCAAAGCTTTAGATAAAGATATAGAGAATAGCAAGTAAAGCTTTGGAAAGACATGTAACATGCATAGGCTCCCCCTACATGTATACAATCATGTGAATATGGAATATAGAAGCATGTGACTGCATAAACATGACAAAGTAAGCAATGTGTTACATGTATCTTGGCGCATCAGAGCAAATGATGTGACCGTGAGAAAAGTACCTTCATGCTCATGAGTCCTTCTTGCAAACAGTATGTATATTAGCAAGAACTTCTCATTCAGATGACTGTGATGCATATACTTACCTTGTGGTCTTGAGTTGGCTTAGGCTGGGATGAACCTACGCAAACAAGGTTAGATAACACAGATACACCTACTAACCAGAGCAAACAAGAGAAACCATAAGAGAACCAAGACTGGGATGACATGTAGAGTGAGTACTAAATACTACATTGGATATAGACATGTCCCCAAAAAATAAAGATATGCAATAAAATCAGAGATTTCCTTTCCTTAGATGTCTTGCTCCCCCTGAATCTAACATGAGATATTGGGAGAAGATAGGAAACAGAAAATCAGAGCAATAGAAAATAATCAACAGAGCTTGAGCTAAAGCAAGCAACCAAACATGTCTTTCCCTTCTTAAAGACATGTGACATCTCTCCTCTTGAACACCAAGCATCTGGGGTCATCGATATTACTTTCTCTCCCCTTGAGTGTTCTCTCTTTCTCCCCCTATAGGAAGGATTAAGCTTTGATGTGATCTCTCTCTCCCCCTTTGACATCAATTTCCAAGAAGGGTCTTCTGGATATGTGATACAAATGGGTTGGTCCTTGAGTCACAGAGCAAAGCAGCATGTGTAACATGATGCTGGTAGAGAACAAGAATCATTGAGTGGAGCTGGAGCAAATAGAAATCAGGAATAAGTGGCAAGTTGGTTTTCCTGTGATTAAATCGGTGACTCCGAGTTGTGTGCTTCGGTTGCACCGAAATATTTCGGTTAGGACGAAGAAAACAAACCGGTGTGACCGAGTTCATCAGGGTGAAACTACTTGTCACCTCAGCTCACTAGACAAGTAAGAATCTCACAAAGATTTGCAAGGAATTAACTGAAAGATTTGCAATGAATTGGATGCAGAGCAAATGAAAAGAAAAGAAAATAAAGATCTAGATGAAGTTTTTTTGAAGGGGAAACAAATATGCAAGAAACAAATGCAATAACACAGAAAAGAACACAAGATAACTTCATCTAGAGTTGGGCGGTGACAAAGTCACCTATGTTAGAGTATATTGACTTAGGAGTCAAGTGAGAGCACTTGATTATAGGTCATACTCATCGTTTAAGCTCAAAATGGGGTTACTATTTTTCGTTTAAGCATCTTGATGTATTCACATCTTGTTGAGTTGCTTTGACTCATGACTTGGAGTAAAGCTTCTCTAAGATGGAATGACATACCTTGGGTGGTGGTGTGGGTCTTGCTCATGTAGTTGAACTTGTGTGGGTTGCTCAGGGTTGATGTAGTTCATCAAGAGTTGGGAGCACCACTTGGAGTTTGAGTTCATCTACCTACATGGGTTAGTCTTGCAAGGAAAAGCACTTGTGTATCCAAAATGACAATTATAGGATTTAACATAGAATTTGTCAAAGGATATATTTGAGTTGCTTCGTGCTTCCTTGTCTCCAACCACCATTGTGTAGAGACTTGGTGATGTAGAAATTGCTCAAGATGTGAGTGTGTTGTAATCTCATAGAATTAGATTCAACCAAGTACCTACACGGGTTAGATAACATGCAAGGTGCAAATATATCCAAGACATATGAATTGCTTCATAAGAGAAATATCAAGGATTAGTCATAGACTCATGCCTCGCATGTATCAAATGGAGTTCCTACTCCAAGTTTGAAGCATCAATGATGTTCAATTCACCTCTTAACCTGCAAAACACTTTCTCATCAAGTGGTTTAGTGAATATATCCGCCAATTGCTTATCGATGCGAACATGCTTAAGGTTAATGTCCCCTTTGGCAACATGATCTTGAATGAAATGATGACGAACTTCAATATGCTTAGTTCGAGAATGTTGCACGGGATTGTGAGCAATCTTAATAGCACTTTCGTTGTCACATAGCAATGGAACATGTTTCACATATATCCCATAATCTTTAAGAGTTTGGGTCATCCAAAGTAATTGAGCACAACATGAACCAGCGGCAATGTATTCCGCTTCGGCGGTGGATAAGGATACTGAGTTTTGTTTCTTGGAAGACCAAGACACAAGAGATCTACCAAGGAATTGACAAGTACCCGAAGTGGACTTTCTATCAACCTTGTCTCCGGCATAGTCCGAATCGGAATAGCCAACAAGATCAAAACAGGACCTCTTAGGATACCAAATGCCAAAATTTGGTGTATGGATTAAGTATCTCACTATCCTTTTTCACAGCCTTAAGATGACATTCTTTAGGAGCAGCTTGATATCGTGCACACATGCACACACTTAGCATAATATCGGGACGGGAGGCACATAGATATAACAATGAACCAATCATAGAGCGATAAACCTTTTGATCAACCGGTTCACCATCTTTGGTCAAATCAAGATGTCCACTAGTAGGCATAGGTGTAGGCATACCTTTGCATTCTTGCATATTGAACTTCTTGAATAAGTCTTTGGTGTACTTCATTTGAGAGACAAATGTACCTTCCTTAGTTTGCTTGATTTTCAAACCGAGAAAGAATTTGAGTTCACTCATCATAGACATCTCAAACTTCTCCGACATTAGCTTTCCAAACTTTTCACTAAAATGAGGGTTAGTTGAACCAAATATGATATCATCAACATAAATTTGGCATACAAATAGTTCTCCATTAACCCTTTTAGTAAAAAGAGTAGAATCAATTTTACCAATTTCAAAGCCTTTTTCAGTAAGAAACTTGGTCAAGCATTTATACCATGCTCTAGGAGCTTGTTTAAGACCATAAAGGGCTTTGTGAAGTTTGTAAACATGATTAGGTTTCTTAGGATTAACAAAGCCGGGAGGTTGCTTAACATAAACTTCCTCCTCAATTTTGCCGTTTAGAAAAGCACTTTTAATGTCCATTTGGTATAAGGTGATATCATGGTGATTAGCATAGGCAAGTAAGATGCGAATGGACTCAAGTCTAGCAATGGGAGCATATGTCTCACCATAGTCCATACCTTTAACTTGTGTATAGGCTTGGGCGACGAGACGTGCTTTGTCGCGAACCACTTGTCCATCTTCATCTTGCTTGTTGCGAAACACCCATTTGGTACCAATAATGTTGTGGTTGTTGTCGGGCTTCTCGACCAATGTCCACACTTGATTTCTCTCAAAGTTGTGTAGCTCTTCATGCATAGCGTTTATCCAATCCGGATCCTTCAATGCTTCTTCAACCTTCATAGGTTCAATTTTAGAAATGAATGAGTAATGTTCACAAAAGTTAGCTAAACGAGTTTTAGAGCGAGTGATTCTCCCAGTTTGGATATCATTGTAGATTTGCTCGACGGGATGATCTTTGGCAATTCTTGCTCGAACTCGTGAGAGCTTTTGCTTGGGTCGGGGTGGAACATCCTCTTCATCTTGTTCTTCTTCTTCTTCTTGGCCTTCTTCATTGTTGACGTTGTTGTTCTCTTGTCGTGGTGGAGAAGGAGGTTGTTGATGTTCATCTTGGTGTACTTCCTCGTTTTCTTCATCTTGACGTGTCCCACTTGTGGATGCTTCCGTATCAACTCTTGGTTCACCTTGACGTGAGGTAGAAGCTTCCACTTGGACGGACGAGGTACTCTCCTTCATTTCCGTTGGACGAATCTTGCCAATGGATAAGTCTTGAATTGCTTCCGAAGGGTCTTTGTCTCCTACATCAATTGCCAATTGCTCTACTTGTGAGCCGTTAGATTCATCAAACTTCACATCCACCATCTCTTCAACCTTTCGGGTGAAATTGTTGTAGACACGGTAAGTGTGAGAGTTTGAGCCATAACCAAGTAGAAAACCTTCACGAGACTTAGGAGCAAATTTAGAACGACGATGCTTGTCAAGAATGTAGCACTTTGAGCCAAATACTCGAAAGTATCCAACTTGGGGTTTGTTTACCGGTGAGGAGCTCGTACGCCGTCTTGCCGAGTAGCTTGTGAAGATATAGGCGATTTGTTGCATGACAAGCTGTCTCAACTGCTTCCGTCCAAAAGTGTTTTGGCGTCTTGTACTCATCAAGCATCGTTCTTGCCATCTCGATAAGAGTCCGGTTCTTCCTCTCAACAACTCCATTTTGTTGAGGTGTTTACGTAGCCGAGAACTCGTGTGAAATCCCTTCTTCGTCAAGAAAGGTGTCCACATTTGCGTTCTTGAACTCCGTTCCGTTGTCGCTCTGAACCTTCTTGATCTTCACGTCAAACTGATTTTGGACCTTCCTAGCGAAGTTTTTGAAGATCTTTTGGACCTGCGACTTGTCATCAAGAAAGAACACCCATGTAAATCTTGAAAAATCATCAACTATGACTAGACCAAATGAGTTACCACCAAGACTCTTGTACGCATTTGGACCAAAGAGATCCATGTGAAGTAGCTCGAGTGGTCTTCTTGTGGTCATGATGTTCTTTGCGCGGTGACTTCCTCCAACTTGTTTCCCTGCTTGACAAGCACTACAAAGTCTATCCTTGTCAAATACAACATCTTTTATTCCAAGGATATGATCACCTTTAATAAGCTTATCAAGATTTCGCATTCCAACATGACCTAGTCTTCTATGCCACAACCAGCCTTTAGAAGATTTAGCAATTAGGCAAGTTTTAGGTTGAGCCTTTTTAGTGAAATCAACAATGTAAAGACCTCCTCTACGTATACCGGTAAAGACCATTTTATGATTGTCTCTACAAAACACTTGGCAATCTACTTCAGTGAATAAGACATTGAAACCAAAATCCGCTAGTCTAGAAACTGAAAGTAAAATGTATCCAAGAGATTCAACGAGCATGACATTTTGTATGGAGCTATCGTGTGAGATGGCCACCTTACCAAGGCCAACCACCTTACCCTTTGAATTATCACCAAAGGTGACATATTTTCGAGGGCCGTCATTTTCAGCAAGCTCATTGAACATATCTTCGTCTCCGGTCATATGATCAGTACATCCACTATCAAGGACCCACTCCTTTCCTCCAGCCATGTAGCCGCGAAGATTTGCCATAAGACCAAAATGTCTCATTGCATCATGAAGATCATAGTCACTATCACCATCTTCATCATAATATCCATGTTCAACATCATCTTGTGATTGATCAATTCCTAGAGAGGGTAATTCATTAGGTACATGATCATCAAAGTGGTTACCTTTATGATTTCTTATAGCTTCGGATATGATATCACTAATGATTCCAACATTTCCTTTAGCATGCATGAGATTTGTAAGCTCAAATAGACAATCACCAAAACTAGGATCACTAGAGTTCATCTTACTCAAGACAATAGATTTATGGAGAATTTCGTCTAAATTTTTCAAGGAATAATCGGGAAATCGTTCCTCAAGAAATTTCCATATGGTGTAGGCACATTTTAGAGTAGACAAACTAACAATCAAATTTTTGGGCAATCCTCTAATGATGAGCTCAACCGTTCTAAGATTGCGAATCATGTCAATATCTTCATCTAGGGTAGTGTGCAAAGGATCAATATGAGGTGCACAAGGACTAGCAATGTACTTGTTCAAATGATATTCATTGAAAATTTCAAGCACTTCATTTTTCCACTCAAGAAAATACTCTCCATCAAGAATGGGCACTCTATGTCTAAGACTCCCTAAAGTAGACGCATCCATCTTCCTCCAAAGGTGTTTAAACCAAGGCAATGGAGACCAAAGCTCTGATACCAATTGAGAGGATCGAGAAGAGGTGTCTAGAGGGGGGGGGGGTGATTAGACACTAAGTACCAAAAGTTGCAGTTTTTGAAATTCTTAAGTTTAGGTGGAGTTTAGGCACAAGTTTAACAAACACAATACATATCAAGCAAGCATGCAATGAGTATATGAGCAACGGAAAGTAAAGCATGCAACTTGCAAGAATGTAAAGGGAATGGTTTGGAGTATTCAAACGCAATTTGAGACATGGATGTTTTTGGCGTGGTTCCGATAGGTGGTGCTATCGTACATCCACGTTGATGGAGACTTCAACCAACGGAGGGTAATGGTTGCGCGAGTCCACGGAGGGCTCCTCCCACGAAGGGTCCACGAAGAAGCAACCTTATCTATTCCATCATGGCCATCGCCCACGAAGGACTTGCCTCACTAGCGGTAGATTTTCACGAAGTAGGCGATCTCCTTGCCCTTACAAACTCCTTGGTTCAACTCCACAATCTTGTCAGAGGCTCCCAAGTGACACCTAGCCAATCTAGGATACACCACTCTCCAAGAAGTAACAAATGGTGTGTTAATGATGAACTCCTTGCTCTTGTGCTTCAAATGATAGTCTTCCCAACACTTAACTCTCTCTCACAGGATTTGGATTTGGTGGAAAGAAGATTTGAGTGGAAAGCAACTTGGGGAAGGCTAGAGATCAAGATTCATATGGTAGGAATGGAATATCTTGAGCTCAACACAAGTGTAGGTGGTTCTCTCTCAGAAAATGTGTATTGGAAGTGTAGGTATGTTCTGATGGCTCTCTCCACAAATGAAGAGTGGGTGGAGGGGTATATATAGCCTCCACACAAAATCTAACCGTTACACACAATCTGCTAAACTCGGTGGGACCGAATCGTTAAACTCGGTCGGACCGATTTAGCAAACCTAGTGACCGTTAGGATTTTCGCTGGGACTGAGATGCAACTCGGTAGGGGCATAACGTAATCTCGGTGTGACCGATTACACAAACTCGGTGAGACCGATTTTGGTAATAAGCTAACCAGAGAGTTGGTCAGGCAAACTCGGTGAGCCCGATTACACAAACTCGGGGGGACCGATTTGGTAATAAGCTAACAAGAGGATTTGCATTGTAATCTCGGTAGTACTGATTGCGCAAACTCGGTGAGACCGATTTTGGCAATGGACATACACAGTGATATTGCAATCCCATCTCGGTGAGACCGAGATCCCTATCGGTGAGACCGATTTGCTAGGGTTTGTGGCAGTGGCTATGACATGTGAAACTCGGTGGCGTCGGATAGAAAGAATCGGTGGGGCCGAGCTCACGAATGACTTTACACATATCTTCAGCCTCTGTGATCAAGTCGTTGCCGAGAAGTTGGCGTTCGCCCGTCTTAGACCAATTGAGAGGAGTACAACACTTTCTGCCATAGAGAATCTCGAATGGGGTTTTGCCCGAGCTCGCTTGAAAGCTGTTGTTGTAAGAGAACTCAGCATATGGAAGACAATCCTCCCACTTCATGCCGAAAGAGATGACACAAGCCCTGAGCATATCTTCAAGAATTTGGTTGACACGCTTGACTTGTCCACTAGTTTGAGGGTGGAAAGCTGTGCTGAAGCGAATGTTTGTGCCCATGGCCTTCTGAAAAGAATCCCAAAACTTGGAGGTAAAGATGCTGCCACGGTCTGAAGAGATCAATTGTGGAATGCCGTGCAAGGAGACAATTCTGGAGGTGTAGAGCTCTGCCAGCTGCGCTGTTGTGATAGACTCTTTGATAGGAAGAAAATGAGCCACTTTAGTGAGCTTGTCGATGACGACGAAGATGGCATCATTTCCACGCTTGGACTTTGGAAAACCAGTCACGAAGTCCATTTCGATATGATCAAACTTCCATTCTGGAATAGCAAGAGGTTGGAGTAGACCAGCTGGTCGTTGGTGTTCTGCTTTCACCCTTCTGCAGACATCACATTCATTCACGAATTGAGCAATTTCTTGCTTCATTCGAGTCCACCAATACGACTGCTTGAGGTCATGGTACATCTTTGTACTTCCAGGATGAATTGACAGAAGAGAATTGTGCGCCTCGTTCGTAATGACTTTACGAAGATCACCCTTTGGAACCACAATCCGGTCCTCGAAGAAAAGAGTATCTCTATCTTCAACGCGATAGCACTTGTATTTGGAAATGCCCTTGTCAATACCACGTTTCACCTTCTTCACCATGGTATCCATCAGTTGAGCCTCACGAATCTGATCTTCCAAAGTAGGAGAGACGATGAGGTTGGCAAGAAAACCTTGAGGAACAACTTGGAGATTCAACTTGCGGAAAGCTTCACAAAGATCCGGTTGAAAGGGCTTGAGGATTAAGCTGTTGCAATAAGCCTTCCTGCTCAAAGCGTCTGCAATCACATTAGTCTTGCCTGGAGTATATTCAATACTCGGATTATACTCTTGAATCATTTCGACCCGTCAAGTTTGCCTGAGGTTGAGGTTGGGCTGAGTGAAGATGTACTTGAGACTCTTGTGATCGGTGAATATGTCCACTTTCCTTCCCAACAAGAGATGTCTCCATGTTATCAACGCATGGACAACTGCCGCCAACTCAAGATCGTGAGTGGGGTAGTTCTTTTCGTTGGGCTTCAACTGACGAGAGGTATAGGCCACAACCTTCTTCTCTTGCATTAAGACATCACCGAGACCTTGAAGAGAAGCATCACAGAAAACTTCATAAGGCTTGGATTCGTCAGGAGGAGTCAAAACTAGAGCAGTGACGAGTTTCTCTTTGATAGTGTTGAAAGCAACGTCACACTCAGGAGACCAGACATACTTCACATGCTTCTGGAGGAGATTGGAAAGAGGCTTTGCAATCTTTGAGAAATTCTCAACGAATCTTCGGCAATAGCTTGCAAGTCCAAGAAAACTGCGAAGCTGCTTGACATTCTCAGGAGGTTCCCAATTCAAAACTGCAGACACCCTCTCGGGATTAATAGCAATGCCCTTGGCAGAGATGATATGCCCAAGGTAAATAACTTCATCAAGCCAGAATTCACATTTGGAGAACTTCGCATAGAATTTATATTCTCTGAGCTTGTCGAGCACCAATCGCAAATGCTTGGCATGATCCTTCTTATTCTTGGAGAAGACCAATATATCATCGAGATAGACCAAGACGAATTCATTGGTGTAGGGGTTGAAGATGAAGTTCATCATTCGAGAGAATGTTGGAGGAGCATTGACAAGGCCAAAAGACATGACAGTATATTCATAAGAACCAAAGCTTGTTCTGAATGCTGTCTTGGGAATATCTTCTTCACGAATGCGAATTTGATGATAACCCATACGAAGGTCAAGCTTGGAGAACACTTTAGCACCTTTAAGTTGCTCGAATAGCTCATTGATGTTGGGAAGTGGGTACTTGTTCTTGATAGTCTTCTTGTTCAATGGACGATAATCGACGCAAAGTCGGTCCGTGCCATCCTTCTTCTGGACAAAAAGAACACCACAACCCCAAGGAGAAGAACTCGGTCTGATCAGACCCAGACGCTCTTGTTCATCGAGTTGTTTCTTCAATTCTTTCAACTCTTTTGGCCCAAGCTTGTATGGACGCTTGCAAACGGGTTCCGTGCCAGGCTCAAGATCAATAACGAATTCAACTGGCCGGTGAGGAGGCATACCCGGAAGATCTTCTGGAAAGACATCTTGGTACTCACAAACGACTGGAATCTGAGAGATAGCATCCAATTCGCCCTTCTCATTGAGAGAAAACAACCGAATGGTATCATCACGAGCGGCATAAATGATCACATCGTCAGAAGAGTGAGTCAATTGAATTTCCCTGGCAGCACAATCGAGCTGAGCCTTGTGCTTAGAAAGCCAGTCCATCCCGAGAATAAGATCAATATCAGAGTCGCCAAGAACAATTGGTTTAGCCAGAAATCTATAGTCGCCCATCTTGATGGAAACATCCGGGACGCAAATATTAGATGTCATTTGCTTACCCGGGGACACCACTGATAAAGAACTAGGCAAAACTTGATAACCCAACTCATGCTTAGATGCAAAAGGTCTTGAGATGAAACAATGCGAAGCACCAGTATCAAATAAGACTTTTGCAGGAATATCATTAACAGGAAGGTTACCTATGATCACTTCTGAAGAATCCTCTGCTTGAGCTGCATTCATCATGTTCACCTTTGCAGACTTAGGATTATGCTTGACCATTGCATTGCTGGAAGATCTCACAGGAGGAGGAGGCGGAAGGCGCCTTTGGTTGAAGCACTTGTTCGCATAGTGACCCTTTTGCTGACATTTGTTGCAAGTCACCTATGAGAGCGGACGATGATAAGGAGCATTTGGCCTTGGAGCTTGGTTCTGAGACTTGTTCTGATAGCCTAGGTTGGGTGGGTGGGAAGATCCACGACCACCTGAGTTCTTCTGCTGATAAGGCTGACGAAACGGAGGAGGAGGAGGCAACTAGAACTTCTGTTGCTTGGCCGCCACTAGTGAGGAAGAAGAGGACTGAACTGCGTCCCTGACTCTCTTCTTAGATGCCTCACACTTGAGCTGAGCAGCTTCTTGTTTCAGTGCCATGTTGTAGAATTCATCATACTTTAACGGCTCAAAAAGCACGAGAGCTAGTTGCAAATCTTCTCTGAGGCCACGCCTGAATTGGTAAATCATGCTCTTCTCATCAGGGATGTCTTGCTTCGCAAAACGAGAGAGTTTCTGGAACTGAGTGTTGTATTGATACACAGACATGTTGCCTTGCTTGAGATTGCGGAACTCCTCACGCTTACTCTCAACAACACTTTCTGGAATGTGATGAGCTTTGAAGTCACGGCGGAAATCATCCCAGGTAATCACACGACCTCCTCTGGAATCTTTGTATTGTTGGAACCACTCAGCAGCTTGATCCTTGAGTTGAAAAGAGGCAAACTTGACAAAGTCCTCAGGTCTGACATTGCTACATTCGGAGTGCTTGTTGATGTCCACGAGCCAATCATCGGCGTCAGTGGCCTCGACACAGTAGCTGAAAGTCTTTGGCTGATTTGTAAGGAACTGATTGAGGGTAGCAAAATGCGGCTGATTGTTGCCTTGGCCTTGATTTCCCTGATTACCTTGCCCTTGGTTGCGATCTTGCAAGAGCTGAATCAGAATCTGAGCGTTGGCATTTGTGGCAGTCATCAGGGCTTGCCATGCCTCCGGAGGCGGAGGTGGTGGCGGAGGGTTAGCCTGACTTCCTTCATTGCATTCCGGATTCTGACGCGTTGGCGGAGCCATCCTGAAGAGGGTGACATCCATTAGCATCTTGAAAGACATCTATTCAAGCTGAATCAAAGGATCGAAATTGCAACATATAGTCTTCACAATAAACATTCGAACAAGAATGAACGAATGAATTCCAAAGTAAAGCATCACACTTCCATAAGTTGAGAAGCCACTTAGAAAAAGGTATGGAATAAAATCAACAAGGTACGGATGTGAACAAATACTTGGTAAGGATTACACAATCACGAACCAAATATCTGCGGGAAGAAATACTAGAGCTACATGAATTCCCACTTATAAACTCCCGAAACTTTCTGGTTATGCAATCAGGTGTTGGGGATACAGGGGACACAAAATATATCACCCAAACTAACAATACCTAGATCCAGCTGTATCCATCCTTCAACACGTAACCAAGAAACCTTCGGAAATCGTCTACCTCAACCTTCGAAAAGCATCCGTTATACGAGTTATGGTAATACTCCCGCACTCGCCTCAGTACTGGGCTATCAGGGTTATCTCACTAACAACTGTACAAAAGAGATTTTCGATGTCGGCGTACTAAACTCAGGTATTCCAGAACTGCAACGATAAAATTATGACGACAACACCTCAAAGCTCAACTCCCCGGGACACCTCCACTAAACCCCTGCTGACAGGAGGCACCAAGACAATGTTGTCATCATAAAACCATCGGAACGATTCTAAGATACCCGCGTGATCCTAAATTTTTTTTAGTGAAATTTGAGAAGAGAAGAGTCAAAACTCTACGTCAGGATGCCTTACCAGAGCGATGAGGAGGCTGGGAAGTAAAAAGAATTCCTAAACTCTCCGATATATAATTCCTAAATGACTCAAAACATTTTTCTAGACACAACTCGGCTGCTAAAAACGATCAATCAGTGGGGCTCCTAAGGTCGGGGAAGGCTCTGATTACCAACTTGTAACGCCCTCGATGCGGTTATATCTCCCACGTGTCGAAGCACGACTTAGAGGCATAACCGCATTGAAAGCAATGCCGCAAGTGAGGTAATCTTCACACAACCCATGTAATACATAAGGAAAGAGATACATAGTTGGCTTACAGTCGCCACTTCACACAATACATAAATAAACATTCATCATCCAGATTACACTCAAGGTCCGACTACGGAACCAAAATGAAAGAAGACTACCCCAAATGCTACACAGATCCCCGAATCACCCCAACTGGGCTCCACTACTGATCATCAGGAAAAGACACATAGTAACGACCACGTTCCTCGTCGAACTCCCACTTGAGCTCGGTTGAATCATCTGCACTGGCATCGTCGGCACCTGCAACTGTTTTGGTAGAATCTGTGAGTCACGGGGACTCAGCAATCTCACACCCGCGAGAACAAGACTATTTAAGCTTAAAGGTAGGATAGGGTTGTGAGGTGGAGCTGCAGCAAGCGACTAGCATATATGGTGGCTAACATCGCAAAAGAGAGCGAGAAGAGAAGCAAAGCACGGTCGTGAAGCTAGAAGTGATCAAGAAGTGATCCTAGAACAACCTACGTCAGACATAACTCCAACACCGTGTTCACCTCCTGGACCCCGCCGAGAAGAGACCATCACGGTTACACACGCGGTTGATGTGTTTTAATTAGGATCAACTTCGGGTTTTCTACAACCGGACATTAACAAATTCCCATCTGCCTCATAACCGCGGGCACGGCTTTCGAAAGATAATACCCTGCAGGGGTGTCCCAACTTAGCCCATTATAAGCTCTCACGGTCAACGAAGGATATTCCTTCTACCGGGAAGACCCGATCAGTCTCGGAATCCCGGACTACAAGACATTTCGACAGTAATAAAACAAATCCAGCAAAGCCGCCAGATTGTGCCGACAAATCCTGATAGGAGCTGCACATATCTCGGTCTCAGGGCACATCCGGATGAGCTGTCCGTACAACTAAAACCAGACCTCAAGTTTCCTTGAGGTGGCGCTGCAAAGCGCTCTAGTTTGGACCAGCAATCGAAGGAGAACTGGCCCGGGGGGGGGGGGTTAAAATAAAGATGACCCTCGGGCTCGCGAAAACCCGGGGGAAAAGGCTTAGGTGGCAAATGGTAAAACCAAAGTTGGGCCTTGCTGGAGGAGTCTTATTCAAAGCGAACTGTCAAGGGGGTCCCATAAATCACCCAACCGTGTAAGGAACACAAAATCAAGGAACATAACACCGGTATGACGGAAACTAGGGTGGCAAGAGTGGAACAAAACACCAGGCATAAGGCCGAGCCTTCCACCCTTTACCAAGTATATAGATGCATTAATTAAATAAGAGATATTGTGATATCCCAACAAGTAAGCATATTCCAACAAGGAACAAACTTCATCTTCACCTGCAACTAGCAACGCTATAAGAGGGGCTGAGCAAAGCGGTAACATTGCCAATCAACGGTTTGCTAGGACATGGATGGTTAGAGGTTTGACATGGCAATATGGGTGGCATGATATAGCAAGTGGTAGGTATCGCGGCATAGGCATAGCCAAAGAGCGAGCATCTAGCAAGCAAAGATAGAAGTGATTTCGAGGGTATGGTCATCTTGCCTGCAAGGTTCTCAGAGTTGTCGAAAGCTTGATCCTCGTAAGCGTTCTCAACAGGTTCCTCGTTCACGTACTCGTCTCCCGGCTCTACCCAAGGCAAGAACACAAGCAAATGAACAACTATCAACCACGATGCAATGCGCAATCAACACGATGCAAAACATGGCATGATATGCGAGATGTGATATGCAATGCATATGCGTGCTCCGGAAGGAAAAGATGAAAAAGGCATAATCTTGGCAAACCAAGTATGCCACTGGAAAGGTGAGGCGATTTCGGTTGAAATCGATATAAAGATCACCGGAATCGGATGCACGGTTTGCAAATGGCAAGCAAAACAAGAATGACAAGATTCTGCCATTAACAGCATGATGCCACTTAGCGTGCAACAAGAAATTAAGCTACTGCACTCAAACATATCAGCAAAGCATATGACAGTAATCTACTAAAGATGCTTGACAAAAGATGAACACTGAGCTACGGCTAAATCACACCAGAACAGGTTCAAACAAGCATGGCAAAAGTGCAAAAGATAACAGGTTCACAGACTTAGTGAAAATAACAAGAAGCCAGAAACTAACACCAGGATGACATGTTTAGAGCAAGCCAACAACATGCTACAGGAACAGGACATAGCAAAATAAGGCATGGCATGAATCTACTCAGAGCACTTAACAAAAGTCCCTCACTGACCATAAGCCAAAAAGGATCAGAAAATATAATAGCACCCATGTCAATTAAGCAAGTTTCGTTACAGTTTTCAGACTTGGCAGAAAAACTGGACATGTCAAAAACAGATAACAAGTAGGCATGTTTACGAGCTCGATGCACTCTCTACAGAGCTTTACATGATAGACTAAGCATACATTCATCAAGAAGACATGGCATAGAAGCTAGAAATGGCAAGAATAACATCATATCATGCAAGGATCAACTACAACAAGCTTGGCTCAGTGTTTGCATGCTTGTGCTAGTCACCACAGAGATCACAAAAATACATGGCATACACCCCTGGAAAGATGGCATGGCATATTACAAAACACATGTAGGACTCAAGCTCATAGGATGCACACATCAATCATGGCAAAAATGACAAAAGTGCATCTACTGAAACAGATCTGAAACTAACATCACATAGCCCTCTTCTAACAGCATTTCGGGCATCAAGATGAACTCAAATGGAAACGATGCAATGAGATAAAATGATGTACTCGTCGAGGCGAACAATTTGACATATTACACGCACGAAACGGAGCAGTATGCAGCAAGTTATGATGCAATGAACATGCGACAAAATGCAACAGATTTTGGGACTTAGAGAAAAACGAGGGAGGGGAGAAGTCAACCTCCAGATCTAGGGTTGCACGCGGATCGAGTCAGTGCTGGAGCTCGCCAGAGACGGGGAGCGCGGCGGCCGGAGAGGGACCGGAGAAGGACACCGGCGGGGTCGGGGTCCCCGGATCCGGCGCCGGCGAGGCCGGATCTGGCCGCGGGGCGGCGCGCGGGACCGGCGAGGAGCGCGGGGCACGGAGGAGCGGTCGGGGCGCGGGTCGTTGCCGGCAGGAGGCGGACGGCGGTGCGAGGCGGCGGGGACTGCCGGGGCGGCGCAGCGGCGAGCGCGGCGGAGCCGGCGGAGGACGGGCGGCGCGCGGCGAGCGAGGCGACCGGGCGCGGGCGACGCGACTCCGGGCCGGGGAGGGCCCCGCACGGGCCTCGCGGGCCCGCGGGGGCGGCGGCGAACTGGGGACCGCCCAGAGACACGTGGTGGCCCCTGGTAGGTCGGCGGTGGCGGCGGACAATGTCCGGCCGTCCGGATTTTTGTCCGGCGGCGGAGAGGGAGCGGGGCTAGGGTTTGGTCTGCGGGATTTTCGGGGGAGGCCACTTATTTATAGGTAGGAGGAGCTAGGAAGCTCCAAATGGAGCATGGTTTTCGGCCACGCGATCGTGATCGAACGACGATGGACATGGGAGTGACTTAGATGGGTTATTGGGCTGTTTTGAAGGGGTTTTGGGCTGCAACACACACGAGGCCTTCACGGTTACCCGGTTAACCGTTGGAGTATCAAACGACCTCCGAATGACCCGAAACTTGACAGGCGGTCTACCGGTGCTACACCAAGGCCGCTTGGCAAACCTCGGTCCATTCCGAGAAAGTTTAATACCCGCTCACGAAAAAAGGTAAAAGGGGACGCCGGGGAACATAGGAGCGCCGGATTACAAAACGGACAACGGGGAAAATGCTCGGATTTATGAGACGAACACGTATGCGAATGCGATGCACATGATGACATGATAAGAAATGCATGACATGAACAAAATGCAAAATGAAGGAAAAACCAACCACGGAGGGAATATCATATCACATTGCCGAAAATGGCAAGAGTTGGAGTTATAAATATGGCAAGTTACATCCGGGGTGTTACAGAGACTCTCTATCATGAAGATCATGGTGCTACTTTGAAGCACAAGTGTGGTAAAAGGATAGTAGCATTGCCCCTTCTCTCTTTTTCTCTCATCATTTTTTTTATTTTTTTATTTTTTTATTTTTTTGTTTGGGCCTATTCTCTTTTTTATGGCCTCTTTTTTTATCTTATTTTATTTTTTGTCCGGAGTCTCATCCCGACTTGTGGGGGAATCATAGTCTCCATCATCCTTTTCCTCACTTGGGACAATGCTCTAAAAATGATGATCATCACACTTTTATTTTTCTTACAACTCAACAATTACAACTCGATACTTAGAACAAGATATGACTCTATATGAATGCCTCCGGCGGTGTACCGGGATATGCAATGAATCAAGAGTGACATGTATGAAAGAATTATGAATGGTGGCTTTGCCACAAATACGATGTCAACTACATGATCATGCTAGCAATATGACAATGATGGAGCGTGTCATAATAAACGGACCGGTGGAAAGTTGCATGGCAATATATCTCGGAATGGCTATGGAAATGCCATGATAGGTAGGTATGGTGGATGTTTTGAGGAAGGTATATGGTGGGTGTATGATACCGGCGAAAAGTGCGCGGTATTAGAGAGGCTAGCAATGGTGGAAGGATGGGAAAAAGTGTGTATAATCCATGGACTCAACATTAGTCATAAAGAACTCATATACTTATTGCAAAAATCTAGAAGTTATCAAAGCAGAGTATTACGCGCATGCTCCTAGGGGGATAGATTGGTAGGAAAAGACCATCGCTCGTCCCCGACCGCCACTCATAAGGTGGACAATCAATAAACACCTCATGCTCCGACTTTGTTACATAACGGTTCACCATACGTGCATGCTACGGGAATCACAAACTTAAGCACAAGTATTCTTTAAATTCACAACTACTAAACTAGCATGACTCTAATATTATCACCTCCATATCTCAAAACAATTATCATGCTTCAATCTTTTCTTAGTATTCAACACACCCATAAGAATTTTTCTTTTATTAGTCTTGTATGCCTAGCATATTAGAATTAAGCACATTACCATGCTATTTACGACTCTCAAAATAATCTAAGTGAAGCATGAGAGTTCATATATTTCTTCAAAATAAAACTACCACCATGCTCTAAAAGATATAAGTGAAGCACTAGAGCAAACAACAAACTACTCCGAAAGATATAAGTGAAGATCAATGAGTAGTTGAATAATTATGTAACTATGTGAAGACTCTCTAACATTTAAGAATTTCAGATCTTGGTACTTTATTCAAACAGCAAGCAAAGCTAAAGAAAATAAAATGATGCTCCAAGCAAAACACATATCATGTGGTGAATAAAAATATAGCTCCAAGTAAAGTTGCCGATGAACGAAGACGAAAGAGGGGATGCCTTCCGGGGCATCCCCAAGCTTAGACGCTTAGTTATCCTTGAATATTACCTTGGGGTGCCTTGGGAATCCCCAAGCTTAGGCTCTTGCCACTCCTTATTCCGTAGTCCATCGAATCTTTACCCAAAACTTGAAAACTTCACAACACAAAACTTAACAGAAAACTCGTGAGCTCCGTTAGTGAAAGAAAACAAAACACGACTTCAAGGTACTATAATGAACTCATTATTTATTTATATTGGTGTTAAACCTACTGTATTCCAACTTCTCTATGGTTTATAAACTATTTTACTAGCCATAGATTCATCAAAATAAGCAAACAACACAATGAAAACAGAATCTGTCAAAAACAGAACTGTCTGTAGTAATATGTAACTAACGCAAACTTCTGGAACTCCAACAATTCTAAAATAAATTGGTGGACCTGAGGAATGTTTCTAGTAATCATCTGAAAAAAGAATCAACTAAATAGCACTCTCCAGTAAAAAGTTCTAGCTAATCTCGTGAGCGCTAAAGTTTCTGTTTTTTACAACATGATTATAAAGACTTCACCCAAGTCTTCCCAAAGGTTCTACTTGGCACAAACACTAATTAAAACATAAAACCACATTTAAACATAAGATAGATGGGTTATTTATTCCTAAACAGAACCAAAAAGCAAGAAACTAAAATAAAGTTGGGTTGCCTCCCAACAAGCGCTATCGTTTAATGCCCCTAGCTAGGCATTATGATTTCAATGATGCTCACATAAAAGATAAGAATTGAAACATAAAGAGAGCATCATGAAGAATATTACTAGCACATTTAAGTCTAACCCACTTCCTATGCATAGGGATTTTGTCAGCTAAAAACTTATGGGAACAATAATCAACTTGCATAGGATGGTAAAACAAGCATAACTTCAAGATTTTAAGCACATAGAGAGGAAACTTGATATTATTGCAATTCCTACAAGCATATATTCCTCCCTCATAATAATTTTCAGTAGGATCATGACTGAATTCAACAATATAACCATCACCTAAAGCATTCTTTTCATGATCTACAAGCATAAAATTTTTACTACTCTCCACATAAGAAAAATTCTTCTCATGAATAGTAGTGGGAGCAAACTCAACAAAATAACTATCATATGATTGAAAATTAAGATCAAGATGACAAGTTTCATGGTTATCATTATTATTTAAAGCATACGTGTCATCACAATAATCATCATAGATAGGAGGCATGCTTTCATCTTAGTAAATTTGCTCATCAAAGCTTGGGGGACAAAACATATCATCTTCATCAAACATAGCTTCCCCAAGCTTGTGGCTTTGCATATCATTAGCATCACGGATATTAAAAGAATTCGTACTAACAACATTGCAGTCATGCTCATCACTCAAAGATTTAGTGCCAAACAATTTAATGCACTCTTGTTCTAACACTTTGGCACAATTTTCCTTTCCATCATACTCACGAAAGATATTAAAAAGATGAAGCGTGTGAGACAAACTCAATTCCATTTTTTTGGTAATTTTCTTTTATAAACTAGACTAGTGCTAAAACAAGAAACAAAAAGATTCGATTGCAAGATCTAAAGATATACCTTCACTTACCTAGCCTCCCCGGCAACGGCGCCAGAAAAGAGCTTGATGTCTACTACACAACCTTCTTCTTGTAGACGTTGTTGGGCCTGCAAGTGCACAGGTTTGTAGGACAGTAGCAAACTTCCCTCAAGTGGATGACCTAAGGTTTATCAATCCGCGGGAGGCGTAGGATGAAGATGGTCTCTCTCAAGCAACCCTGCAACCAAATAACAAAGAGTCTCTTGTGTCCCCAACACACCCAATACAATGGTAAATTGTATAGGTGCACTAGTTCGGCGAAGAGATGGTGATACAAGTGCAATATGGATGGTATTTATGGGTTTTTGTAAACTGAAAATATAAAAACAGCAAGGTAACAAGTGGTAAAAGTGAGCGTAAATGGTATTGCAATGCTAGGAAACAAGGCCTAGGGTTCATACTTTCACTAGTGCAAGTTCTCTCAACAATAATAACATAATTGGATCATATAACTATCCCTCAACATGCAACGAAGAGTCACTCCAAAGACACTAATAGCGGAGAACAAACGAAGAGATTATGGTAGGGTACAAAACCACCTTAAAGTTATTCTTTCCAATCAATCCATTGGGCTATTCCTATAAGTGTCACAAACAACCCTAGAGTTCGTACTAGAATAACACCTTAGGACACAAATCAACCAAAACCCTAATGTCACCTAGATACTCCAATGTCACCTCAAGTATCCGTGGGTATGATTATACGATATGCATCACACAATCTCAGATTCATCTATTCAACCAACACATAGAACCTCAAAGAGTGCCCAAAGTTTCTACCGGAGAATCACGACGAAAACGTGTGCCAATCCCTATGCATAGGTTCCCAATGTCACGAAACCCGCAAGTTGACCACCAAAACATACATCAAGTGGATCAATAGAATAACCCATTGTCACCACGGTTATCCCACGCAAGACATACATCAAGTGTTCTCAAATCTTTCCGATAAGATTACTTCAAAGGGAAAACTCAATCCATTACAAGAGAGTAGAGGGGGAGAAGAAACATAAGATCCAACTATAATAGCAAAGCTCGCGATACATTAAGATCGTGCCAAATCAAGAACACGAGAGATAGAGATAGATCAAACACATAGCTACTGGTACATACCCTCAGCCCCGAGGGTGAACTACTCCCTCCTCGTCATGGAGAGCACCGGGATGATGAAGAAGGCCACCGGTGAGGGTTCCCCCCCTCCGGCAGGGTGCCGGAACAGGGTCCTGAGAGGTTTTTGGTGGCTACAGAGGCTTGCGGCGGCGGAACTCCAGATCTAATCTCTGTTCTGGAATATTTCGGATACGTAGGTATATATGGGTGCAGGGGGTACGTTGGTGGAGCTGAGGGGGCCCCACGAGGCAGGGGGCGCGCCCCCCACCCTCGTGGCCAGCTCCCATATCTTCTAACATAGAGTCCAAGTCTATCCGGTGGCTTCCCTTCCAAAAATAACTTCTCCAGTTGATTTCGTTCCGTTTTGACTCCGTCTGATATTCCTTTTCCTCGAAGCACTGAAATAGGCATAAAACAACAAATCTGGGCTGGGCCTCCGGTTAATAGGTTAGTCCCAAAAGTAATATAAAAGTGGATAGTAAAGCCCAATATTGCCTAAAACAGTAGATAATACAACATGGAGCAATAAAAAAATTATAGATACGTTGGAGACGTATCAGGGCGTAGCTATCGATCTGCTCTAGATGGCCAGGCGAGTTGGCCCGCAGTGCGAAGCCGCCGAACACAAAAATCTGGCCGGGGAGGAAAACCTCCCCCAAGGCAGCATTGTTTTAGATGACTGATGGAGCCATCGAACCTTCCGATGACGATGCAGCGGAACTCTCAATGAAAACACCAATGTCGGTGTCAAAACCGGCAGATCTCGGGTAGGGGGTCCTGAACTGTGCGTCTAAGGTCGATGGTAACAGGATATGGGGGACACGATGTTTACCCAGGTTCGCGCCCTCTTGATGGAGGTAATACCCTACTTCTGGCTTGATTGATCTTGATGAATATGAAAATTACAAGAGTTGATCTACCACGAGATCGTAATGGCTAAACCCTAGATGTCTAGCCTGTATGATTGAGATTGCCTCTACGGACTAAACCCTCCGGTTTGTATAGACATCGGAGGGGCCTAGGGTTGTACAGAGTCGGTTTACTAAGGAAGGAATCTACATATCCGAACGCCAAGCTTGCCATCCACGCAAAGGAGAGTCCCATCCAGACACGGGAAGAAGTATTCTGTCTTGTATCTTCATAGCCCATTAGTCTGGCCCATGTTACATAGTCCGGACGCTCGTGGACCCCTTAATCCAGGACTCCCTCACCTATCATATGCAGATATGGCCTCGGAACACTGAGACCAAAAGGTCAAATGTGAATCATATAGTAGATATGATCAACACAATGATGTTCACCATTAAAAACTACTCCATCTCACGTGATGATCAGACATGGTTTAGTTGATATGGATCACGTGATCATTTAGATGACTAGAGGGATGTCTATCTAAGTGGGAGTTCTTAAGTAATTTGATTAACTGAACTTAAATTTATCATGAACTTAGTCCTGTCAGTATTTGCATATCTATGTTGTAGATCAATAGCTTGGGATGTAGCTCCCCGTTTATTTTTTATATGTCCCTACAGAAAACTAAGTTGAAAGATGATAGTAGCAATGATACAGACTGGGTCCGTGATCTGAGGATTATCCTCATTGCTGCACAAAAGAATTATGTCCTTGATGCACCACTAGGCGACGAACCTATTGCAGGAGCAGATGCAGATGTTATGAACGTTTTGCAAGCTCGGTATGATGACTACTTGATAGTTTAGTGCACCATGCTTTACGGCTTAGAACTAGGGACTTCAAAAATGTTTTGAATGCCATGGAGCATATGAGATGTTCCAAGAGTTGAAATTAGTATTTCAGACTCATGCCCGTGTCGAGAGGTGTGAGACCTCTGACAAGTACTTTGCCTACAAGATGGAGAATAGCTCAGCTAGTGAGCATGTGCTCAGAATGTCTGGGCACTACAATCGCTTGAATCAAGTGGGGGTTAATCTTCCAGATAAGATAGTGATTGACAGAGTTCTCTAGTCACTATCACCAAGTTATTAGAACTTTGTGATGAACTATAATATGCGAGGGATGACGAAAACGATTCCCAAGCTCTTGCAATGCTGGAATCAGCAAAGGTAGAAATCAAGAAAAAACATCAAGTGTTCATGGTTAACAAGACCACCAGTTTCAATAAAAGGGCAAGGGAAAGAAAGGGAAAACTTCAAAAGAATGGCAAGCAAGTTGCTACTCCCATGAAGAAGCCCAAAGCTAGACCCAAGCATGAAATTGAGTGCTTCTACTGCAAAGAAAAATGGTCACTGGAAGTGGAACTGCCCCAGATACTTGGCGGATAAGAAGGATGGCAAAGTGAACAAAGGTATATTTGATATACATGTTATTAATGTGTACTTTACTAGTGTTTATAGCAACCCCTCGGTATTTGATGCTGGTTCAGTTGCTAAGAGTAGTAACTCGAAAACAGGAGTTGCAAGATAAACAGAGACCAGTTAAGGACGAGGTGACGATGTGTATTGGAAATGATTCCAAGGTTGATAAGATCACCATCGCACACTCCTTTTACCTTTGGGATTAGTGTTGAACCTAAAATAAATGTTATTTGGTGTTTGCATTGAGCATGAATATGATTGGATCATGTTTATTGCAATACGATTATTCATTTAAGTCGAAGAATAATTGTTATTATGTTCACATGAATAAAACCTTCTATGGTCATACACTTCATATGAATGGTTTATTGAATCTTGATCGTAGTGATACACATATTCATAATATTAATGCCAAAAGATGCAAAGTTGATAATGATAGTGCAACATACTTGTGACACTGTCGTTTAGGTCATATTGGTGTAAAGCGCATGAAGAAACTCCATGCAGATGGACTTTTGGAATTATTTGATTATGAATCATTTGATGCTTGCGACCCATGCCTCATTGGCAAGATGACTAAGACTCCATTCTCCAGAACAATGGAGCGATCCACTGACTTATTGGAAATAATACATACCGATGTATGCAGTCCGATGAGTGTTGAGGCTCGCGGCGGGTACCGTTATTTTCTAAACCATCACAGTTGATTTGAGCAGATATGGGTATATCTACTTAATGAAACAAGTCTGAAACATTTGAAAAGTTCAAAGAATTTCAGAGTGAAGTAGAAAATCATCGTAACAATAAAATAAAGTTTCTATGATCTGATCACAGAGGCGAATATTGGAGTTATGAGTTTGGCCTTCATTTAAAACAATGTGGAGTAGTTTCACAATTCACGCCACTCGGAACACCATAGCGTAATGGTGTGTCCGAACATCGTAACCGTACTTCATTAGATATGGTGCGATCTATGATGTCTCTTACCAATTTACCATAATGGTTTTTGGGTTATGCATTAAAGACAACTGCATTCATGTTAAAAAGGGCACCATGTAAATCCGTTGAGATGACATCGTATGAACTATGATTTAGCAAAAACCTAAGCTGTCGTTTCTTAAAATTTTGGGATGCGATGCTTATGTGAAAAAGCTTCAACCTGATAAGCTCGAACCCAAATCGGAGAAATGAGTTTTCATAGGATACCCAAAGGAAACTGTTGGGTACACCTTCTATCACAGATCCGGAGGCAAGATATTCGTTGCTAAGAATGGATCCTTTCTATAGAAGGAGTTTATCTCGAAAGAAGTGCGTGGGAGGAAAGTAGAGCTTGATGAGGTAATTGTACCTTCTCCCGAATTGGAAAGTAGTTCATCAGAGAAATCAGTTCCAGTGATTCCTACACCAATTAGTGAGGAAGCTAATGATGATGATCATGAAACTTTAGATCAAGTTACTACTGAATATCGTAGGTTAACTAGAGTACGGTCTGCACCAGAGTGGTACGGTAATCCTGTTCTGGAAGTCATGTTACTAGACCATGACGAACCTATGAACTATGAGGAAGCGATGATGAGCCCAGATTCCACGAAATCGCTTGTGGCCATGAAATCTGAGATGGGATTCATGTATGAGAACAAAGTGTGGACTTTGGTTGACTTGCCCAATGATCGGCAAGCAATAGAAAATAAATGGATCTTCAAGAAGAAGACAGACGCTGGCGGTAAGGTTACTGTCTACAAAACTTGACTTGTTGCGAAAGGTTTTCGACAAGTTCAAGGAGTTGACTATGATGAAACCTTCTCACCTGTAGCAATGCTTAAGTCTATCCAAATCATGTTAGCAATTGCCGCATTTTATGATTATGAAATTTGGCAAATGGATGTCAAAACTGCATTCCTTAATGGATTTCTTAAAGAAGAGTTGTATATGATGCAACCAGAAGGTTTTGTTGATCCTAAACGTGCTAACAAAGTGTGAAAGCTCCAGCAATCCATTTATGGACTAGTGCAAGCCTCTCGGAGTTCGAATATATGCTTTGATAGTGTGATCAAAGCATATGGTTTTATACAGACTTTTGGAGAAGCCTGTATTTACAAGAAAGTGAGTGGGAGCACTACAACCTTTCTGATAAGTATATGTGAATGCCATATTATTGATCGGAATTGATGTAGAATTTTCTAGAAAGCATAAAGGAGTGTTTGAAAGGAGTTTTTCAAAAAAAGACCTCGGTGAAGCTGCTTACATATTGAGCATCAAGATCTATAGAGATAGATCAAGACGCTTGATAAGATTTTTCAATGAGAACATACCTTGACAATATTTTGAAGTAGTTCAAAATGGACCAGTCAAAGAAGGAGTTCTTGCGTGAGTTATATGGTATGAAGTTGAGTAAGACTCAAAACCCGACCACGGCAGAATATAGAGAGAGAATGAAAGTCATTCCCTATGACTCAGCCATAGGTTCTATAAAATATGCCATGTTGTATACCAGATCTATCGTGTACCTTGCCATGAGTTTGGCAAAGGGGTATTGTAGTGATCCAGGAGTAGATCACTGGACAACGGTCAAAATTATCCTTAGAGGACTAAGGAAATATTTCTCGGTTATGCAGGTGATAAAGAGTTCGTCGTAAAGAGTTACGTCGATGCAAGCTTTAACACCTATCTGGATGACTCTGAGTCTCAATCTGGATACACTTTTAAAGTGGGAGCAATTAGCTAGAGTAGCTCCATGCAGAGCTTTGTAGGAATAGAAATTTGCAAAATACATACGGATCTGAATGCGGGAGACACGTTGACTAAACTTCTCTCACAAGCAAAACATGATCACACCTTAGTACTCTTTGGGTGTTAATCACATGGTGATGTGAACTAGATTAGTGACTAGTAAACCCTTTGGGTGTTGGTCACATGGTGATGTGAACTATGGGTGTTCATCACATGGTGATGTGAACTATTGGTGTTGAATCATTTGGCGATGTGACCTAGATTATTGACTCTAGTGCAAGTGGGAGACTGGAGGAAATATGCCCTAGAGGCAATAATAAAGTTGTTATTTATATTTCCTTATAACATGATAAATGTTTATTATTCATGCTAGAATTGTATTAACCAAAAACTTGATACATGTGTGAATACATAGACAAAACATAGTGTCCCTAGTATGCCTCTACTTGACTAGCTCGTTAACCAAAGATGGTTAAGTTTCCTAACCATAGACACGTGTTGTCATTTGATGAACGGGATCACATAATTAGGAGAATGATGTGATGGACAAGACCCATCCGTTAGCTTAGCATAATGATCACTAAGTTTTATTGTTATTGCTTTATTCATGACTTATACATATTCCTCTAACTATGAGATTATGCAACTCCCAAATACCGGAGGAACACCTTGTGTGCTATCAAATGTCACAACTTAACTGGGTGACTATAAATATGCTCTACGGGTGTCTCCGAAGGTGTTTTTTGGGTTGGCATAGATCAAGATTAGGATTTGTCACTCCGAGTATCAGAGAGGTATCTCTGGGCCCTATCGGTAATGCCCATCACTGTAAGCCTTGCAAGCAATGTGACTCCGAGTATCGGAGAGGTATCTCTGGGCCCTATCGGTAATGCCCATCACTGTAAGCCTTGCAAGCAATGTGACTAATCAGTTAGTTGCGGGATGATGCATTACGGAACGAGTAAAGAGACTTGCCGGTAACGAGATTGAACTAGGTATAAAGGATACCGACGATCGGATCTTGGGCAAGTAACATACCGATGACACAGGGAATAACGTATGTTATGCGGTTTGACCGATAAAGATCTTCGTAGAATATGTAGGAACCAATATGAGCATCCAAGTTCCGCTATTGGATATTGACCAGAGATGTGTCTTGGTCATGTCTACATAGTTCTCAAACCCGTAGGGTCCGCACGCTTAATGTTCGATGACGATTTTGTATTATATGAGTTATGTGTTTTGATGACCGAATGTTGTTCGGAGTCCCGGATGAGATCACGGACATGACGAGGAGTCTCGAAATGGTCGAACATAAAGAATGATATATTGGACGATGTTATTCGGACACCAGAAGAGTTCCAAGAGGTACCGGGTAAAAACCGGAGTGCCGGAGGGGTTACAGGAAACCCCTGGGGAAGTAATGGGCCAACATGGGCCTTAGGGGAGAGAGAGGGCAGGCCACGAGGAGGTGGCGCCCCCCTCCCCATGGGGACTCCGAATAGGACTAGGGGAGGGGGCGCGGCCCCCCTTTCCCTCTCGCTCTCCCTTTCCCTTCCTTCTTCCCCCCTCCACCAAGTGGAATCCTACTAGGACTTGGAGTCCTAGTAGGACTCCTCTCTCTTGGCACGCCCTACAAGGGCCGGCTGGCCTCCCCCTCTCCTCCTTTATATACGGAGGCAGGGGGCACCCTAGAACACACAAGATCAATTGTTGTCGGTGTCAAAACCGGCGGATCTCGGGTAGGGGGTCCCGAACTGTGCGTCAAGGTCGGATGGTAACAGGAGACAAGAGACACTTTATTTTACCCTGGTTCGGGCCCTCTCGATGAAGGTAAAACCCTACTCCTGCTAGATTAATGTTGATGATATGGGTAGTACAAGAGTAGATCTACCACGAGATCAAGGAGGCTAAACCCTAGAAGCTAGCCTATGGTATGATTGTGTATGATGATGGTTGTCCTACGGACTACAACCCTCCGGTTTATGTAGACACCGGATAGGGTTAGGGTTACACAGAGTCGGTTACAATGGTAGGAGATCTTGAATATCCGCACGCCTAGCTTGCCTTCCACGCCAAGGAAAGATCCTTCCGGACACGGGACGAAGTCTTCAATCTTGTATCTTCATAGTCCTGGAGTCCGGCTGAAGGTATAGTCCGGCTATCCGAACAACCCCTAACCCAGGACTCCCTCAGTAGCCCCTGAACCAGGCTTCAATGACGACGAGTCCGACGCGCAGATTGTCTTCGGCATTGCAAGGCGGGTTCCTCCTCCATGTTCTTCAAGAAGATTGTAAACACCAAAAATAGTGTCCGGCTCTGCAAAATAAGTTTCCACATATTGCCATATAGAGAATAATATTAACACAAATCAAATCTGTTGACGTATTCCGCAGTGCGTCATAACACTGCAGCCAAGCTCTTTATATAAATTGTTTTCATTGTTCCACCTCAGCGTGTTTAGCGAGGCGATTTCCTTGGCACGTCTTGTCAAAGCAGAGATCGTGTGCCCCTTTTAACGGGGTTCTCATCAATACGGACGTGGGTAACCCAACCGCGCCATTTACCACGGCGCTTGGGAGGCAAGTGAGTTTTATTAGGTAGGTGGGGATGCCTAACCGCACCCGCTTATATAAAGGGATAAGGATTCACCTTTTTTACCTACGCCTTCTTCCTCCTTTGCCAATCCATCTCTCGCGCACTCAAGCTCCAGCGCTCAAGTCCGCTCTTCCTTCCTCAACCTTCTCCATCAATGTCCGGAGCGGGAGGCAAGTGGATGGCCTCCTCCGTTATGGAGGCCCAAGTAAAAAAGCTAAGGAAAGCCGGATACTTGTCCAAGGACATCCCGCATCGGCTTCCTGAGAAGGGGCAGCTTCTTCCTACCCCAGGGCCCCATGAGTGGGTAGTTTTTCTTCCCCACTTCCTCCGCGGACTGGGCTTTCCACTTCACCCATTTGTCCGGGGGCTCATGTTCTACTACGGCCTGGATTTCCATGATCTGGCCCCGAACTTCGTCCTCAACATCTCGGCGTTTATCGTCGTATGTGAGGCCTTCCTCCACGTCCGCCCCCATTTCGGCCTTTGGCTCAAGACTTTCAACGTCAAGCCCAAGGTGGTGCGCGGCAGCCAAGCGGAGTGCGGAGGCACTATGGCTGGCAAGATAGCCAACGTCCTCCGGTTCGAGGGCTCCCTTGTGGAGTCCCTAAAGGGGTGGCAAGCCGGGTGGTTTTGCATCACCGAGCCGCGCGATTCAAAATGGGTCGCAGCCCCCGAATTCAGATCCGGACCCCCCACGCGGCTCATGTCCTGGAAAGAGACGGGCCTGTCGTGGGGCAACGAGGAAGAAGTGACTGGGTTGCAAACGTGCATCCAGTCCCTGGTGAACAGGCCGATCCGGCTGATCAATGTGATCCAGGTCATGCTCGTTCGCCGGATCCTCCCGTGCCAACAACGGGATTTTACTTTGTGGGAATTCGACCCGGCGCAGCACCAAACCCTCAGTAGGCTCTTCGACACGACGTATGAAGACGTCTGGAAGGTGCTGACCAAAGGCGCCGAGTCCCCCACATCCGCTTCCGAGGACCGCGGATACAGCTCGCAGCGTCACGCCAGCGAGGTAAGCTATCTATACCTTTGACAGGTTTGTTAAGCTCTTCTTCATAGATTAACTCTATGCGGGATCTAAACTCCCTTTACCTTTGACAGGCTTGGCGGGCTATATCCGGACCAATTAACTGTCCGGCTCCCCTGCCCGAAGACCCAGCCCCAGCTCTCCTAGTGAAGCTGTTGACTCCGGCACCTTACGCGGTGCCGGAGAAGAAGGCCAAGAAGAAGAAAACCACCGGGACTCGAAAGAGTTCCCGCAATATGGTGGTGTCGGACTCGTCATCTGACGAGTCCGCGATGCTCTCCTCTCGTAAAAACGAGGAGGAGGAACAAGAAAGCTCCCCCCCCAGCGGGGGGAGAAAAGAAGAAGAAGGCCACCCCAACGGGGGAGGCCGAGGGGTCGAGGAAAAGGAAGACCCCTCCGCCGGACTACTCCCACGACGCCGAAGAGGGCGAAGAGGAGTGGCTGGACAGAACCAAGCGTCTGGCGAAATCGTAAGTACTTATATACCAGAGTGACTCATGATATTCTTTTAATGCGCGACTTTCCTTAATATCACTTGTAATTTATGCAGCCCGCCCCGGGCCGAACTCGACAATTCGTCGAGCGGCTCCTGGATTCGTCGGACGTGAACTCTGTTCCGCCCGCTGTCTCCCCCTGCAGGGCGGACACCGCCGAAGTGGCGTCCCGCCAAGCTCCAGGGCAGGAGGAGATAGTCCTGGAGGAGCCGCAAGGCAATCCTCCAAACCCCAGGAGTAAAGGGGATGAAACCCCCCAGGGCTCCAAGTCCGGCTTTGTGCCGGACACCGCGCCGGACTCGACAGTCCCGGTCCGCGGTGGGCGAACTCCTTCCGAGAGGAGTAAGCCGTCTGAGCCTGCGACCTCCGTCCAACCAGAGGCGCCGGACAATCTGCTGGAGGTGCTTGAGGGCGCCGCCATCGACGAGGAGCATCGTACTATTATGAGTACGGTGATCCAAAGGGTTCAGTCCGCCAAGAGCGGACTGACTGAAGCTTGCGCTAGCCTTCTAACAGGCTTCGAGGTAGGTAAAAATATGTCAAATTATTACCGCATAGACAATAGCCCCTGATGCTCTGTTCGGTGTTCGGAAAGAAAAGCCGAATAGAGGATCTAGTAATTTTCGCAGGAGTCTAACAACAAAAAGTCAAATATGCGTATGCAGGCTTCGCTGCTGTCCACCACCGCACTGACTGCGCAAGTGGATGTCCTTAAAAAGGACCTTGGGCGGACCGAGCAAGAGCTCGGCCTTGCCAAACGGCAGCTCGAGGAGAAGGAAGGTAAGAAATACCCTAAAAAAAGAAAAAAGGTGCCTATAGAGAGGCTTGATTGCAGAAAGAAATAACAAGATTGTACTGCTTATTGTAGGGGCCACAACCGAGGTGGCAACCCTGAAGCAGGCGCTGGCTGAGGCCGGAAAGAAAACAGCCGAGGAGCGCGCCGAGCGAGAAAGGCTTGGGGTTCAGGCCGGCGAGGTGCAGCAAGAGCTGCAAGCTCTCATGAAAAAACATGAGAGTTTGGAGCTTGAGTCAAAAGCGCAAGCATCCGAGCTCGCGTCGGCCCTTGAGACCGCCAAGAGTGCCAAGGCCGAAGCCCAAAAGGCCCTCCAAGAGTTGGAGGAGGTGAAAAAGATAGCAACGGGTAAGGCATTCTTAATGCAAAGTAGGAATATAAAAGTAAACTGCCTGTTACTTACACGAATCCGGAGTTCTCCATGGGCGTTCGCCGATCTTCCCCGCAGCGCATCTGACGCCGCCACGTTCTACCGAGCAGAAGAGGGCAGCTCGACTGAGAGTGTGTTCTGGTCTCAGTATTCTGAGGCCGGACACCCTGTGCCTTTGAGCGATCAGCTGAAACAGCTGGTCGAGCTCCACAAGGCGGCCGAACAGGCCATGAAGGGCTTACTAGTTCGGCTATGGCCTGGAGAGGCCCTGCCTAGGAGCTATTTCGGGCTAGTGCGACGGCTGGTGGAGGCCTGTCCACGGCTTGAGGTCATCAAGCGCTTCTCCTGCATTGAAGGTGCCCGGAGGGCCCTTGCCCGTGTAAGGGTACACTGGGGTAAGCTGGACGGAGAGAAGCTGGTGAAGGACGGGCCGCCGCCGGGGAAGGAGCATCACAAGCCCGAGAACTACTACAAGGAAGTTCTTGCCGGAGCCCGCCTTGTCGCGGATGAATGTACTAAAGATGTAGTATTTGAATGAACTCGCTCGTTTGTATCCTGTGCGCTGAAAACTTGTTCATATGCGCTAAGCAATGCTTATTGACTTTAAAATATTATTTTCTGTGCGGCCGTTTATCAAAAATTGAGAGATGGCCAGTCGTCGGCTTCTGCCCCCATGCCACTAGTGCTGGGGTGTTCGGGATAAACCTGAGGGCTCTTTTTCCCATAGTTGGGTCCTTCGAGGGAGGCGCTCAGCACAACGAACCAGGCAATCGGACTATAATGCTTGAACACTCTCACTTAGCCATAGAACGTTATAATTTTAAATTTTGGCGAAGCCCCTAGTTCGGAAGGCCGAATTCGGGGCGCTATCCACGCCTTTGGCCGGACATAGCCAGCTCCTCGCTCGAAGCGGCATAAGTCTTTAAGGACTCGAAAAACCTCTCGAACAGCGACCAGTCTCACGCCTTATCATGATAGTCTGTTTTAGCTTTCTCCACTGAGGTGCTTAACCCAGCTGAACCGGCGCACAATCGCAGTGGTTCTCCTAGTGCTACCTTAGCCGATATAGCGAAACGTAAGGCAACAAAACATAGGAGCCGGGAAAACCCAACATGTGACCAAAATCATGATTCGGAGCCGATGCATATAGTGCTATAAGTTCGGGGTGCCGCACTTGTGAAAGTGTACGGACTTCTCACACCAGATGGAAGGGTAATGAAGCCCCTGCCGTGTTTTGCCGTACCATGGTGTACGGTTGCGATCATGTTTATTTAATGAACATATATATTAAAAGAGGACAACACAAAAAATAGGCGAAAAGCTATGCATTGTTTATAGAGAGGCTATTTATCAAAGCCGAATGATACAAGTAGTGCGATAAGCAAAAAGATATTAGACTATTTAACATGTCCTGACTAGGGGTAGGCCGTGGAATTTAGAAACAGATATATCGCTTGAAATAGAGACCACCTGAGAGTTCCATAATGCGGCGTAGCTTTGTCTGCTTCCCTGGGTCTTGCATCGTCTGTGCGACAGCAAAGCCGAACAGGTTATCCAGAGTGTGGAGTCCTGAAAGTAAAAAAAATCCGGCAGCCCCTAGTACGTTTGACGCCGTATTGTAAGCATGCCGTTAATGTGCCCCTCTCCCTGTGCCCATGGAATTTCAAGGGCGTAATTGTGTACTCGAGGTACTAGCTCCGCTATGTTGCGATGGCTGGGGTTGGGGCCGTATTGCTACGCTTGCTCCGAACGTGCCAGGCGGTCTTGTTGCAGGTTACTCCGGGCGCGCTTTGCATTGTCCGGCTTTTTAACGGCCGGACTGGAGAGTTGCCTTGAAAGGCTGCATTGTACTTCCACTGCGAGGGCCGCCGTGTGCTCCTCCGTACGGAGGGAGTGTTCAGTGTTTTCGTTGTCCGTAATTACTCCTCGAGGGCCTGGCATCTTGAGCTTGAGATATGCGTATTGCGGCACCGCATTGAATTTAGCGAATGCGGTTCGTCCGAGCAGGGCGTGATAGCCACTGCGGAACGGGACTATATCGAAGATTAACTCTTCGCTTCGGAAGTTATCCGGAGATCCGAAGACCACATCAAGTGTTACAGAGCCTGTGCGATTGGCCTCTACACCTGGTATGACGCCTTTAAAGGTCGTTCTTGTGGGCTTGATCCTTGATGGATCTATGCCCATTTTCCGCACTGTATCCTGATAAAGCAGGTTCAGGCTACTGCCGCCGTCCATGATGACTCTTGTGAGATGAAATCCGTCAATGATTGGGTCAAGAACCAATGCGGCAAAACCGCCGTGACGGATGCTAGTGGGGTGGTCCCTTCGATCAAAAGTGATCGGGCAGGAGGACCATGGGTTGAACTTTGGGGCGACTGGCTCCATCGCGTATACGTCCCGTAGCGCACGCTTCCGCTCCCTCTTGGGAATGTGGGTCGCGTATATCATGTTCACCGTCCGCACTTGTGGATGAAACCCCTTCTGTCCATTGTTGTTCGGCGGCCTGGGCTCCTCCTCGTCTTCGTTATGCAGCCCCTTGTCTTTGTGTTCGGCTCTTAACTTGCCTTCCTGCTTGAACACCCAACAATCCCTATTGGTGTGATTGGCTGGCCTTTCGGGGGTGCCATGAATCTGGCACGAGCGGTCGAGTATCCGGTCCAAACTGGACGGCCCTGGGTATTCTTTTTAAATGGCTTTTTCCACTGACCGGATTTGTAGCCTCTGAATTCGGCATTTACTGCCGTATCCTCATTGCTGTCGCTGCTAACGCGGCGCTTTTGCTTGTGTCGACGTGTCCTGCCACTTTTGTCCTTTGTATCCGAATTACCAGGGTTCTTTGATAAGTTGTTGCTGCGAGCTAACCAGCTAACTTCGCCCGCGCAAAAGCGGGTCATGAGTGTTGTGAGGGCTGCCATAGATTTCGGCTTTTCCTGTCCCAGGTGCCGGGCAAGCCATTCGTCACGGATGTTATGTTTGAAGGCTGCTAGGGCCTCTGCGTCCGGACAATCGACTATCTGATTTTTCTTTGTTAGGAACCGTGTCCAGAATTGCCTGTCCGATTCTTCTGGCTGCTGAATTATGTGGCTTAGGTCGTCGGAATCCGGCGGCCGCACATAGGTCCCCTGGAAGTTGTCGAGGAATGCGGCTTCCAGGTCCTCCCAATAACCGATTGAATCCGCTGGTAGGCTGTTAAGCCAGTGCCGGGCTGGTCCTTTGAGCTTGAGGGGAGATATTTGATGGCGTGTAGATCTTCGCCACGTGCCATGTGGATGTGAAGGAGATAATCCTCAATCCATACTGTCGGATCTGTCGTACCATCGTACGACTCGATGTTGACGGGTTTGAAACCCTCTGGGATTTTATGATCCATTACTTCATTTGTGAAGCATAGTGGGTGTGCGGCGCCCCTGTACTGGGCTATGTCACGACGCAGCTCGGAAGAGCTATGCCTGTTGTGTTCGGCCCGACCGGATTTATTGTGTCCGGAGTGAAGATCATCATCACGTGTCGTCGGGCGTCTGCGCGATCCGTAGATCGATCTTGTTTGCCTTGCTTTATCCTCCAGTACGTCTCGCAGGTCTGGCTCATTTTCCCGTGCCTTAATTGAGCGACACCGGGGCATGGCTTGTTTAGAGGTTCGACATGCCTCTCTATCGCGGTCGCGAGGTGGCCGGTCTGCCATGTCTCACGAGTTTCGATAGGCTGGAGGAAAGATACTATAAGTAGGACAAAGAAAGACCCTATAAGAGACCGGAACTCAATACGATTCAACCAATCAAAATTGCTTTGCTAAAGATACCCGTTCCGCTGTTCCTTTACCGGCAACAACTATTGAATAACAACCTTCGCTTTGCTTTCGCATCAGATCTCGACATTAGCAAATCTAAAAATAGAGTAGATCCCGGGGCGTACCTGATGGTTTCATTGATTTGAATGGATTGATCTGTTGTACCGTTGTAGGAACCCTCATCTGATGTACGAATCTCGTGGAGGAAGTGGGGAAACAAATCCAATTATTTGATTTTGATAGGAGCAGTGCCGGTATTGAGGGTTTCTCATTGGTAATGTAGGTGCTTCCCCCTCTGATTGGGGTAGCGGCCTGCGCTTAGGATAATTTTTGGAGGGGCGCTCGAGTTCATACTCTTTGGCCGCAAGGACTTTAGTCCATCTGTCAGCTAGCAAATCTTGATCAGCTCTAAGCTGTTGCTGCTTTTTCTTTAGGTTATTCGCCGTGGCTAGAAGCCTGCGTTTGAAACGCTCTTATTCGGCGGGGTCTGATGGTACAACGAATTCGTCGTCGCCGAGGCTTGCCTCGTCTTCGGAGGGAGGCATGTAGTTATCATCCTCAACCTCTCGCTCTGCCGCTCTCTCATGAGGGCTGGCTTCTCCATCTTCCTGCGCCGAATCTTGCTAGATTTGGTGTTCTTCGGTGCTATCCGTGGTAGTATTATCTTCCGTGCCGGAATCACCATTTCTGCTATGGCGGGATTTAGAGCAGCGCTGTTGACACCGGCGTTTTGGCTGTTTTTTCGAGGTGTCATCCTCCGCTGTTCCATCGCCATCTCCATCCTTTGGAGCGTCCACCATATATATGTCATATGACGAGGTGGCGGTCCAGCGCCCTATAGGTGCTGGTTCTTGTTCGTCTCCTCCTTCGTCGTCCATGCCGTCGAAGTCTTCGGAGCCGAAGTCAAGTATGTCGGTTAAATCATCGACAGTGGCTATTAAGTGGGTGGTGGGTGGGTTTTGAATTTCTTCGTCGTCCGAATCCCAACCTCGCAGACCGTAATCCGGCCTGGGCTCTCCTGATAAAGAAAGAGACTTGAGAGAATTCAGGATATCACCGAAAGGTGAGTGCTGAAATATGTCTGCGGCGGTGAACTCCATTATAGGCGCCCAATCGGATTCGATCGGCAGGGGCACGAGAGGCCCGGAGTTCGGAGAAGAATCCGACTCCTTGGAGTCATGGGCCGAGCGGAGTGCGGGGATGGCGTTCGGTTCGATCGCCTTCAAGATCACAGCCCCCGAGGTGACGTCCAACCGTTCGTCCTCAAAGAACGCAGCGGGCTCCGAGTCGAGGATCGGGGCCGGTGCGTGTGCGGCCTCCAGGGCACTATTCGGAGGCAGAGCTATATCATGCCCCTCGAGGTAGTGCGACACGCTTGGCTGTGGCTCGAACCCGTCGAAGATCAAGTCTCCGCGGATATCCGCCGTGTAATTTAAGCTTCCAAACCTGACTTGATGGCCAGGGGCGTAGCTTTCGATCTGCTCCAGATGACCAAGCGAGTTGGCCCGCAGAGCGAAGCCGCCGAAGACGAAGATTTGTCCGGGGAGGAAAATCTCACCCTGGACCTCATCGTTGTTGATGATCAAAGGAGCCATCGGGCCTAAAGGCGACGACACAGAGGAACTCTCAATGAAAGCACCAATGTCGGTGTCAAAACCGGCGGATCTCGGGTAGGGGGTCCCGAACTGTGCGTCAAGGTCGGATGGTAACAGGAGACAAGGGACACTTTATTTTACCCAGGTTCGGGCCCTCTCGATGGAGGTAAAACCCTACTCCTGCTAGATTAATATTGATGATATGGGTAGTACAAGAGTAGATCTACCATGAGATCAAGGAGGCTAAACCCTAGAAGCTAGCCTATGGTATGATTGTGTATGATGATGGTTGTCCTACGGACTACAACCCTCCGGTTTATATAGACACCGGATAGGGTTAGGGTTACATAGAGTCGGTTACAATGGTAGGAGATCTTGAATATCCGCACGCCTAGCTTGCCATCCACGCCAAGGAAAGATCCTTCCAGACACGGGACGAAGTCTTCAATCTTGTATCTTCATAGTCCTGGAGTCCGGCTGAAGGTATAGTCCGGCTATCCGAACACCCCCTAATCCAGGACTCCCTCAATTGTCTTAGCCATGTGCGGTGCCCCCTCCACAGATTACATCTCAGATCATATTGTCGTAGTGCTTAGGTGAAGCCCTATGCAGATCACATCATCAACACCGTCATCACGCCGCCGTGCTCACGAAACTCATCTACATCCCCGAACCTCTGCTGGATCAAGAGCTCGAGGGACGTCATCGCGCTGAACATGTGCGGAACTCGGAGGTGCTGTGAGTTTGGTACTTGATCAGTTGGATCATGATTGGATCGCGAAGAGTATGACTACATCAACCGCGTTAACATAACGCTTCCACTTTCGGTCTACGAGGGTACGTGCACACACTCTCCCGTCTTGTTGTTATGTATCTCCTAGATAGATCTTGCATGATCGTAGGAAATTTTTTGAAATACCGTGTTCCCCAACATATATGAGCAGCGGAAAGTAAAGCATGCAATTTGCAAGAAAGTAAAGGGATGGGATTGGAGTGTGCAAACGCAATTGGAGACACGAAGATTTTTGGCGTGGTTCCGATAGGTGGTGCTATCGTACATCTATGTTGATGGAGACTTCAACCCACGAAGGGTAACGGTTGCACGAATCCACGGAGGGCTCCACCCACGAAGGGTCCACGAAGAAGCAACCTTGTCTATCCCACCATGTCCATCGCTCACGAAGGACTTGCCTCACTAGGGTAGATCTTCACGAAGTAGGCGATCTCCTTGCCCTTACAAACTCCTTGGTTCAACTCCACAATCTTGACGTAGGCTCCCAAGTGACACCTAACCAATCTAGGAGACACCGCTCTCCAAAAGGTAATAGATGGTGTGTTGATGATGAACTCCTTGCTCTTGTGCTTCAAATGATAGTCTCCCCAACACTCAACTCTCTCACACAGATTTGGATTTTGTGGAAAGATGATTTGACTGGAAAGTAACTTGGGGAAGGCTAGAGATCAAGATTCATGTGGTTGGAATGGAATATCTTGGTCTCAACACATGAGTAGGTGGTTATCTCTCAAAAAATGAATGCTGGAAGTGTAGGCACGTTCTGATGGCTCACTCCACGAATGGAGGAAGGGTGGAGGGGTATATATAGCCTCCACAAAAACTCTAACCGTTACACACAATTCACAAAACTCGGTGGGACCGAATACTCAAACTCGGCCAGACCGATTCAGTTCAAAATGTGAACATTAGGATTTTTGGTGGGACTGATATGATCAACTCGATGGGACCGATGTGCTAGGGTTAGGGTAAAACCTCAACTCGGTTTGACCAATTACACAAACTCGGTGAGACCGATTTTGGTAATAAGCAAAACAGAGAGTTGGTCAAGTAAACTCGGTGTGACCTATTGCATATCTTGGTGAGACCGAAATGATTGCAACAGGCAACAGAGAGTTTGCAAGCCCATCTCGGTGAGACCGAACTGACTAGGGTTTCTGGCAGTGGCTATGTCAAGTGAACTCGGTGGCGCCGGATAGATCAAATCGGTGGTGCTGAGTTTGACTTTAGGTTTGGGACATAAGTGGAAATGAGAACGTGGTTGAGGTCTTTGGAGCATATCACTAAGCACTTTGAGCAAGCAAGCCATGAAGCAACACCTCATCCCCTTTTAATAGTATTGGCTTTTCCTATGGACTCAATGTGATCTTGGATCACTAAAATGAAAATGTAGAGTCCTGAGCTTTTGAGCTTTTGCCAATCTTCTGTCCTAGCATCTTGAAGGGGTTCCACATCCTCTTGTCCATGCCACTCCACTGTTGAACTCATCTGAAACATACTAGATAAAAGTATTAGTCCAATAAGAGATATCTTGACATTAATTACCAAAATCACCCAGGGAGCACTTGTGCTTTCAATCTCCCCCTTTTTGGTAATTGATGACAACATACATCAAAGCTTTAGATAAGGATATAGAGAATAGCAAGTAAAGCTTTGGAAGGACATGTAACATGCATAGGCTCCCCCTACATGTATGCAATCATGTAAAAATTGGATATGAGAGCATGTGAATGCATAAGCATGACAGAGTAAGCAATGAGTTACATGTATCTTGGCTATATGCATCAGAGAAAATGATGTGAATGTGGGAAATGTACCTTCATGTTCATGAGTCCTTCTTACAAACAATGTGTACATCAACAAGAGATCATCATGCACATGAGTGTGATGCATATAGTTACCTTGTGGTCTTGAGCTAGCTTTGGAAGAGATGAAGCTGAGTAAACAAGGTTAGATAACACGGAAACATCTACAAAACAGAGCGAGAACAACAAACCACAAGAGTACCAAGATTGGGATGACATGTAGTGGGTGAGTACTAGGTACTCTATTGTATATAGACATGTCCCCGAAGAGGTAAAGATATGCAATGGATTCGAAGATTTCCTTCCCTAGGATGTCTTTCTCCCCCTGAATCTTATATGGGATACTGGGAGAAGGTAAGGAAAAGAAAATCAGAGCAAAACAAGAAAATCAGCACAAAACACTCATAACACATACTAACATGTCTTTCCCCTCTTGAGGACATGTGACTTCTCTCCTATTGAATACCAAGCATTTGTGGGTCTCTCTCCCTTTTGATGTGATTAAGCTTTGATGTGATATCTCTCTCCCCCTTTGGCATCAATTTCCAAGGAGGGACCTTCTGGTGTGTGAGTCGAATGGGTTTGGTCCTTGAGTCACATAACAAGGCAGCATATAGAATGTGATGCAGGTAGAGGACAAGAATCATCGAGTGGAGCTGGAACAATTATGCAAGATGCAAATGGCAAAGTGTCTTCTCAGCATTGAAATCGGTAACACCGAGTTGTTTTCCTCGGTGGCACCGAAATGGTTTGGTTTGACCAAAAGAGACAAACCGGTGTGTCCGAGTTCAACTCAGAGAGAGTACAATTGTCGTCTCAATTCACTAGGCAAATAAGATCTCACATAGATTTGCAAGGAATTAACTAAAGGATTTGCAATGAACTGGATGTAGAGTATGCAGAACATCACAGAGAAAAATAAAAGAAATCTAGATGAAGTTTTTTTATTAAATAAAGGGAACAAATATCCAAGAGATAAATGCAAGAACACAGAGAAACACTAGAGAATTTCATGTAGAATTGGTCGGCGACAAAGTCACCTATGTTAGAGTATATTGACTGAGGAGTCAAGTGAGAACACTTGATCATAGGTCATACTCATCGTTTAAGCTCAAAATGGGGTTACCATTTTTCATTTATGCATTTTGATGTTTTCGCATCTTGTTGTGATGCTTTGACCCATGACTTGGGGTAAAGCTTCCCTAAGATGGAATAGCATACCTTGGGTGGTGGTGTTGATCTTGATCATGTAGTTGAACTTGTGTGGGATGCTCAAGGTTGATGTAGCTGATTAATGAGTTGGGAGCACCACTTGTAGTTTGAGTTCATCTACCTACATGGGTTAGTTTTGCAAGGAAAAGCACTTGTGTATCCAAAATGACAATCATGAAGTTTGATACCAAATGAAATTTGATATGAAGCAATTGTCAAAGGATATGTTGAAAGGTTTCATGCTTCCTTGTCTTCGACCACCAAAT
Organism: Aegilops umbellulata; assembly: GCA_032464435.1. Lineage (NCBI taxonomy): Eukaryota > Viridiplantae > Streptophyta > Magnoliopsida > Poales > Poaceae > Aegilops > Aegilops umbellulata. Next base: position 243,506,068 of record CP136057.1, read on the forward strand.
TTGTAGAGACTTGGTGATGTAGAGATTGCTCAAGATGTGAGTGAGTTGCAATCCCATAGATTTGTATTCATCCAAGTACCTGCAAGGGTTAGATAGCATGCAAGGGTGCAAATATATCCAAGACATATGATCATCATCATAAGAGAAATATCAAGGATTAGTCAAAGGCCCATGCATTGCATGTATCCAAATGGAGTTTCTACTCCAAGTTTGAGGCATCTACTATGTCCAATTCACCTCTCAAACGGCAAAATACTTTCTCATCAAGCGGTTTGGTGAATATATCTACCAATTGCTTATCGGTACGAACATGCCTAAGATCAATGTCCCCTTTAGCAACATGATCTCGAATGAAATGATGACGAACTTCAATATGCTTAGTTCGAGATGTTGCACGGGATTGTTAGCAATCTTAATAGCACTTTCATTGTCACAAGGCAATGGAACATGTTTCACATATATGCCATAATCTTTAAGAGTTTGGGTCATCCAAAGTAATTGAGCACAACATGGACCGGCGACAATGTATTTCGCTTCACAGTAGATAAGGATACCGAGTTTTGTTTCTTGGAGGACCAAGACACAAGAGATCTACCAAGAAATTGACAAGTACCCAAACTGGACTTTCTATCAACCTTTTCATCAGCATAGTCCGAATCGGAGTAGCCAACAAGATCAAAAGAAGACCTCTTAGGATACCAAATGCCAAAATTTGGTGTATGAATTAAGTATCTCACTATCCTTTTCACGGCCTTAAGATGACATTCTTTAGGGGCCGCTTGATATCGTGCACACATGCACACACTTAGCATAATATCGGACGGGAGGCACATAGATATAACAATGAACCAATCATAGATTTATAAACCTTTTGGTCAACCGGTTTGCCATCCTTTGTCAAGTCAAGATGTCCACTAGTAGGCATGGGTGTACTCATACCTTTGCATTCTTGCATGTTGAACTTCTTGAATAAGTCCTTGGTATACTTCGTTTGGGAAACAAAGGTGCCCTCCTTAGTTTGCTTGATTTGCAACCGAAGAAAGAACTTGAGTTCACTCATCATAGACATCTCAAACTTCTCCGACATTAGCTTTCCAAACTTTTCACTGAAATGAGGGTTAGTCGAGCCAAATATGATATCATCAACATAAATTTGTCACACAAATAATTCACCATTAACCCTTTTAGTAAAAAGAGTATAATATTTTTTCCAATCTCAAAGCCTTTTTCAATAAGGAACTTGGTCAAGCATTTATACCACGCTCTAGGAGCTTGTTTAAGACCATAAAGAGCTTTGTGAAGTTTGTTAACATGATCATGTTTCTTAGGATTAACAAAGTCGGGAGGTTGTTTAACATAAACTTCCTCCTCAATTTCACTATTTAGAAAAGCACTTTTATTGTCCATTTGGTACAAGGTAATATCATGGTGAGTAGCATAGGCAAGTAAGATGCGGATGGACTCAAGTCTAGCAACGGGAACGTATGTCTCACTGAAAGCACAAGTGCTCCCTGGGTGGTTTTGGTAATTAGTGTCAACATATCTCTTGTTGGACTAACACTTTTACCTAGTATGTTTCAGATAAGTTCAACAATGGAGTGGCATGGACTAAAGGATGTGGAACCCCTTCAAGATGCTAAGGACAAAGAATTGGCTCAAGCTTCAAGACCAAGACTCTACATTTTCTATTTTAGTGATCCAAGATCACATTGAGTCCATAGGAAAAGCCAATACTATCAAGGAGGGATGAGGTGTTGCTTAATGAGCCTCTTGCTTCATGTGCTTAGTGATATGCTCCAAAATCCTCAACTACCTTTCCATATCCACATACTCAATCGCGCCAGAAGAGCTATTACGATAGCAAACACCGTGATGTGGCTTTCGAGATTGGAGACCATGTCTACCTCCGCGTCTCCCAATGAAAGGCACTCGTCGCTTCGGTATCAAAGGGAAACTTGCCCCTAGATACGTCGGTCCTTTCGAGATTCTCGGCAAAAGAGGCGATCTCGCCTATCAACTTGAGCTTCCCCCCAACTTTGCAAATGTGCACGATGTGTTCCACGTGTCACAGGTTCGCAAGTGCTTCAAGACGCCTGAGCGCACCATCAACTTCGAAGAGATTGATCTTCAAGAAGATTTGTCCTATCATGAGCATCCCGTTGCTATTCTTGAAGAAACTGAGCGCAAGACTCGCAACAAGTCCATCAAATTCCTGAAAGTGAAGTGGTCTCACCATTCAGACCGAGAAGCCACCTGGGAGCGCGAGGACCACCTCCGTTTCGAATATCCGGAGTTCTTCCAGTCCTAGATCTCGGGACGAGATCCTCTCGTAGTGGTGGAGTGTTGTAACACCCCGGATGTAACTTGCCATATTTGTAACTCCAACTCTTGCCATTTTCGGCAATGTGATATGATATTCCCTCCGTGGTTGGTTTTTCCTTCATTTTGCATTTTGTTCATGTCATGCATTTCTTATCATGTCATCATGTGCATCGCATTCGCATACGTGTTCGTCTCATAAATCCAAGCATTTTCCCCGTTGTCCGTTTTGTAATCCGGCGCTCCTATGTTCCCCGGCGTCCCCTTTTACCTTTTTTCGTGAGCGGGTATTAAACTTTCTCGGAATGGACCGAGGTTTGCCAAGCGGCCTTGGTGTAGCACCGGTAGACCGCCTGTCAAGTTTCGGGTCATTCGGAGGTCGTTTGATACTCCAACGGTTAACCGGGTAACCGTGAAGGCCTCGTGTGTGTTGCAGCCCCAAACCCCTTCAAAACAGCCCAATAACCCATCTAAGTCACTCCCATGTCCATCGCCGTTCGATCACGATCGCGTGGCCAAAAGCCGTGCTCCATTTGGAGCTTCCTAGCTCCTCCTACCTATAAATAAGTGGCCTCCCCCGAAAATCCCGCAGACCAAACCCTAGCCCCGCTCCCTCTCCGCCGCCGGACAAAAATCCGGACGGCCGGACGTTGTCCCCCGCCACCGCCGACCTACCAGGGGCCGCCACGTGTCTCTGGGCGGTCCCCAGTTCGCCGCCGACCCCGCGGGCCCGCGAGGCCCGTGCGGGGCCCTCCCCGGCCCTGAGCCGCGCCGCCCGCGCCCGGTCGCCTCGCTCGCCGCGCGCCGCCCGTCCTCCGCCGGCTCCGCCGCGCTCGCCGCCGCGCCGCCTCGACAGTCCCCGCCGCCTCGCGCCGCCGTCCGCCTCCTGCCGGCAACGACCCGCGCCCTGACCGCTCCTCCGTGCCCCGCGCTCCTCGCCGGTCCCGCGCGCCGCCCCGCGGCCAGATCCGGCCTCGCCGGCGCCGGATCCGGGGACCCCGACCCCGCCGGTGTCCTTCTCTGGTCCCTCTCCGGCCGCCGCGCGCCCCGTCTCCGGCGAGCTCCAGCACTGCCTCGATCCGCGTGCAACCCTAGATCTGGAGGTTGACTTCTCCCCTCCCTCGTTTTTCTCTAAGTCCCAAAATCTGTTGCATTTTGTTGCATGTTCATCGCATCATAACTTGCTGCATACTGCTCCGTTTCGTGCGTATAATATGTCAAATTGTTCGCCTCGACGAGTACATCATTAAATCTCATTGCATCATTTTCATTTGAGTTCATGTTGATGCCCGAAATGCTGTTATAAGAGGGCTATGTGATGTTAGTTTCAGATCTGTTTCAGTAGATGCACTTTTGTCATTTTTGCCATGATTGATGTGTGCATCCTATGAGCTTGAGTCCTACATGTGTTTTGTAATATGCCATGCCATCTTTCCAGGGGTGTATGCCATGTATTTTTGTTATCTTTGTGGTGACTAGCACAAGCATGCAAACTAGGGTTCATAATGTTGCTGATTTCAGGGACTTAGTAATTTCACTAAGTTATTCCCTGCTGTTAGTTTTACGCCATGTATTCATGTTGTTTCAGAGAGATCTATTCCTCTTTTCAGCATGATCCGTAAGAGTGTTTTGAGCACATGGATTTTCTCTATCCATCCATGCCTTTGCTTGTATTTATGGAGTGCCATAGCTTGAGCCAATCAAGCCCTACTTTTGCTATAAAATGTTACTGGCAGATTGTTTACATGTTATTCGATTTTGCCAAGCTTGTTGTAGTTGATACTTGGGTGATATGATTTATTCTTGCCATGTCTAGCTTCTATGACATGTCTTCTTGATGAATGTATGCTTATTCTATCATGTAAAGCTCTGTAACGAGTGCATCGAGCTCGTAAACAAGCCTACTTGTTATCTGTTTTTGACATGTCCAGTTTTTCTGTTAAGTCTGAAAACTGTAACGAAACTTGCTTAATTGACATGGGTGCTATTGTATTTTCTGGTCCTTTTTGGCTCATGGTCAGTAAGGGACTTTTCTTCTATGATTTGAGTAGATTCATTCCGTTCCTTGTGTTTCTATATTGTCTCCCTGTAGCATGTTGTTTTCTTGCTCTAAACATGTCATCCTGATGTTAATTTCTGGCATGTTATTTTCACTAAGTCTGTGAACCTGTTATCTTTTGCACTTTTGCCATGCTTGTTTGAACCTGTTGTGGTGTGATTTAGCCATAGCTCAGTGTTCATCTTTTGTCAAGCATCTTTATTAGATTACTGTCATATGCTTTACTGATATGTTTGGGTGCAGTAGCGTAATTTCTTGTTGCACGCTAAGTGGCATCATGCTGTTAATGGCAGAATCTTGTCATTCTTGTTTTGCTTGCCATTTGCAAACCGTGCATCCGATTCCGGTGATCTTTATATCGATTTCAACCAAAATCGCCTCACCTTTCTAGTGGAATACTTGGTTTTCCAAGATTATGCCTTGTTCATCTTTTCCTTTCGGAGCACGCATATGCATTGCATATCACATCTCGCATATCATGCCATGTTTTGCATCGTGTTGATTGCGCATTGCATCGTGGTTGATAGTTGTTCCTTTGCTTGTGTTATTGCCTTGGGTAGAGCCGGGAGACGAGTACGTGAATGAGGAACCTGTTGAGAACGCTTACGAGGATCAAGCTTTCGACAACTCTGAGAACCTTGCAGGCAAGATGACCATACCCTCGAAGTCACTTCTATCTTTGCTTGCTAGATGCTCGCTCTTTGGCTATGCCTATGCTGCGATACCTACCACTTGCTATATCATGCCACCCATATTGCCATGTCAAACCTCTAACCATCCATGTCCTAGCAAACCGTTGATTGGCTATGTTACCGCTTTGCTCAGCCCCTCTTATAGCGTTGCTAGTTGTAGGTGAAGATGAAGTTTGTTCCTTGTTGGAACATGTTTATGTTGGGATATCACAATATCTCTTATTTTAATTAATGCATCTATATACTTGGTAAAGGGTGGAAGGCTAGGCCTTATGCCTGGTGTTTTGTTCCACTCTTGCCACCCTAGTTTCCGTCATACCGGTTTTATGTTCCTTTGATTTTGCGTTCCTTACACGGTTGGGTGATTTATGGGACCCCCTTGACAGTTCGCTTTGAATAAGACTCCTCCAGCAAGGCCCAACTTTGGTTTTACCATTTGCCACCTAAGCCTTTTCCCCCGGGTTTTCGCGAGCCCGAAGGTCATCTTTATTTTAACCCCCCCGGGCCAGTTCTCCTTCGATTGCTGGTCCAAACTAGAGCGCTTTGCAGCGCCACCTCAAGGAAACTTGAGGTCTGGTTTTAGTTGTACGGACAGCTCATCCGGATGTGCCCTGAGACCGAGATATGTGCAGCGCCTATCAGGATTTGTCGGCACAATCGGGCGGCTTTGCTGGATTTGTTTTATTACTGTCGAAATGTCTTGTAGTCCGGGATTCCGAGACTGATCGGGTCTTCCCGGTAGAAGGAATATCCTTCGTTGACTGTGAGAGCTTATAATGGGCTAAGTTGGGACACCCCTGCAGGGTATTATCTTTCGAAAGCCATGCCCGCGGTTATGAGGCAGATGGGAATTTGTTAATGTCCGGTTGTAGAAAACCCAAAGTTGATCCTAATTAAAACACATCAACCGCGTGTGTAACCGTGATGGTCTCTTCTCGGCGGGGTCCGGGAGGTGAACACGGTGTTGGAGTTATGTCTGACGTAGGTTGTTCTAGGATCACTTCTTGATCACTTCTAGCTTCACGACCGTGCTTTGCTTCTCTTCTCGCTCTCTTTTGCGATGTTAGCCACCATATATGCTAGTCGCTTGCTGCAGCTCCACCTCACAACCCTATCCTACCTTTAAGCTTAAATAGTCTTGATCTCGCGGGTGTGAGATTGCTGAGTCCCCGTGACTCACAGATTCTACCAAAACAGTTGCAGGTGCCGACGATGCCAGTGCAGATGATTCAACCGAGCTCGAGTGGGAGTTCGACGAGGAACGTGGTCGTTACTATGTGTCTTTTCCTGATGATCAGTAGTGGAGCCTAGTTGGGGTGATTCGGGGATCTGTGTAGCATTTGGGGTAGTCTTCTTTCATTTTGGTTCCGTAGTCGGACCTTGAGTGTAATATGGATGATGAATGTTTATTTATGTATTGTGTGAAGTGGCGACTGTAAGCCAACTATGTATCTCTTTACCTTATGTATTACATGGGTTGTGTGAAGATTACCTCACTTGCGACATTGCTTTCAATGCGGTTATGCCTCTAAGTCGTGCTTCGACACGTGGGAGATATAACCGCATCGAGGGCGTTACAGTCTCGTATGTTTTCACTTTCATATACTAGTGGGAATTTTTCATTATAGAACTTGGCTTGTATATTCCAATGATGGGCTTCCTCAAAATGCCCTAGGTCTTCGTGAGCAAGCGAGTTGGATGCGCACACACTAGTTTCTTTTGTTGAGCTTTCATATACTTATAGCTCTAGTGGATCCGTTGCATGGCAATCCCTACTCACTCACATTGATATCTATTGATGGGAATCTCCATAGCCCGTTGATACGCCTAGTTGATGTGAGACTATCTTCTCCTTTTTGTCTTCTCCACAACCACCATTCTATTCCACATATAGTGCTATATCCATGGCTCATGCTCATGTATTGCGCGAAGATTGAAAAAGTTTTGAAAATGTTAAAGTATGAAAAAATTGCTTGGCTTGTCATCGGGGTTGTGTATGATTTAAATACTTTGTGTGATGAAGATGGAGCATAGCCAGACTATATGATTTTGTAGGGATAACTTTCTTTGGCCATGTTATTTTGAGAAGACAAAATTGCTTTATTAGTATGCTTGAAGTATTATTATTTTTATGTCAATATGAACTTTTGTCTTGAATCTTTCGGATCTGAATATTCATATCGCAGTTCAGAAGAATTAAAATGAAATTATGCCAACTAGCATTCCACATCAAAAATTATCTTTTTATCATTTACCTACTCGAGGACGAGCAGGAATTAAGCTTGGGGATGCTTGATACGTCTCCAACGTATCTATAATTTTTGATTGCTCCATGCTGTATTATCTACTGTTTTAGGCAATATTAGGCTTTATTATCCACTTTTATATTACTTTTGGGTCTAACCTATTAACCGGAGGCCCAGCCCAGATTTGCTGTTTTATGCCTATTTCTGTGTTTCGAGGAAAAGGAATATCAGACGAAGTCAAAATGGAACGAAATCAACTGGAGAAGTTATTTTTGGAAGGAAAGCCATCGGATAGACTTGGACTCTACGTCGGAAGATACGGGAGCCGGCCACGAGGGTGGGGGCGCGCCCACCTGCCTCGTGGGGCCCCCGCAGCTCCACCGACGTACCCCCTGCACCCATATATACCTACGTATCCTAAAACTTCCAAAACAGAGATTAGATCTGGAGTTCCGCCGCCGCAAGTCTCTGTAGCCACCAAAAACCTCTTGGGACCCTGTTCCGGCACCCTGCAGGAGGGGGGGGGAACCCTCACCGGTGGCCTTCTTCATCATCCCGACGCTCTCCATGACGAGGAGGGAGTAGTTCACCCTCGGGGCTGAGGGTATGTACCAGTAGCTATGTGTTTGATCTCTCTCTCTCTCTCTCTCTCTCTCTCGTGTTCTTGATTTGGCACGATCTTGATGTATCGCGAGCTTTGCTATTATAGTTGGATCTTATGTTTCTTCTCCCCCTCTACTCTCTTGTAATGGATTGAGTTTTCCCTTTGAAGTAATCTTATCGAAATGATTTGAGAACACTTGATGTATGTCTTGCGTGGGATAACCGTGGTGACAATGGGTTATTCTATTGATCCACTTGATGTATATTTTGGTGGTCAACTTGCGGGTTTCGTGACATTGGGAACCTATGCATAGGGGTTGACACACGTTTTCGTCGTGATTCTCCGGTAGAAACTTTGGGCACTCTTTGAGGTTTTATGTGTTGATTGAATAGATGAATCTGAGATTGTGTGATGCATATCGTATAATCATACCCACGGATACTTGAGGTTACATTGGAGTATCTAGGTGAAATTAGGGTTTTGGTTGATTTGTGTCTTAAGGTGTTATTCTAGTACGAACTCTAGGGCTGTTTGTGACACTTATAGGAATAGCCCAATGGATTGATTGGAAAGAATAACTTTAAGTGGTTTCATACCCTACCATAATCTCTTCATCTGTTCTCCGCTATTAGTGTCTTTGGAGTGACTCTTTGTTGCATGTTGAGGGATAGTTATGTGATCCAATTATGTTATTATTGTTGAGAGAACTTGCACTAGTGAAAGTATGAACCCTAGGCCTTGTTTCCTAGCATTGCAATACCGTTTACGCTCACTTTTACCACTTGTTACCTTGCTGTTTTTATTTTTTCAGTTTACAAAAACCCATAAATACCATCCATATTGCACTTGTATCACCATCTCTTCGCCGAACTAGTGCACCAATACAATTTACCATTGTATTGGGTGTGTTTGGGACACAAGAGACTCTTTGTTATTTGGTTGCAGGGTTGCTTGAGAGAGACCATCTTCATCCTACGCCTCCCGCGGATTGATAAACCTTAGGTCATCCACTTGAGGGAAATTTTCTATTGTCCTACAAACCTGTGCACTTGCAGGCTCAACAACGTCTACAAGAAGAAGGTTGTGTAGTAGACATCACGCCCTAGGTCACCAGATTAGTTTTGGAAATCTGGACTATGTCATTGATATCCGAGGAGGCTTGATATTCCAAGGGTTCACGACCCCAACCTCTGCTCTAGCCTTAGACCCAGAGAGCGTCGCCAGGTCCGTAGACGAGATTATTGAGCCCGCCGGACTATCTGCGGCCACTAAGCCCAGCACGGGAGAGCCATAGGAAGTAGTGTCGCTGGCAACCTTCATGAAACCGGACTCTTCTTCAGACATGGGCTCCGAACGCTCGGAGTTAGCATCATGTGAGCTCGGCCAAGGAGTTTCCTTCCCGCCGTACTCCACGGATTTTCTTCTCCCTGGCCAAACCACGCCTTTAAGCGAGGCTCTGGACTTGATGCGGTCCCTCATCATTACAAAGGAGCAATGTCCGAACTACGCCAAGCCCGGACTAGGGGCTGAGAGCGGGGAATTTTACATCCCACCCACCACCCACTTCATAGCCACTATCGAATACTTAACTGACATGCTCGACTATGGCTCCGAAGACATCGACGGTATGGACGACAGTGCCGGAGAGGAGCAGGCCAAAAACCCGCCATTTACCGGACGCTGGACGGCCACCGCTTCGTATGACATGTACATGGTGGACACACCCAAAGAGGGTAACCGCGATAATGAGAAGAATCCCGTTGAGGATAAACCTCCTGAGATACAACCAAAGCACCAACGTCAGCGGCGCCGCTCTAAATCACGCCGTGGAAAAGACAACAATACCGGCACGAGAGACAACAACACTCCAGACGATGCCGAAGACGAAGAAGAACCCGTCGAGCCAACCTCCGAACAGGACGATCGGGAAGACGGGCAAGTTAGCCCTAACGAACAGGCCATAAACGAAGACTCGGAAGACATTAATTATCATCCGCTCTCCAAGGATGAGGTGAGCCTCGGCAACGAAGACTTTATCTGTTGGGGAACGTAGTAATTTCAAAAAAATTCCTACGCACACGCAAGATCATGGTGATGCATAGCAACGAGAGGGGAGAGTGTTGTCCACGTACCATCGTAGACCGAAAGCGGAAGCGTTATCACAACGCAGTTGATGTAGTCGTACGTCTTCACGATCCAACTGATCAAGTACCTAACGCACGGCACCCCCGAGTTCAGCACACGTTCAGCCCAATGACGTCCCTCGAACTCCGATCCAGCCGAGTGTTGAGGGAGAGTTTCGTCAGCATGAGGGCGTGGTGATGATGTTGATGTTCTATCGACGCAGGGCTTCACCTAAGCACCGCTATAATATTATCGAGGTGGACTATGGTGGAGGGGGGCACCGCACACGGCTAAAAGATCAAACAGATCAATTGTTGTGTCTTTGGGGTGCCTGTTGGAAGTATGCCCTAGAGGCAATAATAAAATGGTTATTATTGTATTTCTTGTTCATGATAATTGTCTATTGCTCATGCTATAATTGTATTAACCGGAAACCGTAATACATGTGTGAATACATAGACCACAACATGTCCCTAGTAAGCCTCTAGTTGACTAGCTCGTTGATCAATAGATGGTCATGGTTTCCTGACCATGGACATTGGATGTCATTGATAACGGGATCACATCATTAGGAGAATGATGTGATGGACAAGACCCAATCTTAAGCGTAGCACAAGATCGTGTAGTTCGTTTGCTAAAGCTTTTCTAATGTCAAGTATCATTTCCTTAGACCATGAGATCGTGCAACTCGCGGATACCGTAGGAATGCTTTGGGTGCACCAAACCTCACAACGTAACTGGGTGGCTATAAAGGTGCACTACAGGTATCTCCGAAAGTGTCTGTTGGGTTGGCACGAATCGAGACTGGGATTTGTCACTCCGTATGACGGAGAGGTATCTCTGGGCCCACTCAGTAATGCATCATCATAATGAGCTCAATGTGACCAAGTGGTTGATCATGGGATCATGCATTACAGTACGAGTAAAGTGACTTGCCGGTAACGAGATTGAACAAGGTATTGGGATACCGACGATCGAATCTCGGGCAAGTAACGTACCGATTGACAAAGGGAATTGTATACAGGATTGATTGAATCCCTGACACCGTGGTTCATCCAATGAGATCATCGTGGAACATGTGGGAGCCAACATGGGTATCCAGATCCCGCTGTTGGTTATTGGCCAGAGAGCTGTCTCGGTCATGTCTGCATGATTCCCGAACCCGTAGGGTCTACACACTTAAGGTTCAGTGACACTAGAGTTGTTACGGGAATTAGTGTGCAGTTACCGAATGTTGTTCGGAGTCCCGGATGAGATCTCAGACGTCACGAGGAGTTCCAGAATGGTCCGGAGGTAAAGATTTATATATGGGAAGTCCTATTTTGGCCACCGGAAAATGTTCAGGATTTTTCGGTATTGTACCGGGAAGGTTCTAGAAGGTTCCGGAGTGGGGCCCACCTGCATGGGAGGACCCACATGAACGTGGGTAGTGGGGGCAAGGCCCCACACCCCTGGTCAAGGCGCCCAAGATCCCCCCTTAGAAGGAATAAGATCATATCCCGAAGGGATAAGATCAAGATCCCTAAAAAGGGGGATAACAATCGGTGGGGAAGGGAAATGATGGGATTTCTTTCCCCCACCTTTGCCAACGCCCCAATGGACTTGGAGGGCAAGAAACCAGCCCCCTCCACCCCTATATATAGTAGGGAGGCACATGGGAGCCGCACCCCTTCCCCTGGCGCAGCCCTCTCCCTCCTCAACACCTCCTCCTCCGTAGTAGTGCTTGGCGAAGCCCTGCCAGAGAACTGCAAGCTCCACCACCACGCCGTCGTGCTGCCGGAGCTCTCCCTCAACTTCTCCTCTCCCCTTGCTGGATCAAGAAGGAGGAGATTTCCCCGGGCTGTACGTGTGTTGAACGCGGAGGCGCCGTCCGTTCGACGCTAGATCGGATCTTCCGCGATTTGAATCGCCGCGAGTGCGACTCCATCAACCGCGTTCGTGTAACGCTTCGGCTTAGCGATCTTCAAGGGTATGAAGATGCAATCCCTCTCTCTTGTTGCTAGCATCTCCTAGATTGATCTTGGTGACACGTAGGAAAATTTTGAGTTATTGCTACGTTCCCCAACAGTGGCATCAGAGCTAGGTCTATGCGTAGATTCTATGCACGAGTAGAACACAAGTTGTTGTGGGCGTCGATTTTGTCAATTTACTTGCCGTTACTAGTCTTATCTTGATTCGGCGGCATCGTGGGATGAAGCAGCCCAGACTGACCTTACACGTACGCTTACGTGAGACAAGTTCCACCGACTGCATGCACTAGTTGCATAAGGTGGCTAGCGGGTGTCTGTCTCTCCCACTTTAGTCGGATCGGATTCGATGAAAAGGGTCCTTATGAAGGGTAAATAGAAATTGGCATATCACGTTGTGGTTTTGGTGTAGGTAAGAAACGTTCTTGCTAGAAACCTATAGCAGCCACGTAAAAACTTGCAACAACAATTAGAGGACGTCTAACTTGTTCTTGCAACATATGCCGTGTGATGTGATATGGCCAAAAGGATGTGATGATCCTTGAGCAACTCGCGATGTTTGACACCACGAAAGTAGAAATCAAGAAGGAGCATCAATTTTTGATGGTTAAACCACTAGTTTCAAGAAGGGCAAGGGAAAGAAGGGATACTTCATGAAACGGCAAATCAGTTGCTGCTCTAGTGAAGAAACCCAAGGTTGAACCCAAACCCGAGACTAAGTGCTTCTATAATGAGGGGAACGGTCACTGAATCAGAACTACCCTAGATACTCGGTAAATGAGAAGGCTGGCAAGGTCGACAGAAGTATATTGGATATACATTATGATGTGTACTTCACTAGTACTCCTAGTAGCACCAGGGTATTAAAATACTGGTTCAGTTGCTAAGTGTTAGTAACTCAAAATAAAAGGCTACAGAATAAACGGAAACTAGGTGAAGGTGAGATGACAATATGTGTTGGAAGTGTTTCCAAGGTTGATGTGATCAAGCATGGCATGCTCCCTCTACCATCGATATTAGTGTTAAACCTAAATAATTGTTATTTGGTGTTTGCATAGACATGATTGGATTATGTTTATCGCAATACGGTTATTCATTTAAGGAGAATAATGGTTACTCTGTTTATTTGAATAATACCATCTATGGTATTGCACCTAAAATGAATGGTTTATTGAATCTCGATCGTAGTGATACACATGTTCATGCCAAAAGATATAAGATAGTGATGATAGTACCACATACTTGTGGCACTGCCATTTGTGTCATGTTGGTATAAAATGCATGAAGAAGCTCCATGTTGATGGATCTTTGGACTCACTCGTTTTTGAAAAGTTTGAGACATGCGAACCATGTCTATTGGTTTATACGCATGAAGAAACTCCATCGTTTGGACTCACTTGATTTTGAATCACTTGAGACATGCAAATCATACCACATGGGCAAGATGACTGAAAGGCCTCGTTTTCAGTAAGATGGAACAAGAAAGCAACTTGTTGGAAGTAATACATTTGATATGTGCAATCCAATGAGTGTTGAGGCACGCAGTGGATATCATTATGCTCTTACTTCACAGATGGTTTGATTAGATGCTGAGAATATTTACTTGATGAAACACATGTCTGAATTATTGAAAGGTTCAAGTAACTTCAGAGTGAAGTTGAAGATCGTCGTCACAAGAGGATAAAATGTCTATGATATGATCATAGAGATGAACATCTGAGTTACGAGTTTGGCACACAATTAAGACATTGTGGAAATTGTTTCAAAACTAATACCGCCTGGAACACCATAGTGTGATGGTGTGTCTGAACATCATAGCTGCACCCTATTGGATGTGGTGCAAACCATGATGTCTCTTATCGAATTACCACTATCGTTTATGGGTTAGGCATTAGAGACAACCGCATTCACTTTAAATAGGGCACCACGTAATTCCGTTGAGATGACACTGTATGAACTATGGTTTAGAGAAACCTAAGCTGTCGTTTCTTAAATTTTGGGGCTGTGACGCTTATGCGAAAAAGTTTCAGGCTGATAAGCTCAACCCAAAGCGGATAAATGCATCTTCATGGAATACCCAAAAACAGTTGGGTATACCTCATGTCTCAGATCCGGAAGCAAAAGAGATTGTTTCTAGAATCGGGTCCTTTCTTGAGGAAAAGTTTCTCTCGAAAGAATTGAGTGGGAGGATGGTGGAGACTTGATGAAGTTATTGAACCGTCACTTCAACTAGTGTGTATCAGGGCACAGGAAGTTGTTCATGTGGCACCTACACCAATTGAAGTGGAAGCTTATGATAGTGATCATGAAACTTCGGATCAAGTCACTACCAAACCTCGTAGGTCAACAAGGATGCGTACTACTTCAGAGCGGTACGTATTCCTGTCTTGGAAGTCATGTTGCTAGACAACAATGAACCTACGAGCTATGGAGAAGCAATGGTGGGCCCGGATTCCGATGAATGGCTTGAGGCCATAAAATCCAAGAGAGGATCCATGTATAAAAACAAAGTATAGACTTTGGAAGAACTACTTGATGGTCGTAAGGCTGTTGGGTGCAGATGGATTTTAAAAGGAAGACGGACAATGATGGTAAGTGTCACCATTAAGAAAGCTCGACTTGTCGTTAAGATGTTTTCTGACAAGTTCAAGGAGTTGACTACGATGAGACTTTCTCACTCATAGCGATGCTAAGAGTCTGTTGGAATTATATTAGCAGTTACTGCATTATTTATGAAATCTTGCAGATAGGATGTCAAAACATTGTTTCCTCGACGATTTTCTTGAGGAAAGGTTGTATACAACCAGAAGGTTTTGTCAATCCTGAAAGATGCTAACAAGTATACAAAGCTCCAACAATCCTTCTAAGGACTGGAGTAAGCATCTCGGAGTTGGAATGTACACTTTAATGAGATGATCAAAGATTTTGGGTTTATACAAAGTTTATGAGAAACTTGTATTTCCAAAAAGTGAGTGGGAGCAGTATAGAATATTTGATGAGTATATGTTGTTAACATATTGTTGATCAGAAATGATGTAGAATTTCTGGAAAGCATGCAGGGTTATTTGAAAAAGTGTTTTTCAATGGAGAACCTGGATTAAGCTACTTGAACATTGAGCATCAAGATCTATAAGGATAGATCAAAAAACGCTTAATAGTACTTTCAAATGAATACATATCGTGACGAGATTTTGAAGGAGTTCAAAATGGATCAGCAAAGAAGGAGTTCTTGGCTGTGTTACAAGGTGTGAGTATTGAGTATGACTCAAGACCTGACCATGACAAAAGAGAGAGAAAGGGCGAAGATCGTCCCCTATGCTTTAGACGTAGGCTCTACAGTATGCTTTGCTGTGTACCGCACCTGAAGTGTGCCTTGCCATGAGTCAGAGTGATCCAGGAATGGATCACATGGCAGCGGTCAAACTTATCCTTAGTAATTAATGGACTAAGGAATTTTCTCGATTATGGAGGTGGTAAAAGAGTTCGTCGTAAAGGGTTACGTCGATGCAAACTTTGACACTAATCCGGACGACTCTGAGTAGTAAACCGGATTCGTATAGTAGAGCAGTTATTTGGAATAGCTCAAAGTAGCGCGTGGTAGCTGCATCTACAAGATGACATAGAGATTTGCAAAGCACACATGGATCTGAAAGGTTCAGACCCATTGACTAATAAACCTCTCTCACAAGCAAGATATGAACAAACCCTATGGGTGTTGGATTCATTACAATCACATAGTGATGTGAACTAGATTATTGACTCTAGTGCAAGTGGGAGACTGTTGGAAATATGCCCTAGAGGCAATAATAAAATGGTTATTATTGTATTTCTTGTTCATGATAATTGTCTATTGTTAATGCTATAATTGTTTTAACCGGAAACCGTAATACATGTGTGAATACATAGACCACAACATGTCCCTAGTAAGCCTCTAGTTGACTAGCTCGTTGATCAATAGATGGTCATGATTTCCTGACCATGGACATTGGATGTCATTGATAACGGGACCACATCATTAGGAGAATGATGTGATGGACAAGACCCAATCTTAAGCATAGCACAAGATCGTGTAGTTCGTTTGCTAAAGCTTTTCTAATGTCAAGTATCATTTCCTTAGACCATGAGATTGTGCAACTCCCGGATACCATAGGAATGCTTTGGGTGCACCAAACCTCACAACGTAACTGGGTGGCTATAAAGGTGCACTACAGGTATCTCCGAAAGTGTCTGTTGGGTTGGCACGAATCGAGACTGGGATTTGTCACTCCGTATGACGGAGAGGTATCTCTGGGCCCACTCGGTAATGCATCATCATAATGAGCTCAATGTGACCAAGTGGTTGATCACAGGATCATGCATTACGGTACGAGTAAAGTGACTTGCCGGTAACGAGATTGAACAAGGTATTGGGATACCGATGATCGAATCTCGGGCAAGTAACGTACCGATTGACAATGGGAATTGTATACATGATTGATTGAATCCCTGACATCGTGGTTCATCCGATGAGATCATCGAGGAACATGTGGGAGCCAACATGGGTATGCAGATCCCGCTGTTGGTTATTGGCCAGAGAGCTGTCTCGGTCATGTCTGCATGATTCCCGAACCCGTAGGGTCTACACACTTAAGGTTCAGTGACGCTAGAGTTGTTGCGGGAATTGGTGTGCAGTTACCGAATGTTCCACGATGTTACCGATGGGTGTCCTACCTTCGATGGGACGGACTAACCCTACTGGAAGAATAAGATGCGCATGCATCTTGAGGCAATTGATAACGATCTCTGGTATGTTGTGGAAAATGGTGTTCCCTCTGTCTCACCCTCACTGAACGCTACCGATGTGAAGAGATTCAAGCAACTCGATTCTCAAGCGAAGAATATCATATGTGGCCATCTGAGCAAAGGACAATATGGAAGAGTGAGTGCTTTGGAAACTGCCAAGCTTATCTTGGATAGGCTATCCAAAGTCAATGAAGGGGTTTCAACTCAGCGTGACTCTCGAGTTCATGTTCTTCGCAATCTCTTCAACCACTTCAAAAGACTCGACAATGAAAATGTTCAGCAAACCTTCGATCGCCTCACTGACATCTCAAATGAGCTTCAAGCACTTGGTGCCACTGACATCACCGACCATGAGGTGGTGAAGAAATTGCTGAGATCGCTTGATTCCTCATTTGATACTCTGGCATTGATGATACAAGAGCGTGCTGATTACAAGTCACTTGACCCCGCTGATATCCTCGAGAGGCTAAATACTCATGAGTTCCAGCTTGCTGAAAAGAGAGATCTCTATGGTTCGAGCTACGACAGATCACGTGCACTGAAGGCCAAGGCAGTATCTGAGTCCGAAGATGAAGACTATGGTAGCAGCCTTGGTGACCCTGAAGAACCGAGTCATGATCTAGCATTGCTCGTGAAGAAATTCCAGAAGTTCTCAAGACGTGGTCGCTTTAAAAGACCCTCAAGGAGCAATGATTCCTCATCGAGTGACTACAAGAAGAGGCTTTGTCACAAGTGCAAGAAACCTGGACACTACATTCAAGATTGTCCTCAGTGGGAAAAGGAATCAAAGAAGAAGAAATACAAGGATTACAATTCTGATGATGCGAAGAAAAAGAAGAAATCCTCAAAATCTTCATCATCAAAATCCTCAAAGTCTTCATCTCACAAGAAGAGCAGCTCTAAGAAGGCTCGGGCATTCATTGGCAAGGAAATGGACTCTGAAGCTGAATCTGAGGAACAAGAGGAAGATGAGGCATTTGAAGACTCCGAGTCTGGTGTGGCAAACCTAGCCCTCGCTACTGCATTCGTCAGCAAGTGCATCTTCAACTCTGAATAAAATGACCTCACCAACAAGGCTGATGAAGGCAGTGATGACTACGCTCCCACCTATTGCTTCATGGCTAAGGGTGCCAAGGTACTTAAATATACCTCCTCTGAGTCTAGTGAAGATGAATCTGATGAAAATCTTAAGCCCAGCTACTCTAAACTTGCTAAGATTGCTGTAAAACAACAAAGGGCTTTTGAAAAGGTTCAAAACATGCTAGACAAAAGTGATGATATGTTGGGTGAAGAAATGGATCGCACTAAATCTTGACTAAAAATCTTCAGAGACTTCAGACCAGGTTTGACAACCTTCAAGGTCATCATAACACCCTCTTATCTTATCATGAGAAGCTTTCTTATGAATTTCTTCAAAGAAAGCAAGATCTTGAGAAGCTAAGAGTGAGTTATGAAGATCTTCAGAAGGAGCGCGATTCATTACTTGCTCAACAAATCAGCGCTGCTCAGGATGAATTTGTTCCTCCATGTTTGAAATGCATTGAACGTGAATCTGCTAATTCTTCACCTGAATGTTCAAATGCTTCTAATGTTACAAATTCTTCACCTGCCTCTGCTATCACTAATTCCTCATCTGAGGACATTGCTAGTATCACTGACGATGCAGGGCTGCAGGAATTGTACATGACAGGCATGTACAAAAGCCTCAAAGGGCATCAGACTCTTTGTGATGTGTTTAAAAAGCATATCCTCAACAGGAACCCTAGGAAAGAGGGTAGTGCCTTCGAGAGGAAACTCAATGCTGATGGTACGTATTGGAAGCCTGAGCAGTACCCCGAAACCTCATGGGTTGCTGCAAAGGGACCTCCTGTTGATCCATCTAATTTATCTGGCTATACATGTGAATCTTCTCATTCTTCTGATGAGTCATTTGACTCCAACTATAAGCTGTTCAAAAATCAGAATGGTGAAGTATTTGCTAGATATGTTGGCACTAACTGCAGGAACAGTTCCCCTATGAAGAGAATCTGGGTTCCCAAAAGGTACCTTGAAAGTCTTCAGGTGAATGTCCTCATGACACCACCTGTGAAGAATAAGAACCCCAGATCAAATTCTTCATATGGACCAAATTCGTCATATGGATCCAAGTCCTCATACGGACCAAATTCCTCACGTGGATCAAATTCCTCAAAAGGATCAAAGTTCTCATTTGAACATCATCGCGCTAACAACTCTGTTTCGCAGGGAAGAGCCAAGGGCTATGAATCTGAGCATTATTCTTCTAATCATTATGTTCATAAGTCCTCGAAGAATTTCTTTGCTTATTCATATGCTTACCCTAACCACTCTTATGTGAAACAAAATGGATTGGCCTCTATGCCACCATTCTCATATGGAGCTCACAGAGTAATGAACTCTTTGCCACCCCTTCAGATGTGGGTGGTAAAGAAAAATAACTAATCTCTTCTGCAGGGTCAGGTCTCTAGACGTGCTCAAACGTCTGAAGAATTTGCTGGAGACCTGAAAATTGCCTGAAAGGATGCAAGCTAATCATGAAGAAATGAACTTTCATTTCACACGTCCTCCTACTGCTTTATTTGTCTTACTGCTTGATGAAATTGATCTGATGAATTGTGATATCATATTCTTCACAGATGAAGTATATGAAGTTCGTAAGCTGCACTAATTCATCTGCAGGATGATCAACCCAAAGCCACTGAGTGGGTCCTCGATAGTGGATGTACAAATCACATGACTGGTGACAAGAATCTATTGATGGATGCTCCCTTATCACCATCACATCTGAAGCATATCATCTTCGCTGACAAACGCAAAAGTCAGGTATTGGGTCCAGGTAAGGTTGCAATCACAAAGGATCGACACATGGACAAAGTCATCCTTGTTGAGTCCTTAGGATACAACCTTATGTCTGTCTCAATGCTTTGTGATCTTGATATGGTTGTTGTCTTTGGCAAGTATCGTTGTGTTGTGATTATGGAAGCTGACAATTCCAAAGTCTTCGAAGGCTTTAGGAGAGGAGACTTGTATATTGTTGATTTCTCTACGGGTTCACAACCATCCGTGTGCCTACTTGCAAAAGCTTCAGAAGGATGGCTATGGCATCAACGACTTGGTCATGCAGGCATGAGGAATTTGCACATGCTTGCAAAGAAGAAGCATGTCATTGGCATTGAGAATGTCAAATTCCTCAAGGATCCCTTATGCGGTGCCTGTGAAGCTGGAAAGATGATGAAGGCCAAGCATCCAACGAAGACTATCATGACCACTACTCGTCCATTTGAATTGCTTCACATGGATATCTTTGGTCCTAATCATTATTCCGCCGTTTCAAATGAAGCATCTCAATATGGCTTTCTTATTGTTGATGATTACTCTCGTTACACATGGGTACACCTTGTTACTTACAAACATGAAGTGCAGGAAGTCTTCAAAGGATTTTGCTCGAGGGCTTCAACCAACTTTGGTGTGAAGATCAAGCACATCATAAGAGACAATGGCACTGAGTTCAAGAATTCGGGTCTCGATGACTATCTTGATGAACTTGGTATTACTCATGAGTTATCTGCTCCTTATACTCCTCAACAGAATGGTGTCGTGGAGCGCAAGAACAGGACTCTTGCTGAGATGGCTCGTACTATGCTCGATGAGTACAAAACGCCTCGTCGTTTCTGGGTTGATGCAATTGATACTACGTGCCACATCATCAATAGAGTATATCTTCACAAATTCTTCAAGAAGACTGCCTATGAATTCCTCACTGACAAGAAACTCAATGTGAGTTATTTCAAAGTCTTCGGTGCTAAATGCTGGATTAGAGATCCTCATCACAATTCAAAATTTGCACCGAAAGCACATGAAGGTTTAATGCTTGGTTACGGAAAGGACTCGCACACCTATAGAGTATTCAACAACGTTCTTCACAAGGTTGTTGAAACTGTGGATGTGCGGTTCGATGAAACTAATGGCTCGCAAAGAGAGCACCTACCTTCTGTGTTAGATGAACCAGCACCTGAGGATTCTATCAAGTTCATGGCTACTAAGGATGTCATTCCTACTGAAGAATCTGCTGAAGAATTCATTCCAGAACGTGAAGAACGTCAAGCTGATGCACCTGAGGAAAATGCTGAAGAAATTGGTGCTGAAGAAAATGCTGATCAAATTCCTCAATGACAACCAGCTCATCCTCGCATTGCAAAAGAAGTGCAAGTGGAGAAGATCATCGATGACATTAGAGCACCAGGTCCTCTCACCCGCTCAAAAGCTTCACATCTATCTAACTTTTGTGGGCACTATGCCTTTGTCTCTATCATAGAGCCCGCAAAGGTAGATGAAGAATTTCTTGAGCCTGAGTGGATTCAGGCCATGCAAGAAGAATTACATCAATTCAAGCTCAACAACGTCTGGGAACTGGTCAAACGTCCAGATCCTCGCAAGCACAATATCATTGGCACAAAATGGATCTACCGCAACAAGCAAGATGAAAATGGCCTTGTGGTGAGGAATAAGGCACGCCTAGTAGCTCAAGGCTACACACAGGTTGAAGGAATTGATTTCGATGAAACTTTTGCACCAGTTGCTAGAATTGAGGCTATTCGCATATTACTTGCTTATGCTAACCATCATGATATCATCTTATATCAAATGGATGTGAAAAGTGCATTCCTCAATGGTAAGCTTGAGGAAGAAGTATATGTTGCTTAACCCCCAGGTTTTGAAGATCCAAAGAATCCTGACAAAGTCTTCAGACTCAATAAGGCCCTCAATGGCCTCAAGCAGGCCCCTCGGGCGTGGTATGATACTTTGAAGGAATTCCTCATGAAGAATGGCTTCACACCCGGTTCACTCGATCCTACTCTCTTTACTAAATCTTATGATGGTGAACTGTTTGTGTGCCAAATATATGTTGATGATATTATCTTTGGCTGTACTAACCAACGTTATAGTGATGAATTTGCTTATATGATGAGTGAAGAATATCAAATGTCTATGATGGGAGAGTTGAAATTCTTCTTAGGTCTTCAAATTCGTCAACAGCGCAATGGCATATTCATATCTCAGGAGAAATACCTCAAGGATGTACTGAGGAAATTCGGCATGCAAGATTGCAAAGGCATCAAAATTCCTATGCCCACAAATGGTCATCTGTGCACTGATGAAAATGGTATTGACTTCGATCATAAGGTATACCGCTCCATGATTGGCTCTTTATTGTACTTATGTGCATCTAGGCCAGATAAAATGCTTAGTGTTTGCATGTGTGCCCGATTTCAAGCTACACCGAAGGAATCACACCATAAGGCTGTGAAGCATATTCTTCGATATCTAGCTCACACACCAACACTAGGATTATGGTATCCCAAGGGCTCGGATTTTGATCTCATTGGATATTCCGACTCTAACTATGCTGGTGATTGTGTGGACCGCAAGTCAACATCTGGTACATGTCATTTCCTCGGACGATCTTTGGTCTGTTGGTCCTCGAAGAAACAGAACTGCGTATCACTGTCTACTGCTGAAGCTGAGTACATTGCTGCTGGTTCTTGCTGTGCTCAACTGCTATGGATGAAGCAAACTCTCAAGGACTATGGCGTCAACGTGAAGAATGTGCCTCTCCTCTGTGACAATGAGAGTGCCATCAAGATTGCTCACAACCCAGTTCAACACTCGAAGACAAAGCACATTCAGATTCATCATCATTTTCTTCATGATCATGTGTTGAAGGGCGACATTTCTATTGAGCATGTGAAGACTGAAGAACAGCTAGCCGATATCTTCACAAAGCCCTTGGATGAGAAGAGATTTAGCAAGTTGCGGTGTGAGCTAAATATCTTAGAATCTTCGAATCTACTTTGAAAAAGGCACTCATCCTAACACTTATGCTAAATTGATGACTTAGATGTGCAACACATGAAGAAATGTTTTTCTTCAATCAATGAAGAATAACACTCTAAGTGTGAAGAAATTAATGAAGAATTTGATTCTCAGAACCCTATGACAATTGTACGCGGTGTCTGAAATCATCATTCTTATACGGTGGGTCACGCCACCACCAAAGTTGAAAATCTTCAATTTGAGTTTTTCCTCAGTTTTTCAAATTCTTCAACTTTGCAAAATCTTCACTTGTTCCGTCGTTTTTCTTATGGCTATCTCCTCAAGTTGGTTTTTCTGCTAAGTGAATGTGATCGGACCCTTCCCCCTCTATGCTATACTCAACCCAATCTATTCACAAATTCTTCATGTGCGTTCTATTTGAAACTCGTTCAAAATCTTCACTGTGTCCTTGTCAGCTGAAGAAATTGTGAACAGAACGATAAAACTAATCTTATCCAAATTTTCGGTTTTGCCGCTCAAACCATTCCGCATCCCACGGTACATTATTCTGTTCACCCACGATCTTACACGATCTCCACTTCACAGTACGTGGGTGACACATGTCGTGCGAAGGAGAAGGGTCAGGGGCACGTTCGTCCTAATTCCTCCGGCGAATAGTTTTTCACCGTGGCTATAAATACCCCCTCTCCCCTTCCTCACTTCCTTTACTCCGCTCGAACTCTCTCTCCCGCTTGAGTTTCTCAAACCCTAGCACCGCCGCTACTCCATCTTCACCGGTGAGGAATAGCTTCACTGCCTCGACCTCGTCGCCGTCGTACTCGCGCCGACTGCGGAAATCTTCACTCTGCCGCCGCCGTAGCCGTCTTCCTCCGCCACTCGCGCTAGCTCCAAAGAAGATGAAGCCTATGACTAGCTCGTTTGAAAATCCAATTAATGCTGTTCCGATATCAACCATGCCATCAAAGGACCTTGTTCCTTTTGGTGAAGAATATGAGATCCCCAGCGGATCTGATGAAGAAAATCATTCTGCTGCTTCGTCAGAGCAGATTGATGAAGAAATTGAAGTGGATGCGATCCCTTCAACTCATGTCGTTTCCTCGCCTATGCCTCAGTTTACTGCTGAAGAGGCCGGCGTTGAAGAATTGGAAGATGAAGACGTGGATATTGGAAGTACAACGCCACTAATGAATGATGACTTTTGGGAAAGTCAGCACCCCAATTCTCCACTCTTCACGCCGCTACAACAAATTCCTCAGTCCCCTGCACCAACTGTTCAAATGGGCTCTGAAGAAACTCATCCCACCTCGTCTGTGCGTGAAGAAATTCCAGCCACTAG
Source organism: Aegilops umbellulata (assembly GCA_032464435.1). Lineage (NCBI taxonomy): Eukaryota > Viridiplantae > Streptophyta > Magnoliopsida > Poales > Poaceae > Aegilops > Aegilops umbellulata. Next base: position 243,530,050 of record CP136057.1, read on the forward strand.
TGCTGAAGTAACTGCTGCTGCTGATCATATGACAACGCAGACTGCACCTGAAGAGGAACCCGAAATTCCTCAGCCTGATGAACCTGAGATTGCTATTCCTAAGGTCGTGATGCAACTCACTGACACTCCTCTGCCAAAGCCAAAGGATCCGTTCTCAAGGAAGCAGAAGTTCAAGGCTGAAGTCTTCTTTGGCGAGCATGTATTCTTCACTGACTACAACCCGTATGATTCTGCTCGCATAAGGAAGAGGCGTTTCTGGACTGCTAGTCAAGCCAATTTCTATTCCTCAGTGCTATACAACAAAGACAAAGTCTTCGATCATGCACATATTCCTCACGTGGACATGGAGTCTCTGCCGTGCTTCGAGCCAGTCCTCAGTGTTCTTCATGATGTTGGGCTGCTCAACTTCTACACTGACATATGTGATTGGAATGAAGAACTCATTCTTCAGTTCTATGCAACGCTGCACATCACCGGAGCTTCTGAAGATGTGAACTCATGGGTGTTGGACTGGATGACGGAGAATACTCACTACAAGGCACCAACAACTGAATTGTTCGGGCCCTACCACTCAGTCCTCCCCTTGAAGGTGCACGTTGTGTCTACAGTGACCCTGAGCTTACTGATCACTACATGCAAGTTTTGATGAAGCCTTTGAAGCATGGACAGGCCCCTTGAACCAAATTCCTCGTCAAGGAACTACTATATGTGCCTCAGACTGTCTATCGCATTCTGTCAAAGACAATGAGTCCTATCAAAGGCCATGACTCAAATGATGAAGAAGTCGTTGGCATCATGAAGAATCTGCTTTTCAACATCATTCATGGCGTATGCGCCATGGATTATGAGATTCATCAGGACAAGGTCTTCACTCAATTACAAGACTGACACTCTGAACCACTGCAGCTACTTGCCTCCAATTGAAGTCCTCAAACGGACATTTTCCTCAGCTGATGACAAAGGCAAGGCAGCTGCTGTGATAGATGAAGGCATTCGTCCATTGGATGGTCAATTTCGCAAGGCTGCATCCTACTCCACCAATGATGACTCTGCCACACATGACTCTGCCGCCAACAACTCTACCAAACAAAATCCTCAAGCCATAACACCCAGGGTGATGACTGATTGTGAGTTACTCCTCAGTCTTCATCAGAAAGTTGATCGCAATCATAAATGGGTCAAGCGTCAGTTTGGTTCAATTCTTCACAACATGACCTCAACACACAATGCAGTGAAGAAAAACCAATACTACCTCCATGAAACCTTCAACCGTACCTGGGCTGTTCTGTCTCATGTCTACAACACTGAAGATCTGAAGAAAATGGGTCTCAAGGAAGAATTTGACTGGTCTGCACCTCCTCCGAAGAAATACAAGAAGGTCAAGGTTCTTTCCTTGGTGGCTAGCTCCTATTCTTCATCGCGTGACACTGATGCACACGAAGACTTGGACGACACAGCGGCAGGCCCTACTACAACAACCGACCCCAACAACGCTGGCGCTCCTTCATCAACCTGATTATCTTCAGGGGCGTTAGTCCTTAGTTTCGATCCTTTTGGTCATTCGATGACAAAGGGGGAGAAATTTGAGTTAGTCTTCAAGCGGGTCTATTATATGGGCGTTTTTTTGCTAAGTTACAACTCTCGTTCTTCTGAAACTTTTATTGGATCGAGTTGTAAACTTAAACCCGATGGTGGTCTGATACTTCTGCTACGTTATTCTGCATGCTTATTCCTCGTTAATATTATTGCACGCATGCTGAATTACATCAGTCACCATATTTCATCATGCATTTCAAATTCTTCATATTATATGTCAAATGCGTGTATGAATTACAAGATATAGGGGGAGATCTCCATGATTCAACTCTTCAAGTGTGCATTGCTTCAAAACAAAATTCCTCACTATGCACATCTTCAGGGGGAGTTCTTCTATATCTTGCAATCAAATTCCTCAATATCAGTATTTACACTTCATATGTTTATCCCCGTTGAATACTTAACCTATATTGTCATCAATCACCAAAAAGGGGGAGATTGTAAGTGCATCTAGTGCCCCTTAGTGATTTTGGTGTATTGAAGACTTATATTTTAAGGATCTAATGTGTTTATGAGTGTACACAGGTCTATAAGTCTATGAGGAGTTTGATATTTACAGAGAAAGTCGACCCCTAAAAATGAAGTTCTTCGACTGAAGACTTTGTTATTCTGAAGTCTTTCTGAAGACTTTGAAAGTGAAGAAATTGGTGTGACCTTGAAGACTTGGTATTCATTCGTGGAACATGAAGCATGAAGACTTTTGTTTTCGTAGTTTCATTTTCTCTTTCTTGATTCATAGGAAACACTGTACTATTAAAGGGGGTCGAGGAAATACTAAGGAAAAGTTTCCATGTGATGCTCAACTCAAATCCTACACCTACCAATCCCTTCGAGTGAAGCCATTGGAAATCTCATACAGTTCAGTCAACTTCTTCAGTGACAGAGACACAGTTCTTCTGGTCGCTGAGGAATTTTTTCTGACTGAGGAGTTAGGATTTCGCCAGTGTGGATTGCCTACACCGTGAGGAACATGATAGCCCTGAGGAATTCGAACCTCAAATTTCCGACCGTTGCTGTGCTGCACGCCAGCTGTCCCAAAATATCTTATCCACCTAACGGTCATATCATTGAAGGGCACTTATGTCTTATCATGTCGGGCTACTCCCTAGGCTATAAATAGCCGCCCCCTACAACCACTAGCTGGTTGGCTGCTCAGCGAGAAACTGACACTTGTCATTTGAGAGCATCCCATCCTCCGAGGACTTTGAGCGAAAATCATCAAGTGAGGAAAATCCAGAACCCAAACCCAAACACCTACAAACCCAAAGTGATTGAGCATCACTGAAGAGATTGATCCTTCGTGGATCCGACACTTGTTACCTTTGAAGACTGTGCTTCTTCCAGACAGTTAGGCATCATGGTCTGGAGCATCCAAGAGGAATTGTGGATCGCCGAGTGACCGAGTTTGTCAAGGTTCGGAAGTCACCTGAAGACTTACCACGAGTGATTGGACGAGGTTTGTGTGACCTTAGTTCAAGGAGAATACGGTGATGACTGTGTGTCCGGGACTGTGTGTCCTCAGGTTTAAATACCTAGCCGCTCCAACCAGATGTACAACTGAGACAACAGTTAGAACTGGTCTACCAAATCATTGTCTTCACCAAGCCAACTGGTTCTATTTCCTCAACTCTTTCATTTCCTCAGTATTGTGTTGTGTGCTTGTCATATCTGTGTTTGAAGACTTTGACTGAAGACTTTCTCAATTTCCTCAGTTCAATTTCTTTAGTCTGTTTTGCCTTCATCTTGTGTTATCCTGTGACTACGCTTTCTGTACTCTGTGCTTGTCTTCATTTCATCATGATGACTATGCTTGTCTTCTGTTATGTTTACTTCTGAGCACTTATTCCGCTGCAAGTAGTTCTTCGCTAAGGAATTTCCTCACGAACAAATTCCTCAGTGAAGAATTCATAAAAATCGCCTATTCACCCCCCTCTAGTCGATATAACGCACTTTCAGTCTCCGGTCAATAACCAATAGCGGAACCTGGATGCTCATATTGGCTCCCACATATTCTACGAAGATCTTTATCGGTCAGACCGCATAACAACATACATTGTTCCCTTTGTCATCGGTATGTTACTTGTCCGAGATTCGATCGTCGGTATCTCAATACCTAGTTCAATCTCGTTACCGGCAAGTCTCTTTACTCGTTCCGTAATACATCATCCCGCAACTAACTCATTAGTTGCAATGCTTGCAAGGCTTAAGTAATGTGCATTACTGAGAGGGCCCAGAGATACCTCTCCGACAATCGGAGTGACAAATCCTAATCCCGAAATACGCCAACCCAACAAGTACCTTCAGAAACACCTGTAGAGTACCTTTATAATCACCCAGTTATGTTGTGATGTTTGGTAGAACACAAAGTGTTCCTCCGGTAAACAGGAGTTGCATAATCTCATAGTCACAGGAACATGTATAAGTCATGAATAAAGCAATAGCAACATACTAAACGATCGTGTGCTAAGCTAATGGAATGGGTCAAGTCAATCACATCATTCTCCTGATGATGTGATCCCGTAATCAAATGACAACTCATGTCAATGGCTAGGAAACATAATCATCTTTGATCAACAAGCTAGTCAAGTAGAGGCATACTAGTGACACTCTGTTTGTCTATGTATTCACACATGTATTATGTTTCCGGTTAATACAATTCTAGCATGAATAATAAACATTTATCATGATATAAGGAAATAAACAATAACTTTATTATTGCCTCTAGGGCATAATTCCTTCATTATCGTGCTGGAGGAACCTCTCGAGCAGGAGCGCTTTAAGCGCCGGCTAATAGCCACTGCAAGGAGCCTGAAAGAGAAGCAGCAGCAACTTCAAGCTGATCAAGATTTACTCAACGACACGTGGACTAACGTCCTGGCAGCCGAGGAACACGACCTCGAGCGCCCAACCAAAAGTTACCCGAAGCGTAAACTTCTACCTCAATTCGACGACGAGGCCCTCGAGCCCGCACCATCAGCACGTAATGCGGCTGACCGACCATCTCATGGCCGGGACAAAACGACAATTTAGGCAGAATATCAGCCCATACCACCTCGCCATAAAGATAGAGATATAATAGCTAGGGGATATACATATGACCTATGGCAGGACCTGGACAGTAGAGCAGGTCAGACTAGATCGATCTACGGATCGCGGGGGCGTGCCCCGACGCGCGATGACAGCTATCTAGCCGGACGCGACAAGCTTAGTCACGCCCGGGCCAAAAACCGCAGACGGACTCCATCCGAGCTACGTTGCGACTTGGCCCGATATAGAGGCACCGCACACCCCCTCTGCTTCACTTATGAAGTAATGGAGCACGAATTCCCAGAAGGGTTTAAACCCGTGAATATCAAATCATATGATGGAACAATAGGTCCCGCGGCACACATGCGTTCCCTTTGCTTTTTCCCCTTTTCAGGCTTCTTCTCTACGGGCCCCTCCCGATGGTCTGATCATCGGTCCTTTTGAAGGATGGATATACCAAGGAGGCAAGCAGCACAGACGTGTGGGGGAATCTCTAGATGTTCTTCTTGACGATCATTCTACCTGTTTTCAGGACCCGCACGCAGCTCCCCCTTGGTCTTGGTATGTTAAATAGCTCTGTGTCCTATCGCACTATTTGTACAAATACGCTTTGACGTATTAATCAAATTATAATGGAAACAGTTTGCGGCCCAACTTATGTGGCACTAGCTTACTACTTCATTTTATTGCGCTATTCTTATTGATTGCGCCCGTACACTTTGGTATGCTTTAATTCGCCAGGGGCTTCATTGTGCTCCATACTACGACAACAAAGTCCGAACACTTTTTACAGTATAGTTCGGCACCCCGGAATTAGCATTATATGCATCAGCTCCAAATCATGTCTTTGGTCAATAGTTGGGTTGCCCGACTCCTGTGCTTGCTACCTTACGTTCCGTACTATCGGCTAAGGTAGTAAAGGGAGAACTACTGCGATTGTGTTTATGGTTTATCTGAACAAACACCTCAGTAGAAAAAGCCGAAAACTGACTATCATGATGCGGCGAGAGTTGGTCAGCTATTCAGAGGTTAAAAATCTTTTGCGATTTTTTCTGCATTATGCGACGAATTGGCCTCTACTCGATCAGGTGTCTACAACACCCTAGTCCGGATTTAATACTAACTAGGGGTTGCACCTACATTTCTATTGTCAAACTCCTATGGCTAAGTGAGGGTGATAAAGCCACATAGTCTGATTGCCTAGTTCGTTGCGCTAAACACCTCCTTCAAGGACCAAACTCTTGGATCAAGAGTGTTTAGATTCCATCCCGAACTACCTACGTGGGGGCTGAAGCCGACGACTGGCCTACTCTCAGATTTAACAAAATGGCCACACATGAGGTAAAAATTTAAAACAAAAAAATTATATTAAATAACGGCTTTGTTTCATAATACAGGAAGGGATAACATGAATGACTTCATTCAAAGATAATGTCTCTTGAACACTGGCCCTCTACAATGCGGGATCCCTTCAGGACATCATCAAAATACCGGGCGTGCGGTGATCCTTGCCCGCAGGCGGTCCCTCGGTCGCGAGCTTGACGGCGTCCATCTTCGCCCACTGCACCTTGACACGGGAGAAGGCCATCCGCGCACCTTCGATGCAGACCGACCTCTTGATGGCATCAAGCCGAGGGCAGCATTGACCAGCCGCTTCACGAGCCCGAAGTAGCTGCTGGGTATGGCTTCGACAAGCCATAAATGGATTATAAAATCCTTCATGGTCAGTTCGGCCACCCTATGCAGTTCGGTCAGCTGTTTCAGTTGATCGCTAAAGGGCACCGGATGCTCTGGCGCAAGGTATTGCGACCAGAACAGCTTCTCCATTGAGCTCCCTTCTTTGGCTCGGAAGAATTCCGCAGTGTCAGCAACACTGCGCGGCAGATCCGCAAATGCCCCTAGAGAACTCCAAATCCAGGTCAGTAAGAGGGACCTTTTCTTCATATACTTGCTCTGCATAATAAAGGCCTTATCTGCCGCGATTTTTCTGGCCTCTTGGGTTTCCTGGAGGGTGCCCTGGGCTTCAGCCCGCGCATCTTGTGCGCTTTGGCAGGACTTGGCAAGTTCGGACTCTTGATCCGCAATATTGCGCTCCATGGACTCGCATTACTTCACGGCATCCTGGAGCTCCAGCTGGACCTCACCGACCCTGGCCTCGTGTTTTTTGCGAGCGGATTGTTCCTTTGCCGCTCTCTCCTGGGCTTCGACCAGTGCCTTCTTGAGGGTCTCCACCTCGGTCGCCGCTCCTACAAAATATCATGACACTATGGTCAACACAAATCATTCATCCTTTCTGAATCTACACAAGGTCATTGCATACCTTGATTGTCCTCCAGCTGTTTTTTCACATGACGGAGCTCTTCCTCGGTCCGCTCCAGACTCTGTTTTAGTCTGGAGACTTCGGCAGAATGGGAGGTCGCAGCCAGCAACGACGCCTGCTTATTCACATAGACGTGTATGGTTAGTCTCCTGCAAAAATTATTTGATCCTTTGTCCGGATTTTATTTCCGAACACCGGACTGAGTCTCAGGGGCTACTGTCTATACTACGACATTATTTTTGCATAATTATTTCTCATACCTCAAGGCCTGTTAGAAGGCTGGTGCAGGCTTTGGTCAGTCCGCTCTTAACAGCTAAACCCTCTCAACCACCGTACCCATAAGGATACGGTGTTCCTCAACAATGGAAGCGCGTTGCAGTGCTTCCAGTAGAGTATCCAGTGCCTCTAGATGGACAGAGGTCACCGGTGGAATCGGTGCACCTCCTTCTTTCGAAGGAGGCTGCTTGCCTCATTCCAGAGCTGTATAGGTCTCCGGAATTGTATTCGGCTGGGAGCCAAATTGAATGTGGCCCCCATCGCCAGTCTCCAGGGGGATTTGCTCCCCCACATGTCCGGAGGCCGAGGTACCACCCTCCGGCGCCACCCTGACGGCCTCCCGCGTTTCTCCCTGTCCTGGGGAGGTCCTTCGGGACAGCACCTCGGTGTCGTCCATGGCCTGGGGAGAGAAGGCCGCCGGAAGGGACCCGCTGTCCATCACCTTCTGATCCAGCGAATTCCCCGAAGATGAGGATCGCTGGAGGTCAGAACGAGCCGGACTGCAGCGTGCTACCTCTTGAGCATGCGTTGGTTTTCCCTTGAAGAGGAAAGGGTGATGCAGCAAAGTAGCGTAAGTATTTCCCTCAGTTTTTGAGAACCAAGGTATCAATCCAGTAGGAGACTACACACAAATCGCCTAGTACCTGCACAAACAATCAAGAACCTTGCAACCAACGCGATAAAGGGGTTGTCAATCCCTTCACGACCACTTGCAAAAGTGAAATCTGATAAAGATAATAAGATAAATATTTTTGGTATTTTTTGTTGTATAGATTGGAAAATAAATAAATAGTAAACTAAAATTGTAGATCGGAAACTTATATGATGGAAAATAGACCCGTGGGCCATAGGTTTCACTAGTGGTTTCTCTCAAGATAGCATATATTACGGTGGGTGAACAAATTACTGCCGAGCAATTGATAGAAAAGCGCATAGTTATGATGACATCTAAGGCAATGATCATGAATATAGGCATCACGTCCGTGTCAAGTAGATCGAAACGATTTTGCATCTACTACTATTACTCCACACATCGACCGCTATCCAACATGCGTCTAGAGTATTAAGTTCATAAGAGCAGAGTAACACATTAGGCAAGATGACATGATGTAGAGGGATAAACTCAAGCAATATGATATAAACCCCATATTTTTATCCTCGATGGAAACAATACAATACGTGTCGGTTCCCTTTCTGTCACTGGGATCGAGCACCGCAATATTGAACCCAAAACTAAGCACTTCTCCCTTTGAAAGAAATATCAATCTAGTAGGCCAAACTAAACCGATAATTCGAAGAGACTTGCAAAGATATCTAATCATGCATATAAGAATTCAGAGAAAAATCAAATATTATTCATAGATAATCAAGTTCATAAACGCACAATTCATCGGATCACGGCAAACACACCGCAAAAAGAATTACATCGAATAGATCTCCAAGAAGATCGAGGAGAACTTTATATTGAGATCCAAAGAGAGAGAAGAAGCCATCTAGCTAATAACTATGGACCAGAAGGTCTGTGGTAAACTACTCACACATCATCAGAGAGGCCATGATGTTGATGTAGAAGCCCTCCGTGATCGATCCCCCCTCCAGCGGAGCGCCAGAAAGGGCCCCAAGATTGGATCTCACGGGTATAGAAGGTTGCGGCGGTGGATAAGTGGTTTTGTGGCTCCCCTGGATGTTTTCAGGGTATAAGAGTATATATAGGCGAAAGAAGTAGGTCGGTGGAGCTGCGAGGGGCCCATGAGGGTGGGGGCGCGCCTACCCCCCTGGGGTGCGCCCTCCTGCCTCGTGGCTTCCTCGCTGCTTCCTTGACTTCCACTCCAAGCCTCCTGGATTGCGTTTGTTCCAGAAACGATCCTCGCGAAGGTTTCATTCCGCTTGGATTCCGTTTGATATTCCTTTTCTACGAAACACTGAAATAGGCAAAAAAACAACAATTTGCACTGGGCTTTCGGTTAATAGGTTAGTCCCAAAAATAATATAAAAGAGCATAATAAAGCCCATGAAACATCCGAAACAGATAACATAATAGCATGGAACAATAAAAAATTATAGATACGTTGGAGACGTATCAAGCATCCCCAAGCTCAATTCCTGCTCGTCCTCGAGTACGTAAATGATAAAACAGAATTTTTGATGTGGAATGTTACCTAACATAATTTTCAATGTAATTCTCTTTATTGCGGCATGAATGTTTAGATCCAAAAGATTCTAGAGAAAGTTTTATTATTGACATAAAAATAGTAATACTTCAAGCATGCTAACCAAGCAATTATGTCTTATCAAAATAACATAGCCAAAGAGAGCTTATCCCTACAAAATCATATAGTTTGGCCATGCTTCATTTTCATCACACAAAATGCTCCCATCATGCACAACCCAGATAACAAGCTGAGCAATTGGTTCATACTTTTTAACGCGCTTCAGCCTTTTCAACCCTCAAGCAATACATGAGCGCAGGGCATGGACTTAGCACTATGGGTGGAATAGCATATGATGATGGAGGTTATGTGAGAAGACAAAAAAGGAGAAAGTTCCACATTGACGCGGCTAATCAATGGGCTATGGAGATGCCCATCAATTGATGTCAATGCGAGGAGTAGGGATTGCCATGCAACGGATGCACTAGATCTATAAATATATGAAAGCTCATCGAAAGAAACTAAGTGGGTGTGCATCCAACTTGCTTGCTCACGAAGACCTAGGGCTTTTTGAGGAAGCCCATCATTGGAATATACAAGACAAGTTCTATAATGAAAAATTCCCACTAGTATATGAAAGTGACGAAATAAGAAACTCTCTATCATGAAGATCATGGTGCTATTTTGAAGCATAAGTGTGGAACAAGGATAGTAACATTATCCCTTCTCTCATTTTCTCTCATTTTTTATATCTTTGTTTGGGATTCTTTGGCCTCTTTTTTTATTTGGGCTTCTTTGGCCTCTTTTATTGTTATTTTTTTTCGTCCGGAGTCTCATCCCGACTTGTGGGGGAATCATAGTCTCCATCACCCTTTCCTCACATGGGACAATGCTCTAATAATGAAAATCATCACACTTCTATTTATTTACAACTCAAGAATTACAACTTGATACTTAGAACAAAATATGACTATGTGAATGCCTCAGGCAGTGTGCCGGGATATGCAATGAATCAAGAGCGACATGTATGAAAGAATTATGAAGGTGGCTTTGCCACAAATACAATGTCAACTACATGATCATGCAAAGCAATATGACAATGATGAAGCGTGTCATAATAAACGGAACAATGGTAAGTTGCATGGCAATATATCTCGAAATGGCTATGGAAATGCCATAATAGATAGGTATGGTGGCTGTTTTAAAGAAGATATAAGGAGGCTTATGTGTGATAGAGCGTATCGTATCACGGGGTTTCGATGCACCGACGAAGTTTGCACCAACTCTCGAGGTGAGAAAGGGCAATGCACGGTACCGTAGAGGCTAGAAAATTGCGAAAAGGTAAGAGTGCGTATAATCCATGGACTCACATTAGTCATAAAGAACTCATATACTTATTGCAAAAGTTTATTAGCCCTCGAAGTAAAGTACTACTACGCATGCCCCTAGGGGGATAGATTGGTAGGAAATGAACATCGCTCGTCCCCGACCGCCACTCATAAGGAAAGCAATCAAAGAACACCCCGTGCTCAAATTTGTCACACAACATTTACCATACGTGCATGCTACGGGACTTGCCAACCTCAACACAAGTATTTCTCATTTCCATAATTACCCAACTAGCATGACTCTAACATTACCACCTTTATATCTCAAAACAAATATCAAGTATAAAATTTATCATAGTTTCTAATGCACTCTATATGAAAGTTTTTATTTACCCATCTTGGATGTCTATCATATTAGGACTAATTTTATAGCCACAGCAAATTACCGTGCTGTTCCAAAAGACTCGCAAAATAGTATAAGTGAAGCATGAGAGATCAATAATTTCTACAAAACAAAGCGACCACCGTGCTGTAAAAGATATAAGTGAAGCACTAGAGCAAAATTATCTAGCTCAAAAGATATAAGTGAAGCACATAGAGTATTCTAATAAATTCCGATTCATGTGTGTCTCTCCCAAAAGGTGTGTTCATCAAGGATGATTGTGGTCAACTAAAAGTCAAAGACTCAAATCATACAAGACGCTCCAAGCAAAACACATATCATGTGGTGAATAAAAATATAGCCTCAAGTAAAGTTACCGATAGACGAAGACGAAAGAGGGGATGCCTTCTAGGGCATCCCCAAGCTTAGGCTTTTGGTTGTCCTTGAATTTTACCTTGGGGTGCCTTGGGCATCCGCAAGCTTAGGCTCTTGCCACTCCTTATTCCATAATCCATCAAATCTTTACCCAAAACTTGAAAACTTCACAACACAAAACTCAACAGAAAATCTCATGAGCTCCGTTAGTGTAAGAAAACAAACCACCACTTTAAGGTACTACAATGAACTCATTATTTATTTATATTGTGTTAAACTACTGTATTCCAACTTCTCTATGGTTCATACCCCCCGATACTAGCCATAGATTCATCAAAATAAGCAAACAACACACGAAAAACTGAATCTGTCAAAAACAGAACAGTCTGTAGCAATCTGATTTGTTCGAATACTTATGGAACTCCAAAAATTCTTAAAAACCAGGACAGCATGGATAATTTATATATTGATCTACTGCAAAAAGGATTGGTACTTTATCATGTTCTGGTGAATTTTAACAATTATATTCGTGAGCGCAAAGTTTCTGTCTTTTTCAGCAAGATGAAACAACTATCACCCAAGAAGATCCTATTGGTTCTACTTGGCACAAACACTAATTAAAACATAAAACCATATCTAACGAGAGGCTAGCTGAAATATTTATTACTAAACAGGAACAAAAAGCAAGGAACAAAAATAAAATTGGGTTGCCTCCCAACAAGCGCTATCGTTTAACGCCCCTAGCTAGGCATAAAAACAAGAATAGATCTAAGTATTGTCATCTTTGGTATACAGTCCATAAGTGGCTCTCATAATAGATTTATAAGTTAACTTAATTTTCTTCCTAGGAAAGTGTTCCATGCCTTTCCTTAGCGGAAATTGGAATCTAATATTTCCTTCTTTCATGTCAATAATTGCACCAATCGTTCTAAGGAAAGGTCTACCAAGAATAATAGGACATGTAGGATTGCAATCTATATCAAGAACGATGAAATCTACGGGCACACAATTCCTATTTGCCACAATAAGAACATCATTAATCCTTCCCATAGGTTTCTTAATGGTGGAATCCGCAAGGTGCAAATTTAAAGAACAATCATCAAATTCACGGAAACCTAACACATCACACAAAGTTTTTGGAATCGTGGAAACACTAGCACCCAAATCACACAAATCATAGCATTTATAATCTTTAATCTTAATTTTAATAGTAGGTTACCACTCATAATGAAGTTTTCTAGGGATACAAACTTCTAGTTCAAGCTTTTCTTCATAGGATTACATTAAAGCATCAACGATATGTTTAGTAAAAGCTTTATTTTGATTATAAGCATGAGGAGAATTTAACAAGGATTGCAACAAGGAAATACAATCTATCAAAGAGCAATTATCATAATTAAATTCCTTGAAACCCAAAATAGTGGGTTCATTGCTATGTAAAGTTTTGACCTCTTCCATCCCACTTTTATAAATTTTAGCATCAAGATCTAAAAACTCCGACTCATTGGGACGCCTTTTAACTAAAGTTGACTCATCTCCAGTCCCATCTTTATCAAGATTCATATTGTACAACAAAGATTTAATAGGAGACACATCAATCACTTTTAGATCTTCATCATTATTATCATGAAAACTAGAAGAACACGCTTTCATGAAGCAATCTTTTTTAGCATGCATCCTAGCGGTTCTTTCTTTGCACTCATCAATGGAAATTATCATGGCTTTGAGAGACTCATTGATATAATGCTTAGGTGGAATAGATCTAAGTTTCAAAGAATCAACATCAAGAGAAATTCTATCCATGTTCCTAGCCAACTCATCAATCTGAGGTAATTTTTCTTCAAGCAAAGCATTGAAATTCTTTTGCGAATTCATAAATTCTTTAACACTAGTCTCAAAATCAGAGGGCATCTTATTAAAATTTCCATGAGAGTTGTTGTAGGAATTACCATAATTATTAGAGGAATTACTAGGGAACGACCAAGAATTAAAGTTTCGTCTATACGTGTTGTTACCAAAATTGTTCCTACCAACAAAATTCACACCCATAGATTCATTATTATTCTCAATCAAAGTGGACAAAGGCATATTATTAGGATCAGAAGAAACACTCTTATTAGCAAACAATTTCATAAGTTCATCCATCTTTCCACTCAAAACATTAATATCTTCAATTGCATGAACCTTTTTGCTAGTAGATCTTTCGGTGTGCCATTGAGAATAATTAACCATAATATTATCTAGGAGTTTAGTAGCTTCTCCTAAAGTGATTTCCATAATAGTGCCTCCCGCGGCCGAATCTAAAAGATTTCTAGAAGCAAAATTCAACCCGGCATAATTTTTTTAATAATCATCCATAAATTCAAACCATGTGTAGGGCAATAACGTATCATTAATTTCATCCTCTCCCAAGCTTGTGAAACATGCTCATGATCAAGTTGCTTAAGATTCATAATATCGTTTCTAAGAGAGATGATCTTAGCGAGAGGAAAATACTTTGAGATAAAAGCATCTTTGCACTTATTCCATGAATCAATACTATTTTCAGGCAAAGAAGAGAACCAAGTTTTAGCACCATTTCTAAGCGGAAACGGAAATAGCTTCAATTTAACAATATCGTTATCCACATCTTTCTTCTTTTGCATATCACACAAATCAACGAAGTTGTTTAGATGGGTAGCGGCATCTTCACTAGGAAGGCCAGAAAATTGATCTTTCATGACAAGATTCAACAAAGCAGCATTAGTTTCACAAGATTCAACATCGGTAATAGGAGCAATCAGAGTGTTAATAAAATCATTGTTGTTGGTATTGGAAAAGTCACACAATTTAGTATTGTCTTGAGCCATCGTGACAAACAATCAATCCAACACACAAGCACAAAATAAGCAAGCAGAAAGAAGCGGACGGAAAGAGGGCGAATAAAACGACAAGGGTGAAGTGGGGGAGAGGAAAACGAGAGGCAAATGGCAAATAATGTAATGCGAGGGATAAGAGTTTGTGATGGGTACTTGGTATGTCTTGACTTGTGTGTAGATCTCCCCGGCAACGACGCCATAAATGGCTAGTTGACGGGAGATCAAATCTTGACTTGACTTGGCGCAAATCTCCCCGGCAACGGCGACAGAAATCCTTCTTGCTAACTCTTGAGCATGCATTGGTTTTCCCTTGAAGAGGAAAGGGTGATGCAGCAAAGTAGCGTAAGTATTTCCCTCAGTTTTTGAGAACCAAGGTATCAATCCAGTAGGAGACTACACGCAAATCGCCTAGTACCTGCACAAACAATCAAGAACCTTGCAACCAACGCGATAAAGGGGTTGTCAATCCCTTCACGGCCACTTGCAAAAGTGAGATCTGATAAAGATAATAAGATAAATATTTTCGGTATTTTTGTTATATAGATTGGAAAATAAATAAATAGTAAACTAAAATTGTAGATCGGAAACTTATATGATGGAAAATAGACCCCGGGGCCATAGGTTTCACTAGTGGCTTCTCTCAAGATAGCATATATTACGGTAGGTGAACAAATTACTGCGGAGGAATTGATAGAAAAGCGCATAGTTATGATGATATCTAATGCAATGATCATGAATATAGGCATCACGTCTGTGTCAAGTAGACTGTAATGATTCTGCATCTACTACTATTACTCCACACATCGACCGCTATCTAGCATGCATCTAGAGTATTAAGTTCATAAGAACAGAGTAACGCATTAGGCAAGATGACATGATGTAGCGGGATAAACTCAAGCAATATGATATAAACCCCATCTTTTTATCCTCGATGGCAACAATACGATACCTGTCGGTTCCCTTTCTGTCACTGGGATCGAGCACCGCAAGATTGAACCCAAAGCTAAGCACTTCTCCCATTGCAAGAAAGATCAATCTAGTAGGCCAAACTAAACCGATAATTCGAAGAGACTTGCAAAGATATCAAACCATGCATATAAGAATTCAGAGAAGAATCAAATATTATTCATAGATAATCAAGTTCATAAACCCACAATTCATCAGATCTTGGCAAACACACCGCAAAAATAATTACATCGAATAGATCTCCAAGAAGATCGAGGAGAACTTTGTATTGAGATCCAAAAGAGAGAAGAAACTATCTAGCTAATAACTATGGACCCAAAGGTCTATGGTAAACTACTTACACATCATCGGAGAGGCTATGGTGTTGATGTAGAAGCAATCCGTGATCGATTCCCCCTCCGGCGGAGCGCCGGAAAAGGCCCCAAGATGGGATCTCACGGGTACTGTCGGTGTCAAAACCGGCGGATCTCGGGTAGGGGGTCCTGAAGTGTGCGTCTAAGGCGGATGGTAACAGGAGGCGGGGGACACGATGTTTACCCAGGTTCGGGCCCTCTCGATGGAGTTAATACCCTACTTCCTGCTTGATTGATCTTGATGATATGAGTATTATAAGAGTTGACCTACCACGAGATCGTAGAGGCTAAACCCTTGAAGCTACCCTATGGTATGATTGTTCTTGTCCTACGGACTAAACCCTCCAGTTTATATAGACACCGGAGGGGGCTAGGGTTACACAGAGTCGGTTACAAGGGAGGAAATCTAATATCCGTATTGCCAAGCTTGCCTTCCACGCCAAGAAGAGTCCCATCCGGACACGGGACAAAGTCTTCAATCTTGTATCTTCATAGTCCAACAGTCCGGCCAAAGGATATAGTCCGGCTGTCCGGATACCCCCTAATCCAGGACTCCCTCAGTAGCCCCCGAACCAGGCTTCAATGATGATGAGTCCGGCGCACAGATTGTTTTTGACATTGCAAGGCGGGTTCTTCTCCAAATCCCGAATACTTGTTGAATTGTGTCCGGCTTCCCATAAATGTTGCGCTTCTTGGCTTCCACGTCGAATAATGGCTATCCTCCACGTGTCGAGCGAATGCGAGAGGCCAGGGCATTTTTACATTTTGCCACCCTCGCTATGTGAGTAAACTGATGAGGACATGACTACCTTGGATACGACCAAAAATATTGCATACATGCATATTTGTCAGGTGATTTGTAGTGTCAACTATTTAATAATCTATTTATATTATCCAAAACAAAAATACTTCACACACTTTTGTGTTTCGTCTAATTGCAGGTGTATGAGACATTTGTACAATCCACATATGAAGATAGGGGAAAAGGAAGTTTATGTTCTGTTCAAAAAGTCCTCTCACGACACTTTTGGGCCAAGAGAAGATAGAGTCCAAGTCTCTCACGTTCTGGATTCAGATTCGGACTGCACAGACATACCTGACTCGAAACGCCAAGAACTTTTTCATACGGACTCCGAATTGGGTGATTCTTTTTTTTGTTGGAAAGTAGATTTCATCCTCTTTCCAAACCAATTGGAATCACCTTTAAATTCGTCCGGAGCGTTGAGATATGGACGAAACATCTGACGCTGCAGCAGAATCCGAGTCAAACAACAAGTCCAAAGGTGTTGCATCACCTCCACTTGGGCCCATGAGCCTTGTACGACCTAGGGTTGGTTTTAGGCTGCCTTGGGACGTCCTCCCACCTCCTTGGCCGCCACCCCTTACTCCTATATAAGTAAATCCATCTAGTAGCTTTTTCCTTGGGATTTGTTTAGTTAAAAATTAGCCATAGCAACTTCGTGTACTTCTTTTGTGTCCAACGACCAGACCAAGACCGCTTACGGATTCCCACCATTATCAATACTTCATATATACTCGCAATATTCAGATTGCTTTTATCATATTCTTGCTTGTTCTTCGATTGCTTGCAGGAATAGACCTTCATGGTCAGGTTGATTGTGCTTCGGCGTGGTCAATAACCTCTCGAAGTTGGTTTAGCGATTGCTAAGGCGCAACGGCGTGCACGTTTGTAGTCGGATCGTCAAAGTCATCTTCACCAAATCGATAGTTATCATCTCATTGAAAGATCGGGACACCCCGCCTCGATCAAGTGGTATCAGTTTTCAGGTTGCTCGGTGAGAATTTCCTGTTTCCCCTAGATTAGATTTATTTTCTTACCTATTGTCCAAGAAAAAGCCACAAAAAAGTTAGATCTATTCATCCTTTTTGTCCAAGCCAGTCTGAGCCTTTGCAATTTTCTTTTCATTGTTTGCATTATTGAATTATCGGTTGCATCGTCGTGTCGAGTTGCTGGTCTTAGTGTCTAGTTCGTTTAGAGTTTCGAGTTCTGTTCACATTAGTCACGTCGTCGCTGCATCGTTATCCCTTTCGCTGTCCACCACACCATCCATCAATTTCCACCACGTGCTACCCATAGTTCATCGTCACAATCATAGTTGAGGTCGTTCACATCTTCGTTTGATCCAATCTGCATCTTATCTAGTTTGTCTTGGAAAGAGGGACAAAAAAAAGAGAGAGAAAAAGAGAGAGAAAAAAAAAGAAAAAAAAAGAAAAAGAGAGAGAAAGAAAAGAAAAAAAGTGTGAAAAAAAGAGAGAAAAAAAAGAAAAAAAGTCAGAGAAAAAAAAAGAGAAAGAAAAAGAAAAAAACGTGTGAGAAAAAAAAGAGAAGAAAAGAAAAACAAAATTCGGATCTATCTAGACTCAATCTCGTAGTTGAATTCGGATTGAAATCTGTTTTGTGCACTGTTCAATAAAACAGGCATAACTTCCTTATACTAAGTCCGTTTTGGCTACACGAGTACTCAAATAAAAGCTAGCGACGAGACGCATCTAAATAGTTGCAGAGGCTAGTTCAATATTTGATACCTCCAAATCAGCTTCTAAATAGGTCTTTTTGCCCTCCGAAGTTCGCGGACACATCTTATTCCAGTTTTTCAGGCCAGTTTTAGAATCCTTTGACTCCTCATATCAATTCGGAATTGAGTGATTCTTTTTGCATTGGAAAGCTTGAGTTAGTAGCATTCTTTGAAAAAAGTTATCAGAAAATTGGCTCAAACTTTTCAAGAGGAAAGTTGGAGAGAGAGTTGTTGTATATCCTACTTGGCAGTTGTTTTTCATCATTATCTTTACTGCCGTTGTGATCTTCACGTATATCTTGTTGTCCAGAGCTACTTAGTATTCTTCATTGATGCTAGTTGTGCTACGCCGTGACCTCATTAGTGTTCTAGGCTCGCGTCTCTAGTCCGGTCTAGCCTAGGACCAGCACAGTACCGTCGTTGAGCGTTTATTCAACATTGCATCTTTGAATTGATTATTGCTAATCTTTTGCTACCATATATAGCCAACCTAGCTCCACATATTTCTACACCGTGTATACGTATGTTCCCCTGGCAATCGCTTTACACAATCTTCAGAGTTATTTGACACCGCTGGTTGCCTGTCACCACCTACCGCATGGTAAGAACTTGTAAGATATTGATATTTGCTTTACTGTGAGCACTTTACAACCACATCCTAGTAGTTCATAGGAACATTATTCTCGAATTTTGTTTCTTGTTTCTACTAATCATGACAGGTTCCGGAGACAGAAGTTCTTGGACGACGGACACATCATCACCATCACGAGAGTTGGGACAACACACACAAGCACATTGTCAGGTTATCTCTTTACCGTCATTTGAGGGTAGATTTAATCCTGCTATTTATCTAGCTTGGGAGCTTGAAGTAGAACAAGTTTTTAGTCACCATGACTTTTCTGAACTTGAGCGAGTACGAGCTGTCACTAGAGCATTTACTGGTTTTGCTTCTGTTTGGTGGAGTGTGCATGGTAAGAAAAACATTGATAACCAACCCACAACTTGGAAAGATTTGAAAGATGTAATGAGACAACAATTTTTCCCTCCTTACTATCGTCGTGAATTGCCTCGCAAATTTGAACAATTTAAACAAGGCAACAACACTGTTCATGCTTACTACCAAGAGTTCAAATCTTATATGCATCATTGTGACATAGAAGAATCTGAGGATGATACAATGAATAGATTTTTTGGTGGTTTGAACCATGATATTCAGGCACTATTTTAGTATATTCCTCGTTGCATTACTGGTATGTATGTTCGTGCTTGTACCTTTGAGAGACAGTTACAGGAGGATGCATTGGGTGACTACAACAACTACTATTCTAGTTCATGCTCACCACCACCGCTTGGTTCCTCCACCGTTGCACCTACTAGAGCAGCCACACCTCAGATTATGAGCGCGACATCATCTCAAGAGTATGGTACATTGCCATCATCCGTACCTACATCAACTACATCTTTGCGACAAGGTAACTATAAAGGTATTGATGATATAACTTCACATGAGAATGATGCATGCCTAGTTAACTTGAATACATTATGTGTTGAGTTACCTGTTGATTGGAGCGCATCACCTATTTTAGAGAATCATGTTACTGTCATGAATGCCTCATGTGATCAAACAACTGAAATACCAACAATTTTGAGTGCACCCAATGAATTAACTGCTGATGCAAAAGAACCAATGTTTAATCATTTTGATATGACCTCTAATCTTGGTGATGATTCTATTTCAAATGACTTATTGCATGTTTGCTTATTTAAGCATGTTGTAGCATGTAAATTTGATGCATGTAAGGTTTATTCACCAATATTGGGATGGTTTAATGATGAATATTGTCAATCTTTTCATATGAATAAGAGCTTCACTTATATTTGCAAACTGAGTTGCAATACTTTCATGCCTTCTACTTCTTGTGATAATATTTTGGCTTTATATTTTATTCACTATGAAAGTTACTCATGTATACATGTGTCATATGTGCAAAATCCACGGGAAGTAAAAATTGATGACATATACATATACAAAATGTACACCTTGTCTCTTTTGTTAGCCACATTTCAGATAAAGCAACGTCGAGGACGGCTTTATTTTCAAGAAGGGGAGGATGATGAGGACATGACTACCTTGGATACGACCAAAAATATTGCATACATGCATATTTGTCAGGTGATTTCTGGTGTCAACTATTTAATAATCTATTTATATTATCCAGAACAAAAATACTTCACACACTTTTGTGTTTTGTCTAATTGCAGGTGTATGGGACATTTGTACAATCCACATATGAAGATAGGGGAAAAGGAGAAGTTTATCTTCTGTTCAAAAAGTCCTCTCACGACACTTTTGGGCCAAGAGAAGATAGAGTCCAAGTCACTCACGTTCTGGATTCAGATTCGGACTGCACAGACATACGTGACTCAAAACGCCAAGAACTTTTTCATACAGACTCCGAATTGGGTGATTCTTTTTTTGTTGGAAAGTAGATTTAATCCTATTTCCAAACCAATTGGAATCACCTTTAAATTCGTCCCGAGCGTTGAGATATGGACGAAACAATCTGACCCTGCAGCAGAATCCGAGTCAAACAACAAGTCCAAAGGTGTTGCATCACCTCCACTTGGGCCCATGAGCCTTGTACGACCTAGGGTTGGTTTTAGGCTGCCTTGGGACGTTCTCCCACCTCCTTGGCTGCCACCCCTTACTCCTATATAAGTAAATCCATCTAGTAGCTTTTTCCTTGGGATTTGTTTAGTTAAAAGTTAGCCATTGCAACTTCGTGTACTTCGTTTGTGTCCAATGACCAGACCAAGACCGCTTACGGATTCCCACCATTATCAATACTTCATATATACTTGCAATATTCAGATTGCTTTTATCATATTCTTGCTTGTTCTTCGATTGCTTGTAGGAATAGACCTTCGTGGTCAGGTTGATTGTGCTCCGGCGTGGTCAATAACCTCTCGAAGTTGGTTTAGCGATTGCTAAGGCGCAACGGCGTGCACGTTTGTAGTCGGATCGTCAAAGTCATCTTCACCAAATCGATAGTTATCATCTCATCGAAAGATCGGGAAACCCCGCCTCTATCATAAACTGTCTATTAAAGAGACGGGGATTCTTAGATCCAAATCACACCATCCTTCCATGATGAGTATCCATCGGAGCGCGCCCGAAAAAATCCATTCCAGCATGGCCGGCCATCGCAGCTCCTCCTCTCGCTGCCGTAGCCCTAAGCCCAGAGATTGGAAGAAGCGTTCCGTCCCGCACAGTCAATTAGTGGAGTTACAGACCCAGGGATTTCTCCTTCCAGCGTATATGGTCCCCGTTCGAGCCGGGCTCGCCACCTATACTAGCGGGGAGCAAGCGGAGAGCTTTCCCAACCCCTCCAAGGGGAGCGGGTACGCCTTGTCCCTTATTTACTAAGGGGACTTGGATTTCCAATCCATCCGTTCCTCCGAGGGCTCCTGGAGTTTTACGGCCTCCAGTTGCATAACTTCACCCCTGCCTCCATATTACACATCACTGGTTACGTAGCCCTTTGTGAGCTATTTCTGGGCTGCGAAGCTCATTTCGCGTTGTGGAAGAAGCTATTCTGCCTTGTGCCCCGTACACATAGGGGGTCAATATATCAAGTGGGCGGAGCCGAAATATGGCGCATCGCCGGGACCGGATACCTGTCCGGTACCCCGAAGAAGACGTCCGAAGACTGGCCTTCGGAGTGGTTTTATATGGAGGACGTTCCCCTTCCGGATCCTATTCGGATTGGTCTTCCCGAGTTCGACAATGCCCCTTTGAAGAAACGTCGAAGCTGGCACCCACGGAGCCCTCAGGAGGAAGATAACAGAGACGTCCTTTACCTGATGGGCCGGATAAAGGTGCTGGCTCAATCAGGACTGACAATAACCGAGGTTATGTCAATATGCATTATGCGGGGGTGTCGGTGTACTATAGTAGGGGTACCCTAGTATCCCGAACTTGTGCACGGGCAGTCGCAGCGTCCCGCGGCAAGGCTTGCCGGGTGACCGCAAATATCCTCTGTGGTTCCCTTTGAGCCATTCAAGAACAAAGTATTCAAGCCAAGAAGACAAGGCCCCGGCAAGAGGAGCTTGCTGCGAAGGCCACTCAAGGCACAAGACCCCGGCAGGAGGAGCTTGCCGGGGAGGCCACCCAAGGCATCTCAAGGAACTTGCCGCGACGCGCCACGCGTCCCGGCAAGACCCGGCGAGCGACAAGCTCCCGGACGCGACAAGACAATGGCCGCGGCTAGCAGCCACTCTGTACCCGCGCTCCAGCACACCCAGCAACGTGTCGCTCTGGGACCCTTCCAGGTGTACGTGGCGGGAGGCTGTGCGGCCAGGGGTGCACTGTGGCAAGCGGCGCTGACAAGATCGCCATCGTGGCGAGCGGTGGCGTCCCTGACGGTCCCTTTTCTGCATTGTTTGGGCGACGTAGATAGGCATTTAATGCCCTTGTCCCCTGCCGTCAGGGTTAGGTATGACACACTGTGCTGGTAGCTGTACCAACCGCAGCACCTTTCCATTTTTACCCTTGTCTACGTTGCCACCTGTTGGAGACCCCTTGAGCATATAAAAGGAGGCCCATGCACAACGTAGGGGGGAGGGGGGAAGGGAACGCTCACGCTCGGTATCGTTAGCTGCTGGTGCGTACTGTAGCACTCAGCGCTCCCGAGCAATAACTCAATACAAACCACAAAGCAGCAGTAGGAGTATTATCTCTCCGGAGAGCTCCGAAGCTGGGTAAACTGCTCGTTTGCTCCGCCTCGATCTGCTCTTCGTGCGACCTCCGCCCCCCACCGAACCGAAAGGGGCTCGGTCCCTATAGGTGCTCATGGATCAGTTTCCCCGACATCTTTGGCGCGCCAGGTAGGGGCCTCGAGGTTGTGTGAACCTGATCCGGCATTCACACGAGCTAGATCTTCATCATCTTCATCGACATGCCGCCGAAGAAGAAGGCTTCGGAGGCGGCTGCTTCATCCGCGACAAACCCACCACCGCCGGAGCAAACGGCTGGTGGGGAAGACGCCGGCGGAAGAACGGGCGTCGATGAGGGAGCTCACGGTGCCGCCAGGTCCAAGGACAAGGCTGCGCAGACCTCGGCGTCCGCACATCCATCGCGCTCATCTCAGGAGGCGCGGAACCGGCAGCCACATGGTACTCACAGTACCATCCGCTCGCTGGACCCGGATCGAGCTGGTGGATCTCGGGATGCTCAAGGCCAGCATGCACGCCAACATGCTGGCACGAGCGAGGCACGGTCGCCTGGACGGGATACTGCTCCTTCTAACATAGTTAGAAGTTCGAGCATATCCCGCTCCACACACCGTTCGCCACCGCTACCCGCGACTCCAGCAGAAGCTTTGGCGCGAGCCCGACTGCTCCTAGATTACCCTCCAACGGCGGACAAGATTGACGACTGGAGGGCCACCATTCAGAGTCTCATCGACTTCGCAAACGGCGACACTCCACGGCAGCCAACTACGTCGCAGCCGCGACAAGTCAGCCAGGCGCGACCCGATGGCGGCAAGACCGGTGGGGGTGCAACCACCGTGCACTCTCCGCCCCGAAGGCCAAGATTGCCGACTCACCGGGTCCACCACGACAGCGACTCCACTGCTTCATCAGATCCGCGAGCTCACCGTGATCAGTGCCAAGTTCTTCACGAACGACAGCAAGAAGACGCTCGTACTCGCATCGAGCGCCAAAGAGAAGCGCGGCGTCAGTCAGACCAGCGCACTGGGCCCACTATCGACATGCGTGCGCCAGGGGAACCAGGTGACCTGCCGTACGCGGTAGGTTGCCCTGCGTTTACCCGTGAGCTGCGGCAAGTCCAGTGGCCCGGCACAAAGAATTTCAAGCCAGACGTACCGGAGAAGTACGACGGCAAGTTGCATCCGTCGGAGTTCCTCAGCATCTACACCATCGCGGTGCAAGCTGCTGGGGGGCGAGACGATAAGATCCTTGCCAACTACTTCCCGCTGGTGCTCAAACCCAACGTCAGGTCCTGGCTCATGCACTTGCCGGACAACTCCATATCTTCCTGGGCAGACCTATGCCATTAGTTTGTCGGTGCCTTTACAGGCGGCCACAAACCTCATGGCCAGGAGAGTGATCTTCATCTGCTTGCCCAGAAAGAAGGAGAGCCCCTACGCAAGTACATCCAGAGATTCAGCCATGTGCAACGCAACATCCCAGATGGCCACCCTGCCGCAGTCATCAGCGCGTTCCATCAGAACGTGCGTAACCGCAGGATGCGGGAGGAGATGGCGATGTGCAAGATCAGAGACGTCAGTGAGCTGTATGCCCTGGCCGACAGATGTGCACGTGCTGAGGAAGGGAGGAAACTCCCCGGAGAGAATACAGGAACAGGAGGATCTGACAGCGAGGATGCAGCCCCGGTAAAGAAAAACCGGCGGCGGAACAACAGGAAGAGGAAAGGCAAAGACGTGCTAGTTGTTGAGCAGTCCGGCAACTACGGTGGCGCCAAGAAAGCCAAAGATGGTAGCTCTGGCAAGGAGGTTGCCGCATGCGCCAACTGCCAGGCTGTGGCGGCCGCTGACAAGCAGGACGGCACCAACAAACAGTACTGCAAGATCCACCACACCAAGGGCCATGACCTCCAGAGCTGCAAGAAGGTCGAGCAGCTTGTTGAGCTGCAAAAGGCCGAATACGAGCGACGCGACAAGTAGAAATCCCAAGGAGGTGCTGGAGGATCCGGCGCGAAGCGCACCGGCCGGGGAGGACGCCGCGGCAAGGCCAAGCAGCGGCAAGGAGATAGACCTCCCCGCGGCCGCGACAAGGATGAAGATGACGACGACAAAGACATGGATGATGACGAGACCAGTGAGCAGGAATTCCAGAAAGCCACAGAAGTCTTGTGCGTTGACGGTGGTGCTTCTCTGCATACTTCACACCGCCAACTCAAGCAGTGGGTGCTGGAAGTCAATGCAGCAGAACCACCCGTCGAGTCACGCAAGCTTCTGAAATGGTCCAGCACGCCTATCATCTTTGATATTTAGGACCACCCTGATCGCACAACTGCGGTCGGGTGTTTGCCGATGTTGGTCTCACCAACTATCCGCAACCTCAAGGTCACTAAGATGCTAGTTGACGGCGGGGCCGGCTTGAACCTGATCTCCTCCGCTGTGCTCCGGAAACTCCGAGTCCCTGACAGCGAGCTCGAAGAGACCGACACATTCCAAGGAATCAACCCGGGAAGGAGCAAGCCGAAGGGGAAGATCACGCTGCCGGTGACATTTGGCAACGAGTTGAACTTCAGGACTGAGAGGATCACTTTTGACGTTGCCGATTTTCCATTGCCTTACAACGGGATTCTCGGCCGTCCAGCGCTCGCCAAGTTCATGGCGGCCTCTCACTACGCGTACAACATGCTGAAGATGCCAGGCCCGATAAGTGTCATCTCTGTCCCTGGCGACAAGAAAGATGCTCTTATCTGTGCCGACAAGATCTACCGGGAAGCAGCAGCCGCAACGGATCGCGAGACACTTGCCGCTGAAGCTCCCGCGGGGAAGAAGAAGACCAAGTCCGACAAGAGTTCTGATGCCCACTCCGGCAAGCGCACCTCTTCGGAGTGCTGCGCTACCGTCGAGGATGCACCATCGAGCTCCACCGGCAAGTGTAAGAAGACGATGGCAGCTCCGCCAATGACCAAGAAGGTGTCCGCCAAGGAGGACGGCACTGGTGGTACTTTCACCATCAGTGCCACTCTCGACCCTAAATAGGAAAGCGCGCTCATTGCTTTCCTGCGGGCGAATGTCGATGTGTTTGCTTGGCAACCGTCTGACATCCCCGGTGTTCCCAGGAAAGTAATTGAGCACCACCTTGGCGTCTGTCCTCATGCGCGGCCCGTCAAGCAGAAAGTCAGAAAGCAAGCAGTGGAGCGCCAACAATTCATCGCAGAAGAGATCAAGAAGTTGGAAGCAGCAGGCCTTGTCAGAGGAGTGCTCCATCCTACGTGGTTGGCCAATCCTGTAGTCGTGCGCAAGGCAAACGGGAAATGGAGGCTTTGTATCAACTTTACCGATGTCAATAAAGCTTGTCCCAAAGACCCATTTCCCTTGCCGCGCATCGACCAGATTGTTGACTCCACGGCCGGATGTGACTTGCTTTCATTTCTTGACGCATACTCAGGATACCATCAGATCTTCATGGCAGAAGAGGATGAGGAGAAAACCGCATTCATCACTCCCTGTGGCACGTACTGTTTCATACGGATGCCTTTCGGTTTAAAGAATGCTGGTTCAACATTTGCAAGGGTAGTCCATACTGCTTTTGAACCGCAAATACACAGAAATGTGGAAGCCTACATGGATGATATAGTGGTCAAGAGCAGGGACAAAGCAACTCTGATTCAAGATTTAGAAGAGACTTTTGCAAATCTGCGCAAGATCAGCCTCAAGCTCAACCCCGAGAAGTGCGTGTTTGGAGTCCCTTCTGGCAAGCTTCTCGGGTTCTTCGTGTCTCAGCGGGGAATTGAAGCCAATCCCGACAAGATCAAGGCCATTGAGCAGATTGAAGCACCGAAGCGCGTCAAGGATGTACGGAGACTTGCCGGTTGCATGGCAGCTCTCAGCAGGTTTATCTCCAAGTCTCTGAGCGCGCCCTGCCGTTTTTCAAAATATTGAAAAAGGCAGGTCCACTGAAATGGACTCCGGAAGCGGAGGCTGCGCTGCAGGACTTGAAGAGATACCTGTCCTCCACTCCAATACTTGTCGCACCTAAGCCACAAGAGAAGTTGCTGCTATATCTGGCGGCAACCAATCAAGTGGTTAGTGCTGCATTAGTAGCGGAGAGGGAGGCAGATGATGAGCCAGCAACCCCGGCAAGCGCATCCAGCGACAAGCAGGGGGCTTCCCCGACAAGCTCTGGTCCCGACAAAGATGGGTCTGCGCAGGCGTGCGAGGAGGTACAGAAGAGAATGGTGCAGCACCCAGTTTACTTTGTCAGTTCCCTTCTGCAGGGGGCTAGGTCAAGGTACTCTGGTGTGCAGAAATTGCTTTTCGACCTTCTCATGGCCTCGAGAAAGCTGCGCCATTACTTCCAAGAACATGAGATAACAGTTGTCACTCGTTTTCCGCTGAAGAGGATACTGCAGAATCCAGAAGCAACAGGCAGGATTGTTGAGTGGGCACTGGAACTGTCAAGCTTTGGCCTCAAGTTTGAGAGCACTTCAACTATCCAAAGCAGAGCATTGGCAGAATTCATAGCAGAGTGGACGCCAACACGAGATGAAGAAATTCCAGAGACGAGCATCCCCATCAAGGAAGCAAGCAAAGAGTGGCTGATGTACTTTGGTGGTGCCTTCTCGCTGCAAGGCGCCGGGGCTGGCGTGCTGCTTGTCGCACCCACCGGAGAGCACCTCAAGTACATAGTCCAGATGCACTTTCCCAAGGAGCAAGCAACGAACAATACTGCAGAGTATGAAGGTTTGCTTGCCGGTCTCAGGATCGCGGCAGACCTTGGGATCAAGAAGCTCATTGTCAGGGGTGACTCACAGCTTGTCGTCCGCCAAGTGAACAAGAATTATCAGAGTCCGTTGATGGAAGCCTATGTTGATGAGGTGAGAAAGCTAGAAGAGCGCTTTGTCGGCCTACAGATGGAACATGTTCCAAGAGCTGAGAACGACATTGCCGATGGCCTGTCAAAGTGCGCAGCACTTAAGTTACCTGTGGAACCAGGGATCTTTGTGCTCAAGCTGACTCAGCCGTCTGTAACGCCATCAACTGGACAGAGCAAGAAGAGGAAGTTGATTTTTGGTGACTATTTTCCGGCAGAGCTTCCCGAAGCCGCCGCCAAAAAGGTCCCCAAGATCAACACCAAGAGTGCTGGGGAGCAGTCTGCTCCGGCAAACCCCAGGGTTTGTTCCATTGAAGCAGACGCTCCCGACAAGTTTTGCTCCGGCAAGCTTGCCGGGGAACGTCAAGCTCCGGCTGAGCCGCAGTTTCTCGCCGTAGAAGCGGATGTTCCCACAGCAGCAGATGTGCCTTTAGTCCTTGTTGTTGAGCCACAAGCTCCAGCATGGGCACATCAGATCGTCCGTTTCCTTCAGACTGGAGAACTTCCCGAAGAGCAAGAAGAAGCGGAAAGAGTAGCCCGACAGTCAAGTATGTACCAGTTTGTCGAGAACGCACTGTACAGAAGAAGACTCAACAGTGTGAAATTGAAGTGTATTCACCGGGAAGATGGACAGAAGCTGTTGGCCGAGATACATGGAGGCATTTGTGGTCACCACATTGGCACAAGAGCACTTGCCGGCAAAGCATTCCGGTAAGGTTTCTTTTGGCCGACAGCCCTCCAGGATGCAACTGCACAAGTAACCAAGTGTGAAGCGTGCCAGTTCCATTCCAAGCAAATACGCTAGCCAGCTCAAGCTCTCTAGATGATCCCTTTATCCTGGCCATTTTCGGTCTGGGGGCTCAACATCCTCGGCCCTTTCCCCCGAGCAGTAGGGGGCTTTGAGTACTTGTACGTTGCCATCGACAAGTTCACAAAGTGGCCGGAAGTGGAAGCAGTGAGGAAGGTAACAGCACAGTCAGCAGTCAAGTTCTTTAGGTCGATTGTTTGCCGCTTCGGGATCCCTAACAGGATCATCACCGACAACAGTACGCAATTCACGAGCCGCACCTTCATGCAGTACGTCCAAGATCTTGGCGCCAAGGTCTGCTTCGCTTCTGTTGCTCACCCCAGGAGTAACGGTCAAGCGGAGAGGGCAAATGCTGAAGTGCTGCATGGACTCAAGACCAGGACTTTCGACAGGCTGCACGGGTGCGGAAGAAACTGGATTGAGGAGCTGCCGGTGGTTCTTTGGTCGATCAGGACGACGCCAAATCGAGCCACTGGCTAGACACCTTTCGCTCTAGTCTATGGAGCAGAGGCAGTTCTCCCCACGGAACTCGTATACGGGTCGCCGAGAGAGCTTGCTTATGATGAGCTTGAGCAAGAGCAGCTGCGACAAGATGATGCGCTGCTCCTTGAGGAAGACCGTCTTCAGGCTGCTGTACGAGCTGCTCGCTACCAGCAAGCTTTGCGCCACTACCATAGCCGCAAAGTTAATGCCAGAAGTCTCGAGGAAGGCGACCTTGTTCTTCAGCGCGTTCAGTCCACCAAGAATTCCAACAAGTTGACGCCGAAGTGGGAAGGCCCTTACCAGGTGAAACGAGTCACTAGGCCTAGCGCTGTCCGCCTTGAGACCGAAGATGGCATTCCGGTGAGCATCTCCTGGAACATTGAGCATCTTCGTAAGTTTTACCCGTAAGGCGCGGTTGCCGGACCCTGCTCCGGCAACCATCTTTTGTACAAGTCTTGCCGCTGTTGCATGTAATCCTTCGTACAAAGCCAGGCGCAGACCCTGTGCATAAATAAAGCTCATGTGCTCTGCACATCTTGTCAATTTCATGCTTTTTATTTTTCGCGTGAGTTATCTGACACTTTGTGCAGCGAACACCCCGGTAAGCAATAACGAGCCATAAGGCTCCATATCATTATTTTCTCTACTTCCTTTTTTCTCAAGGAAATGAAGGTTCCTTCGCCCACAAGTTTGCCGGGGGGGAAGGGGAAGATAATGGTATGGACCAGGCGTCGTTCAAGAAAGTTTCGCCTTGCCGGGAAGCAAAAGACAGAAAAGCTAAGTTGCCAAAGTTTGAGCAATCAGATGTTTTTAAATTTTTAAGTTATCTTCCTTAAATGACCATGCTTTGTATGGAAAACCTGTGCGCGAAGGAACCGGCTCGTGGCTAGTTGCGCCCTTACTTTGTTTCGAGTTCGCTCAACAGTTTAAGTGTGCTGCGACTAGAGTCGTGCCCTTACTTTGTTTCGAGTTCGCTCAACAACTTAAGCGAGCTGCGACTCGTTATGACAAGGTTTCTTGTCGGCAACGGCACTGCCAGTAGGCTGCTGACGTCCCGCACTCGGCGCTCGCGGCGAGGGTGCCTGCGCTGGCAAGTTCCCTAAAAGCGTAGGGAAAAAACATACAAAGGAAGGAATCAAGTAAAGGAAACAACATTGCAATCACGACCCGGAATAGAGTTATATTACAAGATAGCTTGTCGCGGCTCTAATAAATTGTTTTCATAACATGACCAGCAGCAGCAAGAAAAGAAGAAAACGGGCGGCCTAGTCTACACGATCGCCCTCAACCCTCTTGATCCCGCTCACCTTGTCCACAATGGGTGCGACAAGGGCCTTGAGCGCCTCCAGATCGACATCCGACGGCAGGGACTTGAGGACGTTGGTGAGGATGAGGCCCGGGTTGCGGTAGGCCACCTTCACCAACACCTTCTGAAGAGCTCCCGCGCAGATCTTGCGCGACTCGTCGGCCAGCTGCTTTGGGATCCTCTCCCGGAGTCGCTGGAGGGCCGTCGCCATGCCTTTGAAGAACAGAGTGAGCTTGGCGCTGGATGGGAGGCTCTCATCAGAAGGATACCCGAGATCCTCCATCCCCAACTGCGCCAGCTCCCTGTCAATATCTGCGGCAGTATTCACGAGACCCTCCGTCCACTGCTCCACATTCTCCCTGAAGGTGTTCTGGGTGGCAGCAATGCTCTCCAGCAGCGCCTTGTCGTCCTTGATATCCTTCTTCAGGGCCGCCTCCTGCTCCCTGGCGCCGTCCAGCGTCTTGGTCAAAGCGGTCATCTTCAACTCAAGATCGGCGTTGGAGTCCTTGGCGGCGCCAAGCTCCTTGATCTTCTCGGCGAGACGACCCTGCAGCTCGCCAAAGGTGTAGGCGTCCTTCTCGCGCTCATGCTTGAGCGCGGCAAGCTCTTCACCGCTCGCCCTGAGATCGGTTTCCAGCTGCGCCACCTTCGTCTCCAGCTCCTTCTTGGCGGCCTCGGCAGCTGCCGTAGCTTCCTTTGCTTCCTTGAGAGCTCCGCCAAGTGTTCGCTCGCGCGCGGCAAGCTCCTCCTCGTGGCTATCGAGGTTGACCTTCCGCTGCGCTAGTTCACCCTCCTGCGCCGACAGCTTCTCAGCGGCAAGCCGCTGTTGCTCCTCGACATCAGCCTTCAAGGAGGAAGGCCTTCTACGCCTCCTCGAGCTGCTCCCGCTCCTCCGCCAGGGACCGGAGTGCTGCCTGGTTGATGTCGCGGAGCTCCGCCGCGCGCTTCTCAATGTCGGCTC
Source organism: Aegilops umbellulata (assembly GCA_032464435.1). Taxonomy (NCBI): domain Eukaryota; kingdom Viridiplantae; phylum Streptophyta; class Magnoliopsida; order Poales; family Poaceae; genus Aegilops; species Aegilops umbellulata. Next base: position 243,561,373 of record CP136057.1, read on the forward strand.
CCGCCTTCGCGTCAAGCGCTTCGCGGGATTCCAGCTTGGCTTGCCGAGCGCGGTAGAGTGACAACAGCTTCCGCAGCAGTCGCTCCTCCTCAGGCTCGTCGCTGCTGCTGCTTGGCGCGTCGACCAGCGTCAGCCCAGCGGAGGCGAGCACCTCCACGTCAAAGCTTTCTCCTTCGACCGGCGCCCTGGACGTTGACGCCCAGGGGAGGTTGATGAAGACGCCCTCGCCGGCCTTCAAGTAGACGCCCGGCTGGGGCCCTTCGGAGCCCGACGCTGTGGCAGTGGCGGAAGGGTCGGCGGTCGACGTAGCGCCTGACGCTCCTGCGGCCTCAGGGCCGTCAGTGCGATCGCCAGACCTCTCGTCGGCTGCTGCGGCGGCAGCCTTGGCGCCTCTTCGCCGGCGGGATCATCAGCGCCGGCCGCTTCTTCGGTGGCGGCGGCATCATCAAAAGCAACCTCGGTCTCCATCGGCTCCGCAGTAGATGGATCTGACGGCCGACAAAGGAAGAAAAGTCAAGTAGATATCCAAAAAGAAGATCAAACGAAGAAGAACCCAAGGGAAGTTTAGAAGCAAGAAGTACCTGTACCCGGCTCGACGGTTGGGATCTCCGCTACCGGGGGGACACTGGTACTGTCCCTTGCCGGAGACTTCTCCCTTGCCGGAGAGCTCTCCCTTGTCGGAGGATTCTCCCTTGCCGGAGAACTCTCCCTTGGCGGCGTAGTCGAAGCAGATGGCATGTCAGGGGCGGCATCCGAACGCTCCTGGTGGGGCTGCTCTGCTCCTACACAAGCCAACAGCCAGATATCAGCAAACAAAGAGTATCCATGCGCGCCCAACAGCGGGAAACAAAACCATATACTTACGCTGGGGGCTGCGCTGGGGGCTGCTCTGAAGAACAGCTGCCGGGTCCGGTAAGTTTGTCTCAGGCGCACCCCCTGCTGACACGGTGGGATCGTCCTCGATGACAATCACCGGGACCTTGGCTCTCTTTGCCGCTCTCTGGGCCAGAGTCCTAAAAAAGGATAAGTTCAGAGTAAAGCAAATGAGATACAAGACAAGACAGCAAGTATTGAAGACATACAAGTACAACAAGAATCTTACTCTTCTTCTTCCTCGTCGGAGCTGAGCGCGGAGAAGTCAAAGCCTGGCCCGCCTCCGGCGCGAGGAGGCGGAGGAGTAGGATCCCTTGGCCGCTTGGCGGGAGCTGGAGCGGCGGACCGGGAGGACCCCGCTCCAGTTGCCGCTGCAGCATGAGGTGCTTCCGCGGCAATAGAACTTGCCGCGGTGGAGCGTGTCGTGCGGTGCGGCGGGGGTTGACTCGTCCGCCGCTCCGCTACATCCCCGGCCTTGCGAAGACGCCTTCTTGGTGGAGCCGGGGGCTCTGCTTGTGGAACCGGGGGCTCTGCTTGCGGCAAGCTGCCCGAAGACGAAGAGGAAGAGGAGCCGATCTCCAACGAGCCGCTCGTATCCTCGGCGGGCCCGCTCAGCCCGACGTCATGCCCGGCGGACTTCTCCTCGCCGGCAAGATCCTCTCGCTCGGCAAGGCTTGCCGCCTCTGCTGCCTCTGCCTCCTCCACGGAGAACCCAAACTCGCCCGCAGCTGCGGCTGCCGCCGCCTCTTCCAGCCTGGTGGCGATGCGCTTGATCTCCTCGTCGGTGGTGTCCCGGGTGAGGCCCCTATGCTCATCGGCGTCGATTGGCACTTCTACCAAGCCATCAAAGAACGCCTGCACGACATCATCTGCAGGCTCTATCCAGGCTGGGTCAATTCCATGCGAGTCGCACGACGGCATCATTGCACGGATGCGGTCGAGCGAGGAGTTGTTGCATAGCGGAACGACGCCCCTCGGCAACCTGAACACTTCGGGATGCTGTGGGTCGTACTTAAACAGATCCTGGAGCATCGCGTTGAGCTCCAGGACAGTGAAGTTGAAGTTGAGGCCCGGCCGCACCCTCATGATATCCGTCGCGTTCTGGAACTCCCAGGCGGGTCTCCTCCTCTCCTGCAGGGGGGCGATGCGGCGGCGAAGGAAATCTGCGCCAACCGCTCCTACAGTAAGCCCGGCAAGCCTGAGGCGTTGGATCCGGGCGACGACAATCTTCAGTCTGTCGTCTTCCGGGGCCAAGCTATTCCAATCACTGCCGCACTACTAGAGTTTGGCGCAGAGCAGTAAACGGTTGCGGGTTCTCCTCGATAATTAGGCACCAGTCCGCCCTCCATTCCTCCCACTTGCTGCGGAACTCTCCATCTAGATAAGCATCCTTCTTGCCGGCTTTTGAGATCCAGGCGATTCCGCCGGATAAAGGCTCTCCTTTGTCAACTCGAGGCGAAAAGAAGTGGCGGAAAAGGGCTACGTTTGGATGGATTCCGACAAAGTTTTCGCAGAGATGTGCAAAAACTGCCATGGTCAGGACAACATTGGGGGTGAAGTCAAGGAGGCAGAGCCCATAGGTGTTCATGACGTCATAGAAGAATTCAGAAAAGGGCGGGCAGAGCCTGCAGTAGAAGAACAAGGCGAAGAAAGGGTACCCAGTGGGAGCCTTTTCCCAAGCAGCGGCTGGGAGTACCTTCGTGCGCGGATGCGCTCGCGTCCCCGTCGACCAGAAGAGGTAGTAGTACTCCTTCAGCTCTTCCGCGGCAAGCTTAGGAGGGAAGATTGCCCGCTCCTTTCGCAGCGCCGCGAGCCGCTGCGCCTCGGCTGACTTCACCTTCTCGGCTTTCGGAGCCATGGCGGGAGTGGTGAGGGAGAACGATGGCGTTGGTGGTGCTGGTGGCGATGGGGGCGGGGCGCTGCTCTCCTTCGGCTTTGGGAAGAAGGGGAGTGGCGGAGATTCTCGGGGAAGGAATAGCAACGGGCAGATGGGCGAACTACCCCTGTTTCCCCTGCTTATAAGGAGAAAGGGAGTGGACGTTCTGCCTTTCCGAATAAAGAAACCACCCACAATCTCTCCCACGATGCCGCAATCGACGCGTGCCGTTCGAGGAGGGCGCGGTGGATACGGAGTAAGATATGGCGTGATCCAGGCCGCGCGTGCCCGTGCCCTGTTTTGGGCCTGGCCCAACAGCGCTCGGCACCGTGTATGGCCCAGGCCCGGGGGCTCCTGTCGGTGTACTAGAGTAGGGGTACCCTAGTATCCCGAACTTGTGCACGGGCAGTCGCAGCGTCCCGCGGCAAGGCTTGCCGGGTGACCGTCAATATCCTTTGTGGTTCCCTTTGAGCCATTCAAGAACAAAGTATGCAAGCCAAGAAGACAAGGCCCCGGCAAGAGGAGCTTGCCGGGAAGGACACTCAAGGCACAAGACCCCGACAGGAGGAGCTTGCCGGGGAGGCCACCCAAGGCATCTCAAGGAACTTGCCGCGACGCGCCACGCGTCCCGGCAAGACCAGGCGAGCGACAAGCTCCCGGACGTGACAAGACAACGGCCGCGGCAAGGCGTTTGCCGCGGCTAGCAGCCACTCTGTACCCGCGCTCCAGCACACCCACCAACGTGTCGCTCTGGGACCCTTCCAGGCATACTTGGCGGGAGGCTGTGCAGACAGGGGTGCACTGTGGCAAGCGGCGCTGACAAGATCGCCATCGTGGCGAGCGGTGGCGTCCCTGACGGTCCCTTTTCTGCACTGTTTGGGCGACGTAGATAGGCATTTAATGCCCTTGTCCCCTGCCGTCAGGGTTAGGTATGACACACTGTGCAGGTAGCTGTACCAACCGCAACACCTTTCCATTTTTACCCTTGTCTACGTTGCCACCTGTTGGAGACCCCTTGAGCATATAAAAGGAGGCCCATGCACAACGTAGGGGGAAGGGGGAAGGGAACGCTCATGCTCGGTCTCGTTAGCTGCTGGTGCGTACTGTAGCACTCAGCGCTCCCGAGCAAGAACTCAATACAAACCACAAAGCAGCAGTAGGAGTATTATCTCTCCGGAGAGCTCCGACGCTGGGTAAACTATTCATGTGCTCCGCCTCGATCTGCTCTTCATGCGACCTCCGCCCCCCGCCGAACCGAAAGGGGCTCGGTCCCCATAGGTGATCGTGGATCAGTTTCCCCGACAGGGGGGTGCAGCCACTTCAATATCGAGGCCACCCCATGTGGCACTTCAACGGGGAAGATGATTCCACTCGCGGCGGGCGTAAGGGACCGGACTCAGTTGCTGCTCTAGCAAAAATTCTGTCCGATTTGTATAAGGGAGAGGAAGAGGAGTTCATCCGCGTCAAGCCATGAGATGGATTCTCCATGTACAACCCTCCAAGTTGGGTGAGTTGCCATCCTTTACTCCCATCCTCCCCGCATTCACCATCATGCGTTTTTACCTTGCCGTTTCATGGCAGGAACTGCGAAAGCTGTAAGGGAGGTCAACAGCCCACCTCCACAATCGGAGGATCCTGACCGGGCCCTCGACCCCGGCCTCGAAGAGGATCCGGACATATTTGTGGAGCTTATCAACAGGATATTCTATCAATTGAGCTATGATGATGCCTTGGTGGCCATTATAGCTGACTATCCTGGACTACTCCCCGCCTCGCATGTAAGTAAAACCAGAGTCCCGACTTCCGAGAAGGATCCCCTTTTATGCACTTCACCTACCGTACCTGTATGGTGTTTTACAGGGAAGGCCCTCGGGACGCCATGCCGAACCCACGGTGACTCGCCAACAAGGGGCGCCAAAGCCGGGCAGGCTAAAAAGGAAGGCGGTCTCGACGGAGACGCTGGCACAGAGGTATGATACAAAACCTCGCTCCGTGGTTGTCGTCTTTTTAAAACACAATAACACCCATGTTTCCTAGAAGGAAAAACGCTCGCCGGACTATATCCGGAGAGGTTGCCGATCACGCCTCCACCAGTCGGGCTCCGGGGCCGGACACAGAGGCGGAAGCTAACACGGGGCATGCGCCGGATGCTCCTCCTACAGAGGATGCGGATAAAATATCCGCTACAAATTCTGAAGTGGAGAGCGCCATGAATCACAAGCGTCGCTGGGCCTGCTACCTCTTGAGCACTGCGTTGGATTTCCCCGAAGAGGAGAGGATGATGCAGCAAAGTAGCATAAGTATTTCCCTCAGTTTTTGAGAACCAGGGTATCAATCCAGTAGGAGGCTACGCACAAGTCCCTCGTACCTGCACAAAACAATAGCTCCTCACAACCAACGCGATTAGGGGTTCTCAATCCCTTCACAGTCACTTACGAGAGTGAGATCTGATAGAGATGATAGATAATATTTTTGGTATTTTTGGTATGGAGATGCAAAGTGAAAAGTAAAAGGCAAAGTAAAAAGCAAAGCAAGATTGAAGTTATGGAGATTGATATGATGAGAATAGACCCGGGGGCCATAGGTTTCACTAGTGGCTTCTCTCAAGAGCATAAGTATTCTACGGTGGGTGAACAAATTATCGTTGAGCAATTGACAGAATTGAGCATATTTATGAGAATATCTAGGTATGATCATGTATATAGGCATCACATCCAAGACAAGTAGACCGACTCCTGCCTGCATCTAGTACTATTACTCCACTCATCGACCGCTATCCAGCATGCATCTAGAGTATTAATTTAAAAACAGAGTAATGCCTTAAGCAAGATGACATGATGTAGAGGGATAGTTTCATGCAATATGATAAAAACCCCATCTTGTTATCCTCGATGGCAACAATACTATACATGCCTTGCTGCCCCTTCTGTCACTGGGAAAGGACACCGCAAGATTGAACCCAAAGCTAAGCACTTCTCCCATGGCAAGAAAAACCAATCTAGTAGGCCAAACCAAACTGATAATTCGAAGAGACTTGCAAAGATAACCAATCATACATAAAAGAATTCAGAGAAGATTCAAATATTATTCATAGATAGACTTGATCATAAACCCACAATTCATCGGTCTCAACAAACACACCGCAAAAAGAAGATTACATCGAATAGATCTCCACGAGAGAGGGGGAGAACATTGTATTGAGATCCAAAAAGAGAGAAGAAGCCATCTAGCTAATAACTATGGACCCGTAGGTCTGAGGTGAACTACCCACACTTCATCGGAGAGGCTAGGATGATGTAGAAGCCCTCCGTGATGACGGCCCTCTCCGGCGGAGCTCCGGAACAGGCCCAAAATGGGATCTCGTGGGTACAGAAGATTGCGGTGGTGGAATTAGATTTTTGGCTCCGTATCTGATCGTTTGGGGGTACGTAGGTATATATAGGAGGAAGAAGTACGTTGGTGGAGCAACAGGGGGCCCATGAGGCAGGGGGCGCGCCCTAGGGGGGGCACCCCCACCCTCGTGACCGCCTCTGTTGTTCCTTGGAGTACGGTCCAAGTCTCCTGGATCACGTTCGGTGAGAAAATCACGTTCCCGAAGATTTCATTCCGTTTGGACTCTATTTGATATTCTGTTTCTCCAAAACCCTGAAATAGGCAAAAAACAACAATTCTGGGCTGGGCTTCCGGTTATAGGTTAGTCCCAAAAATAATATAAAAGTGGAAAATAAAGCCCAATATAGTCCAAAACAGTAGATAATATAGCATGGAGCAAACAAATATTATAGATACGTTGGAGACGTATCAGGGCCGTACTCCGTGACGCTTGTTTATCCCAAGAGGCGTTTGATGCCTTCAACTCGGGAGACGCGTACATCCATGCCGCTCAAAATGGTCTTGCCAGAGCCACGGACTAGTATGTAAAGGATATACGAGTAAGAAAAGTTGATGACTATATATATATCAGTAGCCCCTGAGACTTGAAACAGTTGGCACCACTGATTTAAGGATCATTATCTATGCAGGTTCTTACAGAGAAGAATACCCAACTGTCTCAAGAGCTTGAAGAGTGAAAGGCCCAGCTACGGGCCGTAGTTGCCGCATTGAAGGAGTCCGAGAAGGCCCCCTTTGGTAACACTTGTTTCAAAGAATGATAGGTACAATATGTGGCATGCATGCAAATCTAACAATAGATATTGCAGATGACTCTGGAGTGAATCCGGATGAGCAACATGCCATACAACAGCTATAGGCTGGCGAACGCGTGCTTACGCAAGTTAGGCGGGAGAAAAATGATCTCCAAGAAGCCAATACCGAGCTGAGCGTGGAACTGAAGGATGTTCGAGCCCAGCTTGCGGACTCCGTGAAGGAGAATAAGCGGCTTCGACGCGGCATTTTCAGTAAGTGCTTGAACGAACTTTTGAAAGAGTTCGTCGAAGAAGCCGGTTAACAGAGTTATGTCTGCAGTATGCTGACGGGTCGTCCCGCAGAGGAGATGCCCGGGTCTGCGGGTGATCTTCTACCAGAGCTCTCACAACTGCACGAACAAGTTCGGCAGGTGATGCAGGGTATTGCCCAGGCCTTGTGAACATCCGTCTCCTTGGGAGGAGGCATTGGAGAGCTTGCAGAGAAGCTCAAGGGAGCACGGCGGCGCTTCCGATTATGGAAGATATCGGCTTGCCATCAAGGTGCCAGAGAAGCCTAGGCCATGGTGAAGACGCGGTATACCAAGGCTGACCCAAACCACATGGCCGAGGTCGGACCTATGGGGCCCAATGGGAAAGAGATCCCCGTCAGTTTGGTGTATGACCAAGTAGAATTAGCCGCAAAGTATTCCCAACAGGATTGTAGGCTAGACAACCTATTGGATGGGATAGAAGAAGAATTTAGTCAGTCGAAGTGACTGTGTAACTTAACACTACTAGGGAAAAGCCTATACACAGAATCTTACCAGCAGTGCGCTTTAAAATCAGGCGCTGCTGCTAAGTACCAGTAGCGCGGGTTTTTAACCCTCGCTACTACTAAGTTGATAGCAGTAGCGCTGGTTTTTAACCCTCGCTACTACTAAGCGGTCTCTACCGTGCCCCCCGGGACATGCCATAGTAGTAGCGCGGGTTTTTAACCCTCGCTACTACTAAGTTGATAGCAGTAGCGCTGGTTTTTACCCCTCCCTACTACTAAGCGGTCTCTACCGTGCCCCTGGGCCATGCCATAGTAGTAGCGAGTGTTATAAACCCGCGCTACTACTAAGTTTTTACCCCTCGCTACTACTAACAGGGGTAAAAACCCTCGCTACTACTAAAGGTCCCATTTTGAAACTCTACCCCCCCCCCCCCCCCGTGGATCGCCTTTTCGGTTTTGTAAAAAGCAAAAGAAAATGATAAAAACTTTAAAAATTAAAATCCTTCGAGATGTAGTTATGTTACTACATCTACTAGTTAGGAAATTTTAAGAACTTAAATTTGGACATGTTTTGCAAAAAAGTGTAGGGAAAATGTAAAACGGCTATAACTTTTGCATACGATGTTAGAAAAAACGTATAATATATCAAAATGTTTGAAAAATTAAAATCCTTCGAGATGTAGTTATGTTACTACATCTACTAGTTAGGAAAATTTAAAAACTTAAATTTGGACATGTTTTGCAAAAAGTGAAGGGAAAATGTAAAACGGCTATAACTTTTGCATACGATGTCAGAAAAAAAGTATAATATATCAAAATGTTCAGCACGAAAATCCTCTTGAGATGGAGACCGCCTATGGCCTGTTTGCAAATTTTTAGAATCCTCAAATTCTAAAAGGAAAACAAGTTATGCTCAAATTTCAGTTTTTTTAATTTTGGTCAAATCTGGTCAAACTGTGGTCAAACTACTTATTCAAGAAGTATTAGTGTTACTAAATAATTATTCAAGAATATTAGTGTTACTAAATAATTATTTCAGTTTTTTGGATGTTTGGTCAAATCTGGTCAAACTGTGGTCAAACTTTGGTCAAAATGTGGTCAAACTACTTATTCAAGAAATATTAGTGTTACTAAATAATTATTGTTTTTAGAACAATAGTTTTAAACTCAAATAGTGAAATGTGTGACTTCATGCTCAAGCTAAACTCCCGACGGTTAATAGGATTGACATCTTACTATTGTCAGGAAAACAACAAGTGCAGACTTGGAATCGAGGGAGAATAGAACCCGGAAGTTAAGCGTGCTCATGCTGGAGTAGTGAGAGGATGGGTGACCGTCCGGGAAGTTAGATGATTTGGAATGATGAGGGTGATTAGAGATTAAATTGAGAAGCGATGACGGGTGAAGCACGGGTTAGTAGTAGCGCGGGTTTTTACCCACGCTACTACTAACGGACGTAGTAGTAGCGCGGGTTGCACCCGCGCTGCTGCTATACGTTAGCTGTAGCACCTTATTAGTAGCGCCGGCCGCCGCGCTACTAATAGGCCCAAAACCCGCGCTGCTGCTAGGCTTTTCCCTAGTAGTGTAAGTGACATGTATAATGTCTCTAGCCGGATTGTAAATCATTTGTCATGGCGGACCTTTTCGCTTCAACCTCGGGACCCAATAGTCCAGAGTGTATCCGAATACCCGCTCAGTTATGTAAAAACCGGGGTATGCGTGGAAACTAGGTGTAGGGGTCATAAGTGCTTGAACAGACAAGTACCCAACTAGCTATGTTATATTACATGGATAGTAAGAAACATATTCCAGGGAGAATAGTTCCGTTAAGGGTTCTTTTCCCTGGGTACGCATGCCCTAATGTGCATGTCCGGACTGCAAGAAGAGACGCATGCAAAAAATAGCTGGGGGGCATGTATCAAAATAAATAAAAGTTAGTTTTTGTTCACCTACCGAATATTCCCTTAAGAACGCTAGCTTTCGGCTTCACCCAGTCTGAGGTACACATCCGGCTGACCCGGCAGTAACAATCGCAGAGGTGCTCCCCTTATGCCCTAGCCGAATTAACGGGAACGTAGGGCATAAATACAAGAGCCAGGCAACCCAGCTTGGCCAAAACATAAGTCATATCGATGCATATAATGGCGAAAAAAGGTACATGCGGAAGAATAACACATGTGTGGGGCATGAAGCCCAGAAAAATAGTTATATTAGGCTTTTGTATAAGAAGCCCCCAGGTATAATGAGCGCGGCTAGCGCGTTAATATTGTGTAGTTAAGACACAAGTTGGCCTTTTAAGGCCCTGATGAGAAGGAAAAAGAAGAAAGAAAGAGAGAAAAGACAGATAATGTATATGCGAAAAATGGACAGGGTAAGGAGACGAACATAGAATCCGGCACTAGGCGTAGAATCTTTGGAGTCTGGCTACGTTCCATGGGTTTGTCTCAAGTCGATTGTCCGATGCATCCCGCAACCGGTACGCTCCGCCGGTCAGAACTTGGTCAATAATGAAGGGACCTTCCCACTTGGGTTTAAGCTTGTTCTTTTTCTTCTCGGCAGGCATAGAACTAGTTTGCCAACGTTATAAGTTTTGGCCCGTACTTCTCTACTTTGGTATCTGCGAGCCTATTGCTGATAGAATGCGGAACGGGCTTTTGCCACGTCGCGCTCCTCCTCCAGGGCGTCCAAACTGTCTTGCCGATCAAGCTCGGCCTCTTTTTCTTCATACATGCGCACTCGAGGTGAGTCATGAATTATGTCACAGGGCAGAACCGCCTCTGCGCCGTACACTATAAAGAATGGTGTGTATCCGGTAGTGCGATTTGGCGTGGTCCGTAGCCCCATAAGACGGAGTCGACCTCCTCTACCCAGTGCGTGTTAGACTCCTTTAAGGACCGCACTAATCTGGGTTTGATGCCGCTCATGATAAGACCATTTGCTCGCTCGACTTGACCGTTAGTTTGGGGGTGATAGACAGAAGCATAATCGAGCTTGATGCCCATGTTGCTGCACCAAAGTTTTACCTCGTCGGCTCTAAAGTTTGTGCCATTGTTGGTGATGATGCAATGGGGGACGCCATAACGGTGTATAACCCCAGATATGAAGTCTATCACCGGTTCGGATTCAGCCGTTTTAACGGGTTTGGCTTCTATCCATTTGGTGAATTTATCCACCACGACTAGTAAGTATTTTTTCTTATGGGTTCCCCCTTTAAGGGGTCCGACCATATCAAGCCTCCAGACTGCAAAGGGCCAGGTAATGGGGATTGTTTGAAGAGCGGTGGGCGGCATATGGCTTTGATTTGCAAAAAGCTGGCAACCGACGCAGAGTTGGACCAAGTCCTGTGCATCTACACGGGCCGTCGGTCAATAGAAACCTGTACGGAAGGCCTTGCTTACAAGGGCCCGGGCTGCGGCGTGGTGGCCGCCGAGTCCAGCATGGATTTCTGCCAAAAGCTTCCGCCCTTCCTCTTCGGAGATGCACCTTTGAAGGACTCCGGTAGTGCTTTTCTTATAAAGCTCTCCCTCGTGGACCTTGTAGGCTTTAGATCGCTGCACTATGCAGCGTGCCTCATTTTGGTCCTCGGTAAGTTCCTGCTTGGTTAGGTACGCTAGGAATGGTTCTGTCCACGGGGCGATGACGACCATTATTACGTGGGCTGAAGGTGTTATTTCGGTGGAAGAGCCTCCGATTGTGTCAGAGTGTTCGGTATATGGCGTTGTGGCCGGGTCCGGACTAATGTAAAAGGTGTCCCCTTCCCATACCACGGATGGCTTAAACAACCTTTCCAAGAAGATGTTAGGTGGGACAGGATCACGCTTAGCGCCGATACGGGCAAGGATATCCGCCGCCTGATTGTTTTCCCGAGCCACATGGTGGAATTCAAGCCCCTCGAACCGAGCTGGCATCTTGAAGACGGCGTTGTGATAAGCTGCCATTTTCGGATCCTTGGCATCGAAGTCTCCATTTATTTGGGGTATTGCAAGGTTCGAGTCCCCACACACCTCTAGGTGTTGAATGCCCATGGAAACTGCCATCCGAAGACCATGTAACAAGGCCTCATATTCGGCTGCGTTGTTGGAGTCTGTGTACAATATTTGGAGCACGTATTGGACTGTATCTCCGGTGGGGTACGTCAGGACGACGCCAGCCCCCAGACCATCCAGCATTTTAGAGCCGTTGAAGTGCATGATCCAATTGGAGTACACGCCGTACGCTTTAGGGAGTTCGGCTTCTGTCCATTCGGCGACAAAATCGACCAATACTTGCGACTTAATGGCTCGCCGAGGTTTCTATGTTATGTCGAATGGGAGGAGCTCAATGGCCCATTTAGCAATCCGGCCCGTGGCGTCGCGGTTGTTTATTATGTCGTTGAGTGGTACTTCCGAGGCCACTGTGATTGAACACTCCTGAAAGTAGTGTCTTAGTTTCCGGGATGCCATGAATACCGCGTATGCTATCATTTGATAATGCGGGTACCGTGATTTGCAGGGAGTGAGGACAGTGGATACATAATATACCGGCTTTCGAAGTGGGAATTTATGTCCGTCCGTTTCTCGTTCGACGACGAGCACTGCGCTTACAACTTGATGAGTTGCAGCTATATATAGCAGCATTGGTTTGCCGATGTTTGGCGCGGCCAAGATTGGGTTGGTGGCCAGGATGGCCTTTATGTCTTCCAGTCTGGCCGTGGCCGCGTCCGTCCTTTCGAAGTGTTCGGTGCGCCGAAGAAGGCGATAAAGGGGTAATGCCTTTTCTCCTAATCGGGAGATAAAGTGGCTTAAGGCCGCCATGCATCCAGTTAATTTCTAGATTTGCTTGAGGTCAGTTGGGATGGCCAACTGTGACAGGGCTCGGATTTTAGCCGTATTTGCTTCAATTCCTCTACTGGAGATGATGAAGCCCAGGAGCTTTCTGGCGGGCACGCCGAAAACACATTTTTCCGGGTTGAGCTTGATGTCGTATGTTCGGAGATTGTCGAACGTGAGCCTCAAGTTGTCTATTAGGGATTCGACGTGTCTGGTTTTGACGACCACGTCGTCTACGTATGCCTCCACTGTTTTGCCGATCTGTTTTTCCAGGCATGTCTGAATCATGCGTTGATACGTTGCACCGATGTTCTTAAGCCCAAAAGGCATAGTGTTAAAACAGAAGGGGCCGTATGGGGTGATAAATGCCGTTGCGGCTTAGTCGAACTCTGCCATCTTAATATGATGGTATCCAGAGTATGCGTCGAGGAAACAAAATGAGTCGTGTCCTGCAGTAGCATCGATAATTTGATCTATGCGGGGGAGGGGGAATGGATCCTTGGGACAAGCCTTGTTTAGGTCTTTGAAATCCACACATAGGCGCCAGGATTTATCCTTCTTTGGTACCATCACCAGGTTTGCTAGCCAGTCCGGATGTTTTATTTCTCTAATGAATCCGGCCTCCAGTAACTTGGCTAGATCCTCTCCCATGGCTTGTCTCTTAGGTTCATAGAAACGCCGAAGAGTCTGTTTGACAGGCTTGAATCCCTTTAGAATGTTAAGGCTACGTGTCGGTGTCAAAACCGGCGGATCTCGGGTAGGGGGTCCCGAACTATGCGTCTAAGGCGGATGGTAACATGAGGCGGGGACACGATGTTTACCCAGGTTCAGGCCCTCTCTATGGAGGTAATACCCTACTTCCTGCTTGATTGATCTTGATGATATGAGTATTACAAGAGTTGATCTACCACGAGTTCGTAGAGGCTAAACCCTAGAAGCTAGCCTATGGTCTGATTGTTGTTGTCCTACGGACTAAACCCTCCGGTTTATATAGACACCGGTGGGGGCTAGGGTTACACAGAGTCGGTTACAATGGGAGGAGATCTACATATCCGTATCGTCAAGCTTGCCGTCCACGCCAAGGAGAGTCCCATCCGGACACGAGACAAAGTCTTCGATCTTGTATCTTCATAGTCCAACAGTCCGGCCAAAGGATATAGTCCGGCTTTCCGGATACCCCCTAATCCAGGACGCCCTCAGTAGCCCCCGAACCAGGCTTCAATGATGATGAGTCCGGCACGCAGATTGTCTTCGACATTGCAAGGCGGGTTCTTCTCCAAATCCCGGATACCTGTTGAATAGTGTCCGGCTTCTCATAAATGTTGCGCTTCTCGGCTTCCGTGTCCAATAATGGCCATCTCCCACATGGTGAACGAATGCGAGCGGCCAGGGCGTTTTTACATTTACCACCCTAGCTGCATGAACAGACTGTCTATTTAAAGAGACGGGGATTCTTAGATCCCAATCACACCATCCTCCCTTGGCGAGCCTTCATCTTGCTCCCGAAAAAATCCATTCCAACATGGCCGGCCAGCGCAGCCCCTCATCTCGCTCCCATAGCCCTAAGCCCGGAGATTGGAAGAAGTGTTCCGTCCTGCACAGTCAACTAGTGAAGCTACAGACCTAGGGATTTCTCCCTCCAGCATACATGGTCCCTGTTCGAGCCAGGCTTGCCACCTACAATGGTGGGGAGCAGGCGGAGAGCTTCCCAAACCCCTCCAAGGGGAGTGGGTATGCCTCGTCCCTTGTTTATTAAGGGGGGTCGGATTTCCCATCCATCTATTCCTCCGAGGGCTCCTGGAGTTTTACGGTCTCCAGCTGCATAATCTCACCCCTGCCTCCATACTACACATCGCTGGTTATGTAGCCCTTTGTGAGCTATTTCTGGGCTGCAAAGCTCACTTCGCGTTGTGGAAGAAGCTGTTCTGCCTTGTGCCCCGTACTCAGAGGGGGTCAATATTTCAAGTAGGCGGGGCCGAAATATGGCGCATCGCCGGGACCGGATACCTATCCGGTACCCCGGAGAAGACGTTCAAAGACTGGCCTTTTAGAGTGGTTTTATATGGAGGACGTCCCCCTCCCGGATCCTATTCGGATCAGCCTTCCTGAGTTTGATAATGCTCCTTTGAAGAAGCGCCTAAGTTGGAGACCAAGGAGCCCTCAGAAGGAAGATGATAGAGAAGTTTTTTACCTGATGGGACGGATAAAGGCGCTGGCTCTATTAGGACTGACTACAACCGAGGTTATGTCAATATGCATTATGCGAGGGGTGCAGCCGCTTCAATATCGAGGCCACCCTATGCGGTATTTCAACGGGGAAGACGATGCCACCCACTGCGGCCGTAAGGGGCCGGACTCAATTGCCGCTCTGGCAAAAATTCTGTCTGGTCTGTATAAGGGAGAGGAAGAGGAGTTCCTTCGCATCAAGCCGCGGGACGGATTCTCCATGTACAATCCTCCAAGCTGGGTAAGCTGCCAATTTTTATACCCTTCCCTTTCACATTTTTGCAACAAATATCTTACTTTGCCCGTTCACCACAGGAGCGGCGTAAGGAAGTAAGGGAGATCCACAGCCCACCTCCACATCCAGAGGATCCTGAACGGTCCCTCGACCCCGGCCTTCAAGATGATCCGGACATATTCGTGGAGCTAATTGACAGTATATTTTATCAATTAAGCCGCGATGAGGCCATGGTGGCTATTATAGCCGACTATCCGGGGCTACTCCCTGCCTTGCAGGTAAGTGAGACCAGGGTCCCAACCTTTGAGAAGTATCCCTTTTCACGCACTTCACCTACCGTATCTGTACGGTGTTCTACAGGGGCCAACAAGGGTCGCCGAAGCCGGGCAGGCTGAAAAGGAAGGCGGTCCGGACGGAGACGCCGGCACAGAGGTATTTTACAAAACCTCACTCCGTGATCATTGTATTTAAAACGCAGTAACACCCATGTTTCGATGAAGGAAAAGTGCTCGCCGGACTACATCCGGCGAGATCGCCGATCACGCCTCTACTAGCCGGGCTCCGGGGCCGGACACAGAGGCGGAAGCTAACACGGGGCACCTGCCAGATGCTCCTCGATAGAGGATGCGGATAAAATATCCGCCACAAATTCCAAAGTGGAGAGCGCCATGAATCACAGGCGTCGCCGGGCCATACTCCGTGACGCTTGTTTCTCCCAAGAGGCTTTTGACGCCTTCAACTCAGGAGACGCGTACATCCATGCTGCTCAAAATGGTCTTGCCAGAGCCACGGATCAATATGTAAAGGATATACGGGTAAGAAAATTTGATGGTTATGTATAGTAGTAGCCCCTGAGACTTGAAACAGTTGGCACCACTAATTTAAGGATCATTATTTGTGCAGGTTCTTACAGAGAAGAATACCCAATTGTCTTATGAGCTTGAAGAGTGCAAGACCCATCTACGGGCCGCATTTGCCACATTGAAGGAGTCCGAGAAGGCCTCCTCTGGTAACACTTATGTCAAAGAATGATAGGTAACATATAGAGTGCGGTATCCCTTCAAATCTAACAATAAATATTTCAGATGACGCCGGAGTGAATCCGGATGAGCAACATGCCATACAGCAGCTAAAGGCTGGCAAGCGCGTGCTTACAAAAGTTAGGCATGAGAAAAACGATCTCCAGGATGCCAATACCCAGCTGAGCGTGGAACTAAAGGATGTTCGCTCCCAGCTGTCGGACTCCGTGAAGGAGAATAAGCGGCTTTGACGCGGCATTTTCAGTAAGTGCTTGAGCAAACTTTAAAAAGAGTTCGGCGAAGAAGCCAGCTAACAGAGTTATGTCTGTAGGTATGCTGACGGGTCGTCCCGCGGATGAGATGCCCGGGTCTGCGGGTGATCTTCTACCAGAGCTCTCACAGCTGCACGAACAAGTCCGGCGGGTGATGCAAGGTATCGCCCAGGCCTTGTGGCCATCCATCTCCCTGCCCGAGGGCCTTGGAGAGCTTGTGGAGAAGCTCAAGGGAACGCGGCGGCGCTTCCGATTATGGAAGGTATCGGCCTACCGCCAAGGTGCCAAGGAAGCCTGGGCCATGGTGAAGACGCGGTATACCAAGGCTGACCCAAACCACATGGCCGAGGTCGGACCTGTGGGGCCCAATGGGAAAGAAATCCCTGTCAGTTTGGTGTATCACCAAGTAGAGTTAGCCGCAAAGTATTCCCAACAGGATTGTAGGCTAGACAGCCTGTTGGATGGTATAGAAGAAGAATTTAATCAGTCTAAGTGACTATGTAATTTAAATGACATGTAGAATGTCTCTAGCCGGATTGTAAATCATTTGTCATGGCGGACCTTTTCGCTTCGACCTCTGGACCCGATAGTCCGGAGTGTATCCCAATACCCGCTCAGTTATGTAAAAACCGGGGTATGCGTGGAAACTAGGCGTAGGGGTCACAAGTGCTTGAACAGACAAGTACCCAACTAGTTATGTTATATTACATGGGTAGTAAGAAACATCTTCCAGGGAGAATAGTTCTGTTAAGGGTTCCTTTCCCTGGGTGCGCATGCCCTAATGTGCATCTCTGAACTGCGAGAAGAGACGCAGGCAAAAAACATCTGGGGGCAAGTGGAAAAAAAATAAAAAGTCATCTTTTATTCACCGACCGAATATTCCCTTAAGAACGCTAGCTTTCGGCTTCACCCAGTCTAAGGTACACATTCGGCTGACCCAACAGTAACAATCGCAGAGGTGCTCCCCTTATGCCCTAGCCGAATTAACGGGAATGTAGGGCATAAATACAAGAGCCAGGCAACCTAGCTTGGCCAAAACTTAAGTCATACCGATGCATATAATGGCGAAAAAAGGTACATGCGGAAGAATAACACATGTGCGGGGCATAAAGCCCATAAAATAATTAAGCTTCCGTGCAAGAAGCCCCCAGGTATAATGAGCGCAGCTGGCGCACCAAGATTGTGTAGTCAAAACACATTTTATCCTATTAAGGCCTCAAAAGAAAAAGGGGAAGAAAGAAAGAAAGAAAAGACAGATAATGAATGTGTAAAAATTTGACAGAGGTAAGGAGACGAACACGGAGTCCGGCACTAGGCATAGAATCTTCGGAGTCTGGTTGCGTTCCATGGATTTGGCTCGAGTCGGTTGTCCGATGCATCCCGCAGACGGTATGCTCCACCGGTCAAAACCTGGTCAATAACGAAGGGACCTTCCCATTTGGGCTTGAGCTTGTCCTTTTTCTTCTCCGATAGGCGTAGAACGAGTTCACCAACATTATAAGTTTTGGCCCGTACTTCTCTGCTTTGGTATCTTCTAGCCTGTTGCTGATAGAATGCGGAACAGGCTTTTGCCACGTCACGCTCCTCCTCGAGGGCATCCAAACTGTCCTGCCAATCGAGCTCGGCCTCTCTTTCTTCATACATGCGCACTCTAGGCGAGTCATGAATTATGTCATAGGGCAGAACCGCCTCTGCGCCGTACACCATAAAGAATGGTGTGTATCCGGTAGTGCAATTCGGCGTGGTCCGCAGCCCCTAGAGTACGAAGTCGAGCTCCTCTACCCAGTGTGTGTTAGATTCCTTAAAGGACCGCACTAATCTGGTTTTGATGCCGCTCATGATAAGACCATTTGCTCGCTCGACTTGACCGTTAGTTTGTGCATGATAGACAGAAGCATAATCGAGCTTGATGCCCATGTTGCTGCACCATAGTTTTACCTTGTCGGCAGTGAAGTTCATGCCGTTGTCAGTGATGATGCTGTGGGGGACGCCATAACGGTGCACAACCCCGGATAGGAAGTCTATCACTAGTCCGGATTCAACCGTTTTAACAGGTTTGGTTTCTATCCATTTGGTGAATTTATCCACCATTACCAGTAAGTATTTTTTCTTATGGGTTCCCCCTTTAAGGGGTCCAACCATGTCAAACCCCCAGACCGCAAAAGGCCAGGTAATGGGGAGTGTTTGTAGGGCGACGGGCATCATATGGCTTTGGTTTGCAAAAAGCTGGCAACCGACACAGCGTTGGACCAAGTCCTGTGCATCTGCCCGGGCCGTCGGCCAATAGAATCCTGTTTGGAAGGCCTTACTTACGAGGGCCCGTGCTGCAGCGTGGTGGCCACCAAGTCCGGCATGTATTTCTGCCAGAAGCTTCCGCCCTTCCTCTTCAGAGATGCACCTTTGAAGGACTCCGGTGGTGCTTTTCTTATAAATCTCTTCCTCGTGGAGTTTGTAAGCTTTAGATCGCCGCACAATGCAGAGTGCCTCATTTTGGTGCTTGGGAAGTTCCTGCCTGGTTAGGTAGGCCAGGAATGGTTCAGTCCATGGGGCGATGACGACAATTATTACGTGGGCTGAAGGTGTTATTTCGGTGGCGGAGCCACCGATTATTTCAGAGTGTTCGGTATCTGGCTTTGTAGCCGGGTCCGGACTGTTGTTGCCGGTTTCCCCTTCCCATACTACGGATGGCTTAAACAACCTTTCTGAGAATATGTTGGGTGGGGCCGGATCGCGCTTAGCGCCGATACGGGCGAGGATGTCCGCCGCCTGATCGTTTTCCCGAGCCACATGGTGGAATTCGAGCCCCTCGAACCGAGCTGACATCTTGAGGACGTCATTGCGATAAGCCGCCATTTTCGGATCCTTAGCGTCGAAGTCTCCATTTATTTGGGATATTGCGAGGTTTGAGTGCCCACACACCTCCAGGAGTTGAATGCCCATGGAAACTGCCATCCGAGACCATGTAACAGGGCCTCGTATTCGGCTGCGTTGTTGGAGTCTGTGTACAGTATTTGGAGTACATATTGGACTATATCTCCGGTAGGGGACGTCAGGACGACGCCAACCCCCAGACTGGCCAACATTTTAGTGACGTCGGAGTGCATAATCCAATTGGAGTATGTGCCGTACTCTTTAGGGAGTTCGGCTTCTGTCCATTCGGTGACAAAATCGGCCAATACCTGCGACTTAATAGCTCGCCAAGGTTTATATGTTATGTAGAACGGGAGGAGCTCAATGGCCCATTTGGCAATCCGGCCTGTGGCGTCGCGGTAGTTTATTATGTCGTTGAGCAGCACTTCCGAGGCCACTGTAATTGAACACTCTTGGAAGTAGTGTCGTAGTTTCCGGGATGCCATGAATACCGCATATGCTATCTTTTGAAGAGGGAATTTATGTCGTAGTTTCTGATAATGCGGGTACCGTGATTTGAAGCACCTATGTCGGTGTCAAAACCGGTGGATCTCGGGTAGGGGGTCCCTAACTGTGCGTCTAAGGCGGATGGTAACAGGAGGCGGGGGACACGATGTTTACCCAGGTTCGGGCCGTCTCTATGGAGGTAATACCCTACTTCCTTCTTGATTGATCTTGATGATATGAGTATTTGTAGGATCAGAAGTATGTCTAGAGGGGGGGTGATTAGACAACTTGACCAAAAAAAAACTCAACCTTTTCCCAATTTTAGTTATTGGCAGATTTTAGCAACTTTAGGACAAGTCAAGCAATTATCACACAATTCAAGCAAGCATGCAAAGAGTATATAGGCAGCGGAAAGTAAAGCATGCAACTTGCAAGAATGTAAAGGGAAGGGTTTGGAGAATTCAAACGCAATTGGAGACACGGATGTTTTTCCCGTGGTTCAGATAGGTGGTGCTATCCTACATGCACGTTGATGGAGACTTCAACCCACGAAGGGTAACGGTTGCGCGAGTCCACGGAGGGCTCCACCCATGAAGGGTCCACGAAGAAGCAACCTTGTCTATCCCACCATGGCCATCGCCCACGAAGGACTTGCCCCACTAGCGGTAGATCTTCACAAAGTAGGCGATCTCCTTGCCCTTACAAACTCCTTGGTTCAACTCCACAATCTTGTCGGAGGCTCCCAAGTGACACCTAGCCAATCTAGGAGACACCACTCTCCAAGAAGTAACAAATGGTGTGTTGATGATGAACTCCTTGCTCTTGTGCTTCAAATGATAGTCTCCCCAACACTCAACTCTCTCTCACAGGATTTGGATTTGGTAGAAAGAAGATTTGAGTGGAAAGCAACTTGGGGAAGGCTAGAGATCAAGATTCATATGGTAGGAATGGAATATCTTGGTCTCAACACATGAGTAGGTGGTTCTCTCTCAGAACATATGAGTTGGAAGTGTAGATGTGTTCTGATGGCTCTCTCCACGAATGAAGAGGAGGTGGAGGGGTATATATAGCCTCCACACAAAATCCAACCGTTACACACAATTTACCAATCTCGGTGGGACCGAATCAACAAACTCGGTCGGACCGAAGTAGTAAACCTAATGACCGTTAGAGATTTTCGGTGGGACTGACATGCAACTCAGTAGGACCGATATGGTTAGGGTTAGGGCATAACGTAATCTCGGTGAGACCGATTACACAAACTCGGTGAGACCGATTTTGGTAATTACCTAACCAGAGAGTTGGTCAGGTAAACTCGGTGGGACCGATTTGCTCTTTCGGTGAGACCGAAATGTTACAAAAGGGAAATAGAGAGTTTACATTGCAATCTCGGTGGGACTGATCCACTCTTTCGGTGAGACCGAAAAGTTACGAAAAGGAAACAGAGAAATTGCAATCCCATCTCGGTGAGACCGAGATCCCTATCGGTAGAACCGATTTGCTAGGGTTTTGGCAGTGGCTATGACAAGTGAAACTCGGTGGCGCCGGATAGCAAGAATCGGTAGGACCGAGTTTGGCTTAGGGTTTAGGTCATTTGTGGATATGGGAAAGTAGCTGAGGATTTTGGAGCATATCATTAAGCACGTGAAGCAAAAAGCTCATTAAGCAACACCTAATCCCTCCTTGATAGTATTGGCTTTTTCCTATGGACTCAATGTGATCTTGGATCACTAAAATGTAAAATGAAGAGTCTTGAGATTTTGAGCTTGAGCCAATCCTTTGTCCTTAGCATTTTGAGGGTTCCACTTTCACCATCCATGCCATGCCAATCATTGAGCTTTACTGAAATAATTGTCTTGGAATAGCATTAGCTCAATGAGCTATATGTTGTTATGAATTACCAAAACCACCTAGGGATAGTTGCACTTTCAATCTCCCCCTTTTTGGTAATTGATGACAACATATAGATCAAAGCTTCGACAAATGATAACAAGAATGAATTATATCGTCGCTTTGAGAAGTATGTGATAAGTAAGAGCTCCCCCTAAATTTGTGCATATTTAAAATTTGCTTTGGACTGCAAATGCACAAAGAGTTAGAATCATGGGTTACTCTTCCATGTCACATACATCTTGGTGGAGCGCTCAAAATGTTAAGAATGAAATACATGCACTCATCACCAAGAAAAGTGAATGATCACATAAGATAGATAAGATATATCAAGCATGCATAAGTGTAGCTTATGATCAAACACATGATCATCAATGTCTCACAAGCATATCAAAGTATCTCGACCAAAAGCAAACAAAGTTTGATAAACCACCAAATAAAGCAAGAGAGAATAAACGCAACACACTCTCTCTCGAAGCCTATGATCTATACATTTTTCACCCCCTTTGGCAACAAGTTACCAAAAAGTTCCTAGAAAATGCATAGTGCTAGATCGACACTCAGGCTTGATCTTCTGGTGGTGGTGGAGTCTGGATCACTCCAAGGACGAAGGCTTCTGTAGACGTGGTTGGAGCTGGAGCTGAAGTAGATGCTGGAGCTGGTTGGGCTGGTGCTGTGGCTGGAGCTGAGGTGGTGGCTCTTGTGTCAGGAACTGGCACTGCAGACGACCTCTGGGCTCGTGGCACTCTGGCAAATGCATTAGTGGTAGTCTTCCCTTTCCTCTCCTGCATGTCATCTTGAAGTTGCTCCACTGCAGACTGGATCTCTGTCACTTTGACATCCAAGTCATAGAACTTTTGTTCTACAATCCTCTCTAAGCTCTCCTGATTCTGAGTGAGGGTGGCCAGTCCTTTCTCTATCCTCAAGGTGGATGCAATCAAGTAACTGAGCTGCTCTTGCTTGGTTTTTGAAGAAATATTCAGATGCCTCCTCTTGAGTTGGCATCTTTGCAGCTTTCTCCTTCCTTGCCTTCTCCTTCTGTGCTTGTGCATGGGCTGAAGATGGTTCATCCTTGTTCATCACAACTTCATTATCTTCAAAATCTGGATGAATAGGCAAATGTTCCTTGTCCAAGAGGTATATGCCTGTGCCCATCTTGGAGTTAATCAGCTCCTGGATCTGAGGGGCATATCCACAGCTCCTCTTCTGGTCTGCTGCAGTCCTCTTGATTGTTTCTACCATGAGGCTCATGACTTTGAATTTCTGTGGTACATCAAAGATATGAAGTAAGTTGATTGCATGGCCTCTGATCATCTTGTGATCACCTGACTTGGGCAACAAGGTGTGCCTCAGTATCCAATTGATGGTTGGCAATCCTGACAGAAGATAATGTATTGATCCAAACTTGAAAGTGTCAAGTGCCTTGTTTGGGATCTCCTTGTACATGTTGGACATAGAGTTGTGGTCCATCTTCTTCTTGGCATAAATATCTAGGTCATCCTCATGCTCCTCTGGGGCATTGATGAGCTGTGCCCACTCAGCAAATGTTGATTGGTACCTCATACCTTCAGACATCCATACAATTCTGCCATCTGGATAAAAGTGTGATGTGGAGTAGAACTGCATGATCAGCTCTTCATTCCACTTTGTGAGCTTCTGCCCAACAAAGTCAGCTACTCCACATGCCTTGAAGGTGTCTTGCACTCCAGGATAGTGCTCTTCATTGTCCTTGATGTATTCCCAGTCGACCCATCTCATGTCACAAAAATGGGCTTCTTATCCAATAAGACTGTCTCATAGAAGTCCTGTTGTTCCTTAGTGTGGAACCTGTAGTCAATAGCAGTTCTCCTCCTGGTAGCATATGGATCTTCTGCTTTCCACTTTCTCAGCCCTGAGTCTCTTCTGATCTTCATATCCCCAGCCACAGGATGAGCATCATTGTGGTCTGGGATCTTGGGCTTCAACTTTCTGAGAACTTGGCCTTCCTCTTCTTCTGCAGTGTCAGGCACTGGGGCCTTGTTCTTCTCAGCAGCTGGGATGCTCCTGGTATTCCTCTTTGGAGCTGTCTTGGCCTTTGATGCAGTCTTGGGTGCTTCCTTGGGCTTGGATGCAGTAGCCCCTGATTTGATTGCATCACCCATTAGCTTGGGTGCCTTAGGTGTTGGTGCAGTAACCTCTTCTTCTTCTTCCTCATCAAAAGAATGCTGTTCAAATTCAGCCATGGGATCAACTTTCTTGCACCATCTGCCTCTTTTCCTTTCCTTCTTCCCTTCAGCAGCAACTGGCTCTTTGGGTGCAGGCTTCTCAGGAATCTTTGTTGAGGCTCTGGCCTTTGGTATAGCCTGCCTGCCTGCTGACCTTTTGATTTTCATCCCTGGCTTGATGGCTGCAGCTAAGCCATACTCCTTCTTAAGCACAACTTTCTTGGAAGTAGCTTCTTCTTCTACCACATAGTCCTCATCCTCTGATTCTGAGGTTCTTTTCTTCCTTTGTCTGGTGGCAACTTTTGGCAGGTTACTGGGAGTGCTCCTGCTGCCTTCATCTGAAGAACCAGAGGGACTAGTGCCCTCACTCATGTGCACTGGCTGTTCTGACACATTCTGGCTATCACTCTGGTCTGACATGATGAACAAGCTGACTGCTGACCCTGTGAATAGTTTATAGATGAGGTAGAGTGGATAAGCATCACAAAATGCAGAGATTTTTGCAAAAGAATGATTCAAAATCTTAGTTTTAGTTTCCCACAGAAATCATTTCGGATCTACCGATTTTTAAACTCGGTGACACCGAAGCAATTTTGGAACCTAAACTAGTGAACTTGGTCAGACCGAGTCACAGTTCGGTCGCACCGAGACTGCTAGGGTTTCACAAAGTTCCAAAATCGGTCACATCGATTAGCAATACTCGGTCAGACCGAGTCTCACTTGTGCAATGGCATGAGCCAAATTGGTGGGACCGAGTTTTTCAACTCGGTGGGTCCGAGATGGTTTCGGAGGAAACCTAACCCTAAAATTTCAAATCAAACCTATTCTACGAATTGCATTGACTGGATTGTTGTGTTTCAAACATGGCTAGAATCAATATGATCACAATGTGCTAGGAATCGGATTGGGGAATAGCACAAAGATTGAGTCGATACCCTAGTTCGGCGGAGACTCACTACGACGGCAACGGCGGGGTTGAATTCCGTTGACGGCGACGGAGACCAGCGACTGGAGGCGGCTGGCGGTGAGAAGAAGATCCAGAGACCACGTTGGCAGAGCGAGCTATCGCGCGGGCGAAGGGGTTCAGAGAAATTTCCAAATTTTTGCCCGTGTCTATATATAGCCCGACCTTGTCGGTGTGACCGAGTGGAACAACTCGGTGGCACTGAGATGCAAAATTGTATACAGTTATTGCAACTCGGTGTGACTGAATGGTTCAAATCGGTTGCACCGAGATCGAAAACATAGATCAACTTAATGATCTCGGTAAGACCGAAAGTGGGGTATCGGTCAGACCGAGAATCACAAAGAGGTTTTGGAAGTTTAAGTCTATGACGAATCGGGGACTCCGAGTGCTCCTCACACAGAGTGGTTCGAATCAGACTTGATCAATTTTGTGATGTAGCATGAATAGAGTTTGAGACGAGAAAAGCATAGATAGCTAGAGGAGGTTCTTAGGCATTCTTGTCCATCCACTTGGCAAAAGAAAAATAAAGCCAAACAATCAAAACAACAAGTGGATGTCCTCGAATGAGTAAAATATGCAACCAACATGCTCACACAATAAAATGGCAATTGAAATATGTGACAAAGCATGCACAACCAATTCTAGCATCTATCAAGCAATTGGCGATGACTAGGTCATCTATATATGAGTATATTGACTTAGGAGTCAAATGAGAACACTTGATCATAGGTCATACTCATCGTTTAAGCTCAAGTGGGGTTACCACTTTTACATAAAGCATTGTTGTGTTCACATCATTAGAGTTGCTTTAGCTCAAGTCTTAGAGTAAAGCTCCCCCTAGATGTGATATCCCCCCTAAGAGGGATGAACTAACCTTGGGTTTTTGTCGATGATGACTTCATGTAGATGTTGAAGATGTGGATGCTCAATGTTGATGTAGATCACTTGAAGCTATCCTTTTGAGTGAATTGCACTTTCAATACCTACATGGGTTAGTCCCACAAGGAACAAACAAGGATATCCATAGACATAGAGTGATGCACACACAAGATGATGTCCATGAAAACTTTTAGGTTACCTTGTCCCTTGACTTACCAACAAGAGGGTTTGTGACTCCTTGAACTAGTGCAAGATGTGGAAGTTGATTGCACTTGTTCTTGCCAAAATGATAAGAGTGAAGTATGTTGGTGGAGTCACCCTCAAGAACTCTCTACTTCTTCTTTAGGATCCACACCATCTTGATGGGAATCCTTGGAGTTGTAGTCGTACTTGATGAAGTGGAACTTGAAGTAGTCTTGGGAATCCACTTGACTAAGGTCTTCGGATCTTCTTCAAATGCATCAATTTCCTCTTGAAGCTTGTCCTTGCCTTTTTGCTTGTAGTCTTGTGGTGGAAGATCATCTTGAGCTTGTGTCCCTTTGAAAGAAGTAGGATCATACTTCTCTTGTTGTGGAACAAACTTTGTCTTGGGGTATTGATCTTCTTCCCACTCAACTCCATTGGCATTGAACTTTCGTTCAAAACCAACACCTTGATTCTTCCGGTGCCTTCCTTGCTTGCGTACAATTTCCTCGAATTGCTTACTTCCGGCAAGGCTTTTGTACACTCCTTTCTCTATGATTCCCTTCAATAAGCTATTTTCTTGTTCAAGTGTAACTTGGCTAAGAGAATCATTAGTGGAATCAAGAGAACTACTAGAAGCAACAACATTGGATTTGACATGATCATTGTTACTACTAGAGGAAGAATCTTTCTTGTTCTTGTTACTAGACTTGACTTGAGGCATGTAAGTGGATAAGAGTAAACGCTTGGCAATGTAAGAAGAACTTTTCTTGCGGAGATCATCATTGATTGCCTTTAAAAACTCATGCTCTTGCTCAAGATTGAGCTTTTCAAAGCGTAACTTGTCATGAGCTCTTAAAAGTTCTCGATGATCTTCGAAGATAGTTTCATGAGCTAACTTAAGAGTGTTTAGTTCTTTAGTTAGAGCCTCAATTTTCTCCTTATCATTGTCATTCGTTTTATCTTGATTAGCATGATTAATTGACGTTTCATCATAGTATTCATCACTAGAGTTGTCAACAAGTAAATCATCATCACCTAACAAGTCATCTTCATCACTATTAAAATCAACATACTCAGGGTGTGTTACCTTAGGACCTTTGGCCATGAAGCATCTTGCAATTCCTTCATTTGGTGAGTCAAATATATCGTAGGAGTTGGTTGACACAAGTGCTAGACCGGCAACACCTTCATCTTGAGTATATTCGGAGTCGGAGTGATAACTTCTCTCGGAGTGGTTGTCGGAGTCGGAGCCGGATACCCATTCACCAACATGAGCTTGATGTCTTCGTTTTGTGTAGCTCCTTGATGACTTTTCCTTTCTTTCCGAATCCTTGTTTCTCCGTGAGTATCTTCGTTCATAACGATCATCTCTACTCCTCTCTCTTGATGGCTATTCTTCTCTTTTGCTTCTTCTTTTTGGAGAATCTTCTCTTCTTTTGTAGGGAGCCGTACACTCATTGGAATAGTGTCCGGGTCTTCCACAATTGTAGCAGTTTCGCTCTCGACTAGAAGATCTTTTGTCATTGTAGGACCTTGACTTGGAGCTTCTATCTTTGCTTCTACTCTTGTAGAACTTGTTGAAGTTCTTCACCATTAAGCTCAATTATTCGTTGAAGTTTTGTTTCTCACTTGATGATGTGGGGGCTTGACATGAGGCTTTGTAAGCACCACTTGATTTGTTGTGAAGTTCCTTTTTATCCTTGAGTGACATCTCATCAGCAAAAATTCTTCCAATGACCTCCGTTGGCTTGAGATCTTTGTAATTGGGCATCATTTGGATCAATGTGCACACAGAATCATATTTTCCATCCAAGGCTCTTAGGATCTTCTTGATGATGAATCTATCGGTCATCTCTTCACTCCCTAAGCCGACAATCTCAATTGTGATGAGAGCAAGCCTAGAGTACATTTCAGCGACACCTTCACCATCCTTCATTTTGAACTTGTCAAGTTAACTTTGAAGCACATCCAATTTGGATTCCTTGATGGAGTCGGTACCTTCGTGCATATCAATCAAAGTATCCCAAATTTCCTTTGCATTCTCAAGACGGCTGATTTTGTTGAATTCTTCGGGGCACAATCCGTTGAAGAGAATATCACAAGCTTGAGCATTGTATTGCAGCATCTTCAACTCATCCACAGTAGCTTCACGGTTTGTTTCTTTCACATCGAAGAAGTCACCTTGCAAACCAACACACACAATAGCCCAAACGGCGGGGTTATGTCCGAGAATATGCATTTTCATTTTATGCTTCCAACTAGCAAAATTAGTACCATCAAAGTAAGGACCTCTACGGTGATAATTTCCCTCGCTAGACGCCATACTCTCCTAGGTTGTGAAACCAAGGCTATGACCACCAAAAGCTATGGAAATCAAAGCAAATGGAGACCAAAGCTCTGATACCACTTGTAGGATTGGAAGTATGTCCAGAGGGGGGCGGTGATTGGACTACTTGACCAAATAAAAACTTATCCTTTTCCCAATTTTAGTTCTTGGCAGATTTTAGCAACTTTAGGACAAGTCAAGCAATTATCACACAATTCAAGCAAGCATGCAAAGAGTATATAAGCAGCGGAAAGTAAAGCATGCAACTTGCAAGAATGTAAAGGGAAGGGTTTGGAGAATTCAAACGCAATTGGAGACACGGATGTTTTTCCCGTGGTTCAGATAGGTGGTGCTATCCTACATCCACGTTGATGGAGACTTCAACCCACGAAGGGTAACGGTTGCGCGACTCCACGGAGGTCTCCACCCACGAAGGGTCCACGAAGAAGCAACCTTGTCTATCCCACCATGGCCATCGCCCGCGAAGGACTTGCCTCACTAGCGGTAGATCTTCACGAAGTAGGCAATCTCCTTGCCCTTACAAACTCCTTGGTT
The DNA here is from genome assembly GCA_032464435.1 of Aegilops umbellulata. NCBI lineage: Eukaryota > Viridiplantae > Streptophyta > Magnoliopsida > Poales > Poaceae > Aegilops > Aegilops umbellulata. The sequence goes on from CP136057.1 coordinate 243,589,945, forward strand.
CAACTCCACAATCTTGTCGGAGGCTCCCAAGTGACACCTAGCCAATCTAGGAGACACCACTCTCCAAGAAGTAACAAATGGTGTGTTGAGGATGAACTCCTTGCTCTTGTGCTTCAAATGATAGTCTCCCCAACACTCAACTCTCTCTCACAGGATTTGGATTTGGTAGAAAGAAGATTTGAGTGGAAAACAACTTGGGGAAGGCTAGAGATCAAGATTCATATGGTAGGAATGGAATATCTTGGTCTGAACACATGAGTAGGTGGTTCTCTCTCAGAACATATAAGTTGGAAGTGTAGATGTGTTCTGATGGCTCTCTCCACGAATGAAGAGGAGGTGGAGGGGTATATATAGCCTCCACACAAAATCCAGCCGTTACACACAATTTACCAATCTTGGTGGGACCGAATCAACAAACTCGGTCGGACCGAAGTAGTAAACCTAGTGACCGTTAGAGATTTTCGGTGGGACTGACATGCAACTCGGTAGGACCGATATGGTTAGGGTTAGGGCATAACGTAATCTCGGTGAGACCGATTACGCAAACTCGGTGAGACCGACTTTGGTAATTAGCTAACCAGAGAGTTGGTCAGGTAAACTCGATGGGACCGATTTGCTCTTTCGGTGAGACCGAAATGTTACAAAAGGGAAACAGAGAGTTTATATTGCAATCTCGGTGGGACCGATCCGCTCTTTCGGTGAGACCGAAAAGTTACGAAAAGGAAAGAGAGAAATTGCAATCCCATCTCGGTGAGACCGAGATCCCTAGCGGTAGAACCGATTTGCTAGGGTTTTGGCAGTGGCTATGACAAGTGAAACTTGGTGGCGCCGGATAGCAAGAATCGATAGGACCGAGTTTGGCTTAGGGTTTAGGTCATTTGTGGATATGGGAAAGTAGCTGAGGATTTTGGAGCATATCATTAAGCACATGAAGCAAAAAGCTCATTAAGCAACACCTCATCCCTCCTTGATAGTATTGGCTTTTTCCTATTGACTCAATGTGATCTTGGATCACTAAAATGTAAAATGAAGAGTCTTGAGCTTTTGAGCTTGAGCCAATCCTTTGTCCTTAGCATTTTGAGGGTTCCACTTCCACCATCCATGCCATGCCAATCATTGAGCTTTCCTAAAATAATTGTCTTTGAATAGCATTAGCTCAATGAGCTATATGTTGTTATGAATTACCAAAACCACCTAGGGATAGTTGCACTTTCAGTATTACAAGAGTTGACCTACCACGAGATCGTAGAGGCTAAACCCTAGAAGCTAGCCTATGGTATGATTGTTCTTGTCCTATGGACTAAACCCTCCGGCTTATATAGACACCGGAGGGGGCTAGGGTTACACAGAGTCGGTTACAAGGGAGGAAATCTACATATCCGTATTTCCAAGCTTGCCTTCCACGCCAAGGAGAGTCCCATCCGGACACGGGACGAAGTCTTCAATCTTGTATCTTCATAGTCCAATAGTCCGGCCAAAGGATATAGTCCGACTGTCCGGATACCCCCTAATCCAGGACTCCCTCAGGTACAGAAGGTTGCGGCGGTGGAAAAGTGGTTTCGTGGCTCCCCTAGATGTTTTCTGGGTATAAGAGTATATATATGCGAAAGAAGTAGGTCGGTGGAGCTGCAAGGGGCCCACGAGGGTGGTGGGCGCGCCCTCCTGCCTCGTGGCTTCCTCGCTGCTTCCTTGACTTCCACTCCAAGTCTCCTGGATTGCGTTTGTTCCAAAAACGATCCTCGCGAAGGTTTCATTCCGTTTGGATTCCGTTTGATATTCCTTTTCTGCGAAACACTGAAATAGGCAAAAAACAAAGCAATTTGCACTGGGCTTTCGGTTAATAGGTTAGTCCCAAAAATAATATAAAAGAGCATAATAAAGCCCATTAAACATCCAAAACAGATAATATAATAGCATGGAACAATAAAAAATTATAGATACCTTGGAGACGTATCACAACGCATGATTCAACATGTTAAAACTATGAAGTAAAGGAGCTGGATATATGTGTGCGTCTTTGAGTACTTACGATTCGGCCAGGGGCTTATCCCTGGGGCGCCACTCGGAGCTGCTATCGATGTCCCTCGCGGACTTGTCCGCGAGGGAGACCCTCCCCTTCTTGGACGCCTCTGCCTCCAGATGCGTGGAGGCCGCCCTTTTCTTCCTTCCCCCCTCCGGGGAGAGTTGCTTTCCTCCTCCTCGTCGTCGTCCTCGGTGGGGGAGGAGTGGGTCTCGGCGTCTTCGGACGTCACGTCCGAAGTGCCCTTACGGTGGAGGCCACTTCTCGTCTCCTTGGCCTTCTTCTTGGCCTTCTTCTCCGGCGGAGGCTTGTTAGGGCGCGGGAACCAACATCTTCTTCATAAGTGGGATTGCTGTGTTTTCGTGCAACGGAGCTGGACACCGAATCCGCTCCACCTTCTTTGTCCAGCCCTGAAAAAAGAAATAGGGAAGTTTAGACATCTTCCTTGAGTATGCAAGTAAAGGATACACCTTGAAATACGAAAAACTTACTGGACTGGCAGAATGGGTCAGGTTGTACCCATGATCCTCGGTCGTCTTCGGCCACGTCTCATTGGCCTTGAAAAGCACCTTCCAGATGTCTTCGTGTGTAGTGCCGAAGAACTGTTGTAGGGTCTGGTGCTCAGCTGGATCGAACTCCCACAAATGGAAAGTCCAGCTTTGGCACGGAAGGATCCGGCAAAAAAGCATCACCTGGATCACATTGACAAGCTTGATGTTATTGTCTACCATGCTCTTGATGCGCGTCTGAAGCGCTATTAGCTCGTTCGATGAAGACCAGTCCAGGCCCTTCTCTAGCCAGGAGGTGAGCCGCATCGGGGCTCCGGACTAGAATTCGGGAGCTGCAGCCCAGGTGGTATCGCGATGCTCTGTGACGTAGAACCACTGATGTTGCCACCATTTGACGGTCTCCACGAAGGTACCTTTGGGCCATGAGACGTTGGGCATCTTGCACACCATGGCGCCTCCTCACTCTGCGTGTTGACCACCCACCACCTTCCGCTTCATGTTGAAGATCTTCAACCACAATCCGAAGTGGGGTGGGATGCAGAGGAAGGCCTCACACACGACAATGAATGCCGAGATGTTGAGGAAGGAGTTGGGGGCCAGATCGTGGAAATCCAGCCCGTAGTAGAACATGAGTCCGCGGAGGAATGGGTGGAGAGGGAATCCCAATACGCGGAAGGAGTAGGGGATGAATACCACCCTGTCATGGGGCTCCGGGGTGGGGATGATCTGCCCCTTCGCTGGGAGCCAGTGGGCGATTTCCTGGGCTAAGTACCCAGCCTCTCAGAGCTTGGTGATGTCCTTCTCATTGACGGAGGAAACCATCCAATTGCCCTGCGCTCCAGATTCGGACATGGTCAGAGTGTTTGTCTGAGGCGGAGAGGATGAGAGCTTGGGCGCTGGACCTCAAGAATGGGTAGGAAGAGAGAAAGAAGGAGTGGGTGAAAGGGTGAATCCTAATCTCCTTATAAAGGCAGCCCCTAGACACCGGTGGGGGCTAGGGTTACACAGAGTCGGTTACAAGGGAGGAGATCTACATATCCGTATTGCCAAGCTTGCCTTCCACGCCAAGAAAAGTCCCATCCGGACACGGGACGAAGTCTTCAATCTTGTATATTCATAGTCCAACAGTCCGGCCAAATGATATAGTCTGGCTATCCAGAGACCCCCTAATCCAGGACTCCCTCAGTAGCCCCTGAACCAGGCTTCAATGACGATGAGTCGGGCGCACAGATTTGTCTTCGGCATTGCAAGGCGGGTTCTTCCTCCGAATACTCCATAGAAGATCTTGAACACGAGGATAGTGTCCGGCTCTGCAAAATAAGTTCCACATACCACCTTAGAGAGAATAATATTTCCACCAATCCAATCTGTAGATGACTTTTGATAACATGACATCACACCACGGCCTAATCATTATTCAAACCGTTTTTCTCAATCAGCTTGCCACCACACGTCTTGCGAGGCGATTTTACTTGCACGTTTTGTCGAAATAGAGATCGTGTCCCCCTTATTACGGGATTCTCATCAATACGGATGTGGGTAACCCGATCGTGCCCTTTGGTATGACTCCTCGATTTTAGGCAAGTCCCAAACGGCCACGAGGAGGACGCTTGATATTCACCCTCTTTATAAAGAGGCCAAGGCCCGTCCTTTTTCCTTTCGCACTCAATCGAATCCTTCCCCCGCCTTGAGTTCCAACACCCAAGGCTCAGGTCAGGCGCTTCAGACTTTCAACCATGTCCGGACCCAACCTTCAAGGTCGGTGGATGCCTTCCTCTGCACAAAGAAAGACATCAAGAAGCTAAGAGAGGCCAGGTATTTGATCGGCGAAATCTCGCACAGGTTGCCTGCTCGAGGGCAGGTCATTCCCACTCCCGAACCTGGCGAGAGCGTTGTATTCATCTCCCACTTCCTCCGAGGGCTAGGCTTTGCTTTAGATCCCTTTGTCAGAGGGCTCATGTTCTATTATGGGCTGGACTTCCATGACCTGGCCCCGCATTCCATCCTTCACATCTCGTCGTTCATCGTCGTGTGTGAGGCCTTCCTCCGCATTACCCCACACTTTGGCCTGTGGCTCAAAACTTTCAATGTGGAGCCGAAGATGATTGAGGGGCGACACGCAGAGTGCGGAGGTGCCGTAATAAGCAAAGGCGCCGATGTTCCATGGCCAAAAGGTTCCTTCCCAGAGATGTCCAGTTTATGGCAACGGGAGTGGTTTTATATCACAGCTCCCCGGGGTACCAAGTGGGTGGCCGCCCCCGCCTTTCGCTCGGCCCCCCCACCACAACTGACGCCATGGATAAACAAGGGGCTGGACTGGGGGCTAGCAAATGATGTGCCGATATTGCAGAGTCGCATCCGAGATCTCCTCGAGAGAGATGTCGGCCTGGTCACGGTAATGCAAGTCATGCTAGTTCGTCGATTCCCGCCTTGCAAACGTCGACCCCTTTGTATGTGGGAGTTCAACCCAGAAGGACCGCGAGCTATTCAGCACTTCCTCGGCATGACGCTCGAAGAGATGTACAAATTGTTCTTCGAACCACAAATAAGGTGTCCGGACCTCACCGAGGATGCGGGTCTGAGCTGCAATTGTCCAGATACCCAAGTAAGTAATCCCGTGGTCGAATACGTTGTCTTTTTATTTATCACAACATCATTCTGAAAAGTCGCTCTTTGACCAGGACTGGGTAACAAAGGCGAAGATGATCAGGTGTTCGACCCCCCTTCCCGAAGGCTCAGTAGATCCACTACTGGCCAGAATGCTCGAGCCGGCGCCTTATCAGGCACCCTCAAAGGAAGATAAAAGGGGGAATAAAAGGCTAAAAGTGGGACTCACTCATTATTCATCCAAACCGGGGGAATTAGCGCCTCCGTGAAGGAGGATAACCGGGGAGGAGAATCTAAAATTCCCTCTCCCCAAGGAAGGAAGAGGACCACCTCTGAGGACCTGGAAACAAAGGTTTCCAAACGGGGGAAGAAATCTTCGCCATAGGGTCCTGCCTTAGAAGGTACCCTTGCCGCACAATGCCCGCAAGGGAGCCAGCCCTCCACCGAGCTGTAAGTAAACAAAAAGCACTTAATAATAAAAATGTCCTGCTTTACTTCTTAGAACAATAGCTGAAGCATATATCTTGTAGTTCGGATCGTTGCCCTTCTCGACAGAGTTCGTCTTCGGGGGATCTTCTTCCGGAGATGATGGAGAGCGAAACACCTCCCCATGCCTCCCCGCCTCATGAGGCGGGCGACCCTAAGGTGTCGTCACAGAGGACTTCTCCTGATCCGCCAATGTCAGAGGGTAATCCTTTGGCCGCCCGAAGTCCTCAGCATTCGGCTCCTGAAGAGAGCAACCGAAAGAGTCCGAAACCGTCTGGTGTGCGATCGAACACACTGAAGGATCTTATGGAGCAAGCGGCTATCTCAGAAGCGCATTGTACGCTAATGGGTACGGTGGTTGAGAGGATTTCATCCGCTGAAAGCGGGCTGCATGAAGCTTTTATGAGTCTGCTGAAAGGCTTTGAGGTACGTGAAATAATATATTTTTTGACAGTACCGCACACGTTAGGTGTGCCCTATGCAGATAGTAGCCCCTGAGACTCTGGTTGCTGTCGAGAACGGCGGTAACAGAGGATCATAGTCCCAGGTAATAATCAAGCCGCCTTCATGTGCAGGTGGCTGAAGGTCTGGTGGCTAGCCGGACTGGTGAGTTTGCCGAGCTGAAGCGGCAACTTGATGCGGCAGATGCCGACATCGTCCTTGTCAACAAGCAGCTCGACGAGGCACAGGGTATGTGATTTCTCCGGTGATCAACACATAGTAAGAGGAGCATGATGCTAGTATCTTTAATATGTTGTGACTGCAGATGGAGCTGCCACCGTTGAGACCCTTCGGGCGGAACTTTCCCGAGCCAAGGAATAAGCCAGAAATAGTGATGCGGCCGCTCTAAAGGCGGTCGAAGAGTTGAGGGCCGAACAGGCTGCGCATTGCCAACGCAAGGAAAAAATAGCCAAGATGGCCGTTGAGTTGAAAGATGCCGCCGACCGTTACCAGCTTCTTGAAAAAGAAAGCCGAGCGAAGGCGACAGACCTGGAGAAGGCCATGGTAGTAGCCAAGGAGTCCCGCTCTAAAATCAGAGCGGCGAAGGAGGAGTTGCGTCAAGCTGGAGATATCGCGGCTGGGAAGCCCTTTTTATTGCAGACGAAGTTCAGAGATCCGAAGTATGCCCCTCTTGATCAACTATGGAGTTCTGTAGATGCATACGTGGATTTGGCGGCCAGTGCTGCTGATGCGGCCGAGTACTTCAAGGATCAAAAAGATCGTGAAGTGGAAAAGCTGTTCTGGTCACAGTTCCATGTTCCAGTGCGCCCGCTGCTATTGAATGAGCGAATGGCCGAGTGGGCCGAGCTCCATAGGTTGTCCGGGCTTGCCATGAGATCTGTTGTGGATCATCTGTGGCCGGAAGGGCCAAGGCCGAATAGTTATTTTGGTTTAGTGCAACAGTTCCTTGGTGTTGTGCCGCACATCGACGCTATGAAGAGGTCAGCGTACATAGAGGGTGCGCGGATGGCACTTGCCCATGTCAAGACATACTGGGCGGAAATGGAGGCCACCGCTATTGCAACCCAAAGTTCGGCCGTGGGCCGAGTATCTGCCGAGCACTACTTTGAAGAAGTCCTTGAAGGTGCTCGTTCAATAGAGGCTCAATGCTCGAATAATATTATGTTCTAGTGACATGTATTCCCATTGTAAAAACAATGTTTTATTAAATTATGAAGGTTGTGTTTATACTTTTGCCTGAAAGTATTATGATGCCTCCTGTGCGGCTGTTTATGTATATATGTATATAACCTGAAAGTTTGCAGTCGTCGGCTTCATCCCCCATGCATATAATGCGGGGGTGTTCGCAAAAAACGCGTTTTCACACTTTGTCCAATGTCTTGGTCCATTAAGGAGGTGGTAGCGCAGCAAACGAGGTATTCGGACTATATTGCTTTAACACTTTCACTTAGCCATAGGAGTTTGACGGTGGGACTACTAGATAGCCCCTGGTACCTCCGCGCTTGTCCCAATACGGGGCGCGTATGTACATGACCGGGAAACAGCCCTTCATTAATGCGGAGGAATCCCGAAGATTCCGCTAAGTCATCGGGTGGTTGACCAATCTCGCGCTTTATCATGACAGTCAGTTTTCGGCTTTCTCTACTGAGGTGCTCATCCGGTTGAACCAGGGCACAATCGCAGTAGTTCTCCCGGTGCCACCCTAGCTGATAGAGCGGAACGTAAGGTAGCAAAACACGGGAGCCGGGTAAACCCAACATTTGACCAAAGACATGATTCGGAGCTGATGCATATAAGGCCAAACTCGCGACGCCGAACACTCCCTAAGGTATTCGGTCTTTATAACATATGCCGGGCTGAGCAATGCCCTTGATAATTAACCCCGAGCGTCTAGGTACGTGCAATGTTCTGACATGGCGAAATGCCAATAACGTCAGCATCCTTCTCGGTTATGCTAAGTATCCGGAGGATGTGAACAACAAGAGACAGTAAAAAAGGTTTACGCAGGGTCTTAATCTAAAAAGAAACCTTTGAGCGGGTCCCTACTGCACGTCTACGCCTGTGTCTCTGTTGTGCCGTATCCTGGACGGGTGTGGCACGATTGTCATCTGTAAAAGAGAAGAACTTAGGTGAAAGTTGTCGTGCGAAATATTGGTTATTCTCGATAAACCATGAAAAATTTAATATAAGTAAAGTTGAGCCGAACTAGCGCTGTTTATATGCGGGAAGCCCCTGGCCATATATGGGGCTATGACCATCGAACAAATCGCGGGTTTATCTAAGCTGTTATAGCTAGTAATGCGCCGGACTCGTCTAGCCATGTCCGCGGTCTTGACGACTGATCCTTTATTCTGGTTGGAGAGGCCATTTAGTGTTCGGCTGTTAAAGCCGTCGCACATTCTTCCGCTCATAAGGAACGTTCAATATTTCCGCTAATGGTGATGATGCCATGTGGACCGCGCATCTTAAGCTTGAGGGAGGCGTAGTGCGGTACTGCATTAAAACGAGCGAAAGCCGCTCTTCCGAGTAGTGCTTGATAGCCACTTCGGAATGGAGCGATGTCGAAGGCTAACTTTTCGCTTCGGAAGTTGTCGGGAGAACCGAATACAACCTCTAGTAATAGAGAGCCCGTGCAGCGGGCCTTTGGGCCTAGTATTACTCCCTTGAAGGTAGTATTATTGTGCCTGATTTTTGTCGGGTCTATCCCCATTTCGTGGACTGTGTCCTCATATATCAGATTAAGACTACTGCCTCCGTCCATAAGGACTCGTGTGAGATGGTATCCGTTTATTATTTGGTCTAACACCAAGGCAGCTAATCCTTCATGCCGGATGCTTGTCGGCTGATCCCTGCGATCAAAAGTGATCGGGCAGGCCAACCAGGGGTTGAACTTAGGGGTGACGGGCTCTACGGCGCGTGTGTCTCGGAGTGCATGTTTGCCTCTCCTCTTCGTCACATGGGTCATGTTTACTGTTTTAACCTCTGGTGGGAATTTTTTCTGTCCTCCAATGCTTTGCTGGCGAGGTTCGTCCTCGTCTTCGCTTGGTGTCTCCCTCCCCTTGTGTTCGATGTTTACCTTACCGGCCTGCTTGAAGACCCAACATTCTCTGTGGGTGTGATTTACAGGTTTATCGAGGGTGCCATGGATCTGACATAGTTTGTCTTGAATCTTGTTTAGGCTGGACGGTCCATCTCTGCTGCCTTTAAAAGGCTTTTTCCGCTGACCTGGTCGAGAGCCCCTGAATCCAGCGTTTACCGCCGTATTATCTGGGCTGTCTTCTTTATTTCGACGCTTGCTTTTACTGCGTCGTGGTTTTCCATTGCCAGCCCTGACTCCGGATGTGCTTGGGTCGCTGGTGCTACTGCGGGCTAACCAGCTATCTTCACCCACGCAAAAAGCGGGTCATGAGGCTTGTCAGGGCTGCCATTGTTATCGGGTTTTCTTGGCCGAGGTGTCTGGCGAGCCATTCGTCTCGGACGCTGTGCTTGAAAGCCACTAAGGCTTCGGTGTCCGGGCAGTCAACGATTTGGTTCTTGTTAGTGAGAAACTTGTTCCAAAGCTTTCGGGCTGACTCTCCGGCCTGTTGAATTATGTGACTTAAATCGTCTGCATCCGGGGGTCGGACATAGGTCCCTTGAAAATTAGCTCGAAAAGCATCCTCGAGCTCCTCCCAACTTCCAATTGAGTTTTCGGGGAGGCTTTTCAGCCAGTGCCGAGCTGGTTGTCGGTGTCAAAACCGGCGGATCTCGGGTAGGGGGTCCCGAACTGTGCATCAAGGTCGGATGGTAACAGGAGACAAGGAACACTTTATTTTACCCAGGTTCGGGCCCTCTCGATGGAGGTAAAACCCTACTCCTACTAGATTAATATTGATGATATGGGTAGTACAAGAGTAGATCTACCACGAGATCAAGGAGGCTAAACCCTAGAAGCTAGCCTATGGTATGATTGCGTATGATGATGGTTGTCCTACGGACTACAACCCTCCGGTTTATATAGACACCGGATAGGGTTAGGGTTACACAGAGTCGGTTACAATGGTAGGAGATCTTGAATATCCGCACGCCTAGCTTGCCTTCCACGCCAAGGAAAGATCCTTCCGGACACGGGACGAAGTCATCAATCTTGTATCTTCATAGTCCTGGAGTCCGGCTAAAGGTATAGCCCGGCTATCCGAACACCCCCTAATCCAGGACTCCCTCAGTAGCCCCTGAACCAGGCTTCAATGACGATGAGTCCGGCGCGCAGATTGTCTTCGGCATTGCAAGGCGGGTTCCTCCTCCAAGTTCTTCAAGAAGATTACAAACACCAAAAATAGTGTCCGGCTCTGCAAAATAAGTTTCCACATATTGCCATACAGAGAATAATATTAACACGAATCAAATCTGCTGACGTATTCCAAAGTGCGTCATAACACTGCGGCCAAGCTCTTTATATAAATTGTTTTCATTGTTCCACCTCAGCGTGTTTAGCGAGGCGGTTTCCTTGGCACGTCTTGTCAAAGCAGAGATCATGTGCCCCTTTTAACGGGATTCTCATCAATACGGACGTGGGTAACCCAACCGCACCATTTACCACGGCGCTTGGGAGGCAAGTGAGTTTTATTAGGTAGGTGGGGATGCCTAACCGCACCCGCTTGTATAAAGGGATAAGGATTCACCTTTTTACCTACGCCTTCTTCCTCCTTTGCCAATCCATCTCTCGCGCACTCAAGCTCCAGCGCCCAAGTCCGCTCTTCGTTCCTCAACCTTCTCCAACAATGTCCGGAGCGGGAGGCAAGTGGATGGCCTCCTCCGTTACGGAGGCCCAAGTAAAAAAGCTAAGGAAAGCCGGATACTTGTCCAAGGACATCCCGCATCGGCTTCCTGAGAAGGGGCAGCTTCTTCCTACCCCAGGGCCCCATGAGAGGGTAGTTTTTCTTCCCCACTTCCTCTGCGGACTGGGCTTTCCCCTTCACCCATTTGTCCGGGGGCTCATGTTCTACTACGGCCTGGATTTCCACGATCTGGCCCCGAACTTCGTCCTCAACATCTCGGCGTTTATCGTCGTGTGTGAGGCCTTCCTCCACGTCCGCCCCCATTTCGGCCTTTGGCTCAAGACCTTCAACGCCAAGCCCAAGGTGGTGCGCGGCAGCCAAGCGGAGTGTGGAGGCGCTATGGCTGGCAAGATAGCCAACGTCCTCCGGTTCGAGGGCTCCCTTGTGGAGTCCCTAAAGGGGTGGCAAGCCGGGTGGTTTTACATCACCGAGCCGCGCGATTCAAAATGGGTCGCAGCCCCCGAATTCAGATCCGGACCCCCCACGCGGCTCATGTCCTGGAAAGAGACGGGCCTGTCGTGGGGCAACGAGGAAGAAGTGACTGGGTTGCAAACGTGCATCCAGTCCCTGGTGAACAGGCCAATCCGGCTGATCAATGTGATCCAGGTCATGCTCGTTTGCCGGATCCTCCCGTGCCAACAACGGGATTTTACTTTGTGGGAATTCGACCCGGCGCAGCACCAAACCCTCAGTAGGCTCTTCGACACGACGTATGAAGACGTCTGGAAGGTGCTGACCCAAGGCGCCGAGACCCCACATCCGCTTCCGAGGACCGCGGATACAGCTCGCAACGTCACGCCAGCGAGGTAAGCTATCTATACCTTTGACAGGTTTGTTAAGCTCTTCTTCATAGATTAAGTCTATGCGGGATCTAAACTCCCTTTACCTTTGACAGGCTTGGCGGGCTATATCCGGACCAATTAAATGTCCGGCTCCCCTGCCTGAAGACCCAGCCCCAGCTCTCTTGGTGAAGCTGCTGGCTCCGGCACCTTATGTGGTGCCGGAGAAGAAGGCCAAGAAGAAGAAAACCACTGGGACTCGAAAGAGTTCCCGCAACATGGTGGTGTCGGACTCATCATCTGACGAGTCCGCGACGCTCTCTTCTCGTGAAAACGAGGAGGAGGAACAAGAAAGCTCTCCCCCCCCAGCGGGGGGAGAAAAGAAGAAGAGGGCCACCACAACGGGGGAGGCCGAGGGGTCGAGGAAAAGGAAGACCCCTTGGCCAGACTACTCCCACGACGCCGAAGAGGGCGGAGAGGAGTGGCCGGACAGAACCAAGCGTTCGGCAAAATCGTAAGTACTTATATACCAGAGTGACTCATGATATTATTTTAATGCGCGGCTTTCCCTAATATCGCTCGTAATTTCTGCAGCCCGCCCCGGGCCGAACTCGACGATTCATCGAGCGGCTCCCTGGATTCGTCGGACGTGAACTCTGTTCCGCCCGCTGTCTCCCCCTGCAGGGCGGACGCTGAAGTGGCGTCCCGCCAAGCTCCAGGGCAGGAGGAGATAGTCCTGGAGGAGCCGCAAGGCAATCCTTCGGACCCCAGGAGTAAAGGGGATGAAACCCCCCAGGGCTCCAAGTCCGGTTTTGTGCTGGATACCGCGCCGGACTCGACAGTCCCAGTCCGCGGTGGGCGAACTCCTTCCGAGAGGAGTAAGCCGTCTGAGCCGGTGACCTCCGTCCAACCAGAGGCGCCGGACAATCTGCTGTAGGTGCTTGAGGGCGCCGCCATCGACACAGAGTTTATACTGGTTCGGGCCACCGATGTGGTGTAATACCCTACTCCAGTGTGGTGTGGTGGATTGCCTCTTGGGCTGATGATGATGAAAACTACAAGGTAGAACAGCCTCGCGAGGGTCTGTTCTTGGCCTGTGGGATGAACTGCTAGGAGGAGTTCAATCGCCCTTCTCTCTCTCTGATGCCTATCTAACTGATTGTCGGGTTGCTAGATGTTCCGATCTTCCTAGATGCCTCTACCCTGGGGGTGGCTAGTCCTATTTATAGGCAAAGGCCCTGGGCCTCTTCCCAAATATTGAGCGGGAAGGGCGCCAACAATTGGCCAGTTTGAAGGGGAACATCTGGTACACTTATCCTGACTAAAGTTGGTCCTCGCCTGCCAAAGGCTCTGGTGATGACGCTGGCTTGGGCTCCACAATGACTTCCTCCTTGTCGCGGAGCTGGTCTTGGTCTCGTTGCACCGAAATGGGTGCCTTTGCTTGATCCTCCCGCCTGCGCTTGCTCCCTTTGCACCAAAGAGGAAAGGGAGGACACTGCGCGGGCTGGCGCCCGCCTGGCGCCCTTGGTCGTCATGGCTTGCGTCATGGGCACCTCGTGAGGTACCCCGCCTTGATCTCTCTGCCTCCTCGCGAGCCAGCCTGATAAGGCTGCGCCTGAGGAAGCTCCGTGTCGTCCGCCCCGCGAGGCTTGGACCCTCGCGAGGGTCTTGGGTTTGTGTTGATGAAGACGGGCCTTGCTGGGCCGCCTTGAGCCACGCCGCAGGCCGCAGGCAGGCAAGTCCGGGGACCCCCATTCCCAGAACGCCGACAGTAGCCCCCCGGCCCAAGGCGCGCCTGGACTTGGCTGTGCTGAGAGGTGAAAGGGCAAGGGCGAAGCGCCGCAGGCCCTAACAGCCTGCGGCCTTGGGCGCCGCGTGGCGGTTGATTGGACGTGGGCGCCTCCACTTCCCCATGACGCCTCATCATCTTCACAGATTGGACAGGTCCCTGCATGCAAAAACTGGTCATGATTACCTGCGATCGTGGGGGTCGACGGTTGGCCTTCGCCGGCTATAAGTACGGGACGGTGCGCGCCCTTCCAGTCCATCCCTCTTTGCTTCTCCTTCTTCTTCATGGCGCCATCGAGGAGGTTCTCTGCCGCGGAAAAAGGGAAGGCTCGCCAGGTTGAGCCTGCCTCTCCTCTGCCCAAGCGCGGCCGGGGGCGTCCTCGCAAGCATCCCGCGGCCACTTCATCAGCCCTTCACGGCCGCGGGGGCGATTTCCAGCTGGGTGACGGGCGGGCAGCGGCGACCGGAGGGCACGCCTCGGTTGCGCGCCCCCTAGGCCGCGTTCTCACGCGGCAGAGGTGCTGCCGGAGTTCGTTGTGTGGTCGGCGGAGCCGACTAGCACCCGGCTTCATCTTCCTTGCTTCCTCCTTGGTGAGCTCCCGGCCGGTGCCCCGGGCGGCCTCTGGCTACAAGCAGATGGCTGCTGCAGCCGGGCCTCATGGGCTTCACTGGAGGTCTCCGTAGCTGGGAGCTTGGCCTTGGCCCGCGTCTGGCAGACGTTTGCCCGTGCACGGGGCCTGAGCCGTCGGTGCACCCTGCACTTCATGTTTGACGGTGATGCCACCCTCTTCGTGAGGGTGTTTGGGGAAGACGGTCGCCGTGCAGGGTGCTGCCCTGAGGACGACGACCACGGCCGGGAACCCAGCCCCGGCGATGATGGAGAGGGCAGCGCTCGTGTGATCGGCGGCGCTCAGGGTTCCCCAAGCTTCACCGGTTCTCTCTCATGCGGCGATTCTTCCAGCGGTGGCCGCAGCCAGCCTCCACGCCGCCGTACCTGCTTGGGAGGCGGTGGTGCGTCTGCCCACCATTGCGCTCCGGTGAAGAGCAAGAGGGAGTCTGCCTGAGTCCTGGAAGCGGCTCGAGTCTTCCCTGTAGGCCGGTGTGAGGCGAGCTGCGCCCGATTTGTTCTTTCTTTTCCTTTGTCCTGCATAAAAAGACAGTAGTGTGGGGCCCCGCGGGGGCATGTTTGGGTTATCACTGTTAATTATCGCTCTGCTTTTGTTATCGTGCCTTCTGGCTTCGTGCCCATGTGTAGATAGTTCCCAACCCCAGCCGTGAGGGGGGCGACCGACCCAGGCCCTGTGTTCATGTCGCGGTGCCCGTGGGGCACGGACTGGAGGGGTGCTCCTTCAATGGACCCAGGTCGCGAAACCTTTGTACGGCTAGGACAGAAACACTCGCGAGGGCGCCTGGCTGCCCCTTCCCCTCGCGAGGCCTTGCATAAGAGAAATCGAGGCAGGAGAGTGAAAAAGTCGAAGAACCATAAGTCAAAGGCGGCAATACCTCCAATAAAACTTCGAATGAGAATGAACAAGCCAACTGCGAAAAGCAAATGAAAAGGCCGCGTCCGGCACCTAGTCTAGTCTTCGACGTCTTCTCACCAGCGCAGAGCTAAGTGCTGCCACTGGGCGTGGGAGGGAGCCCCAGGGCCTAAGACCGGCGCTCCTGAGACTCCGGGGCGTTTACAGCCCCACTCATTATTACGTGAGAGTGTCATGGGCGGCGAGCTTCACAGGCATTGGCCTTATTCACAGGCTCTGGGCCTTTCTCAGGGGGAATGAGCTTCACGGGCATTTGCCCTCTTCACAGGCTCCGGGCCTTTTCCAAAACGCGACAGCTTCACAGGCAGTCGCCTTCTTCACAGGCCCTGGGCCTTTGCCAAAAAGGATAGTCTTCACAGGCATTCGCCTTCTTCACAGGCTCTGGGCCTTTTCCAAAAAGGATAGTCTTCACAAGCGTTCGCCTTCTTCAAAGGCTCCGGGCCTTTTCCAAAAAGGATAGTCTTCACAGACGTTCGCCTTCTTCACAGGCTCCGGGCCTTTTCCAAAAAGGATAGTCTTCACAGGCGTTTGCCTTCTTCACAGGCTCCGGGCCTTTTCCAAAAAGGATAGTCTTCACAGGCGTTCGCCTTTCCGTGCCTTTTCAGGGGTAGAACCTCCGGAGGTGCTGGATGTTCCACGCGTTCTGGATCAGCACCCCCTCCTGGGTCTCCAAGCGCGCGGAGCCGGGCCTGGAAACATGAACAACCTTGAATGGGCCCTCCCACATGGGAGAGAGCTTGTGCAGTCCCTCCCTGGAGAGGACCCACCTGAGCACGAGGTCTCCTACCTTGAGAGTTCTGGGGCGGATGTGGCGGCAGTGATATCGTTGCAGCGCTTGTTGGTACTTCGCCGCCCACAGCGCGGCTTCTCGGCGGCGTTCCTCCCCCAACACGAGGTCCATCCCCCGCATGGCGTCCTGCTGCACCTCGTCGAACGCCAGGACCCGCGCGGAGCGACGTCTGACCTCGTGAGGGAGGACCGCCTCGGCTCCGTAGACCAGGAAGAATGGGGTCTCTCCCGTCGGCTTGGTCGCGGTTGTGCGGATGGACCATAACACGGACGGAAGCTCGTCGTGCCAACCTCTTCCGTAGGCCTCCAGCTTCTTCTTGAACGTCCTGGTTTTGAGGCCCCTTAGGACCTCTGCGTTGGCTCGCTCCGCCTGGCCGTTGCTTCGGGGGTGTGCCACCGAGGCGTAGCATATCTGCGTCCCAAGGTTAGCAATGTATGTTTTAAAGAGGTTACTGGTGAATTGCGAACCATTGTCTGTGATGATGCGGTTGGGCACCCCGAACCGGCTCATGATGCCCCTGATGATCTTGACCGCGGATCCCGCGGGGATGGTGCGGACGGCCTCTACTTCAGCCCACTTGGTGAACTTGTCCACGACGACATGGAGGTAACGGTAGCCCCCTGGCGCCCGAGGAAACGGGCCCAGGATGTCCAGCCCCCAGACTGTGAATGGCCACGAAAGGGGTATAGTCTGCAGGCCTCCCGTCGGCTGATGGATCTGCTTGGCGTGGAATTGACAGGCCTCACAAGCCTTCACTTGTTCGACGGCGTCATTGAGTGCGGTGGGCCAATAAAACCCACTGCAAAACGCCTTGCCGACGAGGGTCCGTGATGATGAATGATGCCCACAGTCCCCGCCGTGTATGTCTTCCAGCAGTTCCTTTCCTTGCTCCCTGGAGATGCAACGCAGGGATACGTCGTTTGGTCACTTCCGGTAGAGCTCTCCATCCCTGATGCAGTATGCCGTGGCCTGCCGTGCCACATGCTCCGCTTCCTCCTCCTTCTCCGGCAGGGTCCCCTGTGTTAAATAACTCCGGAGCTCCGTGATCCAGCACCCCTCCTGAGGCTCCATTGTCAGGAGCAGGCGCGCTCCTGAGGCCGGGCCACAGACCGGGGCTCCTGAGGCAGGCGGCTGGGGGAGCGCTTCTCGAGGCTGAGTCGTGTTTGATAACGACGGCAGGGCTGAGGGTTTGAAGAGCCGCTCCTCGAAGACGCCAGGCTCCTGAGGTAGCCGCCTGGACGCCCGTCTGGCGATGTTGTCGGCCTCCTGGTTGGTGCCACGAGGTACATGTTTCAACTCCAGCCCCCATAATTGCTTCTCCATCTTGCGGACCTCTGCAAGGTAGGCCTCCATGTGCTCATCCTTCGGCTCGTACACCTTATTGGAGAAATTGACGAGGAGCTGCGAATCGCCCTTGATGGTGAGGCGTTTCACCCCCAGGGCAACTGCGGCCTTCAAGCCCACTATTAGACCTTCATACTCCGCTATGTTGTTGGAGACATTTTCGCCTTGTTGGAAACAGAGCTGTACTGCGTAGTAGAGCTTGTCCTGAGTGGGCGATATAAGCACCGCCCCAGCACCAGCACCATGCCTAGAGAACGCCCCATCGAAGTACATGACCCAGCCTTCCGGTGCCTCGCTCCCCGGGGAGAGGGACCGATCCTCGTCAGCCTTGAGGCCTGGTGCCTCCGTCCATTCTGCGACAAAATCCGCTAATGCTGCTCCTTTGATGACCCTGGTCGTGCTGAATTTGAGCTGGAATGCTTGCAGTTCTATGTTCCACTCGGCGACCCTTCCGGCTTAGTTAGGGCTCCTGAGCACCCTCTCCAAGGGGTATGACGAGACGACCTTGATGGGGTGACCCTGAAAGTAGTGCCGCAGCTTGCGTGAGGCCACAAGTAGTGCGAGGAGGAGCTTCTGAGGCATGGGGTACCGTGCCCTCGCGAATGACCCCAGCGGCTTCTAGTTTGCGAGTCACTTGGACGATGAAGGCCTGCTTCTCTGTGGACTGCCACCTCACCTTCTGCTTCACGGGGCGCACATTGGGGCACACGTTGAGGTGATGCTCGATTACACTCCTAGGGATCCCCGCCAACTGGTCGGGCTCCCAAGTGAATACGTTCTTGTTTGCGCGCAGGAACCTGACCAGGGCTTCCTCCTGCTCGGGCTCGAGGTTGGCGCCTATGGTGAAAGTGGCACTGGTGGACCCGTCCTCATCGACGGGTATCTGCTTGGTTTCTGCCTTGTCTTGGGTGAACAACTGCTTCTTCTTCGCGGGTGCAGCCCCCTTGGGCTCGGGGGCCTCTGACTCGGCGGGCTGCGTTGATGCCGCCGTCTTGAAAGGGAGCTTGAGCACTCGCAGCGCGTCTCCGGTGTCCCCGTGCACGGTGAGGGCGCCGCTGCTCCCGGGCATCTTCATGAGGTTGTACGCCGGGTGCGTCGCGGCCATGAACTGGGCCAGCGCTGGGTAGCCGAGGATGGCGTTGTAGGGGAGGCCGATGGGGGCGATGTCGAAGTCAACCATCTCCGTGCGGAAGTTGTCGTAGGTGCCAAAGGTCACTGGGAGCCGGATCTGCCCCAAGGAGCTGGATGATCCACCCCCAACGCCTGAGAAGGGCCGGCTGGGTCGCAGTCATTCCAGGGGTATGCGAAGGAGGTTGAAGTCCTCGACCGAGAGCACACTGAGGCCCGCACCGCCATCAATGAGAGTCCTGGTGACGGCCACCTGACAGATGGTGGGGGTGCACAGCAGGGGGAGCGCGCCCGAGCAGGCCGAGTTGGCTGGGTGGTCCTCCGAGCTGAAGGTCAGGCCAGCCTTGGGCGCCGCTCGGTCCGGGAGAACCCCCTGCCGCGCGGAAGCGGCGCTGACCCGGCGGATGAACGGCTTGACGTGGTGACTTGTAGGCGGCGCCTGCGAGCCGCCCAGGAGGGCCGCGACGACCGGGGGTGTTGGTGTAGCGGTGCAGCCGTCTCGCCGCACGGACAGATGCCGGGATGACACTCGCTGCTCGCTCCCCGCCGGGCCGGTGGCGGCGTTGATGGCAGGCGACGGGGAACGGCGAGGACGCCCGCCGACAGGGGCCGTCTGGGCAACGTGGGAAGCGAGAACGGCTCAGCGCCCGGCGCAGGCCCGACGAGCGTCATACATGGACGCGATGGTTGGAGAAGAACGGGGTGGTGGAAGACGAATTCCGGCACACCCCTACCTGGGACGCCAAATGTCGGATTTTGGGTTCCGGCAGACCCTTAAGGTTCGAACTCTGGGGTGCGCGCGGGGATTGCGCTTCCTACCTACCCGTACTCGTCCGCCTTGCAAAAGATCTAAACTACCAAAAGAACGACACAAGAGACACAGAGTTTATACTGGTTCGGGCCACCGATGTGGTGTAATACCCTACTCCAGTGTGGTGTTGTGTATTGCCTCTTGGGCTGATGATGATGAACCAACTTGTCACGCCCAAGATGCGACCCTATCCTAAAGGAACTCGAAGGTCCCACCAAGGGTAGAAGCGCATCTTGAAGACGCTTTTGCAAGGTGGATATCATTACATCAACATTACATAATAGCGGGGATACATCCAATACATCCAATGACACATGAATACAACAATACATCATATACAAGATCAACATCCAACTACGGATGAAACATAAACAGAAAATGAAACAATATCCACCCTGCTAGCCCAGGCTGCCGACCAGGAACCTATCCCTCAATCGAAGAAGAAGCAGAATAAGAACTCCAACACAAATAAACATCGCTCTCACGTCATGATCATCGCATAATCTGTACCTACAACTAGTATTGTAGTAATCTGTGAGCCACGAGGACTCAGCAATCCCATAACCATGGGTATCAAGACTAGCAAAGCTTAATGGGCAAGGAAAGGGGTAAAGTGGTGAGGTTGCAGCAGCGACTAAGCATGTATGGTGGCTAACATACGCAAATGAGAGCGAGGAGAGAAGCAAAACAAGCGGTCGTCAACTAGTAATGATCAAGAAGTGATCCTGAACTCCTACTTACATCAGGCATAACCTAGAAACCGTGTTCTCCTCTCGATCAACCCCGAAAAGAGACACTCACGGTTACGCACACGGTTGGTTTATTTTAGAAGAGTTTACTTCAAGTTTACTACAACCGGACATTAACAAATTCCCATCTGCCACATAACCGGGGGCACGGCTTTCGAAAGTTCAAACCCTGCAGGGGTGTCCCAACTTAGCCCATTATAAGCTCTCGCGATCAACGAAGGATATTACTTCTCCTCGGGAAGACCCGATCAGTCTCGGAATCCCGGCTACAAGACATTTCGACAGTAATAAAACAAGACCAGCAAGACCGCCCGATGCGCCGACAATCCCGATAGGAGCTACACATATGTCGTTCTCAGGGCAACACCGGATGAGACAGTCTACGAGTAAAACCAGGCTTCAAGTTTCCCCGAGGTGGCCCCGCAGGCGGCTCGGTTCGGACCAACACTTAGACAAGCATTGGCCCCGGGGGGGTGGGCTAAAATAAGATGACCCTCGGGCTGGCCGACCCAAGGGAAAGGGATAGGTGGTAGGCAAATGGTAAAACCAATGTTGGGCCTTGCTGGAGGAGTCTTATTCAAAGCGAACTGTCAAGGGGGTCCCATAAATCACCCAACCGCGTTAGGGACGCAAAATCCGGGAACATAATACCGATATGACGGAAACTAGGGCGGCAAGAGTGGAACAAATCACCAGGCATAAGGCCGAGCCTTCCATCCTTTACCAAGTATATAGATGCATTAATAATATAAGAGATATTATGATATACCAACATAAACATAATCCAACATGGAGCAATCTTCATCTTCACCTGCAACTAACAACACTATAAGAGGGGCTGAGCAAAAGCGGTAACATAGCCAAACAACGGTTTGCTAGGAAGGGTGACAAAGGTTAGAGGATCATGGCAATTCGGGAGGCTTGATAAGCAAGTGGTAGGTAACGCAGCATAGCGATAGAACGAAGCAACTAGCATAGCAATGATAGTAATGAGATCCAAGGTGACGGTCATCTTTCCTGAAATCCCGCAAGGAAGAAGAACGAGTCCATGAAGAAGATGAAGCGACGAAGACAAATCAAGCGTAGACGAACGAATCCTCACGATCGCAACGAAACAGGAACTAGCGAGAAGAAGCACACAACACGGTAAACACACCACACATGAACAAGGCATGATGCACAAACAAGTATGATGCATGACAATGCTACATGAAGCTACTCATGGTAAGAGAGGATGCATACAAGAGCAACACAGCAAGGAAAGTTTAAATGAGGCCGGAAACAACATAGAACAACTCCGGTAAGTCCTCATATGCAAATTTCGAAATTGGTCCAGATCTGAATAAACCTTAAGTTCAAGTTGTTAAACAGCAAGTTAAGATGCACCATGATGATCTACACAAAAATCTAGTCAAGTTACATATAAAGTTTGTGAGATTCAGAGCTACGACCTAGAAGATATGATCAAAACAAGATAAACATGGCATCGATGCAAAATGCATACAAACATCAAGCACACACCTCAAAACATGGATTAAACAAGGTAACAAGAAGCTACATACAAAACTAAGCAAGTTTCATATAGAGCACACTCAAAACGGAGCAACGGTTCAACACATACACCCTATACAAGTTTAAAGGACAAGCTGTCCAAAACAGCAACTAGGCATATGGCGAGCACCAAAACAACATGTTACAGGACCTGAAGATGAAAACAAATGGCATGGACATGATGTACAGGTAAAGCATTACAAAACATGAACACTGAGCTATCTACAGAAACTAACAGAACATGCTCAAAAGGACATGGCAAGATTGCAAATAATAACAGGTTCACAGACTTGGCAGAATTTCAGGACATGGCAGAAATAACATCAGGTTGCAATATTTAGAGCTATCAACCAACATGCTACAGGAACTTATCATGGCATAAAAAGGCATGAGATGAATCTACTAATTCCATAGAACAAAAGTCCCTTACTGACCATAAGCCGAAAGGGATCATAAAATACAATTGCAAGCATGTGAACATAGCAAAAACATAAACAGATTCAGACAGTGAAAAACTGGAGCATGGCAAAACAGATAACAAGTAGGCATGTTTACGAGCTCGATGCACTCACTATGAGGCATTGCATGACAAACTAAGCATACGCCCAGAAACTATACATGGCATAGAATCTAGGCATGGCAAGAAAAACAACATAGAATGCATGGATCAACTACAACAAGCTTGGCAAAATTGAATAACATGTAAACAATCTGCCAGGAATGTTTTATAGCAAAAGTAGAGCAAGATTGAGACATGCTAGAGCACTTCATAAATACAAAAAGGGGCATGGATTGATAGAGCATAACCATATTAACAAAACACCCTTACTTAACATACCCAAAAGAAGCATGGATCTCACTGTAGCAAGATGAATACATGACATAAAAATAACAACAGACAAAGACGGTGAAATTCTAAGTCTCTGAAATCAGCAACGTCATGGAGGCTACTTTGCTAGCTTGAAACAATCAATACATGGCATATCATGAAGAATGGATTGCACCACACCAAATATGACATGTTTTAGCTCATAACACATGTAGATTTCATGCTCAAAAGAAAATCACACAAAAAGATACAAAAATGACAAATGAGCATGTTCCGATAAACTACAGCAGAGAACATCACGTAGCAGTTTTGCAACGATGATTAGGGCATCAAGGTCACCTCAAACAAACATGGCACAATGGAAAAAAATGAAGAGCACAACTAGATGAACATTCCCATATATTGTATGCATGAATCCGAGCAGTATTCAGAGAGTTATGGCATGACAAAGTTAGCAACAAAATATGCAAATCTCAGGACTTAGTAGAATTTGCAGCGAGCGTCAAATAGCTAAAACGTGCACGTGCGGGCTTTAGAGGGTGGCTCACCACTAGGCTCGGCCCAGGACGCAGAGGGAGCAGTTGGGCCGCGGATCTGGGCGCTGATGGGCCTCGTGGGGGGGGGGGGGGGTTGGGGAGGCGACGTGGAGGCCTGCGAGAGGCTGGCTTCGGCGGCTAGCGGCGGCGCGGCCAGTGGGGACGTGCCACTTGGCGGTGGAGGGTTGGGGATCGCCGGAAAACGAGGAGAAGGAGGCTGGTGGCGGTGGCTGATGATTGGGGAGGGCGCAGATTTCGAGGAGGAGGAAGGAGAAGGCCAAAATGGCATGAGGGGGGTCTATATATAGCAAAAGCAGCTAGGGTTGGGGGTTTCCATCGGTTTTCGGACCCTTGGATCACGATCGGACGGCTCCGGACACGAGGAGGAGCTAGGTGGGCTGAGAAGAAAGGCCTCGGGGTGAGAGGAGAGAAGATAAGTGAGGCCCGGCGACTGTTCCGGAGATCGAAACGTCCGGCGAAAATACCGGCAACGGTGCCGCTATATGTATAACGGTTGGGCTATCAGATGAGCTCCGAATGCAACAAAACTTGGGAAAGACGGTGCCGCTATTCTGTCTACTCTATAATAAGACTGCATGCCAAGTTTCAACCCATTCCGAGAACATTTTTCGGCCACTCATGAAACGAGGAAAGAGGGGCGCCGGAGGACATAGGAGTGTCGGATTGCAAAACGGACAACGGGGAAAATGCTCGGATGCATAAGACGAAAACGTATGCAAATGCGATGAACATGATGACATGATATGAAATGCAGATGATGACATGGCAAAGTGCAACACGCAAGCAAATGACATGGCAACGACGGCGAATATCTGGCAGACACCTGGCGCATCGAATCCGGGGCGTTACAACTCTCCTCCACTAACAAGAGATCTCGTCCCGAGATCTTAGGACCGAGACGGGGAGGAAAAGGGATGAGGTGAAATAAGAATAAAAGAGAGAGGATGAACAAAATCGAGAACACTCAGGTAGAAAAGAGGAATTACGATTATGACGAGAACCAAAATCTCAAAGAACACGATGGATTCTGAAACCACTCCTGTTAGAACAAGATAAGAATGGAATAAGTCTGAAAGAATTTAGACGGCACTCCGGCTGAACATGGAAAGAGTAGAACATGAACTTGATAAGATGGCATGACACTTGACGAGAGGAACAACACAATGCCACCGGAAGAATTGAAAGAGTGGAATGAAAAGAACAGAGAAGAAAATAGCAACTTCTACCACGAATGAAATAGAAAGCAACCTTAGAAGAAAGGGACGAACAGAGTTGTTGGAAATTCAACAACAAAAGAATAAGCTTGTTGTGGGCTTATAGATAACATCTCAAAATTATGAGGTGATCTCCGACCACAAGCGAAAAAGATTAAATAGCTGAGAAGAACGAAGAAATGCAAAACTCCACTTCAAATGAATACGGAGAATTAATTGCACCTTGTGAAGCAAGAAGAAGAATACTTGAGCTTCGCCTACAAGAATCTTGATGAACACTTGAAGAATGAATTAACTCGTGAAGAACCACCGTGAGGAACTCTGATAATGTAAAGATGACGAGATAAAATTAGAGGATGAAAAGAATAAGATTACGCCTTGCGATGATTAAGATGGAGCTTCGTGACGGAACAAACGAGAAGACTTGAAACTCCGGAAAAGAAAAGACGAACAACTTAGAACCGACAAATTATTCAACATAAACAATCTCCGAAGAAAGGAATTAATCAACTTGACCACGATGAAATGAGAATAAGAATTATGTTATGCTTATCCTTCATCAATTTAATTGATGAGAAACAACGAATTTGCATACAACTTATCCACGTTAAAAGGATTAAGGGGGGGGATATAGTGTCCAACTTGGGAAGGTCTTCAAGATCCACCGGTAGGATTGGAAAGAACGAATGAATTGATATGATGAGAACGGAAAAGGAATCTTCAATGAACCACCGTAAGAATACAAGATCGAATGACGAAGGAGGATGAATCACCGGGAAGAATTAGCGCAAGCACGAAGATATTTGAGAGAATTTGATACAAGAGAACGAAGAGATCGCGAACTGATTGAAGAATGCTTGAACGAAGCACCGGAAGAATATTGAGACAAACAAAGAGGCACGGATATAGATTAATTGGAGAAACAAATTTGAAAACTTAGAACAAAGAAATAATCTGAAAGATGGCCTTCGAATGATCGAGAGAGAAAGCAACTCCTGAAATACTCCGGATGGATGAAAAGAATTGCACGACTTGAAACAATTTGATAGGATAACATCGGGCTAGCACCACGAATCTTCGGGAGAACTGACAATATTTAGGGGAAAACTCTTCTTTGGTCGACGAGAAACACCTTGAAGAATTAGATAGATACTCCGGGACAATGTAAATTGAAGAGGTTGAGACAACGATGAAATGATTTGGAATCGATCTTGGAAAGGCGTCGGACTGATGAAATCCATGCTTACGTCAAACTTCAAAAGAACTTGAGAATACCTCCCGGAAAATTAGAAGAGTCATGTAAGATCCTGGGAAAAAAACCTGTGGGTTAGGGCCCACTGAAAAGAAACACCGTTAAAAAGGATTGTTGGAGAGAGAGATGATGCTTCGAAACAACTGAAAGACTTGAATGAGGCGACAACCTCGAAATAATTGAATGCAAACACGAATCTTCTGAGATGTCTTCAACACTTCGGGATAAAAGAATGGCGAGAGGAGGAACGAGCAAAGAGAAATATTTGAGCTGAGGGGAAGAATATGATCGACAATGAAGAACTTGAATTTGGATCCACCGGAAAAGAAAACAAGACGAACATTGATGAACCAGATGAGAATTCACCGGTTGAAACAATTGAGGAAAGACTGAAGATACTCCACACGAATAAAATTGATTACTCGAATAAAGACTCAGACTCCTGGAATAAAAGGGGTGGGAGGGCGGGAAAACACAGGCAACTTGGGACGGGGAACCGACGAATAACTTGAAGATAAAAGCACCGGTTGAAATGATTTAGGGAAGAATGCAAAGAATCGCACGAGTAGAATGGAAACTCGATGTCTGACTCCGGTTCCGAGAAGAAGAAGGGAGGGCGGGTGGGAAAAACAAGGACAACTTCGGTCAGGGAAAACACCATCAAAAGAGAAAGAACTGACGACTGATCTTGCGAAATATGGCGAGGGACGAAACCACTCGAAGAGAAATGCACCGGATAAAAGAGGATGGACAACGAACAAAAACTAAATGTGTGATCCAAAGAAAAATTTGAATGGGAAGAGGAGTAGTTCAAAACACCTACGTCAAGATTCCTTACCAGAGCGACGAAGGGGCAGATGAGTAAAAAGAAATCCTACTCTCCGATATAACTAGACTCCGAAAAGTTTTGTTCTAGACTCAACAACGGCCAAACTACACGATCAATCCCCCTGGCCAAGAACAGCCTCGCGAGGGTCTGTTCTTGGCCTGGGGGATGAACTGCTACGAGGAGTTCTATCGCCCTTCTCTCTGTCTGATGCCTATCTAACTGATTGCCGGGTTGCTAGATGTTCCGATCTTCCTAGATGCCTCTACCCTGGGGGTGGCTAGTCCTATTTATAGGCAAAGGCCCTGGGCCTCTTCCAAAATATTGAGCGGGAAGGGCGCCAACAATTGGCCAGTTTGAAGGGGAACATCTGGTACACTTATCCTGACTAAAGTTGGTCCTCGCCTGCCAAAGGCTCTAGTGATGACGCTGGCTTGGGCTCCACAGTGACTTCCTCCTTGTCGCGGAGCTGGTCTTGGTCTCGTTGCACCGAAATGGGTGCCTTTGCTTGATCCTCCCGCCTGCGCTTGCTCCCTTTGCACCAAAGAGGAAAGGGAGGACACTGCACGGGCTGGCGCCCGCCTGGCGCCCTTGGTCGTCATGGCTTGCGTCATGGGCACCTCGTGAGGTACCCCGCCTTGATCTCTCCGCCTCCTCGCGAGCCAGCCTGACGAGGCTGCACCTGAGGAAGCTCCGTGTCGTCCGCCCAGTGAGGCTTGGCCCCTCGCAAGGGTCTTGGGTTTGTTATATGAAGATGGGCCTTGCTGGGCCGCCTTGAGCCACGCCGCAGGCCGCAGGCAGGCAAGTCTGGGGACCCCCGTTCGCAGAACACCGACAGATGTCTATCCTATATGATTTGTTATTTCCTCTATGGACTAAACCCTCCGGCTTATATAGACACTGGAGGGGCCTCGGGTTATACAGAGTCGGTTTACAGAGAAAGGAAACTACACATCTGGACACTAAGCTTGCCATCCATGCAAAGGAGAGTCCCATTCGGACACGGGGGAAGGCCTTCTATGTTGTATCTTCACGACCCATCAGTCCGACCCATGTCACATAGCCCGGACGCCCGGGGACGCCATAATCCAGGACTCCCTGAGTAGCCCCTGAACCAGGCTTCAATGACGATGTGTCCGGCGTGTAGATTGTCTTCGGCATTGCAAGGCAGGTTCTTCCTCCGAATACACCAAAGCAGTCTACCGAACAAGAGAACTAAATCCGGCTCTGTATAATAGTTACAACCCCCAACCACAGGGGTAAAATATTTAAACAAAATAAGTCATGTCCACTGACAACTTTTTTGGTGAGACGTTATATCTGGCCTTATTATTATTTTGAACCATTTTTTGGCCTCCCGCTTCGTGTTTCGAGGCACGGCCTCCATTGACACGTCTTGTCAATTTAGAGATCGTGTCCCCTTATTGCGGGATTCTCATCAATACGGGTTTGGGTAATCCAACTGTGTCGTTCGCACGACCCCTTGGGAATAGGCGAGTTTTAAGGCTTGTGAGGGGTGCTTGATATTCACTGCCCTTATAAGAGGATAAGGACCCCTCTTTGTACTCCACGCCTTCTTCCTCCTTAGCCCTTCCATCCTTGAGCTCCAGCGCCCAAGTTTCGATCTTCTCCGTCACCACCAAATGCCCCAGCCATGTCCGGATCCGGCTTGCAGGGCAAGTGGATGGCCTCCTCTGTCACGGAGAGGAACGTCAAGGAACTCCGGGAAGCGGGCTACTTGGCTGCGAACATTGCACATCGGCTCCCTGCCAAAAAGCAGATCATCCCTACTCCGGAGCCCAATGAGAGGGTAGTGTTCATCCCCCACTTTCTCTGCGGACTAGGGTTTCCCCTCCACCCTTTCGTCTATGACCTTATGTTCTATTATGGGCTAGATCTCCACGATCTAGCCCCAAATTCCTTTCTCGACATTTCGGCATTGGTTGTCGTGTGCGAGGCACTCCTCCGCATTCCCTCCACTTCGGCCTATGGCTTAAGGTCTTCAACGTGAAGCCGAAGGTGGTTGACGGGCAGCACGCAGACTGCGGAGGCGCCATGGTGAGCAAGCTTCCCAACGTCACCTGGCCAAAAGGGGTCTTCGTGGAGATTTTCAAGATATGGCAGTAGGAGTGGTTCTACATCACCGAACCACGCGGCGCCAATTGAGCGGCCGCTCCTGAGTTTAGATCCAGACCCCCAATGCGGCTTGCATCATGATTAACAAGGGCCTGGATTGGGCGTCGCCCGATATGGTGATGACGCTGCAGAAGCGCATCAAAAATATGATGTAGAAGAACACCAACCTTGCTGATGTGATCCAGGTGATGCTTTTTCGCCGGATTCTCCCCTGCCAGCGCCGACCTCTCCACATGTGGGAGTTCAATCCAGCCGGCCCTCGGAACCTGCAGCGATTCTTCGGCATGACGCATGAAGAGATCTGGAAGCTGCTTTTCAAGGCCCACAAGTCGTGGCCGGAGACGACCGAACATATCGGCCTTGACTGCGCTCATCCGGCCACCCTAGTAAGTTTTTTGATTTCCAAACATAACTTCCACTTGTAAATCCAAGGGGTATGCTGAGCCTTCCATTCTTCCCTCAGGGCTGGACAAAGAAGGCAGAGCGGATCCGATGTCCGGCTCCGCTACCCGAAGACCCAACCATTCCTCTACTAACGAGGATGTTGGTTCCGGCACCGTACCAGGCACCGGGGAAGAAGGCCAAGAAGAAGGGCAAGGAGGCTGAAAGTGGCCTTCGCTGTAAAGGTACTTCGGACGCTGCGTCCGGAGATACCGAAGCTCCCTCCTCCCATGAGGGAG
Organism: Aegilops umbellulata; assembly: GCA_032464435.1. Lineage (NCBI taxonomy): Eukaryota > Viridiplantae > Streptophyta > Magnoliopsida > Poales > Poaceae > Aegilops > Aegilops umbellulata. The sequence continues at coordinate 243,618,821 of CP136057.1, forward strand.
ATGAAGACGAAGGGGAATAGGAGGAAAGAAATTCTCCCCTTAGGGGGGGGGGGAGAAGAAGAGGGTGGCTTCCGTGGACCTAGAAGCGGAGGCGTCCAAGAAGGGGAAGATCTCCCTTTCTGACGATTCGGACTCGGACACCAAAGCCATCCCCGAGTGGCGCCCTAGGTCGAAGCCCCTGGCCGCATCATAAGTGCCCAAAAATCCCTTATACATATCCGACATTCGTGGTTGCAGTTTTAACACCTCTAAGTTTCATGGTGCAGTCCGGCTCGAGATCTTCCCCAACAATCATCGTTTTCGGGGAATTCTCTGGCGCCGGAGATGGTGGAGAGCGAGATGCCTTTGCGAGCTGCTCCACCACATGCCGCGGATGACACCGAGGTGTTACCCCAAAGGACTTCTCCGGGCAAGGGAGAAGTGCGGAAGGCTGCCAAGGCGGTGCCAGAGGGTAATGCCTCGGCTGCCGAGAACATGGGGGGTACAACCCCCATGGAGACTGACGACGGGGGGACCGGACCAGTCCGGTCCCCAGCCGAATACAACTCTGGAGACCCATACGGCTTCGGAGTCGAGCGACAAACCCCCTTTGAAGGAGGGGGAGTGCCGACTCCACCGGCGACCTCAATCAATCCGGAGGCGCCGGACATTTTGATGGAAGCACTTCTACGTGCTTCCGTAGTGGAGGAGCACCGTACCCTGATGGGTACGGTGGTTGAGAAGGTGCACTTCGCCAAAAGTGGACTGAACGAAGCCTTCACCAGCCTATTAACAGGCTTCGAGGTATGTGATGTAGTATTCTTAGCTGCTTAGTATATGCAAAACATATGCCTGTGTATAGATAATAGCCCATGAGACTCTGTTCGGCTTTTGCAAAGAAGGGCCGAACAGAGGATCAAATAGTTATTCGCAGGAGATAATATACATATCTATGTTGGTAAATAGGCTTCACTGTTAGCGGCAACCGCCCAGGCCACCGAAGTGTCCGAACTTAAGCGGAATTTGGAGTGGGCCGACGAAGAACTCGTCCGCACCAACAAGCGATTTGAGGAATCACAAGGTATGGTTGGAAAAATTAATGACACACATAAAGGAATATGTCAATATGGAATCTAATCTCCTATGTTGCTGATCATATTTGCAGATAGGGCGACCGAGGTCGAGGACCTGAAGAGAGCCCTTGCCCAAGCCAAGGATCAGGTGCGGGTGAGCCAAGCGGCCGCTAACAAAGCGGCAGCAGATTTAGAGGCCGAGCAGATCACCCGCCGTAAGTATGAAGAGCGGGTGACCAAAGTGGAGCAGGTGCTCCAAGATGCCGCCAACAAGTGTGAGGCCTTGGAGGAGAGTAATAAGACCCAGGCGGCTGAGCTCACCAAGGCTCTTCATGAGGCAAACAAGGCGTGGACCGAGTCTCAGGTGGCCCACGAGGAGGTCAAGCAGGTCGGACAGATAGCGGCTGGTAAGCCTTTCCTTTTATAGAGAATATTTGGCAGTCGAAGATATGCTTTGCTAAATCAACTATGGAGTGCTCCAGGCGCCTTTGCGGATCTCCCAAGGAGTGATGCCGACGCCGCACAGTATTTCCGGGCCCAAGAGGGGAACGCGATGGAGAAGCTCTTCTGGTCGCAGTATCTGGCACCAGAGCGGCCAGCGCTACTAAACAACCAGATGATGCAACTGGCGGAGCTGCATAGAATGTCTAGTTTGGCTAAGAAGGACATCATAGTCCGGCTATGGCCAGCCGGACCCATTCCTAGTAGCTACTTCGGCCTGGTTAAGCGGCTTGGCGACGCCTTGCCCCGAGTTGAAGCTGTGAAGCGCTCGGCGTGCATAGAGGGCGCGCGGAAGGCCTTTGCCCGTGTCAAGATGCACTGGGTGAAGATGAAGGCCACCGTCGTGACAGTCGAGGGTCCGCCAGAAGGCAAGGGCTACTGCAAGCCGGAGCGCTACTTCGAGGACGTCCTGGAGGGTGCCCATTTGATAGAGGGTCAATGCTTGAAGGATATTATGTTTGAAAGAATGTATCCGGGATACCCAGACTTTGTGTTATGAAACAAGTCCTTTGTGATGTACTTGTGCTTTTATGTTAAGTTCCTCATGTGCGGCCGTATTTATATCTAAAAGTTTGCCAGTCGTCGGCTTCAGCCCCCACGTAGATACTACGGGGGTGTTTAGAATAGCACTTGACCACTCTTGACCCAACGTCTTGTTCCGTAAAGGAGGTGATCGTGCGGCGAACTAGGCAATCATACTATGCGGCTTTATCACTCTCACTTAGCCATAGGAGTTTGACAATGGGATTATAGACTTAGCCCCTGGTGTTTGTTTGATTATCCGAAATTGGGTGATTTAGATGCCTGACCGGGTGGAGGCCAGTCCTTCGTATAATACGGAAAAGATTTAATGAGTCACCGAACCGCTAACCCACTCTCGCCATAACATGACAGTTAGTTTTCAGCTTTCTCTACTAAGGTACTTGACCGGACGAGCCAGGAATACAATCGCAGTAGTTCTCCCTTTACTACCTTAGCCAAACGAGCAGAACGTAAGGTGGTAACCACAGGAGCCGGGCAACCCAACTATTGACCAAAGACATGATTCAGAGCCGATGCATATAATGCGGTATTTGGGATGCCGAAGTGTACTATGAAAGTTTTCGGACTTTTTGTTTTTGGGTATATGTGTCCTAAGAAAGCCCCTGACAATTCATGCCAATGTGTATATGTCAATCATCGTGAAGACATAATGTAGATTATGGAGTAGGTCAATATCGAATAAGGTAGAACAAAATTGTTTCAGCTATATTCTGATTGATATATCAAACGTGCTCTTTACAGAGAATGCCATAATTATCAAGGCTATTTTACATGCCATGAATTTGAGGACAAGGGAAAGCTATATACAGGTCCTAAAAAAGGAAAAGGTGATCTTGAAGATCCTTTTGGACACTCTGCCGCACATCTGCGCCGCTTTTTGCCTTGGTGTATGATCCTTTGAGAGGATCAATGATAGAGTATACATAAGGGGCCTAGAAAAGGGCCCTTGGTACCTTTGAAAAGTGATGTGGGTTGCAAAGAACCTGAAAAGAAAATAAAATAAGAAAAAAGAAAGGGAACAATATGAGGGTCCGGATAGGGTCGAGCCGTATTGTGGACCCTGTTTTTAGTGTGCCTCCGTCTTTGCCCATGGTATCTTTAGTGCATATTTATGTATGCGTGGTACATATGCTGCAAGCAGGTTGGGGTTTTGACGGAGGCCGGATTTCTAATCTAGCTTTGGACGAGTTGGACTGTCAATCTACAGGGTATACCGGACTCGTTTGATAGTGTCCGGGGGCTTGACTGCCGATTTTGTATTCAGCTTGATAAGGCCACCCTGTGCTTCATCTGCAAGGGCCGCAGTATACTCCTCAGTACGGAGGGAGCGCTCCATGTTTCCATTGACTGTTATGATGCCGCATGGTCTGGGCATCTTGAACTTAGATAAGTGTAGTGCGGGACTGCATTGAAGCGGGCGAACGCGGTTTGTCCGAGCAGTGCGTGATAGCCACTGCAGAAAGGGACTATGTCGAAGATCAAGTCTTCGCTTCGGAATTTATCTCGTGAGCCGAAGACTACCTCCAGCGTTATGGACCCTGTGCAGCAGGCCTCTATGCCAGTATTACTCCTTTAAAGGTAGTTTTGGTGGGCTTGACTCTTGACAGATCAATGCCCATTTTACGGACAGTGTCCTGATAAAGCAGGTTGAGACTGCTGCCTCCGTCCATGAGGACTCGTGTGAGGTGGAACCCGTCGATGATTGGGTCGAGGACCAATGCTGCCAAACCTCCATGACGGATAGTGGTCGGGTGGTCTCTGCAATCAAAAGTGATCGGACAGGGTGACCATGGGTTGCATTTTGGGGGCGACTAGCTCTATGGCGTAGACGTCCCTTAGTGCGCTTTGTGCTCCCGCTTGGGGACATGTGTGACATAGATCATATTCACTGTTTTTACCTCGGGGGAAAATTTCTTTTGCCCCCTGTGTTTGATGGGCGAGGCTCGTCAACATCCTCACTAGGCAGCCCTTTCCCCTTGTGTTCGGTGTTTAGCTTTCCGGCCTGTTTAAAGACCCAACAATTTCTGTTGGTATAATTGGCAGGCTTGCCAGGGGTGCCATGGATCTGGCAAGGCCGATCTACTATTCCGTCCAAACTAGATGGACCATCTTTGTTTCCTTTGAATGGCTTCTTCCGCCGACCGGGTTTAGAGCCACTGAATCCGGCATTGACCGTCGTGTCTTCGGTATGTTCATTGTTGTTTCGACGCTTGTGTTTATTGTGTCGTGGCCTGCCTTTGCCATCTCTGGCTTCGGAGGTGCGGGGGTTACTGGTGCTGTTGCTTCTATGAGCTAACCAACTATCTTCTCCCGCGCAAAAGCGGGTCATAAGTGTGGTGAGAGCTGCCATGGACTTTGGTTTTTCTTGGCCAAGGTGCCGGGCGAGCCACTCCTCCCAGACGCTATGTTTAAAGGTTGCGAGGGGTTTGGCGTCCGGACAACCTACAATTTGGCTCTTTTTAATTAAGAACCCAGTCCAGAGCTTCCGGCTGACTCTCCGGGTTGCTGGACTATGCGACTAAGGTCATCGACGCCTGGAGGCCGAACATAGGTACCTTGGAAGTTGTCTCTAAAGGAATCTTCCAAATCTTCCCAGCTACCAATGGAGTTTTCTAGGAGGTTGTTTAACCAGTGCCATGCTTGTCGGCGTTCTGGGAACGGGGGTCCCCAGACTTGCCTGCCTGCGGCCCATGGCGTGGCTATGCTGCGGGCCGTATGGCCCATCTTCGTCAACAAGGCATCCATGACCTTCGCGAAGGTTCAAGCCTCACGAGGCGGACGACGCAAGACTTCCTTTGAAGTGGCCTAGCCAGGCAGCCTCATGAGGAGCGGAGATATCAAGGCGGGGCAAACCTCACGAGGCCCTCGTGACGTAAGCCATGACGAACGGCGCCACGCGGGTGCCAGGCGGGCGCCAGTGTGCGCAGCATCCCATTTCCTCTTTGGTGCATAGGAGGCAAGCGCAGACGAAGAGTACTGAGGCATCATACAAAGGTTGCCATATTGGTGCAACGAGGCCAAGACCAGGAGGACGGCAAGGCGGAGGTCATCGTGGAGGCCAAGACGGCGTCACCCCAGGGCTTTTCGCGGGCGAAGACCACTTTTGTCAGGATAGCTTGTACTCGCTGCCCCCCTTCAAATTTGCCTGCCGTTGTTGGCTCCCTTCCAGCTCAACATTTGGGAAGAGGACCAGGGCCTATATAAGTAGAGCTAGCCACCACTGTAGAAAAAGGGGGGATCCAGACTCGAACATAGCAAGAAGCCAACACTCGCACAAGAACACCTGAACCTCAGGAGGCTGTTCTTCCCTTGTACTGTTCATCATCAGCCGAAGAGACAATCCATCCACCACCACTCTGGAGTAGGGTATTACACCACAACGGTGGCCCGAACCAGTATAAACCTCGTGTCTCTTTCTGTGTTGTGAGTTCGTCGAGTTCGTCCACAAGATCTTAGCGAGCTTGAGCGTAGATCGGTAGAAGGGAAAGACTTCGCACGCACCCCAGTGTTCAAACCTTAAGGGTTTGCCGGAACCCCCACATACGACATTTGGCGCGCCATGTAGGGGTGCGCCGGAGCTTCTTTCTGCCAATCTGTGCCACACTCTGCCTTACCTCGCTCTCATGGTAGGTGCGCCGCCATCCCGTTCTACGACCGACACCAACAGCAGGGAGTCCGGGTACCGAGCCCTGGCTCCCGCCATGCGGCGAGTGCAGTGGCCGACCATGTTCAAGCCAGAGATGCAGCCGTGTTACGACGGCGCGGCGGATCTGGCGCCGTTCCTGCTGGCATACGAGGAGGCCGTCCTTGAAGCTGGAGGCGACGGCAAGATCATGGCCAACTGGTTCCCCATGGCCCTCGCCGGTGAGCCGCGCATCTGGCTGCTCAACCTCCCAGGGTCCACGGTGGCGTCCTGGGAAGAACTCCGCAACCTCTTCGCCGCGCGCAATGCAGCGCCAGTGCACCACGCAGTCGCTGCGCTACTAGGTGGCTCCCAAGCGCCGCCTTCAGATCGCCACGTCAAGCCTTTTCTCCGTCAGATTGGAGCAGCCTCCAAGCGCACGAGGGCTTCGCCGGGTTGGGCCTCGCCGGAGGCCGACCTTACCTTCGACTCGGAAGACCACCCTGGCTCCACCACCGGCTCCGGCATACTCCTAATGCTCTATACACCTACCATTTGCAACATGGCCGTCACCAAGACCCTCATCGATGGCGGTGCCGGCCTCAACTTGCTCTCCGTGGAAGCCTTCAGTCTCCTCCACGTGCCGCCCGAGAGGCTCAACCTCAGCAAGTCTTTTTCGGGAGTAGGCGGCGGAGCTGCCCATTCTCTGGGGAAAATCCGCCTCCCCGTCACCTTCGGCACGCGCGGCAACTACCGCACTGAGCTGGTGGAATTTGACATCGCCCGCATTTGCCTCCCGTACAATGCCATACTCGGGTACCCGGCTCTTGCTCAGTTCATGGCGGTGACTCACCCGACCTACAACCTCATGAAGATGCCAGGGAGCAAGAGCGTCCTCACCATCAAGGGGGACACTAAGGAGGCAGTGACGGTGCTCAGGCTCGCCTTCAAGGCCGCAGCAGCGGCGCAGCCGGCCGGCGCCAGCACGCCCGAGGCTAAGGAGACCGCGCCCGCCAAGAAGAAGTTGTTCACCCAAGACAAGGCGGAGACCAAGCAGGTGCCGGTTGACGAGGACGGGTCTTCGGGAGCCTCCCTTACCATAGGGGCCAGTCTCGACCCGGGACAAGAAGAAGCCCTGGTGAGGTTTTTGCGCACGAACAAGGAGATATTCACATGGGAGCCCAATCAGCTGGTAGGGGTCCCGAGGAAGGTGATCCAGCATCATCTAAGGGTGTGCCCCAACATGCGCCCCGTGAAGCAGCGGGCAAGACGACAGTCTGCCGAGAAGCAGGCCTTCATCGTCCAAGAGACGCGCCAGCTAGAGGCGGCTGGCACCATTCGAGAAGCTCGATACCCTGATTGGCTGGCGAACCCCGTCGTGGTGCCGAAGAAAGGTGGGAAGGAACGGATGTGCGTCGACTTCACCAACCTCAACAAAGCCTACCCCCAAGATCCGTTCCCTCTTCCACGCATCGATCAAATCGCCGACTCCACTGCCGAGTGCGATTTGCTATGTTTCCTGGATGCGTTCTCTGGATACCATCAGATCAAGATGGCGGTGGAGGATTTGGAGAAGACAGCCTTCTTGACACCATGTGGGGTGTATTGCTACACCTGCATGCCTTTCGGCCTCTGCAACGCGGGTGCAACCTTTCAGCGACTGATGCACATCGCCTTGGGGCGGCAGCTCGGGAGGAACACCGAGGCCTACGTCGATGACATAGTAGTCAAATCTCGTGAGGCAAGGACATTGATTCAAGACCTGGAGGGGACCTTTGAAAGCTTGCGCCGGGTGAACCTGAGGCTTAACCCGGAGAAGTGCGTGTTCGAGACATAAAGAAGTGTCCCCTCCGGCAAGCTACTAGGGTTCCTCGTATCCCATAGAGGGATCGAGGCGAACCCGGATTAAGGCCATTGAAGACATGAGCCCACCATAGACCCTCAAGGAGACGCAGAAGCTAGCAGGGCGGGTGACCGCGTTAGGGCGTTTCATGTACAAGCTAGGCGAGCGTGCCTTACCCTTCTTTAAGCTCATGAAGAACAAGGGCCCCTTCGAGTGGACCCCGGAGGCCGACCGGGCCTTCCAAGAACTCAAGGGATACCTCACCAGCCCCCCGATGATGGTGGCGCCAGGGCCTCTCGAGCCTCTGGTGCTCTACCTGGCCGCCACCCCGTACTCCGCCAGCGCGGTGCTTGTGGCGGTCCGGGAGGGCGCCAAGACAAGGGAGTCCTGCCCCAAACCAGAGTTGATGCAGCGCAGGACCAAGAAGGCGCACCAGAACCATCAGCGGCAGAAGACCAAGCTCGATAGGGCAGCATCACGAAAGCTCCTGAGGACGACAAAGTCTCAGGAAGTTCTCCGCCCCAGGATATGCCACAATCTCCGCCAGACCCGAGCCTCAACAGTGCACCAACCCTCATCGAGCACCCGGTGTACTTTGTCAACACCGTACTGTGGGACGCAAGGGCACGCTACCCCATGCCACAAAAGCTCCTGCTCGCACACTTGGTGGCCTCACGCAAGCTACGACACTACTTCTAGGGCCATGCCATCAAGGTCGTCTCATCTTAGCCATTGGAGAGGGTACTCAGGAGCCCGAACTCGGCCGGAAGGGTCGCTGAATGGAATATCGAGCTGCAAGCATTCCAGCTGGAGTTCAGCACCACTAGGGTCACTAAGGGAGCCGCAGTCGCCGATTTTGTGGCAGAATGGAACGACGCCCCGGCTCTCGAGGAAGGAGAAGACTGGTCCATGTCCCCAGGGAGTGAGGCGTCGGACGGCTGGGTCATGTATTTCGATGGCGCCTTCGCGCACCAGGGCGCGGGGGCTGGAGCAGTGCTCATCTCGCCCACTCAGGACAAGCTTTACTACGCCGTGCAACTCTGCTTCCAGCACGGCGAGAAGGTCTCCAACAAGATCGCAGAATACGAGGGCCTTATAGCTGGCCTGAAGGCCGCGGCATCTTTAGGGATGAGGCGCCTTACCATCAAGGGCGACTCGTAGCTCCTCGTTAACTTCTCCAACAAAGTGTACGAGCCAAAGGACGAGCACATGGAGGCCTACCTTGCGGAGGTGCGCAAGATGTAAATGCAGTTCTCGGGCCTGGAGCTGCAGCACGTGCCCCGGGGCATCAAAAAGGAAGCCAACGACATCGCCAAGAGAGCCTCCAAGCGGCAGCCGCAGGAACCCGGCGTCTTCGAAGAGTGGCTCTTCAAGCCGTTAGCTACACCTCCTCTTTCAAGCACAACTCAGCCTCGGGAGGAGCTCCCACAGCCCCCGGCCACGGGAGCCCCAGCTTGTAGCCCAACCTCAGGAGCTTGGCTACTCCTGACGCTCGAGCCCCAGGAGGAGTGCTGGACCAAGGAATTCAAGGAGTACCTGATGCATGGGACACTGCCGGAGAAGGAAGAAGACGCGGAGCGCATGGCCCGACATGCCATAGCGTACTGCATTCAAGATGGCGAGTTGTATAGGAAACGGCCGAACGACGTCACGCTGTGCTGCATCTCTAGCCATCAAGGAAGGGAGCTGCTGATTGACAGACACAGCGGGGACTGCGAACATCACTCATCGTCACGGACCCTCGTCGGCAAGGTGTTCCGCAACGGATTTTATTGGCCCATAGCGCTCAACGATGCAGCCGAGCTGGTGAAGTCTTGTGAAGCTTGCCAATTCCATGCTAAGTAGATCCATCAGCCTACGCAGGGCCTCCAAACCATTCCGCTCACGTGGCCATTCGCGGTCTGGGGGCTGGACATCTTGGGCCCGTTCCCACGAGCGCCAGGGGGCTACCACTACATCTATGTCGCCATCGACAAGTTCACCAAGTGGGCGGAAGTGGAAGCCGTCCGTATCATTCTGGCCTGCTCTGCTGTCAAGTTCATCAAGGGCCTCATGAGCCGCTTCGGGGTTCCCAACCGCATCATCACAGATAATGGCTCACAGTTTACTAGTAACCTCTTCAAAACCTACTGTGCTAACCTTCGAACACAGATTTTCTACGCTTCGGTGGCTCACCCCTGGAGCAATGGTCAAGTCGAACGCACCAACGCCGAGGTCCTGAGGGGCCTCAAGACCAGGACCTTCAAGAAGAAGCTGGAGGCCTGCGGCAGAGGCTGGCATGACAAACTCCAGTCCGTGCTGTGGTCCATTCATACCACGACCACCAAGCCAACGGGCGAGACTCCATTTTTCCTCTTCTATGGAGCTGAAGCAGTCCTCCCTGACGAGGTCAGGCATCGCTCCGCGCGGGTCCTGGCGTTCAACGAAGCGTAGCAGGACGCCACGCGGGGGATGGATCTCGTGCTGGGGGAGGAGCGTCGTCGCGAAGCTGCTTTGAGGGCGGCAAGGTACCAACAAGCTCTGCGGCAGTACCATTGCCGCAACATCCGCTCCAGAACGCTTGAGGTAGGCGACCTCGTCCTGAGGCGGGTCCTCTCCAGGGAAGGGCTGCACAAGCTTTCACCCATGTGGGAGGGCCCGTTTAGGGTCGTTCATGTCTCCAGGCCGGGCGCAGCGCGCCTGGAGACGCAGGATGGCACACCCACCCAGAATGCCTGGAACATCTAGCACCTCCGGAAGTTTTATCCATGAAGCAAGGCCCAGAGCCTGAGAAGCAAGGCCCAGAGCCTGTGAAGAAGGCTCGGTGCCTGTGAAGAATCGCCGCCCGTGACACTCACGTAATATTGAGTTGGGGCTGTACATGCCCCGGAGTCTCAGGAGCGCCGGCCTCAGGCCCTGGGGCTCCCTCCCACGCCTAGTGGACATCACTTAGCTCCGCGCTGGTGAGAAGACTTGAAGACTAGATTAGGTGCCGGACTCGGCGTTTCATTTGCTTTCTGAAGTTGGCTCGCTTTTCCTTAATCAGAGTTGCTCTTGGTATTCGTTGTTGATTTGGTTCCCCAGCCTTTCACCTTTGTTTTTTATTTTCGGCTCCGGTTTGCTCTTAATCTCTCTCTCGCACATCTCGCGAGGGGGCTAGGCAGGTGCCCTCGCGAGCATTTCTCTTCTTGTTGCCTTTTCGCGAGCCACCCTCGTTCGAGCCTGGAAGCTGGCACACATCTCCTAAAATCCATGCCCCACGGGTACCGCGATACGAAGCGCCCAGTCAAGGCTCGGGTGGATGGCAAGTCTTTGGTACACCCCCTAACGAATTTTTTGTAGTTTCCGAGCAACGCGGACAATACGCGAGGGAAAGGATTTCCTAAAACGCGCCACGCTAAGTTATCTCTGCACAAAATAAGCAGCACGGCGTGGGAAAAAGTTGCACAACGCATTAACCAAAGAACCACAGTTTGATACACGCCCCTCTGGGCCCATACTGGATTTCGTTTTATGATGCAGGAAAGAAAAAAAAAGCTAAGCAAAAGTAACGTTGCAGCAGCCCACGGAGGCAGGCCCTTGACGACGCCGCAAGCCTAGCCGGACCCCACCTCGCGCTTCACGGAGGCGCGACGACGAGATGACCCACTGCCTCCTTCGAAGCGGGCGCAGCGACGTGGCGGCTGATCTTAGCCACCGCTGCTAGAGCTGTCACTGGAGTAAGAGCCGCCATAGCTCGAGGAGACGCGGCCGCCGCCGAAGGCAGGCTCTCCCTCGTCCTCATCGCGACCGTCACCATGGCCGAGCACCTCCTCGTCGTCGTTCGCTTCGGGGCAGCACACGGCACGGCGACCATCCTCCCCAAACACCCTCACATAGATGGTTCACTCACCGTCGTACCTGAAATGAAGGGTGCATCGCCTGCCTAGGCCGCGCACGGGGGCGAACGTCTACTAGCCACGGGCCAGGGCTATGTTACCCGCGGCGGAAGTCTCGACCGCGACCCAAGATGCCCTGCTGCAGCAGCCGTCAGCCTGCATCCAGAGCCCACCAAGACCAGAGGCCGACAGTTCACCGGCGAAGAAGCGTGGAAGTTGGAGCCAGTTGCCGGCCGGGCTCTCCGATCAGACAACGAACTCCGACGTCACCTCAGCAGAATGGAAGCGTGGGCGGGGAGGCCGCGCCACCATCGCGCGCCTCCCCTCGTCGGCTGGACCACCATGGATGGGACGGTCCCCGCCGCGTGCCACAGCGCCACCTTGACGGTGGGTCACGGCGGGGGTCGCGGCGTGCTTGCACGGACGGCCACGGCTGCGCTTGGGCGCCGGGTAGCCAGGGCCCTCGCGAGGGGCCTTCCCTTTCTCGGCGACAGAGAACTTCTTTCGTGGCGCCATCGATGGCACTGTCAGCAGTGGAGCAAGGAGGACGAAGCAAGCGAGCGAGGAGAAGATGGGCAATGGGGGCTTCGCCCCCTCCCCATTTATAGCGAGAGAAGGCCAACCGGCATCTCCCACGATCGCAGACAATGATGGTTTTCCTTGGATGTCGCAGGGACTCGTCAAATCGTGCAGTTGCCAAGGCAGCGTGGGGAAGAGGATACGCCCACGTCCAATAAACCGCCACGCGTCGACCGAGGCTGCAGGCTTTTGGGGCCCGCGGCGCTCCGAACTTGACCCTTGGCTTCGCCGCAAAGCCAAGCCCGAGCGCGCCTTGGGCCCGGGGGCTACTGTCGGCGTTCTGGGAACGGGGGTCCCTAGACTTGCCTGCCTGCGGCCCATGGCGTGGCTATGCTGCGGGCCGTACGACCCATCTTCGTCAACAAGGCATCCAAGACCTTAGCAAGGGTCCAAGCCTCGCGAGGCGGACAACGCAAGACTTCCTCTGGAGTGGCCTAGCTAAGCAGGCTCACGAGGAGCGGAGATATCAAGGCGGGACAAACCTCACGAGGCACTCGTGACGTAAGCCATGACGAACGGCGCCAGGCGGGTGCCAGGCGGGCGCCAGTGCGCACAGCGTCCCATTTCCTCTTTGGTGCATAGGAGGCAAGCGCAGACGAAGAGTACTGAGGCATCAAGCAAAGGTTGCCATATTGGTACAACGAGACCAAGACCAGGAGGACCGCAAGGCGGAGGTCATCATGGAGCCCAAGACGGCGTCACCCCAGGGCTTTTCGTAGGTGAAGACCACTTTTGTCAGGATAGCTTGTACTAGTTGTCCCCCTTCAAATTTGCCCGCCGTTGTTGGCTCCCTTCCTGCTCAACATTTTGGAAGAGGACCAGGGCCTATATAAGTAGAGCTAGCCACCACTGTAAAAAAGGGGGGATCCAAACTCGAACAGAGTAAGAAGCCAACACTCGCACAAGAACACCACAACCTCAGGAGGCTGTTCTTCCCTTGTACAGTTCATCATCAGCCCAAGAGGCAATCCATCCACCACCACACTGGAGTAGGGTATTACACCACAACGGTGGCCCAAACCAGTATAAACCTCATGTCTCTTTCTGTGTTGTGAGTTCGTTGAGTTCGTCCGCAAGATCTTAACGAGCTTGAGCGTAGATCGGTAGAAGGGAAAGACTTCGCGCACAACCCAGTGTTCGAACCTTAAGGGTTTGCCGGAACCCCACATCCGACAATGCTGGTCCCTTGAGTTTGAGGGGGAGGTACTTGATGGCATGGAGATCATCGCCGCGAGCCATGTGGATGTGGAGAAGAAAATCTTCGATCCATACTGCGGGATCTGTCATTCCATTGTATGATTCAAGGTTCACGATTTTAAACCCTTCTGGGAACTGGTGCTCCATTACCTCATCAGTGAAGCATAAGGGGTGTGCGGTGCCTCTGTATTGGGAAACGTCACGACGCAGTTCAGATGAAGTCCGTATGCGTTTTTCGGCCCGGGTGAGGTTGTGCCTGTTGCGCCGGGCCTGATGGCCGTCTTCTCGCGTTGGGGCACGCCCCCTTGATCCATAGATTGATTCGGCTTGGCCTGCTCTATTTTCCAGGTCCTGTCATAGGTCGTAGGTGTATCCTGGAGCCGTTGTCTCTCTGCCTCTACGGCGAGGTGGTGCGGGTTGGTGCTCGGTGTAGGTGGCCGCTTTATCTCGCCTGTGTGGTGGCCGGTCTGGTTCATCAGCACGGTCATGTCTTGACGGTATGGGCTTTAGGGCCTCGTCGTCAAATTGTGGTAGTAGCCGACGCTTTGGATAACTCTTTGCTGGGCATTGAAGGGGATACTCCTCGGCAGCTAGGACTTGCGTCCATATGTCGTTGAGTGTATCCTGTTTGGCTTGGAGCTGTTGCTGCTTCTTTTTTAGGCTTCTCGCAATGGCAATTAGCTGGTGCTTAAAGCGCTCCTGCTCGAGTGGTTCCTCTGGCACGATGAAGTCTTCATCACCGAGGCTCACATCATCCTCACAGAGCGGTAGATAATTACTGTCCTCCGAGTCCTTGTTCCCGACCGGATCATTGGGGTTAACTTGCCTCTCCTCCACATCATCCTGTTCTGATGTGGGCTCGACGGGGGCTTCGGGGTCTTCGGCGTTCTCCGGAGTGTCATTGTCTCCGGTGCCGGTATTCCTGTCTTTTTCGTGACGCGATTTTGAGCGGCGCCGCTGACGTCGACGCTTTGGAGGTGCCTCAGCAGGCTTGTCCTCAACCGGATCCTTCCTGCCGTCATTGTCATCCTCTTTGGGTGTGTCCATCATATACACGTCATATGTGGAGGTGGCCGTCCAACGCCCGGTAAACGGCAGGTCTTGGCCTTGTTCGTCTCCGGCATCGCCGTTCATGCCATCGATGTCTTCGGAGGCGTAGTCCAGCATGTCGGTTAAATATTCGAAAGTGGCTATGAAGTGGGTGGTGGGTGGGACGTAAAATTCCCCGTTTTCATCCCCTAGTCCGGGCTGGGCGTCACTCGGAGCTGATTCCTCTGTGATGGCGGGGGATCGCGTTAAGTCCAGCGCCTAGTTTAAGAGCGAGGTTTGGATGGGGAAACGAAAGTCCGTGGAGCTAGAGTCCGGGGGCAAGTCCGGCCTTTCAGTGATAGGAGGAACCCGGTCAGATTCCTAGTTCGCTGCGGAAACAATCGCCTCCGGATCTTTGATAGTGCAGTTTGCAATGGAGAGTCTCGTGGGGTCCAAACTCCCATCTTCGGACTTTTTTTTGACTGTACACAGTAGGGCAAAACCCCACTGCAATTTTTATATTATAAAAAAGAGAGTTCAAATAAACAAGGCTTGAGATAAGCCCAGAAGAAAGAAAAAAAATACTCTAATAAGTCCAACTAAAAAAACATGAAAAAATTACAGGACAAGACTGTCCAACCAGGAAGTGAAAACAGATGAAAACTTCTCCTTAATTCTGAATTTGAGTAGGTGTAGCTCTGAGAGGAAGATGAATTTCCATCTATCAAGGTTGGTGGGAATGTTATTGAAAATTTTATCATTCCTGATATCCAAATGGCCCATGAGGCAATGATAATGATCTCCATAGAAAAAGGTTGCTGTAGATTGCCCCTTAAGTCTGGAATGGCTTCCATGATGGTTAGATTTCTTTGTCTGTTAGGGCATAGGATATCCCAGCAAGCAGAAGCAAAAGGGCAGTTCCAAAACTGGTGTTGTAAAGTTTCTTCCTGCTGACAGTTGAGAGTGGCACAATTATAGTTGTCAAGATGAAAAGTTTTCCTTCTTAGCAGATTCCTTGTATTGAGTCTTGTCGGTGTTCTGGGAACGGGGGTCCCCAGACTTGCCTGCCTGCGGCCTGCGGCGTGGCTCAAGGGGGGCCCAGCACGTCCCAACTTCATCAACACAAGACCCAAGACCCTCGCGAGGGGCCAAGCCTCGCGGGGCGGACGACACAACACTTCCTCAGGAACGGCCTCATCAGGCTGGCTCACGAGGAGGCGGAGAGATCAAGGCGGGGTACCTCGCGAGGTGCCCATGACGCAAGCCATGAGGACCAAGGGCGCCAGGCGGGCGCCAGCTCGTGCAATGTCCTCCCTTTCCTCTTTGGTGCAAAGGGGGCAAGCGTAGGCGAGAGGATCAAGCAAAGGCATCCATTTCGGTGCAACGAGACCAAGACCAGTCCAACGGTGGGAAGGAGGTCATTGTGGAGCCCAGAACGGCGTCACCACGGGGCCTTTGGCATGCGAGGACCAACTTTAGTCAGGATAAGTGTACCAGATGTTCCCCTTCGAATTGGCCAATTGTTGGCGCCCTTCCCGCTCAATATTTGGGAAGAGGCCCAGGGCCTTTGCCTATAAATAGGACTAGCCACCCTCAGGGTAGAGGCATCTAGCAATCGCATCGGGCAATCAGGCCAGCAGAACCTAGAATCAGAGCAAGCAGAGAGCAAAGAGAGAAAGAGAGAAGGGCGGGTGAACTCCTCCTAGCAGTTCATCCCCCTAGCCAGGAGTAGACCCTCGGGAGGCTGTTCTTCCGTGTATTGTTCATCATCACATCCCAAGAGGCAATCCATCCACCACAAACTAGAGTAGGGTATTACACCACACCGATGGCCCGAACTAGTATAAACTCTGTGTTCCTTGTGATGTTCTTTCTGCAGTCAGATCCTTGCGAGACGGAGAGGTAGAGGGTATAATCTCCGCCCGCACCCCAGAGTTTGAACCTTAATGGTCTGCCGGAACCTGATATCCGACATTTGGCGCGCGAGGTAGGGGTGTGCCGGAATTTGTCTTCCACCGCTCCGCTCTCCGCCGACCGTCGCGTCCATGTCTGACGCTCGTCGTGCCCGCGCTGAGCGCCGGGCCGCCATCGCTTCCCGCGTAGCCCAGACGGCTCCCGTCGGTGGGTGTTCTCGTCGTTCCCCGTCGCCCGCCGTCAACGCCGCCACCGTCCCAACGGGGAACGAGCAGCAAGAGTCGTCTTAGCACCCGTCCATGCGGCAAGACGGCCGCACCGCTACTCCATCACTCGCACCAGCTGGCTCTTCGTCCCGCGCGCTCCGCGCACCCTTGGAGGCTCGAGCTGCGCTCATCACAGCAAACGAGCTCCTGCGCTACCGTCCCGTCGACGACGTCTACGAAGAGTGGCTCGACCGCGTCGCCGAGCTCGTCCGCGCCGCAGGGGGCTCTCCTGCGCCGTCCGCTCCGCTGCGCCGTACCCCGCCACGCACTGGCAATGAAGTTCCGGGGGCGTACCAGCCGCCTCCTCTCCAAGAAGACGCCATGGCTCCAAGGCGTGTGGCCCCTGGGCGGACCCTGCTCCATCAGGCACCAGCCCAGCAAGAACGGAGCTGCCAAGAAGTCCCTCGACCGCAAGAGGATGCCCGGGCGCTTCCTGCTCCGGCTCGCCGTGACCCTACTCCGGCTCCTGCACGTCAGGACCCCGCATTACTCCCAGCTGCAGCGCATGGGGACCCACAAGGCCAAGCTCTCCCTCAACCGAAGCCTCCCGTGGCCACAGCAGGCTGCCGCGCCTACACCACCGAGCTGCAAAGCGTCGAGTGGCCCGGCAAGTTCAAGCCGGACTTGCCTCCTCGCTACGACGGCACGACCGACCCTGCAGAGTTCCTCCAGCTCTATGAGCTGGGCATCGAAGCTGCCAGTGGAGACGAAAAGGTCATGGCGAACTGGTTCCCCATGGCACTCAAGGAAGGAGCTCGCACCTGGCTCCTGAACCTAGCCCCAGGCACGATCTCCTCCTGGGAACAGATGCGCACCCGCTTCATTGCCAACTTCCAAGGTACTCGTGACCGGCCGCCTGCCGTGAGCGACATGCGCCGCATCAAGAAACAACCCGGAGAGACCCTGCAAAAGTACATCCAGCGCTTCAACAGTGCGTGCCTCAAGATCCCCAGGGCGTCCGAGGAAGCCATCATCTCGGCCTTCTCTAATGGCGTGCGTGACGTCAAGATGAAGGAGGAGCTGGCGATGCATGAGGACCTGTGCACCTCCCTGGAGCTGTTCAACTTGGCGACCAAGTGCGCCAGGGCTGAGGAGGGGCGTCTCTCCCTCCTCGAGCTGCATGCCGCAGACCCAGAAGAGAAGAAACCCAAGGCCAAGGACGTGAAGCGCAAGGGGGCTGCCGTGCTCGCGGCGGAACCAGACACCAAGCGGGGCAAGGATCTGCCTGAATCTTCCAGGGGCAGTCGGTACTGTGTGTACCACGACCTCCACACCCACAACACCAACGAATGCCAAGAACTCCGTGCCGTGCGAGAAGGAAGGATCGGCCGTCGTCCTGACCGTGCCGACCGGGGCTATGGTCGAGGAGGAGGAAGGAACCCAGGACGCTGGGAAGACCGCGGCCCGCGCCAAGGGTGGCGCGATCAACCTCGCGAGGACCGCTGGCGAGACTTGCCTCGCGAGGGGGACTGGCGGGATCAGCCTCGTGAGGATCGCCTGCAGGGCAACGCAGGCCTCCCTCCACTGCCGCCTCAGCCAAGAAGGAACGAGGACCGCCACCAGGACGAGGGGGCTGGGGGCTTCCAGGAACCACGCTCAATCGCCTGCATCCTGGGCGGAGCTCAAGCCCTAGCCTCCCAACACATCTTCAAGTAGTTTGCCCGCGAAGTGAATGCAGTCCTCCCCAGGCTCGAAGCTACGCGCCCTCTCAGGTGGTCGGCGTGCGCCATCACGTTCAGCTCAGCGGATCAGCTCAAGTGCTCGGCCACAGCCTGGGTCCTCCCGATGCTTTGCTCCCCAGTCATCAGCAATGTACTGGTCACCAGGACCCTCATCGATGGTGGAGCAGGGCTCAATGTCCTGTCCGTGGAAACGTTCAACAATCTCCAAGTGCCCTACGACCAGCTTCAGCCGACCAAGCCCTTCTCCGGAGTCACCGACGGTTCCACGATCCTGATCGGGCAGGTCCGCCTCCCCATCACCTTCGGAGCCCGCAGCAACTACCGCACCGATCTCATCGACTTCGACATCGCTCATAGCCGCCTGCCTCAGGATCCCCAGCCTGCGGCCCTGCCTCAGGGGCACGCCTGCTCGTAACTATGGAACCTCAGGAGGAACGCTGGATCGTGGAGCTCCGGAGTTATTTGACACAAGGGGCCCTGCCGGAACAGGAGGAAGAAGCGGAGCGTGTGGCGCGGCAAGCCACGGCATACTGCATCAGGGACGGAGAGCTCTACCGGAAGCGGCCGAACGACGTATCCCTGCGCTGCATTTCCAGGGAGCAAGGGAAGGAACTGTTGGAGGACATACACGGCGGGGACTGTGGGCATCACTCGTCATCACAAACCCTAGTCGGCAAAGCATTCCGCAGTGGGTTCTATTGGCCCACCGCACTCAACGACGCTGTCGAGCTGGTGAAGGCTTGTGAGGCCTGCCAATTTCACGCCAAACAGATCCATCAGCCGGCGGGGGGCTTGCAGACTATACCCCTTTCGTGGCCATTTGCAGTTTGGGGGCTGGACATTCTGGGCCCGTTCCCTCGGGCGCCAGGGGGCTACCGCTACCTCTACGTCGCCATTGACAAATTCACCAAGTGGGAAGAAGTGGAGGCTGTCTGCACCATCCCCGCGGGTTCCGCGGCCAGGTTCATCAGGGGCATCGTGAGCCGGTTCGGGGTGCCTAACTGCATCATCACAGACAACGGTTCGCAGTTCACCAGTAACCTCTTCAAAACATATTGTGCTAACCTTGGAACGCAGATATGCTACGCTTCGGTGGCACACCCGTGAAGCAATGGCCAGGCCGAGCGAGCCAACGTGGAGGTCCTGAGGGGCCTCAAGACAAGGACGTTCAAGAAGAAGCTGGAGGCCTGCGGTAGAGGTTGGTACGATGAGCTCCGGTCCGTGTTGTGGTCCATCGGCACGACCGCGACCAAGCCAACCGAGGAGACCCCGTTCTTCCTTGTCTACGGAGCCGAAGCAGTCCTCCCTCACGAGGTCAGACATCGCTCTGCGCGGGTCCTAGCGTTCGATGTGGCGCAACAGGACACCATGCGGGGGATGGACCTCGTGCCGGGGAAGGAACGCCACCAAGAGGCCACGCTGTGAGCGGCGAGGTACCAGCAGGCGCTGCGACGATATCACTACCGCAGCATCCGCCCCAGGACCCTCTTGGTAGGAGATCTCGTGCTCAGACGGGTCCTCTCCAGGGAAGGGCTGCACAAGCTCTCCCCCATGTGGGAGGGCCCGTTCAAGGTTGTTCATGTTTCGAGGCCAGGCTCTGTGCGCTTGGAGACTCAGGAAGGGGAGCCGATCCAGAATGCGTGGAACATCCAACACCTCCGGAGGTTCTACCCCTAAAAGGCCCTGAGCCTGTGAAGAAGGCGAACGCCTGTGAAGATCAACCCTTTTTGGAAAAGGCCCTGAGCCTGTGAAGAAGGCGAATGCCTGTGAAGATCAACTCTTTTTGGAAAAGGCCCTGAGCCTGTGAAGAAGGCGAACGCCTGTGAAGATCAACCCTTTTTGGAAAAGGCCCTGAGCCTGTGAAGAAGGCAAACACCTGTGAAGACTAACTCTTTTTGGAAAAGGCCCTGAGCCTGTGAAGAAGGCGAACGCCTGTGAAGACTAACTCTTTTTGGAAAAGGCCCAGAGCCTGTGAATAAGGCAAGTGCCTGTGAAGCTCGTTACCCCAAGAAGAAAGGCCCGGAGCCTGTGAAGAAGGCCAACGCCTGTGAAGCTCGCCGCCCATGACACTCTCACGTAATAATGAGTGGGGCTGTACACGCCCCGGAGTCTCAGGAGCACCAGCCTCAGGCCCTGGGGCTCCCTCCCACGCCCAGTGGCAGCACTTAGCTCCGCGCTGGTGAGAAGACATTGAAGACTAGATTAGGTGCCGGACGCGGCTTTTTCATTTGCTTTCTGCAGTTGGTTCGCTTTGTTCGCAGTTGAAGTTTTATTGAACTTATTGCCGTCTCTGGTTTATATCTCGCTGGTTTTCATCCACCCCGTTTTGATTCCTCTTGCAAAAAGTCTCGCGAGGGGAGCAGCCAAACGCCCTCGTGAGGGTTCCTATTCTAATCGTCCTAATGTTTCGCGACCCGGGTCCATCGCAGGAGCATCCCTCTAGTCCGTGCCCCTCGGGCACCGCGACACACGCACAGGGTCTGGGTCGGTCGCCCCCCACGGCTAGGGCCAGGAACTATTTACGTGCAGATACACAGCAGAAAGCGCGAAAGCTAAATCAAGGCAGTTGTTAACAGCAATAACCTCCAACACGCCCCCACGGGGCACCATGCAGCTGTTCTCTTTTACGCAAGAAACAAAAGGAAAAGGAAGGACGGGCCCGGCGCAGCTCGCCTGGCTCCAGCCAGCCGAGGCGACCTGGGATGCCTCGAGGGCTCAGGCGGACTCCCTCTCGCGCTTCACCAGGGCGCGGCGACGGGCGGACGACTCGCCACCCCCAAGCAAGTGCGACGGCGTGGGGGCTGGCTACGGCCGCCGCTGGAGGAGTCGCCTGAAGAAGAGTTGGTGAAGCTCGGGGAGCAACGAGCGCCGCCATCCGCGCTGGCACTGGCTCCTCCATCATCGTCGGGGCGGGACCCCGGGCCGCGGTCGTCGCCCTCGGGGCAGCATCCAGCGCGGCGACCATCATCCCCAAACACCCTCACATAGAGGGTGGCGTCGCCGTCGAACTAGAAGTGCAGGGTGCACCGCTGACTCAGGCCGCGCGCGCGGGCAAACGTTTGCCAGCCACGAGTCAGGGCCCCGTTTCCAGAAGGGGAGACCTCAAGCGAAACCCAGGAGGCCCTGCTGCAACAACCATCAGCCTGGAGCTAGAAACCGCATCGGGCGCTGGCCGGCAGCTCGCCGATGAAGAACCGGGGGAGCTGGAGCCAGGTGTTGGTCGGGTCCGCCGACCACACGACGAACTCCGGCAGCACCTCCGCCGAGCGAAAGCGTGGCCTGGGGGACCGCACAGTCACGGCCTTCCTCCCCTTGGCAGCTGAGCGTTCACCACCATGCGGGGAACCCCCCCTGTGGTTGCGGGGAGCCGCGATGGGGACCGCGGGGTGCTTGCGGGGTCGACCCCGGCCGCGCTTGGCCGGTGGGGAGTCGGGCTCTGCCCGACCGGCCTTTCCCTTCTCTGCGGCTGAGAACCTCTTCGGAGCAATGAGAGCGGTGAGTGGACAAGGAGAAGAAGAAGAGAAGCACGAAGGGGCGGACTAGCGGGGCTCGCGTGGCCCCGTACTTATAGCCGGAGAAAACCAACCGCCGAGCACCACAATCTTAGGTAATAATGACCTGTATCTATGCATGCAGGGACTAGTCAAGTAACGTAGTTGCCAAGACGTCGTGGGGACGCGGAGACGCCAACGTCCAATCAACCGTCACGCGGCGCCCAAGGCCGCAGGCTGTTAGGGCCCATGGCGCTTCGCCCTTGCCCTTTCGCCTCTCGGTACGGCCAAGTCCGGGCGCGCCTTGGGCCCGTGGGCTACTGTCGGCGCTCTGGGAATGGGGGTCCCCAGACTTGCCTGCCTGTGGCCTGCGGCGTGGCTCAAGGGGGCCCAGCACGGCCCAACTTTATCAACACAAGACCCAAGACCCTCGCGAGGGGCCAAGCCTCGCGGGGCGGACGACACAACACTTCCTCAGGAACAGCCTCGTCAGGCTGGCTCACGAGGAGGCGGAGAGATCAAGGCGGGGTACCTCACGAGGTGCCCATGACGCAAGCCATGACGACCAAGGGCGCCAGGCAGGCGCCAGCCCGTGCAGTGTCCTCCCTTTCCTCTTTGGTGCAAAGGGGGCAAGCGCAGGCGAGAGGATTAAGCAAAGGCATCCATTTCGGTGCAACGAGACCAAGACCAGTCCAACGGTGGGAGTGAGGTCATCGTGGAGCCTAGAACGGCGTCACCAGAGGGCCTTTGGCAGGCGAGGACCAACTTTAGTCAGGGTAAGTGTACCAGATGTTCCCCTTCGAATTGGCCAATTGTTGGCGCCCTTCCCGCTCAATATTTGGGAAGAGGCCCAGGGCCTTTGCCTATAAATAGGACTAGCCACCCTAAGGGTAGAGGCATCTAGCAATTGCATCGGGCAATCAGGCCAGCAGACCTAGAATTAGAGCAAGCAGAGAGCAAAGAGAGAAAGATAGAAGGGCGGGTGAACTCCTCCTAGCAGTTCATCCCCCTAGCCAGGAGCAGACCCTCAGGAGGCTGTTCTTCCCTGTATTGCTCATCATCACAGCCCAAGAGGCAATCCATCCACCACAAACTAGAGTAGGGTATTACACCACACCGATGGACCGAACTAGTATAAACTCTGTGTTCCTTGTGTTGTTCTTTCTGCAGTCAGATCCTTGCGAGACGGAGAGGTAGAGGGCATAATCTCCATGCGCACCCCATAGTTCGAACCTTAAGGGTCTGCCGGAACCCGATATCCGACAAGTCTATCATGCAGAAGTCTCCAAAAGAAGACCTTGTGTTTTGGCTGAGCAGAACTTTTACAAATCCAGTTGAACTGAGCTGGTACAATTTTTACACCTATTAGAATTTTGTATGCTTTGGCACAGAAAATGTATTATTTCCCCACATATAACTCCAAGAATCCAGGTCCCATCTTCGGACTTGGCGGTTCGTTCTGGATCTAAGGCCAGAGCGGTGGTCGGGGCCGCGAACCCTTCGAAGATCAAGTGTCCTCGGATATCAGCGACATAATTTAGGTTCCCGAAACTCATATGATGACCAGGGGCGTAGTTGTCAATTTATTCGAGGTGACCAATCGAGTTGGCACGCAGAGCGAAGCCTCCGAACACAAAAATCTGGCCGGGGACGAAAGTTTGCCCGGAAACAACATCA
This sequence comes from Aegilops umbellulata, assembly GCA_032464435.1. NCBI lineage: Eukaryota > Viridiplantae > Streptophyta > Magnoliopsida > Poales > Poaceae > Aegilops > Aegilops umbellulata. The sequence goes on from CP136057.1 coordinate 243,642,074, forward strand.
TTGTTGATGATAGGATGAGCCATCGAACCTTCTGTCGACGACATAATGGAACTCTCAATGAAAGCACCAATGTCGGTGTCAAAACCGGCCGATCTCGGGTAGGGGATCTCGAACTATGCGTCTGAGGATCGAAGGTAACATGAGACAAAGGGGGCATGATGTTTACCCAGGTTCGGGCCCTCTTGATGGAGGTAATACCCTACTTCCTGCTTGATTGACTTTGATGAGTATAGGGGTTACAAGAGTTGATCTACCTCGGATCATAATGGCTAAACCCTAGATGTCTAGCCTATATGATTTGTGATTGCCTCTACGGACTAAACCCTCCGGCTTATATAGACACCGGAGGGGCCTAGGGTTATACAGAGTCGGTTTACCGAGAAAGGAAACTACACATCCAGACACCAAGCTTGCCATCCACGCAAAGGAGAGTCCCATTCGGACAAAGGGAAAGGCCTTCTATCTTGTATCTTCACGGCCCATCAGTCCGGCCAATGTCACATAGCCCGGACCCCCGGGGACTCCATAATCCAGGACTCCCTCAACGATCCAACCGATCAAGTACCAAACACCGGCACCTCCGAGTTCTGCACACTTTCAACGCGATGATGTCCCTCGAGCTCTTGATCCAGCAAAGGTTCGGGGATGTAGATGAGTTCAGTCAGCACGACGGCGTGATGACGGTGTTGATGATGTGATCCGCGCAGGGCTTTGCCTGAGCACTACGATAATATGATCTGAGGTGTAATCTGTGTAGGGGGCACCGCACACGGCTAAGACAATTGATCTTGTGTGTTCTAGGGTGCCCCTGCCTCCGTATATAAAGGAGGAGAGGGGGAGGCCAGTCGGCTCCTATAGGGCGCGCCAAGAGAGAGGAGTCCTACTAGGACTCCAAGTCCTATTAGGATTCCACTTGGTGGAAGGGGGAAGAAGGAAGGGAGAGGGAGAGGGAGAGGGATAGGGGCGCCACGCCCCCTCCCCTAGTCCTATTCAGACTCTCCATGGGGGGGGCACCTCCTCGTGGCCTACCCTCTCTCTACCCTAAGGCCCATGTTGGCCCATTACTTCCCCGAGGGGTTCCGTTAACCCCTCCGGCACTCCGTTTAAACCCGGTACCTCTCGGAACTCTTCCGGTATCCGAATAACATTGTCCAATATGTCATTCTTTATGTATCGACCATTTCAAGACTCCTCGTCATGTCTGTGATCTCATCCAGGACTCCGAACAACATTCGGTCATCAAAACACATAACTCATATAATACAAAATCGTCATCGAACGTTAAGCGTGCGGACCCTACGGGTTCGAGAACTATGTAGACATGACTGAGACCCATCTCTGGTCAAAAACCAATAGTGGAACCTAGATGACCATATTGGTTCCTACATATTCTATGAAGAACTTTATCGGTCAAACCACATAACAACATACATTATTCCCTTTATCATCGGTATATTACTTGCCCGAGATTCGATCATCGGTATCCTTATACCTAGTTCAATCTCGTTACCGGCAAGTCTCTTTACTCGTTCCGTAATGTATCATCCCGCAACTAATTGATTAGTCACATTGCTTGCAAGGCTTATAGTGATGTGCATTACCGAGAGGGCCCAGAGATACCTATTCGATACTCGGAGTGACAACTCCTAATCTTGATCTATGCCAACACAACAAACACCTTCGGAGACACCTGTAGAGCATCTTTATAATCACTCAGTTACGTTGTGATGTTTGATTGCACACAAGGTGTTCCTCCGGTATTCGGGAGTTGCATAATCTCATAGTCAGAGGAATTTGTATAAGTCATGAAGAAAGCAATAGCAATAAAATTTAACAATCATTATGCTAAGCTAACGAATGGGTCTTTTCCATCACATCATTCTCCTAATGATGTGATCCCGTCCATCAAATGACAACACATGTCTATGGTTAGGAAACTTAACCATCTTTGATTAACGAGCTAGTCAAGTAGAGGCATACTAGGGACACTATGTTTTGCCTATGTATTCACACATGTATCAAGTTTCTGGTTAATACAATTCTATCATGAAGAATAAACATTTATCATGATATAAGGAAATATAAATAACAACTTTATTATTGCCCCTAGGGCATATTTCCTTCAATATACTCTTGTCATGCTTGCTTGAAATGTATTGTGAATGTTTAAACTTGTGCTAAAATTCCACCTTAACTTGAAGAAATTAAAAACTACCACGTTTCTTTATTGAGGGTCTAATCACCCCCTCTAGACACTTCTTCTCGATCCTTTCAGATAAACATCTAGGTTTTGCTCACCAGACTTGGAGGATACGTCAAGTCTTCGGAGGTTTCCTTCCAGAGCATGGGGTTGCCTGTAGTCTGGCCTTCCATTGATGAATCAAGAGCAGCCCACCAGTCGGGTCCATGAGAGATAGGCCAGCAGCCCAAGGACCCCTTAGTCCGGGACACCCTCAGTAGCCCTCGAACTAGTCTTTGAAGCCAAGGTATGTGCGGACATTATCAGCTTTGTGGACCAGTTCCTTCCATTCTATGGTTACTTTAATCATTTCTGGCAATATGTCCCCTGAGCCACTTCATAGCTTCCGAAGTGTATAAGTAACTTAGCCCCAAAGGCCAGTCGCTCAAGCATGAAAACTTCCCCCATCTAACAACTTTTGCCGAAGGTCACGACCTGTCATAACCACAAGCTAGTTATGAAAACTTGATTTGCGGTTCGAGGTGGTTTCTCCATTGGCACGTTCCATTAACATGGAGATCGTGCCCTGTTTTTAAAGGATATGATCAATGATTTGTGCTATCCCATGCGCACATAACGACGCAATTATATCGAGAAGCGACAAGGTCTATGGCGCAGTAAAAGGACCCTTGGCCTTTCAGTAGCCCATTAAAGGGGAGCGACCACCATTTCCTTAGCACGCTCTCACTCCCCCCTACGCCATTGCTTCCCCATTCTCCTGAGCTCCAGCGCCCAGATATATTCTCCCCTCCAAAAACCTCTCCGACCATCTCCTCAATCCGGCCATGGCCGACTCTGGGTCTAAGGGCAAGTGGGAGGCCTCCATCATCACCGAGGGTGCCATTCAGGAGTTGAAGAACACATGTTATCTTCTCGCTGATGTCGCTCACTGCGCTCGGGAGGCGGGTCAGGTCATCCCCATGCCGATGCCAGGCAGAGGGTGGTGTTCCTCACGCACTTCATTCGGGGACTGGGGTTTCCCCTCCACCTTCGTTAGGGGCCTAATGTTTTTCTACGGGTTAGATTTCCACGATCTTGCATCCAACTCTTTTCTGCATATCTCGGCCTTCATCATCATCTGCGAGGCCTTTCTTCAGGTCCGGCCACAGTTCGGCATGTGGCTGAAAGTTTTTAACATCAAGCTGAAGATCATTGGCGGTGAGCAGAAGGACTGCGGGGGGGGGGGGGGGGGGGTATCAGCAAACTCCCCCGAGTTGAGTGGCCAGAGGGCACCTTCATCGGGACTGTCAAGATCTGGCAGAAGGAGTGGTTCTATATCACAGAGCCACGAAGCGGATTGGGCGGTGATTTTGCCTTCAGATCTGGACCCCCCACGAAGCTGGTCTCGTGGACCAAGAAAGGCCTCGACTGGGGGTCAACCAAGGAGGTGGCATTGCTGCAGGGGAGGATATCTAATACGTCTCCAATGTATCTGTAATTTTTGATTGGTCCATGCTATTATACTATCATTCTTGGATGTTTTATATTCATTTTATAGCAACTTTATGTCATTTTTGGGACTAACATATTGACATAGTGCCCAGTGCCAGTTGTTGTTTTTTGCTTGTTTTCTACTTCGTAGAATATCCATATCAAACGGAGTCCAAATGCAACGAAACTTTTTGGAGATTTTTTCCTGCCCAGAAGACAACTTGGGAGCCAAGGAAGTGCACGAGGGATGGCCCATGGAGCCCACCACCCACGTGGGCGCGCCAGAGGCCCCTGGCGCACAAAGATGGATGGTGGGGCCCATGGAGGTCCTTTCCAGTGCCTCTCAGCTCTATAAATACCCAAACATTCCAGAAACCCTAGGGGAGTCAACGAAACACAATTCCAACCACCGCAAGTTCGAGAACCACGAGATCCAATCTAGAGGCCCTTTCCAGCACCTTGCCGGAGGGGAACACGATCGCGAAGGGGTTCATCATCCTCATTGGTGCTCCTCCGATGAAGCGTGAGTAGTTTACCACAGAACTACGGGTCCGTAGGCAGTAGCTAGATGGCTTCTTCTCTCTTTTTGATTATCAATACACTACTGTAGGATGCTGCTAACATGACACTATGATCAGAGACCCTTTGACGAATCTTTGTGCGATGCATTAATCGCAAACGATGATGTACAAAACCCGTAAAAAAAGATGACAAACGTTTGCGATGCCGGAGACATCAAACACGGTTCAGATTTTAGTTGCGTGTGCGATGCGGGACATATGGTAGATCCGTACGAACTGTTTGTGATGAGACAAAACAACGGAAACGGGCAGACATATCAAGGTGTGTGCGATATACGACATACATGTCGCTAAGATGAACTGTTTGCTATTAGGGAATGCAACAGAAACGGTTAGCCAGATTAAGGTGTGTCTGATATACGACATACAGTTCACTTGGGCGAACTGTTTTCGATTAGGGAACACAACATAAACGGTTAAACTTAACAAGATGTGTGTGATATGTGGCATACAGTTCACATAGATGAACTATTTGCGAGGAGCCAAAAAAACACAAACGATTCATGTAAACAAGATGTGTGTGATACATGGCGAACAACCCACTCGGATGAACTGTTTGCGATGAGAAAATATAACACAGACTGTCAGGACCCCGATCCTAAGTCACACCGATCTAGCATGTAACACATCATATCACTTTGCGGGCTCACGCACGGTATTCCCACGGGTGCCACCTTAACTGGCCCGGGAACGTTTGCGCCTTTTGGCTCACGTATATGATAGTGTCGCTAGCATCCATATGATAAAGAACCCGGTCCGACATGACTAGTCGTGCACCCAAAGTGGCACTAACTTACGGGGACAGGCATACATGACCCAACCTCGAATGTGTCGGTCATCAGCGTGTGAATCCGGGCTGTAGCAACTGGGCTAACAGGACTCCGGGAACCCGGGCTGTAGTAGGCTAGCAGGACTCCGGAAGTCACCGCGTGACATTTCCCCAAAGGGACAGATACAGGAACAAAGTGAGACACATGCCGAACAGTCTAGATGTTCCGGAGCAGTAGTAACTGGGCTAGCAGGACTCCGGTAAACCGGGCTGTAGCAGACTACCATGGCTCAGTGGAAGCACCAGACTATATTTCCCCATAAGAGAGGCTACCAAGGATAGACAATTAGGTTGTCGGATCCCACACATACCAAGCATTTCAATAACATACACACAATATGCTCGATATGTGGAGATACAACATGGCATCACAACATAACTCTATGACTCAAGTATGTATTCATTAGGCTCCGAGGAGCCAAGTATTACAAACATGGGTCTCATGACCCAACATACAGAGCATACAAGCATCAAGCGGAACCATGAACATGTTTGAGTACAGACAACTACAAATGAAAAAGGCTGAGAAGCCTGACTATCCACAAGACCCTCCCAAGGGTACAAGATCGTAGCTGAGGTAACAAGCTAAACGTCGAAGTCCACGCGGAACTACTAGCGAGACTGAAGTTTCTCTGCAAAACATAAAATAAGCAAACGTGAGTACAAATGTACCCAGCAAGACTTACACCGGAACTACCTACATATGCATCGGTATCAACAAAGGGGTGGTGGAGTTTAACTGCAGCAATGCCAGCTTTGACTCAGTGGCCAACCTGAACTACGACTGCAAGTAACTCTTTGAGGTGGCGCACAAGAGTCCACATATTCACCATATCAATACACCACTATGGATCTTCTCCCATCTCCCTATGAGAATGCCATCCATAGCACTCACGCTTATCTTGCGCATTTTTGAGTATCCACTTTCACTTGTCTATGAACTGTACAGGCAACCCAGAAGTCCTTTACCGCGGACACGGCTATTCGAATAGATGATGTTAACCTTGCAGGGGTGTACTTCTTCACACACGCTCTCGCCACTTACCACCATGTACACGTCGTGTATCTCGGCAACCTTCAAGCGGAAGCGTGGCGAGGGAGTCGGCCACGACCTGACTAACCATGCAAGTCTCTAGTCCAGGTTTATCCCCTATTCGGGTTCCATCCGCAAGGAGATTCGGCCGGGGTGTCGCTCACGACCCCAAACGATGTGAGCAGGGTTCCCAAGCCCACCATCCGGGTGCCACTTGGTACACCGTGCCACTGTGCCTAGTCTGTCCCAAGCCCACCTGTACCAGGTGCCACTTGGTAGACTACTAGCACTACCTACAAACACCAGAAACTAGTTGCAACTCTTGGACAGAGATCGAGGCGATTAATAAGCTGAGAGGGGTCGAGTTACTGGAACCCAATGTGTGGTATAACTGTTCATGGATCAAAAACACAGAACTCAGTTCCTGAGGACAGTTACAATGATACAACCCACCATGTACTCCTACATGGCCTCTCACCGCTACCTTTACCAAATCGTGTTCACACACTTAGCTCTCAACAGTAGGACATGTTCACAACTTTCCAATTCATCTCCGATGAATCAGACCTGACACAACTCTAAGCAATATCAGGCTTGACAAACAAGCATGAATGAGTAGGCACATCAGGGCTCAAACAACTCCTACTCATGCTAGTGGGTTTCATCTAATTACTGTGGCAATGACAGGTCATGCAGAGGAAAGGGGTTCAATTACCACAGCATGTAACAGTTGAATTGTTGTTGTCCTAATGCAGTAAAAGAGAGCAGGAGCGAGAGAGTGGGATTGTATCGAAATGCACAAGGGTTTTTTGCTTTCCTAGCACTTCTAAAGATGATATAGCTCTTCATCGCTGTCATCAATCTCATCGTCGGAACCATGTCTACTGAGGGGGAACAATTATCGGCAAATAAGAAAGAACACAATTAATGCAATCCAACAATATGATGCATGAATGTGACATGGCAATATGCTTTTGGTTGAGCTAATGCAACTAGCAACCAGATTAAATGAAGTTGGTTTGAATCAGAGATTCAAATTCAAATCCATATGTTAATATTCATATACCAATTATTTGATTTTCCCTAAATAGTAGTCATAAGTTCTTCTAACATGCATGGAAAGGGTACAGATGGATAGGTTGGATTTTTCTGATCATTTTTCATATATAAATTATTTCAATCTGAGTTGTTGTTGAATTTTTATGAATTTTTGAAGTTTAGACTAATTTCTGGAATTTTTGATTTAAAAGAAATAAACTAATTCCAGAAAAGGGATTATTGCGTCAGCACTGCACCAGCATGACATCAGCAAGTCAACTACGCTGACCCAGGTCAAACCTGATCTGTGGGTCCCGCATGTCAGTGTAACAGCGTCAGCAACAATGACTGACCAGTGGGGCCAGGTGAACGCTGAGGTGGCAAGGTCAAACTGACCGGTCGGCCACGGTCATTAGCTTAATTTAAACAAGCAATAACCCTAAGATTAATTTAAGGGGGCGGGACCGTCTGTCAATGACCCTGGGGTTAACTAATCGGTGGTTAGCGCTAATTAAGCCTGGGCCACGTCATCAACTCCGACTACTAATCGCCACCGTAAACAGGCACGGTGAGGTCGCTCGTCCAGCCAGCTCCGGCGACAGGAGGTCGCGTGGCTGGGCTCTACGGACACAGCACGGCGAGGCGTGTCGTTTGGTAGCAACGGGAGGTGCTGGGGTGGTCGAAAACTGCAACGATGGCGAGTGAGGCGGCGGTCGGAGCTCGGCTCCGTGCAAGCGTGGCGCTAGAGCAAGCAGGCGAGCGCGGTTTGGTGAGGTGGGGAACAGCGAGGGAGAGGGAACCAGAGGAGGGGGAAGAGCTCTAGGGAGAGAGAGGAAGAGCCAGACTACTCCGGCGGCTGCGTGGCATCTTCAGAAGAGTCAGGGCACAGGCAGGCAGGTGAAGGTGGCGCGACGCACGTCGAGCACGCGCCGGTGTCCTTCTGGCGCAAGGAGGAGGAAGATTGGCACATGGGCCTGGTGGGCTGGCTTCGCTCCTGGGCCAGGTAAGTTACAGGTACTCCCTCCTTCTCTGTTTTCTATTTTAATTACTGTTTTCTATTTATTTCAATCTGTTTTGATTTAGTTCAAGCACTAAATCATTTTTGTAAACTTTTGGAACTTTTTATGGGCACTAACTGAATTGTTTCAAAGAGCCACAACAAGTTTCAAAATATTTGGATCTGTAAAAATATTTATAGAATTTTAAAGCTCCTATTCAAATACATATTGGGTTAATTCAAAGCCCATTTATGCCCTGGAAAAATGTCCACCATTTTTGGTTTAGGTTTTCATCTTGTTCCATAAATTATGAACATTTTTAAGGGCATTTTGGGTTCATTGTAAAAAGATTTTCCTTGAGCCTATTTGATTTGATTTGATTCTAGGGTTAGTTCAACCCCCATTTCATATTTAAATGAAATTTAGACATGATGACATGATGATCATGCAAGGACAAGCAAAGGCTAAGCTAGGGCTGTGACAACTCACCCCCACTAAACAAGAATCTCGTCCCGAGATTCAAGACGTGAGGTAAGAAGACAGAGGGGACACAAAACTAACACGATCTTCATGATCCAACTTGCACTTCATAGGAACATCGATTCCTTGCATCATCTTGGTCTTAACAACTCTGCTTTCGAGTTCTTCATCAAACACGAGGACAGAGACAACTCTATAATGATGGATCATCTTAGCGACCACAAGGTCAACTCATGGAATGAGACATAGAAATATCTCTTGAGCTGAGAGGCAAAACACACCTTAGAAAGGACGGAAGTAACAATTTGACGAGGGTTTCAAAGTAGCGAGGGAATAAATGACCATGATTTCATAACGGGGCACCTTGGGGAGGTGACTCGTAGAATTATTCCCTTAAATGGCAAAAAGAGTTACTTTTGATATCTAGATCATTGAAACTCTTTATACCAGCCTAAGGAAATCCACAAATGATCATTTGAAGGAGTTCAAAAGATTGACATACTCGGACTAGAATGGATGATGTGGACTACCTTGTTGAAGACAACGCAAAGGATGATTTTGGCCTATCATTGGAAATGGATGGGACCCATGGTAGGACCACTTCTGAAGATGATCCTGAACAACAATTGCTAAGAAGGGAGCCCATCGGAAATTGGCACAGTGGCGGTGCAAGCTAGGAACAAAATGCAATTGTTGGGAATGTTCCAACCATCATATCTGCCTGAGATTCAGATCTAGTTGGTAACAGGATATTTCAGACATCATGTCTGGAAAAGAAAGTTTGCAACACAAACCGACGAGATGGCGTTGTGATTTTATCGGGAAATGAACTGCAATAGCAAGCTCCAAAACATGAGCTGGTTCTTCTACACGCATGTGAACATGTTGTCCCAAACAAGCATGACCACACAGTATTCTTACAACGAAACACTACCGAGTTCAGGTGGGGAAACATCATGTCTTGTGCCTTACCATGGATTAGCACTTAACTCGTTTTCCTAGAACAGATCAGTCAGTGGCTTGGTGTGCTATGGAATTCATATGGAACGAACATGATTAGTCAAAAGACCACAGAATACTTTGCACATGCATGGCTGACTTGGGATGATTCCAGAGGAAGCAAAAACAATTTTTCTCGAACTCACGGCGGCAACTTGCATCGTTTGCACGTGAACTTAGAGGAAGTCACTACTTTCATCCAAACATATACTTCATGAACGGGGCATGAAGAAAATGCTTGCACAAGTTTCCAACACTAGCTGGATGTTCAACACAAATCATGGAGGAGACAAAATGCTGCTGATGGGCTCAACAGCAACTCATCGGAATTTTTCATATCACTGGAATTCCACCATTATGTGAACAATGTGATAGTATTGGTCAGACCAAAGATGTAATGGTGTATGCTCGAGGAACAACCACGAGTAAGACAACATTACGAATATCGTTGATTCTAACTTGATTTGACGATAGCCCACACTCAAATCAAGGTTTGGACAAGACAATAGATTCAACAACTGATCACGAGGAACAATCGATGAAGATATCATCTTTCTTCAACACACACACACACACACACACACAAGGATATCCCTTAGTGATGAACTAAGTGGATTAAGCTGTTATCTTCCAACTCTCCAACTTGTTGTTTAGCTTAACCAACTAGCTCAGGGGTATCCAACACAGATTCTTGGAGAAAGGGTGGTTTACAAGAAAACAACTTGATCACGAGCTCAACATAATAGTCAGGAGACAACCTGGTGATACTTCTAAGAGGATATTCAGAAAATCACGAACCACCGATATGTTATTATGCTCGGGAGCATTCTTGCTTTCGAGGCAAGATGATGCAATCAAATAAGAAAGGGACTGACACAATCCTAACTCTTTGATCGAAGAGTGCACCAGGAAATACGGACTAGGTAGGATGATGATTCAATAACCAACACGCTAAGAATGAAATTATTGTCCATTAGCTACCAAGCAACAGAGTTGCTTGTAGTTTTGATTTCACGCATCACAGTTCACTTGTCGGCATTCCGGTTACAATAACACAGAACCGAGGAATGAAACAATGATGGCGAGAAGTATCATTGCGTCAAGAATTCATAAGATATGGTGCAATTCTCATGAAAATTCTGACATAAAGGGGGGTAATACTCCAGGGTAGAACAAAGCAAAAGCTGGATTGGCATTTGATCTACAGAGCACAACTACTTTGACCCAATCCTGGATATGGATGACGTACTGGAGTTTGTTTCTCCTAGTCATTCCGGAATAGAATGGCTTGACGGACAACAAGAATAATAGGCATCGATGAACACGATCTCACACATACCCTTGACTATCAATCGATACATGAAGGTCGGAATATAACTGAAGGGGGACAACTCAAAGAACATATGATTTTTTTCTGAGTTGTGGATTCATGGATTAGCATGTCGAACATGTTCAACATATTTCTTCCGGATAACCCATGCAGAAAGGAAGGACTAGCAGAATCACAATTTTTGAATGGAGAACTCATCAAGAGCACTCTTGTTGTGATCATTGGTTGAAAGATCTTCTGCCATAATGGTTCATGGTATTGGAAGAATGATATACCACAGACCTCAAAGACTATCACAAAGGTTACTAATATCCTAAAGGAACGAGCAAACACTACCAACACGAGGTAAGTAGAGTGAATCTTGGGCTCAAGAACCTAGAAATAGAATGCCTACTAACTAAATGGCATCACGGGATGCTTTCGAGAATAATGGCCAGAATCATCACACTTGGGATACAAAGCATTGCTAGATAACTGGGTGGTTCTCTAGGACACCTAGGGTCATAATAATAGCTCCAACATGTATGTCGAGGCAATGGAGTACCTCAACTCAGCAATTAGTGTGGTTAATCTGGCCCAAAAGGATATCAGGATCGAAAAGAAGGGATTTGCAAACGCATCAGACTATTTAGAAACCTGGGATGACTCGGACAGCATAACAGCTGTAAATGCTCAAAAAATTTGAGACATCCTGCAAAATGGTATCATAACCACTTAACATCACAATATCAAGGTTCTGAGATCAACTGTCAACACACAGAAGTAGTAGGAACTGAACTGGGCTTGAAACCATCAATCTTATAAGTCTACAGATTAGTAACACGTGATCTTGATAGAAAGACAAGAAGCCTAGTTTTTAATCCCCGTAGAAAAGAAGAGGTTGACTCAGATCAGAGGGGCATAAGGTAAAGGAGTAAAAAGAGCCTTACGTTCCCTTCCACAATCAATTCCCTCATATAATAAAGCATTTCTAGACTCGACTTCGACCAGTTTTTCTTGGTAATCCTACAGGTACTCAGGCTCTGATACCAAAGCTGTCAGGACCCTGATCCCAAGTCACACCGATCTAGCATGTAACACATCATATCACTTTGCGGCCTCACGCACGGTATTCCCACGGGTGCCACCTTACCTGGCCCGAGACCATTTGCGCCTTTTGGCCCACGTATATGATAGTGTCGCTAGCATCCATATGACAAAAAACCTGGGCCGACATGACTAGTCGTGAACCGAAAGTGGCACTAACTTACGGGGGCAGGCATACATGACCCAGCCTTAAACGTGTCGGTCATCAGCGTGAGAATCCGGGCTGTAGCAACTGGGCTAGCAAGACTCCGGGAACCCGGGCTGTAGCAGCCTAGCAGGACTCCAGAAGTCATTGCGTGACATTTCCCTGAAGGGACAGACACAGGAACGAAGTGAGATACATGCTGGCCAGTCTAGATGTTCCGGAGCAGTAGTAATTGGGCTAGCAGGACTCCGGTAAACCGGGCTATAGCAGACTACCATGGCTCAGTGGAAGCACCAGACTACATTTCCCCATAAGAGAGGCTACCAAGGATAGACAACTAGGTTGTCGGATCCCACACATACCAAGCATTTCAATAACATACAAACAATATGCCCGATATGTGCAAATACAACATGGCATGACAACATAAGTCTATGACTCAAGTATGTACTAATTAGGCTCCGAGGAGCCAAGTATTACAAACATGGGTCTCATGACCCAACATACAGAGCATACAAGCATCAAGAGGAAGCATGAACATGTCTGAGTACAGACAACTACAAATGAAAAAGGCTGAGAAGCCTAACTATCCACAAGACCCTCCCAAGGGTACAAGATCGTAGCTGACGTAACAAGCTAAATGTCGAAGTCCAAGCGGAACTACTAGCGAGACTGAATCTCTTTGCAAAACATAAAATAAGCAAACATGAGTACAAATGTACCCAACAAGACTTACATCGGAACTATCTACATGTGCATCGGTATCAACAAAGGGGTGGTGTAGTTTAACTGCAGCAATGCCAGCTTTGACTCAGTGGCCAACCTGAACTACGACTGCAAGTAACTCTTTGAGGTGGCGCACAAGAGTCCACATATTCACCATATCAATACACCACTATGGATCTTCTCCCATCTCCCTATGAGAATGCCATCCATAGCACTCACGCTTATCTTGCGCATTTTTGAGTATCCACTTTCACTTGTCTATGAACTGTACAGGCAACCCAGAAGTCCTTTACCGCGGACACGGCTATTCGAATAGATGATGTTAACCTTGCAGGGGTGTACTTCTTCACACACGCTCTCGCCACTTACCACCATGTACACGTCGTGTAGCTCTGCAACCTTCAAGCGGAAGCCTGGCGAGGTAGTCGGCCACGACCTGACTGACCACGCAAGTCTCTAGTCCAGGTTTATCGCCTATTCGGGTTCCATCCGCAAGGAGATCTGGCCGGGGTGTCGCTCACAGCCCCAAATGATGTGAGCAGGGTTCACAAGCCCATCATCCGGGTGCCACTTGGTACACCGTGCCACTGGGCCTAGTCTGTCCCAAGCCCACCTGTACCGAGTGCCACTTGGTAGACTACTAGCACTACCTACAAACACCAGAAACTAGTTGCAACTCCTGGACAGAGATCACGGTGATTAATAAGCTGAGAGGGGTCGAGTTACTGGAACCCAATGTGTGGTAGTAACTGTTCATGGATCACAAACACAGAACTCAGTTACCGAGGACGATTTCAATGAGACAACCCACCATGTACTCCTACATGGCCTCTCACCGTTACCTTTACCAAATCATGTTCACACAATTAGCTCTCAACAGTAGGACATGTTCACATCTTTCTAATCCATCCCCGATGAATCAGACCTGACACAACTCTAAGCAATAGCAAGCATGACAAACAAGAATGAATGAGTAGGCACATCAGGTCTCAAACAAGAACAAGGGGGTTTTGCTTGCCTGGCACTTCTGAAGATAATATAGCTCTTCATCGGTGTCATCGATCTCATCGTCGGAACCACGTCTACAGAAGGGGAACAATTATCGGCAAACAAGAAAGAACACAATCAATGCAGTGCAACAATATGATGCATGAATTTGACGTGGCAATATGCTGTTAATTGAGCTAATGCAACTAGAAACCAGATTAAATGAAGTTGGTTTGAATCAAAGATTCAAATTCAACTCCATATGTTAATATTCATATGACAATTATTGGCTTTGCCCTAAACAGTAGTCATAAGTTGCTCTAACATGAACGAAAAGGGTACATATGGATAGATTGGATTTTTCTGATCATTTTTCATATATAAATTATTTCAATCTGAGTTATGGTTGAATTTTTATGAATTTCTGAAGTTTAGACTAATTTCTGGAATGTCTAATTTAAAAGAAATAAACTAATTCCAGAAAAGGGATTACTGCGTCAGCACTGCGCCAGCATGACGTCAGCAAGTCAACTGCCTTGACCCAGGTCAAACCTGAACTGTGGGTTCCGCATGTCAGTGTAATAGCGTCAGCAGCAGAGGCTGACCAGTGGGGCCAGGTCAACGCTGAGGTGGCAAGGTCAAACTGATCGGTGGGCCACAATCATTAGCTTAATTTAAACCGGGAATAACCCTGTGATTAATTTAAGGGGGCGGGCCATTTGTCAATGACCCTGGGGTTAACTAATCGGTGGTTGGCGCTAATTAAGCCTGGGCCACATCATCAACTCCGGCGACTAATCGCCGGCATAAACAGGCACGACGAGGTCGCTCCTTCGGCCAGATCCGGCGACGGGAGGTCATGTGGCTGGGCTCTACGAACAAGGCGCGGCGAGGCGCGTCGTTTGGTAGCAACGGGAGGTGCTGGGGTGGTCAGAAACTACAACAATGGCGAGCGAGGCGGCGGCCGGAGCTCGGCTCCGTGCGAGTGTGGCGCTAGAGCAAGCAGGCGAGCGCGGTTTGGTGAGGTGGGGAAGAACGAGGGAGAGGGAACCAGAGGAGGGGGAAGAGCTCCAGGGAGAGAGAGGAAGAGCTAGACGGCCTGGCAGGCAGCCTGGAGGTGGCACAGGCAGGCAGCCTGGAGGTGGCGCGGCGCACGTCGTGCACGCACTGGCGTCCTTCTGGCGCAAGGAGGAGGATGATTGGCACATGGGCCTGGTGGGATGGCTTCTCTCCTGGGCGAGGTAAGTTACAGGTACTCCCTCCTTCTCTGTTTTCTATTTGAATTACTGTTTTCTATTTATTTCAATCTGTTTTGATTTTGTTCAAGCACTAAATCATTTTTGTAAACTTTTGAAACTTTTTATGGGCACTAACTGAATTATTTCAAAGACCCACAGTAAGTTTCAAAATATTTGGAGCTGTAAAAATATTTATAGAATTTTAAAGCTCCAATTCAAATACATATTGGATTAATTCAAAGCCCATTTATGCCCTGCAAAAATATCCACCATTTTTGGTTAGGTTTTCACCTTGTTCCTTAAATTATGAACATTTTTTAAGGGCATTTTGGGTTCATTGAAAAAAGATTTTCCTTGAGCCTATTTGATTTGATTTGATGCTAGGGTTTGTTCAACCCCCATTTCATATTTAAATGAAATTTAGACATGATGACATGATGATCATTCAAGGACAAGCAAAGGCTAAGCTAGGGTTGTGACATAGACGGTTACTAGAGTTAATTCGTGTGCAATTATGTGTGTACTAAAAACTTTGGAAAATGCATACTAGTTACTTGCAATGGCTAGGAGTATCGCACATGATGCGTGTGTGAGTACTCATGTGCGATGATTTGTAAGTTACACATATGTTTCCTTATGTTAGCACGTGTGCGGTAACACGTGACATCGCATATGGTTGTCGGGTTATGTGCTCAAGTCTTCCCGGGCTCCGGTGAAGGCTTCCGACGCTCCACAGGGGTGAATTGTAAAATCCCCAATCCCCTAGCCAACTCCTAGCTATAACTAACCATAGAAATGGCCGTCGGTGTCGACTCGCTACTGATCCACTTGCTAGCTACTTACCCACACATACCGGCATACCCCAAACGGTCGACGACAGGATGAAGTTGTGCGACGAGAACGGGTGCCAGAGACCATAGTTTAGGTTAATTAATTATACCTCCAGAGCCGGATAATTCCAGCTTTGGAGGTATACTTAATTAACATAATCTAAGATCAAATAACTAAAGCTTCCCCAACGTGATCGTGCGCCGGCCTCAACCGCTAGGAGAGCGCGCGCAGAGGGACGTGACCTGAGCAAGACTTGGCGCATAAACAGCGAGCTGAGCGCGCAAAGGGACACGACCCGAGGGCTCCTAAACGGCGAGTAAAGCGCGCGGAGGCACGCGAGTAGAGTGCACCGCGGCCGCCTAAACGGCGAGCAAGCACATGCATAATTAGTTCATATAGCAGATGAACATAGCCGGGCATAGCCGTCCAACAATATTTTTTTATGACATGCATTAATATATTCTTAGTTAGATCTAAGGTCAAAGTTTGGTACTAAAAAATACGAAGGGGGCCAAAAAGAATAAACCACGAGAGAGGTAGCACCTATATGAACACAAACAACCAGTATGAAAGAAAATATGGGTCAACCCCTAGTTGAAAAGGGCAACAATGTCTAACTCCAGCTTACCAAGGGTACAAAAGCACGAGGATTAATTGTTCATCAGGTTTACACATAACCCTGATTGAACAGGGCAATAACATCTAACTCAACCAAAGTTTTTGGCAGTCACAATCAAATGGATCGGTCCGATCCATGAAATCAAGATCTCGATACAAAACATCTACTGGTCCATGGTGACGGCAAGTTGTTGTAAATATAAGCCGAGCATAATCAGAAGCCCTTAGGTCCGCCTGAAACTTCTGTTTATGCTGTTCCACATACAATTCCATGAGAAATTTCTAGTTGAAAAACTAAATCCTCACATGCAATAGTGCCCTCGCATTCAACATGAAGAATGTGACAAAGCTAGTGTTTGCACTATTGGATGCATATCCTTCCAGCATTACTGTCTTTAAACGAATGTCATGAGATATGAGAAAATCCTGGTGCTTCTTGAACGGCCGATTGGTTATACCTTTTTCTCCATGTGTTAGTGCCTAAACAGAGATGAAGATTGAAAAAAAAGGTAATGTCTAAAAAATATTATGTTGAAAGAGCGATAACTGAACGATTAATTATAGTACACTATATATGGGCTTTCAATGTGCGTGAAATCGTCACCTTTATATACAAATTCTCCAGACATGGAAAGCATTGCAGCAAGGCAATAATGATGTTGAGATCAAAACACCACATACTGATATATAAGGTCTTGACATAATCCACCACCACTGATATGATGGACAAGCTCTTCATTTAGCACAGAACATAATATTAGCACTGAAAGTGTACTCCAAGATCATATTTAACTTATGCGCACAAATGAAAAGATGAAAATTACAAAAGTGCACATGAATAATATACAGTACTGCAATAGGTGTGGAGGAAAACACCATCTCGAACCATTTAAACAGATCACTAATTGCACCCAAGGTCTCCAGTTTAGGCGCAAAGACCACACTTATTGGCGAAGGTTTATAACAACAATCAAGTAGCAACCTTTGAAGTGAAGGGGCATCTTCGATGATGAGCTCCTATTCCAATGCTTACAAGGTGAGGCGACTTTATTTTGAGACAAGGTATATGGATTCCATTTCCAAAAACAAGCACCAAACGCTCTAGGGCAGGGCAAATGGAGTGTATGATGGTGTGTAGTGAGTCATCCAACAGATGAACCAACACAAGCAGAAGTTTTTTCAGCAGTGGGAGTCGAAACATTTGTACCAGATTGTCTGCTAGATGGCACCGGGTCAAGGTGACGGTGTGGAGAGAGGAGAAAAACCATGAGATGGGCATCGGTGGTGAGGGCATAGATGCAGCTCTTGGTGGTAACCTATCGCTGTAGTAATGGTAGAACTCAAGCTGCTGGAGTTTATCGAATTGACGGGATGTCAGCCAGGTGGCCACCATGCAGGGTATGTCCAGCAGGTAGCATGTCGAGATGCATATGCGTTGAACGGAGCCCTAGTGGGAGGAGATGATGGCTCTGGGGAGTTCAGAATCATCATTGACAGATAGCTGATGACAGTCGAGATTAAGAGGCTCGGTGCGCAAGAGTGCGCCACCGAGATACGAGGACTTGTGTGCGGCAACCATCCTAGGTGGGGAGAAGGGATATAATCTCCCCAAGGATACCGTCCGGGAGATCGCTGATGTGGTCCGCCGGAGATTCTACTGGTTCCTCAGGTCAAGGGGGTGTGGCCGCTTCTGGCTGCATAGTCGGGTCCAAGATCTACATCCGGCGACGGCGCTGGCCAGAGGATCATCTGTGCATAGTTAGGGCATGTCTCTCTCTAGTAGTTTTGGTGATTGATGACAATGTTTTTGCAGACTAATCGTGTGCATTGAGTATTTCAGAGATTCATTCATTGGCATGAGACGATTCTTTCCCCTCGGAGCTTTAAGTGAAGATGGTGTAGTCTCTTTCGTCACGATTTTGGTGGATTTGAGTCGTAGGAGATACCGTATTATCAAGAGGGGGTCCGCATTGGAAAGGCTAGGGTGGAATCAACACATACACTTCATCTTTGCACCCCAGCTCCTTTCCTCTTCTTGGAGTTTGTCATTTCAACGAAAGTGGAGAGTGTGAGGTGCTAGCGGTAGTACCGCCGCGAGAGCGGTAGTACCACCCATGGTCCTCAAGCGGCAGCACCGCTGTACTACAGCGGTAGTATCGCTTGGGTGCATCGGCGGCAGTACCATCCTAGTTTGGCACTGTTACCGCCTCAATTCGAGGACGTCTCTCCTCGTGTCGGGTTGAGCGGCAGTAGTAGCGGCAGTAGCAGCGGTAGTACCGCTTGTGAGCGGTACTACCGCGGCTACCACCACTACTAGTGCCGCACAAACCCCCTCTCTTTCTTTCTTTCCCTTCCGATGCCTCTACTCTTAGTCACCGCGGTAGTACCGCCCCACTGAGTAGTAGTACCGCTATGTGCAGGCTGAAGAGGGGGGTAACGGTTGGATTGGTTCCCCCACTATAAAAGGCGGTCTTCTTCTCCAAGTTGACTTACCTCTTTTCCCCCAACCTCCATTGATGTTCCAAAGCTCATTTTCACCCGATCTCTCTCCCTAGCCAATCAAACTTGTTGATTTTCTAGGGATTGGTTGAGAAGGCCCGGATCTACACTTCCACCAAGAGAAATTTGATTCCCCCCACTAATCCCTTGCAGATCTTGTTACTCTTGGGTATTTGAGCACCCTAAGCGGTTGAGGTCACCTCAGAGCCACATTCCATTGTGGTGAAGCTCCGTGGTATCATTGGGAGCCTCCAATTACGTCGTGGAGATAGCCCCAACCTTTTTTGTAAAGGTTTGGTCGCCACCTTCAAGGGCACCAATAGTGGAATCACGGCATCTCGCATTTTGTGAGGGCTTGAGGATAATACGGTGGCCCTAGTGGCTTCTTGGGGAGCATTGTGCCTCCACACCGCTCCAACAGAGACGTACTTCCTCTCAAAAGGAAGGAACTTTGGTAACACATCCTCGTCTCCACCAGCTCCACTGTTCATTATCTCTTACCTTTACTTGTGCAAGCTTATATTGTGTTGTATCCTTTGCTTGCTTGTGTGCTAGTTGTTGTTGCATCATATAGGTTGCTCACCTAGTGTCATATCTAGACAACCTGCTTTGTTGCTAGTTTAATTTGGTAAAGAAAAGCTAAAAATTGTTAGTTGCCTATTCACCCCCTCTAGTCAACCATATCGATCCTTTCAATTGGTATCAGAGCCTCGTCTCTTTATTAAGGACTTTGCCTTCTGAAGAGTATGGTTGAGACTACGGACGAGGGGAAGGAGCACTCCGGTGCTAGTCCCATCTTGTCCATGGCCGATGGGGTTCCTTGGTCTCTCGTGATGAATTCAATCTGGCTATGGACACATTGAAAACCTCCTTGACGGCCGAGGTTAAAGGCATGTTCAAGGAATATCTTGAAGGCATTAAACTTTCTACCGCACCGTTGGAAGTGGTTGCCCCCACTAACAAGGTGACGGATGCTAATCCGGCTATGGACACATTGAAAACCTCCTTGACGGCCGAGGTTAAAGGCATGTTAAAGGAATATCTTGAAGGCATTAAACTTTCTACCACACCATTGGAAGTGGTTGCCCCCACTAAGAAGGTGACGAATGCTAACTCCAACAAGGGGGAAGCTACTAGTGATCAAGTTCCTTTGCCTAGTGGTAGAAGTGGAAATGGCATCTTTGCCCATGTTGAACCTCCAATTACTTATGGAGGACCGGTTCCCTCCACTCATATGAATCATGTTGGTCCTCCCCCTAAGCTTGTGAAAAATGAGGATTTTGCCTCTTGGGTCTATCGCTTTAAACATCATTTAAATCATAGTTCTACTAATCTTTGGAGAATTATTAAGCAAGGTTTCTACCCGCACGACCCTAGCAACTTCACTCCTAGAGAAGCCGCGGATCATCAATTCAACGAGTCCGCTCTCTTCATTCTTCAAGAAGCAATTCCACCCGAAGATATTGTGCATCTCCGACCTTTCACCATGGCCAAGGAAGCATGGCAACATGTTGTTTCAATTTACAAGGGAAGTGCAAGCATTCAACGCTCAAACTTTGAAGTGGTGCAAGTTGAAGCCGATGAGTTTGCAATGAATGAAGATGAAGAACCTTGTGAGCTTTACCAGAGATTAACTACTCTCGTGGTCTCACTCCGAGAGCATGGGAGCAAGGATACGGATGAATATTGGATCAAGTGGAAGTTTCTCAAGACCATGATGCCCTACCATAAGGCCATGTCCTCCGTCATCCGTCAAAGGTCGGTCTTCCATGCCTTGTACTCAAGTTAAGTGTTGGATGAGTTTGTTGCTATGAGGATCTTGGACAAGATCGCCGACAATGTGGTGTTGCATTCTCAATGAGTAAAGAACCCCAACCAGGCTTTGAAGGCCAAGGCTAGTGTGGAAGAAGAGGGTGAAGAGGAAGAAGAGGAGAGTAACCCCGAAGATAGAAAATATGCTTATCATGAACACATGGCTCTTGCTTCATGGCAATTTTGGAGCAAGAAGAACTCAAGGCCGAACTTCAACAAGAACAATTCAAGTGGCGCCAAGGGCAAGCAATGCGTGAGTACATGATATAATTGTGGCAATGTAAGCCGTTTTCTTGTGGATTGCCCATACAAGAAGAGGGAAGACAATGGTGGCAAGATTATCCGAAAAGACAAGGCCAAGTCCTTCCCCAACAAGAACAAGTTCACCAAGAAGACTCCTCCCAAGGAGTTGTGTAATATTACGGGTTCCGGCAAACCCTTGAGGTTCGAACACGGGGGTGCGCACGAAGATCTCTCTCTCCCTAGATCGCGCTCGCAACGATCTCAAAGCCTAGCTCCCCGAACCCAAGGAACAAGAGACACTAGAGTTTATACTGGTTCGGGCCACCGATGTGGTGTAATACCCTACTCTAGTGTGGTGTGGTGGATTGCCTCATAGGCCGAGGATGAACACGTACAAGGGATGAACAACCTCCTGGGGAGAGGTGTTCTTGAGCTCCGTGAGCTTGTGTGAGTGGGAGGATGGTTTGAATGACCCCTCCCCTTGCTAGGGTGGTGGCTAGTCCTATTTATAGAGGCCCTGGTCCTATTCCCAAATGTTTAGGCGGGAAGGGATCCCATAACGGCCAAGTTTGAAGGGAGACAACTAGTACAAGATATCGTGACAAAAGGTGGTCTTCACCTGCCAAAGGCTCTGGTGGTGACGCCGCCGTGGGCTCCGCGGTGACCTCCGTCCTACCGTCCTGCAAGCCTTGGTCTTGTTGCATCGATATGGAAACCTTTGCTTGATACCTCAGGACTCCTCTCCTGCGCTTGCCCCTTTAGCACCAAAGAAGAAACTGGTACCCTGCGCCGGTTGGCGCCCGCCTGGCTTTGGTCGTCACGGCTCACGTCACGAGCACCTCGCGAGGTGCCCCTTGCATTGATATCTCCGCTCCTCGGGAGCCAGCCTAGCGAGGCCGCCCTTGAGGAGGTCTTGGTGTCGTCCGCCTCGCGAGGCTTGGCCCCTCGCGAGGGTCTTGAGTGGTTGCCGCTGAAGATGGGCTGTACCAAGCCGTTGGTGGAGCCACGCCCTGGGCTGCAGGCAGGCAAGTCTGGGTACCCTCGTTCCCAGGATGCCGACAGTAGCCCCCGGGCCCAAGGCGCACTCGGACTTAGTTTCGAGGCGAAGCCAAAGGGCAAGTGCGGAGCGCCGCAGGCCCGAATAGCTTGCGGCCTTGATTGACGCGTGGCGACTGACGGTTCGTGGGCGTCTCCGCTTCCCCATGCTGCCTCGGCAGCCATTCGACTTGATGAGTCCCTGTTGCATGCAGAAGAAAAACCATCACTACATGTGATGATGGAGGCCGGTGGTTGGCCTCCTTCAGGCTATAAATTAGGAGGGGGCGGAGCCCCCATCACTCATCTCTTCCTCAATTCCGCCTGCTTCTTCTTCCTCCTTGCTCCACCGTCTGGCTGCAACACCCATGGTGCCGACATAGAGGCTCTCGTCCGCGAGAAGGGGAAGGCCCGCCAAGAGGGGCTCGGCTCGCCGCCGCCGAAGAGGGGGCGCGGTCGCCCCGCAAGCACGCCGCGACCCCCGGTGTGGCCCCTCACGGGCGCGGACGAACTTCCCCGGGGTCCAGCACCGTCCCAGGCAGCCGCGGTGGCGTCTCTTTGCGCGACAGGAGCCGCCTGAGGCATGGCAGTCCTGCCCACGAGGGGAGGCGCGCCATGGTCGCTCGGCCTCCCTGGCCGCGCTTCCACTCGTCGGAGGTGCTGCCAGAGCTCGTCGTGTGGTTGGAGAACCCGGCCGGCACCTGGCTTCAGCTCCCACGCTCCTTTGTTGGCGAGCTGCCGGCCACGGGTCCTGGTGGCCTCTGGCTGTAGGTCGACGGCAGCAGCAGCAAGGCTTTGTGGGTCGCGGTGGAGGTCTCCGTCGTGGGCAACATAGCCTTGGCCCGCGGCTGGCAGATGTTTGTCCGCGCGCGCGATCTGAGACGGCGTTGCACCCACCACTTCAAGTACGACTGTGACGCGACCCTCTTCATGAGGGTTTTCAGGGAAGACGGTCGCCGCGCCGGGTGCTGCTCTGAAGACAACGATGGTGATGAAGTGCTCAGCCTTGGCGATGGCTGTGACGAGGATGAGGGTGAGCTCGCCCTCAGCGACGACAGCTCCTCCTCCAGCGAAACCTGCAGCTGCGGTGGCTACGACCAGCTGCCATGTCGTCGGGCTCACTTCGAGGATGGTGACGGGTTATCCCGTCGCCGCACCTCGGTGAAGTGCGAGGAGGGCTCCGGTTGAGTCCGGGGAGCAGATCCTCATGAGCAGCCGTGTCGTAGGAGCCTGTTTTGCCTGTCCCTTCCTTTCCTTTCCTCCTGTATCACAAGAAACAAGTATGGGGCCCTGCAAGGGTGTGTAATGAACCGTAGTGCTTATGCTGCTTTGTGCTGTGTCTATTGTTTCTGGGTTGTGTTGTGGAATTTGTGCCTTACGCAGGCGTAGAGGGGTAACTTAGCTTGATACATTCGGGGTAGCTTCCATCTCGTGAGGGTGCGCCTCCTGCCGTCTGGTGGGGCTTCCCTGCTACTGACTAGGGCGACATCGCGAAGCCGCGAAAATTCGTTAGGAAATCCTTATCCCTCCTTGCACGAGGCCTCAGGCATGGGCTGACCATGGCCTAGCGCACCACATTGCGGTAACCGTGGGGCACGGACTTAAAAAGGGAGGTGCGCCAGTCACAAGCTCAATCAAGAGCGCCTTGCGGAACCCAGGGGAGTGAGTAGGCACACACACCTGTCCAGCCCCCTCGCGAGGCGTGCGAGGGAGAGCGTCGGGCAACTATCGCCCTCCCTGGAGCAAAACGAAGAGTCGAGGGAAGAATCAAAGAGAGAATAGGGGCTTCAGCCAAGCCATCAAGAAACGCCAGAACTTTAGATTCCATTAAAAAGGGGTGCAAGCCAACTACAGAAAGCAAATGAACAACCGCGTCCGGCACCTAGTCTAGTCTTGTCACCAGCGCGGAGCTAAGTGCTGCCACTAGGACGTGGGAGGGAGCCCCCGAGGCCCGAGGGCGGCACTCCGGAGACTCCGGGTCATGTATAGCCCTACTCATTATTCCGTGAGAGTGTCACGAGCAGAGACCTTCATAGGCACTGGGCCTTGCTTCATGGGTAGAACTTCCGGAGGTGCTGGATGTTCCAGGCGTTCTGGATGGGGATCCCGTCCTATGTCTCTAGGCGCGCGGCGCCAGGCCTGGAGACACGGGCAATCCTAAACGGGCCCTTTCACATGGGTGAGAGCTTATGCAGTCCTTCCTTGGAGAGCACCCGCCTCAGGACGAGATCGCCCACCTCGAGCGTCCTGGAGCGGATGCTGCTATAGTGGTATCGCTGCAGCGCCTGCTGGTACCTTGCCGCCCGGAGTGAGGCTTCACGGCAGCGTTCCACCCCCAACACAAGGTCCATCCCTCGCATGGCGTCCTGATTCATCTCATGAAACGCCAGGACTCGTGCGGAGCGATGCCTAACCTCGTGAGGGAGAATCACTTCTGCTCCGTAGAGGAGGAAGAACGTGGTCTCGCCTGTTGGCTTGGTGGCGGTGGTGCGGATGGACCACACCATGGACTGGAGCTCATCGTGCCAGCCCCTGCCGTAGGCCTCGAGCTTCTTCTTGAAGGTCCTGGTCTTGAGGCCTCTCAAGACCTCCGCGTTGGTGCGCTCGGCTTGGCCATTGCTCCTGGGGTGTGCCACCGAAGCATATCAAATCTGTGTTCCAAGGTTAGCGCAATATGTCTCGAAGAGACTCCTAGTGAACTGCGAGCCGTTGCCGGTGATGATGCGGTTAGGGACCCCAAACCGGCTCACGAGACCCTTGATGAACTTGATTGTGGACCCGGCTGGGATGGTGTGGACGGCTTCCACCTCTGCCCATTTGGTGAACTTGTCAATGGCGACGTAGAGGTACCTGTAGCCCCCGGGCGCTCGAGGGAAGGGAACCAGTATATCCAGCCCCCAGACCTCAAATGGCCAGGAGAGTGGGATAGTCTGGAGGCCTTGAGCCGGCTGGTGGATTAGCTTGGCATGGAACTGGTAGGCCTCACAGGATCTCACCAGCTCGGTTGCATCGTTGAGTGTCGTGGGCCAGTAGAACCCGCTACAAAAAGCCTTGCCCACCAGGGTGCGCGATGATGAATGATGCCCGCAATCTCCATCATGTATGTCGGCTAGCAGCTCGCACCCCTGCTTCCTGGAAATGCATCGCAAGGAAACGTCGTTTGGCCATTTTCTGTAAAGCTCACCGTCCTAGATGCAAGATGCCGTAGCCTGCCGGGCCACGTGCCCCACGTCCTCTTCTTTCTCCGTCAGCGTTCCTTGCACCAGGTATGCCTTGAACTCCTTGGTCCAGCACCCCTCCTGAGGCTTGAGCGCCAGGAGTAGGCGTGCTCCTAAAGTCAGGCCACAGGCGGGGGCTCCCGAGGCTGGTCGTTGGGGGAGTTCCTCGTGAGGTGATGCCGGCTCCGTAGACGGGGGTGCTGCTGAAGGCTTGAAGAGCCACTCTTCGAAGACGCCAGGCTCCTAGGGTAGGCGCCTAGACGCCCTTTTGGCGATGTCGTCGGCTTCCTTGTTCGTGCCGCGAGGCACATGCTGTAGCTCTAGGCCCAAGAACCGCTTCTCCGTTTTGCGCACCTCTGCAAGGTATGCCTCCATGTGTTCGTCCCTCGGCTCCTACACCTTGTTGGAGAAGTTGACAAGGAGCTAAGAGCCGCCCTTGATGGTGAGACACTTCACTCCCAAGGCAGCTGCTGCCTTGAGGCCAGCGATCAACCCCTCGTATTCTGCAATGTTTTTGGAGACCTTCTCGCCCTGCTGGAAGCAGAGTTGCGCGGCGTAGTACAGCTTGTCCTGGGTGGGCGAGATGAGCAAGACACAAGCCCCCGCGCCTTGATGCGCAAAAGCACCGTCGAAGTACATGACCCAGCCGTTGGGCACTTCACTTCCTGGTGAGAGGGATCGGCTCTCGCCTGCTTCGAGCTCTGGGGCGTCGGTCCATTCTGCCATGAAGTCGGTGAGGGCAGCCCCCTTGATGACCCTGGTTGTGCTGAACTCGAGCTGAAACGCTTGTAGCTCGATGTTCCACTCAGCGACTCTTCCCGCAGCGTTGGGGCTCCTAAGCACCCTCTCTAGTGGGTAGGCTGAGACAACCTTTATTGGGTGTCCTTGGAAGTAATGACGCAGCTTGGATCTGTGGCATGGGATATCGTGCCCTTGCGTTGCGTAACACCGTGATGACGAAGTACACCGGGTGCTCGACGAGGGCGGGAGCGTTGATGGAGCCTACGGCTTCCGAAGGTTGTGTCGCCCCCTGAGGTGGGGGAACCTCTGGAGCTTGGTCACCCATCGGGGCCTCAGCAGGCCATGAAACATCGTCTCGCAGGGCCTGATCATCTGCAGGTGTCGTCGTGGCCTTAGCGGAGCCGTCTTGCCGCCGCACCGTCCCGACTGAAGGTGCGGCATTAAGCGGCGTGCTCTTGGCCTGACGCTCCTCCCGGACAACCACCAACGCCGTGCTGGCGGAGTAGGGTGTGGCGGCTAGGTACAACACCAGGGGATCGAGGGGACGAGGTGCTACCATCAACGGAGGGCTGGTCAAATATCTCTTGAGGTCTTGAAACGCCAGGTCGGCCTCTGGGGTCCACTCAAATGGGCCCTTCTTCTTCATCAATTTGAAGAACGGCAGGGCGCGCTCCCCCAGCTTGGAGATGAAGCGCCCCAACGAGGTAACACAGCCCGCGAGCTTCTGCATTTCCTTGAGAGTTTGCGGTGGGCTCATGTCTTCTATCACCTTGACCTTCTTAGGGTTTGGCTCGACCCCCCTGTGCGACACGAGGAAGCCCAC
Source organism: Aegilops umbellulata (assembly GCA_032464435.1). Lineage (NCBI taxonomy): Eukaryota > Viridiplantae > Streptophyta > Magnoliopsida > Poales > Poaceae > Aegilops > Aegilops umbellulata. Next base: position 243,669,034 of record CP136057.1, read on the forward strand.
TAGCTTGCAGGAGGGGACACCGAACACGCACTTCTCCGGGTTGAGCCGCAGGTCCACCTGGCGCAGGCTGGCGAAAGTCTCTTCCAGGTCCTGAATGAGGGTCCTTGCCTCCTGAGATTTTACCACGATGTCGTCGACATAGGCTTCAGCATTCCTCCCCAGCTACTGGCCCAGGGTGATATGCATCAGCTGCTGGAAGATCGCCCCAGCGTTGCGCAGTCCGAACATCATGCAGGTGTAGCAGTATACCCCACACGGGGTCAAGAAGGCCATCTTCTCTACGTCCTCCACCACCATCTTGATCTGGTGGTAACCCGAGAAGGCATCCAAGAAGCATAGTAGGTCGCACTGGCGGTGGAATCGACTATCTGGTCGATGCGCGGAAGCGGGAAAGGGTCTTGAGGGCAGGCTTTGTTGAGGTTGGTGAAGTCGACACACATGCATTCCTTCCCACCTTTCTTGGGCACGACGACGGGGTTCGCCAGCCATTCCGGGTACCGGACCTCGCGAATGACACCTGCTGCTTCTAGCTTGCGAGTTTCCTGCATGATGAACGACTGCTTCTCCGTGGACTATCGCCAAGCTTTTTTGCTTCACAAGGCGCACATTGGGGCACACCCTTAGGTGATGTTCGATTACCCTCCTAGGGACCCCCACCAGTTGCTTGGGCTCCCAGGAGAATACCTCCTTGTTCACCCGCAGGAACTTCACCAGCGCCTCCTCTTGGTCTGGGTCGAGGTTGGCGCTATGGTGAAGGTGGCTCTCGAGGATCCATCCTCTTCGACCGACACTTGCTTTGTTTCGGCCCGATCCTGAGTGAACATCTACTTCTTTTTCACCGGCGCAGCCTCCTTGGCCCCTGGGGCGGCTTCATCGGCCGGGCATGCTACTGCGGCGGCCCTGAAGGTGAGCTTGAGGGCCATCGGAGCCTCCTTGGTGTCTCCAGCCACGGTGAGGACGCCGCTGCTGCCCGACATCTTCATGAGGTTGTAGGCTAGATGGGTCGCTGCCATGAACTAAGCCAGGGCAGGTACCCGAGGATGGCGTTGTACGAGAGGCTGATGCGGGCAATGTCAAAGTCGATCAGCTCGGTTCGGTAGTTGTCCCGGGTGCTGAAGGTGACTGGGAGGCGTATTTGCCCCAGGGGACTGGTGGAGCCGCTACCCACTCCAGAGAAAGGCTTGGTGGGGTGGAGCCGGCCGTATGGCACGTGAAGCAAGCCGAAAGCTTCCACGGAGAGCACGTTGAGGCCTGCTCCGCCGTCGATGAGGGTCTTGGTCATGGCGACGTTGCAGAGGGTGGGTGTGCAGTCCATTGGGAGCGCGCCTGAGCCAGGAGCAGGAGCGGGTGGTCCCCTGAGCCAAAGGTGAGGTTGGCCTTGGGTGCCGCCCATCCCGTAGGGGCTCCCTGCTGCACAGAGGCGGCGCCGATATGGCGGAAGAACTGCTTGACATGACAGGGCGGAAGAGCCACCGAGGAGGGCCGCGCCGGCGACAGGCACCAGTGTCGCGAAGCGTCCGACGAAAAGGCCACGCAGCTCTCCCAAGAAGCCACAGAGGATCCTGGCAGGTTGAGCAGCCAGGCGTGCGGCGCGCCAGCGAGGGCCATGGGGAACCAGTAGGTCATGACCTTTTTGTCGCCCCCAGCCTCCAGAACGACCACATCGTATGCCAGTAGGAAGGTCGACGGGTCCGCCGCGCCGTCATAGCGGGGTGGCATCTCCGGCCTGAACTTGCGCGGCCACTGCACTCCTGTAAGGCGGGGGTGAGGGCCCTGAGCCCCATGGAGTCGCCGCGGGCCTCCGTCGGCCTAGTCGGAGGAGCAGCGTCAGCCATGGGGGCCGAACGGAGAGGTGAAGCCGGTGGGGACCAGGCAGCGGGTGATGGAGAATGGCGGGGAGGTCCGCCGACAGGCGCCGTCTGACCGACGCGGGCGACGAGGGCAGCCCGGCGCTCAGCACAGGCTCGGTGAGCGTCATCCATGGTTGCGGTGGAGCAGTGGAGTGTGGATCGACAGAAGAAAGGCTTCAACACACCCCTACCTGGCGCACCAAATGTCGGATTACGGTTCTGGCAAACTCTCTCCCTAGCTCTCTCTCGCAATGATCTCAAAGCCTATCTCGCCGAACCCAAGGAACAAGAGACGCAAGAGTTTATACTAGTTTGGGCCACCGCTATGGTGTAATACCCTACTCCAGTGTGGTGTGGTGGATTGCCTCATAGGCCGAGGATGAACATTTACAAGGGATGAATAACCTCCTGAGGAGAGGTGTTCTTGAGCTCCGTGAGCTTGTATGTGTGGGAGGATAGTCTGAATGATCCCTCCCCTTGCTAGGGTGGTGGCTAGTCCTATTTATAGAGGCCCTGGTCCTCTTCCCAAATGTTTAGGCGGGAAGGGATCCCACAATGGACAAGTTTGAAGGGAGACAACTAGTACAAGCTCTGCCAAAGGCTCTGGTGGTGATGCCACCGTGGGCTCCATGGTGACCTCCATCCTGCCGTCCTGCTGGTCTTGGTCTTGTGCACCAATATGGAAACCTTTGCTTGATGCCTCGGGACTCCACGCTAGCGCTTGCCCCTTTAGCACCAAGAGGAAACTGGTACGCTGCGCCGGCTGGCGCCCGCCTGGCTTTAGTCGTCACGGCTCACGTCACGAGCACCTCGCGAGGTGCCCCTTGCATTGATATCTCCGCTCCTCGGGAGCCAGTCTAGCGAGGCCACCCCTGAGGAGGTCTTGGTGTCGTCCGCCTCGCGAGGCTTGGCCCGTCGCGAGGGTCTTGAGTGGTTGCCGCTGAAGATGAGTCATACCAGGCCATTGGTGGAGCCACGCCCTGGGCCGCAGGCAGGCAAGTCTGGGTACCCCTGTTCCGAGGGCGCCGATAGGTTGGTGGCACAACAGGTGTACAATGAGGATGATGATGATGGTGAGACGGTTGCCATGGCCTCCGTTGCCATTGCGATAACTTCATGGGTGTCCCTCTTTGACTCACCCAACGAGAACATCACCGCGAAGTGCCTCATGGCCAAAGCCACCAACAAGGTAACCCCCAATATCAAAACCACCATCACTACTAATCCTTCCTTGACGGATTGCATTGATGAAAGTGAGGGGTCGAAGGAGGAACAAAATGAATTTGAGTCTTTTATGAGTAAGGTAAAGGGTAAACCCAAGAAGCATTTCGTTGCTCTCTTGGAACAACTTGGTGAAGCCAATGACATGATCGAGGCTCACGAAGAAACCATCTCTAAGATGGAAGGGCATAGTCGTGACTATGCCGATGAGATATCGGATCTCTCTAATGCTCTTGAGGAAGAGCGTGGTCATCGTTTGGCTCTTGAGGAGTCACACAATGATGATCATGCTAAATTAAAGAAAGTTCTTGATCATGCTCTGGTTCTATCTCATGTGCTAAATTCCGAGAAGGCCAAACTTGGGGTTGACCATGCTAGACTCAAGGAGGAGTTTGATATACTTGACAAGGCTCACAAGGCCTTGAAGGGTGCTCATGCTAGCCTCAAAGAGTCTCATGATCAACTCCAAGTGGAGCTAACCAAGGAGAAAGCCACTTTTCCTCATATGGTTTTAATTGATAATGCAAATGCTACTAACCCGTGTTGTGAGCATGTGCATCTTGTGGAGGAGAATGCCAAGTTGAAGGAGCAACTTGAGAAAGGCCTTGTGTCTTGCATACAAGGTGAGAAGAACCTCAACAACCTTTGGAGGAATCAAAAGGAAGTTGTGGGAAAGGAGGGAATTGGGTTTGCACCCAAATCCAAGAATAAGAAGAAGAATGACAAGGCCAAACGACCTCCTCCTCTCAAGCAAACTTTTGTGAAGGAGTGAGAGGGTGCTTCTAAGGAGAAGAAGAACAATGTGAAGGGTGGTGGTGTCAAGAAGGGAAATGCCACTCCTTCCAACAAAGCCGGTGATGACCCACAAGTATAGGGGATCAATTGTAGCTCCTTTCGATAAGTAAGAGTGTCGAACCCAACGAGGAGCAGAAGGAAATGACAAGTAGTTTTCAGTAAGGTGATGTCTGCAAGTGCTGAAACTGTAAGTAGCGAGTAGTTTGATAGCAAGGTAATTTGTAATGAGCAAGTAACGATAATCATAACTAGTATGCAGCAAGGTAGCCCAATCCTTTTGAGGCAAAGGACAGGCCAAAACGGTCTCTTATAATGAGCAAAGCGTTCTTGAGGGTACACGGGAATTTCATCTAGTCACTTTCATCATGTTGGTTTGATTTGTGTTTGCTACTTTGATAATTTGATATGTGGGTGGACCGGTGTTTAGGTGCTGTTCTTACTTGAACAGACCTCCTACTTATGATTAACCCTCACGCAAGCATCCGCCACTACGAGAAAAGTATTAAGAATAAATTCTAACCATAGCATTAAACTCTAGGATCCAATCGGTCCCTTACAGAATAGTGCATAAACTGGGGTTTAAGTTTCTATCACTCTCGCAACCCACCATCTATTTACTACTCCACAATGCATTCTCTTAGGCCCAAATATGGTGAAGTGTCATGTAGTCGACGTTCACATGACACCACTAAGGGAATCACAACATACATACTATCAAAATATCGAACACATATCAAGTTCACATGATTACTTGCAACATGATTTCTCCCGTGACCTCAAGAACAAAAGTAACTACTCACAAACAACAAACATGCTCATGATCAAAGGGGTATTAATATGCATAATGGATCTGAACATATAATCTCCCACCAAATAAACCATATAGTAATCAACTACAAGATGTAATCAACACTACTAGTCACCCCTTAGCACGAATCTATAGTTCCGGTAACAAGATTGAATACAAGAGATGAACTAGGGTTTGAGATGAGATGGTGCTGGTGAAGATGTTGATGGAGATTTCCCTCCCCAAGATGGGAGAGTTGTTGGTGATGATGATGACGATGATTTCCCCTTCCGGGAGGGAAGTTCCCCCGGCATAATCGCCCCGTCGGAGGGCAAAAGTGCTCCGTTCCGAAAGTGTTATTCTTATTTTTCTAGGTCAAAACCACTTATATACCAGAAGATGGGCACCGGAGGTGGGCCGAGGAGGCCACAACCCACCAGGGCATACGTCTTTGAAAGGTAGCAGGTGCATTACATAAACCAAAAGGCATACGTCTATAAGCATAGGTTCCAAAAGGACAAGTAAAAGTGCTCTTTTCTTGATCAGGTTGAGAAACAGGTATTTGTGAAAAGCCAGAATATCCATCAAGGAAGCAAAAGTGTGTGTGCTTAGATAATCTTTCAAGGATTTGATCAATAAAAGGCAAATGGTAATGATCTTTTCTAGTAGCTTTATTTAATTTTCTGAAATCAATTACCATTTTGTAGCATGTAACAATTCTTTGTGGAATAAGTTCATTCTTATCATTAGGAACATCAGTAATACCTCCTTTATTAGGGACACAATGAACAGGACTTACCCATCTACTATCAGCTATATGATAGATTATACCTGCTTTGAGAAGTTTTAATATTTCCGTTCTTACCACTTCTTTCATCTTCGGATTTAACCGACGTTGGTGATCAACAACTGGTTTAGCATCAGGTTCCATATTAATTTTGTGCTGACATAGAGTGGGACTAATGCCCTTTAAATCATCAAGAGTATATCCAATAGCAGCTCAGTGCTTCCTTAGAATTTAAATAATCATTCTTCTTCATGTTCTGAAAGATTAGCACTGATAATAACATGATATCTCTTCTTCTCATCAAGATAAGCATATTTCAAAGTGTCTGGCAATTGTTTTAATTCAAACACAGGATCACCTTTAGGTGGAGAGGGACCTCCGAGAGTTTCAATAGGCAAATTGTTTTTAAGCAAAGGGCGTTGTTCAAAGAAAATATTATCTATTTCATTTCTTTCATGCATGTGTAAATCATTTTCATGGTCTAGCAAGTATTGTTCTAAAGGTGGCACATCAATAGAAGCAAGACCAATTAATTCATCCTTACTAGGCAATTCTTTTTCATGATGGTTTCTACTAAACTTGAAAAAAAATTAAACTCCTGAGAGTCATCACCAAAGCTAACACCCACAGTTTGTTTCTAGCAATCTATCCTAGCATTAACTGTATTCAAGAAAGGTCTACCAAATATAATGGGACATAAGTCATCTTGCGGGGTACCAAGAACAAGAAAATCAGTAGGATATTTTATTTTCCCGCACAAGACTTCAACATCTTTAATAATCCTACACTGTGATATAATGTCTCTATTAGCAAGATTAATAGTAACATCTATGTCTTCTAAATCTGTAGGTGCTCTGTCTTCTCTAATCTCTTGATATAACTTGTAAGGAATAGCACTCACACTAGCACCCATGTCACATAAACCATGATAATCGTGATCTCCTATTTTAACTAAAATGACGGGCATGCCAATAACTAGTCTACGTTTATCTTTTATATCAGGTTTAGCAATTCTAGCAATTTATTTATAGAAGTAAATAACATGCCCTTCCACATCTTCTTCTAAGAGATTTTTAACCATAACAATATTAGGTTCAACTCTAATTTGTTCGTCTGGTTTAGGTGTTCTAACAGAGCTTTTGTTAACCACATTTGCAACTTTAGCATGTTCCTTTATCCTAACAGGAAAAGGGGGTTTCTCAAAATAAGCAGTAGGAACAACTGGATCAATATTATAGAGAATAGTTTCTTCTTTAACTGGTACCGGTTCTTTAATAGGTGGGCGATATTTAAGCCATTCCTCTTTAGGGAGTTCAACATGAGTAGAAAATGATTCACAAAAGGAAGCTACTATCTCAGAGTTAAGTCCGTATTAACTGCTAAACTTTTGAAAAGCATCGGTATCCATAAAAGATTTAACACAATCATACTTAAGCTTTATACCTGACTCTTTACCTTCGTCGAGTTCCCAATCTTCACAGTTGCATTTAATTCTTTCCAGAAGATCCCACCGGAATTCAATAGTTTTCTTCATAAAAGAACCAGCACAAGAAGTATCCAGCATGGTTTGATCATTACAAGAAAGCCGAGCATAAAAGTTCTGAATGATAATTTCTCTTGAGAGCTCATGATTGGGGCATGAATATAACATTGACTTAAGCCTCCCCAAGTTAGAGCGATGGTTTCTCCTTCACGAGGACAAAAATTATATATATAATTCCGATCACGATGAACTAGATGCACATGATAATAATTTTTTGTGAAACTCCAGTTTTAGACGATTCCAATTCCATGATCCAATATTATCGCATAGCCTATACCATGCCAATGCTTTTCCCTTCAAAAATAAAGGGAATTTTTTTCATAACTTCATCCCTGGGTAAACCTACAAGCTTAAACAATCCACAAATTTGTTCTACATGTATCAAGTGCATGTCAGGATGTTCGGTTCCATCTCCTGCATAAGGATTAGCTAGCAGTTGTTCTATCATACCCGAAGGAATTTCATATTCAATATTTTCAATAGGTGCAGTAGGTTGAGGGGAAATTAATTGTGGTTCCGGACGAGGTGAAGATACCCCGAACAAACCCCTGAAAGGATTGTTTTCCATAGTAACAAGTGACAATAAATTTCAGCACACTATATAAATGTTTCCTTACCGAATTCCACTTACCAAAGGCGCTTCAGTCCCCGGCAACGGCGCCATAAAATAGCCTTTATGACCCACAAGTATAGGGGATCAATTGTAGCGCTTTTCGATAAGTAAGAGTGTCGAACCCAACGAGGAGCAGAAGGAAATGACAAGTAGTTTTCAGTAAGGTGATGTCTGCAAGTGCTGAAACTGCAAGCAACGAGTAGTTTGATAGCAAGGTAATTTGTAACGAGCAAGTAATGATAATCGTAACAAGTATGCAGCAAGGTAGACCAATCCTTTTGAGTCAAAGGACAGGCCAAAACGGTCTCTTATAATGAGCAAAGCGTTCTTGAGGTTACACGGGAATTTCATCTAGTCACTTTCATCAAGTTGGTTTGATTTGTGTTCGCTACTTTGATAACTTGATATGTGGGTGGACCGGTGCTTAGGTGCTGTTCTTACTTGAACAAACCTCCTACTTAAGCATCCGCATTAAGATTACCCCCCCCCCCCCACAAGCATCCGCAACTACGAGAAAAGTATTAAGAATAAATTCGAACCATAGCATTAAACTTTTGGATCCAATCGGTCCCTTACGGAATAACGCTTAAATTGGGGTTTAAGCTTCTGTCACTCTCCGGTAACAAGATTGAATACAAGAGATGAACTAGGGTTTGAGATGAGATGGTGCTGGTGAAGATGTTGATGGAGACTTCCCTCCCCAATATGGGCGATTTGTTGGTGATGATGGTGACGATGACTTCCCCCTCCGGGAGGGAAGTTCCCCCGCCAGAATCGCTCCGCCGGAGAGCAAAAGTGCTCCTGCCCAAGTTCCGCCTCGAGACGGTGGCGCTTCGTCCCAAAAGTATTATTCTTATTTTTTCTAGGTCAAAACCACTTATATACCAGAAGATGGGCACCCGAGGTGGGCCGAGGAGGCCACAACCCACCAGGGCGCGCCAGGCAGGTGGGTTGCGCCCACCTGGTGGCTCCCCTCTGGTACTTTTTGGCTCCTATATTTCTTATATATTCCATAAAAGATCTCCGTGAAGTTTCAGCCTATTTGGAGTTGTGCAGAATAGGTGGCCTGACGTAGCTTTTTTACGTCCAGATTTCCAACTATCAGAATTCTCCCTCTTGGTGTGTACCTTGCAAATTCTGAGATAAAAGGCATTGGAATTACTCCAAAAAGCATTATTATGGATAAAAACATTATAAATAACAGTAAGAAAACATGATGCAAAATGGACGTATCAACCGGCGACTTTAACCCTTCTTATGTGTTATGTCATGCTAGTGATGGGCATGTTTATGCCAAATTTGTTACTTCTCCTTATTAGTACATTGAATGGTCTATTTGGGTTCCTAAGACCCTTGTTAATAACATCAAAGGATCCATTACAAAATGGGTACCTAAAACCAAGCATTAATCTCTTGTAGGTGTTTGCTTCCGGTGGGGGATCATGGTTGCTCGATAGTGGAGGCACAAATCATATGACCGGAAGCAAGGACTTGGTGGTGGACGTGCAAAAAGTTTCATCTATGCCCACCAATGTCGAATGGGGTGATGCTTCATTTTCTAAGGTATTGGGTCTTGGCAAGGTTGTCATTTCTTATGATCTCACGATCGAGAAAGTCATGCTTGTTGAGTCCCTTGCATACAATTTACTTTTCGTTCATCAGCTTGCACTCATGGGCTTTGCCACTTTCTTTTATATTGATACCGTGGCCCTCTTGTGGAGCAAGATTCTGAAAGTAGTCTTTGTTGGGCATGTCGAGAACAGTCGTTATGTGATTAACTGTTCGGAGCGACCCACTAAGACTGTGACATGCCTAATGGCTAAAGTTGACGTGAGATGGCTTTGGCATCACCATTTATCCCACATCAATATGAGATCTTTGCAAAGTCTTCTCAAGGGGGGACGTCACGCCCAAGATGCGACCCTATCCTAAAGGAACTTGAAGGTCCCACCAAGGATAGAAGCGCATCTTGAAGACGCTTTTGCAAGGTGGATATCTTTACATCAACATTACATAATAGTGGGGATACAACCAAGACATACAATGTCACATGAATACAACAATACATCATATACACGAACAACATCCGACTATGAATGAAACATAAACAGAAACTCAAACGACATCCACCCTGCTAGCCCAGGCTGCCGACCAGTAACCTATCCCTCAATCGAAGAAGAACTCCAACAAAAATAACATCGCTCTCGCGTCATGATCATCGCAAAACCTGTACCTACAACTGGTGGTGTAGTAATCTGTGAGCCGCGAGGACTCAGCAATCCCATTACCATGGGTATCAAGACTAGCAAAGCTTAATGGGTAAGGAAGGGGTAAAGTGGTGAGGTTGCAGCAGCGACTAAGCATGTATGGTGGCTAACTTACGTAAATCAGAGCGAGAAGAGAAGCAAAGCAAGCGGTCGTCAACTAGTAATGATCAAGAAGTGATCCTGAACTCCTACTTACGTCAAACATAACCCAGAAACCGTGTTCTCCTCTCGATCAACCCCGAAAAGAGACACTCACGGTTATGCACACGGTTGATGTATTTTATAAAAGTTTAATTCAAGTTTACTACAACCGGACATTAACAAATTCCCATCTCCCACATAACCGCGGGCACGGCTTTCAAAAGTTCAAACCCTGCAGGGGTGTCCCAACTTAGCCCATGATAAGCTCTCGCGATCAACGAATGATATTCCTTCTCCCGGGAAGACCCGATCAGTCTCGGAATCCCGTTTAGAAGACATTTCGACAATGGTAAAACAAGTCCAGCAAGACCGCCCAATGTGCCGACAAATCCCGATAAGAGCTGCACATATCTTGTTCTCAGGGCACACCGGATGAGCAAGATGTCGGGTTGGCATAGACCCTGATTGCCAGGGGGCGCCGGACATCGCTCGGTTTGGACCAGCACTTAGAGAAGCACTGGCCCAGGGGGCTAAAATAAAGATGACCCTCGGGTTGGCCGACCCAAGGGAAAGGTATAGGTGGTGGTGAGGCAAATGGTAAAACCAAGGTTGGGCCTTGCTGGAGGAGTTTTATTCAAAGCGAACTGTCAAGGGGGTCCCATAAATCACCCAACCGCGTTAGGGACGCAAAATCCGGGAACATAATACCGATATGACGGAAACTAGGGCGGAAAGAGTGGAACAAAACACCAGGCATAAGGCCGAGCCTTCCACCCTTTACCAAGTATATAGATGCATTAATAATATAAGATATATTGTGATATCCCAACATAAACATAATCCAACATGGAGCAATCTTCGTCTTCACCTGCAACTAGCAACGCTATAAGAGGGGCTGAGAAAAAGCGGTAACATAGCCAAACAACGGTTTGCTAGGAAGGGTGTCAAAGGTTAGAGGTTCATGGCAATTTGGGAGGCTTGAAAGCAAGTGGTAGGTAACGCAGCAAAGCGATAGAACGAGGCAACTAGCATAGCAATGATAGTAATGAGATCCAAGGTGACGATTATCTTGCCTGAAATCCCGCTAGGAACAAGAACGAGACCATGAATAAGATGAAGCCATGAAGACGAACCAAGCGTAGACGAACGAATCCTCACGATCGCAACGAAACGAGAACTATCGAGAGAAGCACACAACAAGGTAAACACTCAACACATGAACAAGGCATTATGCTCAATTAATTATGATGCATGACAAGGCTACATGAAGCTACTCATGGCAAGAGATGATGCATACAAGAGCAACACATCAAAGCAAGCTTAAATGAGGCCGGAAGCAACATGTAACAATTCCGGTAAGTCCTCAGATGCAAATTTCGAAATTGGTTCAGATCTGAATAAACCTTATGTTCAAGTTGTTAAACAGCAAGTTAAGATGCACCACGATGATCTACACGAAATTCTAGACAAGTTACATATAAAGTTCATTAGATTTGGAGCTACAGCCTAGAAGATATGAGCAAAACAAGTTAAACATGACATTGATGCAAAATGCATTCAAACATCAAGCAAACACCTCAAAACATGGATGCAACAAGGTAACATGAAACTAAATGCAAAACTAAGCAAGTTTCATATAGAGCATGCTCAAAACGGAGAAACGGTGCCACATACACTCCCAACAAGACATAACAACAATCTGTCCAAAACAACTAGTAGGCATCTAGCAAGCATCAAAACAACATACTACAACCACTCAACATGAAAAAAAGGCATGGACATGATATATAGGTAAAGGATAACAAAACATGAACACTGACCTATCTCCAGAAATCACTAGAAAAATCTCAAAAGGACATGGAAAGATTGCAAATAAAACAGGTTCACAGACTTGGCAGAATTCACAGGGCATGACAGAAATAACATCAGGTTGCAATGTTTAGAGCTGTCAAACAACATGTTACAGCAAGATATCATGTCAAACCAGAGCATGGTAAGAAACTACACAAGGCATAGAACAAATGTCCATTACTGACCATGAGCCGAAAGGGCACAGAAAATATGATGGCACCCATATAAACATAGCAAGTTTTATAAACAGATTCAGACTTGGTGAAAATAACAACACATGGCATAAACAACAATAAGTAGGCATGTTGGTGAACTTGATTCACTCATCAAAAGGCATTGAATGACAAGATAAGCATAGCATCAGCAAGAAGACATGTCCATGAAGATAATCATGGCAAGAGCAAGTTCATATCATGCTTGGATCACTAACAACAACCATGGCAAAATTAAATAACATGTAAACAATCTGCCAGGAACATTTTATAGCAAAAGTAGAGAAACATTAAGATATGCTAGAGCACTTTATAAATGCAAACAGGGGCATTCGTGGATAGAGCACAACCATAAGTCCGAAACATTCTTACTGAACATACTCAAAAGAGGCATGGATCTCACTGTAGAAACATGAATACATGACATAAAAATATCAGCAGAGCAATGCCTTAGTGAAATTCTAAGACCCTAAAAACAGCAACATCATGGATCCTACTTAGCAAGCTTGTAACAATCAACACATGGCATATCATGAAGAGTGGATTGCACCACATCAAATATGGCTTGTTTTAGCTCATAACAAATGTAGACTTCATGCTCAAAAGAAAATCACACAAAAAGATGCAAAAATGACAAATGAGCAAGTTCTGATAAGTTACAGCAGACAACATTATATAGCACTCTTGCAACGATGTTTAGGGCATTAAGATGAACTCAAATGAACATGGAACAATCAAACAAAATGTAGAACACATCCTGATGAACATTTCTACATATCACATGCTCAAATTTGACACACATGCACACATATATGGCAGGTCAAAGATGCTAACATAATGCATGAAATCAGGGACTTAGTCAAAAATTGAGCACACTGAGCGACAGATAACTAAGATGTGCGCAGGGTGGGGCTTAGCGGGGATGCTCACCATGGGCTTGGCCCAGTCGGGGAAGAGGCTAGGCAGAGACGGGCCGGTGGAGATGGGCTTGGATCTGGGCCGGCGGCGTGGCCTGGGCCGGAGCGGGGCCCACGTGGGCGACGGTGTGGCCTGGTCGTCCTCCTCGACGCAGCGGAGCAGCGACGAGATCGGCGGCGCAGGATGGCGACGGGAGCCGGCGGCGGCGCACGGGGAGACCGGCGACGGGTGGATCCACGCCGGGTACACAGAGGGGAGCCCGTTCCCGGCGGTGGGAGGCGGATCCCTCGCTGTGGAGCTCGAGGTCGTCTGGGAGATGGCGACTCCGGGGAGAACGAGGCGACGGCGGGGCAGATCCGAGGCAAGGGCCGGAGTCCGGTGAGGTAGGAGGCGATGGCGGGATGCTCGACGGCGCGCGGAGCGAGGATGGCCGGCGACGAGGTCGCGGGAGCTCGGGAGGAGCGGCAGGCGCGGTCCTGAGCGGGAGGAGGTGCAGGGAGCGCGCTGCAGCGGTGGTGCGGGCTTAGATGGGCTCGGCGGGTTGCACGCGGGCTCGGGCGGGCGGCGGCGGCTGGGAGGTGTGGGGAGGACGCGTGGCAGCTGCCGGTTGGGTGAGAACACGGCTTGCGGCGGCGCTGGCGGGTGGGACGGCGCCAAGTGGCGGGGAGGAGGTGGTTGGCGACGGATCCGAGGAGAAGGGGCGGCCCTGGATCCGAGGGAGGGGGTCTAGGGGTAGGGGAAGAGCTAGGTTAGCCCATTTTTGGCAGGGGGTGTATATATATGGAAGGGGCTAGGGTTTTGGGTTCTTGGGAGGTTTTCGAGCCGTACGATCTCGATCGTGCGGCTCCGGACAGAGGGGGGGCTTGGTGGGCTGTGAGGAGAGGCCTCGGGCTGAGAGGAGAGAAGAGAAGTGAGGCCCGGCGACTGTTCCGGAGACCGAAACGTCCGACGAAAATACCGGCAATGGTGCCGCTATATATTTAACGGTTGGGCTATCAAACGAGCTCTGAATGCAACGAAACTTGACAGGCGCTCTGTCTACACTATAATAAGACTGCATGCCAAGTTTCAACCCATTCCGAGAACATTTTTCGGCCACTCACGAAATGAGGTAAAAGCGGGCGCCGGAGGACATAGGAGTGTCGGATTGCAATACGGACAACGGGAAAAATGTTCGGATGCATGAGACAAACACGTATGCAAAATGAGATGCACATGATGACATGGCAAAATGCAACACGCAAGCAAATGACATGGCAACTACGGCGAATAACTGGCAGACACCTGGCGCATCGAATCCGGGGTGTTACAGGGGACCATGTCCGTGGACTAACAAATGTTAGTTTTGCCAAAGATCATGCTTGCAGTGCTTGTATCGAAGGAAAGCTACATGAGAAGGCTCACCCTCCCACGACTATATATCATCTACTCGAAGAGGCCCTTGGAGCTTCTTCACTTGGATCTCTTTGGGCCTCCATACTTTAATAGTATTGGGGGTAGAAAGTATTGCTTGGTGATTGTGGATGATTATTCAAGATACACTTGGGTATATTTCTTCAAGAGGAAGAATGAGACCCAACAAACCGTCATCAACTATGCAAATGAAGCTTAACGTCAACACAATACAACGATCTTGACAATTAGAAGTAACAACGACACCGAGTTCAAGAACTACACCTTGGATGAGCTTCATAGTGATGAGGGGATCAAGCATCAATATTCCGCACCATACACCCTGTTGTGGCTTGAAGCTACGTCGATAATTCCCCAAAGAGGAAGGGATGATGAGCATAGCGGCAATAGGTATTTCCCTCAGTTATGAGACCAAGGTTATCGAACCAGTAGGAGAACCAAGCAACACAACGTAAACAGCACCTGCACACAAATAACAACTACTCGCAACCCGACGTGTCAATCCCTTTCGAGGAGCGACGCCTCAAGATAGGCAAACATACGTGAGATAAAATTGTAGTAGACTGATATATCGAACACCAAATAAAATAAATAATAATAAAATGCAGCAAGGTATTTTTGTATTTTGGTTTAATAGATCTGAAAATAAAAGCATAGGAAAATAGATCGCAAATGCAAATAATATGAGAAAGAGACTCGGGGGCCATAGGTTTCACTAGTGGCTTCTCTCCAGAAAAATAGCAAAGGGTGGGTAAACAAATTACTGTTGGGCAATTGATAGAACTTCAAATACTCATGATGATATCGAGGCAATGATCATTACATAGGCATCACGTCCAAGTTTAGTAGACCGACTCCTGCCTGCATCTACTACCATTACTCCACACATCGACCGCCGTCAAGCATGCATCTAGTGTATTAAGTTCATGGAGAAACGGAGTAATGCAATAAGAATGATGACATGATGTAGACAAGATCTATCTATGTAGAGATAGACCCCATCGTTTTATCCTTAGTAGCAATGATACATACGTGTCAGTTCGCCTTCTGTCACTGGATCAAGCACCGTAAGATCGAACCCACTACAAAGCACCTCTTCCCATTACAAGATAAATAGATCAAGTTGGCCAAACAAAACCCAAGTATCGGAGAAGAAATACGAGGCTATAAGAATCATGCATATAAGAGATCAACGAAAATCAAATAACTTTCATGGATATAAAAAGATAGATCTGATCATAAACTCAAAGTTCATCCGATCCCAACAAACACACCGCAAAAAGAGTTACATCATATGGATCTCCAAGAGAACATTGTATTGAGAATTCAGCGAGAGGGAGGAAGCCATCTAGCTACTAACTATGGACCCGAATGTCTACAAAGAATTACTCACACATCATTGGAGAGGCACCAATGGAAGTGGTGAACCCCATCTGTGATGGTGTCTAGATTGGATCTAGTGGTTCTGGACTCTGCGGCGGCTCGAATTGATTTTCGTTGACTCCCCTAGGGTTTCTGGAATATTGGGGTATTTATAGAGCAAAGAGGTGGTCCGGGGGGCACCCGAGGTGGGCACAACCCACCAGGGCGCTTGGGCCTCCTGGCGCGCCCTGGTGGGTTGTGCTCTCCTCGGAGCACCCCCAGGCGCAGCCTTGGCCCATTAGGTGTCTTCTGGTCCAAAAAATGTCCGTAAAGTTTCGTTGCATTTGGACTCCGTTTGGTATTGATTTCCTGCGTTGTAAAAAACATGCAGAAAACTGGCACTTGGCACTATGTCAATATGTCAGTACCAAAACTTGATATAAAATGACTATAAAATGATCATAAAACATCCAAGATTGATAATATAACAGCATGGAACAATCAAAAATTATAGATACGTTGGAGACGTATCAGCATCCCCAAGCTTAACTCCTACTCGCCCTCGAGTAGGTAAGTGATAAAAACAAAAAAAATTATGTGGAATGCTGCCTAACATGTCATATCATATTTCTTTTCTTTATAGTATGGACATTTGAATTTTATATTGTTCAAAGCAATAGTCTAGTTTTGACATGATAACTTAAATACTCAAGCATAACAATAAGCAACCATGTCTTTCAAAATATCAACGCTAAAATAAGTTATCCCTAGCCCATTATGCTTAATCATTGATCCATTCATGAAACACACTCGCATATTAGCTACACCCAATGCTCAAGTACGATCATATTGCCTCCTAGTTGGTGCTTTTATAAGAGAAGATGGAGAATCAAATTCAAAAATAAAATTTCATAAAGTAAAAGAAAGGCCCTTCACAGAGGGAAGTAGGGATTTGTAGAGGTGCCAGAGCTCAAAGCAAAAAAATTAGAGACAAAAACATTTTGGGAGGTGTGTCTTTACCACCAACGAAAACGACTTAGAGTTCCCAACACTTTCCATGCTAGATATATCATAGGCGGTTCCCGAACAGAAATTAAAGTTTATTCCTTTTTCCACCATACTTTCACTTTCCATGGCTAACCGTATCCACGGGTGCCTTCCATACCAACACTTTCCAAGGAATTTATTATTTGACAACATAAAGTAAATTCATTTTTCATTTCAGGACTGGGCATCCCAAATACCTTTGCCTTACTCTACTGCAATGACAAGTGAATAAACACTCATCGTGAGAATAACACATCTAGCATGGAAAATATTAGCCACCCCACACCGCTCCGCGAGCGGTACAAACACACAAAAGAGAAGTTTATTTTGAAAATTAGAGATGGCACATACAAATTTGCTTAGAATGGAAAAAGAATACTGCATATTGCTACCTCTTGAGAATGCGTTGATTTTCCCTTGAAGAGGAAAGGGTGATGCAGCAAAGTAGCGTAAGTATTTTCCTCAGTTTTTGTGAACCAAGGTATCAGTCCAGTAGGAGATAACACGCAAGTCACCTAGTACCTGCACAAACAATCATGAACCTTGCAACCAACGCGGTAAAGGGGTTTTCAATCCCTTCACGGCCACTCGCAAAAGTGAGATCTAATAAAGATAATAAGATAAATATTTTTGCTATTTTTATCGTATAGATTGGAAAGTAAAGATTGCAAAATAAAATAAATAAGAAGCTAAAATTGTAGATCGGAAACTTATATGATGGAAAATAGACCAGGGGGCCATAGGTTTCACTAGTGGCTTCTCTCAAGATAGCATATATTACGGCGGGTGAACAAATTACTGTCGAGCAATTGATAGAAGAGCGCATTGTTATGAGAATATCTAGGCAATGATCATGAATATTGGCATCACGTCCTTATTAAGTAGACCGAAACACTTCTACATCTACTACTATTACTCCACACATCGACCGCTATCCTGCATGCATCTAGAGTATTAAGTTCATAAGAACAGAGTAATGCATTTAGCAAGGTGACATGATGTAGAGGGATAAACTCAAGCAATATGATATAAACCCCATCTTTCTATCCTCGATGGCAGCAATACAATACGTGCCTTGCTGCCCCTACCTTGCTGCCCCTACTGCCACTGGGAAAGGACACCGCAAGATTGAACCCAAAGCTAAGAACTTCTCCCATTGCAAGAAAGATCAATCTAGTAGGCCAAACTTAACCGATAATTCGAAGATACTTGCCAAGATATCAAATCAAGCGTATACGAATTCAGAGAAGAACCAAATATTATTCATAGATAAACTTGATCATAAATCCACAATTCATCGGATCCCGGCAAACACACCACAAAAGAGTATTACATCGAATAGATCTCCAAGAACATTGCGGAGAACTTTGTACTAAGGATCAAAGAGAGAGAAGAAGCCATCTAGTTAATAACTATGAACCCGAAGGTCTGTAGTAAACTACTCACACATCATCAGAGTGGCTATGGTGTTGATGTAGAAGCCCTCTGTGATCGATTCCCACTTTGGCATATCGCCGGAAAAGGCCCCAAGATGGGATCTCATGGGTACAGAAGGTTGCGGTGGTGGATAAGTGGTTTCGTGGCTCCCCCTGATGTTTTTAGGGTATAACAGTATATATAGGCGGAAGAAGTATGTCGGTGGAGCTCCGTGGGGCCCATGAGGGTGGGGGGCTCACCTACCCCCCTGGGCGCGCCCTCCTGCCTTGTGGCCGCCTCGCGGAGTTCCAGACTTCAACTCCAAGTCTTCTGGATTGCTTTCGTTCCAAGAAATATCATCGCGAAGGTTTCATTGCGTTTGGATTCCGTTTGGTATTCCTTTTCTGCAAAACACTAAAATAGGCAAAAAAAACATAAACTGGCACTAGGCCTTCGGTTAATAGGTTAGTCCCAAAAATAATATAAAAGAGCATATTAAAGCCCATTAAACATCCAAAACACATAATAAAATAGCATGGAAGAATAAAAAATTATACATACGTTGGAGACGTATCAAGCATCCCCAATCTTAATTCCTGCTCGTCCTCGAGTAGCTCAATGATAAAAACAGAATTTTTTATGTGGAATGCTACCTAACATATTTTTCAATGTATTTTCTTTATTGTGGCATGAATGTTCAGATCCGAAAGATTCAAGACAAAAGTTTAATATTGACATTAAAATAATAATACTTCAAGCATACTAACCAAGCAATTATGTCTTCTCAGAATAACATAGCCAAGAGAAGCTCATCCCTACAAAATCATATAGTTTGGCTATGCTTCATTTTCGTCACACAAAATGCTCCAATCATGCACAAGCCCGATGATAACCCAAGCAATTGTTTCATACTTTAGTATTCTCAAACTTTTTCAACTTTCACACAATATAAGAGCACGAGCCATGGACATAACACTATAGGTGGAATAGAATGGTGGTTGTGGATAAGACAAAAAAGAGGAAGATAGTCTCACATCAACTAGGCGTATCAATGGGATATGGAGATGCCCACTAATAGATATCAATGTGAGTGAGTAGAGATTGCCATGCAACAGATGCACTAGAGCTATAAGTGTATGAAAGCTCAACAAAAGAAACTAAGTGGGTGTGCATCCAGCTTGCTTGCTCACAAAGACCTAGGGAAATTTGAGGAAGCCCATCATTGGAATATACAAGCCAAGTTCTATAGTGAAAAATTCCCACTAGTATATGAAAGTGACAACATAAGAGACTCTCTATCATGAAGATCATGGTGCTACTTTGAAGCACAAGTGTGGAAAAAGGATAGTAACATTGTCCCATCTCTCTTTTTCTCTCATTTTATATTTTTTGGGCCTTCTCTTTTTTATGGCCTCTTTTTTCTTTTCTTTTCTTTTTATTTTTCGTCCGGAGTCTGATCCTGACTTGTGGGGGAATCATAGTCTCCATCATCCTTTCCTCACATGGGACAATGCTCTAATAATGATGATCATCACACTTTTATTTACTTACAACTCAAGAATTACAACTTGATACTTAGAACAAAACATGACTCTATGTGAATGCCTCCGGTGGTGTACCAGGATGGGCAATGAATCAAGAGTGACATGTATGAAAAATTGTGAATGGTGGCCATGCCACAAATACGATGTCAACTACATGATCATGCAAAGCAATATGACTGATGAAGCGTGTCATAATAAACGGAACGGTGGAAAGTTGCATGGCAATATATCTCGGAATGGCTATGAAAATGCCATAATAGGTAGGTACGGTGGTTGTTTTGAGGAATGTAAATGATGGGTTTATGGTACCGGCAAAAGTTGCGCGACACAAGAGAGGCTAGCAATGGTGGAAGGGTGAGAGTGCGTATAATCCATGGACTCAACATTAGTCATAAAGAACTCACATACTTATTGCAAAAATCTACAAGTCATCAAAACCATGCAATAAGCGCATGCTCCTAGGGGGATAGATTGGTAGGAAAAGACCATCGCTCGTCCCCGACCGCCACTGATAAGGAAGGCAATCAAAGAAACACCTCATGCTTCAAATTTGTCACACAACGGTTACCATACATGCATGCTACGAGACTTGCAAACCTCAACACAAGTATTTCTCTGTTTCATAATCACTCAACTGGCACGACTCTAGTATCACCATATTCATATCTCACAACAATCATCAAGTATCAAACTTCTCATAGTATTCAATGCACTCTATATGAATATTTTTATTATACCCATCTTGAATGCCCATCATATTAGGACTAATTTTATAACCAAAGCAAATTACCATACTATTCTAAAAGACTCTCAAAATAATATAAGTGAAGCATGAGAGATCAATAATTTGTACAAAATAAAACCATCACCGTGCTCTAAAAAGATATAAGTGAAGCGCTAGAGCAAAATTATCTAGCTCAAAAGATATAAGTGAAGCACATAGAGTATTCTAATAAATTCTGATTCATGTCTGTCTTTCCCAAAAGGTGTGTACATAAAGGATGATTGTGGTAAACTAAAAAGCAAATACTCAAGTCATACAAGACGCTCCAAGCAAAACACATATGATGTGGTGAATAAAAAAATAGCCTCAAGTAAAGTTACCGATAGACGAAGACGAAAGAGGGGATGCCTTCCGGGGCATCCCCAAGCTTAGGCTTTTGGTTGTCCTTGAATTTTACCTTGGGGTGCCTTGGGAATCCCCAAGCTTAGGCTCTTGCCACTCCTTATTCCAAAATCCATCAAATCTATACCCAAAAACTTGAACACTTCACAACACAAAACTTAACAGAAAATCTCATGAGCTCCGTTAGTATAAGAAAACAAACCACCAGTTTAAGGTACTGTAATGAACTCATTCCTTTTTATATTGGTTTTAAACCCACTGTATTCCAACTTCTCTATGGTTCATACCCCCTGATACTACCCATAGATTCATTAAAATAAGCAAACAACACACGAAAAACAGAATCTGTCAAAACAGAACAGCCTGTATGAATCTGATTCATACACATACTTCTATAACACAAAAAATTCTGAAATAAATTGGTGGACGTGAGGCATTTTTCTATTAATCATCTGCAAAAAGAATCAACCTAAAAGAACTCTCTAGTAAAAAGTGGCATCTAATCTCGTGAGCGCAAAAGTTTCTGTTTTTTACAGCAAGATTGCAAAGACTTCACCCATGTCTTCCCAAAGGTTCTACTTGGCACAAACACTAATTAAAACATAAAATCACATCTAAACAGAGGCTGGATGATTACTTATTACTAAATAGGAACAAAATAGCAAAAAAAAGCAAAAAAATGGGTTGCCTCCCAACAAGCGCTATCGTTTAATGCCCCTAGCTAGGCATAAAAATAGAGTTGTTGTGGGAATTACCATAATTATTAAAGGAATTACTAGGGAACGGCCTAGAATTAAAGTTTTTTCCAAATTGTTCCTACCAACAAAATTCACATCCATAGATTCATTATTATTCTCAATCAAAGTGGACAAAGGCATATCATTAGGATCAGAAGAAACACTCTTAATAGCAAACAATTTCATAAGTTCATCCATCTTTCCACTCAAAACATTAATCTCTTCAATTGCATGAACTTTTTTACTAGTGGATCTTTCGGTGTGCCATTGAGAATAATTAACCATATTATTATCTAGGAGTTTAGTAGCTTCTCCTAAAGTGATTTCCATAAAAGTGCCTCCCGCGGCCGAATCTAAAAGATTTCCAGAAGCAAAATTCAGTCCGGCATAATTTTTTTGTATAATCATCCATAAATTCAAACCATGTGTTGGACAATTACGTATCATTAATTTCAGCCTATCCCAAGCTTGTGCAACATCCTCATGATCAAGTTGCTTAAAATTCATAATATCGTTTCTAAGAGAGATGATCTTAGCGAGAGGAAAATACTTAGAGATAAAAGCATCTTTGCACTTATTCCATGAATCAATACTGTTTTTAGGCAAAGAAGAGAAACAAGGTTTAGCACGATCTCTAAGAGAAAATGGAAATAGCTTCAATTTAACAATATCATTATCCACATCTTTCTTATTTTGCATATCACAGAAATCAACAAAGTTGTTTAGATGGGTAGCAGCATCTTCGCTAGGAAGGCCAGAAAATTGATCTTTCATGACAAGATTCAACAAAGCAACATTAATTTCATAAGATTCAGCATCGGTAATAGGAGCAATTGGAGTCCTAATAAAATCATTGTTGTTGGTATTGGAAAAGTCACATAATTTAGTATTATCTTGAGCCATCGTGACAAACACTCAATCCAACACACAAGCATACAAGAAGCAAGTGAAAAGAGGCGAACGGAAAAGAGGCAAAGAAAAGGCAAAGGTTTTTGAAAATCATTTCAGAAGCGGGGGTGAGGAAAATGAGAGGCGAATGGCAAATAATGTAATGCGAGGGAGAAGAGTTTGTGATGGGTACTTGGTATGTCTTGACTTGAAAGTATATCTCCCCGGCAACGGCGCCAGAAATGGCTAGTTGACGGTAGATCAAATCTTGACTTGACATGGCGCAAATCTCCCCGACAACGGCGCCAGAAATCCTTCTTGCTACCTCTTGAGCATGCATTTGTTTTCCCTTGAAGAGGAAAGGGTGATCCAGCAAAGTAGCATAAGTATTTCCGTCAGTTTTTGAGAACCAAGGTATCAATCCAGTAGGAGATAACACGCAAGTCACCTAGTACCTGCACAAACAATCAAGAACCTTGCAACCAATGCGATAAAGGGGTTGTCAACCTCTTCACGGTTACTCGCAAAAGTGAGATCTAATAAAGATAATAAGATAAATATTTTTGGTATTTTTGTTGTATAGATTGGAAAGTAAAGATTGCAAAATAAAATAAACAGGAAACTAGAATTGTAAATCGGAAACTTATATGATGGAAAATAGACCCGGGGGCCATAGGTTTCACTAGTGGCTTCTCTCAAGATAGCATATATTACGGTGGGTGAACAAATTACTGCGAGCAATTGATAGAAGAGAGCATAGTTATGAGAATATCTAGGGAATGATCATGAATATAGGCATCACGTCCGTGTCAAGTAGACCGAAACGATTCTGGATCTACTACTATTACTCCACACATCGACCGCTATCCAGCATGCATCTAGAGTATTAAGTTCATAAGAGCAGAGTAATGCATTAAGCAAGATGAGATGATGTAGAGGGATTGACGCCGTAAAGGAAAATAGGAGGCTACGAGGCGGCATATTCAGTATGCTTTTGAACTTACCTCCGTGTAATTCAGCAAAGAAATGAGCTAACAGATTTATGTCTGCAGGTACGTTGACTTGCCGTCCTGAAGAGGAAATGTCCAGATCTCAAGGTGATCTGCCGCAAGAGTTGTCCCAAGTGCACGAGCGAGCTCGGCAAGCAATGCGGAGCGTTACCAAGGCTTTGTGGCCACCCGCCTCCCCTCCAGGAAGTATGGAGGAACTTGTGAAGCTATTCCAAGGAGCTCGGCGGCACTTTCGATTACGGAAGATATCGGCCTGGCGAGAAGGTGCGCGAGAGGCTTGGGGCATGTTGAAAACATGGTACACCAAGCTTGATCTGAATCATATGGCCCGGGTCGGACCTTGGGGGTCGGATGGACAAGAAATTCTAGTTAGTTTGGTATATGACCAAGTAAAGATAGCTTCCAAGTATTCTCAACAGGATTGTAAGCTAGACAGCCTGTTAGACGGCATAGAGGAAGAAGTTTTTGGGTCCAAGTGACTATGTACTTCAATTGACAAATTTGTCCCTAGCTGGATTGTAAAACGATTGTCATGGCAGACCTTTTCGCTTCGACCTCTGGACCCGTAGGTGCGGAGTATTTTCGAATACCGGAGCGGCAGTATAGACCGGGGTATGCGTGGAAACCAGGCGTAGGGGTCATAGTTGCTTGAACAGACAAGTTGTATCCGGCTAGCTATGTTATATTACTTGTTGATTGTAAGGAACATCTTCCAGGGAGAATAATTATGTTAAGGGTTCCTTTCCCTGGGTGAACATGCGTTAGTATGCATGCCCGAACTGTGATTGAAAAATCGCAGTATACATAACATTTGGGGTTCACAGTGTAATTGGGGTATAATGTCTTTAGTCCGCCGACCGAATATTCCCTTAAGAACGCTAGCTTTCGGCTTCACCCAGTCTGAGGTACAAGTCCGGATGACCCGGCTGTAACAATCGCAGAGGTGCTCCCTTTATGCCCTAGCCGAACAAATGGGAACCCAGGGCATAAGCACAGGAGCCACGCAACCCAGCTTGGCAAAAACTTAAGTCATAATGGTGCATATAATGGTGAAGAAAAGGTACATATGAGGAAAGGATACATATGTGGTGAGCTTGAAGCTTGGGAAATAATAATAAGCTTCTGTAAAAGAAGCCCCCAGGCATCGGACAATCGCTTAGATCCGAACCCGTGGAATGCCGCCAGAATGCCGCCAGGCTCAGGGATGTTAAATAATTTTCCAGGCTCTTACATCTTTTAGCTCTTCGCCCAGCAGGGTGTTGGAATCCTGCAACTTGTTCTTATCATCCCTGACCCGTGTCAACAAACGTTCGCCTACGGCCAGTTGCCTTTCGGCCAATTGTTTACCCGCCTGCTCGACTTTCAGTTCCTCTTTCAGTTGATCTACTGATCCTGTCATCGGAAATGCAACAGTATTAACATTACTGGTACATGATTATACTTTTTCTAGATGGAGGGGAACATTACCAGGCAATGCCTCCTTGGACTTCTCCAGTTCGGCGGTAACAACAACTAGCTGAGTCCGGCACTTTTCCAGCTCATGAGACAGCATGTTCTTCTTCTCTATGAGTACCTGATTATACAATGATCCTTAAATCAGTTGTTTCAACTGATTCAAGTCTCGGGGGCTACTGGTACATGATTACCAAATTTGTACTATGCGTACTTACCCGCATATCTTTCAAATACTGGTCAGTGGCTATGGTAATCCCATCCCGAGCAGCTCGGATGTACGCATCAGCCGAGCTGAAGGCGTCAAACGCCTCTTTAGCAAAGCCGGGGTCGCGAAGAGCAGCCCTCCGGCACCGATGATTCATGGCACTCTCTACTTGAAAATTCGTGACAGATACATTATCCGAATCCTCTGAAGGAGGACAATTCGGCGTTACTCCCATGTCTGCCCCTGCCCTAGAAGCAGGGTCTAGAACCTGACTGGTGGGGGCGCGACCGACAGGCTCCTCAGACACAATCCGGCGAACGGGCTTCCTGATAAAACACAGCGGACAATGTCATGGTTCGATGAGCCTGCTATAGGGCATATTTAAAGCCATACCTCTTTGAGGAAGGTTTGGCCGTGTTGTCATTTGCCTTTCTCTTTGAAGTCTCGCCTGGCGTAGGCGCCGCTCTCTTCTAAGACGCCTCTGGTGCAATATGACCCATCGAGCGCCTCCCCTTTGGAGCACAAGATAGTGTGGCGGGTGAGGCATAATGGGGAAGCTTCTTCAGAGGAAATGTCCCATGGTTACTCACATTTGAGGCAGGAAGGAGGCCGGGATAATCGGACGTGATGGCCACTTCTGTGCCATCATAGCTCGCCTGGTAGAAGACTCCCTCCTTGAGCTCTATGAATATGTCCGGATCTTCTTCGAATCCAGGATCAAGGTCCCGGTTATGATCCTCCAGCTGTGGAGCGGGGCTATAGATCCCCGCGGCGACCCTCCGCCATTCCTATTTGATGAATGATACGTCTCCAACGTACCTATAATTTTTGATTGCTCCATGCCATATTATCTTCTGTTTTGGACATTATTGGGCTTTATTATTCACTTTTATATTATTTTTGGGACTAACCTATTAACCGGAGGCCCAGCCCAGAATTGTTGTTTTTTGCCTATTTCAGAGTTTTGTAGAAAAGAATATCAAACGGAATGAAACCTTTGGGAAAGTGATTTTTGGAACGAACATGATCCAGGAGACTTGGACCTTACGTCAAGAAACAAAAGAGAAGCCACGAGGTAGGGGGGCGTGCCTACCCCCCCCCCCCCCCAGGCATGCCCTCCACCCTCGTGGGCCCCCTGTTGCTCCACCGACGTACTCCTTCCTCCTATATATACCTATGTATCCCCAAACGATTAGATACGGAGCCAAAAACCTAATTCCACCGCCGCAACCTTCTGTAACCACGAGATCCCATCTTGGGGCCTGTTCTGGAGCTCCGCCAGAGGGGGCATCGATCATGGAGGGCTTCTACATCAACACCATAGCCCCTCCGATGAAGTGTGAGTAGTTTACCTCAGACCTTCGGGTCCATAGTTAGTAGCTAGATGGCTTCTTCTCTCTTTTTGGATCTCAATACAATGTTCTCCCCCTCTCTCGTGGAGATCTATTCGATGTAATCTTCTTTTGCGGTGTGTTTGTTGAGACCGTTGAATTGTGTATTTATGATCAAGATTATCTATGAACAATATTTGAATCTTCTGAATTCTTTTATGTATGATTGGTTATCTTTGCAAATCTCTTCGAATTATCAGTTTGGTTTGGCCTACTAGATTGATCTTTCTTGCAATGGGAGACGTGCTTAGCTTTGGGTTCAATCTTGCGGTGTCCTTTCCCAGTGACAGTAGGGGCAGGAAGGCACGCATTGTATTGTTGCCATCGAGGATAACAAGATGGGGTTTTTTATCATATTGCATGAATTTATCCCTCTACATCATGTCATCTTGCTTAAGGCGTTACTCTGTTCTTATGAACTTAATACTCTGGATGCATGCTGGATAGCGGTCGATGTGTGGAGTAATAGTAGTAGATGTAGGCAGGAGTCGGTCTACTTGTCTCGGACGTGATGCCTATATACATGATCATACCTAGATATTCTCATAACTATGCTCAATTCTGTCAATTGCTCAACAGTAATTTGTTCACCCACCGTAAAATACTTATGCTCTTGAGAGAAGCCACTAGTGAAACGTATGGCCCCGGGGTCTATCTTCATCATATTAATCTTCCAACACTTAGTTATTTCCGTTGCTTTTTACTTTGCTTTTATTTTACTTTGCATCTTTATCATAAAAATACCAAAAATATTATCCTATCATATCTATCAGATCCCACTCTCGTAAGTGATCGTGTAGGGATTGACAACCCCTTATCGCATTGGTTGCAAGGATTTATTTGTTTTGTGTAGGTGCGAGGGAAATACTTACGCTACTTTGCTGCATCACCCTTTCCTCTTCAAGGGAAAACCAATGCAGTGCTCAAGAGGTAGCAAGAAGGATTTCTGGCGCCGTTGCCGGGGAGGCTTACGCAAGGTCAAGTGAAGATTTGGACTGCCGACAACGAGCCATTTCTGGCGCCGTTGCCGGGGAGGTCTACGCAAAAGTCAACATACCAAGTACCCATCACAAACCCTTATATCCCGCATTTCATTATTTGCCATTTGCCTCTCGTTTTCCTCTCCCCCACTTCACCCTTGCCGTTTTATTCGCCCTCTCTTTTTCGTTCGCCCCTTTTTCGCTTGCTTTTTGTTTGCTCGTGTGTTGTATTGTTTGTTTGTCACGATGGCTCAAGATAATACCAAATTGTGTGACTTTACCAATACCAACAATAATGATTCCTTACCACTCCGATTGCTCCTCTTACCGATACTGAATCTTGTGAAATCAATGCTGCTTTGTTGAATCTTGTTATGAAAGATCAATTCACCGGCCTTTCTAGTGAAGATGTCGCTACTCATCTAAATAGCTTCGTTGATATGTGTGATATGCAAAAGAAGAAAGATGTGGATAATGATATTGTTAAATTGAAGCTATTTCCTTTTTCGCTTAGAGATCGAGCTAAAGCTTGGTTTTTGTCTTTGCCTAAAAATAGTATTGATTCTTGGAATAAGTGCAAAGATGCTTTTATCTCTAAGTATTTTCCTCCCGCTAAGATCATCTCTCTTAGAAATGATATGATGAATTTTAAGCAACTTGATTATGAACATGTTGCACAAGCTTGGGAGAGGATGAAATTAATGATACGTAATTGCCCCACTCATGGTTTGAATTTGTGGATGATTATACAAATTTTTTATGCCGGATTGAATTTTGCTTCTAGAAATCTTTTAGATTCGGCCACGGGAGGCACTTTTATGGAAATCACCTTAGGAGAAGCTACTAAACTCCTAGATAATATTATGGTTAATTATTCTCAATGGCACACTGAAAGATCTACTAATAAAAAAATGCATGCGATAGAAGAAATTGATGTTTTGAGTGGAAAGATGGATGAACTTATGAAATTATTTTCTAGTAAGAGTGTTTCTTCTGATCCTAATGATATGCCTTTGTCTACCTTGATTGAGAATAATAATGAATCTATGGATGTGAATTTTGTTGGTAGGAATAATTTTGGTAACAACGCGTATAGAGGAAACTTTAATCCTAGGCCTTATCCTAGCAATTCCTACAACAATTCTTATGAAAATTTTAATAAGATGCCCTCTAAATTTGAGACTAGTGTTAAGGAATTTATGAATTCGCAAAACAATTTCAATGCTTTGCTTGAAGAGAAATTGCTTAAAGTTGATGAATTGGCTAGGAACGTTGATAGAATTTCTCTTAATGTTGATTCTTTAAAACGTAGATCTATTCCTCCTAAGCATGATATCAATGAGTCTCTCAAAGCCATGAGAATTTCCATTGATGAGTGCAAAGAAACAACCGCTAGGATGCGTTGCTACCTCTTGAGCACTTCGTTGGTTTTCCCTTGAAGAGGAAAAGGTGATGCAGCAAAGTAGCATAAGTATTTCTCTCAGTTTTTGAGAACCAAGGTATCCATCCAGTAGGATGCTACGCGCGAGTCCCTCACACCTACACAAACAAATAAATCCTCGCAACCGATGTGATAAGGGGTTGTCAATCCCTACACGGTCACTTACGAGCGTGAGATCTGATAGATATGATAGGATAATATTTTTGGTATTTTTGTGATAAAGATGCAAAGTAAAATAAGGCAAAGTAAAAAAGCAAAGGAAATAACTAAGTGTTGGAAGATTAATATGATGAAGATATACCCGTGGGCCATAGGTTTCACTAGTGGCTTCTCTCAAGAGCATAAGTATTTTACGGTGGGCGAAGAAATTACTGTTGAGCAATTGACAGAATTGAGCATAGTTATGAGAATATCTAGGTATGATCATGTATATAGGCATCACGTCCAAGACAAGTAGACCGACTCCTGCCTGCATCTACTACTATTACTCCACTCATCGACCGCTATCCAGCATGCATCTAGAGTATTAACTTCATAAAAACAGAGTAACGCCTTAAGCAAGATGACATGATGTAGAGGGATAAATTCATGCAATATGATAAAAAAAATCATCTTGTTATCCTTGATGGCAACAATACAATACGTGCCTTGATGCCCCTACTATCACTTGGAAAGGACACCGCAAGATTGAACCCAAAGCTAAGCACTTCTCCCATTGCAAGAAAGATCAATCTAGTAGGCCAAACCAAACTGATAATTCGAAGAGACTTGCAAAGATAACCAATCATACATAAAACAATTCAGAAAAGATTCAAATATTGTTCATAGATAAACTTGATCATAAACTATAAGTGCATCTAGTGCCCCTTAGTGATTTTGGTGTATTGAAGACTTATAGGTTAAGGATCTAATGTGTTTATGAGTGTACACATGTCTATAAGTCTATGAGGAGTTCGATACTTACAGTGAAAGTCGACCCCTAAAAATGAAGTTCTTTGACTAAGGACTTTGATACACCAAAGACTTTCTGAAGAGTTTGAAAGTGAAGAAATTGGTGTGACCTTGAAGACTTGGTATTCATTCGAGGAACATGAATCGTGAAGACTTTTGTTTTCGTAGTTTCATTTTCTCTTTCTTGAGTCATAGGAAACACCGTACTGTTTTAGGGGGTCGAGGAAATACTAAGGAGAAATTTCAATTTGATGCTCAACTCAAATCCTACACCTACCAATCCCTTCGAGTGAAGCCATTGGAAATCTCAGACAGTTCAGTCAATTTCTTAAGTGACAGAGACGCAGTTCTTCTGGTCACTGAGGACTTTGTTCTGACTGAGGAGTTAGGAATTCGCCAGTGCGGATTGCCTACACAGTGAGGAACATGATAGCCCTGATGAATTTGTACCTCAAATTTCCGACCGTTGTTGTGCTACGCGCCAGCTGTCCCAAAATATCTTATCCATCCAACGGTCATATCATTGAAGGGCATTTATGTCTTATCATGTCGGGCTGCTCCCTAGGCTATAAATAGCCGCCCCCTACAACCACTAGTTGGTTGGCTGATCCGAGAGAAACTGACACTTGTCATTTGAGAGCAACCCATCCTCCGAGGACTTTGGGCGAAAATCATCGTGAGGAAAATCCAAACCCAAACCCAAACACCTACAAACCCAAAGTGATTGAGCATCACTGAAGAGATTGATCCTGTGTGGATCCGATGCTTGTTACCTTTGAAGACCGTGCTTCTTCCAGACGGTTAGGCATCATGGTCTAGAGCATCCAAGAGGAATTGTGGATCGCCGAGTGAACGAGTTTGTTAAGGTTCGGAAGTCACCTGAAGACTTACCACGAGTGATTGGATGAGGACTGTGTGTCCTTAGTTCAAGGAGAATACGGTGAGGACTTGGTGTCCCGAGCTGCGTGCTCAGGACTGGGTGTCCGGGACTGTGCGTCCTCGAGTTTAAATACTCAGCCGCTCCAACCAGATGTACAACTGAGACAGCAGTTGGAACTGGTCTACCAAATCATTGTCTTCACCAAACTTACTGGTTCCATTTCCTCAACTCTTTCATTTCCTCAGTATTATGCTGCTTGTTTATCATATCTGTGTTTGAAGACTTTAACTGAAGACTTTCTAAATTTCCTCAGTTCAAACTCTTCAGTCTGTTTGTCTTCATCTTGAGTTATCCTGTGATTACGCTTTCTGTACTCTGTGCTTGTCTTCATTTCATCATGATGACCATGTTTGTGTTCTGCTTTGTTTTCATCTGAGTACTTATTCCGCTGCTAGTAGTTCTTCGCTAAGGAATTTCCTCACTAGCAAATTCCTCAGTGAAGAATTTCATAAAAATCGCCTATTCACCCCCACTCTAGTCGATATAACACACTTTCAATTGGTATCAGAGCAAGGTCCTCCCTTGTTCTGTGTGATTTTGGTTTAACCGCCTGGAGTTTTAGTTATGTAGACCGCAGGTATGAAGAAAGTGGCATGCCCCATCTTTGACGTTCATGAGTATCCCAAGTGGAAGGCCATGATGAAGAAGCGCCTCATGGCGATGAACAGCAAAGTGTGGACTGTCACTGAGATTGGTCTTACCGATCTATGCAAGATGGCGGACGCTGATGATATTCGCAAGTACACTCGACTTGACATCATGGCAAAGGATATCATCTGTTCCTGCCTATCCAGAGATGAATTCAGGCGCGTCATGCATCTTTGCAATGCGAAGCTTATCTGGGACCGAATCTCTGATGGCTATGAGGGTCATCGTACTTGTCATGATCCCTGGTTTGAAGATTTCAAGGAATCTCTCAAAACGATGACTTTCGAACCAGAATCATCATCTTATGCACCATGCCTCATGGCAAACGGTGCCAAGGTAACCGAATGTTCCTCATCCGAGTCTAGTGATGATGAATCTGATGATGATTTTGGACCTAGTTATACCAAGCTTGTTTGCATTGCCACTAAACAACAAAAAGGCCTTGGAAAAGGCTCATAACATGCTTAGTAAGAGCGATGATATGTTGGGTGAAGAAATGGATCAGTCAAAAGCTTTAGCTGAAAGTCTTTAGAGACTTCATTCTAAGTATGACTCCCTTCAAGATCAACATAACTCTCTCCTATCTGAACATGAGAAGCTAAGAGTGAGTTATGAAGATCTTCAAAAGGAGCGCGATTCATTACTTGCTCAACAAATCAGCGCTGCTCAGGAAGAATTTATTCCTCCATGTTTGCAATGCATTGAACGATAATCTGCTAAATCCTCACCTGAATGTTCAAATGCTTCTAATGTTACAAATTCTTCACCTGCCTCTGCTATCACTAATTCCTCATCTGAAGACATTGCTAGTATCACTGACGATGCAGGGCTGAAGGAATTGTACCTGACAGGCATGTGCAAAAGCCTCAAAGGGCATCAGACCCTTTGTGATGTGCTTAAAAAGCAGATCCTCAACAGGAACCCTAGGAAAGAGGGTATTGCCTTTGAGAGGAAACTCAATGCTGATGGTACATTTTGGAAGCCTGAGCAGTACCCCAAAACCTCATGGGTTGCTGCAAAGGGACCTCCAGTTGATCCATCTAATTTATCTGGCTATACATGTGAATCTTCTCATTCTTCTGATGAGTCATTTGACTCCAACTATAAACTGTTCAAAAATTAGAATGGTGAAGTATTTGCTAGATATGTTGGCACTAACTACAGGAATGGTCCCCCTATGAAGAAATCTGGGTTCCCAAAAGGTGCCTTGAAAGTCTTCAGGTGAATGTCCTCATGACACCACCTGTGAAGAATAGGAACCCCAGATCAAATTCTTCATATGGATCCAAGTCCTCATATGGACCATATTCCTCAAGGGGATCAAATTCCTCACATGGATCAAAGTCCTCATATGAACATCATCGTGCTAACAACTCTGTTTCGCAAGGAAGAGCCAAGGGCTATGAATATGCGCATTATTCTTCAAATTATTATGTTCATAAGTCCTCGAAGAATTTCTCTGCTTATTCATATG
Organism: Aegilops umbellulata; assembly: GCA_032464435.1. NCBI lineage: Eukaryota > Viridiplantae > Streptophyta > Magnoliopsida > Poales > Poaceae > Aegilops > Aegilops umbellulata. The sequence continues at coordinate 243,702,047 of CP136057.1, forward strand.
CTTACCCTAACCACTCTTATGTGAAACGAAATGGTTTGGCCTCTATGCCACCATTCTCATATGGAGATCGCAGAGTGATGAACTCTTTGCCACCCCTTCAGATGTGGGTGGTGAAGAAAAAGAATTAATCTCTTCTAGAGGGTCAGGTCTCCAGACGTACTATAACATCTGAAGAATTTGCTGGGGACCTGACAAACTGCCTGAAAGGATGCAGGCTAATCATGAAGAAATGAACTTTCATTTCACACGTCCTCCTAATGCTTTATTTGTCTTACTACTTGATCAGATTGATCTGATGAAGTGTGATATCATATTCTTCACTGCTGAAGTATATGAGGTTCGTAAGTTGCACTAATTCATCTGCAGGATGATCAACCCAAAGCCACTGAGTGGGTCCTCGATAGTGGATGTACAAATCACATGACTGGTGACAAGAATCTATTGATGGATGCTCCCTTATCATCATCACATCTGAAGCATATCATCTTCGCTGACAAAAGCAAAAGTCAGGTATTGGGTCTAGGTAAGGTTGCTATCACAAAGGATCGACACATGGACAAAGTCATGCTTGTTGAGTCCTTAGGATACAACCTTATGTCTGTCTCAATGCTTTGTGATCTTGATATGGTTGTTGTCTTTGGCAAGTATCGTTGTGTTGTGATTGTGGAAGCTGACAATTCTAAAGTCTTCGAAGGCTTTAGGAGAGGAGACTTGTATATTGTTGATTTCTCTGCAGATTCACAACCAGCCGTGTGCCTACTTGCAAAATCTTCAGAAGGATGGCTATGGCATCGACGACTTGGTCATGCAGGCATGAGGAATTTGCACACACTTGTGAAGAAGAAACATGTCATTGGCATTGAGAATGTCAAATTCCTCAAGGATCACTTATGCAGTGCCTGTGAAGCTGGAAAGATGACGAAGGCCAAGCATCCAACGAAGACTATCATGACCACCACTCGTCCATTTGAATTGCTTCACATGGATCTCTTCGGTCCTAATCATTATTCTTCTGTGTCAAATGAAGCATATCAATATGGCTTTGTTATTGTTGATGATTACTCTCGTTACACATGGGTACACGTTGTCTCTTACAAACATGAAGTGCAGGAAGTCTTCAAACGATTTTCCTCGAGGGCTTCAGCCAACTCTGGTGTGAAGATCAAGCACATCAGAAGTGACAATGGCACTGAGTTCAAGAATTCGTGTCTCGATGACTATCTTGATGAACTTGGTATTACTCATGAGTTATCTGCTCCTTATACTCCTCAACAAAATGGCGTCGTGGAGCGCAAGAACAGGACTCTTGCTGAGATGGCTTGCACTATGCTCGATGAGTACAAAACCCCTCGTCGTTTTCTGGGTTGATGCAATTGATACTGCGTGCCACATCATCAACAGAGTATATCTTCACAAATTCTTCAAGAAGACTTCCTATGAACTCCTCACTGACAAGAAACCAAATGTGAGTTATTTCAAAGTCTTCGGTGCTAAATGTTGGATTAGGGATCCTCATCACAACTCTAAATTTGCACCGAAAGCACATGAAGGGTTTATGCTTGGTTACGGAAAGGACTCGCACACCTACAGAGTCTTCAACAATGTTCTTCACAAGATTGTTGAAACTGTAGATGTGCGGTTCGATGAAACTAATGGCTCGCAAAGAGAGCACCTACCTTCTGTGTTAGATGAACCAGCACCCGAGGATTCTATCAAGCACAAGGCTACCGAAGATGTCATTCCTACTGAAGAATCTGCTGAAGAATTCATTCCAGAACGTGAAGAACGTCGAGCTGATGCACCTGGAAAAAATGCTGAAGAAAATGCTGATCAAATTCCTCAGTGACAACCAGCTCATCCTCGCGTTGCAAAAGAAGTGCAAGTGGAGAAGATCATCGATGACATTAGAGCACCAGGTCCTCTCACACGCTCAAAAGGTTCACATCTATCTAACTTTTGTGGGCACTTTTCTTTTGTCTCTATCGTAGAGCCCACTAAGGTAGATGAAGCATTTCTGGAGCCTGAGTGGACTCAGGCCATGCAAGAAGAATTACATCATTTCAAGCTCAACAACGTCTGGGAACTGGTCAATCGTCCAGATCCTCGCAAGCATAATATCATTGGCACAAAGTGGATCTACCGCAACAAGCAAGATGAAAATGGTGTTGTGGTGAGGAATAAGGCACGTTTAGTAGCTCAAGGCTACACACAGGTTGAAGGAGTTGATTTCGATGAAACTTTTGCACCTGTTGCTAGACTTGACGTTATTCGCATATTACTTGCTTATGCTAACCATCATGATATCATCTTATATCAAATGGATGTGAAAAGTGCATTCCTCAATGGTAAGCTTGAGGAAGAAGTATATGTTGCTCAACCCCCAGGTTTTGAAGATCCAAAGAATCCTGACAAAGTCTTCAGACTCAATAAGGCCCTCTATGGCCTCAAGCAAGCCCCACGGGCGTGGTATGATACTTTGAAGGAATTCTTCATGAAGAAAGGCTTCACACCCGATTCACTCGATCCTACTCTGTTTACTAAGTCTGATGATGGTGAACTGTTTGTGTGCCAAATATATGTTGATGATATTATCTTTGGTTGTACTGACCAACGTTATAGTGATGAATTTTCCTATATGATGAGTGAAGAATATCAAATGTCTATGATGGGAGAGTTGAAATTCTTCTTAGGTCTTCAAATTCGTCAACAGGGCAATGGCATATTCATATCTCATGAGAAATACCTCAAGGATGTCATGAAGAAATTCGGCATGCAAGATTGCAAAGGCATCAAAATTCCTATGCCCACAAATGGTCAACTATGTTCTGATGAGAATGGTATTGACTTCGATCATAAGGTATACCGCTCCATGATTGGCTCTTTATTGTACTTATGTGCATCTAGGCCAGATATAATGCTTAGTGTTTGCATGTGTGCCCGATTTCAAGCTGCACTGAAGGAATCACACCATAAGGCTGTGAAGCATATTCTTCGATATCTAGCTCACACACCAACACTAGGACTATGGTATCCCAAGGGCTCGGATTTTGATCTCATTGGATATTCTGACTCTGACTATGCTGGTGATCGTGTGAACCGCAAGTCAACATCTGGTACATTTCATTTCCTCGGACGATCTTTGGTCTGTTGGTCCTCGAAGAAATAGAACTGCGTATCACTATCTACTGCTGAAGCTGAGTACATTACTGCTGGTTCTTGCTGTGCTCAACTGCTATGGATGAAGCAAACGCTCAAGGACTATGGCATCAACGTGAAGAATGTGCCTCTCCTCTGTGACAATGAGAGTGCCATCAAGATTGCTCACAACCCAGTTCAGCACTCGAAGACAAAGCACATTCAGATTCGTCGTCATTTTCTTCGCGATCATGTGTTGAAGGGCGACATTTCTATTGAGCATGTGAAGACTGAAGAACATCTAGCCGATATCTTCACTAAGCCCTTGGATGAGAAGAGATTTAGCAAGTTGCGGTGTGAGCTAAATATCTTAGAATCTTTGAATGTACTTTGAAAAGGCATTCATCCTAACACTTATGCAAAATTGATGACTTAGATGTGCGAGACATGAAGAAAATGTTTTTCTTCAATCAATGAAGAATAACACTCTAAGTGTGAAGAAATTAATGAAGAATTTGATTCTCAGAACCATACGACAATTGTACGCGGTGTCTGAAATCAGCATTCTTATACGGTGGGTCACGCCACCACAAAAGTTGAAAATCTTCAATTTGAGTTTTTCCTCAACTTTTGAAATTCCTCAGTTGTTCAAATTCTTCAACTTTTCAAAATCTTCACTGTTTCCGTCGTTTTTCTTCATTGGCTATATATATATGAGTTTATGTCCTCTACAACATTCACTTATGGCTATTACTTCAAGTTGGTGTTTTTCTGCTAAGTGAATGTGATCGGACCCTTTCCCCTCTATGCTATACTCAATCCAATCTATTCACAAATTCTTCATGTGCGTTCTATTTGAAACTCGTTCAAAATCTTCACTGTGTCCTTGTCAACTGAAGAAATTGTGAACGGAAATTTAAAACTAATCTTATCCAAATTTTCGGTTTGGCCGCTCAAACCGTTTCGCATCCCACGATGCATTATTCTACTCACCCACGATCTTACACGGTCTCCACTACACTGTACGTGGGCGACACATGTCGTGCGAAGGAGAAGGGTCAGGGGCACGTTCATCCCAAATCTTCGAGCGAACAGTTTTTCACTGCTACTATATATACCCCCTCACCCCTTCCTCACTTCTTTTACTCCGCTCGATCTGTCTCTCCCACTCGAGCTTCTCAAACCCTAGCGCCGCCGCTACTCCATCGTCGCCGGTGAGGAAGAGCTTCACTGCCTCGACCTCGTCGCCGTCGTACTCGCGCCGACCGCGGAAATCTTCACCTCCGCCGCCGCCGTAGACGTCTTCCTCTGCCAAGTTAGGGCGTGGAAGATCTACACAGACGAACTTCACTGTTTCACCTCTTTGTTCGTCGTGTTCTTCATTCAGGGTAATTAAAAGTTACTTTTACTGCCCTCTTTGATTCGAAGTTTTTCTACAAAATCTTCAAAGGTGTTTTATTCTTCAAATCTTCACACACAAAACACCTCACATGTCATCTGTTCTTGATTCATTTCCCTAAGCATCATTTTCTTCAAGATTCCTCAATTGTGTGGATCTTCGATCTATACAACTCTGGAACCTAAGACATAGCGCGCTTAGTGAAATTCTTCAAGACGCATCTGGACAAATTCCTCAAACTTGTTCTTTTTGAAAAACCCTCTGAGAACGCATATGACCTCTCCAAATTCCTCGCAACTATACTCTGTTCACAGGTACACATGTCCGCTACTGAATCACTAGGTTCTCATCAACTTAACTCATTTGCAGCGTTCCTTGAAGAAAAGTTGCACACTTCTTCAGAGAATTCGATTGTTCAAATTCCTCAACTGAAGAAAATGGCTGACGGTAAAAGGCCGCAGAAAGGAGGAAAGAAGCCTGAGGTGATGACCACGTTTGAAATCCCTGAGGACATCTATGCTGGGTACTGCACACCTCCTGAGGAAGATAAAAATCAGCGCAAGGTGCGCATTCAGAAGATTGAACGGAGATGGGCACGCGAATGGAGGGAATACAGATATGTAAACCCAAAGTATATGAAGAAATTCGCACTAAATCCTCCATGCCCAAGAGCCCATTGGCACCTGGCCAAGTGGCTGATCCCACTAGCATCAAAAGCGGTGACGATTTTCCTGAGGAATGGGCAAGGCGCCAAGCCAAGTTGGCAAGACAAGCCAGAGAAGCTGTGAAGAAATTCAACGAAGATTCTGCTGCTACTGCTGCTGCCATTGAGGCCTCTGTCAAGCCGAGGAAATCAATGGCAAAGAAGCCCGCTCGAAAGCCAAGTGCTTCACCAACAGTGCCCTCACGGCCAAGTTCCTCAGCTGCGCCCTCACGGCCAGGAACTTCAAAATCTTCAATGCAAATTCCTCAAGCTGCTCCTGCTCCACCAAAGTCCTCAGCTGTTCCGACTAAGTCCTCAGCACCTGTGCATCTGGCCTCATGCCAAAGAACTGCAGGAATCTCAATTGCCTCTGGTGTCTCAGCAAGTTCCTCAGCTGCACCAAATTCTTCATTTGGCCCCACTCTACTGAAGCAAAAGGCTACTGCTGGACGAGGTCCTCGCCCAAGTCCTAAGAAGAAGCAGGTTGTCTTCAATATGCCGTCTGAAGAAGATGAGGCTGATGAAAAAGAACTTGCAGAAATCATCAGGGACAGAGGGCCACTAGAGCCAAAGGCACACCTGTGCCGCTGTTGTTGGATCCAAGGGCGGTCCTCGATTATATTGATCTCTGGCATAAGGACCCAAATACTCCTATGCCTGACTTCAAGTTGACACCTGGTCAAAGTCACATGTTGACTCATTTCATCCAAGAGGAGAAATGGAAATATGATAGGGCCAGAGAGATCAAGAAATCGCAGTACAGAAAAGAGAAACTGCTGAAGAAAAATGTTGTCAAGATGACAACTGAAGAACTTGTCAAGATGCAGGCTGACATCAAAGCCCTCAGCGACAAATTTGACTCATACTATGCTGATTGGAAGGGAGCCAAAGTCAGATTTGTGAAACTGTGTCAGGACCCCGATCCTAAGCCACATCGATCCAGCGTGTAACACATCATATCACTTTGCGGCCTCACGCACGGTACTCCCATGGGTGCCACCTTACCTAGCCCGGGACCGTTTGCGCCTTTTGGCTCACGTATATGATAGTGTCGCTAGCATCCATATGACAGAGAACCCGGGCCGACATGGCTAGTCGTGAACCCAAAGTGGCGCTAGCCTATGAGGACAGGCATACATGGATCACATCGAGCATGTCGGTCAACAACGTATTTATTCGGGCTGTAGCACTGGGCTAACATGACTTCGGTAACCCGGGCTGTAGCAGGCTAGGCAGGACTCCGAATAACAGCGCGTGACATTTCCTCGAAGGGACAGACATAGGAACGACGTGAAACACATGCCGGCCAGTCAAGTGTCCAAGCAGTAGTGCTGGGCTAGCAGGACTCCGGTGAACTGGGCTGTAGCGGACTACTATCGCTCAGAAGCACAAGACTTACATTTCCCCATATGAAAGGCTGCCAAGGATAAACAACTAGATAGTCGGATCCCACTCATACCAAGCATTTCAATCATACACACAATATGCCCGATATGAGTAAATACAACATGGCATCACAACAGTACTCTATGACTCAAGTACTTTATTTAGAAGGCTCCGAAGAGCCATACATATCATCCATACAGATAGGGGTCACATGACCCAACACTCAAGTCATACAAACATACAAGCACATGCGGAAGCAAAGTAGTCTGAGTACAGACACTAGAAAGAAAGAAGGCTTGACGAAGCCTGTCTATCTACAACGACCCTTCACAAGTCTTGGATCACCACCTGGGTGATAAGTCACTCGTCAACGTCGAGGTCTACATAGAATCCATCAGAGGGGTTGGTGCAGTCGTCTGAAAAACATGATTAAGGCAACATGAGTACGGAGGTACTCAGCAAGTCTTGCAACAGGAACCTATCATACATGCACATTCTCAAGAAGGTAGTGGGGTTATTGCAGCAAGCCAGCTTTGACTCTTGGCTAAACTATCCTACGATAGACACCACTTGTAAATCTTTTGTCGCACACGAGTCCACTATCACCATCACAATACTCCACCGTGGATCCTCTCTCGCCATCCTACGAGAGGGCCATCCGCGGTACTCACACTTATCTTGAGATTTTTAGTAGTATCCATTTACTTGTCTATGAACTGTTATAGGCAACCCAGAAGTCCATTACCGCGGACACGGCTATTCGAATAGATCATTTATAACCCTGCAGGGGTGTACTTCTTCACACATGTTTCCACCACTTAGCGTCTGCACACGACATGTGCTCGGCAGACTTCAAGCGAAAGCCGACGTGGGTGTAGACCACGACCTACCTAAACACTCAAGTCTCTAGTCCAGGTTTATCGCCTATTCGGGTTCCATCCGCAGGGAGTCCGGCCGAGGTTTCCACTAACGGCCCCGAACGATGTGAACAGGGTTCCCGAGACACCAAACGGGCGAGTCGGTACACCGTGCCACGTGCCTACCGCAACACAGCCCACCCCGATGGTCAGCGCCGCATGCGGCCCCCAGCATACTACAAACACCAGAAACTACTTGCAACTCCTGGACAGAGGACAAGGGTGGTTAAGAAGTCGAGCGGGGTCATATTTCAGGGCCCAATGTGTGGTAGTAACTGTATCATGGATCACAAACACAGATCTCAGTTCTTAAGGACGGCCTCAATGAAACAACCCACCATGTACTCCTACATGGCCTCTCATCGATTCCTTTACCAAATCGTGTTCAACACTTCACTCTTGTCACCGACACAACCTTTCACTCCAGTTCATCATCCCGATGAGCCAGACCTGACACAACTCTAAGCATAGCATGGTAGGAACACACACACATGTATTGGCTCAATCAACTCCTACACATGCTAGTGGGTTTCATCTAGTTACTGTGGCAATGACAGGTCATGCAAAGGAAGTGGGTTCAACTACCGCAACACACAGCAGTTTGAAACGAGTTGTCTTAATGCAGTAAACAAGGGCAGAAGCGAGAACATGGGTTGTATCGGAATGATCAATGGGTTGCTTGCCTGATGGAGTGGTAGTGGGATACTGCCCTTCAGTTGGATACTCGGAGGTATCCTCGGAGGCAGAACCTACCACGAAGAACACATCGGAACACAATCAACTCATGACGATATGCAACAATATGATGCATGCTATGACATGGCATTATGGATGTGTCCTGACCTAATGCAACTTAAACCAGAAAGGAATGAACTCATTTGAACCAAAGGTTCAAATGGTAGCTCATTTAACATAGCCTAATGGTGCATAATCTTATATTGCCTAAACAGCAGGTTTAACTTGTTCTGACATGCATGAAACCAGTACCAATGGATAGGTTGGATTTTTCTGATAATTTTTCATATATAAAACTTTACATTTGGAGTTATAGATTAATTTCTATGAATTTTTGAAGTTTGGGTTAATTTCTGGATTTTCCTGTATAAAATTAATTCCAGTAAATTAAATTACTGCGTCAGCATGAGGTCATGCTGACCTCAGCAAGTCAACAGCCGGTCCAGGTCAACTGACCAGTGGGCCCAGGGGGTTAGTGATTAATTAAACTCGTTTAATTAGTTTTAAGCTAATCTGGTGGTTAACAGAAGGGGGCCCCACCTGTCATTGACTCAACAGAGTCAACCAGGGCCCACCAGTCAACGGTCAAGGTCAACTCGCCGGCGTCTAGCCACCGGCGAGGCCAGACGCGGCGGAGCAAAGTGGATTTGGTCGTTCCGGCCACCAAATGGGACGCGGAAGGCATCTACGCGCTCCTGGGAACGAGCCGCGGTTATTGGTGGAGTTAGTTGGGGTCGGCGTGGCCGGAGTTGGCGCCGGCGACGAGTTTGGCGGTGGCCGGAGCTCGGGTGAGCTCGGACTCGTCGCTAGGGGGCAAGGTGAGGCGCGTGGAGTGCAGGGTTGGACCCAACGCAACGTGGTGAGTGCGATGGACACGGTGGCGTGGCCGTTGGGTGGCTGGAGCCTCGTCGGCGACGAGCTCCGCGGCGGCGGGTGCGGGTGAGCTACATGTAATCGCTACGGGGCTCGAGAGAGAGAACGGGGAGGATGGGAAGGTGGCCAGGCTCACGGTGGTTGCAGCGAGCGTCGAGGCGGGCTCGGGGAAGGTCGGAGCTGAGCGGGGCGATGATGGCGATCTCGGCGGCCGGAGTTGGGGAAGACGGGGTCGGGGGCGACTCCTGAGCGGGCGAGCGCTCGGGGCTCGTCTTGCTCGAAGAAGAGGGTGGCGGAGCTCGTGGACACGGTCGGGTGGCGCGGGGACGACGGTGGCTATGGCTACGACGGCGGAGCAGCGACGGTGGCGTCGGCCATGGCGAAGGGGAGCGAGGGAGGCGAGGCAGGGCGAGTGGGCGTGTCCAGGGGCTCGGGGCGGTGACGTGGAACGCGTCCAGGGCAGCGGGGTGGCGAGGAGGTGAAGCAGGGCGGCGGGGAGCTGCGTGGCGCTCGCTGGTGCCGGCGTCGAGCACCTGCGCGCCTGCCTGGCCAAGCCAAGCAGCTCGCTGGCGCGGCAGGTGGGCCGATTAGGCGCCAGGTAAGTTTTCCTCTGCTTTTCCTTTTTCTATTTTTATGTAACTTTGTGGACTTATTAAAAATACTAGAACAACTCCAAAAATCACCAAACTGCACCTAGTCCTTAGTTGGAATATTTCCAGCAAGGAACATTTTGGTTTGGAAATATTTGAGCATTTGAAATATTTTATAAATTTTAAATGCCCAAATTCAAATACTAATGCATTAATTCAATGACCTTCTGTTGACCTAGAAAAATATGCACCATTTTTGCCAGAGGTTTTAATCCAAGACAAAGAGGGTGAACATTTTAGAAGGCATTTCAGGTTCATTGAAAATATTTTTAGCAAACCCTAGTTGATTTCAGGAGGGGTGCTGGGGGTTCTGCCTTCCCCATTTCAAATTTCTGTCAAAAGTAAACATGATGCACACTCTAATGCATGAGCTAGCTAGGATGTGACAACTCACCCCCACTCAAAAGAATCTCGTCCCGAGATTTAGGTTCCTCCGGAAAAAAGGTGGGGTACTCGAGTCGAAGACGATCCTCCCTTTCCCATGTAGCTTCTTGCTCGGAATGGTGTGACCATTGAACCTTGAGAAACTTGATATTGTGGCGTCGAGTGGTACGCTCGGCTTGATCAAGGATACGAACGGGGTAATCTCGATAAGTGAGGTTATCTTGGAGATCAAGCGTTTCGTGGTCCACTCCACGGATAGGATCCGAGAAGCAACGCCTGAGTTGAGAGACGTGGAAGACATCATGGACTCTGGAGAGATGCGGAGGTCGTTCCAGTTGGTAGGCAACTTCCCCTCGTTTGGCAAGAATGCGAAAGGGTCCAATGTAACGAGGAGCCAATTTGCCTTTGATACCGAATCGATGGGTTCCCTTTAAAGGTGTAACCCGAAGGTAAGCCATCTCGCCGACTTCATAAGCCATGGGCTTATGCTTGCGGTCATACTGACTCTTTTGTCGAGATTGGGCGGTTTTCAACTTCTCACGAATAATGCGAACCTGCTCTTCTGCATCCTGGATCATGTCCGGGCCAAAGAGTTGTCTCTCGGCGGTTTCTGACCAGTTAAGAGGCGTTCGACATTTTCGTCCATAGAGAACTTCGAAAGGAGCTTTACCCAAGCTAGCTTGATAACTGTTGTTATATGCGAACTCGGCGAATGGAAGGCACTTCTCCCAATTCATACCGAAAGAGATGACAGAAGCTCGGAGCATATCCTCCAGAATTTGATTGACTCATTCTACTTGACCACTTGATTGCGGATGGAAGGCGGTGCTAAAGGAGAGACGAGTCCCCATAGCATTTTGGAAACTTTCCCAAAATCTAGAGGTGAAAAGACTTCCATGGTCTGAATTAATTTCCAATGGAACACCATGGAGAGATACTATTCGAGAGATGTACAAATCAGCTAGCTGGCTAGCGGTTATACTCTCGCGAACAGGTAAGAAGTGGGCTACTTTGGAGAGACGATCGACAACAACGAAGATAGCATTATTCCCTCTTTTGGTTCTGGGAAACCCGGTAATGAAATCCATACCGATTTTATCCCATTTCCATTCAGGAATCTCCAATGGTTGAAGGGTGCCAGCAGGCCGTTGATGCTCTGCTTTAACGCGACAACAGACGTCGCAAGTTGCAATGTATTGAGCGATTTCTCTCTTCATCCTAGTCCACCAAAACCTCTGGCGTAGGTCTTGATACATCTTAGTACTACCGGGATGAATGGTGAGAGGGGATTCATGAGCTTCCTTAAGGATCAATTGTCATAAATGTTGTTTCTTGGGAACCACCAAGCGGTTCTCGAAGAAGACAACACCTCATTCATCCATGGAAAAACATTTAGCAACTCCGCTAGCGATGTTTTCCTTAATCCGAGATATGCCCTTATCGCGCTTCTGGGCAGCTATGATTTGATCCGTAAGGTTAGATTTCGCCACCAGGGTGGAAAGGAATCCTCGAGGAACAATGTGAAGGTTAAGCTTACGAAATTCCTCGTGGAGAAGTGGTTGACCTTGTTGTAACACCAGATTGTTACAATAAAACTTACGACTTAGTGCATCAGCCATGACATTGGCTTTGCCTGGGGTGTAAGTTATTCCTAAGTCGTAATCTGAGATCAACTCGACCCAACGTCTTTGCCTGAGATTCCAATCCGGTTGGGTGAAGATATATTTCAAACTTTGGTGATCAGTGTAAACTTCGCAACGATTACCCAGAAGGTAGTGTCGCCAGGTTTTGAGTGCATGGACTACTGCTGCAAGCTCTAGATCATGAGTGGGATAATTATCCTCATGTGGACGCAACTGTCGAGATGCGTAGGCAATCACATGACGATCTTGCATGAGTATGCAACCTAGTCCTTGTCGCGAGGCGTCGCAATAGATAACAAAGTCCTTAGAGAAATCTGGTGGTACCAGTACGGGAGCAGATGTCAGGCGTCTTTTCAGTTCCCGAAAGCTGAACTCGCACTGTGGGGTCCACTCGAACTTTTTATCTTTCTTGAGGAGTTCAGTTAGAGGCTTAGCAACCTTGGAGAAATTCTCGACGAAGCGGCGGCAATAGCTCGCTAAACCAAGAAAACTCCGAACTTGCTTGACCGTTTCAGGTGGAGTCCAGTCAAGGACAGCTTGAACTCGCTCGGGATTGACAGCAATGCCCTTGCCAGAGATTACATGGCCCAGATAGGTCACTTCTGGCAACCAGAATTCGCACTTGGAGAATTTGGCATAAAGGCGATGCTCTCGAAGTTTCATCAATACTAGCCTTAGATGTTCGGCATGTTCTTCCTCATTATTGGAGTAGATGAGTATATCATCGAGGTAAACCACGATGAATTTATCCAAATACTCCATGAAGATCGAGTTCATTAACCGAGAGAAGGTGGTTGGAGCATTGGTTAAACCGAAGGACATGACGGTGTACTCGTATTGGCCGTAACGAGTAACGAAGGCCGTTTTGGGAATGTCCCCGTTCTTGATTTTGATTTGATGGTAGCCCAACCTCAAATCCATCTTGGAAAAGACTGAGGATCCTGCGAGCTGATCATACAGGTCGTTGATCCTGGGGAGCGGATACTTGTTCTTGATAGTGACCAAATTGACAGGTCGGTAATCTACAACCATCCGATCCGTTCCATCCTTCTTCTTGACGAAGAGGACGGGGCAAGCCCATGGAGATGAACTAGGACGGATGAAACCTTTTTGCAAGGACTCATTGAGTTGTTTCTTAAGCTCAGCTAGTTCTAGGGGTGCCATATTATAAGGTCTCCTAGAGATTGGGACGGTTCCTGGAACAAGGTCTATTACGAACTCGACATCTCTGTCAGGTGGAACACCTGGCAGTTCCTCTGGAAAGACATCCGGAAAGTCACGGACTACCGGAATATCTTCAAGGTCTGGAAGGGGGTTGGCATTTAGAGAATAGAGCTGACGTTCCGACACTCGGGTCAAAACGTTGACTGTCTTGCCCGATGGATGGGTAAGTTGAACAGTTCTAGTTGAGCAGTCAATCTTGGCGTAATGAGCTGACATCCAGTCCATACCCAAGATGATGTTTATGTCTGAAGACTTGAGAGCTATTAGTGACGCAAGGAAGATCAATCTGTCAACCAGAATTTCATTTCCATGGCTGATTCTAGAGGTTTGCCACTTAGAACCAGGGGTTTGAATTACCATGGAGGTGGGCATGTCACAAAAGGTGGTGTTGTGCAAACGAGCATAGCTCTCAGAAATAAATGAATAAGATGCTCCAGTATCAAAGAGAACAGTTGCCGGATGGCAATTAACAAGGAGCGTACCGAGAACGACGTTGGGGTCCTCTTGAGTCTCTTCAGCTGAAACGTAGTTGACATGGCCACGAGCAGTGGTGGCTGGCTTGGCGACTAGCACCTTCGCTGTTGACTTACCACGTCCAACAGACTTTCCGAACTGGCTGGGGTTGTTCTGGGGACACTCACGGATGTAGTGGCCCGGCTCACCACACTTGAAGCAAGTTATCATATTGGGGCGTGGAGCAGTATTGGCAGTGGGGCCACCAAAAGTCTTGGGCGGCACATACTGTTGGTTGGGACGAGGCGCCTCAAAGGATGGCCTCGGGGTATACCTGGGTGGCATAGCAAAATTTGGGATCCAGACCCGGCGCTTCTGCGATCCAAAACCGGATGAAGAACCATAGTCACGGGAGTGCTTGCGTGAAGCTTCAAAATCATTCTGCCCCGTCTCGGCACTGATGGCCTTATTGACTAGCTTCGGAAAGGAAGTGCATTCATGCAGACGAAGGTCACGACGGAGCTCAGGGCTAAGTCCCTTGCGGAACCTTGCCTGCTTCTTGGCGTCGGTGGATACCTCTTCGGGAGCATAGCGTGCAAGCTTCCCAAACTCGCGACTGTATGCATCCACAGTCAGCTTCCCCTGGGTGAAGTTACAGAACTCCTCCCTCTTGCGATCCATGAGGCCTTCCGGGATATGATGCTCACGGAAAGCAGCACTGAAATCAGCCCAGGTAGTGAGTTGGCCGACCGGACGCATAGCTTCATAATTCTCCCACCAAAGGCTGGCAGGGCCTTCGAGGTGATAGGCAGCAGAGGTGACTTTATCATCTTCAGCCACGTTGGCAGAACGTAGCTTGTGGGCGATGCTGCGGAGCCAGTCATCCGCATCGAGAGGTTCGATGGAATGATTGAACTTTGGCGGGTACAGCTTGACAAAGTCATTGATGGACACTGGATTGATCCTCTGCTGGCGTGCAGTGTTCTGCTCAATCCGCTCTAACAAGCGGTTGGTGTCGCGCCTGTTGCGCTCTGCCTCCAGCATCACTTCGGCCAGAGAAGGTGGTTGAGGCAGACTTTCCTCCCTAGGTCCACTAGCTTCTCCCTGCTCCGGAGCGGCAGGGTTGCTGCGGGTGTTGACCATCCTAGGAAAACAAAACAACGATTTAAACCAGGATGGCAAAATCTGGCCAAGGAAGTGCGAAATGTAATGGATAACAAGGAATGCAGAGATGATCATTCGTATGACATGGTAATATAGAAACTGCCATATATATACCAACGGTCATACACATCATACATAGCTTAGTACAAGCTCAAGCTGAAGTACAACTAAGACGAAAGACATTACATCTCATCGGAGGCATTCCAAGCTCCTATACATTATTTTTCTACACCTCCGGAATTGATACACACTAAGTTATATTCCACAATCACGCAGGACGGTGGACATACAACTATTACAATACTAGCGAGACTACTACTAGCTCAGGCAGCTCCGTAGTAATCCTCATAGAAGTCACCACCCAGACCTTGAAGCGGAACATGGTCATCTGGGAACAGACGGTCCTGAGGAGCTTGCGGACCGTAGGGACTTGGGTGCGGCCTCGGTCCAACAGATGGCGGCAGAAGAGGCCCACGAGGAGGGGTGATGCCTCCCACCTCACGCCATTCCATGAAGTCTGGCAGACTAGCCCGCACAGGGTACAAGTCTCTCGTGTCCATGTATCCGGCTTGCACAGCAGGTGCAAACCTCGTCAAGGTGGCCCAATGATCAGCACGAGCATTAAAGAGCTCCATACGCAAGGCCCGGTTTTCACGGTCCTTATCTTCCAACATCTCAGTAGTGGTGCAAAGGAGTGAGTCCTCATGGGATGCATCACTGTACATGCCCTGAAGGTAACCATGCGCCCCAGGGAGGGATGCTGGCATGTAGCGAAATTCAGTGTTGCTCAACAAGGCAGTTCTAGCTCGCATAATGGTCATCATCGAGTAGGCTGCATCTTGAACGGACATCCCAATAGTGATCCCGAGTCCATAAGAACAGTGGAGTGGTTCCGTGGCTCCGGGATAAGATGGATATATCCTGACCATGCACAGATATTGGCTCTGGTTAAAATCTCTAAACTGCTCTTCGACGGTGTATTCAGGGTACCATCGGTAACCTGCCTCCACCATCACTCGAACCAACATGGCGGTATGACCACATATACCGATGCAACGGGTCAGACGAACCACTTGGTTTTGGGGACGGGTAGCCATCTGAAAGCACAAAATAGTGCAAAGGCATTAGAATTTCTGGATGAAATTGGACAGCATAACGGCTGTAAATGCTCAGAAAAAGACTTGAGACATCCACAACAGTTTGCGAAACCACTCAACAACATCATATCAAGGTTCTGGTTCAATTGGCAACATACTAAACTTTAGTAGAACTGAACTGGGTTGTATCCAACAATCCTATAAGTTACTACGGATTTAGGAACACGTGAACCTGATAGAGAGAAGAGAGCCTAGTCCTTAACCCACGTAGAATGAGAAGAGAATGACTCAGAATAGAGGGCATAAGGTAAAGGAGTAAAAGAGCCTTACGTTCCCTCCCACAATCAATTCCCCTACATATAACTAAAGCATTTCTAGACTCGACATCGACCAGTTTGGCTTAGCGAACCTACAGGCAGTCCGGCTCTGATGCCAACGCTGTCAGGACCCCGATCCTAAGCCACATCGATCCAGCGTGTAACACATCATATCACTTTGCGGCCTCACGCACGGTACTCCCACGGGTGCCACCTTACCTAGCCCGGAACCGTTTGCGCCTTTTGGCTCACGTATATGATAGTGTCGCTAGCATCCATATGACAGAGAACCCGGGCCGACATGGCTAGTCGTGAACCCAAAGCGGCGCTAGCCTATGAGGACAGGCATACATGGATCACATCGAGCATGTCGGTCAACAATGTATTTATTCGGGCTGTAGCACTGGGCTAACATGACTCCGGTAACCCGGGCTGTAGCAGGCTAGGCAGGACTCCGAATAACAGCGCGTGACATTTCCCCGAAGGGATAGACATAGGAATGACGTGAAACACATGCCGGCCAGTAAAGTGTCCAAGCAGTAGTGCTGGGCTAGCAGGACTCCGGTGAACCGGGCTGTAGCGGACTATTATCGCTCAGAAGCACAAGACTTACATTTCCCCATATGAAAGGCTGCCAAGGATAAACAACTAGATAGTCGGATCCCACTCATACCAAGCATTTCAATCATACACACAATATGCCCGATATGAGTAAATACAACATGGCATCACAACAGTACTCTACGACTCAAGTACTTTATTTAGAAGGCTCCGAAGAGCCATACATATCATCCATACAGATAGGGGTCACATGACCCAACACTCAAGTCATACAAACATACAAGCACATGCGGAAGCAAAGTAGTCTGAGTACAGACACTAGAAAGAAAGAAGGCTTGACGAAGCCTGTCTATCTACAACAACCCTTCACAAGTCTTGGATCACCACCTGGGTGATAAGTCACTCGTCAACGTCGAGGTCTACATAGAACCCATCAGAGGGGTTGGTGCAGTCGTCTGAAAAACATGATTAAGGCAACATGAGTACGGAGGTACTCAGCAAGTCTTGCAACAGTAACCTATCATACATGCACATTCTCAAGAAGGTAGTGGGGTTATTGCAGCAAGCCAGCTTTGACTCTTGGCTAAACTATCCTACAATAGACACCACTTGTAAATCTTTTGTCGCACACGAGTCCACTATCACCATCACAATACTCCACCGTGGATCCTCTCTCGCCATCCTACGAGAGGGCCATCCACGGTACTCACACTTATCTTGAGATTTTTAGTAGTATCCATTTACTTGTCTATGAACTGTTATAGGCAACCCAGAAGTCCATTACCGCGGACACGGCTATTCGAATAGATCATTTATAACCCTGCAGGGGTGTACTTCTTCACACATGTTTCCACCACTTAGCGTCTGCACACGACATGTGCTCGGCAGACTTCAAGCGAAAGCCGACGTGGGTGTAGACCACGACCTACCTAAACACTCAAGTCTCTAGTCCAGGTTTATCGCCTATTCGGGTTCCATCCGCAGGGAGTCCGGCCGAGGTTTCCACTAACGGCCCCGAACGATGTGAACAGGGTTCCCGAGACACCAAATGGGCGAGTCGGTACACCGTGCCACGTGCCTACCGCAACACAGCCCACCCCGATGGTCAGCGCCGCGTGCGGCCCCCAGCATACTACAAACACCAGAAACTACTTGCAACTCCTGGACAGAGGACAAGGGTGGTTAAGAAGTCGAGCGGGGTCATATTTCAGGGCCCAATGTGTGGTAGTAACTGTATCATGGATCACAAACACAGATCTCAGTTCTTAAGGACGGCCACAATGAAACAACCCACCATGTACTCCTACATGGCCTCTCATCGATTCCTTTACCAAATCGTGTTCAACACTTCACTCTTGTCACCGACACAACCTTTCACTCCAGTTCATCATCCCGATGAGCCAGACCTGACACAACTCTAAGCATAGCAAGCATAGCATGGTAGGAACACACACACATGTATTGGCTCAATCAACTCCTACACATGCTAGTGGGTTTCATCTAGTTACTGTGGCAATGACAGGTCATGCAAAGGAAGTGGGTTCAACTACCGCAACACACAGCAGTTTGAAACGCGTTGTCTTAATGCAGTAAACAAGGGCAGAAGCGAGAACATGGGTTGTATCGGAATGATCAATGGGTTGCTTGCCTGATGGAGTGGTAGTGGGATACTGCCCTTCAGTTGGATACTCGGAGATATCCTCGGAGGCAGAACCTACCACGAAGAACACATCGGAACACAATCAACTCATGACGATATGCAACAATATGATGCATGCTATGACATGGCATTATGGATGTGTCCTGACCTAATGCAACTTAAACCAGAAAGGAATGAACTCATTTGAACCAAAGGTTCAAATGGTAGCTCATTTAACATAGCCTAATGGTGCATAATCTTATATTGCCTAAACAGCAGGTTTAACTTGTTCTGACATGCATGAAACCAGTACCAATGGATAGGTTGGATTTTTCTGATAATTTTTCATATATAAAACTTTACATTTGGAGTTATAGATTAATTTCTATGAATTTTTGAAGTTTGGGTTAATTTCTGGATTTTCCTGTATAAAATTAATTCCAGTAAATTAAATTACTGCGTCAGCATGAGGTCATGCTGACCTCAGCAAGTCAACAGCCGGTCCAGGTCAACTGACCAGTGGGCCCAGGGGGTTAGTGATTAATTAAACTCGTTTAATTAGTTTTAAGCTAATCTGGTGGTTAACAGAAGGGGGCCCCACCTGTCATTGACTCAACAGAGTCAACCAGGGCCCACCAGTCAACGGTCAAGGTCAACTCGCCGGCGTCTAGCCGCCGGCGAGGCCAGACGCGGCGGAGGAAAGTGGATTTGGCCGTTCGGGCCACCAAATGGGGCGCGGAAGGCATCTACGCGCTCCTGGGAACGAGCCGCGGTTATTGGTGGAGTTAGTTGGGGTCGGGGTGGCCGGAGTTGGCGCCGGCGACGAGTTTGGCGGCGGCCGGAGCTCGGGTGAGCTCGGACTCGTCGCTAGGGGGCAAGGTGAGGCACGTGGAGTGCAGGGTTGGACCCAACGCAACGTGGTGAGTGCGATGGACACGGTGGCGTGGCCGTTGGGTGGCCGGAGCCTCGTCGGCGACGAGCTCCGCGGCGGCGTGTGCGGGTGAGCTACATGTAATCGCTACGGGGCTCGAGAGAGAGAACGGGGAGGATGGGAAGGTGGCCAGGCTCACGGTGGTTGCAGCGAGCGTCGAGGCGGGCTCGGGGAAGGTCGGAGCTGAGCGGGGCGATGATGGCGATCTCGGCGGCCGGAGTTGGGGAAGACGGGGTCGGGGGCGACTCCAGAGCGGGCGAGCGCTCGGGGATCGTCTTGCTCGAAGAAGAGGAGGGTGGCGGAGCTCGTGGACACGATCGGGTGGCGCGGGGACGACGGTGGCTATGGCTACGACGGCGGAGCGGCGACGGTGGCGTCGGCCATGGCGAAGGGGAGCGAGGGAGGCGAGGCAGGGCGAGTGGGCGTGTCCAGGGGCTCGGGGCGGCGACGTGGAACGCGTCCAGGGCAGCGGGGCGGCGAGGAGGTGAAGCAGGGCGGCGGGGAGCTGCGTGGCGCTCGCTGGTGCCGGCGTCGAGCACCTGCGCGCCTGCCTGGCCAAGCCAAGCAGCTCGCTGGCGCGGCAGCTGGGCAGGGCCGGCAGGTGGGCCAGTTAGGCGCCAGGTAAGTTTTCCTCTGCTTTTCCTTTTTCTATTTTTATGTAACTTTGTGGACTTATTAAAAATACTAGAACATCTCCAAAAATCACCAAACTGCACCTGGTCCTTAGTTGGAATATTTCCAGCAAGGAACATTTTGGTTTGGAAATATTTGAGCATTTGAAATATTTTATAAATTTTAAATGCCCAAATTCAAATACTAATGCATTAATTCAATGACCTTCTGTTGACCTAGAAAAATATGCACCATTTTTGCCAGAGGTTTTAATCCAAGACAAAGAGGGTGAACATTTTAGAAGGCATTTCAGGTTCATTGAAAATATTTTTAGCAAACCCTAGTTGATTTCAGGAGGGGTGCTGGGGGTTCTGCCTTCCCCATTTCAAATTTCTGTCAAAAGTAAACATGATGCACACTCTAATGCATGAGCTAGCTAGGATGTGACAAACTGGCTGAGAAGTTCACCAATGTTGCAGCTCCAACACAACAAGAAGTTCCTCAAGCTGAAGCTTCTGTTCAGCCCACTGAAGTACATGCCAGCACCGCTGATGATTTTTAGGCCGCTGAAGAAAATCCTAGTTCCATGGCTGATGACTCCATCCCAGCCGCTGAAGAAACTGCTAGGGCATCCACTAGTGGTGCGCCTGAAGAAACTGAAGAAGTCAGGGCAACTGCATCAGTTGCGCCTGAGGAAATTCAAATAGATTCCTCATCTCCACCTGCGCCTACACCAACTCCTATCCTTCCATCTACATCAGATGTGAAGAAGACCAAGGCTGCAGAGCGAGCTGCAGTGAAGAAAAGGAAAGCATCAAGTGCTTCAGAATCTTCAGCTCCAAAGAAGATGAAGCCTATGACCAGCTCGTTTGAAAATCCCATTGATGTTGTTCCAATTTCAGCCATGCCATTAAAGGACCTTGTTCCTTTTGATGAAGAATATGAGATCCCAAGCGGATCTGATGAAGAAACTCAATCTGCTACTTTGTTAGAGTAGATTGATGAGGAAATTGAAGTGGACACGATCCCTTCAACTCTAGTGGTATCATCACCAATGCCTCAGTTTACTGCTGAAGAGGCTGGTGTTGAAGAAATGGATGATGAAGACGTGGACATTGGAAGCACAACGCCAGTGATGAATGATGATTTTTGGGAAAGTCAGCATCCCAACTCTCCACTCTTCACTCCACTGCAGCAAATTCCTCACTCCCCTGCACCACAGTTCAAATGGGCTCTGAAGAAACTCATCCCACCTCACCTATGCATGAAGAAATTCCAGCCACTAGTGCTGAAGAAACTGCTGCTGCTGAAAATGTGACTGCACCTGAGGAGGAACCAGAAATTCCTCAGCCTGAAGAACCTGAGCTCGCGATTCCTGTGGTCGTGATGCAACTCACTGACACTCCATTGCCAAAGCCAAAGGATCCGTTCTCAAGGAAGCAAAAGTTCAAGGCTGAAGACTTCTTTGGCGAGCACGTATTCTTCACAGATTATAATCCATATGACTCTGCTCGCATAAGGAACAGGCGTTTCTGGACTGCTAGCCAAGCAAACTTCTATTCCTCAGTGTTGTTCAACAAAGACAAAGTCTTCGATCATATGCACATTCCTCATGTAGACATGGAGTCTCTGCCGTGCTTCAAGCCAGTTCTCAGTGTTCTTCACGACATTGGGCTACTAAATTTCTGCACTGACATATGTGATTGGAATGAAGAACTCATTCTTCAGTTCTACGCAACGCTGCACATCACAGGCGACTCTGAAGATGTGAATTCATGGGTGTTCGACTGGATGTCTGAAAATACTCATCACAAGGCACCAGCATCTGAATTGCTTCGTGCCCTACCACTCAGTCCTCCTTGAAGATGCACATTGTGTCTATAGTGAACCTGAGCTTTCAAATCACTACATGCAAGTTCTGATGAAGCCTTTGAAGCCAGGGCAGGCCCCATGAACCAAATTCCTCGTCAAGGAATTACTCTATGTGCCTCGGACTGTCTATCGACAAAGACAATGAGTCCTATCAAAGGCCATGACTCATCTGATGAAGAAGTCGTTGGCATCATGAAGAATCTGCTTTTCAACATCATTAATGGCGTTCTCGTCAACTTCCATGATTTCTTCATGAGGACTCTCGCCAATATTGCCATGTCACCGTTTGAGCTAAAGCCTTATGCGCCATGGATTATGAGATTCATCAGGACAAGTTCTTCACTCAACTACAAAGCTGACACTCTGAACCACTGCAGCTACTTGCCTCCAATTGAAGTCCTCAAAAGGACATTTTCCTCAGCTGATGACAAAGGCAAGGCAACTGCTGTGATAGATGAAGGCATTCGTCCATTGGATGGTCAAATTTGCAAGGCTGCATCCTATTCCACCAATGATGACTCTGCCACACATGACTCTGCCGCCAACAATGCCAAGCAAAATCCTCAACCCACAGCACCTAGGGTGATGACTGATCGTGAGTTACTCCTCAGTCTTCATCAGAAGGTTGATCGCAATCACAAATGGGTCAAGCGTCAGTTTGGTTCAATTCTTCACAACATGACTGCAACACATAATGAAGTGAAGAAAAACCACTACTACCTACATGAAACCCTCAACCGCACCTGGGCTGTTCTATCTCAAGTCTACAGTGTTGAAGATCTGAAGAAAATGGGTCTCAAAGAAGAGTTTGACTGGTCTTCACCTCCTCCGAAGAAATTCAAGAAGGTCAAAGGTCCTTCTTTGGTGGCCAGCTCCTATTCTTCATCGCGCGACACTGATGAACATGAAGACTTGGACGACACAGCGGCAGACCCTACTTCAACAACCGACCACGACAACGCTGGCGCTCCTTCATCATCTTTATTATCTTCAGGGGCGTTAGTCCTCAGTTTCGATCCTTTTGGTCATTCGATGACAAAGGGGGAGAAATATGAGTTAGTCTTCAAGCGGGTCTATTATAAGGGCGTTTTTTTGCTAAGTTACAACTCTCGTTCTTCCGAACTATTATTGGATCGAGTTGTAAACTTAAACCCGATGGTGGTCTGATACTTCGGCTACGTTACTCTGCATGCATATTCCTCGTTAATGTTATTGCACGCATGCTGAATTACATCAGTCACCATATTTCATCATGCATTTCAAATTCTTCATATTATATGTCAAATGCGTGTATGAATTACAAGATATAGGGGGAGATGTCCATGATTCATCTCTTCAAGTGTGCATTGCTTCAAAAGCAAATTCCTCACTATGCACAACTTCAGGGGGAGTTCTTCTATATCTTGCAACCAAATTCCTCAGTATCAGCATTTACACTTCATATGTTTATCCCCGTTGAAAACTTAACCTATATTGTCATCAATCACCAAAAAGGGGGAGATTGTAAGTGCATCTAGTGCCCCTTAGTGATTTTGGTGTATTGAGGAGTTATAGGTTAAGGATCTAATGTGTTTATGAGTGTACATAGGTCTATAAGTCTATGAGGAGTTTGATACTTACAGCGAAAGTCGACCCCTAAAAATGATGTTCTTCGACTGAAGACTTTGATACACCGAAGACTTTCTGAAGAGTTTGAAAGTGAAGAAATTGGTGTGACGTTGAAGACTTGGTATTCATTCGAGGAACATGAAGCGTGAAGACTTTTGTTTTCGTAGTTTCATTTTGTCTTTCTTGAGTCATAGGAAACACCGTACTGTTAAAGGGGGTCAAGGAAATACTAAGGAGAAATTTCCATTTGATGCTCAACTCAAATCCTACACCTACCAATCCCTTCGAGTGAAGCCATTGGAAATCTCAGACAGTTCAGTCAATTTCTTCAGTGACAGAGACGCAGTTCTTCTGGTCACTGAGGACTTTGTTCTGACTAAGGAGTTAGGAATTCGCCAGTGCGGATTGCCTACACAGTGAGGAACATGATAGCCCTGAGGAATTTGTACCTCAAATTTCCGACCGTTGCTGTGCTACGCGCCAGCTGTCCCAAAATATCTTATCCATCCAACGGTCATATCATTGAAGGGCATTTATGTCTTATCATGTCGGGCTACTCCCTAGGCTATAAATAGCCGCCCCCTACAACCACTAGTTGGTTGGCTACTCCGAGAGAAACTGACACTTGTCATTTGAGAGCAACCCATCCTCCAAGGACTTTGAGCGAAAATCATCAAGTAAGGAAAATCCAAACCCAAACCCAAACACCTACAAACCCAAAGTGATTGAGCATCACTGAAGAGATTGATCCTGTGTGGATCCGACGCTTGTTACCTTTGAAGACTGTGCTTCTTCCAGACGGTTAGGTGTCATGGTCTAGAGCATCCAAGAGGAATTGTGGATCGCCGAGTAACCGAGTTTGTTAAGGTTCGGAAGTCACGTGAAGACTTACCACGAGTGATTGGACGAGGACTGTGTGTCCTTAGTTCAAGGAGAATACGGTGAGGACTTGGTGTCCCAAGCTGCGTGCTCAGGACTGGGTGTCCGGGACTATGTGTCCTCGAGTTTAAATACTTAGCCGCTCCAACCAGATGTACAACTGAGACAACAGTTGGAACTGGTCTACCAAATCATTGTCTTCACCGAACTTACTGGTTCCATTTCCTCAACTCTTTCATTTCCTCAGTATTGTCCTGCTTGTTTATCATATATGTGTTTGAAGACTTTGACTAAAGACTTTCTCAATTTCCTCAGTTCAAATTCTTCAGTCTGTTTGTCTTCATCTTGAGTTATCCTGTGATTACGCTTTCTGTACTCAGTGCTTGTCTTCATTTCACCATGATGACCATGCTTGTGTTCTGCTTTGTTTTCATCTGAGTACTTATTCCTCTGCTAGTAGTTCTTCGCTAAGGAATTTCCTCACTAGCAAATTCCTCAGTTAATAATTTCATAAAAATCGCCTATTCACCCCCCCTCTAGTCGATATAACGCACTTTCATAAACCCACAATTCATCGGTCTCAACAAACATACCGCAAAAGAAGATTACATCGAATAGATCTCCACGAGAGAGGGGGAGAACATTGTATTGAGATCCAAAAAGAAAGAAGAAGCCATCTAGCTAATAACTATGGACCCGAAGGTCTGAGGTAAACTACTCACACTTCATCGGAGGGGCTATGGTGATGATCTAGAAGCCCTTCATGATCGATGCCCCTTGCGGCGGAGCTCCGGAACAGGCCCCAAGATGGGATCTCATGGGTACAGAAGGTTGCGGCGGTGGAATTAGGTTTTTGGCTCCTATCTGATCGTTTGGGGGTACGTAGGTATATATAGGAGGAAGGAGTACGTAGGTGGAGCAACAGGGGGCCCACGAGGGTGGATGGCACGCCCTGGGGGGGGGGGGGGGTAGGCGCTCCCCCTACCTCGTGGCCTCCTCATTTGTTTCTTGACGTAGGGTCCAAGTCTCCTGGATCTTGTTCGTTCCAAAAATCACGTTCCCGAAGGTTTCATTCCGTTCGTACTCCGTTTGATATTCTTTTTCTGCGAAACTCTGAAATTGGCAAAAAAACAACAATTCTGGGTCGGGCCTCCGGTTAATAGGTTAGTCCCAAAAATAATATAAAAGTGAATAATAAAGCCCAATAATGTCCAAAACAGAAGATAATATAGCATGGAGCAATCAAAAATTATAGATACGTTGGAGACTTATCAAGCATCCCCAAGCTTAATTCCTGCTCGTCCTCGAGCAGGTAAATGATAAAAACAGAATTTTTGATGCAGAGTGCTACTTGGCATAATTTCAATATAATTCTTCTCATCCAATCCTCACTTGGGACAATGCTCTAATAATGATGATCATCACACTTTTATTTACTTACAACTCATGAATTACAACTCAATACTTAGTACAAAATATGACTCTATATGAATGCCTCCGGCGGTGTACCGGGATATGCAATGAATCAAGAGTGACATGTATGAAAGAATTGTGAACGGTGGCTTTGCCACAAATACAATGTCAACTACATGATCATGCAATGCAACATGACAATGATGGAGCATGTCATGATAAATGAAACGGTGGAAAGTTGCATAGCAATATATCTCGGAATGGCGATGGAAATTCCATGATAGGTAGGTATGGTGGCTGTTTTGAGGAAGATATAAGGAGGTTTATGTGTGAAAGAGCGTATCATATCACGGGGTTTGGCTGCACCGGTGAAGTTTGCACCAACTCTCAAGGTGAGAAAGGGCGATGCGCGGTACCGAAGAGGCCAGAAAATTGCGAAAAGTTAAGTGTGAGTATAATCCATGGACTCACATTAGTCATAAAGAACTCATATACTTATTGCAACAATTTATTAGCCCTCGAAGCAAAGTACTACTACGCATGCTTCTAGGGGAAGGGATGGTAGGAGTTAACCATCGCGTGATCCCGACCGCCACACAAAGGAAGACAATCAACAAATACTTCATCACTACTAGGGAAAACCTTATACATAGAATCTTAGCAGCAGCGTGGTTTAAAAATAGATGCTACTGCTAATTAGTAGTAGCGATCTTCAGCGAGCCGTGCTACTAGTATCGAAGTAGCAGTAGCGCCCTATGTAAAACAAGCGCTACTACTATAATTGCCACGGTGTTGCCCCCCGGCTAGATATAGTAGTAGCGCCCTTCCGAGGGACGCGCTACTGCTAAAGTACTTAGTAGCAGCGTGTTTCTTCAAAACTCGCAGCTGCTAAGTATCACCGCAACTTATTAAGTTTAGTCCCATACTGCTAAGCGAACAAGGTTTTTACCAACTTAAATATGTTACTTCTCAACCTATCTCAAGCACTTGGTCTTCATTGAACTATATGTGTATGATTTGTAGCTGCAATATGAATCCTCGCCTGTATATCTTTAGATTCTACACAAAAAGATCAATAGTGACCAATGTATATTTTTGATGTTTTTACATTGCTTAGATTTATAGCGTTTTTTCAGGACAAAGCGTTCCTAATTTTGGGATAAACAAAACAAATAACTGGTTGCATTAGCAGTAGCGCTTTTCTGTAAAACGTGCTATAGATAAGTTATCTATAGCGTGTTTTTCTTACGAGCGCTACTACTAGTTCGACTTAACCCCCCTAGCCCGGCTCAAAATTTCGCTAAGTCTCCTTTCCCCCCTGTTCCCCTACTCCTGTCGCGCCGCCACCCGAGCCCGAGCCTGCCATCACCGCCGCCGCCCGAGCCCGCCCTCAACCTAACCGCCGCCGCCCACCGCCGCTCTAGACCTCACCGCCGCCGCCCTCAACCTCACCGCCGCCGCCCGAGCCCGCCCAGGACCGCTGCCTCCCGATCCCGAGCCCGCCCTCGCCGCCCCTACCTCCGTCGCCGAGCACCTCCCCGCCACCGTCTCTCCCCTCTCTATAAGCCCCCCACCCCTCCCCACCCCCTCTCTCTTTGCTTAGTTAGTAGATGATTTTAGTAGTAGTAGATGTTAATTTAGGGTTCATAGATAATGATTTCTAGTAGTAGTAGATATTAATTAGTAGTAGTGATGGTAAACTAGTTGTATAATTAGCAGTACTAGATGTTAATTAGTAGTAGATGTAGTAGTAGATGTTAATTAGTAGTAGTAGATGTACTAGTTTCTTTCTATTTATAGTAAGTTTATATTTAGTAAGAACGAGTTGAATTAATATAACTAGTTTAGTTTTAGT
Source organism: Aegilops umbellulata (assembly GCA_032464435.1). Classification (NCBI taxonomy): domain Eukaryota; kingdom Viridiplantae; phylum Streptophyta; class Magnoliopsida; order Poales; family Poaceae; genus Aegilops; species Aegilops umbellulata. The sequence goes on from CP136057.1 coordinate 243,729,497, forward strand.
TGAACTAGTTTAGTTTTAGTTGAACTAGTTTATTTTTAGAAATAACTAGTTGAACTACTTTATTTTTAGAAAGAACTAGTTTTTTCTATTTATAGTAAGTTTATATTTAGTAAGATATAGTTGAATTAATAGAACTAGTTGAACATGTCATATTTCTTGTTATTTTTTAGTTTAAGCAATTATTCGGGATGTATTAGTGATAACTTGTAGGGTTTTTGCTTTTGCAGAAATCAAGGAGCCCCTCCATCATCCCCGCTGTTGTCCCCGTCACCGACCTCCTCCGACCTCGAGGTGAGACCAGGAAAATCTCCATGTCAATATGAGTCCTATAAGATATATATGATGTAGATAAAAAATTCACGCGCTCGAGTTTCAGGCACTTGTTTTGCCGGAGTGCCCGGTCAAGTTTTGGTTACACCTCCGAGTGGCCTATGTTTTGCCGGAGTGTTGATTAATTTCCGTTCCGACAAATTTCAGGCGCTCGATATGTCCTTTTTTAGCAAAAGTCATGCCGGATTTTTCCGTGAATTCTGGCATGACTTGTGCTAGAATATGTAGGAAATATCGAGTGGCTTGGATTTTCTCAAAAAATAAAGATCTAATTTAGGTTTTTAGTACATATATTTAATAGTACAAGTTTAATCTTTGAATTATGAACGTAGGAAATGTCGTACTCGGACGACGACAGTCTCCCTGGGGAGTGCAACTGGTGCCACAACGATCGAGGTATGTGTGATAGGTTCGTTGAGCTGGATGAAGATCGGCGCTTCAGCATTAAGCTCTAGGAGACCTTCGATGTTGAAACGGCACGCAACAACGACAAGTGTTTTTTTCGTAATTAAGCATGACTTCAACTATTTCAACGTCTAATTTTCATCTTTTACAATTTGACTAGCTTATCCCATGCCATGCAAGACGCTATGTCTTGGAGAGGATGGGTTTTGAAGACCATGAAAATTTTGAAACAAAGAAAATACACCTAAGGACCCATCATGACATCGATTTTGAAGTAAATCTATACAATTCTCAGAGCGTAACCCATTTTGGTTGCCAAAATTGGGAAGCACTTTGCAAAATGTATGGTTTTTATGAGGGTATGATTATCACCATGGATCTTGGCAATCCTGACATCGAGCAAGACAATATGGACATTTGGGTCCTTGTTGATACGCTTCCGATTCTACCGCAATGTGAGTTTCTCAAACATAGCTATTAACTAATTTATATTGTTTATTTCAAAATAGTTGACAACTTATTTCCATTGACAGCTTATTTTGAATCTTCAAAGAATGTGCAGAAGATGGTAGACAAAACCCACTACACTGATGGCTCCGAATTAACTTATAAGGAGAAAAATCATCTGATTGCTTATTGTACTTTTTTGAGAATTACAATACCTATTATCGAACTCCTCCAAATTATGGTGAATACATGCCACTAGTGCATGTGTTGAACCACGATAACTTCTATGGAGATACCCTGGTAAGATTTTTTACTATTACGACATCCGTGCATCTTTTGCATACTTCTAAAACTAGTACATGCATCATTGCTAACTATGAAGTTATTACTATGTTTTTCAACAGGAAATCCCGATGGATTGTGTGCCTCATCTGATGTATCAGAATGGTCGCCTTGCAGTTATGAACCTACAGCCAGGTCAATCTAAGGAGCTCACCTGTGCATATCGGATTTCTAAAACGGTTGAACACATGCTAATCATAGAATGGAAAAAAATGTTTGGACATTCGCAAGGAGGTTCTTGGAAGTATCGTTAAGCGAAAGGCAAGAATTGGAGACAGGATAATCTCCATTCTCCATAATGGAGAGTCAGGGGCTATCTTGTTTTTTTCTATTTTACCTTGGAGAATATAGTAGGTCCTAAGAGAATATAGCAGGTCCTATGAGGTACAATATGTTTATTATGTGATACAATGTGTTAGATTTGATGACGAGGAGTACTTGTGATTACGACTAGTGACCAATTTGCTATGTGATGTCTCATTGATGAAAATGATGATCTTGGGGAGGTGTTATATGACAATGATGTATTATGATGATAAGTTGCTAATGATATGATGATGATGATGATATTTATTATATCATTGGGTGAAAGAACCGCAGATTAGTTTCAAGTGGATGTCCATCCACTTGAAACTAGTCCATGGTTCTTTCACCCGTGATGTAATAACTCATTATGATTTCAAAACAATTTCTAAATTCCTATTGTATGAAAACTTGTGTAAAGGTGTACGAATACAACATGAAATAAAAAGGAAATAAAATACGAAATAATAGTAGCAGCGCGGGCAGGGAGAAGCGCTACTACTAATTACCAGTAGCGCACCTACGGGAAGCCGCTACTACTAAGTCGATTTATCAGTAGCGCGGGCAGAGGCACGCTACTACTATATGTTAGCTGTAGCGCCTTATCAGTAGCGCATCTGCCCGCGCTACTCATAGGCCTAAAACCCGCGCTGCTGCTAGGCTTTTCCCTAGTAGTGCATGCTCCGATTCGTTACATAACGGTTCACCATACGTGCATGCTACGGGAATCACAAACTCCAACACATGTATTTTTCAATTCCACAATTACTCAACTAGCACAACTATGATATTACCACCTTTATATCTCAAAACAATTATCAAGCGTCAATTTTATGAAATTTCTAGAAGTGTTCCTAGGCAATTATTGATATGAAGGAAGGGAATATTAGATTCCAATTTCCATTAAAGAAAGGCATGGAACACTTCCCTAGGAAGAAAATAAAATTACCTTATGAATCTATTATGAGAGCCACTTATGGATTGCCTACCAAAGATGGCAATACCTAGATCTATCCTTGCTTTTATGCCTAGCTAGGGGCGTTAAACGATAGCGCTTGTTGGGAGGCAACCCATTTTTTTTAGTTTTTTGCTTCTTGCTTCGGCTTAGGAATAATTATTTTTTCTAGCCTCTGGTTAGATGTGTTTTATGTTTTAATTAGTGTTTGTGCCAAGTTAAACCTATAGGATCTTCTTGGATGATAGTTATTTGATCTTGCAGAAATTTCCAGAAACTTTCTGTTCATGAAAATAATTGTTAAAAATCACCAGAACGTGATAAAATATTGATTCCAATTGATGCTGATCAATAAAAAAATTATCTAGATATTTCTATTTTGGATGATGTTTTGGAGTTCCAGAAGTTTGCGTTAGTTACAGATTACTACAGACTGTTCTGTTTTTGACAGATTCTGTTTTTCGTGTGTTGTTTGCTTATTTTGATGAATCTATGGCTAGTAAAATAGTTTATAAACAATAGAGAAGTTGGAATATATTAGGTTTAACACCAATATAAATAAAGAATGAGTTCATTACAGTACCTTGAAGTAGTCTTTCGTTTTCTTTCGCTAACGGAGCTCTTTTCTGCTGAGTTTTGTGTTGTGAAGTTTTCAAGTTTTGGGTGAAAGATTTGATGGATTATGGAACAAGGAGTGGAAAGATACTAAGCTTGGGGATGCACATGGTACCCCCAAGATAATCTAAGGACAACATAAAGCCAAAGCTTGGGGATGCCCTGGAAGGCATCCCCTCTTTCGTCTACTTCCATCAGTAACTTTACTTGGAGCTATATTTTTATTCACCACATGATATGTATTTTGCTTGGAGCGTCTTGTTTGAGTCTTTATTTGTTAGTTTACCACAGTCATCCTTGCTGTACACACCTTTTAAGAGAGACACACATGATTCGTAAACTATTGGAATACTCTTTGTGCTTCACTTATATCTTTTGAGTTATATAGTTTTGCTCTAGTGCTTCAGTTATGTCTTTTAGAGCACGGTGGTGGATTTGTTTTATAGAAACTATCGATATCTCATGCTTCACTTATATTATTTTGAGAGTCTTAAAATAGCATGGAAACTTGCTTTAATTAATATCATGAGAAATTTGATGCTTGATAATTGTTTTGAGATATAAAGGTGGTAATATCATAGTTGTGCTAGTTGAGTAACTGTGGAATTGAAAAATACATGTGTTGGAGTTTGTGATTCCCGTAGCATGCACGTATGGTGAATCGTTATGTAACGAAGTCAGAGCATGAAGTATTGGTTGATTGTCTTCCTTTGTGTGGCGGTCGGGATCGCGCGATGGTTAACTCCTACCAACCCTTCCCCTAGGAGCATGCGTAGTAGTACTTTGCTTCGAGGGCTAATAAATTTTTGCAATAAGTATATGAGTTCTTTATGACTAATGTGAGTCCATGGATTATACGCACACTTACCTTTCTGCAATTTTCTAGCCTCTTCGGTACCGCGCATTGCCCTTTCTCACCTTGAGAGTTGGTGCAAACTTCGCCGGTGCATCCAAACCCAGTGATATGATACGCTCTATCACACATAAACCTCCTTATATCTTCCTCAAAACAGCCACCATACCTACCTATCATGGCATTTCCATAGCCATTCCGAGATATATTGCCATGCAACTTTCCACCGTTTCATTTATCATGACATGCTCCATCATTGTCATATTGCTTTGCATGATCATGTAGTTGACATTGTATTTGTGGCAAAGCCACCGTTCATAATTCTTTTATACATGTCGCTCTTGATTCATTGCATATCCCGTTACACCGTCGGAGGCATTCATATAGAGTCATATTTTGTTCTAAGTATTGAGTTGTAATTCATGAGTTGTAAGTAAATAAAAGTGTGATGATCATCATTATTAGAGCATTGTCCCAAGTGAGGAAAGGATGATGGAGACGATGGTTCCCCCACAAGTCGGGATGAGACTCCGGACTAAAAAAAAGAGGCCATAAAAAAAGGAGAAAAGGCCCAAAAAAATGAGAGAAAAAGAGAGAAGGGATAATGTTACTATACTTTTACCACACTTGTGCTTCAAAGTAGCACCATGATTTTCATAATAGAGAGTCTCTCATTTTGTCACTTTCATATACTAGTGGGAAATTTCATTATAGAACTTGGCTTGTATATTCAAATGATGGGCTTCCTCAAATGCCCGAGGTCTCCGTGAGCAAGCAAGTTGGATGCACACCCACTTAGTTTCTTTGTGACCTTTCATACACTTATAGCTCTAGTGCATCCGTTGCATGGCAATCCCTACTCCTCGCATTAACATCAATTGATGGGCATCTCCATAGCCCGTTGATTAGCCTCGTTGATGTGAGACTTTCTCCTTTTTGTCTTCCCACATAGCCCCTACCATTGTACCTTATTCCACCATAGTGCTATATCCATGTCTTGCGCTCATGTATTGCGTAAGAGTTGAAAATGCTGAAGCGCGTTAAAAGTATGAACCAATTGCTTGGCTAAAACCTGGGTCGTACATGATATGAATATTTTGTGTGGGGAAGATGGAGCATAGCCAGACTATATGATTTTGTAGGGATAACTTGCTTTGGCTATGTTATTTTGATAAGACATAATTGTTAGTAAGTATGCTTGAAATATTATTGTTTTTATGTCAACATTAAACTTCTATCTTGAATCATATCAAATCTAAAAATTCATGCCACAGTAAGAAGAATTACATTCAAATCATGCCAAGTAGCATTCCGCATCAAAAAATTTGTTTTTATCATTTACCTACTCGAGGATGAGCAGGAATTGAGCTTGGGGATGCTTGATACGTCTCCAACATATCTATAATTTTTGATTGCTCCATGCTATATTATCTTCTGTTTTGGACATTATTGGGCTTTATTATTCACTTTTATATTATTTTTGGGACTAAACTATTAACCGGAGCCCAACCCAAAATTGTTGTTTTTTGCCTATTTTAGAGTTTCGCAGAAAAAGAATATCAAACGGAGTTCAAACGGAATGAAACCTTCGGGAAAGTGATTTTTGGAACGAACATGATCCAGGAGACTTGGACCTTACGTCAAGAAACAAAAGAGGAAGCCACGAGGTAGGGGGCGCGCCTAACCCCCAGGCGCGCCCTCCATCCTCGTGGGCCCCCTGTTGCTCCACCGATGTACTCCTTCCGCCTATATATACCTACGTACCCCCAAACGATCATATACGGGGCCAAAAACCTAATTCCACTGCCGCAACCTTCTGTACCCACGAGATCCCATCTTGGGGCCTGTTTTGGAGCTCCGCCAGAGGGGGCATCGTTCACGGAGGGCTTCTTCGTCAACACCATAGCCCCTCTGATGAAGTGTGAGTAGTTTACCTCAGACCTTCGAGTCTATAGTTAGTAGCTAGATGGCTTCTTCTCTCTTTTTGGATCTCAATACAATGTTCTCCCCCTCTCTCGTGGAGATCTATTCGATGTAATCTTCTTTTGCGATGTGTTTGTTGAGACCGATGAATTGTGGGTTTATGATGAAGATTATCTATGAACAATATTTGAATCTTTTGAATTCTTTTATGTATGATTGGTTATCTTTGCAAGTCTCTTCAAATTATCAGTTTGGTTTGGCCTACTAGATTGATCTTTCTTGCAATGGGAGAAGTGCTTCGCTTTGGGTTCAATCTTGCGGTGTCCTTTCCTAGTGACAGTAGGGGCAGCAAGGCACATATTGGATTGTTGCCATCGAGGAAAACAAGATGGGGTTTTTATCATATTGCATGAATTTATCCCTCTACATCATGTCATCTTTCTTAAGGCGTTACTCTGTTCTTATGAACTTAATACTCTAGATGCATGCTGGATAGCGGTCGATGTGTGGAGTAATAGTAGTAGATGCATGCAGGAGTCGGTCTACTTGTGTCGGACGTGATGCCTATATACATGATCATACCTAGATATTCTCATAACTATGCTCAATTCTGTCAATTGCTCAATATCACCCACCGTAAAATACTTATGCTCTTGAGAGAAGCCACTAGGAAACCTATGGCCCCCGGGTCTATCTTCATCATATTAATCTTCCAACACTTAGTTATTTCCGTTGCTTTTTACTTTGCTTTTATTTTACTTTGCATCTTTATCATAAAAATACCAACAATATTATCCTATCATATCTATCAGATCTCACTCTCGTAAGTGACTGTGTAGGGATTGACAACCCCTTATCGCGTTGGTTGCGAGGATTTATTTATTTTGTGTAGGTGCGAGGGACTCGCCTGTAGCCTCCTACTGGATTGATATGTTGGTTCTCAAAAACTGAGGGAAATACTTACGCTACTTTGCTGCATCACCCTTTCCTCTTCAAGGGAAAACCAACCAGTTCTCAAGAGGTAGCAATGAAAGGGTTAATGTCGGTTAAACATGACTCGGGGAGGAGATTGAATAAAGTGGTGGGATTAAACTCACCCAGCTAGGAAGACTGTACATGGAAAATCCCTCTCGGCGCGTAAGACAAGTAAACTCCTCTTGCTCCCCTTTATACAGATTGGCCAATATTGTGGCCAGGGCAACGAGGGAATCCGGACCCTTTCATCCGCAGCGTGAGGCGTCATCTTCCCCATTGTAGTGCCACATAGCGAGCCCCCTGAATTGGTGCGGCTGAACACCTCGCACTATGGAAGTTGCCATTACCTTGATTATTGATAATCCGGACTGGGCAAGTGTCCTTATCTTGCCCATTAATTGTTGGACCCCTGCGCTGTCTTCCTCCTCAAGGCTCCGAGGACGCCAGCTATGGCGTTTCCTCAATGGAGCGCTGGAATATTCGGGAAGGCCCATCTGGACTGGGCTGGGGAGAGCGACATCTTCAATATAAAACCACTCCGAGGGCCACACTTTGGATGCTTTGTTCGGCGTGCCAGACAAATATCCGGTCCCTGCTATGTGCCATATCTCGGCGTTGCCCACCTCGAATACGGATCCCTTTTGGGTATGAGGGACGAGGCAGAAAAGTTTCCTCCATAGATAAAAGTGGGCCTCGCAGCCTAGGAATAGCTTGCAAAGAGTGACAAAACCCGCGATATGCAGGATGGAGGCTGGAGTGAGGCTGTGCAGTTGGAGGCCGTAGTACTCCATGAGACCTCGGAGGAAAGGGTGGATTGGAAACCCGACGCCTCTTATTAAGAAGGATAGGAAGCACACTCTCTCCCCCTAGTTGGATTAGCAAATTTTCCGCCAGGGCTTCGCCTGTAAAAGAGGTTAATTAGGCCCGGACGGGGACTAGATCCACGGGGGAAGGAATCCCTGCATTTGAAACTTACTCAGCTGGCCAGCGGATACCGAACATTTCTCCCAATCGCATTTTCGGAGCCATGGGGGCGGGAGGAAGAACTAGGAATGCTAGCCATGCTGGAATGGTTTCTCCTAGCAAGCTCTAAGGATTTTCCGCCTGGTGTGAGATGGCATCTGAGATCCAATCCACTTAAGTATACGCCTTTCTTACATGGCCAGGGTGTTAGGTGCAAATACTACTCTAACCTTTCGTGTTCGCTCAAAACGTGGCAGCCGAAGCAATGGAGGCGCAGAAGCCAATGGGTATGACATTAAATGGAAAGCTGAGTATGACTCTTCGGATAAGATGCTTTGAAGTATTCATAGGAAGAACCCACCTTGCAATGCCAAAGACTATCAGCGCGCCGGACACATCGTCATTGAAGCCTGGTTCGGGGGCTACTGAGGGAGTCCTGGACTAAGGGGTCCCCGGGCGTCCGTCCTGTGCGACGTGGGCCGGACTAGTGGGCCATGAAGATACAAGACATAAGACTTCCTCCCGTGTCCAGATGGGACTCTCCTTTGCGTGGATGGCAAGCTTGGCGTTCGGATATGAAGATTCCTTCCTCTATAAACCGACTCTATACAACCCTGGGCCCCTCCGGTGTCTATATAAACTGGAGGGTTTAGTCCGTAGAGGCAATCACAATCATATAGGCTAGACGTCTAGGTTTAGCCATTACGATCTCGTGGTAGATCAACTCTTGTAATCCTCATTGTCGGTGTCAAAACCGGCAGATCTCGGGTAGGGGGTCCCGAACTATGCGTCTAGGCGGATGGTAACAGGAGACAAGGGACACGATGTTTTTACCCATGTTCGGGCCCTCTCGATGGAGGTAAAACCCTACTCCTTCTTGATTGATATTGATGATATGGGTAGTACAAGAGTTGATTTACCATGAGATCAGAGACGCTAAACCCTAGAAGATAGCCTATGGTATGATTGTTGTTATTGTTCTGTCCTATGGACTAAACCCTCCAGTTTATATAGACACCGGAGGGGGCTAGGGTTACACAGATTCAGTTACAAGGAAGGAGATCTACATATCCATATTGCCAAGCTTGCCTTCCATGCTAAGGAGAGTCCCATCCGGACACGGGACGAAGTCTTCAATCTTGTATCTTCATAGTCCAACAGTCCGGCCAAAGCTTATAGTCCGGCTGTCCGGATACCCCCTAATCCAGGACTCCCTCACTCATATTCATCAAGATCAATCAAGCAAGAAGTAGGGAATTACCTCCATCAAGAGGGCCCGAACCTGGGTAAACATCGCGTCCCCCGTCTCCTATTACCATCGACCTTAGATGCTCAGTTCGGGACCCCCTACCCGAGATCCGCCGGTTTTGACACCGACAGGGATAAACTCAAGCAATATGATATAAACCCCATCTTTTTATCCTCGATAGCAACAATACAATACGTGCCTTGCTGCCCCTACTATCACTGGGAAAGGACACCGCAAGATTGAATCCAAAGCTAAGCACTTCTCCCATTGCAAGAAAGATCAATCTAGTTGGCCAAACTAAACCGATAATTCGAAGAGACTTGCAAAGATATCAAATCATGCATATAAGAATTTAGAGAAGAATGAAATATTATTCATAGATAAACTTGATCATAAATCCACAATTCATCGTATCTTGGCAAACACACCGCAAAAGAGTATTACATCGAATAGATCTCCAAGAACATCGAGGAGAACTTTGTACTGAGGATCAAAGAGAGAGAAGAAGCCATCTAGCTAATAACTATGGACCCGAAGGTCTGCGGTAAACTACTCACACATCATTAGAGAGGCTATGGTGTTGATGTAGAAGCCCTCCGTGATCGATTCCCCCTCCGACAGATCGCCGGAAAAGCCCCCAAGATGGGATCTCACGGGTACAGAAGGTTGCCGCGGTGGGAAAGTGGTTTCGTGGCTCTCCATGATGTTTTTAGGGTATAAGAGTATATATAGGCGAAATAACTATGTCAGTGGAGCTCCATGGGGCCCACGAGGGTGGGAAGCGTGCCTACCCCCCTGGGCGCGCCCTCCTGCCTCGTGGCCGCCTCGTGGAGTTCCAGACTTCAACTCCAAGTCTTCTGGATTGCTTTCGTTCCAAGAAATATCATCGCGATGGTTTCATTCCGTTTGGTTTCCGTTTGGTAATCCTTTTCTGACAAACACTAAAATATGCAAAAAACAGAATCTGGCAATGGGCCTTCGATTAATAGGTTAGTCCCAAAAATAATATAAAAGAGCATATTAAAGCCCATTAAACATCCAAAACAGATAATAAAATAGCATGGAACAATAAAAAATTATAGATATGTTGGATACATATCACATATATGTAGATATAGTGGACTCATGTGGCAAAACTAGTTTAAAGGTTTTTGGATGCACAAGTAGTGATCATACTTAGTGCAAAATGAAGGCTGGCAAAAGATTGAGAAGCGACCAACTAAGAAACGAATAATCTCATAAGCGAGCATTAAGCAAAATTAACACTAAATAATGCACCACAAGTAGGATATAATTTCATTGCATAATTATTGACTTTCGTGCTTGCATAGGGAATCACAAACCTTAACACCAATATTCTTACTAAAGCATAATTACTCATCAACATAACTCACATATCGCATCATCATATCTCAAAACTATTACTAAGAATAAAGTTTATTTTGTCCAATGATCTTCATGAAAGTTTTTATTATAACCTTCTTGGATATCTATCACTTTGAAACTAATTTTCATATGTTGCTTTTGATAAGCTCAAACAAATATAAGTGAAGATCATGGGCATAATTTTTCTTTCTCTCAAATTAATTTAAGTGAAGCAAGAGAGAATTTCTTGAAAATTTTACCAACTCTCAAATAAATCTAAGTGAAGCAAGAGATCTTTTCTTCAAAAATACTAAAGCACAACGTGCTCAAAAAGATATAAGTGAAGCAGTAGAGCAAGTCCATATCTCATAAAAAATTTAAGTGAAGCATAGAGAGAAATTCTAACAAGTCATGACATAATTTTGGCTCTCTCAAATAGGTGTGTCGAGCAAGGAATCAAGAATTAAAACAAAAAATAAAACAAGCAAAGACTCATATCATACAAGACGCTCCAAGCAAAACACATAGTATGTGACGAATAAAAATATAGGTTCGAGTAAAATACTGATGGTCGTTAGAAGAAAGAGGGGATGCCACTCGGGGCATCCCCAATCTTAGTTGCTTGCTCTCTTTTGGATAATATCTTGGGATGCCGGGGCATCCCCAAGATTAGGCTCTTCTTACTCCTTATTCCCTCATCCATCATAAGATAACCCAAAACATGAAAACTTCAATCACACAAAACTCAACAAAACCTTCGTGAGATCCGTTAGTAAAAGAAAGCAAATCACTACTATAAGTACTGTATCAAACCAATTCATATTCTGTTCTTGCATTATATCTAATGTATTCCAACTTTTCTATGGCAAAACTCATCAAATAAAACCATAGAGCCATCAAAACAAGCACACAATGCAAAGAAAACAGAATCTGTCAAAACAGAACAAAGTGTAGCAATCTGACTGTTATGAATACTTTTGAAACTCCCAAAATTATGAAAAATTAGGTCGACCTGAGCAATTTGCATATTAATCTTCTAAAAAATGAATTGGCATTTTATAACGCTCTGGTAAAAAATTAGAATTGTTTTCATGAGAGCAAAAGTTTCTGTTTTTCAGCAAGATCAAACAACTATCACCCAAGAACATCCTAAAGGCTTTACTTGGCAAAAACACTAATTAAAACACAAAAAACACAATCATAATAGTACCATAATTATTCTAACACTCAAGAGCAGAAAGCAAAAAGCAAAATTTTTATTCATCGGGTTGCCTCCCAACAAGCGCTATAGTTTTACGCCCTTAGCTAGGCATAAAGCAAGGATCTAAGTTTTGTCATCTTTGTTTTGAGATCCATAAGATGCCCTCATGGTTGATTCATAAGGTGGCCTAATTCTTTTTCTAGGGAAGTGTTCCATACCCTTCCTCAAAGGTAATTGGAACTTAATATTGCCTTCTTTCATATCAATCACGACACCGGTAGTGCGTCAAAACGGTCTACCAAGAATATTTGGACAAGACGGACTGCAATCAATATCAAGAACAATAAAATCTATGGGCACATAATCCCTATTTGCTAGAATAAGAACATAATTAATTCCTCCCATAGGCTTTTTAATAGTAGAATCTGCCAAGTGCAGATTTAAAGAGCAAGATTCAATATCGGGAAGACCAAGCACATCACATAAAGATTTCGGAACTGTAGAAACACTAGCACCCAAGTCACACAAAGCAAGACACTCATAATTTTTAATCTTGACTTTGGTAGTAGGTTCCCATTCATCATGCAATTTTCTGGGAATTGAAACTTCTAATTCCAATTTTTCTTCAAAAGCTTTCATCATAGCATTAACAATATGTTTAGTTAAAGCTTTATTTTGTTCATAAGCATGGGGTGATTTATCATGGATTGCAACAAATAAATACAATCAATCAAAGAGAAACTATCATAATTAAAGTCTTTGTAATCCAAAAGAGTGGGCACATCACTAGTGAAAGTTTTGACCTCTTCAAACCCACTTTCATCAATTATCGGGATGCCTTCTAACTAAAGTTGAGTCTTCTCCAGTCCCTTTTTCATCAGTCTTAATTTTACTAAACAAGTAATCAATAGAAGAAACACCAATCATTTTAAGATCTTCATCACTTTTACGAAAATAATCGCTAGAAAACACTTTCTCTAAAAATTCTCTTTTAGCTCAAAGCATAGCGGTTCTTTTCTTACTTTCATCTGTAGAAACATAAAGAGCTTTAATTGATTCATCAACCTTAGGCAAAAAAAATTCATCTCGAGATTTTCCACATCATGAGAAATTCTATCAACAGTTCTAGACAACTCATCAATCTTATTCAACTTTTCTTCTATGGTAGTGTTGAAAACTTTTTGCGTGTTGCTAAATTCTTTAATATTATTATGAAGGTCAGAGGTGTTCCTATTATTATTATTATTATAAGAAGGATTTCCATAGGAATTACCATAATTATTAGAGGAATTACTAGGAAAAGACCTAGGATTAAAATTACCTCTGTAAGCATTGTTGTTGAAATTACTTCGAGAGATAAAATTCATATCTATGGCATCACTATTTTGCTCAATCAATGTGGACAAAGGAATATCATCAAAATCAGTAGGAGCACCTTTTGTAGCAACCAATTTCATAAGAGCATCAACTTTTTCACTCAAAGAAGAAATTTCTTCAACCGAATTAACTTTTTTACTAGTAGGAGCTCTTTCGGTATGCGATTGTGAATAATTTGCCATTATATTATCAAGCAATTTGGCTGCTTCACCCAAAGTAATTTCCATACAAGTACCACCCGCGGCGGAATCTAAAAGATTACGAGGAACAAAATTCAACCCCGCATAAATTTTTTGTATGATCATCCAAAGATTTAGCCCATGAGTTGGACAATTCCTTAGCATCATTTTCATCCTTTCCCAAGATTGTGCAACATACTCATGTTCAAGTTGCTTGAAATTCATGATCTGGTTTCTAAGGGAAATAATTTTTGCGGGCGAAAAATACTTAGTGACAAATCAATACTATTGCGAGGCAAAGAAGAGAACCAAATTTTTGCTGAATCACGCAAAGAAAACGGAAATAATTTCATCTTCACGACATCATTGTCCACATCTTTTTTCTTTTGCATATCGCATAATTGCACGAAGGTATTAAGATAGAATGCGTCATACTCATTAGGAGTACCAGAAAATTGATCTTTCATACCAAGATTCAACAAAGCAATATTAATATCACAAGACTCCGCACTAGTGGTGGGAGGAGCAATTGGAATGCCAATAAAATCATTGTTGTTGGTATTGGAGAAATCACACAACTTGGTGTTCTCTTTAGTCATGATGACTACGCAACAAGATTGCACTCAAAAACAGATCCGGCAAGAAAACGGCGAATGAAAAAGAGGGGCGAATAAAACGACAATTTTTTGTGAAGTGGGGGAGAGGCAAATGGCACATAATATAAATTGCGAGGAGATGAGATTTGTGATTACGAACCTGGTATATGTTGAAGATCCTCCCTGGCAGCGGTGCTAGAAATTCCTTTTGATGCGGCTTGAAGCTAAGTCGGTATTTCCCCAAAGAGGAAGGGATGATGCACCACAGCGGGAGTAGGTATTTCCCTCAGTTATGAGACCAAGGTTATCGAACCAGTAGGAGAACCAAGCAACACAACCTAAACAACATCTGCACACAAATAACAACTACTCGCAACCCGACGTGTAAAAGCGGTTGTCAATCCCTTTCGGGTAGCGGCGCCTCAAGATAGGCAAACGGACGTGAGATAACATTGTAGTAGATTGATAGATCGAACGCCAAATAAAACAAATAAGAATAAAACGCAAGGTATTTTTGTATTTTTGGTTTAATAGATCTGAAAATAAAAGCAAAGGAAAATAGATCGCAAATGGTGGCCGTATGTTCTAAGGTAAATAAATTACTGTTGGGCAATTGATAGAACTTCAAATACTCATGACGATATCCAGGCAATGATCATTACATAGGCATCACGTCCAAGATTAGTAGACCGACTCCTGCCTGCATCTACTACTATTACTCCACACATCGAACGCTATCCAGCATGCATCTAGTGTATTAAGTTCATGGAGTAATGGAGTACTGCAATAAGAACGATGACATGATGTAGACAATATCTATCTATGTAGAGATAGACCCCATCGTTTTATCCTTAGTAGCAATGATACATATGTGTCGGTTCCCCTTTTGTCACTGGGATCAAGCACCGTAAGATCGAACCCACTACAAAGCACCTCTTCCCATTGCAAGATAAATAGATCAAGTTGGCCAAACAAAACACAAATATCGGAGAAGAAATAAGAGGCTATAAGCAATCATGCATATAAGAGAACAAAGAAACTCAAATAACTTTCATGGATATAAAAAAGATAGATTTGATCATAAACTCAAAGTTCATCCGATCCCGACAAACACATCGTGAAAAAAGTTACATCATATGGATCTCCAAGAGACCATTGTATTGAGAATACAGCGAGAAAGAGAGAGAGAGAGAGAGAGAGAGAGAGAGAGAGAGAGAGAGAGAGAGAGAGAGGAAGCCATCTAGCTACTAACTACGGACCCGAAGGTCTACAAAGAACTACTCACGCATCATCGGAGAGGCACCAGTGGAGGTGGTGAACCCCATCCGTGATGGTGTCTAGATTGGATCTGGTGGTTCTGGACTCTGCGGTGGCTGGAATTGATTTTCATCGACTCCCCTAGGGTTTGTGGAATATTGGGGTATTTATATAGCAAATAGGCAGTCCGGGGCGCATCCAAGGTGGCCACAACCCACCAGGGCGCGCCTGGGCCTCCTGGCGCACCCTGGTGGGTTGTGCTCTCCTCGGAGCACCCCCGGGCGCAGACTTGGCCCATTAGGTGTCTTCTGGTCCAAAAAAAATCTGTAAAGTTTCGTTGCATTTGGACTCCGTTTGGTATTGATTTCCTGCAATGTAAAAAGCATGCAGAAAACAACAACTGGCACTTGGCACTATGTCAATAGGTTAGTACCAAAAAATAATATAAAAGGACTATAAAATGATGATAAAACATCCAAGATTGATAATATAACAGCACGGAACAATCAAAAATTATAGATACATTGGAGACGTATCACACCCCTCAACAAAATGATTTAGCGGAGAGAAAGAACCGGACGCTGATGGACGCAACAAGGACCATGATGGTGGAGTTCAAGTCTCCTTACAAATTTTGGGCCAAAGCCATCAACACCGCTTGTCATGCATCCGATTGGCTCTATCTCCGCAAAGTCTTGAACAAAGACTCCATATGAGATACACACCGGCAACAAGCCCAACCTCAAGTATTCCCGGGTGTTCGGTTGTAAGTGTTTCATTCTCAAGAAAGGTGGTCGTTTATCTAAATTTGAGGCTAGAGCTAATGAGGGCGTATTTGTTGGTTAGGCTACAAACTCCCATGCTTACCGTGTCCTCAACATGTCCACATGACTCATTGAGGAGACATGTAACGTGGAGTTTGATGAGAATAATAGCTCCTAAGTGGAGCAAAGTGGTACATCTGATGTAGGTGATTGTCGGTGTACTAGAGTAGGGGTACCCTAGTATCCCGAACTTGTGCACGGGCAGTCGCAGCACCCCGCGGCAAGGCTTGCCAGGTGACCGCCAAGGCCCTCTATGGTTCCTTTGGAGCCATTCAAGAACAAAGTATTTAAGCCAAGGAGACAAGTCCCCGGCAAGAGGAGCTTGCCGAGAAGGCCACTCGAGGCACAAGACCCCGGCAAGAGGAGCTTGCCGGGAAGGCCACTCGAGGCACAAGACCCCGGCAAGAGGAGCTTGCCGGGAAGGCCAACCAGAGCATCTCAAGGAACTTGCCGCGACGCGCCACGCGTCCCGGCAGGACTCGGCGAGCGACAAGCTCCCGGACGCGGCAAGGCATTTGCCGCGGCAAGCAACCACTATGTGCCTGCGCTCCAGCTCACCCACCTACGTGTCGCTCCGGGACCCTTCCAGGCGTACGTGGCGGGAGGCTGTGCAGCCAGGGGTACACTGTGGCATGCAGCGCTGACAAGATCGCCATCGTGGCAAGCGGTGGCGCCCCTGACGGTCCTTTTTCTGCACCGTCTAGGCGACGTAGATAGGCATTTAATGCCTTTGTCCCCTACCGTCAGGGTTAGGTATGAGTCACTATGTAGGTAGCTTTACCTACCGCACCGCCTTTCCATTTTTGCCCCTGCCTACGTTGCCACCTGTTGGAGACCCCTTGAGCATATAAAAGGAGGCCCATGTACAACATGGGGGGATCGCCCCCAGGAGGACGAACAGTAGAACACTCCCGCTCGGTCTCGTTAGCTGCTGGTGTGTACTGTAGCACCCAGCGCTCCCGAGCAAGAACTCAATACAATCCACAAAGCAGCAGTAGGAGTATTATCTCTCCGGAGAGCTCCGAAGCTGGGTAAAAACCCCTCGCGTGCCTCGCCTCGATCCGCTCTTTGCGCGACCTCCGCCCCCCGCCGAACCGAGAAGGGGCTCCGTCCCCATAGGTGCTCGAGGAGCCGGATTCCCCCGGCATCTTTGGCGCGCCAGGTAGGGGGCGTCGAGGTTGTGTGAACCTGATCCGGCGTTCACGCGAGCTAAATCTTCATCGACTTCATCGACATGCCGCCGAAGAAGAAGGCTTCGGAGGCGGCTGCTCTGTCCGTGTCGAACCCACCGCCGCCGGAGCAAACGGCTGGTGGAAAGACGCCAGCGGAAGAACGGGCGTCGACGAGGTAGCCCATAGTGCCGCCAGGTCCAAGGACAAGGCTGCGCTGCCCGTCGGCGGCATAGCAGGCTCCCACGACGACCGGGCGTTCGTGGATGCTCCGCGCCCATCTCAGGAAGCGCGGGACCGGCAGCGTCGTGGTACTCACGGTACCATACATTCGTTGGACCCAAATCGAGCTGGCGGATCTCGAGATGCTCAAGGCCAGCATGCACGCCAACGTGCTGGCGCAAGCGAGGCACGGTCGCCTGGACGGAATACTGCTCCTTCTAACGTCGTTGGAAGTCCAAGCATATCCCGCTCCTCGCACCGTTCGCCACCGCTACCCGCCACTCCAGCAGAAGCCTTGGCACGAGCTCAACTGCTCCTAGACTTCCCTCCAACGCCAGACAAGATCGACGACTGGAGGGCCACCATTCAGAGCCTCATCGGCTTCGCCAACGGCGACACTCCGCGGCAGCCAACCACATCGCAGCCGCGGCAAGCCAGCCAGGTGCGAGCCAATGGCAACAAGACCGGTGGGGATGCGACCACCGTGCACTCCCCGCCCCGAAGGCAAAGATCGCCGACTCGCCGGGTCCACCGCGACAGCGACTCCACGGCTCCATCAGATCCACGAACTCATCGCGATCAGCGCCACGTTCTTCATGAACGGCAGCAAGAAGACGCTCGTACCCCATCGAGCGCCGAAGAGAAACGCGGCGTCAATCAGGCCGACGCGCTGGGCCCACTGTCGACATGCATGCGCCAGGGGAACCAGGCGACCTGCCGTATGCGGTAGGTTGCCCTGCGTTTACTCGTGAGCTACGGCAAGTCCAGTGGCCCAGCACGAAGAATTTCAAGCCAGACGTACCAGAGAAGTACGACGGCAGGTTGCATCCGTCGGAGTTCCTTAGCATCTACACCATCGCGGTGCAGGCTGTCGGGGGGTGAGACGACAAGATCCTTGCCAACTACTTCCCACTGGTGCTCAAGCCCAACGTCAGGTCCTGGCTCATGCACTTGCCGGAAAACTCCATATCTTCCTGGGCAGACCTGTGCCATCAGTTTGTCGGCGCCTTTACAGGCGGCCACAAACCTCATGGCCTGGAGAGTGACCTTCACTTGCTTGCCCAGAAAGAAGGAGAGCCCTTGCGCAAGCACATCCAGCGACAAGCAGGGGGCTTCCCCGACAAGCTCTGGTCCCAACAAAGATGGATCTGCGCAGATGTGCGAAGAGATACAGAAAAAGAGAGTGGTGCAGCGCCCAGTCTACTTTTTCAGTTCCCTGCTGGAGGGGGCTAGGTCAAGGTACTCTGGTGTGCAGAAATTGCTTTTAGGCCTTCTCATGGCCTCGAGGAAGCTGCGCCATTACTTCCAAGCACATGAGATAACAGTTGTCACTCGCTTTCCACTAAAGAGGATACTGCAGAATCCCGAAGCAACAGGCAGGATTGTTGAGTGGGCACTGGAACTGTCAAGCTTTGGCCTCAAGTTTGAGAGTACTTCGACTATCCAAAGCAGAGCATTGGCAGAATTCATAGCAGAGTGGACGCTAACACCAGATGAAGAAATTCCAGAGACGAGCATCCCCGTCAAGGAAGCAAGCAAAGAGTGGCTGATGTACTTTGATGGTGCTTTCTCGCTGCAAGGCGCCGGTGCTGGCGTGCTGCTTGTCGCACCCACCGGAGAGCACCTCAAGTACGTGGTCCAGATGCACTTTTCCAAGGAGCAAGCAACAAACAATACTGCAGAGTATGAAGGATTGCTCGCCGGTCTCAGGATCGCGGCAGACCTTGGGATCAAGCAGCTCATTGTCAGGGGTGACTCACAGCTTGTCATCCGCCAAGTGAACAAGAATTATCAGAGTCCGTTGATGGAAGCTTACGTTGATGAAGTGAGGAAGCTAGAAGATCGCTTTGTCGGCCTACAGATGGAACACGTTCCAAGAGCTCAGAACGACATTGCTGACGTCCTGTCAAAGTGCACAGCACTTAAGTTACCTGTGGAACCAGGGATCTTTGTGCTCAAGCTGACTCAACCATCCGTGACGCCATTAACTGGACAGAGCAAGAAGAGGAAGTTGATTTCTGGTGACTATTCTCCGGCAGAGCTTCCCGAAGCCGCCACCAAGAAGGTCCCCAAGATCAACGCCAAGAGTGCTGAGGAGCAGTCTGCTCCGACAAGCCCAGGGCTTGTTTCGTTGTAGCAGACGCTCCCGACAAGTTTTGCTCCGGCAAGCTTGCCGGGGATCATCAAGCTCCGGCTGAGCCGCAGGTTCTTGCCGTAGAAGCGGATGTTCCCACAGCAGCAGATATGCCTTTAGTCCTTGTTGTCGAGCCACAGGCTCCAGCATGGGCACAGCAGATCGTCTGTTTCCTCCAGACAGGAGAACTTCCCGAAGAACCAGAAGAAGCGGAAAGAGTAGCCCGGCAGTCAAGTATGTACCAGTTCGTCGACAACGCACTGTACAGAAGAAGACTCAACGGTGTGAAATTGAAGTGTATTCCCCGGGAAGATGGACAGAAGCTGTTGGCAGAGATACATGGAGGCATTTGTGGTCACCACATTGGCGCAAGAGCGCTTGCCGGCAAAGCTTTCCGGCAAGGCTTCTTTTGGCCGACAGCGCTCCAGGATGCAACTGCACAAGTAACCAAGTGTGAAGCGTGCCAGTTCCATTCCAAGCAGATACACCAGCCAGCTCAAGCTCTCCAGACGATCCCTTTATCCTGGCCATTTTCGGTCTGGGGGCTCGACATCCTCGGCCCCTTCCCCCGAGCAGTCGGGGGCTTTGAGTACTTGTACGTTGCTATCGACAAGTTCACAAAGTGGCCGGAAGTGGAACCAGTGAGGAAGGTGACAGCACAGTCAGCAGTCAAGTTCTTCAGGTCGATTGTTTGCCGATTCGGGATCCCTAACAGGATCATCACCGACAACGGTACGCAATTCACGAGCCGCACCTTCATGCAGTACGTCCAAGATCTTGGCGCCAAGGTCTGCTTCGCTTCTGTTGCTCACCCCAGGAGCAACGGTCAAGCGGAGAGGGCAAATACTGAAGTGCTGTGTGGGCTCAAGACCAGGACTTTCGACAGGCTGCACAAGTGCGGAAGAAACTGGATTGAGGAGCTGTCGGTGGTTCTTTGGTCGATCAGAACGAAGCCAAATCGAGCCACTGGCCAGACACCTTTCGCTCTAGTCTATGGAGCAGAGGCAGTTATCCCCATGGAACTCGTATACGGGTCACCTCGAGTGCTCGCTTATGATGAGCTTGAGCAAGAGCAGCTGCGACAAGATGACGCGCTGCTCCTTGAGGAAGACCGTCTTGAGGCTGCTGTACGAGCTGCTCGATACCAGCAAGCTTTGCGCCGCTACCATAGCCGCAAAGTTAAAGCCAGAAGTCTCGAGGAAGGCGACCTTGTTCTTCAGCGCGTTCATTCCGCCAAGAATTCCAACAAGTTGACGCCGACGTGGGAGGGCCCTTACCGGGTGAAACGAGTCACTAGGCCTGGCGCTGTCCACCTTGAGACCGAAGATGGCTTTCCGGTGAGCAACTCCTGGAACATCGAGCATCTTCGTAAGTTTTACCCGTAAGGCGCGGTTGTCGGACCCTGTCCGGCAACCACCATTTTGTACAAGTCTTGCCGCTGTTGCATGTAATCCTTTGTACAAAGCCAGGCGCAGACCCTATGCATAAATAAAGCTCACGTGCTCCGCACACCTTGTCAATTTCATGCTTTTCTGCATGAATTATCTGACACTTTGTGCAGCGAACACACCCGGTAAGCTATAACGAGCCATAAGGCTCCATATCATTATTTTCTCTACTTTCTTCCTTTTGTCTTTCAAGGAAATGAAGGATCCTTCGCCCACAAGTTTGCCGGGGGGGAAGGGGAAGATAATGGTATGGACCAGGCGTCGTTCAAGAAAAGTTTCGCCTTGCCGGGAAGCAAACAACAGAAAAGCTAAGTGCCAAAGTTTGAGCAATCAGATTTTTTTAATTTTAAGTTATTTTCCTTGAACGACCATGCTTTGTATGGAAAACCTGTGCACGAAGGAACTGGCTCGTGGCTGGTTGCGCCCTTACTTTGTTTCGAGTTCGCTCAACAGTTTAAGTGTGCTGCGACTAGAGTCGCACCCTTACTTTGTTTCGAGCCCGCTCAACAACTTAAGCGAGCTGCGACTAGTTGCGACAAGGTTTCTTGTCGGCAACGGCACTGCCAGCAGGCTGCTGACGTCCCGCACTCAGCGCTCGTGGCAAAAGTGCCTACGCCGGCAAGTTCCCTAAGAGCGTAGGGCAAAAACATACAAAGGAGGGAATCCACTAAAGGAAATAACATTGCAATAACTACCCAAAACAAAGTTATATATTACAAGATAGCTTGTCGCGGTTCTAATAGACTGCTTTCATAACATGATTAGCAGCGACAAGAAAAGAAGAAAACGGGCGGCCTAGTCCACGCGATCGCCCTCAATCCTCTTGATCCCGCTCACCTTGTCCACAATGGGTGCGACAAGGTCCTTGAGCGCCTCCAGATCAGCTTCCGCCGGCAGGCACCTGAGGACATTGGTGAGGTTGAGGCCCGGGTTGCGGAAGGCTACCTTCACCAACACCTTCTGGAGAGCTCCCGCGCAGATCTTGCACGAATCGTCGGCCAGCTGCTTTGGGATTCTTTCCCTGAGTCGCTGAAGGGCCGTCGCCACGCCTTTGAAGAACAGAGTGAGCTTGGCGCTGGATGGGAGGGTCTCATCGGAGGGATACCCGAGATCCCCCATCCCCAGCTGCGTCAGCTCCTTGTCGATGTCTGCGGTAGCATTCACAAGACCCTCCATCCACTGCTCCATAGTCTCTCTATAGTCATTCTGGGTGGCGGCAATGTTCTCCAGCAGCGCCTTGTCAGCCTTGATCTCCTTCCTCAGGGACACCTCCTACTCCCTGGCGCCATCCAGTGTCTTGGTCAAGGCAGCCAGCTTCAGCTCTAGATCGGCGTTGGAATCCTTGGCGGCGCTAAGCTCCTTGACCTTCTCGGCGAGACGACCCTGCAGCTCACCAAAGGTGTAGGCGTCCTTATCGCGCTCATGCTTGAGCGCGGCAAGCGCTTCACCGCTCGCCTTAAGATCAGCCTCCAGCTGCGCCACCTTCATCTCCAGCTCCTTCTTGGCGGCCTCGGCAGCTGCAGTAGCGTCCTTTGTTTCCTTAAGAGCTCCGCTGAGTGTTTGCTCGCGCGCAGCAAGCTCCTCTTCGTGGCTGTTCAGGCTGGCTTTCAGCTGCACCAATTCACCCTCTCGCGCTGATATCTCCTCGGCGGCAAGCCGCTGTTGCTCTGCAACTTCTGCCTTCTCGAGGATGAAGGCCTTCTGTGCCTCATCAAGCTGCACACACTCCGCCGCCAGCGACTGGAGAGCTGCCTGGCTGAGACCCCGGAGCTCCTCCGCGCGCTTCTCCATGTCCACCCCCGCCTTCGCGACAAGCGCTTCGCGGGACTCCAGTTTGGCTTGTCGAGCATGGTAGAGCGACACTAGCTTCCGCAGCAGTCGCTCTTCCTCAGGCTCGTCGCTACTACTGCCTGGCGCGTCGACCAGCGTCAGCCCAGCAGAGGCGAGCACCTCCACATCAAAGCTTTCTCCTTCGACCGGCGCCCTGGACGTTGACGCCCAGGGGAGGTTGATGAAGACGCCACCGCCGGCCTTCAAGTAGACGCCTGGCTGGGGCTCTTCGGAGCCTGGCACTGCGACAGCGGCGGGAGGATCGGCGGTCGGTGTAGCGCATGTCGCTCCTGCGGCCTCAGGGTCGTCAGTACAATCGCCGGACCCCCCGTCGGCTGCTGCGGCGGCGGCCCTGGCGGCCTCTTCGCCGGCGGGATCATCAGCGCCGGCCGCTTCTTCGGTGGCGGCGGCATCGTCAACAGCGACCTCAATCTCCATCGGCTCCACAGTAGATGGATCTGACGGCCGGAAAAGGAAGAAAAGTCAAGCAAATACCCAAAAAGAAAAACCCAAGGGAAGTTTAGAAGCAAGGAGTACCTGTACCAGGCTCAGTAGTTGGGATCTCCGCTGCCAGGGGGTCGCTGGTACTGTCCCTTGCCGGGGAGCTCTCCCTTGTTGGAGACTTCTCCCTTGCCGGGGAACTCTCCCTTGCCGGAGTACTCTCCTTTGCCAGAGAACCCTCCCTTGGCGGCGTAGTCGAAGCAGATGGCACAAGCCAACAGTCAGATATCAGCAAGCAAAGAGTATCCATGCGCGCCTAACAGCGGGATGTAAACCATATAGTTACGCTGGGGGCTGCGCTGGGGGCTGCTCTGAAGAACAGTTGTCGGGTCCGGCAAGTTTGTCTCGGGCGCACCCCCTGCTGGCCCGGTGGGATCATCCTCGATGACAATCACTGGGACTTTAGCTCTCTTTGCCATTCTCTGGGCCAGAGTCCTAAAAAGGATTAAGTTCAGAGTAAAGCAAATGAGATACAAGACAAGACAGCAAGTATTGAAGACATGCAAGTACAACAAGGATCTTACTCTTCTTCTTCCTCGTCAGAGCTGAGCGCGGAGAAGTCAAAGCCTGGCCCACCTCCGGCGCAAGGAGGCGGAGGAGTAGGATCCCTTGGCCGCTTGGCGGGAGCTGGAGCGGCGGATCGGGAGGACCCCGCTCCAGTTGCCACTGCAGCGTGAGGTGCTTCCATGGCGACGGAACTTGCCGCGGTGGAGCGTGTCATGCGGCGCGGCGGGGGTTGACTCGTCCGCCGCTCTGCTACGTCCCCGGCCTTACGAAGACGCCTTCTTGGAGCCGGGGGCTCTGTTGGCGGAACCGAGGGCTCTGCTTGTGGAGCCGGGGGCTCTGTTGGCGGGGCCGGGGGCTCAACTTGTGGAGCCGGGGGCTCTGCTTGCGGCAAGCTGTCCGAAGACGAAGAGGAAGAGGAGCCGATCTCCAACGAGCCGCTCGTATCCTCGACGGGCCCGCTCGGCCCGACGTCATGCCCGGCGGACCTCTCCTCGCCGGCAAGCTCCTCTCGATCGGCAAGGCTTGCCGCCTCAGCTGCATCCGCCTCCTCCACGGTGAAGCCAAACTCGCCCGCGGCTGCGGCTGCCGCCGCCTCCTCCAGCCTGGTGGCAATGCGCTTGAGCTCATCTTCGGTAGTGTCCCGGGTGAGGCCCCTCTTCTCATCGGCGTCGACTGGCACTTCTATCAAGTTATCGAAGAACGCCCACACGACATCATCTGCAGGCTCTATCCAGGCTGGATCAATTCCGTGCGAGTCACACAGCGGCATCATCGCACGGATGCGGTCGAGCGCGGAGTTGTTGCATAGCGGGACGACACCCCTCGGCAACCTGAACACTTCGGGGTGTTGTGGGTCGTGCTTGAATAGCTCCTGGAGCATCGCGTTGAGCTCCAGGACAGTGAAGTTGAAGTTGAGGCCCGGCCGCAACCTCATGATATCCGCCGCATTCTGGAACTCCCAGGCGGGTCTCCTCCTCTCCTGCAGGGGGGCGATGCGGCGGCGGAGGAAATCTGCGCCAACCACTCCTACAGTAAGCCCGGCAAGCCTGAGGCGTAGGATCCGGGCAACGGCAATCTTCAGTCTGTCGTCTTCCGGGGCCAGGCTACTCTAATCATTGTCGCGCACTACTTGGGTTTCGCGCAGAGCAGTAAACGGCTGCGGATGCTCCTCGACAATCAGGCACCAGTCCGCCCTCCACTCCTCCCACTTGCTGCGGAACTCTCCTTCCAGATAAGCATCCTTCTTGCCGACTTTCAAGATCCAGGCGATTCCGCCGGATAAAGGCTCTCCTTTCTCAACCCGAGGCGAAAAGAAATGGCGGAAAAGGGCTACGTTTGGATGGATCCCGACAAAGTTTTCGCAGAGATGTGCGAAAACTGCCATGGTCAGGACAGCATTGGGGGTGAAGTCAAGGAGGTGGAGCCCGTAGGTGTTCATGATATCACAAAAGAATTCAGAAAAGGGCGGGCAGAGCCCGCAGTAGAAGAACAAGGCGAAGAAGGGATACCCAGTGGGATACTTATCCCAAGCAGTGGCTGGGAGTACCCTCGTGCGCGGATGCGCCCGCGTCCCCGTCGACCAGAAGAGGTAGAAGTCCTCCTTCAGCTCTGCCGCCTTGAGCCTCGGAGGGAAGATTGCCCGCTCCTTTCGCAGCGCCGCGAGCCGCTGCGCCTCGGCCGACTTCGCCTTCTCGGCTTTCGGAGCCATGGAGGGAATGGTGAGGGAGGACGACGGCGTTGGTGGTGCTAGTGGGCGGGGCGCTGCTCTCCTTCGGCTTTGGGAAGAAGGGGAGTGCGGAGATTCTTGAGGAGGGAATAGCAACGGGCAGATGGGCGAATTGCCCCTGTTCCCCCTGCTTATAAGGAGGGAGGGGGCGGACGGTCCGTCTTTCCGAATAAAGGACCACCCACGACCTCTCCCACGACGCCGCAATCGACGCGTGCCGTTCGAGGAGGGTGCGGTGGATGCGGAGTAAGGCACGACGTGACCCAGGCCACGCGTGCCCGTGCCCTGTTTTGGGCCTGGCCCAACAGCGCTCGGCACCGTGTATGGCCCAGGCCCCGGGTCTCCTGTCGGTGTACTAGAGTAGGGGTACCCTAGTATCCCGAACTTGTGCACGGGCAGTCGCAGCACCCCGCAGCAAGGCTTGCCAGGTGACCGCCAAGGCCCTCTATGGTTCCTTTGGAGCCATTCAAGAACAAAGTATTTAAGCCAAGGAGACAAGTCCCTGGCAAGAGGAGCTTGCCGGGAAGGCCACTCGAGGCATAAGACCCCAGCAAGAGGAGCTTGCCGGGAAGGCCAACCAGAGCATCTCAAGGAACTTGCCGCGACGCGCCACGCGTCCCGGCAGGACTCGGCGAGCGACAAGCTCCCGGACGCGACAAGACAATGGCCGCGGCAAGGCATTTGCCGCGGCACGCAACCACTCTGTGCCTGCGCTCCAGCTCACCCACCTACGTGTCGCTCCGGGACCCTTCCAGGCGTACGTGGTGGGAGGCTGTGTAGCCAGGGGTACACTATGGCATGCAGCGCTGACAAGATCGCCATCGTGGCAAGCGGTGGCGCCCCTGACGGTCCTTTTTCTGCACCGTCTGGGCGAAGTAGATAGGCATTTAATGCCTTTGTCTCCTGCTGTCAAGGTTAGGTATGATTCACTGTGTAGGTAGCTTTACCTACCGCACCGCCTTTCCATTTTTGCCCCTGCCTACGTTGCCACCTGTTGGAGACCCCTTGAGCATATAAAAGGAGGCCCATGCACAACGTGGGGGGCGATCGCCCCCAGGAGGACGAACAGTAGAACACTCCCGCTCGGTCTCGTTAGCTGCTGGTGTGTACTGTAGCACCTAGTGCTCCCGACCAAGAACTCAATACAATCCACAAAGCAGCAGTAGGAGTATTATCTCTCCGGAGAGCTCCGAAGCTGGGTAAAAACCCCTCGCGTGCCTCGCCTCGATCCGCTCTTTGCGTGACCTCCGCCCCCCGCCGAACCGAAAAGGGGCTCCGTCCCCATAGGTGCTCGAGGAGCCAGATTCCCCCGGCAGTGATGAAATTCCTCCCCAAGACGAAGAATGGGTGTTGGTCATATCCTACCCATTGAGGAACCCCTTGTGGCCGAAGGAGAAGGACAAGGTTCCACTCAAGTGGAACCATCACCAACCCAAGACCCACACGCTTCTGAAGAACAAAGTGAAGGCCCTCAACCAAATGAACAAGATCAAGGGCAAGATCAATATCAAGATGGTGGTGAACCGCCAAGTGATGCCCAAGATCAAGTTCTTACCACCGAGCAAGTTCAAGATCAAGAGCAACCGCAAGATCAAGAACAAGCTCAAGATGAACAAGTTACCGCTCCTCAACTCTCTCTTGAGGAGGAATTGGAGCGTCGTGCCGCCAAGATTGCATCCAAGCTCACCAGCAAATATCATCTCATGAAGAATGTGCTTGGAAGCTTAAGAAAGAGGGTAAGCACTCATAGACAGTTAGCAAACTATTGTGAACATCACACGTTTGTTTCTTGTGTTGAACCCCAAAAGGTCCATGAGGCGCTCGAGGATCCGGATTGGCTTAATGCCATGCATGAAGAACTCAACAACTTCGAGCACAACAAGGTGTGGAGATTGGTGCCAAGGCTAAAGGAGAACCATAATTTTATTGGAACCAAGTGGATATTGAAGAACAAGCAAGATGCTCATGGGATTATCGTTCACAACAAGGCTCATTTGGTAGCACAAGGCTACTCCCAAGTTAAGGGTATCGACTATGGTGAAACCTTCGCTCCCGTTGCTCGCCTTGAATATATTAGTTTGTTCATTGCTTATGCTTCTCATCATAACTTCAAGTTGCAACAAATGGATGTGAAGAGTGCTTTTCTTAATGGTGCTATTAATGAGACTCAAACAACCCCCGGGGTTTGAGGATATCGATTTCCCCACTCATGTGTACCAACTCGATAAGGCACTCTATGGCCTTAAACAAGCCCGACGTGCATGGTATGAGCACCTTACCGAGTTGTTGCAAGATCGTGGGTTTGAAATTGGGAAAATTGACCCCACTCTTTTTACTAAGAATGTCAAAGGGGAGTGAGTTGTTTGTATGCCAACTATATGTTGATGATATTATCTTTGGTTCTCCAAACAAAGCTTTCAATGAGTTTGCCGCTCTCATGACCTTGAAGTTCAAGATGTCCATGATGGAAGAGTTGAAGTTCTTTCTCGGGTTTGAAATGAAACAAATGAGAGAAGGAACCTTCATCAACCAAGACAAATACACTCAGCACATGCTCAAGAGATTCAAGCTAAGTGATGTCAAGCCGACTTCCACTCCAATGCCCGTCAAATGCCAACTTGACATAGATCCCAATGGTAAAGTGGTGGATCAAAAGGTATATCGTTCCATGATTGGATCCTTGCTTTAACTTTGTGCATCTAGACTAGATATCATGTTGAGTGTGGGAATTTGTGCATGGTTTCAAGCCGCACCTAAGGAAAGCCACTATGTGGTGGTCAAGCGAATCTTTCGATATTTAGCTCATTCCCCAAACTTTGGCTTATGGTACCCAAGAGGAGCTAACTTCAACCTTGTGGGCTTTTTGGACTCGAATTGGGCGGGAGACAAAATGGATAGGAAGTCAACTTCCAGAGGGTGCCAATTTCTTGGTTGCTCTTTGGTGAGTTGGTCTTCTAGGAAGCAAAGTTGTGTGTCTCTCTCGTCCACCGAAGCGGAGTATGTGGCCGTCAGTAGTTGTTGTGCTCAACTTCTATGGATGAGGCAAACTTTGAAGGAGTACAATATCATTTGTGACAAAGTGCCTCTTTGGAGTGATAATGAAAGTGCCGTCAAGGTTTCTCTCAACCCGGTGCAACACTTCAAGACGAAAAATATCGAGATTCGGTATCACTTCATCCGGGATCACATTAGGTGAGGGGAGATCGAGCTCAACTATGTCAACACTCATGATAACCTTTCAAATATCTTCATGAAGCCCTTGGATGAAGCAAGATTTCGCGAGTTAAGGCATGAGCTAAATATCATTGATTTGAGCAATGTGGCTTGAACCTTTACACACCCCACCATACTCATCGTGATGTCTTGTTTAGGTGTAGGGATGGACATAGGGAGAGTATTGTTCTCTCAATGAACTATTTCTCCCCCATTATGCATAAATTGATCACGTCTTTCACATTAGCCATTTTGATGGTACCTGTGCTTCAAAGATGATGTCTGGTCATGGGCCCAAGGTTAAAATCCTCGCGGTGCCATACCACTTGACTCAAACATAGGTGACCTCGGCCACCGCCCTCTCATTGAGAGTTGTGTGTTTTTTTGTTTCTTGTCCTTTCGTGGGTGTTTTTCTACCTTTATGTTTGCTCCATCGTTTCTTCGTGTGTCTCCTTGCTTGAGCTAAGTCCTTTATCCTCGTCTAGTCTGCGAGTTGTTAGCTGGGCGATACTACCGCTGGAGGCGCGCGATACTACCACTTATGTACATCAAGCGGTACTACCGCCCGCCCAAGCGGTACTACCGCTGCGAGGCGGGACTAGGGGTTATGTCGGGGCGGGGGGAGTTCCTTCTCCTGCATACCCATTCACTTGACCGTCTCTTCCTCTTCATGCGCCAGTGACGAACTCGTCGCGGGAGGGTGCCGGTGGGCTGCCTCCTCCACGCCGTTCTTCACCTTTTTCCTCCAGTGGGATCAATCCCCACCCCTTCCTCTAGCCATGGATGCTGGTATTACCCCCGTTCTCTTCCTCTTTTCTCCTAGGTTTTAGATCTAGGCTTTAGGGGCAATAGGCTTTGAATTCATTGATTTTTGGCCAAATCGAGGCTTGAGTAGGATGGTTAAGGCTACTCGTCCGTTTGGATTAATGTTTGGTAGGTCTATTTTCGAACTTGGCATCCCGGCAGTACCGGATTTGGCATCGACAGTAGAGGAACCGTCGTTCCCCGCCTGGAGCAGTACTACCTCTCCCTTGGAGCGGTACTACCGCTTGAGTGGCACTACCGCTGCCTGATCTTGGTACTACTGCTGGAGGCCAAGTTCCATCATACCCGTACCAACTATTAATCCCTGTTGCTTTCTCTGGTGGCTTATGCTCGTTCTTTTGTGTTGTTTCTTGTGTTCGTGTGTTTGGTTCCAGGTGATGGCCCTTCAGAGAAACCTGTCCGTCATGTCAACCCTGAGCGTTCTACTTCAAAGCGCTATCGCACTTCTGAGACAGGGGCTACTTCCTCAAGTGTTCCTCCTCCTTCTCAGCCCAAGAAGTCTACAGCGAAAAAGCTCAAGCCTAGGGCCAAGTCTATGACAGAGATGACTGCAAAGGAGTTCTGGGAAAGGCACCGGCGCAACCCATATGCGGAAGATCAAGAACCCACTTTGGTCAACCGCCCATTCTAGAACCATTTTTAGTGGGGAATCTATTTTGGTGTTATCAAAGCGAAGAAGAATCTTTATGTTGATGTCCGCTCCATCGACATTGCCTATATGGAGAAGGATCCAGTCTACTTTGGCGAAGCTCTGCAGATGTGTACTCAGCTGAATATTCTCAGGATCATGGAGTTCAACAAGGACTTTGATGCGGATTTGGTGGCTCAGTTTTATGCCATGGTTCATCTGGGCACTTATGCGGAAAGGACCTTGACTTGGATGACTAATGGAAAACTTCTATCTGTCAAATGGAAGGTGTTCATGGAATTGTTTGGGATTGAAGGTCAAGGGCTTGAGAACCCGGTTGGCTTTCGTCCTCACCAGAAGACAACCTCTACTCACAAGCAAGCTCTCTGGTCGTTCTGCACTCTGAAGATTAACTCCGAGACGCAGAAGGAGACGGATGAGCTGCCTGCCTACCTAGACACCCTTCATCGCATCTTCAAAGAGACTCTTTTCCCATGCATTGGGAACTTGGATATGGTTCACTCGTTTCTCGTGGACATGTTACTTTTCTGTCAGCATGAGAAGGAAGAAAACACTGCAGAGTCCTTGGATATCTCTCATGTCATGTGGTCTGAGCTTCTCTCAGCTATCTCTGAGCGCAAGTGCCCCATCTATGGTCCTTTTCTCATGTTTCTTATTGAGAAGGCTTGGGAGCACACTTATCCTGCTGTCGTGCTGGAGACTGGCGAGTTGATCCCTCATGAGATCAAGCGTCTGAGGAAGAAGGAGAACTAGGGCACTTCGGTTCCGAGGTCTGGGATTCCATCTGGAGCTGATGCTATGGAGACAGAGGCTGATGCTAATGATGATGAGGACTATGTGCCCTCTGAAGCGGAGCCCTCATGGGCAAAGAAGCTCAAGCGCAAGATGAAGTAACTTTTCTGCATGGAGTCTCATGGACAGTATATGGCTCATGTGTTTGAGAAGAAGGCCAGGAGCCGTCACAAGGAGCTCATGCATCAGTTAGGTACAACAGTTGCCAGTGGATCTGAGGGAAAGATCACAGATGAGGAGGAGTGGGTTCAATAGCACTGCCCGTGGACAGACTCAGACACTGAGCGGCCCCCTGCCAATGACAAAGGAGCAGACGATCACGCGAGGATGTGATGATGGAGATCGTCAGTTGTGCTATCACCTGGGGCTGTAGCTGCAGTCTTTACCCTTTTGGTGTCTCGATGCCAAAGGGGGATAGAGTTTAGGGATTTGTCGAGTTGCGAGTGTCTTATTTGCCTTGTCTTTCTCTCTCGCAAACTTTTTTATCGTCTTTTGCTTTGGTTTGGTTTGTGCTCGTGAGACCTGGTACCCTATCATATGGTGTGAGACATATGCTACCTTATCCTATTATTATCTTTGTATGTCGAGTACTTTAGTATTTTGTGAGTTCATGCTTATATCAAATGTCTACTTTGCTCACTTGCTACTCTATTGCACCCTAGCCCTTATATGTCTCATCTTTGATGCAAATGTTGTCAGACTATAAAATACAGGGGGAGTGTTGATCCTAATGTGTGTACTTTGCAATCCAAAGGCACCTCTAATTAAGTGCACACATTTAGGGGGAGACAGTCTATATTTTGTAGTCTCTTGGATTCACTTATTCTCATGTCATTTCTTTGTGCAAATCCCATGTTTTCATCCATCCACCCAAAAGGGGTTGATTGTTAGGGCATGTCTCTCTCTAAGTAGTTTTGGTGATTGATGAGAATGCTTTTGCGGACTAATCGTGTGCGTTGAGTATTTTAGAGATTCATTCATTGGCACGAGACGATTCTTTCCTGTCAGAGCTTTAAGTGAAGACGGTATAGTCTCTTTCATTTAGGTTTTGGTGGATTTGAGTCATAGGAGACACCGTACAATCAAGAGGGGGTCTGCATTGGAAAGGCTAGGGTGGAATCAACACGCACACTTCATCTTTGCACCCCCAGCTCCTTTCCACTTCTTGGAGTTTGTCGTTTCAATGAAAGTGGAGAGTGTGAGGTGCTAGCGGTAGTACCACCGCCAGAGTGGTAGTACCGCCCATGGTCCTCAAGCGGCAGTACCGCTGTACTACATCGGTAGTACCGCTTGGGTGGATCGGCGGCAGTACCGTCCTAGTTTGGCACTGCTACCGCCTCGTTTCGAGGGCGTCTCTCCCCGTGTCGGGTTGAGCGACAGTAGTAGCAGCAGTAGCAGCGGTAGTACCCCAGCTACCACCACTACTAGTGCCGCCTAAACCCCTTCTCTTTATTTCTTTCCCTTCCGACGCCTCTACTCTCAGTCACCACGGTAGTACCACTGGGGGTCACAGTAGTACCACTGCTACCAACGGTAGTGCCGCCCCACTAAGCAGTAGTACCGCTCTATGCAGGCTGAAGAGGGGGGTAACGGTTGGATTGGTTCCCCCACTATAAAAGGAGGTCTTCTTATCCAAGTTGACTTACCTCTTTTCCCCCAAGCTCCATTGTTGCTCCAAAGCTCACTTTCGCCCGATCTCGCTCCCTAGCCAATAAAACTTGTTGATTTTCTAGGGATTGGTTGAGAAGGCCTGGATCTACACTTCCACCAAGAGAAATTTGATTCCCCCCACTAATCCCTTGCGAATCTTGTTACTCTTGGGTGTTTGAGCACACTAGACGGTTGAGGTCACCTCGGAGCCACATTCCATTGTGGTGAAGCTCCGTGGTATCATTGGGAGCCTCCAATTAAGTTGTGGAGATAGCCCCAACCTTGTTTGTAAAGGTTCGGTCGCCGCCTTCAAGGGCACTAATAGTGGAATCATGGCATATCGCATTGTCTGAGGGCGCAAGGAGAATACGGTGGCCCTAGTGGCTTCTTGGGGAGCATTGTGCCTCCACACCGCTCCAACAGAGACGTACTTCCTCTCAAAAGGAAGGAACTTCGGTAACACATCCTCGTCTCCACTGGCTCCACTCTTGGTTATCTCTTACCTTTACTTGTGCAAGCTTATATTGTGTTGTATCCTTTGCTTGCTTGTGTGCTAGTTGTTGTTGCATCATATAGGTTGATCACCTAGTTGCATAGACAACCTACTTTGTTGTTAAGTTTAATTTGGTAGAAAATCTAAAAATTGTTAGTTGCCTATTCACCCCCCTCTAGTCAACCATATTGATCCTTTCAATAGATCATGAACTAACCATATCCACAATAACATTTAGATCCCACATTTACTCATATCAATGGCATAATCAACTAGCGAGCAATAATAAATCTCGGATGACAACACTTTTCTCAAAACAATCATGATATGATATAACAGGATGGCATCTCGCTAGCCCTTTCTGAGACCACAAAACATAAATGCAGAGCACCCCTGAAGATCAAGGACTAACTAGACATTGTAATTCATGGTAAAAGAGATCCAGTCACAGTCATACTCAATATAAATTAATAACAATGCATACAAATGATGGTGGTGCTCTCTAACTATTGCTTTTTATAAGAAGATGATGCCTCAGCAATAAAAGTAAATAGATAGGCCCTTCGCAGAGGGAAGTAGGGATTTGCAGAGGTGCCAGAGCTTGAGTTTTGATATAGAGATAAATAATATTTTGAGTTGCATGCTTTCATTGTCAACATAACAACTAAAAGATCTCGATATCTTCCATGCCACATACATTATAGGCGGTTCCCAAACAGAATGGTAAAGTTTATACTCCCCCACCACCAACAAGCACACTCCACGGCTGGTCCGAAACAACGGGTACCGTCCAACTAACAACAGTCCTAGGGGAGTCTTGTTTGCAATTATTTTGATTTGATTTGAGCATGGGACTGGGCGTCCCGATTACTAGCCATTTTCTCGTGAATGATGAGCGGAGTCCACTCATCGTGAGAATAACCCACCTAGCATGGAAGATATTGACAACCCTAGTTGGTACATGAGCTATTCGAGCATACAAAACAGATTATCATTTGAAGGTTTAGAGTTTGGCACATGCAATTTTACTTGGAACGGCAGGTAAATACCACATATAGGAAGGTATGGTGAACTCATATGGAACAACTTTGGGGTTTTATGGAAGTGGATGCACAAGCAGTGTTCCCGCTTAGTACAAGTGAAGGCTAGAAAAAGACTGGGAAGCGACCAACTACAGAGCGACAACAGTCATAAACATGCATTAAGATTAACCAACATTGAGTGCAATCATGAGTAGGATATAAATCACCATGAACATAAATATAGTGGAGGCTATATTGATTTTGTTTCAACTACATGCATGAACATGTGCCAAGTCAAGCCACTCGAATCATTCAAAGGAGGATACCACCTATCATACTACATCATAACCATTATAATTTCCATGTTGGCACGCAAGGTAAACTATTATAAAATCCTAGCTAATTAAGCATGGCATGAGTAACTATAATCTCTAATTGTCATTGCAAACATGTTTCATTCATAATAGGATGAATCAGGAACGATGAACTAATCATATTTACAAAAACAAGATAGGTCGAGTTCATACCAGCTTTTCCTCATCTCAATCATTTCATCATATATCATCATTATTGCCTTTCACTTGCACGACGGAACAACATGGATAATAATAATAGTGCACGTGCATTTGACTAAGTTGGAATCTGCAAACATTTATTCGAAGGAGAAGACAAGGTAATATGGATCTCTGTTAGATCAACATAATGCATATGAGAGCCACTCAACGTTTTCATCAGGGTCTTCTCCTCTCGACCCCCAAAGAAAAGAAAAGAATTTCAAAGAAACACACTGAAATATTTTTGGAGTTTTTGTTTCTCTAAGGAAGGTAAACAAGAACGAGAAAAACTATTTACATAGGAAAGCTCCAAACAAGCAAAAGAAGAACGAGAAATCTTTTTGGGGTTTTCTTTTAATTTTGCTACTACTAAGCATGCATAGAAAGTAAACTAACTACTACTAAATTTTTGGTTTTTCTTAAGGTTTATCAAACACACAAGAAGAAAGCAAGAAAAAGAAATAAACTAACATGGATAATACAATGAAGAAGTATGAGCACCGACAACTAGAATGAGTGTGTGTACATGAATGTAATGTCGATGAGAAATACGTACTCCCCCAAGCTTAGGCTTTTGGCCTAAGGTGGTCTATGCCCATGTATCAAAGTAGCCCTCTCCGGTGAACTATGGAGGATCCTGGGGGTTCCACTGGTTAGCGAGCTCCTATTGATCCCACTGATAAATAGACTCCTGGTATGGATCAGGTGATGGCTGTGACTTAGGAGGCGGGGATCGTGTCCTCTCCCAGTATACGTGAATGTCCACGGGTAAAACGAAGTACCTGCCTGAATGAACATCGAGCAAAATAGCTGCAGGCAAGGGAATAATCTGAGAAGTGTTCTAGGTAAATATGAGGTTATAAATAAGTCTCTTTTCCTCATCATGGCGAATAAACTTATGTGCTACCATGCTGTCATAATCTAAATGTATAGTAGCTAATATGTCTCCGTCGTATCTTTAATTTTTGATTGTTTCATGCCAATATAATACAAGTTTTACGTACTTTTGGCAACTTTCTATATGATTTATTAGAATAATCTATTGATCTAGTGCCCAGTGCCAGTTCCTGTTTGTTGCATGTTTTTTCTATCACAGAAAATCCCTATCAAACGAATTCCAAACGCGATAAAAATTCACGGAGATTTATTTTGGAATTTATGTGATTTTTGGGACGTGGAATCAATGCAAATGGGGGCCCACAGAGTCCACAACCCACCAGGGTGCGCCAGGCACCCCCTAGCGTGCCCAGGTTTCTTGTGCCCTCCTCGAAGATCAGTTGGGGCCCTTCTTCTGGCGCAAGAAAGATAATTTATGGAAAAAATTGTGTAATTCTTTTAGCGCAATCGGAGTTACTGATCTCCGGGAATTTAAGAAACGGTGAAGGGCCAGACCTAGGGAACGCGAGGCAGAAGAGAACAAAGAGGGAGACCCAATCTCGGAGGGGCTCTCGCCCCTCTGCCGCCATGGAGACCAAGGACCAGAGGGGGAATTCTCCTCCCATCTAGGGGGGAGGCCAAGGAAAAAGAAGAAGGAGGGGGCTCTCTCCCCCTCGCTTCTGGTGGTGCCAGAGTGCCACCGGGGCAATGATCAGGATGACGATCTACATCAACAATCTTGCTACTGTCAACACCAACTCTCTCCCCCTCTATGCAGCGGTGTAAGACCTCTTCCCCCCATTGTAATCTCTACTTAAACATGGTGCTGAACTCCATATATTATTTCCCAATGATCTATGGTTATCCTATGATGTTTGAGTAGATCCGTTTTGTCCTATGGGTTAATCGTGATCTTGGTTGGTATGATTGTATATTTTATTTATGGTGATGTCCTACCGTGCCCTCCGTTCTCACGCAAACGTGAGGGGCCCCCGCTGTAGGGTGTTGCAATATGCTCATGGTTTACTTATTGTCAGTGTTGCGGGTGATGACAGCAGCCCAAACGCGCGATAAGTGGGTTATGGCATATGGGAGTAAAGAGGACTTGATACTTAATGCTATGGTTGGGTTTCACGACCTTAATGATCTTTAGTATTTGCAGATGCTTGCTAGAGTTCCAATCATAAGTGCATATGATCCAAGTAGAGAAAGTATGTTAGCTCATGCCTCTCCCTCATATAAAATTACAAGAATGATTACCGGTACTTTTTATCGATTGCCTAGGGACAAATAACTTTCTTATTGACAAAATCTCTCTACTAAAACTAATTTAGTTGTGTCTTTATCTAAACAGCCGCTAGATTTTATTTATGTGTCCTTTATTATCTTGCAAATCTATCCTATCACACCTACAAAGTACTCCTAGTTTCATACTTGTTCTAGGTAAAGAGAACGTCAAGTGTGCATAGAGTTGTATTGGTGGTCGATGGAACTTGAGGGAATATTTGTTGTACCTTTAGCTCCTCGATGGGTTCAACACTCTTACTTATATAAAGAGGCTACAATTGATCCCCTATACTGCTGGGTTATCAAGACCATTTTCTGGCGCAATTGCCCGGGAACAATAGCGTGGGGTGAATATTCTCGTGTGTGCTTGTTTGCTTTATCACTAAGTAGTTTTCATTTCCTGTTCTAACTTGTTCCCTATCTTTAGTTATAGATATGGAACACGAAACACCAAAAAATTAGTTGTACTTGCTACTCATGGAGATGGCGAACCTCCTAAAACCCTCGATGCTCGTTATGTAAAAGATATTATGCACTACTTTGATAATCCTGAGAAAACCTCATTGAACTATATAATGGGAGTAATGTTGGATCAACATGAATGCTTTTGGGATTATCTCTTGACTCATAAAGGGAAATTCTTATGGGATCAAATTTATATGTTGCATTGGTATGCTCGGGATTTATGCTTAAGATATGATTATACTTGTTGCTCTAGGATAAATGCTCCACATCTTCCCTTTTCATGTGAATTTAATGATAATGAAACCTTGGCTTCTTATGCTAGAGGTATATATGATTACTATGATGTGGAAAGAATAGAAGAATTTGTTTCTTTTATGGGTGCTTATGAAATTGAATCTTAGTTTGAAAAGTATGAAGATTTTGATGATTCAGTTTATAGACCTGAAAATTTTGCTATCCTTAAATATTGCTATGATAATTATAAATGTAATACGATATTGATGTGTTTATTGAGAAAGTCTCCACTGTCCAAGAAGAGACTAATATCTTGTAGGAGTCTATGGAAGAAGAAATCGATGATATTGTGAGCTCATTGGATGAAAAAGATGATGAGGAGAGCGAAGAACAAAAGGAGGAAGAGCGGATTGATCACCCGTGCCCACCTTCTAATGAGAGTAACTCTTCAATTCATACATTACTTAGTTTCCCTTCTTTCTTACCGAAGGATGAATGTTATGATAATTGCTATGATCCTGTTGATTCTTTTGAAATATCCCTTTTTGATGAACTTGATGATTGCTACGTTTGTGTCCATGATGCCAATATGAATGATGCTTATGGAGATGAACTTGCTATCGTTCCTTATGTTAAGAATGAAATTGTTGCTATTGCACCCACACATGATAATACTATTATCGTTTTGAATTCTCCAAACTACACTATTAAGGATTACATTGATGGGTTGCCTTTTACCATTGCACATGATGATTTTGATGAATATAATATGCGTGTGCTTGCTGCTCTTACTTGCAATTATTATGAGAGAGGAATTACATCTCCGCCTCTTTATGTTTCCAACATGATAGAATTGCAAGAAACTAATTATACGATGTATTGGCCTTTAATTGATGTTCATGAATTGTTCTTGTATGACATGCTGATGCATAGGAAGGGAGTTAGACTTCGTCATTGCTTGATATATGTTGCTTTGTGCTTAGTACTAAATGCTAAATCATTGTTGATTCAAATTGGCTTTGATATACCTTGGGATCCGGGTGGATTCACTACTTGAGCACTTTATGCCTAGCAAATGGCTTTGAAGAAAGCGATGCCAGGGAGACAACCTGGAAGTTCTAGAGAGTCATTTATTTCTATTGTGTGCTTTTATAAAGTTTAAAAACAAAAAAAAATAGAGGGGAACTTAAAACCTTTTCACAAAAGAGAAGCGATTGGAAGTTATGCATTGGAGAAGTGAGGGTCGACCTTGAACACTTGTGTTCATGCTCATGGAAGCAATGTAGAGTTTTTCATGAAGATTCTTGCAAAAATAATTATCCCCTTGTACAAATCCATTGTATTATAAAAATAATGTGCAAAGATTTGGCTTTAGGATGATTAGATTGCTTGTTGGTATGTGCGGTGCAGAAACAGAAGCTTTGGCTATAGCGCGTGAATTTTCATTTTTTTACTAGAATGCCAAATGTTTCTGAAACTTATTGCACAGTCTTGCTATACAAATTGTTTATGTTGTCCTAATTTCTCAGAATTTTTGGAGTTACAGAAGTATGGTAGTGTTCAGTTTACTACAGACTGTCCTGTTTAAGACATATTCTATTTTTGATGCATTATGTTGCTTATTTTGGTGAAACTATCGATTCTATCGGTGGTAGAAGCCATGGAAAACTTATATTACAGTAGCTACAATGCAAAAACAAAATATGAATTGGTTTGCAATAGTACTTAGAGTATTGATTTTCTTTATTATACTAATGGATCTTATCAAGTTTTCTGTTGAGTTTTGTGTGGATGAAGTGTTCGAAGATTGTCGGTGAGAACGACACCTATGGGATCACTGGGATCCCTTCTACAGTTGCCGGGCGCGGGGTCGTGCAAAGAGCAGGTTTAGGAGCCAGCACAAGGATCGTTCACCCAGGTTCGGGCCGCGAGGATGCGTAAAACCCTAGTCCTGCTTTTGTGTATATATTTGAGTGTTCTTGAGTTCCTGAGCTAGCTATGGTGCGTGTGTAGCCCAAAAGATCCGAATCCTTCTCCTGAACGCCTCGGGCCTCCTTTTATAGACAAAAGGGGTTGCCACATTGGCACACAGGAGGTGGAAAGGTGTACAGTGTGCAAGCTTATCGTCTGTCATTATGGGACAAGACACATTAAATGCGCCCCCTTAGGTGTCCCTTTGCTTTATTGGGGATCGCAACGAGGCCCGTCCCGTCCGTCGCCGCCCCGGCTTGCTCCGGCACGCGTCTAGGCCAACGATGCATGCAATGCCATGTAGACTGGCAGGCTGTTGAGATGGCGTGGTGGTAGGGTCTTCATGAAGATCTGCATGCCACCACGCAGGTGCTTGCTGAGCTGGCCTGGAAGCCACACGTTGCCACGCAGGTGCCTGCCCAGCTGGTTGGGCTGGCAACTGTATGGAAACGGCGGTGGAGTCTTGGCGAACGCGGGACTGGTTGTGGCCTCGCAGGTGCCCCCGGCAAGGGTCCTGTCGCGACATCGCAGTCGTCCCCGGCAAGGATCTTGCCGGGGGTCTCGTGAATCTTCTCGGCAAGGATCTCGCCGAGGATCGTCGTCTTCTGGTCCTCATCTGATCTTGACGAACATCTGCATGCCACCATGGAGGTGCCTCCCGAGCCTTGGTTCCAATGTGGTTGTTGGCGTCTGGAACCCTTTGGCTCAAGGGTGGTTCGCTTTGCTGGCATTGCGCAAGTTCCCCCGGCAAGTCCACCTCGCCCTCTTGCTCTTTGTGTTTCTTGGTCTTGGCATTGCTTTGCCCGTCTTGTGCTTCTGTTCCCTCCCTTTTCCCTACTAAGTGTGGCCACAGGCGCGGTTCTGACTGCCCGTGCACAAGCAGAGGGGTAAAAAAGTAGAGCCCCTACTTTGGTACACCGACAGGAGCCCCCGGGCCTGGGCCACACATAAGCGCAACGCGTTGTTGGGCCAGGCCCAGAATGGTGCACGGGCAGGCTGGGCGGATTTTTACCGCAGTAATTCCTTCGCTCGCTGCGCTTCCCCATGATCCGCGTTGAATGCGCGACGTGGAGGGTCGTGCATGACGTGGGGGTCTTGCGTGGGGCGGCTCCTACCCTCATGTGTCACATCATGGTAAAGAGGCGGCTCGCGCCTTCTCCATAAAAAGAGGAAAACGCAAGGGCTCGACTCATTTACTGAGTGGACTCGGGTCGTGGCCTGCGATCACGGGGTGAAAAACAGTTGCCCCACTTGTCCTCTCGATTTCTGTTCGCTCGCGACATGTCCTCCATGCCTTGAAGATGGCAAGCGGCGGGTGCAGGTCTTGAATGATGAGGCGGACGAGCACTGCAAAAAAAAGACACATCCGTGACATTTTGGGCCGACCAAATTTTTTTTTCTGTCATACATATGACACATCTACGACGATAATTGTGACAAAACCCGGTATCATCATAGATGTGGTGGGCTTCTACTTCCATGAAAAAAAATCATGACAGAAAATCGGCTTTTCGTCCTGGGCGGGCCGGAGACGCAGCTGCGTGACATTCTTTGGGCCGTCCATTACAGAAAAACCGTGGTAGAAGCGAGGGGGAGGAAAATTTTGGGGAGTTCCCGGTTACGGTGGGAGGTCGGGGGCCGAGCGATGCGCGTTTCTCTCGTGCACATACGCACGTGTGTGCGAGGGGTTGGCTCTAACTGAACCCAAGCGAGGCGTTGGGCTCTAACTGAACCCGAGCGGTTGCACTGCAGGCTACGCGTTACTGAACCCGAGCAATCGATCGATGGCTGTTAACTGAACCCGATCGAGCGATTCCTTCACTACTGATGCTAACTGAAGACGATCGATTGGATGAATAGTGAGCGTTGCAGGGGGGTTTGGATGAACAGTGAGCGGTGGCGTTGCCTCTGGATGAACAGGACCCCATGGTGTGGTGGAGGGCTGGATGAATAGTAGACGATGGAGGGGTGCCCGTGGAGGGGTGCCCGTGGAGGGGTGGTTGAACAGGACCCCGTGGTGTGGAGGGCTGGATGAATAGTAGATGGTGGAGGTGTGGTTGAACAGTAGCTGATGGAGTAGCGCGCGGTGGAGGCTGGATGTACAGGAGCCCGTGGAGGCTGGATGAACAGGAGCCTGTGGAGGCTGGATGAACAGGAGCCCGTGGAGGCTGGAGGAGGTCGACGGTGGAGATGAACAGTATCTCGTGGAGTCCCGTTTTGCGGTACGCCACACCCCTCCCGATCAACAGGACCCCCGTTTCGACCGTAGCGCTCCAACACAAGTCCGTTTCGTCCGTTTTGCGGTACGCCACACCCCTCTCGATCAACAGGACCCCCGTTTCGACCATAGGAGGTCCGTTTCGTCCGTTTTGCGGAATGCCAGACCCCTCCCGATGAACAAGATCTCGTTTCGAACGTGGCCGGTCAAACACAAGGCCATTTCCTCCGTTCTACGGTATGCCAGGCCTCGTTTCCATCGCCAGTTCCGTCCAAGCCCTCCCGATGAACATGACGCATAACGTTGACTCCCCATGAACACGACGCATTTTGTTGCCTCCCCATGAACACGACGACGACGCTTTTCTCCGTTCCGACCCAGCCATGTACACGAGCCCTGGCTGTACATATGCGCGAGTAGGCGTTCGAGACCCCGCCCGTATGTACACATACGTGGCCGTATTTTCTTTCTTGCACCCTGGTCGTTGTACGTACGTGTACATGTTACGTGCGTGCCTCTACTACGACACGTGGGTGCCTCTACATCGACTATTATATATGTACGTACACGTTCGCGACCAGAATGACAACGCTACGTACGCTTCGACCAGAGAGGTCCCGACTGTCAGGCACTTCCTTGCGTGCGAAGATGTAGCTGGTGGGTCCCAGTAGTCAGGGGCAAACGTTTTTTTCAAAAAATATGGTGGCCCGTCCAGTGGGTCCCCGCTGTCAGGTGGAGGAATAATTATTTTGCACGTAATAAGGAGGCACTTCCTTGCTGTGGCCGTGGACCCAGCTGTCAGCCTCTCCACGTACAGTCCACGTCCGATGGAAGCCGTTCCTTGACCACGTTGACCACATCGCGCCGAGAGCACCAGGGCGGTGGACGACGACAAGGCCTAGGAAGGGGACGACGCAGAGCCGGGGAAGACGCGACAGTGGATGCCCACGCGTAGAGGAGTACGAGGGTTCACTGGTTCACTTCGGTGTGAGGCTGTCGTCGCCGCAGAATCACAGGGTTTGTGGGTGAGTAGAGGGATGGCCTGGCTAGCGGTGGGAGTAGTACGGGGCGGTGAGGCCTCCGCCGCATCGCAGCCAGCCACGGGAGGCAGGAGCACGAGGCACGACCGGCGCCGGTTTGGGTGGCTGGAGCAAGAAGACCAGAGGTTGAAGAAGCACTACGGCTGTTGGATGGACATCGTATGGTCACTTGAGCTAGAATCATGCATATTGACTAAGTTGACAAAGCCCTCCGTCTACGTCAACTTAGTAGGCCCACAACTCAGCCTCCCACCAAGGTGGGTCCCAGTTAGCAGGGGGTATTCATTTTTTGTGCGTAATAAGGTGGCACTTCTGGTGGGTCCGAGTTGACAGCAGGGGGAACGTTTTTTTCGCAAAATACGGTGGCCCGTCGGGTGGGTCCCAGCAGTCAGGGGCAAACGCTTTTTTTGCGATATACTAGTGGGCGTCCGGTGGGTCCCTGCTGTCAGGTGGAGGAATAATTATTCTCCGCGTAATAAGGAGGCACTTCCTTGCGGCTGCCGTGGACCCAGCTGTCAGCCTCTCCACGTACAGTATTCTTCCGTTGGAATTCGGTCGTTGACCACATTGACCACGCCGCGCCGAGAGCATCACGGCGGTGGACGGCGGCGAGGCCTAGGAAGGGGACGACGCAGAGCCAGGGAAGACGCGGCAGTGGATGCCAACGCGGAGAGGAGTACGAGGGTTCACTGGTTCGGGTGCGCTGTCGTCGCTGCAGAATAACAAGGGGTGTGGGTGAGTGGAGTGGAGGGATGGCCTGGCCAGCGGTGGGAGTAGTATGGGGGTGATGAGGCCTCCGCGGCAGCACAACCGACCACGGGAGGCAGGAGCAGGCAGCACGACCGGCGCTGCTTTGGGCGGCTGGAGCAAGAAGAGCAGAGGTTGAAGCTCTACGGCCGTTGGATGGACATTGTACGGTCAGTCGAGCTAGAATCGTGCATATTGACTAAGTTGACAAATCCCTTCGTCCCCGTCAACTTAGTAGGCCCACTATACTGGGTCCCAGCTAGCAGGGGGAGTATTCATTTTTTTGTGCGTAATAAGGAGGCACTTCCTTGCGTGCGAAGATATAGCTGGTGGGTCCGAGCTGTCAGCGGCGGTAATGTTTTTTTCATGAATTACAGAGGCCCTTTCAGTGGGTCCCAGATGTCAGATGGAGGAATCATTATTTTGCGTGTAATAAGGAGGCATTTCCTTGTGTGTGGCCGTGGACCCAGCTGTCAGCCTCTCCACGTACAGTCCACTTCAGATGCATGTCGGTCGTTGACCACACTGACCACGCCACGCCGAGAGCACCAGGGCGGTGGACGACGGCGAGGCCTAGGAAGGGAATGACACGGAGGCAGGGAAGACTTGGTAGTTGTTTTTGTTTCCCACGCGGAGGGGAGTACGACTGTATGAGGGTTTACTGGTTCGTCTGCCGTCACTGGAGAATAACAACAGGTGTGGGTGAGTAGAGGGATGGCTAGGCTAGCGATGGGAATACGGTGGGGCGATGAGGCCTGCGCGGCAGCACAGTCGGCCGCGGGGAGGAGGGAGCAGGCAGTCTCGCAGGCGCTTGTTTGAGCGGCTGGAGCAGGAAGAGCAGAGATTGAAGAAGCACGACGGCCGTTGGATGAAC
This sequence comes from Aegilops umbellulata, assembly GCA_032464435.1. Lineage (NCBI taxonomy): Eukaryota > Viridiplantae > Streptophyta > Magnoliopsida > Poales > Poaceae > Aegilops > Aegilops umbellulata. The sequence goes on from CP136057.1 coordinate 243,774,103, forward strand.
ATCCAATAGTATACATGCCATGTTTGGAAAGCCTCAAATCTGTGAAAAACAGCATGCAACCCATCTGCCATTATTTCAAAAAATTTACAGCCCATTTGCTAATTCTTACGGGTTTTTTGGAGCCCATATTCTTTATGTTAGCATTACAACCCATATTGTGGCCACGGTTAAAAAATTATACGAAATTTTGCATATGTCGGTGCGGTCTGAACTGTTTTTAATCCCGAAATTTCGAGTCACATTCATACTGATTTTAAAAATAAATATATATCAATATAAAATCCAATAAATTGTCCACGCATAAAAATCAATGCAATTTAAAATTTTGAAATGAAAAAAAGATATTTGAAAATAATTGCCGGTTTGATGTGTTTTAAAAATGTACAATCCATTTCACATTACTGATAGGCCATTTTCTCAACCAGCCGAATGAAGCTCTCCTCGTCTTGAAAGATTTGCAGCCCAACAGGCCTGATAAAGCGACTTACTTGACAAATCACAAAAAAACTGGGCTAGCCATTTGCAGAAAGAAAAGGTTGTCTAGACAGGTCAGAGTGTCCCGCACAGCCTAGTTGACACCATGCTTCCGTCTCAAAAACAAATTTGATAAATGCCACTCCAGTTATGGCGATTCATAAAAATGCCACTGCAATTTCCAATCTTTGAAAAATGCCACTGCAATTTTTGCAAACTTTGAAAAACGCCACTGCAGTTTGCAAACTTCGAAAAACGCCACTCCAGACTTCAAAAAATGCCACTACAAATGGCATGAAATGGCATTTTTCAAAGTTTGGAAATTGCAGTGGCATTTCTCGGATACACCAGATTTGGAGTGGCATTTATCAAATTAACCCAAAACAAAAAAAACTGGGCGAGCTGTTGGGTCCCTGGTGTCAGCCGCTCGTTGTGCAATTCTCTCATTTATTGACTACGTTGACTGGCATGGGACCCAGATGTCAGAAATCCACTAGGACGAGCCATTTTTATTGGCTTGAAATAAGGAGGCACTTGCTTGCGTACTGCCATGACCTTGGCGGGTCCCTGCTGTCATCCTCTCCACGTACAATCATCTCTTGATTGTGTACGCGTCAACTTGCTAGGCCCACAAGTCAGCCTCTAAACCGTGGAGGACAAATACAACCCATTTAAAAAATAACAACCCATTCGATATGTTCAAACGGAAAGTTCAACATTCAGAGCAAAGTAACGGGTCTGATCCACATATAGAGTACTGAACTTCCACGTTGACAACCATCATAGCCAAGTTAACTATCTACTCCCACTAACACTCTAGTAGCGTACAAGTACTAACTTACTCTTAGCTAACTAGACGATGTCGGCCGCCATCTGCTGTCCATGCTAAACGTCGGCACCGGCGTCCTCCGCCTCGCCTCGGGCTTGCCAGAGATGCGATAGGGCGCGTTGCTCGCGCGCGTTGGCCCTTTCCATGTCGGCGTGGTCCACCGAAGCTTCGGCTTCCAAGCGGGAAACCCACTTGACGAGCTGATAGTAAAAATCGGCGTTGCGAACACGTGCGTGCCCGAGAGCCTCCAGGGCTATTTGCCAGGCGCCGGCCTCCATGTAGTCAGCCCAGTTGCGGGCGCTCTGCTCGTGACTCGGAGCGTCGGTGCGCTGCTGCTCCATCCTGCTAGCGGTGCAAATCGGTGATACGCTGCTCCTCCGCCAGGCGGTCGCGCTCCAACAACTCCTGCTCCTCCGCCATGCGGTCACGCTCCAACAACTCCTCGATCTCTGCATTGCCATCTAAAGACAGATAGAATGCCTCCTCCCTCCGTCTGCCTTCCGATGAAAACCCGAACACTAGTTCCGGTGGTGACCGTCTCTGGCGTCGCCTACCGCGGACGGGCAGGGGCATGGCGGACGTGGCGAGCAACGTCGGGCCGGTGGGGGCTTATGAGGATATGGCGAGTTTGGTCATGGTGGCACCGGAGAAGGCCGGGAAATAGTACTTATATGTGGAAGGTAGCGCGACGGTCATCGGAATTCAATGCATAATGGCTTAGCGCGCCTGCTTGCCGTGGAAAACTAGAGAAACTGAAATTATGACTGTGTCGTCCCGTCCCGTCTGGGTCGCACGCCGGCATGGCGGTCAAACGAGTGCAACCGAATCATCTCCCTCCTTGTCAATAATGATTCCATGGATTTAAAGCGCATCTTTATTCGCATCAGTTAGCTGCCTTAATTACGGCTGACTGCATGTAGGCACTCAGAATCACTCGCAGGAAGTACGCGAAGCAGCATGCAGCCAATTAAATCGCTGGAATTTATTAGGATTAAACTTCTGCATGCCGAGGGCACGCATGCAACCACTTTAATCGCTGGAATTAATTAGGCTTAAACTTCTATATGCCGTTAATTATTGCCATGCCTTGGTCTTGCTGCTTTGCTCACGCGACTAATAAACCCGGACGGAGGGAGTGCCTTGGTTGGTGAGAGGTTTGAATTAAGCCCTGCAAACCAGAAAGGAGGTACTAGTACGTGTGTGATCCGCTATTTATTCGTGTAGGATCGAGTAGGCCGTTTCTTGAATTGAGCCCTGCAAACCGGGAAGGAGGCAGTACATGCGTGATCTGCTATTTATCCGTGTAGGATCGATACTGTAGCTTGTCAGTTTGTTCAGAGGTAGGCATTTTTATCCGTGTAGGATCGATAGTGTAGCTTGTCAGTTTCTTTAGAGGTAGGCATTTTTATTCAAAACACTACCACTTCGCATCTTGTGTCGCAAATAAAACTGCCAGGAGCGCATTTGTAGGCTAGCTAGTGATCGATCAGTAATTTGTAAACACTGAGCGAACATAAATAAGTAACTGTTAATGCATCTCAATGATTCACAGATCATATACAAATATGTAGCTCCAAAAGCAAAGAGCAGCCACTTTGGATCTTGCGTCGCAACTAAAACTAACTAGTACGATTCCCATACATAAGATCAACATGCTAATGCATCTCAATGATTCACAGATCATATACCAATATGTAGCTCCAAAAGCAAACATCTAGAAAAAAAATTTGTTCTTCCTACTAACATGCATGCTTCTCTTGGCCAACATTCAGTACAGACTGAAAGACAAATTTGTTTGTGAAGTCTACAATTCCTCTTGCAAGCATAAGTGGTTTCACCAACAGCTGGAACCATGAGAATGAACCACACATGATGGAGGAACATCCAATGCAATATGATTTGGTCTTCTCTCGATCACATGGTGAGACTATTTTTGGAATACAAACTTTAACTTAGGCAAAATGATGCCCATTGTATAATCAGACCAAAGCAATGAAGCACCTAGTGTTGGCAATAAATAGTACAGTACTACTTTTCTGCAGTCCATGAAGTGACTATCCAATCTTTCTGTGTCTATTTTCAAATGGCACTGCATGCAGTGACTATACTACTCTCTTGTGGAGTTCACCAAAATTGCGGGCACTTTGTTTGTTTGCCAAATAGCAACGGGCAGACATCTCTGTCTGCACAAATATCAAGCAGCTAGTAAACATATACCACACCTTGTATTTTCGGTTTAAACATGTCTCTTCCGCTTAGCATCTGTCACGTTCTGCACTGGACAATCTGATACAGTTATGTTTTGCCCTGGACAATTTCATACTGAATTGATTTGGTGGTTCAGAGCAGAAATATAGCGCCTATTCTTCATCAGACCAAGGATATCCATGTTCGCAGTGATGGAAGAGGTGAAATCGATACAACCGAAATTGAGCATCCAATCAATGAATCCTGTCCTGCACCTCCAATGTAGGCCCACCCTGCCAATAAATTCACATGCAAACCACTAGTATTACTATCTAATGACAGTACAAAAAGAGTAGCAAGATAGTAGCAAACCATGTACCTTCGTAATGAACAGCTCATAGTGCCACCAATTGGATATAAAGGTTTGGAAAAAAACATGCTCCTAATGTTGAACCAGTTGGACTTTTTGTGCAGTTCCACTAAAATCGAGCATCCCTGTTTGCATAGATATTGAAAGTGTGATTACTCTAGAAGTGGCACTAGTTGAAGCATAGACTCAGAGATATAAGCATTCCAAATTCTTAATGGGAAAAGGTAGCAAGACTGTTTCTAACCACCTGTTTGAAGGAATAAATAAAGCAACAACGGCTGATGTCAGGAAGGCATACATAGTTTTTTCTGGAAAAGTGAGCCATTCCTGACCTTTCCTCTTCTTTTAAGCAAATTTTGTGCAGTTCTACTAAAATAAAATGTCATCACCGCCTTGACAATTCGGTGACACTGTACAAAAGGAAATGACTTAACATTACATCATGATGTCAGGTATGTAGTCGGCAGGCATTAGAGACAAACATACAGACCTCCTCAAGAGAACAGCCGGAAGAGGAGGTGCCCACTCTTGACCTTTCCTCTTGTCTTCATAATTGTCTGTGCAGTTTAACCAAAATAAAATTACATCAGCGCCTTGGCATTTTCGTGACACTGTACAAAAAAATTAACTTATGTCATGAAAGTGAGGTATGTAATCTATAAGCATTAACAGTGCAAAAATCTGAAGGTAGTAACAAGTTTCATTGTTGGTATACTGGTTGTGCAATAGCATTAGAATGCCTTAGCTGAAAAATCTTTAATACATCCACAATCAACGGCTAACCCTGAAATAATCCAGTGACATTAAATGGCATTGCTTAAATTTATCGGTGGCATTAGACTGAGAGCGGCATTAGTTAAATGTGGCATCACTTTAGCAGTAGCATTGCTTGACTTGACTGTTGGCGTTATACTAACATCAAAAAAAGTGGCAATAAGAGCATGGGCCATTCGGACAATGGGCGCACCAGTACGATGTACCTCCACGGATGCAGAGTGGTGAGAGAGGTATGGTTGCCCAGGGCAACAAATATCCAGGCAGCATATGTGGATTACGTCCCATTTTTGTTCTCTTTAGCCACCTTTTTCCTATGCGAGGACAACAAACCGATCGACCTGGTCATTCTCTATTGCGTTGTCATGCCTTTCTACCCTTCTTCAACCAAGAGACACGAGACTCGTTCCTTAGCTACTGATTTTCCCCTTTTCAACCTAGATGCGGGTTTGATGCCTACTCTCTTGGACAGTACAGTCTCCTTTCCTTTCCTTATTCAACCAAGACATGGATTAGTCTGCATGAAGTAGGGTTTCCTTTAATAGTGCAAATTATGGTTTTTGTCTGCGTGGCCAGCAGAGTAGAGGATAGGAAATTGGGAAGATGGTGGAGTGGAAAAAGATCCACATGCAACGACGTGGCAGATGGGGCAATAGAACAAGGTTATGGTTCGAAAAGAGGTAGCATACCTGAGGGTCGGCGGGAAGTGGCTTCGCTCGTGGTCGTCGTCCTCCGCACACACTACGGCAGCAAGCTTGGGGACGGAGGCCATCCTGCGCGGGTGCTAGGTCTGAGAGGACGGCCTTGCCGTCAGTGCGTGACCTCGCTCGCCGACGACGAGTGCGTCAACGGTGCATGTCCTTTTCTTCCCCAGCGGATCTGTGACCACGGGTGAGGAGGGAGAGAGGGGCCATCTTTTTAGATCTAGAGAGAGGGTGGTAGTGTCAGAAGCAAGTGGGCAGCCCTTAGCAAGAAAGCGCTGAAGCTCCAGCCTATATATCTTTTTCATACTACTAGTACTGGAGGTGGAGTAGTCGTAGAGTAGTTTATATTTTCTCTGCGTACAGTACCAGTTAGTCGTGCTTCAAAACTGATCGGCTCGCCATTAAAAAAATAAAGGTCGATAATTAATGCGGCACCTTGGGCCAACGCGGCCAGATCGCATTTTGCACGAGAAATTACACACCATGTTTCGTTGACATGTGGTCCCGTTCCAACATATCAGTGAGACGACGGCGAGTAGTAGGAGTATTTCCGAACGGACGTGTAGGCTGGGGCGCCTCTTCGTGAACTGTGGCAAACTCGCAACTATCCACTGACTCTTCGCCTTTCCCTCTCGATTTGGAACTCCTGTCACACGCTCTTCCTCTCCCTCCTCCATTTTCCCTCAGCCCTTCACCCTTTCTTCTGCCATTGTTCGATTGTCTTCTCCATGGAGGGAACAGGCTAGAAACGACCCCGTTATTCTTGCCCGATCTGAAAGATGATGTGGTGGAGGAACTCATTGATCGGTGCGACGTCATCACCTCGGCTAGCATGGCAGGTTCGTTCAAGCCCATTCTCGACTCAACTAATAACATCATTGCAAGGAACCCAAGAGTCAAGGAGTGGTTTGATCTCCCCTATCATCTTCGCCGTGACCCTGATGACTGGTGCCGGCACGACGGAGGCCTCGCCCTGTGCAAGTTGATGTCGCTTGATTATTATACGTATGATGTTAAGATGCCATTGCTTGAGGGCAAGGCTTGGGTGGGCGCAAATGGAGATTGGTTTGTTTACATTGGGTCCAACTGCGAGTGGGAACTTGTGAATGTGTACACTCATGACCAGGTTCCACTTCCAAAAATCTCAGCAGACTGCCCAGAGGTTGAGCACACTGGTATTGCACGCACGTTCAAATACGATCATGGTGACTGTCTTCTACGGAAGATAGCAATTTGTCGAGTTCCCAACCGCTCTTGGAATTACGATAACATTGAAGTTGTTGCTATCTTCAACAAGCTTTTTGCCGTCCTTAGTGGTTTGACTCGATGGATATTGCTCAAAAATCAGTTTTTGTACACGGATGAGTACTGTGATGCAATTCAATACGAGGGCCTTGTGTTTGCTGCCACCACTCGTGGCACTGTTTTTGCATGGTATCCTCGTTGTTTCGGTACGTTTGTCTTCCACCGTAATTATAATTGTTTCATCCACATGCATGCGGGTTAGCAAGTTTCCCTTTACTAATTAACCTTCTTCTTGTGTTTCCAAGGTCCTGTGAACATCCCACCACCTATACTTGAGAATTTTTATAACCAAGGGGGAGATGACGATGGTGATGATCACGAGCATGAGGACGAGCAGCACCCATATAATCTGTGGCACCTGGCAACTAATTCCGATGGATCACCTCTTCTTGTGTGTATACAGCTCACTAATGATGTTACTGCTAAGGAAGCACGTGTCTCCCATGGTCGCACTCTCCGGACCTATTCCAACACCCGTTGCATGGTATTCGGGATGGATACTAGTGTGCTAGCGCCAACTCCTTCTCCCTGGTATAGAATTTATAGTCTTGGAGAAAACTCGCTCTTCCTTGGACAAAACTATCCGATGATGGTGAAAGGCGATCCAACTGCTGTTGACACATTTATGAGAAGCAACTGTGTCCATACCTCGGACATTTGGGTGGTTCCCTACCCTGGTACCTATATAGTAGGCCACTTCAGCCTGGATGATCAGTCCTGCGTTGGTCTCCAGATTGGCAATGGATTGCCCGTCCCAGAGAATCACTTGTGGTTCAAAGGAAGTGTTTCCAACGCCGAGGAATGGTTGAGTTGAAGTTCATTTCATTGCTTGTTATTTTTTGTGTAGTGAAACTTTAGTATTTATAATGTATCCTCGTTGTCGATGTGGGTTGATGACCTGTTCTATGTAATAAAATGATATGCCTGTGATAAACTTACTAAATTTATGAATGGCTTTCGAGTCGCTTCTCTGAGTGAGTGGTGTGACGAGGCAAAAAAATATTTTCCAAATACATAATTGTACGTGCATTGCAACAGGTTATGGATGAGGCCAGTCAACAATAGTAGTACACTATTTGTACTAGCTTCACATGCTTCGCACGTCGGGCGGGTGTTTTTACTGTAGCCATATGTTAATGTGTTCACAGTACGTAACCAGCACCTCGAATCCTCGATACTAGTACTATATAGTAGGAGTAAGTAGTAGGAGTAGTAGGGTGGCATGGGCCAGAACAAGCATTCATGTCCAGGAGTACGGCACACGCCACCACCACGACATCCATCTGACACCATATTATCTCTTGGAGTCCGTGCTAGAGCAATCTCTTCAAGCTCGTCGTTTCTCTAACTTCAGCCATCGCGCGGCGGGCGAGGTGGGGGTTTGCCGATAGTCGGCTTCCTTAACTGCGGTCCCACTTCTAAGGCCAACTCCAACGCACGAACCCAAACGGAGCTCCGTTTTGCACGAACTCCAACGATAATTTTGACTAGAAAAGCAAGACCAAAGGAAACAAGAACCACAAGAATACATTTTACTACTCCTGTAAGTTGGATTAGTGCCTTCTCGATGCATTCATTGTTGATCTGCGAAGGCTCGATCTTGCGTGCTTCTTTCTTCTTCGAGTGTAAAGAAGTAGACGTTGCTTCCTCGCATCTAGTCTCATGTCTAGCCTCTATTCTAGTAGGAGTATCAACAAGTGCACTAATCTCATCTCTAGCCTCTGTGCTACTAGCTAAAAGTGATAGAACATCTACTAAATTGCGCTCTATCAATATATGGATGTACTCTTCTTCCCAATACAAAAATTTGCATCCATTCTACTCCCTCCGTTGCACAATACATGCCTTCTATTTGTCAATATATATATATATATATATATATATATATATATATATATATATGTATGTATGTATCTAGACATGTCTTAGTATATAGGTACATCCATTTTTGGACAAATGGAAGTCAAGTATTTTGGAACAGAGGGAGTACACAATAAATTTTTTAAGTTAGCACAACTAGTCTAATCCGAGAGGAGAACCGAAGATTTGGTTGGGTTCTTCCTCCTTTTTCCGACACGTGGGACATCCAGCATCCAGGTCGTGTCATGAAAGAAAATAGAGTGGTAGTTGAAGCCACGAGATGTGCATCTTGGGTTAAACTGTAAATAGACTATTCTTGAGTAACTCCAAAAGCGGCCACAGAAGATCTTTATTGGATATGTTTTTCATCACCAGCACGTCGAGGTGAAAGATGTGCAGGTTCAGTGGGTCCTCTTGCGTTTTCACTGACATGTGGGGCCGCATGTGAGCAAACAGATGATGGGCTCCGCGCGTCCGCTGGCTGGCTGAGAAGACAGATAGAGGAGGGCTGAGCACAGACTGCAGGAAATTTGTTCTACGTACCTCGATATAGGCTCGATATAGTGGGGTGGCATGGGCCATCACTAGCATTCACGTCTAGCAATACGGCACACGCCACCCACACGAGTCCCATCAGACACCAATTTTCTTGGAGTTCGTGCTACAACCATCTCTTCTCCCTCCTGTTTTCTCAGCCATCGCGCGGTGGGCGTGGTGGGGGTTTGCCGATAGTCGGTTTGCTCAACTACGGTCCCACTTGTAAGTGAAAATGCAACACTGCATGCATTCCCGCTTGAGCGGCGTGCCGGACCAACCGTGTGGGGGTGCGTCGCGAACACGACAGGCTTTTCCTTTTGAACTCGTAACTTGTAAAATTTGGTTCTGCTCCATGGCGCGACCAATAGATAGAAAATAATGATTTTGCCTAGAGTAATGAGAAGTTTGGTTCTGGCGCCGTTCATGCATGGAGTATGTACGAAAATTATGAAGTTGATGTGAAAGGTAAGATAATTACTGTAGTATCATATAATACTACATGGATTTGACAGAAAGATAAAAATACATACGGATCCATCAACGTTCAACGACATCCTCACACCCTAGTGCGCCGGGTCACCAACCGGCGTGTGAGGAGCAGCAACATTGGCGGCGAGCTCAACGTGCTTCTGAACAGTGCCGTCCAAGGTTGCCCTGCGGTCCAAGAAGGCCAGCGTTCTATCCTCCTCCTCCTGCATGTAGTCCTTGTGGACGATTTGCGCGTAGACGTGGGTGATTATGTCGATGGTGTCTTGCTGCGCCAGGCGCTGCACGGCGAGCGCGACCTCGAGGTGGACATTCTCTGATGCGACGGCGGGCAGTCATAGGGCCACCAGTGCGTCGAAGAGGTTGTTACCATAGTGATCGTTGAGGGTGGCGGTCATCGCAGAGCCTGGGCACGTTGTCTGGAGGCTTACGTCAAAGTCGTCCGCAAGCTTCTTGACGACGGTGAACTTGCGGAGGAAACCGACGAGGACCTCGTCGAACAAGGAGACGAAGCTGTCGTCCAAGCGGCCCCTCGCCCTTGTGGCCTCAAGAAGTACTACCTGGAGACGTTCCTCGGTGCCGGGCCGCAGGCTGGCATCGTGGACCATCTGGCACAGCCGGCTGATGCTCGCGCTCATCGCCTCCACGGGTCTAGCGTAGCTTCTAGTCAACTGATCTTGCGATTCGAGTGATCACTCTTGCCCTTGGTTAGCGTGTGTAGGTGCGTAGGATTTCGTACTACCCCTCGGCCCTCCCCTGGGCCCACGTGTCATTCACCCAAAGGCAGTTGTTGTAAGTCAATGAAGTTGCGTCCCCCTCCGTGCCGGTGTAGTATAGTCATCTCACCAGACCTCTAGTTGGGGCCAAACGAGAGAAGTTTGATGTTTACTGGTTTATTGGTCCCCTTTGCATTTTGCGCCAAGTTTTGACCTTTGATTTAACTTATAAAATGTTATTGCATGTAAACAAAAATGTTGTGTAGGTCACCTTACGAAAACAAAATAATCCCAAAATACTTAGGCACGGTGCATTAACTCCCTCCTTGTTTCTTATTTCGTGATATATCAACCAATGAGAGATGTGGGTCGTGCATGCTTTCAATGACTTGAGACTACCAAACATGGCATGTAGTGTTTAGTTCATTGCATGTAATCCTATTAGTACTCTAGTTAGCAAAAAAACATTAAGTTCTCTCGCCGATAGGAATAAAACACCATGTATTTATTTACAGAGGGAGTAGTACATTTTTTGTGACATGCATTACTAGATATTGCTAGTCAAATACTAAAATCCAGATGGACGTGGTAGTACTCCTAAATCCAGACGGTGGTGCTACTAGTACTAGTAGTAGTACTACCAATGTAGTAGTAGGAGTACTATCACTCTACTACCCGTTGGTCAAATTATTACGTGGTGCTCCTCACAGTGAAGTGACAAGACCCTGTGCCGGATATGACACCTGAATATAGGCGCCGTGTTCGGCATACCATAGTCAGCCTCACTGTCTGTAGTCACTATCATCATGGCTGTAGAGCTAGCCTGCTTACAACTAGCCCTGTTTGACATAATTTCCCGTGCGTAGATGCCCGTGCATTGCACGGAACACCAAGATTGGGGGTGGACGGCTTCGGCAGCGGCCATCGCGCCAGATTTTTCCACGGCCTTCTAGATGTGGTGGGGAGGAGATGAGGCTGATTGTGAGAGATAAGGACTTGTTTGTAAATAGGGAACAAGTGCGGGCATCTTTTTGCAAAAATGGAGAAGCTTGGTTTGTATGCGTCAGATCCAGATCCAACGGCTATTGGTGAAAGATGGGAGGCACAACATCATCACCAACTTAGGACCTGTTTGATTCGCAGGATTTTGAAAACGCAGGAATAGGAAACGGCAATATTACAAGTTTCAAACTGATATTACAAATGTTAGGAGTGTCAAGGCGTTTGGTTGGCCCAGGGTGCGATGAAAGGATCTTGGAGACTGCGGCCATGCATTTGCAATCCCCGTCGCAGAGGTAGCTATCGACAGTGAGGTTGAGGGGGACGCAGCGCCAGAGGGGGCGCCACCGACGGGAGAGCAGGGCGGTTCGCACGACAGATTTGGTGGGGAGGAGGCCGATGATGACGAGCAGCATGTCGTCAGGGAGGCTGCTGATGAAGTCCAGGCTCGACGAATGCGGTTTTGGCTCGAGCCGCCTTCGCTTGTTGGCTGCCTCGCCATCAATCTCAACCGGCGGCGACGCCGGTGTACACATGTGGTGTTGTGTGTTGTGTGCTGGGTGTGCGCGAGTGCGTCCTTCTGTGCATGCCGCCGCGTAGTGGTGAATTGTGCGCGAGTGCGTCCTTCACGTGCAAGAAGTTTGTCCTCAATGCGCCCTCAATTTACTAGCGCGCGGGGTGCTACCCCGAGTGGTTTCACCTTTGTTTACTTCACCGCATGTCAGATGGGCCTCTAGTTTACTTATTTTCACCCACTGCCACATGGACCAGCACACGAAGATACAGAACACGAGCTAACAAGGTAGCATGTGGATTGGTTGACCGGTCAACTAAACAATTTACGGAGCTATACGCTGACACAGTGAGCGTATAATCCGGCGGTATAGAGAGTTCGAGTGAGAGGTGAGGCCCGTGAGAGATAGCACACAGAGAGAGAAAGAGCTACTCCCTCCGTTCGATAATGTAGTTCCAACATTATTTTAAGTCAAACTTTTGAAACTTTGACCAAGTTTATAAAGTAATTACTTATATCTACAATACCAAAGATAAATGATAATATGAAGTAAGTACATGTTCTGATGAATCTAATGATTGTTCCAAATGTAAATGTTTTTCTCCACATATACCTGGTCAAACTTTTCTGAGGTTTGACTTTTCAAAACATCCATATGCTTATGGAAGTGACAGAGTCCCTAACAAGAGAGAGAGAGAGAGAGAGAGAGAGTGAAAAAAGTGTGTGCGTGTGTGAAAGATACATGGACAACACACGATAAAAGTAGAGAAAAAGCATGCGTGTCTTATGCAAACATATCACACATGCATCTTCGACAACGGAGGCAAGGTGAGGAGATAGTGTGTGGTTGTTTGGAACCGAGAGAGCAAGACCCCTAGCACGTGGCCAAGAGGGGTCTGACAAACAAGGGAGAGAGGTCGAGAGAGACGTACGGAGAAAATGCAGACATGGGGAGGAGAGAGTGTATGTTTGTCATAGAGAGATCCCCTAGAGATCGTGATGGGACTACATGGGTGGGAGATCGAGTGACAAGGTGTGTGCGCGATAGAAGATGCCCCGAGAAATATCGAGATAGACGTATGGATGGAAGGAGGCAATACATGTGTTCCTGATGGCTAGTAAGAGATAATCATACTTAGGAGGGGGGAGTGCTTGCGCCTATGATGGATTGAGGGATTATGGTACTTAGGGGGGTGCGTGTCACATGGAGAGAGAACAAGGGCGAAGAGTGTTGGATGGGTCTATATGTATAGCGCGAGCGAGACATGTGTATGTGTGAACCAGGGAGATATAAGGCCAGTTTGGCTTGCGTCCTGAGCATCTTTTGCCTGGCCTGGGGTTGTGGCTGGATTTCATGCACGCTTGTTTGGTTGCTAGCCTGTGAAAAAGAAAGCCCGCCTGGCCTGGGTTCCCTTGCACTTTAATTAGCCTGGCTAAACTCCAGACACTGCAAGTAGCCTGGCCCAAGCGACCGATTTTGAACACCTGGCCGTGCCTGGTCGTGTGGCCATGAGGCTAACAGCAACGTGGATGGATATTAGCATTATAATTGATGCATGGATTGATTGATGGGACGTTGATGCTTTGCCTGGCCCAGGCATGAACCAAACGCTTCAGCACCACACAATCCTGGCCAGGCAGAAATATTTTACATCTCATGTCCACACCAGGTAGTACCGGCCATCAAGGCATGAGGGTCAGGTCACGAACCAAACTGACCAATAAAGTTCGAGAGATATTGAGGAGCCCCGATAAGGCTGAGTGGTGCGTCAGATAGATGAGAGGGGGAAAGAGATATTCCATCCGCTTGATAATGCAGTGCATGTAAATTTTTTAGACGTCAAACTTTGGAAACTTTGATCAGGTTTACGCAAACGTTATTTATATCTACAATACCAATACATCATACAAAACTACATCTCATGGTGAATCTAATGGTATATGTTTGCCATACTAGATGTAATTCTTTTTCTCCACGTACATGGTCAAACTTTTTGATGTTTGACTTTTCAGTAAATCTATATTCTATGGACCGAGGAGAGTGCCTCAGTCAAGACAGATCAAGTGCGTGTGAAGGAGAATGAGTAAGTGTGCAAAAAGAGTATGTGTGTGAAATAGAAAGTGACAACAAACAATAAATTAGAGAGAGTGTGTGTTTTTTCGTTTGTTATGCGAAAATATCACACATGCATCTCCGAGATGGAAAAGCGAGGAGAGGAGATACATGAAGATAGCTAGTGTGTGATTGTTTGCAACGGAGAGAGACACCCCTGTAGCACAAGTCCAATAGAGGTCTGGCCAACAAGGAACAAAGGTCGAGAGGGACACATGGATGGAATGGACGCATGGGGAGGGAGAGAGGGTGTCTTTGTGATAGAGAGATCCCGTCAAGATTGTGAGGGGACTATTTGGGTGGGAGATCGAGGGAGTGCGTGCGCGATAGAAAGATGCCCCGAGAGAAATTGAGATAGACCATGCACATGTTTGTGATGGAGACTAAGATTAGCTAGTCATATACATATAGGGGGGACTGCGTGTGCCTACAATTGAGTGAGAGACCGTAATACTTGGCTAGCTGGGCATGAGATTGTGTGTGTGTGCGCGTGTGAGATGGAGAGAGAACGAGGGGGAGAGATAGAGTTTTAGATGGGTCTATCGAAGGCGAGTGAGATATGCATGTGTATGTGTGACCCAGGTGGATGGAGAGTTTGAGAGAGAGGGGGAAGAGCTCCGAGACGACATAGTGGTGCGTGAGAGAGGTACGGGAAAAGAGCCAAGGAATCTGTGTGCGTACGATGAGTGCACTCAAGATATCTAGCTTGGACTAGCTATAGTATCATACGTAGTGTGCGAGAGAGACCTATAGATGGTGTATATATGCATGCAAACTAGAAGACCCCCCCCCCCACACACACACACAAAGAGAGAGAGAGAGATGGAGAGAAAGGGAGAGGGACCAACAAGGTTTTTGTGTCGGATGCGTGCGACAGAATTGAAGATTGTCGGCGAGAGAGAGAGAGAGACAGAGAGAGAGAGAGAGAGAGAGAGAGAGAGAGAGAGAGAAAGAGAGAGAGAGAACAGGAGTCCGGGAGAGGGGGAGGTCGCGTTTTATGCATCAAAGACTGATATAAACCATGTTTCGATATAAACTTGCATTCAAATATTTAAATTGGAGAACATGTTGTCTGCAATCCACACATGAACGGATATATGCGTAAATCAAACAAGTTCATTAATTTGACTTTCAACATGTTCATGGAGTACTATAATACTGTCACAGCCCTAGATTAATTGTGTGCAATAGTTGCATTTGCATCCATGCATCATGGCACTTTTTCCTTAAACCTGAAATGGGGATTAACAAACCCTAGCACTCCTTTGAAAACTAGGATCAACCAAAAGAATATTTTTCAATGAACCCAAAAATGCCTTAATTAATGTTTGATAATTTTGGCAAGGGTTTTGATCCAAGCCAAAAATAGTGAACATTTTTAGGGAATTATTTGGGCTTTGATTTAATCCACTAATGTATTTGATTTGGAGCAAATAAATCCCTTAAATGTTTTTATTGCTCCAATAATTCTGAAACTTCTTGTGGAGCTCTGGGTTAAACCATTTTGCATCCACAATTATTTCCAGAAGCTGCAAAAATAATTTGGTTAGCAAACCAAATTCAAAACATCTGCAGAAATTAGAAAACAGAAATAAGAGAGAAGGAGAGAAGTACCTGGGCCTTACCTGCTACTGTAGCTCGCCCAGTCGAGCCGGCCCAGTCCACCTCCTCAGCGCCAGTCGTCTTCAACCTCATGCCAGAAGGCACGAGGGCGCATGCTCGCAGCGCGCTAGCCACGCGCCATGCCACCTCATGCTTCCCGCCGCTCCCCGACGCGCCTGTGAGCGCCACGCACTCCCCCTGGTTCCCCTCCTACTCTTCCCCCGTTCCCACCCGCTTCTCTGTCTCTCTCCCGCGCTCTCCTCCTCACGCGCCCGAGCACGCCGCCGTAAGATATAGCGCCCACCGCCTTCGCCTTGCCTCCCCGAGCCGTCCAGAGCCTCCGTCACCTCGCGCTTCACCTCAACACCCAAGGAAGGAAGCACAGAGGCCCCGAGCAGCCGCCATCGTCTTCACCTTCAAGTTCGGCCACCGACGACCGCCGCCTCGATTCGCCATCGCAGAAGCTTCCCCGAGCACGCTGAGCTGCTCCCCCGACCCCTTGTGAGCTCCTGCTCCTTACCCCATGCTCGCCCCCTCCATTCCTCTCCGCTAGCTCGTTCCGTCGGAGCCGAGAGCTTCCGCCCACCGGCCATGAAGCCGCCGTGGCTAGAGCGAGTTTCGCTCGCGTCCGAGCACTGGTACGTGCTTAGCAAGCCGTCAGCTGCCCAACGCCACCAACCGTGCCTCCTGTCGTGCTCTGTAGACCCGTCTCGCTCTGCTCGACGCCGTACTTCGGCCGCCGCCCAACTCGCCTGCGCCGCCGCTACCGAGAGCCCCGCGCCGTGTTGCTGCCACCGCTGGATGCGTGGGAGCACGGGCTCCCTCCTGGTTTCCTCAGCGCACCCAGCCGCCGCCGCACTGTAAGGTCGCCGGCGCTTAATCCAGCGACGCTGACGTGGAGCCATCATTAGGCGCTAATCACCACTAACCCTCCTAACAGACACTGACGAGCGGGCCCCGCATTGGGTCAAATCCCAGTCAACACGGGATTAACCTCTAATTAACTATAAGCATATGACATGTGGGACCGGGTTGACAGGTTTGACCATGGTCAGTCCTGTTGACTTGCTGACGTCACGGTGACCTCATGCTGACGCAGTAGTACATTTTCTGGATTTAGTCTTTTTAGGTAATTTCAGAAAATAGTGCTAACTTCAAAAATTCATATAAAATCAACCGTAACTCAGAATGAAATAATTTATATATGAAAAATGATCAAAAAAATCCAATCTATCCATCTGTACAGGTTTCATGCATGTTTAAGCAACCTAACCTCGCTGTTTAGATGGAACATGATAATGCACTTATATGAGTTCATAGTTTAGGCTTTTATTTGAATCCTTGATTCAAATAAGCTCAAACCACCCTGGTTTTAGTTGCATTAGCCCAACACACAACATATTGACATGTCATGATCATGCATCATATTGTGCATTGCATTGATTGTGTTTCTTTCTCAATTGCCGGTAATTGCCCCCTCTTAGTAGACGACGTTTCAACGATGAGATCGATGACACCGATGAAGAACTATATTATCTTCAGAAGTGCCAGGCAAGCAAAACCCCCTTGTTCATTTCGATACAATCCCACTCTCTCGCTCCTACTCTCTTTTACTGCATTAGGACAACATCGATTCAACTGTTACATGTTGCGGTAGTTGAACCCCTTATCCTCTGCATGACCTGTCATTGCCACAGTAAATAGATGAAACCCACTAGCATGAGTAGGAGTTGTTTGATCCTTGATGTGCCTACTCATTCATGCTTGTTTGTCGTGCCTGCTACTGCTTAGAGTTGAGTCGGGTCTGATTCATCGGGAATGAATTGGAATGGTGATCAACATGTCCTACTGTGTGTGAGCTAAGTGTGTGAACACGATTTGGTAAAGGTAGCAGTGAGAGGCCATGTAGGAGTACATGGTGGGTTGTCTCATTGCAGCCGTCCTCAGGAACTGAGTTCTGTGTTTGTGATCCATGAACAGTTACTACCACACATTGGGCTCCGGGCGCTCCAAGCCCTCTCGACTTATTAATCAACTTGATCTCTGTCCAGGAGTTGCAACTAGTTTCTGGTGTTTGTAGGTAGTGTTAGTAGTCTACCAAGTGGCACCCGGTACAAGTGGGCTTGGGACAGACTAGGCACAGTGGCACGGTGTACCAAGTGGCACCCGGTTGGTGGGCTTGGAAACCCTGCTCACATCTTTTGGGGCCGTGAGCGACACCCCGGCCGGATCTCCTTGCGGATGGAACCCGAATAGGCGATAAACCTGGACGAGAGACTTGTGTGGTTAGTCAGGTCGTGGCCGACTCCCTCACCCGGCTTCCGCTTGAAGGTTGCCGAGGTACATGACGTGTATAGGGCGATAAGTGGCGAGAGCGTGTGTGAAGAAGTACACCCCTGCAGGGTTATCATTATCTATTCGAATAGCCGGATTCCTCGGATATGGAAACTTGGACCCCTTGCATAGTTCATAGACAAGTGAAAGTGGATACTCTAAAATGCGCAAGATAAGTGTCAGTGCTATGGATGGTGTTCTCGTAGGGAGACGGGAGCGGATCCATAGTGGTGTATTGATATGGTGAATATGTGGACTCGTGTGCGCCACCTCAAAGAGTTACTAGCAGTCGTAGTTCAGGATAGCCACCGAGTCAAAGCTGGCTTGCTACAGTTAAACTCCACCATCCCCTTTATTGATACCGATGCATATGTAGTTAGTTCTGATGTAAGTCTTGCTGGGTACATTTGTACTCACGTTTGCCTATTTTATGTTTTGCAGAGAGACATCAGTCTCGCTAGTAGTCCCGCATGGACTTAGACGTTTAGCTTGTTACCTCAGCTACGATCTTGTGCCCTTGGCAGGATCCGGTAGATAGTCAGGCTTCTCAGCCTTTTTCATTTGTAGATGTCTGTACTCAGACATGCTAAGCTTCCGCATGTGCTTTGACTTGTATGCTCTGAATGTTGGGTTATGAGACCCTTGTTTGTAATATCTCGCTCCTCGGAGCCGAATGAATAAATACTTGAGTCGTAGAGTTATGTTGTGATGCCATGTTGTATTTGCACATATCGGGCATATTGTGTGTATGATTGAAATGCTTGGTATGTGTGAGATTCAACAATCTAGTTGTTTATCCTTGGCAGCCTCTCTTATGGGGAGATTTAGTCTAGTGCTTCCTTGAGCCATAGTAGTCCGCTACAGCCCGGTTCACCGGAGTCCTGCTAGCCTAGCACTACTGTTCAGGACACTTGACTGGCCGGCATGTGTTTCACTTCGTTCATGTGTCTGTCCCTTCGGGGAAATGTCACGGGGTGACATCCGGAGTCCTGCCTAGCCTGCTACAGCCCGGGTTACCGGAGTCCTGTTAGCCCAGTGCTACAGCCCGGGTTCACACGCTGTTGACCGACATGCTCGAAGTTGATTCATGTATGCCTGTCCCCATGGGTTAGTGCCGCTTTGGGTTCACGACTAGCCATGTCGGCCCGGGTTCTTTGTCATATGGATGCTAGCGACACTATCATATACGTGAGCCAAGAGGTGCAAACGGTCCCGGGCCAGGTAAGGTGGCACCCGCGGGAATACTGTGCGTGAGGCCGCAAAGTGATATGATGTGTTACATGCTAGATTGGTGTGACTTAGGATCGGGGTCCTGACAGCGTTGGTATCAGAGCCTGACTGCCTGTAGGATTACCAAGCCAAACTGGTCGAAGTCGTGTCTAGAAATGCTTTAGTTATTTAAGGGAATTGATTGTGGATGGGAACATAAGGCTCTTTTTACTCCTTATACCTCATGCCCTCTGATCTGAGTCACCCTCTTCTCTTCTACGGGGATTAAGAACTAGGCTTCTCATCTTTCTATCAGGATGACGTGTTACTAATCCATAGACCTATAGATTTGTTAGTTTCAAGCCCCAATTCAGTTTCTACTACTTGCGTGTGTTCATAGTTGGTCTCGGAACCTTGATATTGTGCTTGTGAGTGGTTATGCCACCGTTTTTGCAGGATGTCTCAAATCATTTTGAGCATTTATAGTCGTTATGCTGTCCGAGTCATCCCAGGTTTCTAAATAATCTGATGCACTTGCAAATCTTCCCTCCATGTTCCCGATGCCTTTTGGACCAGATTAAGCACACTACACGGTCTGTGAGGTACTTTGTTGCCTCTGCGTATATGTTGGAGCTACTATTATGACCCTAGGTGTCTTATGGAACCATCTAGTAATCTAGCCATGTTTTGTGTTCCCAGTGTGATGAATCTAGCCACCATTCTCGAAAGCATCCCGTGATGCCACTTAGTAGTAGGCATTCTACTCTTGGGTTCTTGAACCCGAGATTCACCCTACTTACCTCCTGTTGATAGTGTTTGCTAGTTCCTTTAGTATATTAGTAACTTTGCGATAGTCCTCGAGGTCTGTGGTATTTCCTTCTTCCAAATACTATGAACCGCTTATGGTAGAAGTTCCTCGCTGAACCGAAGGATCACAATCAGAGTACTCTTGAGGAGTTCTCCATTCATAATTGTGAATATGCCAGTCCTACTTTTTCTGCATGGGTTGTTCGGAAGAAACTTGTTGAACCTCGTTTGACATGCTAGACCATGCATCCACAACTCAGAAAATCATATGTTCCTTTGAGTTGTTTCTCTTTAGTTGTCTCCTGACCTTCGTCTATCAAGTGATAGTCAAGAGTATGCGTGCATTCGTTCATCGGTGCTTATCATTCTTGTAGTCCGTCAAGCCATTCTATTTCGGAATGACTAGGAGAAACAAACTCCAGTACCTCATCCATATCCAGGATTAGGTCAAAGTAGTTGTACTCTGCAGATCAAATGCCAATCCAGCCTTTGCTCTGCTCTACCTTGGAGTGTTACCATCTTTATGTCAAGAGTGTCATGAGAATTGCACCACCTCTTATGAATTCTTGATGTAGTGATACCTCTCGTCATCATTATTCATTCCTCGGTGTTGTGTTATCACAACCGGAATGCCGACAAATGAATCGTGTTGTGTGAAATCAATACTCCTAGCAACTGTGTTGCTTGGTAGTTAATGGACACTATTCTCATTCTTAGCGTGTTGGTTATTAAATCATCATCCTAAGATTGACCGTGCTACCTTGTCCTTTTTTCTGGTGCACTCTTTGATCAATGAGTTAGGATTTCAATCCCTTGCCTAATTGGTCACATCATCTTGCCTCGGAAGCAAGATTGTTCTCGAGCTTAATAACATATTGGTGGTTCGTGATTTTCCGACTATCTTCTCGGAAGTATTACCAGGTTGTCCCCCTGACCCATATGTTGAGCTCGTGATCAAGTTGGTTTCTTGCAAACCACCCCTTCTCCAAGAATCTGTGTTGGATACCCCTGAGCTAGTTGGTTATGCTAAACAACAACTTGGAGAGTTGGAATATGAAAGTTTGTCCGACTTAGTTCATCACTAAGGGATATCTTGTATCCGTGTTGAAGAAAGATGGTATTTTCATCGATTGATCCTCGTGATCAGTTAATGGACCTATCATCTTATCCAAACTTTGATTTGAGTGTGGGCTATCATCAGATCAAATCAGAACCAACAATATTCATAATGTTGTCTTACTCGTGGTTGTTTCCTCGAGCATACATCATTATATCTTTTGGGTCTGACCAATGCTATCGCTTCGTTCACATAGTTGTGGAATTCCATCTTCATGGAAATCTGGATGACCTGTTGTTGAGCCCATCAACAATATTTTCATCTTATCCATGATTCATGTTGGACATCTATGTTAGTGCTGGAAACTTTTATAAGCATTATCTTCATGTCCCGTTCATGAAGCATATGTTGGATGAAAGAAGTGACTTCCTCTAATTCATCTGCATTTGGTGCAAGCTGCCGCCGTGAGTTCGAGAAAGATTGTTTTTGTTTCCTCTAGAATCATCCCAAGTTAGTCACGCATATGTGCGAAGTACTCTATGGTTTGATAGGTTGGCCGCCTCCACTCCATAAGCCACCGATGGATTTGTTCGAGGAAAAGGAGTTGTTGTGCGAATACTAGTTCATGCACAAAATTCCAATATCCTCGATGATGGTTCCCCACCTGAACTCGGTAGTGTTTTATTACAAGACTACTATGTGATCATGCTTGTCTGGGACAGTGTGTTCACCTGTATGTAGCAGAACCAGGTCATGTTTTGGAGCTTGCTATCGTAGTCCATTTCCCGAGAATACTACAGCGTCATCTCGTCGACTTATGTTGCAAACTCTCATTTTTCCCTCTAGACTCGATGAGTCTGGAATATCCTGACACCAACCAGATCGGAATCTCATGCAGATATGGTGGTTGGAACATTTTCCCAAGAACTATAATATTGGTCTCTCTGTAACCCGGTAAAGTGGATGTCGTGGCCAACGCACCAGCCGGAAGACCTATTATTGTAGCATCTTGATTGAGAAAGTTGGCCACCTCCCCATAAGGATTTCATAGGATTTACTCCAGTAGTTATTCCTTATGGATTCTTGTGCTCCCAAAGTCCGACCTTTTACTTGATGTTCTAGATATTAAACCATATCTATAAATGGGTTACGCTAGCACATCAAGGAGAACATTAGAAACGGAGTGCTAAGTGTCTCTCGGTCGATCATCCAGATTTCGTTCCCTTGGCCTCGCTAAGGTGAAATGTGAGAAAGTGTTGTCTTCCTTTGCATCTGCATTGTCCGTCACTATTCATCATGGTAGTAAGATTTGTTGCCAGGATCCTCGGCACGGATGTTGGTAAGACCTTGATGAATATGGAAATGCTCAAGTTCTTGAGAGCACGCTCGATCACTAGGTTATATCCTCGGCATCATCTAGTATGTGTTTTCCGTTTGCTGAGTTGTCTTATAACTCTAGTTTCCTTTCCAAACCGAGTATGGCATTCTTTTGATTCCTTCAAATGATCGATTATGATTGCCTTAGGCTGGCATAAAGAGTTTCAATGATATTTATATCAAAAGTAATTCTTTTTGCCACTTAAGGGAATAGTTCTTTGAGTCACCTTCCCCGAGGTCCCCCGTTACGGGATCTGGGCAATTACTTCCTCGCCACCTTGACACCATCCACCATCTTTCTAAGCGTGGAATTGTTGCCCACCAAATCAAACCCCGTCGTTGTTCTTCCATCCCTCTGGATGTGTTTGGTGTCTCAACTCGAGATGTTTCAACATCTCATTCTGTGAGTTGATCTTGAGTGTTTGATCTTCGAGAAGATCGTTTTCTATAGAGTTTCATTCCGTCGTCATCGTGTTGGATGAAGATCCCGAAAGCAAAGACGTCAAAATCAATTAGAAGCAATGAATCAACATCTTCGGGAAGGGCAGTTGGATCATGAAGATTGTGTAGTTTTTGTGTCCCCTCTATCTTCTTACCTCACGTCTTGAATCTCGGGACGAGATTCTTGTTTAGTGGGGGTGAGTTGTCACAGCCCTAGATTAATTGTGTGCAATAGTTGCATTTGCATCCATGCATCATGGCACTTTTTCCTTAAACCTGAAATGGGGATTAACAAACCCTAGCACTCCTTTGAAAACTAGGATCAACCAAAAGAATATTTTCAATGAACCCAAAAATGCCTTAATTAATGTTTGATAATTTTGGCAAGGGTTTTGATCCAAGCCAAAAATAGTGAACATTTTTAGGGAATTATTTGGGCTTTGATTTAATCCACTAATGTATTTGAGTTGGAGCAAATAAATCCCATAAATATTTTTATTGCTCCAATAATTCTGAAACTTCTTGTGGAGCTCTGGGTTAAACCATTTTGCATCCACAATTATTTCCAGAAGCTGCAAAAATAATTTGGTTAGCAAACCAAATTCAAAACATCTACAGAAATTAGAAAACAGAAATAAGAGAGAAGGAGAGAAGTACCTGGGCCTTACCTGCTACTGTAGCTCGCCCAGTCGAGCCGGCCCAGTCCACCTCCTCAGCGCCAGTCGTCTTCAACCTCATGCCAGAAGGCACGAGGGCGCGTGCTCGCAGCGCGCTGGCCACGCGCCATGCCACCTCCTACTTCCCGCCGCTCCCCGACGCGCCTGTGAGCGCCACGCACTCCCCCTAGTTCCCCTCCTACTCTTCCCCCGTTCCCACCCGCTTCTCTGTCTCTCTCCCGCGCTCTCCTCCTCACGCGCCCGAGCACGCCACCGTAAGATATCGCGCCCACCGCCTTCGCCTTGCCTCCCCAAGCCGTCCAGAGCCTCCGTCACCTCGCGCTTCACCTCAACACCCAAGGAAGGAAGCACAGAGGCCCCGAGCAGCCGCCATCGTCTTCACCTTCAAGTTCGGCCACCGACGACCGCCGCCTCGATTCGCCATCGCAGAAGCTTCCCCGAGCACGCTGAGCTGCTCCCCCGACCCCTTGTGAGCTCCTGCTCCTTACCCCATGCTCGCCCCCTCCCTTCCTCTCCGCTAGCTCGTTCTGTCGGAGCCGAGAGCTTCCGCCCACCGGCCATGAAGCAGCCGTGGCTAGAGCGAGTTTCGCTCGCGTCCGAGCACTGGTACGTGCTCAGCAAGCCGTCAGCTGCCCAACGCCACCAACCGCGACTCCTCTCGTGCTCTGTAGCCCCGTCCCGCTCCGCTCGACGCCGTACTCCAGCCGCCGCCCAACTCGCCTGCGCCGCCGCTACCGAGGGCCCCACGCCGTGTTGCTGCCACCGCTGGATGCGCGGGAGCACGGGCTCCCTCCTGGTTTCCTCAGCGCGCCCAGCCGCCGCCCCTAGCGCCACCCGGGCGAGCCGCCGCCGCACTGTGAGGTCGCCGGCGCTTAATCCGGCGACGCTGATGTGGAGCCATCATTAGGCGCTAATCACCACTAACCCTCCTAACTGACACTGACGAGCGGGCCCCGCATTGGGTCAAATCCCAGTCAACACGGGATTAACCTCTAATTAACTGTAAGCATATGACATGTGGGACCGGGTTGACAGGTTTGACCATGGTCAGTCGTGTTGACTTGCTGACGTCACGGTGACCTCATGCTGACGCAGTAATACATTTTCTGGATTTATTCTTTTCAGGTAATTTCAGAAAATAGTGCTAACTTCAAAAAATCATATAAAATCAACCGTAACTCAGAATGAAATAATTTATATATGAAAAATGATCAGAAAAATCAAATCTATCCATATGTACTGGTTTCATGCATGTTTAAGCAACCTAACCTCGCTGTTTAGATGAAACATGATAATGCACTTATATGAGTTCATTGTTTAGGCTTGTATTTGAATCCTTGATACAAATAAGCTCAAACCACCCTGGTTTTAGTTGCATTAGCCCAACACACAACATATTGACATGTCATGATCATGCATCATATTGTGCATTGCATTGATTGTGTTTCTTTCTTAGTTGCCGGTAATTGCCCCCTCTTAGTAGACGACGTTTCAACGATGAGATCGATGACGCCGATGAAGAACTATATTATCTTCAGAAGTGCCAGGCAAGCAAAACCCCCTTGTTCATTTTGATACAATCCCACTCTCTCGCTCCTGCTCTCTTTTACTGCATTAGGACAACACCGATTCAACTGTTACATGTTGCGGTAGTTGAACCCCTTATCCTCTGCATGACCTGTCATTGCCACAGTAAATAGATGAAACCCACTAGCATGAGTAGGAGTTGTTTGAGCCTTGATGTGCCTACTCATTCATGCTTGTTTGTCGTGCCTGCTACTGCTTAGAGTTGAGTCGGGTCTGATTCATCGGGAATGAATTGGAATGGTGATCAACATGTCCTACTGTGTGTGAGCTAAGTGTGTGAACACGATTTGGTAAAGGTAGCGGTGAGAGGCCATGTAGGAGTACATGGTGGGTTGTCTCATTGCAGCCGTCCTCAGGAACTGAGTTCTGTGTTTGTGATCCATGAACAGTTACAACCACACATTGGGCTCCGGGCGCTCCAAGCCCTCTCGACTTATTAATCAACTTGATCTCTGTCCAGGAGTTGCAACTAGTTTCTGGTGTTTGTAGGTAGTGTTAGTAGTCTACCAAGTGGCACCCGGTATAGGTGGGCTTGGGACAGACTAGGCACAGTGGCACGGTGTACCAAGTGGCACCCGGTTGGTGGGCTTGGGAACCCTGCTCACATCGTTTGGGGCCGTGAGCGACACCCCGGTCGGATCTCCTTGCGGATGGAACCCGAATAGGCGATAAACCTGGACGAGAGACTTGTGTGGTTAGTCAGGTCGTGGCCGACTCCCTTTCCCGGCTTCCGCTTGAAGGTTGCCGAGGTACATGACGTGTATAGGGCGATAAGTGGCGAGAGTGTGTGTGAAGAAGTACACCCCTGCAGGGTTATCATTATCTATTCGAATAGCCGGATTCCTTGGATATGGAAACTTGGACCCCTTGCATAGTTCATAGACAAGTGAAAGTGGATACTCTAAAATGCACAAGATAAGCGTGAGTTCTATGGATGGTGTTCTCGTAGGGAGACGGGAGTGGATCCATAGTGGTGTATTGATATGGTGAATATGTGGACTCGTGTGCGCCACCTCAAAGAGTTACTAGCAGTCGTAGTTCAGGATAGCCACCGAGTCAAAGCTGGCTTGCTGCAGTTAAACTCCACCATCCCCTTTATTGATACCGATGCATATGTAGTTAGTTCTGATGTAAGTCTTGCTGGGTACATTTTTACTCATGTTTGCCTATTTTATGTTTTGCAGAGAGACGTCAGTCTCGCTAGTAGTCCCGCGTGGACTTCGACGTTAGCTTGTTACCTCAGCTACGATCTTGTGCCCTCGGCAGGATCCAGTAGATAGTCAGGCTTGTCAGCCTTTTTCATTTGTAGATGTCTGTACTCAGACATGCTAAGCTTCCGCATGTGCTTTGACTTGTATGCTCTGAATGTTGGGTCATGAGACCCTTGTTTGTAATATCTCGCTCCTCGGAGCCGAATGAATAAATACTTGAGTCGTAGAGTTATGTTGTGATGCCATGTTGTATTTGCACATATCGGGCATATTGTGTGTATGATTGAAATGCTTGGTATGTGTGAGATTCGACAATCTAGTTGTTTATCCTTGGCAGCCTCTCTTATTGGGAGATGTAGTGTAGTGCTTCCTTGAGCCACAGTAGTCCGCTACAGCCCGGTTCACCGGAGTCCTGCTAGCCCAGCACTACTGTTCAGGACACTTGACTGGCCGGCATGTGTTTCACTTCGTTCCTGTGTCTGTCCCTTCAGGGAAATGTCACGCGGTGACATCCGGAGTCCTGCCTAGCCTGCTACAGCCCGGGTTACCAGAGTCCTGTTAGCCCAGTGCTACAGCCCGGGTTCACACGCTGTTGACCGACATGCTCGAAGTTGATTCATGTATGCCTGTCCCCATGGGTTAGTGCCGCTTTGGGTTCACGACTAGCCATGTCGGCCCGGGTACTTTGTCGTATGGATGCTAGTGACACTATCATATACGTGAGCCAAAATGCGCAAACGGTCCCGGGCAAGGTAAGGTGGCACCCGCGGGAATACCATGCGTGAGGCCGCAAAGTGATATGATGTGTTACATGCTAGATCGGTATGACTTAGGATCGGGGTCCTGAGAAATACTGTACAACATGCTACTTGATTGAGGTGTTCAATTTTGGATTTAGTTCACTATTTTGACCTACTGAACAAGCTATTTCATTGAATCGAGATATTTCATTTTGGGTTTGATTCGCGTTTTTGAGTGGGTCAACTATTTGTCGTATAGTAAATCGCTAGCAATGAGCATGTAAAAACACATTAATCCCGAGCATCATCTCTCCATCTAAAAAAGAAGTGGCAAGCTAATATTTCAAAATTTGATCCGAATCGACGTGGTAAGGTAGACGTGGATGCTCGTTCTCCCCAAATTTGAACGAACCATTAAACATCCTCTCTGCTCGGTGGAATTCGCCCGAGCAAATAAATGGGAGACGCGAAATTACCGTCCTATGTGGGACACGCATCAATTGGCCAGTTGTACATCGAGGGTAGGTTCGTAACTTCATCCAAGCGTGCCTTATCCTCGGCCGAAATGACATGTGCCGAATAATTCATAAACTATGGTCGGCAAAACACGCTCTCCTCGCCTGAAATAGCTCGCGCCCACTATTTCAAAACACGCTCTCCTCGCCCGAAATCGCTCGCGACCACTATAGTTCAAAACACGCCCTCCTCGCCCGAAATCGCTCCCGCACACTATTTGGCGAGAAGCAAAGTTACTCAACTATCCCCGACCCTCAGTACACAGACCCAAGCCGAGAAGCCTATAGGCAAGGGTAGAACTGTAACTCCCCCTCACATTTCAGACAAATGCG
Organism: Aegilops umbellulata; assembly: GCA_032464435.1. Classification (NCBI taxonomy): domain Eukaryota; kingdom Viridiplantae; phylum Streptophyta; class Magnoliopsida; order Poales; family Poaceae; genus Aegilops; species Aegilops umbellulata. The sequence goes on from CP136057.1 coordinate 243,801,861, forward strand.
TCCGTAAGACATGGATCCACTCCCCTCCCAATCCCCCCCCCCCCCGCCCGCCCCCATTCATACCTCATGGGCGCCAAATCACCTTCTCCCCGGGAAGCTCCCTTCTCCCAAGCCGCGAAACCTCAGCCCCACCTCCATGGCGCCCCGACCGCACCAATTTCACAGCCGCCCTCCTCCCTAATGCTGGAGACGTTGTCCATTTGCCGTCGTGCACTGGGCCATGTGCCTCTTACTTCGTGTTGCTGGTGTTGCCTCGACGATGGCTGCATGAACCGTACCGGAGCCGATTCACCCCCGCCGTTGTTCACGGTGCCGGAGCGGCTTCAACTTCGGATCCGTCCAGAGTCCTGGCGCTGCTTCGGCGTAGCCGTTGACCGTCGCGACATTGCTATTTCCCTGCCGCCGGTCGCCACCGCAACTGCGCCGGCCTCACTGACTCGGCAGCTGGACCTGCCTACTTCACCATGCCTCCAGATAGGTCACACCCTCATCTCAAATCACTTTATTTAGGCGTCAGTTGTCTGAATTTTTATTCTGGGCCAATCGATTTGCAATGGGAAGCAGCACCCCTCGAGGCGGCGGAGCTCCTAGGCTGCCGGTTGGCTGGTGTCTAACGTAAGGGTGTGGGGCCGCAAGTTCGCCGCGGAAGCAGCGCTTAGATGGCTATCTTTTAGAGTTGCGTGGGTTGAAGGTACTGCCGCTGCCGGATCTGGATGACGGGGAGTCTTTGTGGATTGGCCCGGGGGCGGCGCAACCATGATAGTGCGGTGGGGCAGGGAGCGGGGATTTGGCCGGGGCCACGAACGGCGGAGGCAGGCTGCTCTGCCGTTGGTCGCTGGCTCTTCGGGGAAGATTCCGAACAGTGTCAGTCGGGAGACACAAGACGGCTAGCCATCCGGCGTAGATCGGACAGTACCAAAATAAAATAAAATCGTGTGAAGCCAATTTAGTCTTCAGTCAACAGAGGTGTGACCACTCTCGTACCTTGCTGTTGATCTCTTAGTGTATTTCTTCGTATCAAAGAGATATGTCGTTCTTAACATTATGCGTTATCTGCATCTTCAGACACACCGTCTTCCGACTCATCGCAGCTGCTCCAACAAGGGAAGCATACACCAGAAGGGAGCTATAGTCCCCACTCAACAGTTCCCTGCATCGAATGCGCGTGCCCGACATGCATAGCCACAACAACTACAGGGCCATCGACAAGTCAGCACATGATGCTCACTCCTATGGATGGCAGCCAGATAGGTTGTACCCTCATCTTACTTGTGTGCAACATTTATGGCTTTGTTATTCATCTAAGCATGGAAAATAGATCATCACATTTCACTGTATATTCATGTTGATCTCTTACGGGTCTTGTTCAGGAGTTAACGTTGTTCCATAGTTCAGCTAAGATACTTGTTCTTTAGGTAACACTATTCCATAGTTATCATCATCAGCCAATGCTATCCCACAGGCTGGTGATTATAGTATTATACCACTTCTAGTATTACCTATGTTGTTCTTTAATACTTTTGTGTGCCATCTAGTTAATCTTGAGTACAAACGATACATATTCTGTAGCTTTCATCTGTGTTCTCCCTTTAGTTTATGAGACCCGTTGCTGCTAGTTAACCCGAGTCCTACTATTTATGTCGTCTGCTACAGGCACTCATTACATAAATCTAACTACTAGTTGTCTTCCATGCATGTCAGATATAATTGCACACACTGATATATCCACAAGAACCTCAAGGAGCAATGTAAAGGCCAATAAACTTGATGTCAATGATACCCAATATGATGGAACATGTAAAGGCAGTTCTTCAGAAGACTTGCAGAAAGATGATGAATCCTCTTCACCCCACAAGGTCCTTGCTCTAACTTGGCCTGTGATATGGGTACAACATGCATATAATGTCTTGGAGTGTATCTACTCTGTTGGAATGCCATGTGCTTAGCATGCTGATCATGCATGTAAAAATGGCATGCCTTCCTGTTTTTCAGTACCTATTCCATTCATGATAACATGTTTTCAAATTCAAGTACTGTCATTCTACTCTATCGCAATGCCATCTGCTTAATTTGGACATCATGCTTCTGAATATCTTATGCATTGTTATTCATCAGTATGTACTTCATTTGTCTACCATACCATGTTTTTTTTCATTGAAGTGATGTTCTAGTGCTCTGTTGCAATGCCATCTTATTTTACCAATCATACATGTGTATTTTGCCTTAGTTATTTCTGTATGTATTCCGCTAGCATACAGTTTTACATTCAACTAGTGTTTTTTTGATGTGTTGTCCCGTCGTATCCCTAGCTCTTACACCATACTCCCTCCGTCCGGATTACATGTTGCCGAAATGGATAAAAAAGGATGTATCTAGAACTGAAATGCGCCTAGACCCGAATGGAGGGAATACATGTCAATATGTCATGTCTTTCTATTCTTCAGTACGTATTCCATCTCTCTGCTGCCGCATGTTTTATAATTAAAGCACCATTCTTCTATACAAGGCAAGCAAGGGGAAGACGACTATATTAGAATCTGAAGGGTTACAAACAAGGCCTTTGCAAAAGATCCAAACGCCAGGAGATAATAAACCAACTCTAGTTTTTATAGATACTGCTCCAGCACAGAGAAACCCAACTCCTACCGATAATAAGCAGATTCCAGTGGCCAAAGAACTAGTCCGCTCCAGTCCAGCGAAAATATGTCAACTCAATTCTAAGAAGCGTGTGTGTATCCTTGCATCATGAAATTTTATAGCATGCTGATAAATTTTCTACATGTTTCTTACCCATCTCTCTTTTAGAAAATAAGCTTAACAGATAGAAGATTTTCTGCAATGGTATCGTTTATGAGGAAAGATTCTTGCAGGAATTCTCTGTGCTCCAATGTAGATGTAAGTACCTGTTGTATATCACTATATTTTTACATCAGCATGTATTTAGTTAATTGGCGTGAATCCAACCTTTATCTGATCTAAATTTAGTTGTAGCAAAATGTATGATTAAAGGCCACAATGTTGATTTTTGCAAGGAAAACTGCCTGGTAGTTTTGCATCCTGAGCTGCATGAGTGTACTATCTCATATCAGTGGGTTTTAATACTTTGGTTCTGCAGTGGGTATTTCAGTGTTTTTTTAGTGTGTTGTCCTGTCGTATCCCTAGCTCTTACATCATACTCCCTCCGTCTGGATTAAATGTCGCAGAAATGGATAAAATTGGATGTATCAAGAACTGAAATACGCCTAGACCCATCCATTTATTTCCGGACGGAGTGAATACATGTCAATATGTCATGCCTTTCTATTCTTCAGTACCTATTCCATCTATGTTGTAGCATGTTTTATAACTGAATCACCATTCTTCTATATAAAGCATGCAAGGGGAAGACGACTATGTTAGAATCTGAAGGGTTACAAACCAGGTCTTTGCAAAAGATCCAAACGCTAGGAGATAATAAACTAACTCCATTTTTCATAGATACTGCTCCAGCACAGAGAAACCCGACTCCCACTGATAATAAGCAGATTCCAGTGGCCAAAGAACTAGTCCTCTCCAGTCCAGCAAAAGAATGTCAACTCCATTCTATGAAGTGTGTGCGTATCCTCGCATCATGAAATTTTATAGCATTCTGATCATATTTTCTACATGTTTCTTACCCATCTCTCTTTTAGAAAATAAGGTTAAACGATACAAGACTTCCTCCATTGGGATCGTATTCGAGGAAAATATCTTGTGGGAATTCTCTGTGATCTAGTGCTGATGTAAGTACCTGTTGTATATCACTATATTTTTACATCAGCATGTATTTTGTTAATCGGCGTGAATCTAACCTTTATCTGATCTAAAATTAGTTGTAGCAAAATAGTAAAGGAGCCAATGTTGATTTTTGTAAGGAGAACTGTCTGGTAGTTTTGCGTACTGAGCTGCATGAATGTACTATCTCATATCATGCACATTATTGAATTGTAGTGCTTCTCTGGTTGCCCATTCATTCATTGTGTCAATGTTGCTTTCGTATTACCTTACCTAGCTGATCATCGTTGTGCCATATTGTGTTAATTTGGTGTAGGCTAGTTTCCCAAACGTTCGTTTTGTCAATGTTGCTTTCCTATTATCTGACTTGGCCAATGATAGCAATGCTAGTGTGTTAATTTTGTGCAGGCTGCTGAAGATAAGAAGACAAACTCTGAAAACAGCAAGCAACCCCATTGTTTCTTTCCAATAAATCTAGGCCAGGTAATATAGCAATAACTCATGATTAATCTGTTTGGTTCCCGTCCTTATTTATGTTATGATGCAGGGGCCGAGACACTCTCCACTATCAATAATACAAGGCTGCCAAAATCGCCATTTGAATCTGTTCAGTATCCTCTATCTCGAATGCAATGGAATAAATGTATGTTTGTGAACCAATTAATGGCTAAAGCAATGATGGAAATGGTGGATGAATCAGAGGTGCAGAGTCGTGCGACACAACAACTGATCAATGTTTTCAGAGACAATGTGGCAAAGCAGCAAGAACTTGCCCACATGCCTATGGGCGTCATATGTGATGAGGTTGCAGATTGTGACGTTGTAGATGGTTAGGTTCTGCTCATTTATTTGCACTGGCATAAATCTTTGATTGCCCAGTGGATGTAATTTCCTGTAATATATTCTGGATGTGCAACGTTATTCCCTGTATGTCGTACCTTTGCTCGTCGTAATGGGCTCAAATTATCTAATTTGGCCTAAAGACATGAACGAACTTTAGTGGGCCCATTAAGTTAATGGGTCGTTACTAGGCCGAAAGTTAATGGTCGGCCCTCTTACCAACCGGGTCGTTAACAGGCCGACATTGAAGCGGGCAACAGGTGGCCCCAATTTATTTCACGGGTCGTTAACAGGCCATTACTAAGTTAGGGCTACATATGGCCCAACTATACTGTAGGTCTTTAGCGGGCCGAAAGAGACAGCGGGCTTGTACTAGACCATGAAGAGCATGCGCCGCTAAGAGGTCGAAAGTCATGTCGTATTGTAAACGGCCCAACTATGTTGTGGGCCTTTAGCAGGCCGAAAGAGAAACCGGGCTGGTATTGGACCATGAAGGGCATGGGCCGTTAAGAGGCCAAAACTAAGGACCGACTAGAAATGGCCCAACTCATTTATGGTCGGTTAATTGGCCGAAAGGCGCACAGGGCCAGGAATTGGCCCAACACTTAAATGGGTCGCTAAAAGGCGAAAACTCAGGTCCGACTACAAATGGCCCAACTGATTTGTGGGCCGTCAACGGGCCAAAAGTGACACCGGGCCAGAAATTGGCCCAACACTGAAATGGGCCGCTAAAAGGCCGAAACTCAGGTCCGACTACAAATGGCCCATCAGATTTATGGGTCGTCAACAGGCTGAAAGACACACCACACCAGAAATTAGCCCAACATTTAAATGGGTCGCTAAAAGGCCGAAAGATGTACATCCTGAAAATTGGCCCATCCATTAAATGGGCCGTTAACAGGCCGAAATCTCATCGGGCCGATATTGAGCCCAAATATATAGCGGGCTATTAACGCGCTCGAACTGACGATGGGCTGCAATGGTGTCAAATCTTTAACGGGCCGAATTGGCACATCTCGTATGGGTCGTGGGCTTAAATGGACCTGACACAAGTAGGCCTTATATGGGCCAGCCTTTTTCACTGGAATTGGCCACTGTTGGGCCGTGCCACGTGTCGACCTATCATAGGTGCCTCCTGTCCAATGAGTGGATGACATCTGTCCTAATGATGAGCCAACACGTGTTTCCTCTAGCCAATGATGATTTTACACGTGGAAAATCCCCATTGGTCGGGGCTGTTAACGGGTTATCGGATCCAAAACCCGACACGATAGGTTAACGGTGTTCCGTTATGGTGGATGCCACGTGTCGGTCACCCTTGATGAAAGCACTTCTGTGCCGCGCGATTTATCGTCATAGAAGTGGACACTTCCGTGATGATAATTTTGGTAATGTCATGGAACACTTCTACGACAGCACAGGTATGACTATCTTGAGTCTGTCATAAATTTGTCATGGATGTAAATGCATGACAAAAAACGCAACCTACTATGACAAACACGTATCATCACGGAAGTGTATTTTTTTGTAGTGGAGGCGGGAAACCGGGGCACCGCTGATTGGAGCAGCGGGTCGGTCCCGATTCCCTACACTCTTGGTGGCCGGATTGGTTGAGCGGGGCGGCCGAGCCCCGACCCCGCCCCTTTATAAGGAGGGGAGGGGGGATGGCACCCCTCAATCCTTCACCATCCGCCTCTTTCCACCTTGGCTTTTTCTCTCTTTTGTCATGGCGAGAGGGCACGCCAGTGCTTCGGCAGTGGCGTCGAGGGTCTCCGCTCGACAGCGCACCCCTCCTTCTCAAGAGTTCGTGGCGGCGGAGCCGGCCACGAGGGGAAGGGGGAGGGGTGAGGCCGAGGTCGTCGTGGCGCGCGGGGAAGAGGAGGACGGGGAAGCGCATTGGCCTCGCTTCCGCCGGTGGTCCCTCCCCCAATGGAGGGCCATGTCGGGGACTAGCCCCATGAGTTATTCATCAGGCTGCACCGGCCAGCGCACCGTCGTCTTTGTCTCCCTACTCCATTCGCTCGGGAGATGGAGCTCAACTCGCCACAGTCTCTGAGGTTGCACATGAGGGGCTGCGGGAATGGCGACACGCGGGTGGACGTCGATTTCCCCGCCCCTCACGTCATGTATCTTCGCCGCGGGTGGAAGACCTTCGCTCGTATCCACAGCCTGACGGCGGGGCTTGTTCTCTATTTCAAATTAGTGGAGAACGGCCTGCTCACCGTCAAGGTTTTTGGAGACCTTGGAACTCGCCTAAAGTGCTGCGTGGAGAGCTCCTCTGATGATGAAAACTCTTCCTCAAGAGGGCGTCGAGCGGGGGGACGCCGACTCCGACTCCGACTGACCACATTGCTTCTCCCTTGGCCACGCGTCCTGCCGAGGGCCTTCCTCGTCAAGCTCTCCATCGGCGCGTTTCCCATCGCCCCCTTCCTGCCTTCACCTGCCGCACCTGGGAGGAAAAGGGCAAGAACAGGAATCACGAGGCACTTACCTTTTTCCAGTTTGTAAGCCTACAGGCCTTAGTAGAATTTAGACCTTGTAACCCCCTTGCTCATGTATGCATTCTGTACGAATTGTACTTATTAGCAACATATTAATGAAGAGAAGGGTGTTTGCAGGGTTTTGTTTGCGCGTGGGCGAGGGCAACACCAGGGAGCGAGTCCTCGTTGTCTTAAGATAAACATTGTACGCCGGCAACAGGCCTTGCCGTCCTACCCTATAGCTCGACTACACTAACGTCCTTGGCGGAGGTAGGGGCCAAGTAGGTTTAGGCCCTTTGCTCGTCCCCTTCCCATCGCACTACAACCAAGTTCCAGCCCAAAGTGGGAGAGTTTGGACATGGGACAGAGGGAGCAAAATGGTATGAGAGCGAGAAAAGTCTCTTACGTTCAAGTTTCATACGGAGGCACGGAGTGGGGGAGAGAAACTAATCTGATGTCGCAGACCCCGGCAACCTTGGCTCTCCGTGTCCGGATCCTTAGACCCGCAGCCCCCGGCAACCTTGGCTTGTTGGGGTTCGGGCGTCGGCCTGTTCTCTTTTCTTCTGGAATATCTCAGCAGAAATGTCCACGCACCCTGCGAACCCAAAAAGGATGGAAAGTAACAGATAGATGCATACTCGACCTCCATGCTAAGGGTTAGTCGCCGCTAAGCACTATGAACCCTAACACAGAGAGAGACTCAACCTAGCATGCATGCTAAAACTTAGGGTGCCAGCGCTTCATTTATTTATGCTCAGGATCTGCGCCTGGCTTTGTACAAAGGGTTACATGCCTTGCCAGCAAGGCTTGTACAAAAGGTGGTTTGCCAGGAGGCCCGGCAACCACGCCACACGGGTAAAACTTGCGAAGATGTTCGATGTTCCAGGAATTGCTCACTGGAATACCATCTTCGGTCTCCAGGCGGACTGCACCGGGCCTGGTGACTCGTATTACCCGATAAGGGCCTTCCCACTTCGGCGTCAACTTGTTGGAATTCTTGGCTGAGTGAACGTGCCGAAGAACAAGGTCGCCTTCCTCAAAGCTTCGGGCATGAACCTTGCGGCTATGGTAGCGGCGCAAGGATTGCTGGTAGCGTGCTACTCGCACAGCCGCCCGAAGACGATCTTCCTCAAGGAGCGTTGCGTCGTCTTGCCGCAACTGCTCTTGCTCAAGCTCATCATAAGCGAGCACTCGAGGTGACCCGTATGTGAGTTTCGTGGGGAGAACTGCTTCTGCCCCGTAAACGAGGGAGAAGGGTGTCTGGCTGGTGGCTCGATTTGGTGACGTTCTGATTAACCAAAGAACCGCCGGCAATTCATCAATCCAGCGTCGTTCGCACCTGCATAGCCTGCCAAAAGTCCTTGTCTGGAGGCCTCACAACACTTCAGCATTTGCCCTCTCAGCCTGGCCGTTGCTCCGTGGATGTGCAACCGAAGCAAAGCAGACCTTGTTGTCGAGGTCCTGAATGTACTGCATGAAGGCGTGGCTCGTGAACTGTGTGCCGTTGTTGGTGATGACCCTATTTGGCACACCAAAACGACAGACTAGCCCCTTGAAGAACTTGACAACTGATTGTGCTGTCACCTTTCTCACTTCCTCCACCTCCGGCCACTTTGTGAACTTGTCGATTGCAATGTACAAGTGCTCAAAGCCCCCGAGAGCACGGGGAAAGGGGCCCAGTATGTCGAGCCCCCAGATCAAGAATGGCCAGGAAAGAGAGATTGTTTGGAGAGCTTGAGCTGGTTGATGAAGCTTCTTTGAATGAAATTGGCATGCTTCACACTTGGTTACTAGCATCGTTGCATCCTGAAGGGCAGTGGGCCAGAAGAAACCTTTTTGGAATGCCTTGCCGGCAAGGTCCCTCGACCCTATGTGGGAGCCACATATGCCTTCGTGTATCTCTGCCAACAACTCCAGTCCTTCCTCTCAGGGAATGAACTTCAATTTCACACCGTTTGGTCTTTTTCTGTACAGAACATTGCCGACGAACTGATACATAGCAGACCAACAGTCTACTTTCTCCGCTTCTTCCTGCTCCTCAGGGAGTTCCCCTGTTTGGAGGAATCGGATGATATGCTGTGCCCATGCTGGAACCTGGGCTCGACGGCAAGGACCAAAGGAATTTCCTCTGCCATGGGAGTGGTTGTCCCTATGGCTAGGGTTTGACGCCCCGCCGGAGTCTGTCGCCCCGTGGCGGGCTCGGTGTCCACGACAACACCCTTGCAGCGGCCCCTGCGAGCTCGGCGGGAAAATACTTGTCGGGTCCTGATTTCCTGCGCTTGTTCTGCTCTATTGATGGTTCAACGGATGGTTGAGTTAATGTAAGCACAAAAGTACCTGGTTCCACATGTAGTTTGAGTGCAGCGCGATTCGACAGGTAATCGGCGTTGTCGTTCTCCACTCGGGGAACATGCTCCGCTTGTATACCGTCAAAACACTCCTCTAGCTTCCTCACCTCATTCACATAGGCCTCCATCAACTGGCTCTGATAATCTTTGTTAACTTGCTTGACGACGAGCTGTGAATCACCCCTGACGACAAGCTTCTTGATCCCGAGGTCTGCCACGATCCTGAGACCGGCAAGCAACCCATCGTACTCAACAGTGTTGTTTGTTGACATTTCCCTTGGAAAGTGCATCTACACTACATGCTTGAGGTGCTCTCCGGTGGGTGCAATGAGTAGCACACCGGCACCGACGCCTTCCAGCGAGAAAGCCCCATCAAAGTACATAACCCAGTTGCAACTTGTTTCCTTGCCAGGGAGAGTGGTCTCCTGGATCTCCTCATCGGGCACTGAGGTCCATTCGACAATGAACTCTGCCAAGACTCTACTCTAGATTATCGAAGTACTTTCAAACTTCAAGCCAAAGCGTGACAGTTCCAAAGCCCATTCCACAATCCTCTTGATTGCGTCTGGGTTATGCAATATCTGTTGCAACGGGAGGCGGGTGACGACAGTGATTTCGTGGGCTTGGAAGTAATGACGCAGCTTCCTCGAGGCCATAAGGAGGCCGAAGAGCAATTTCTGCACGCCGGAGTACCTTGATCTAGCCCCCTTGCAATAGGGAGCTGACAAAGTAGACCGGGTGCTGCATCATCTTCTTCTTCTGCACCATTCCATTCGGTTGCACGGGCCCTGTCCCGCTGGCGTCAGACTCTGCTGGGGGCCTCGCCTTGCCGGCACCAGGTCCTGCCGGGGGAAGCTCTAGCTCATCATCTGCCCGTCCTGCCATTGCTGACGCCTCTTCATCGACCTCCCTCTGTGCCACTAGCACGACACAAACCACATGGTTCATTGCCGCAAGATACAGCAGCAACGGCTCTTGTGGTTTAGGCGCAACCAGTATTGGTGTAGAGGAGAGGTACTTCTTCAAATCCTGCAGTGCTGCTTCGGCCTCTGGGGTCCACTCCATTGGGCCCGCCTTCTTCAAGATTTTGAAAAAGGGGAGGGCACGTTCGGCAGACTTGGAAATAAACCTGCTCATGGTGGCAACGCAGCCAGTGAGCCGGCGCACATCCTTGATCAGCTTAGGTGCCTCAATTTGCTCAATGGCCTTGATCTTATCAGGATTCGCCTCAATCCCGCGCTGTGACACAAAGAACCTGAGAAGTTTGCTGGACGGAACACCGAAGACACACTTCTCAGGGTTCAGCTTGAGGTTGATACTGCGCAAATTTGCAAACGTCTCTTCTAAATCTGGCACAAATGTCACCTTGTCCTTGGTTTTGACCACTATGGCATCCATATAAGCTTCCATATTTCTATGTAGCTGGGGCTCAAACCCAATTTGGACTGCTCTTGCAAACGTTGAGCCAGCACTCTTCAACCCGAAAGGCATTCGCAAAAGCAAAATGTACCACATGGGGTGATGAATGATGTCTTCTCTTCATCTTCTCTCGTCATGAAGATATCCGTGTAATCAATACACAACCTCCACTTCCCATTTGCCTTGCGCACCACCACTGGACTGTCCAGCCACGTCGGATGGAGTAATCCCCTCACCAATCTTGCCGCCTCTAGCTTCCTGATCTCCTCTGTGACGAACTCCTGCCACTCAAAAGCTTGCTTCCCGACCTTCTGCTTGACGGGTCGCGCATGAGGACAGACAACAAGATGGTGCTCAATCACCTCCCTGGGAACGCCAGGGATGTCGGATGCTTGCCATGCAAACACATCGACATTCGCCCGCAGGAAGGTGACGAGCGCGCTTTCCTATTTGCTGCCAAAGGAGGAGCTTATGGTGAAAGCCCCCCCCCATGCCATCCTCCTTGACGGACACCTTCTTGGTCTCTGGTGGCACATCTCTGGATTTCTTGCTCTTGACAGTGGAGCTCTATGGCACGTCCTCGATGGGAGCAGAACACTCCGAAGAGGTGCGCTTGTCGGAGTGGGTGCGAGAGGTCTTGCTGTTCTTCTTTCCTCCCGGGGATTCGGCGGCAGGAGCAAGTGCCTTAGCGGCAGTCACTGCAACTGCCTCCTGGTAGAGTTGGTCAGCGCAGATCCGCGCATCCTTTTTGTCGGAGGGGAGGGTGATGATGGTCATCAGCCCAGGCATCTTCAGCGCGTTGTAGGCGTAATGTGACACCGATATGAACTTGGCTAGTGTCGGGCGGCCAAGGATCCCGTTGTAGGGCAAGGGGATCTCGGCTACATAAAAAACAATCCTCTCTGTCCGGTAGTTCAACTCGCCTCCAAATGTCACGAGCAGCGTGACCTTACCCTTCGGCTGAATCCTTCCCGGGTTGACCCCTTGAAAAGTACCCGTCTCTTTGAGGTCTCCATCAGGAATCTGTAGCCCTTTGATCACAACCCGCGAGATCACGTTCAGAGCGGCCCGGTCGTCAACAAGCATTTTTGTCACCTTGAGGTTGTGTATTGTTGGCGAAACCAACAACGGCAAGCTCCCGACCGCAGTTGTGCGATCAGGGTGGTCCTCGGCGTAAAAAATGATAGGCGTGCTGGACCACTTCAGTGGCTTTCGAGCATCGAGTGATGGTTCCGCTGCCATGATCTCACGCGCCCACTGCTTGAGCTGCCGGTGAGAAGTGTGCAGCAGGGCACTACGTCGACGCACATGGCCTCCGTAGCTTTCTGGAACTCTTGCTCGCCAGACTCATCGTCCGATTCATGACCGTCTTCTTCCTGCTTCTTGTCACGGCCCCGAATGGGCCTATCTTGCTGGCTATCCTTGCCGCGGCGACCCCCTTGGCCACCCACGCTTCTTGCCGGACCCTTCGCCACCATCCTGACCCTTCTCCTTGTCCCGCCTCTCATAGTCAGCCTTTTGCTTCTCAGCAAGTAGCTCAACCTGTCGACAGTTTTGGAGACCATGGCCCTTGGTGCGGTGGATCTTCCAGTACTGCTTGTCGGAGTCTCTTGGCTTGTCGGCAGCCACCAAGGCCCGGCAAGCGGCGCACCCAGCAATCTCCTTGCTGGGTCGTCTGCCTTGGCCTTCTTGGCAGTGCCGGTGTCCTTGGATCCCTCGACGGCAAGCACAGTCTTGCCCTTGCGCTTCCTGTTATGGTGCCAGACCTTCTTCGTCGGGGTGGCTGTGCCTTCGTCTGTGGAGTAGCTTTCCGCACTGGGGTCCTCGTCGGGGTACATCCTCCCCTCTTCAGCTTGAGCGCACCTATCGGCCAGAACATAAAGTTCGGCCACATCTTTGACCTTGTTCATCGCCAGCTCCTCACGCATCTTGCGGTTGCGCACATTCTGGTGGAACGTGTTGATCACGACGGCAGGGTGAACATCGGGGATGTTGTACTACACCCGCCTGAATCTTTGTATGTACTTGCACAGGGTTTCACCTTCTTTCTGGGGGATGATATGCAAATCGCCTGCGTGGCCATGAGCTTGGTGGCCCCCCGTAAAGGCGCCAACAAACTCATGGCACAAATCCAACTAGGAAGAAATATAATCCACTGGCAAGTGCATCAACCATGACATGACATTGGGTTTAAGTGCCAGCGGGAAGTAATTGGCAAGCACCTTGTCATCGCGAGCCCAAGCAGCTTGCATGGCAATGGTGTAGATGCTGAGGAACTCCGACGGATGGGTCTTGCCATTGTACTTCTCGCCGATGTCGGGCTTGAACGTGCGGTGGGAGGGCCATTGCAACTGTCGCAACTGATGGGTAAAGGCTAGGCAACCCACCTCGTAGGGTAGGCCACCAGAACCCTCTGGTGCTGGGTGGTCCATAGTGGGCCCCGCCCGCCTATCTAACTGGTGGCGCGCATCACGCTAGCGCTCGATGGTGGTTCGAGCGTCTTCATGGGCTCGCTCCTGAAAAACTTGGCGCTGATCGCAGTGGGTCCGTGGGTCAGATGACGCTATGGAAATGTTATCACAAGCGTCATCACGACGGACCGACACCCGCGGTGGCTGGCGTGGCGGAGGAGAGTGCACCGTGGCCGCAGCACCTCCGGTCCTTCCACCACTCGCATGCGGTGGCTCGACGGAGCGCCGGCCGGAGGCCCTGCTGGTCGTGGCTCATCTTTGTTGGCAACGCCGACGAGGCTCCGGATGGTGGCTCTCCACTCATCGAGCTTTTCCGCAGTAGGGGGAAAGTCGAGGAGCAACTGCGCGCGTGCTAAGGCTTCGGCTGGCGTGGGTGGCGGCGAAAGCTGCATGAACGGTGACGCGCTCCGACTCCTAACCACGTTAGAAGGAGCTAGAAGGAGCTCTATCACCGCCTGGCGGCTGTGCGCTATTTTCTCCAGCGTCTCGGCATGCATGCTAGCCTTGTACGTCATGCGAATGAAGCGCAGGACTCTTCCCCCGGCGGCACCCAGGGTCACCAGTGTGGTGACGCTGCTCATCGCGCACAACCTGGGAGGAGCGCGTCGTGGGCGCCGGCGTAGGCATCTTGGAAGTCGCCGCGCCACCCGCAGGTGGCACGACGCCGCCCCTGGAGGGCCACGCGCCGCCTGCGAGGGGGGGGGGCTGCTCTGTCTTTGGATTTGGCGCCGTGCGGCCCGTCGTCTCGGCTTTGACTGCCAGAGCGATGCGGGTGTTCACGGGCCGTGCCTCGGCTTCCGTCCGCGACCGCCCCGCCACTCGCCCGCACTGGTACGGGCCGTTCGGCTCCCGACGAACCGATTGCCGTGATCGTCTTCTTCTTGGGAGCAATGGCGATGAAGAACTGCTAAACTAGCTGCTAGACCATATTTTCACAACTGCGCCCCCTACCTGGCACGCCAAAGATGTTGGTGAGAACGACACCTATGGGATCACTGGGATCCCTTCTACGGTTGGCGGGCGCGGGTCGTGCAAAGAGCAGGTCTAGGAGCCAGCACAAGGATCGTTTACCCAGGTTCGGGCGCCGAGGATGCGTAAAACCCTAGTCCTGCTTTTGTGTATATATTTAAGTGTTCTTGAGTTCTTGAGCTAGCTACGGTGCGTGTGTAGCCCAAAAAATCCGAATCCTTCTCCTGGACGCCTCGGGCCTCCTTTTATAGGAAAAATGGGTTGCCACAGTGGCACACAGGAGGGGGAAAGGTGTACAGTGCGCAAGCTTATCGCCTCTCATTACGGGACAAGACGCATTAAATGCGCCCCCTTAGGTGTCCCGTTGCTTTATTGGGGATGGCAACGAGGCCCGTCCCGTCCGTCGCCGCCCCGCCTTGCTCCGACATGGGTCCAAGCCAACAATGCATGCAGCGCCATGTAGGCTGGCAGGATGCTGAGATGGCGTGGTGGTAGGGTCTTCACGAAGATTTGCATGCCACCACGCAGGTGCTTGCTGAGCTGGCCTGGAAGCCGCACGTTGCCACGCAGGTGCTTGCCCAGCTGGTTGGGCTGGCAGCTGTATGGGAACGGCGGTGGAGTCTTGGTGGACGCGGGCCTGGTTGTGGCCTCGCAGGTGCCCCGGCAAGGGTCTTGCCGCGGCATCACAGTTTTCCTTGGCAAGGATCTTGCTAGGGGCCTCGTTAATCTCCTCGGCAAGGATCTCACCGAGGATCGTCGTCTTCTGGTCCTCATCTGATCTTGTGTGTTTATGATCTTGACGAAGATCTGCATGCCACGACGGAGGTGCCTCCCGAGCCTTGGTTCCAATGTGGTTGTTGGCATCTGGAACCATTGGGCTCAAGGGTGGTTCGCTTTGCTGGCATTGGGCAAGTTCCCCCCGGCAAGGCTCTTGTCGGGGCTGCGGAGGCCGCCCTTGCAAGGGTCTTGCTGGGTGAGTCCACCTCACCCTCTTGCTCTTTGTGTTTCTTGGTCTTGGCATTGCTTTGCCTGTCTTGTGCTTCTGCTACCTCCCTTTGCCCTGCTAAGTGTGGCCGCAGGCGCGGCTCTGACTGCCCGTGCACAAGTAGAGAGGTAAAAAAGGAGAGCCCGTAGTTTTGTACACCGACAAAGATCGAGGAGGTCTCGATGTGAGGAGAAGGAGGAGAGGCAAGAGCTCAAGCTTGGGGATTCCCAAGGCACGCTGAGTAAATATTCAAGGAGACTCAAGCGTCTAAGCTTGGGGATGCCCCGGAAGGCATCCCATCTTTCTTCAACAAGTATCGGTATGTTTTCGGATTCACTTCATTCATGCGATATGTGCAAATCTTGGAGCGTCTTTTGCTTTAATTTTTCATTTTTTATTTTATGCACCATGCTGGTATGAGATAGTCTACGGTTGATTTATAGAATGCTCACTGCACTTCACTTATATCTTTTGAGTATGGCCTTTATAGAATGCTTCATGTGCTTCACTTATATCATTTGAAGTTTGGATTGCCTGTTTCTCTTCACATTGAAACCTGTTATTTGAAGAATGCTCTTTTGCTTCACTTATATTTGTTAGAGCTTTATCTTTTGTAGAAAGAACTAAACTCTCATGCTTCACTTATATCTATTTAGAGAGCCAATATGAATTGGTCAATTGCATGGTTAGTCATAAAACCCTACATAAAACTTATGGATCGCTGAATATGATATGTTTGATTCCTTGCAATAGTTTTGTGATATAGAGATGATAATATGTGGGAGGTACTAGTAAACGGTTGTGGTTAATAAGAATATTGGTGTTAAGGTTTGTGATTCCCGAAGCATGCACGTATAGTCTCTCGTTAGGCTATGATGTTGGAGCATGATTTATTATTGATTGTCTTCCTTATTAGTGGCGGTCGGGGACGAGCAATGGTCTTTTCCTACCAATCCCCCTAGGGGCATGCCTAGTAGTAGTTTGCTTCGAGGGCTAATAAACTTTTGCAATAAGTATATGAGTTCTTTATGAATAATGTGAATCCATGGATTATACGCACTCTTACCTTTTCGCAATTTGCTAGCCCCTACGGTACCATGCATTGCCCTTTCTCACATCGAGGCGTGGTGCAAACTTCGCAGGTGCATCCTAACCCCATGATATGATACGCTCTATCACACATAAGCCTTATTATATCTTCCTTAAAACAACCACCATACCTACCTATTATGGCTTTTCCATGGCCATTCTAAGATATATTGCCATGCAACTTCCACTGCTTCCTTTTGATGACTTGAGCATTCATTGTCATATTGCTCTGCATGATCATACAGCTGACATAGTAGTTGTGGCTCAGCCGCCGTTCATCATTTTTCATACATGTTACGCTAGATCATTGCACATCCTGGTACATTGCTAGAGGCATTCATATAGAGTCATATTTTGTCATAGGTATCGAGTTGTAATTTTTATTTCTTTTGAGTTATAAGTAAATAGAAGTGTGATGATCATCATTATTCATTTTTAGAGAGTGCCCCAGTGAGGAAAGGATGATGGAGACTATGATTCCCCCACAAGTCGGGATGAGACTCAGGACAATGAGAGAAAAATAAAAAAATAAAAAGGAAAAAAAGAAAAAAAAAGAAAGAAAAAAAGAAAGAAAAAAGAAAATAAACAAAGAGAGAAGGGGCATTATTAGTATCCTTTACCACACTTGTGCTTCAAAGTAGCACCATGTTTTTCATATGGAGAGTCTCCTATGTTGTCACTTTCATATACTAGTGGGAATTTATCATTATATGATTAGATGCACACCCACTTAGTTTTCATATTGAGCTTTCATACACTTATAGCTCTTAGTGCATTCATTGCATGGCAATGCCTACTCCCCATGTTGATATCAATTGATGGGCATCTCCGTAGCCCGCTGGTTAGACGCGTCGATGTGAGACTTTCTTACCTTTTGTCTTCTCTATATTTACCCCTATCATCATACTCTATTCTACCCGTAGTGCTATATCCATGGCTTGGGCTCATGTATTGCATGAGGGTTAAAAAAGCTGAAGCGAACCAATTGCTCGCCTTGTCATCGAGGTTTTGCATGATAAATACTTTGTGTTAAGAAGACAGAGAATGACAATACTATATGATTTTGTGGGGATAGCTTTCTTTAGCGTTGATATTTTGAAAGACAAGATTGCTTGTTGGGACGCCTGAGTATTGATGTCTTTATGTCAAATTGTAGACTATTGCTTTGAATCACTTATGTCTTAATATTCATGCCATGATTAGGTATATGATAAAGTTTATGCTAGGTAGCATTCCACATCAAAAAGTATCTTTTTTATCATTTACCTGCTCGAGGACGAGCAGGAATTAAGCTTGGGGATGCTAATACGTCTCCATCGTATCTATAATTTTTTATTGTTTCATGCCAATATTATACAAGTTTTACATACTTTGGCAACTTTTTATATGATTTATTAGACTAACCTATTGATCTAGTGCCCAGTGCCTGTTCCTGTTTGTTGCATGTTTTTTGTATCACCAAAAATCCATATCAAATGAAGTCCAAACGTGATAAAAAATTACGAAGATTTATTTTGGAATTTATTTGATTTTTGGGAGGTGGAATCAACGCAAATGGGGGCCCATAGAGCCCACAACCCACCAGGGCACGCCAAGCACCCCCTAGCGCACCCAGGTGTCTTGTGCCCTCCTCAAAGGTCGCTTGGGGCCCTTCTTATGGTGCAAGAAAGATATTTTATGGAAAAAATCGTGTAAAAATTTCAGCGCAATCGGAGTTACGGATCTCCGAGAAATTAAGAAACGGTGAAGGGCCAGATCTGGGGAACGCGAAACATAAGAGAACAGAGAGGGAGATCCAATCTCGGAGGGGCTCCCGCCCCTCCGCCGCCATGGAGATCAAGGACCAGAGGGGTAACTCTCCTCCCATCTAGGGGGAGGCCAAGGAAGAAGAATAAGGGGGGGCTCTCTCCCCCTCGCTTCCGGTGGCGCCGGAGTGCCACCGGGGCAATGATTGGGACGACAATCTACACCAACAATCTTACTACCGTCAACACCAGCTCTCTCCCCCTCTATGCAGTGGTGTAACTACTCTTCCCCCCGCTGTAATCTCTACTTAAACATGGTGCTCAACTCCATATATTATTTCCCAATGATCTATGGTTATCCTATGATGTTTGAGTAGATCCATTTTGTCCCGTGGGTTAATCGCGATCTTGGTTGGTATGATTGTATATTTTATTTATGGTGCTTTCCTACCGTGCCCTCCGTTCTCGCGCAAACCTGAGGTGTGAGGGAGTCCTGGACTAAGGGGTCCTCGGGCATCCGGCCTGTTATCCAAGGGCCGGACTGATGGGCTATGAAGACACGAAGGCCGAAGACTGTACTCGTGTCCGTATAGGACTCTCCTTGGCGTGGAAGGCAAGCTTGGCGATCAACTATGAAGATTCCTTCCTATGTAACCGACTCTATGTAACCCTAGATCCCCCCGGTGTCTATATAAACCAAAGGGTGTAGTCCGGAAAGGATATACTCATTACCATAGTCATACAGGCTAGACTTATAGGGTTTAGCCATTACGATCTCGAGGTAGATCAACTCTTGTAATACTCATATTCATCAAGATCAATCAAGCAGGAAGTAGGGTATTACCTCCATAGAGAGGGCCCGAACCTAGGTAAACATCGTGTCCCCTGTCTCCTGTTACCATCGACCTTAGACGCACAGTTCGGGACCCCCTACCCGAGATCCGCCGGTTTTGACATCGACATTGGTGCTTTCATTGAGAGTTCCACTATGACGTCGACGATCGGATCGATGGCTCGCCTTGTCCTTAAAGACAACATCACCTCCGGAGGAGTACTCGCTTCGGGCCAAACCCTCCGGCTAGGCAGCTTTACCATGATCGCTCGTTCGGCCGTTAACCCGACAATGACCTCTTGAGCCATCGAAAATCCCCTTCGCATCAACTCCAAACACTCCAAGAAGATGGATCCGACAGAGATTTCGTCCTTGAATGAGCTCCTAGATCGCATCGCCGCTTTGGGAATCGCCACCGATTACGATCGAATCGGGCCTAAAACCGATCAAGGAGAAATCAAAACTTCGCCGATCACCCACCAGATAGCGGTAGTCAAGGAGCAGGACGGCGAGTCTTCTCCTATACGAAAACGGACTATGTTCGGATCGCCGATCAGGAAGAGACAGATATCCACCAGCGGAAGGATGCGACCAGCCCTCCGAACATAGAATCGGATGGCGAGCCTGAACAATCAGAAGATACTCTGGAGCTCGGACTATTGAGTCTGGAAGGTCTTCAAACTCTGGATAATCGATCGGGTCAGGGTTCAGATTTAATTCCACCCACCCACCATGACATAAGCGCTCTCATGAGCATAAAACAGCAGTCCCAGGAAACTGTCCACCACTTTTAGGCCAGATTCCTCCTCTTCAAAGACTAGGTAAAAGATTGTCGCGACGAGGATGCGATATCAGCGTTCTGCAACAATTGCACAGACGAAGGAATCCTCAAGGCCATCAATCACCGCCGCATACCAAAGTTCGCTGACTTAGCAACTATCGTACAGAAGTACAGAATGATGGAAAGCGCCTGGAAAACACAGGCAGCTTGCTTGGAGCCGTCAGTCCCAACTCAATTCCTCCTACAAGCGAAGAGGGCGCACCCCCGTGGCACGGCCAGTCCAACAGTCAATAAACATAAACCCATTACATGGCAGGGAACCGTTCTGGAGGGATAGCTCGATGGCCCATGCAAAATACACACAACACTAGATACCGTGGCAACCCACAGCCTTAGAGCATGTTGGACACTCCGGCAGGTAGCCAAGAGCGACGAGGACATCCTTATCAAGGACACCCTAGAGCAGCACCCTCCAGAAAACGATGACACAAGAGTATTGACGGTCTTCGAGACATTCCCTTCAAACAACAAGCACAAAAAGGGCACTTCGCGACCTCGCCGAAGTCTGCCAAATCGCTAGAATAAACCCTTGGAATGACACGGCTATAACATTTAATGTCGATGACGAACCAAAGTACAGGACAGTCCGACTGCCAGCCGCATTGGTCCTCAGTCCCATCGTGGACGGGTTTCAACTTACCAAGGTCCTCATGACGGCGGCAGCGGACCAAACCTCATTTATGAGGATACACTCCACAAAATGGAAATAGATAGGAGCCGCATCAAGAAAAGTGGCACAACCTTCCGAGGAATCATTCCCAGTCGGGAGGCGTGGTGCACGGGAAAAATCACACTTGACGTGGTATTCGGCACACCGGAGAATTATTGGTCCGAAGAGATCACCTTTCAAGTGGCCCCTTTCAGCAGCGGATACCATGCCCTGTTGGGGCGGGATGCTTTTCCATGCTTCCAAGCTATGCCTTATTACGGGTATATGAAGCTCAAAATGCCCAGACCAAACGGTATAATCACTCTCGTCAGTGATCCGGACATAGCACTCCGTGCTGAAAACAAAACCGCATCCCTGGCCCTTGAGGCGCTATCTGAAGCCCTCGTGGCTGAGAATTAACCGTGTTGCGCTCCATGATGGACAGGGATGACGTGATCCTCGACAAACGCCCCAAATCCACCTCCTTCAAACCAGCAGAAGAAATAGTCATATTCCAGGTCCACCCAACGGACCCCAAGAAGACAGCATCTATCGGAGCGCAACTAAATCCAACAGTTGACGCCGCACTACGAGAATTCCTGCGCGAAAACTGGGACATATTCGCCTGGCACCTCTCCGATATGCCAGGGATCCCACACAAGCTGGCCGGTCAAGGGATTTAAACCGGTCAAGCAAACACTGCAGCGTTTTTCCGAACCTAAGCGATAAGCCATGGGGGAGGAGTTGGCCAAGCCGATCGAGGCCGGATTCATTAGAGAAATCAAACATCCAGACTGGCTGGCAAACCTGGTGATGGTACTAAAGAAGGACAAATCTTGGCGCCTGTGTGCCGATTTCAAAGACCGCACACTACAAAAAAAGACACATCTATGACATTTTGGGCCGAACGAATTTTTTTTCTGTCATACATATGACACTTCTATGATGATAATTGTGACAAAACCCGGTATCATCATCGATGTGGTGGGCTCCTACTTCTATGACAAAAAATCATGACAGAAAATGGGCTTTTCGTCCTGGGTGGGCCGGAGACGCAGCTGCATGACATTCTTTGGGTCGTCCATGACGAAAAAACCATGGTAGAAGTGAGGGCGAGGAAAATTTCGGGGAGTTCCCGGTTACGGTGGGAGGTCGGGGCCCGAGCGATGCGCGTTTCTCTCGTACACGTACGCGCGTGTGTGCGAGGCGTTGGCTCTAACTGAACCCGAGCGAGGCGTTGGGCTCTAACTGAACCCGAACGATTGCACTGCAGGCTACGCGTTACTGAACCCGAGCGATCAATCGATGGCTGTTAACTGAACCTGATCGAGCGATTCCTTCGCTACTGCTGCTAACTGAGGCCGATCGATGGGATGAAAAGTGAGCGTTGCGGGGGTGTTTGGATGAACAATGAGCGGTGGCGTTGCCTCTGGATGAACAGGACACCGTGGTGTGGAGGAGGGCTGGATGAACAGTAGACGGTGGAGGGGTGCCCGTGGAGGGGTGGATGAACAGGACCCCGTGGTGTGGAGGGCTGGATGAACAGTAGACGGTGGAGGGGTGCCCGTGGAGGGGTGGTTGAACAGGACCCCGTGGTGTGGAGGGCTGGATGAAAAGTACACGGTGGAGGGGTGGTTGAACAGTAGCCGGTGGAGTAGCGCGCGGTGGAGGCTGGATGAACAGGAGCCCGTGGAGGCTGGAGGAGGTGACGATGGAGATGAATAGTATCCCGTGGAGTCCCGTTTTGCGGTACGCCACACCCCTCCCGATGAACAGGACCCCCGTTTCGACCGTAGCGCTCCAACACAAGTTCGTTTCCTCCGTTATGTGGTACGCCACACCTCTCCCGATCAACAGGACCCCCGTTTCAACCGTAGGAGGTCCGTTTCCTCCGTTCTGCGGTACGCCACACCCCTCCCGATGAACAGGATCCCGTTTCGACCATAGGAGGTCCGTTTCCTCTGTTTTGCTGTACGCTAGGCCTTGTTTCCATCACCTGTTCCGTCCAAGCCCTCCCGATGAACATGACCACGCATTCCGTTCCAACCCAGCCGGTTGGCTCCCATGCGTTCCGTTGCCTCCCGATGAACACGACGCATTTCGTTGCCTCCCCATGAACACGACGCATTGCGTTGCCTCCCCATGAACACGACGACGACGTTATTTCTCCGTTCCGACCCAGCCATGTCAACGAGCCCTCGCCGTATGTATGCGCGAGTAGGCGTTCGAGACCCCGCCCGTATGTACACATATGTGGCCGTATTTTCTTTCTTGCACCCTGGCCGCTGTACGTACGTGTACATGCTACGTGCGCCCCTCTACTACGACATGTGCGCGCCTCTACTATGACACATGCGCGCCTCTACTACGACATGTGCGCGCCTCTACATCGACCAGTATGTACGTACACGTTCGCGACCAGAATGACAACGCTACGTACGCTTCGACCAGGTGGGTCCCGACTGTCAGGCACTTCCTTCCCTGCGAAGATGTAGCTAGTGGGTCCCAGCAGTCAGGGGGCGAATCGTTTTGTTTTTTTTGCCCGGACGCACTTCCTTGCGTGCGAAGGTGTAGCTGGTGGGTCCCAGCAGTCGGGGGGCTGGTGGGTCCCAGCAGTCAGGGGGCGAATCGGTTTTTTTTTCGGACGCACTTCCTTGCGTGCGAAGATGTAGCTCATGGGTCCCAGCAGTCAGGGGGCAAATAATTTTTTTTCACGAAATACGGTGGCCCGTTCGGTAGGTCCCCGTTGTCACGTGGAGGAATAATTATTTTGCGCGTAATAAGGAGGCACTTCCTTGCGGCTGCCGTGGACCCAGCTGTCGGCCTCTCCATGTACAGTACTCTTCTGATGGAAGTCGGTCGTTGACCACGTTGACCACGTCGTGCTGAGAGCACGAGGGCGGTGGTCTGGACGATGGCGAGGCCTAGGAAGGGGACGATGCGGAGCCGAGGAAGACGCAGTAGTGGAAGCCCGTGCGGAGAGGAGTACGAGGGTTCACTGGTTCGGCTGCGGTGTGAGGCTGTCGTCGCCACAGAATAACAGGGGGTGTGGGTGAGTAGAGGGATGGCCTGGCCAGCGGTGGGAGTAGTACGGGGCGGTAAGGCGTCCGCGGCATCACAGCCGGCCACGGGAGGCAGGAGCACGCGACACGACCGGCGCTGCTTTGGGTGGCTGGAGCAAGAAGACCAGAGGTTGAAGAAGCACTACGTCCGTTGGATGGACATCGTACGATCACTGCAGCTAGAATCGTTTATATTGACTAAGTTGACAAAGCCCTTGGTATGCGTCAACTTACTAGGCCCACAGCTGGGATTTGGCAGAGAACATATAGCCCATTTGCGATTTCTAAGAATGTACATCCCTTTTTTTAATTCTAATGGAATTTACTACACCTCATTTACAGTTTGTTAAAAGTACAACCCAACTTCTAGCTAGGACAACGATTAATAATTTCAAACAACCGCTCAAAACAGAATTCTAAAAAATTCCCACATTTTGATGGGATCCGAAATATTTTTATCCAAAATTTCTAGTCAGGCTAAATATAATTTCAAAATAAAGTTGTATTACGCTAAAATCCAACGAAATATTGCACGCGCAACAAGTAATGAAATTAAAATTTTCAAATTCCAAAAATAATATATTTTTCAAACTAATTACGTGTTTGGTGCATAGTAACTGTCCAGTTATTATAATTACATCCCATTTATTATTTCTTAAAGTCCATTTTCTTGTTAAGCCTAATGCATACCTCCTAGAAAAGTTTGCTGCCCAGCGGGGCGGAGAATAATAAGTTGCCCCGCATATTGTGTACAACTGTCGGCCCAGTTGCATTGCTGATGTTGAAAAAAAGCAATTTTTTATACACACATTTAAAAAAATTTGTATAGATAAGGAAAATTTTTTATACACACATTTAACAATTTTTAAATACATGATTAACACTTTTTAAAACATTTTTTTTAGTCAACAGTGGGCCCACAACGAGCGGAGGAGGTCACAATACACATATATTTTAAATACATGATTAACACTTTTGCAAAAACAATTAGCCCACAGCGAGCGAATTAGCTCCAGTCGGCCCACAGTGGGCCGACAGGACCCAATCAACCCACAGTGGGCCGACAGGGGCCAGTCGGCCAGCTTTAGGCCGACTAGAATCCAATCGGCCTGTTGTGGGCCGACTAGGCCCAGTCGGCTTGCAGCGGGCCGACGGTGTATTACTTTTGAAAAAAATTTACCCAGCATAATATTTATGAAAATTAATAAAATATGTATTATTTAAAAAAAATAGCGAAAAAAGGCCTGTGTAGTACAGTACAACCTAACATGGTTACTCAGCCCACATTCAGCGACGCCGGAAAAGCCCAAGTAAGGCTTCTGTACAACTTTTCGAAGTCACTGAGCTCAATTAATGACTTAAGAAAAAAGTTAGATTACAGTGGAACCTAATTAAAAGTTGTCACGAGCAAATAAATAATTCAACGGGTCCCACTTATGCGTGTGCGTGTGTGTGTGTGTGTGTGTGTGTGAGAGAGAGAGAGAGAGAGAGATAGAGAGAGAGACCCATCGGCTGATGCTCGTAAATATATCTTTCAGCCATATGCATTTCTGATGCTTAGTAAAAACTTATATAGTTGACACAATCATATAGAACATCATAGCACACTGAACTTGTATACAAAAATTTCACGCAGGCGGCACAATCAGGATGGAAGCAGTGGATCGCTACGGGAAGGGCTATGTTGAAACCAACTAAGTCGTACATAACGGTTCATCGTCTTTATCAATGATGGGGAAATATCTTGAATGTTGTGCAAAGAAAACAGGCAGACAACACATTAAGTTCTCCTAGCACATTAAGTTGACGTACAACCCTTTCTAAAAAAACTTCAGGTACAAAATTAGAACAGGTCACAATCAAATGTACTGGCATATCAGTGCTTCACACCCATAGCTCGGATTTAACTAGTATCTGACAAGATTCAGTTGTTACCTCAAATTAGAGCACATCCAGGCAGCCAGCCCTGCCTCTTCTCCCAAACACTATAGGAAACAGGTAATTTGCCGTCTGTGGATCACAGACGCCAAAAACCCAAATCCAGACGGCAAAGATTTTGCCGTCAGGAAGCAGACGGCAAACTCAGACGGCTAAGATAAGTCAGCAAAGAATACTTTGCCGTCAGCCTTTTGTCGAGATGACGGCAAAGATTTAGCCGTCAGTCAAAACAATTTTGCCGTCTACCACAAAAATAAAAGACGGCAAAAAACATGTTATTTGCCGTAAGTCAAAACGTATGATTTGCCCTCATCCACACTAAAGTACAGACGACAAAGATTGGTTTTTATTTTTTTTAAAAAGTAACGACCGAGCAGAGCATCTCGCAGGACACAGGAACAACAAACCAAAACGTGGTCAGGGAGATTTTGGACTCAACACGCCTGTGTTGTCTTGCATTCATCGTCGGCGGAGTTACACACAAGTTACACAGCTGTCCGAAAAATTTACACACAGAACCCTAGAAACTAAAAAGAAAAAGCAATCAAGTCCTCTATCACAGCAACGGGAAGTTCACCGCCGGCCGTCCTTCTTCTCGCCGGAGACAATACCACAGGGACACCACTGCCGGCACCTCGCCCTGCTCACCGCGCTGCTTGCCCAACCCTACCCGCCGCGCCACCGGACAGCCACACTCGCCGGCGCCGCTCGCCCGACCCTGGTCTCTGCACCGCCGCCCTTCCTCTCGCTGGTTCCTAGAGAGAGAGAGAGAGAGAGAGAGAGAGAGAGAGAGAGAGAGAGAGAGAGAGAGAAAAAGAGAGGAGCACCGTCGCGCTTCAGTGCAGCTTTGGGCAGCCGACGCCGGAGGGAGGAGCTCCCCTGTATTGGCCATCACACGCCATGCTCGAGGGAAGAGGCCGACGCGCGCCCAAGGGAAGAAATCGCCGCGCGCTTGCGCTGAGCAGTCGACGGTGGAGTGAGCCGCCGCCGCGCGCCATGCTCGCCGCCTGCCCGTCCGTCATGCTCGTCGCCGCGTCCGCCATGCTCGTCGCCGCGTCCGACATGCTCGCCGCCCGCGCGGCCTCCCTGCTCCCCGCCTGCGCGGCCTGCCTTCTCACCACACGCGCTGCCTCCCTGCTCCCAGACCGCGCGGCCTCCCTGGCTCCCCGCCCGCGCGGCCTCCCTGGCTCCCTGCTCACAACCCACGCTGGCCATGCATGTGTGTTTTGCGTTTCGTGGTGTGAGTTGTTCTGTGGTGTGCGTGGGTGGGTGTAGTGGGGGCGTGTGTTGGTGGGTGGGTGGGCCAGTGAGCTTGGGTTAGTGGGTGTGTCAGGATGGGTGGGGCTGCGTGAGTATGGAGGGACCGCCACGTCATCGATCCGCGGGATCGATCCGTGTGGTGTGCTTCTTGTTTGCCGTCTACGTTTTTTATACAGACGGCAAAGTATGTCTTTGTCGTCTTCTTTTTTTATTACAGACAGCAAATCTCATACTTTGCCGTCTGTAATAAAAAACGCAGACGGCAAAGGCTTTGCTGTCTGTATTTTATTTTATAGACGTCAAAGTATGAGATTTGCCGTCTGTAATAAAAAAACAGACGGCAAAGACTAATTTGCCGTCTGTAACAAAAATGCAGACGGCTAATGATTGCATACTTTTGCCTGCTGTACTATTTTTGTATGAAACCCTCTATTGTTCATTATGCTCCCTAAGACTTTAATTGAGGCACAGAATCGCCAGCTGCTTGCTTACTTATACGCAACGTGTTGTCTAAATTTGTAAATTGTCTGTGTTTTCGATTGGGCCCCAACATCATTGTAACGCCCCGGATTCGATGCGCCAGGTGTCCGCCAGTTATTCGCCGTCGTTGCCATGTCATGTGCTTGCGTGTTGCACTTTGCCATGTCATCATCTGCATTTCATATCATGTCATCATGTGCATCACATTCGCATACGTGTTCGTTTCATGCATCCGAGCATTTTCCCCGTTGTCCGTTTTGCAATCCGACCCTCCTATGTTCCCCGGCATCCCCTTTTACCTTTTTCCGTGAGCGGGTATTAAACTTTCTCGGAATAGACCGAGGTTTGCCAAGCGGCCTTGGTATAGCACCAGTAGACCGCCTGTCAGGTTTAGGGTCATTCGGAGGTCGTTTGATACTCCAACGGTTAACCGGGTAACCGTAAAGCCCCCTTCTCTTTGCAGCCCAACACCCCTTCAAAGTGGCCCAAAAACCCATCCTAACCCCCTCCATGTTCTCGGTCGTTCGATCACGATCGTGTGGGCGAAAACCGCACCTCATTTGGAGCTTCCTAACTCCCTCTACCTATAAATAGATGCCTTCCCCTCCATTTTCGCGGATGAACCCTAACCTCCTCCTTCCTCCGCGCCGCCGGACACGTCCGCTCCCTCGCCGGACGCGTCCAACCGCCCCCGCGCCCAACCCGCGTCTGCCACGTGGCTCCCCACGCGTCCCCACCGCCGCGGCCCGGCGAGCCCGCAGCGGGCCCGCCCGGCCTGATCCGCCGCCGCCGCCCACCCGCGCCGCCCGACCTCCCGCCCCGCTGGTCCGCCGCCCGAGCGCCTCCCCGAGCCGGCCCCGCGCTCCGCCGCCGCCCGCCGCCGGCGTCGCCTCGCGCCGGCAGCCGCTGCGCCATGGCCGCGAGCCCCGCCGCCCGCGCCGCCACCCTCCGCGCGCTGCCGCGCGCCGCTCGGAGCCGCGCTTCGCCGAGCCGCCCCGCGCCCTCCGCCGGTCGCCGCCATGCGCTGTTGCTTCGTCGAGCTCGCCGGAGAGCTCCGCCGGCCGGATCTGCTGGGGGTGGACGAGATCCACCCATCCCTCCAACCAAACGGCTTGATCCGTCCCGATCCGCTCCGTCCCGGATCCCGCCGTCCCGTTGACTTTTCCCCGAGGTCGTTTTCATCACCAAGTCCCAGATCTGTGTAATTTTCATGCATACTTCATCATGCCATAACTTGCTGCATACTGCTCCTTTTCGTGCGCGTAATATATCAAATTGTTCGCCTCAATGAGTACATCATTTCATCTCATTGCATCATTTTCATTTGAGCTCATCTTGATGCCCCAAATGCTGTTATGAGAGGGCTATGTGATGTTAGTTTCAGATCTGTTTCAGTAGATGCACTTTTGTCATTTTTGCCATGATTGATGTGTGCATCCTATCAACTTGAGTCCTACATGTGTTTTGTAATATGCCGTGCTATCTTTACAGGTGTGTATGCCATGTATTTTTGTGATCTTTGTGGTGACCAGCACAAGCATGCAAACTAGGGATCATAATGTTGCTGATTTCAGAGACTTAGTATTTTCACTAAGTCATTCACTGCTCTTATTTTATGCCATGTTTTCATGTGGTTTCAGAGAGATCTATGCCTCTTTTGAGCATGATCAGTAAGGGTGTTTTGAACATGTGGATTTACTCTATCCATCCATGCTTTTGTTTGTAATTATGGAGTGCCATAGCTTGAGTCAATCGAGCTCTACTTTTGCTATAAAATGTTACTGACAGATTGTTTACATGTTATTCGATTTTGCCAAGCTTGTTGTAGTTGATCCTTGCATGCTATGATGTTGTTCTTGCCATGCCTAGTTTCTATGCCATGTTTTCTTGATGTATGTATGATTAGTTTATCACGCAATGCTCTGTAGTGAGTGCATCGAGCTCACGTACATGCCTACTTGTTATCTGTTTTTGACATGTCCAGTTTTCTGCCAAGTTCTGTTCCCTTTTGGCTTATGGTCAGTAAGGGACTTTTGTTCAATGCTTTGAGTAGATTCATGTCATGCCTTGTTTTGCTATATTGTGTTCCTGCAGCAGGTTGTTTCCTTGCTCTAAACATGTCATCCTGATGTTAGTTTCTGGCATGTTGTTATTTTCACTAAGTCTGTGAACCTGTTATCTTTTGCACATTTGCCATGCTTGTTTAAACCTGCTATTGTGTGATTTAGCCGTAGCTCAGTGTTCATCTTTTGTCGAGCATCTTGAGTAAATCTCAGTCATATGATTTGTTGGTATGTTTGGATGCAGTAGCTTAATTTATTGTTGCATGCCAAGTGGCATCATGTTGTTAATGGCAGAATCTTGTCATTCTTGTTTTGCTTGTCATTTGCAAACCGTGCATCCGATTCCGGTGATCTTTATATCGATTTCAACCAAAATCACCTCACCTTTCCAGTGGCATATTTGGTTTGCCAAGATTATGCCTTGTTCATCTTTTTCCTTCCGGAGCACGCATATGCATTGCATACCACATCTCGCATATCATGCCATGTTTATGTGCTGGTTGTTTACTATGTTGCTTGCTTCTTTCCGGGTTGTTTCTCTCGTTAGCTTCGGTTTCATTCCGGAGTTGTGAGGATTTGTTCGACTACGTCCGCTTGTCTTCTTCATGGACTCGTTCTTCTTCCTTGCGGGATTTCAGGCAAGATGACCATACCCTCGAAATCACTTCTATCTTTGCTTGCTAGATTGCTCGCTCTTTTGCTATGCCTATGCTGCGATACCTACCACTTGCTATATCATGCCACCCATATTGCCATGTCAGCCTCTAACCATCCTGGTCCTAGCAAACCGTTGTTTGGCAATGTTACCGCTTTGCTCAGCCCCTCTTATAGCGTTGTTAGTTGCAGGTGAAGATGAAGTTTGTTCCTTGTTGGAACATGGAGATGTTGTTCCTTGATTGGAACATGTTTACTTGTTGGGATATCACAATATATCTTATTTAATTAATGCATCTATATACTTGGTAAAGGGTGGAAGGCTCGGCCTTATGCCTGGTGTTTTGTTCCACTCTTGCCGCCCTAGTTTCCGTCATATCGGTGTTATGTTCCCGGATTTTGCGTCCCTAACGCGGTCGGGTGATTTATGGGACCCCCTTGACAGTTCGCTTTGAATAAGACTCTTCCAGCAAGGCCCAACATTGGTTTTACCATTTGCCTACCACCTATCCTTTTCCCTTGGGTCGGCCAGCCCGAGGGTCATATTTATTTTAGCCCCCCCGGGCCAATGCTTGTCTAAGTGTTGGTCCGAACTAGAGCGCTTTGCAGCGCCACCTCAAGGAAACTTGAGGTCTGGTTTTAGTTGTACGGACTGCTCATCCGGTGTTGCCCTGAGAACGAGATATGTGCAGCTCCTATCAGGATGTCGGCGCATCGGGCGGCTTTGCTGGACTTGTTTTATTACTGTCGAAATGTCTTGTAGCCGGGATTCCGAGACTGATCGGGTCTTCCCAGGGAGAAGGAATATCCTTCGTTGATCGCGAGAGCTTATCATGGGCTAAGTTGGGACACCCCTGCAGGGTTTGAACTTCCGAAAGCCGTGCCCGCAGTTATGTGGCAGATGGGAATTTGTTAATGTCCGGTTGTAGAAAACCCGAAGTTGATCTTAATTAGAATACACTAAGCGCGTGTGTAACCGTGATGGTCTCTTCTCGGCGGAGTCCGGGAAGTGAACACGGTGTTGGAGTTATGCTTGACGTAAGTAGTTTCAGGATCACTTCTTGATCATAGTTGTTCGACCGTGCTTTTGCCTTCTCTTCTCGCTCTCATTTGCGTATGTTAGACACCATATATGCTAGTCGCTTGCTGCAGCTCCACCTCACTACCCTGTCCTACCTTTAAGCTTAAATAGTCTTGATCTCGCGGTTGTGAGATTGCTGAGTCCTCGTGGCTCACGGATACTTCCAAAACCAGTTTGCAGGTGCCGATGAAACCGTGCAGGTGACACACCCGAGCTCAAGGAGGAGCTCGATGGAGATCTTGTTCATTGTGTTGTTTCGTTTCAGTTGATCAGCAGTGGAGCCCAGTCGGGACGATCGGGGATCTGTGTAGCTTTTGGGGTAGTCTTCTTTTATTTTGTTTTCGTAGACGGACCTTGATTGTATCTGTATGATGTAATGCTTTACTCATGTATTGTGTGAAGTGGCGATTGTAAGTCAACTATGTATCTCTTTCCCTTATGTATTACATGGGTTGTGTGAAGATTACCTCACTTGCGACATTGCTTTCAATGCGGTTATGCCTCTAAGTCGTGCTTCGACACGTGGGAGATATAGCCGCATCGAGGGCGTTACAATCATGCTCCTCTGGTGAGCTAAGAGGGATTTCTGTATGCAGGCTGCATAGACTATCTTTTTTATAATTTTTAAAATATCACCTGCTTATGCTTCATGACGTGTAACATTTTTTTGAAAGTGACGTGTAACATTATTGTTAGTCCTGTTTTGCCATTTAGTACAAATTAGTGTCTTGTTCGCTTCACTGTTGTAACTATATTTTTGCCCTAGTCATGTGTACTTCCAGAAACATTTCAGGATGAAGTGACATCAACACAAAGATCTGCGAGCAGTGCGGCATGGCCGTTACCAAATGATTATGGATTGGAATTGGAATGTGCTGATGTTCTCGAGCATCAACTAGAGGTGGCAAAACATGTCACGCCCAAGATGCGACCCTATCCTAAAGGAACTCGAAGGTCCCACCAAGGATAGAAGCGCATCTTGAAGACGCTTTTGCAAGGTGGATATCATTACATCAACATTACATAATAGTGGGGATACAACCAAGACATACAGTGTCACATGAATACAACAATACATCATATACAAGATCAACATCCGACTATGGGTGAAACATAAACAGAAACTCAAACAATATCCACCCTGCTAGCCCAGGCTGCCGACCACGAACCTATCCCTCAATTGTAGAAGAAGCAGAAGAAGAACTCCAACACAAATAAACATCGCTCTCACGTCATGATCATCGCGTAACCTGTACCTGCAACTGGTGTTGTAGTAATCTATGAGCCACGAGGACTCAGCAATCCCATTACCATGGGTATAAGGACTAGCAAAGCTTAATGGGTAAGGAAGGGGTAAAGTGGTGAGGCTGCAGCAGCGGCTAAGCATGTATGGTGGCTAACTTACGCAAGTAAGAGCGAGAAGAGAAGCAAAGCAAGCGGTCGTCAACTAGTAATGATCAAGAAGTGATCCTGAACTCCTACTTACGTCAGATATAACCCAGAAACCGTGTTCTCCTCTCGATCAACCCCGAAAAGAGACACTCACGGTTACTCACACGGTTGGTGTATTTTAGAAGAGTTTACTTCAAGTTTACTACAACTGGACATTAACAAATTTCTATCTGCCATATAACCGCGGGCACGACTTTCGAAAGTTCAAACCTTGCAGGGGTGTCCCAACTTAGCCCATGATAAGCTCTCGCGATCAACGAAGCATATTCCTTCTCCCCGGGAAGACCCGATCAGTCTCGGAATCCCGGCTACAAGACATTTCGACAGTAATAAAACAAGACCAGCAAGACCGCCCGATGCGCCGACAATCCCGATAGGAGCTGCACATATCTCGTTCTCAGGGCAACACCGGATGAACACTATGTACGGCAACCGACGATACCCCAAGTTGCCCAGGGGCGGCACCGCAAGTGGCTCTAGTTTGGACAACACTTAGACAAGCATTGGCCCGGGGGGCTAATAAAGATGACCCTTGGGTTAATTACTCCCAAGGGAAAAGTAGGTGGTGGTGAGGCAAATGGTAAAACCAAGGTTGGGCCTTGTTGGAGGAGTCTTATTCAAAGCGAACTGTCAAGGGGGTCCCATAAATCACCCAACCGCGTTAGGGACGCAAAAACCGGGAACATAATACCGATATGACGGAAACTAGGGCGGCAAGAGTGGAACAAAACACCAGGCATAAGGCCGAGCCTTCCACCCTTTACCAAGTATATAGATGCATTAATAATATAAGAGATACTGTGATATCCCAACATAAACATAATCCAACATGGAGCAATCTTCATCTTCACCTGCAACTAGCAACACTATAAGAGGGGCTGAGCAAAAGCGGTAACATAGCCAAACAATGGTTTGCTAGGAAGGGTGACAAAGGTTAGGGGCTATCATGCAATTTGGGAGGCTTGAGCAGCAAGTGGTAGGTAATCGCAGCATAGCGATAGAACGAAGCAACTAGCATAGCAATGATAGTAATGAGATCCAAGGTGACGGTCATCTTGCCTGAAATCCCGCTAGGAAGAAGAACGAGTCCATGAAGAAGATGGAGCCATGAAGACGAACCAAGCGTAGACGAACGAATCCTCACGATTGCAACGAAACGGGAACTATCGAGAAGAAGCACACAACAAGGTAAACACATCACACATGAACAAGGCATGATGCTCAACCAAGTATGATGCATGACAAGGCTACATGAAGCTACTCATGGCAAGAGATGATGCATACAAGAACAACACAACCAAGCAAGTTTAAATGAGGCCGGAAACAACAAATGACAATTTCGATAAGTCCTCATATGCAAATTTCGAAATTGGTCCAGATCTGAATAAACCTTACGTTCAAGTTGTTAAACAGCAAGTTAAGATGCACCAAGATGATCTACACGAAAATCTAGTCAAGTTACATATAAAGTTCATTTAATTCGGAGCTACGGCCTAGTAGATATGAGCAAAACAAGATAAGCATGGCATCGATGCAAAATGCATACAAACATCAAGCAAACACACTCAAGACAAGGATGCCACATGATAATATGAATCTACATGCAATTCTAAGCAAGTTTCATATAGAGCATGCTCAAAACAGAGCAACGGTGCAACACATACACTATACAAGATATAGCAACAATCTGTCCATAACAGCAACTAGGCATATGACAAGCATCAAAACGACATGCTACATCACCATAACATGATAACAAAAGGCATGGACATGAATTACAGGTAAATCACGACAAAACATGAACACTGAGCTATCTCCAGAAACTACAATAACATGCTCAAAAGGACATGTTAAGATTGCAAATGATATCAGGTTCACAGACTTAGCAGAATTTCAGTACATGACAGAAATAACATCAGGTTAGCATGTTTAGAGCTATCAAACAACATGTTACAGCAAGCTATCATGTCAAACTAGAGCATGGCATGAATCTACTCAAAGCATATAACAAAAGCCTCTTACTGACCATAAGCCAAAAGGGAACAGAAAATACCATTGCAAGCATGTGAACATAGCAAAAACATAAACAGATTCAGACTTAGTGAAAAACTGGAGTATGGCATAAACAAATAACAAGTAGGCACGTTTACGAGCACGATGCACTCACTACGAGGCATTGCATGACAAACTAAGCATACACCCAGCAACTAGACATGGCATAGAAGCTATACATGGCAGGAACAACAACATATCATGCAAGGACCAACAACAACAAGCTAGGCAAAATTGCTAAACATGTTAACAATCTGCCAGGAACATTTTATAGCAAAAGTAGAGCTCGATTGAGTCAAGCTATGATGCTCCATAAATGCAAACAGAGGCATGGACGAATAGAGCATAACCATATCCACAAAACATCCTTACTGATCATCCTCAAAAGGGGCACGGATCTCACTGTAGCCACAAGAATACATGGCATAAAAATAACAGCACACAGACGTGAAATTCCAAGTCCCTGAAATCAGCAACATCACGGAGGCTACTTTGCAAGTTTGAAACAAACAATACATGGCATATCATGAAGTTTGGGTTGCACCACATCAAAGATTGGATGACATAGCTCATAACACATGTATACTTCATGCTTAAAAGAAAATCACACAAAAAGATGCAAAAATAACAAATGAGCATATCCTGTTAACAGACAGCAGGCAACATCACATAGCAGTTCTGCAACGATGATTAGGGCATCAATAAGTGCTCAAATGAACATGGCACAAAGTAACAAAATGAGGATCATAACCATATGAACATTTCCATATATCGTGCATGCAAAACGGAGCAGTACACAGGAAGTTATGACACGAAGAACAGATCAACATAATGCAATATCACAGGGACTGCAGTTTTCCTCACCCCGGGCAAAAGTCAACGCAGGCGGGAACCGAGGTCAACTCCGGCGATGGGGCATTCTCCGGCGAGGTGTGGCTGCAGAGGATGTCGGGGAAGGCCGGAGGGAGTCGGGGCCGGCCGGATCCGGCCGGCGCCAGCCAGGATCTGGCCGGAGGATGGCCGGCGACGACCAGGGCAACGCGGGCGCGGGGCGCGGCAGAGGAGCTCCGGTGGAGCGCGGTCGGGCGGCGGCGGGAGTCGCCGGCGCGGGGCGGCAAGACGCGGGCGGCTCCGGCGAGGAGCCGAGGCAGCGCCGGGCACGGAGGCGAGGTGCGGGACCCGGGCGGACGGCGGCGGAGACGCGCGGGGGCGGCGCCGGCGCCCATGGCGCGAGGCGGCAGGCTCCACGGGCGGCGAGCGGGAGAGCGGGCGGCTCGGGCGGCCGCGCGGGCCTGGGCGGGCCGCGCCTGGGCCCGGCGGGCCGCGGCGGCGGGGAGGAGGCCGGAGGCCAGGTGGCGGCTCGGGAGTGGGTGCGGCGGCAGAGGTGCTGAGGTGG
This sequence comes from Aegilops umbellulata, assembly GCA_032464435.1. Classification (NCBI taxonomy): domain Eukaryota; kingdom Viridiplantae; phylum Streptophyta; class Magnoliopsida; order Poales; family Poaceae; genus Aegilops; species Aegilops umbellulata. The sequence continues at coordinate 243,837,720 of CP136057.1, forward strand.
CGGCGCAGGATTGGCCGGGTGACGTGGAGGCTGGACAAGTCCGGCCGGAGTTGGACGTGTCCGGCGACGCGAGGAGGAAGATGGCTAGGGTTTGGACCGCGAATTTGGACGGGGTGCACTTATTTATAGGTAGAAGGAGGTGGGAGTGTCCAAATGAGGTGCGGTTTTCGCCCACACGATCGTGATCGAATGACCCACAGCATGGAGGGGGTTTGGATGGGTTTTGGGCCACTTTGAAGGGGGTGTTGGGCTGCACCAAAAGAGGCTTTTTCGGTTACCCGGTTAACCGTTGGAGTATCAAACGACCTCCGAATGACCCGAAACTTGACAAGCGATCTACCGGTGCTATACCAAGGCCGCTTGACAAACGTCGGTCCATTCCGAGACCGTTTAATACCCGCACACGAAAAGAGGTAAAAGAGGGCGCCGGGGAGCATAGGAGTGCCGGATTGAAAAACCGACAACGGGAAAAATGCTCGGATGCATGAGACGGACACGTATGCAACAAGAGATGCACATGATGACATGATATGAAATGCAGATGATGACATGGCAAAGTGCAACACGCAAGCACATGACATGGCAATGACGACGAATAACTGGCGGACACCTGGCGCATCGAATCCGGGGCGTTACAAGACAACATGTACATGATTGTCAATGTATAATCAACAAGTTGAGACTGGACATGCAGGTATTAGATGCAGGTGAAACAAGACACTGAGGTAACCATGAAGGAATTGGAGATTTTGCGTACTGAAATTTGTGCTATCTGAATCCGACCAATCCTATTTTCTGAAGAGATTATAGTTCAAATGGAGTTAAGTTGATGCACGTCCATGATATATGAGCTGTATTTTCCCAGTGTATGTAATTTTCTGTTTGTGTATGCTTTATTATCACCTGTGCCGAACCATAATGCCTAGTGAGCATAATCGGCTGTAATTTCTTTATTGTATAGTGTAGGATTATTCTACCTTTCTATGCCTTGATCTCTTTGTTGTAATAGTGTAGGCTTTTTAGAGGTGATAGTATTGAGTAGGATAATTCTTTGAATATGCTATATCGTTCAAACGGGGGCCAATTCGCCCGACCATGGCCCTTCACGGGCGACGGATCAATGGGCCTTCTACGTCTCGTAGGATCCATGGGCCTTCTACGTCTCGTAGGATCCATGGGCCTTCTACGTCTCGTAGGATCCATGGGCCTTGTACGTCTCGTAGGATCCATGGGCCGCCGGCTCATTTATGGGTCTTGTACGGGCCTTTGATGGGCCGTAGACGGGCCTTTAATGGAAATCGTACGTTTTATGGGCTGACCATAATGGGTCGTTAATAGGCCGTATTTGGTGATGCTATGAAAATGGCCCAACAGACTAACGGTCCACAAACAGGCCGACTGTAACGACGGGCTGAATTTGGCCCACAAGCAGGAAATGAGAGTAACGGGCCGTAAGTAACGGAATGTTGCAAATGAGCCCAAGAATAAATGGGCCCTCAGAAGGCCGAAAGTTAACTTGGGCTGGAAACGGCCCAACGGAATAACGGGCCGTTAATGGGTATAAAGTGATACACTGTTCATTACGGGCCAGTTTCACCACGGGCCGTTAATGGGTGTAAAGTAATACACTATTCATTACGGGCCAGTTTCAGCATGGGAAGCTAATGGGCCAAGAGTTACAAAGGTCCTCATATGGGCCGAAAGACGTCATAGTCTATACATGGGCCAGAAGTGAAAACGGGCTGGAATCATATTGGACGGCCCAAATGATGCTAATGGGCCTAATTCGGATAGGGCGTAATGGGCCTTGGGTTAGTGGGCTGTAAATGGGCTATATGCGAGCAGGCCGTTAACAGGCTTTCCATGGGCCGGCCCGCCAGCTTTTGGCCAAGTCAAATGGGTTGGCCTTTTCACAGGAATGGGCCACTCTTGGGTCGTGCCACGTGTCGACGTATCATAGGCGCCTTCTGTCCAGTGAGTGGATGACATCTGTCCCAACGATGAGCCGACACGTGTTTCCTCTAGCCAATGATGATTTTACACGTGGAAAATCCCCATTGGTCGGGGCTGTTAACGGGTTATCGGATCCAAAAACCGACCCGATAGCTTAACAGCGTTCCATTACGGTGGATGCCACGTATCGATCACCCTTGACGAAAGCACTTCTGTGACGCCCGATTTATTGTCATGGAAGTGGACACTTCCGTGATGATAATTTTGATAATGTCATGGAACACTTCTACGACAGCACAGGTATGACTATCTTGATTCTGTCATAAATTTGTCATGGATGTACATGCATGACAAAAAAGCGACCTACTGTGACAAACATGTATCATCACGGAAGTGTATTTTTTTGTAGTGTCAACAAGGCTTGCCCTAAGGATCCCTTCCCCCTCCCCTGCATCGATCAAATCATTGACGCCACCGCAGGACACGACTCACTGTGTTTCCTCGACGCATATTCCGGATACCATCAAATCAAAATGAAGGAGTCCGATCAAGCTACAACAACATTCATTACCCCATACGGGCCATTATGCTTCAACACCATTCCCTTCGGGCTCAAGAACACCAGCGCCACATACCAACGCATGATTCAAACATGCTTGGAGAAGCAGATCGGCAAGACAGTAGAAGCTTATGTCGATGACGTTGTGATCAAAACTAGGCACTTCGAAACACTAATAGACGACTTACGTCTTACATTCGACAACCTCCGTGCGTATGACATTAAGCTCAACCCGGAAAAGTGTGTCTTCGGCGTCCCTGCTGGAAAACTGTTGGGCTTCATCATTTGCAATAGAGGAATTGAAGCAAATCCAGCTAAAACCCGGGCTCTATCACAGTTGGCTACGCCAATAGACCTAAAACAAGTCCAAAAACTTGCTGGTTGTGTGGCAGCATTAGGTCGCTTCATCTCCAGACTAGGAGAAAAGGCACTGCCACTCTATCGCCTCTTACAGCACACCGATAACTTTGAATGGACAGACGCGGCGACTGCTGGACTGGAAGAAATAAAATCCCTCCTAGCGAGCAACTCAATCCTAGCCGCACCAAATGCCGGCGAACCCATGTTGCTATACATATCAGCAACACATCAGGTGGTGAGCGTCGTGCTCGTCGTTGAACGAGAACAGGAAGGACATAAATTCCCGCTTCAAAAACTAGTATACTACATATCTACTGTTCTCACACCATGCAAATCCCGGTACCCCCATTACCAAAAGATAGCATACGCGGTCTTCGTGGCATCCCGAAAGCTACGACACTACTTCCAGAAGTGTTCAATCACGGTGGCCTCTGAAGTACCACTCAGTGACATAATAAACAACTGCGATGCCACGGGCCGGATCGCCAAATGGGCCATAGAGATACTCCCATTTGACATAACATACAAGACACGTCGAGCCATCAAATCCCAAGTACTGGCTGACTTCGTCGCCGAATGGACAAAGGCTGAACTCCCTAAAGAGTACATCACATATTCCAATTGGGTTATGTATTTTGACGGCTCCAAAATGATGGCAGGGCTAGGAGCGGGAGTCGTGTTAACATCCCCCACTTGAGATGTCATCCAGTATGTACTCCAAATACTATACACATACTCCAACAACACAGCCGAATACGAGGCCTTATTACATGGCCTTCGGATGGCCGTATCCATGAGCATACTATGCCTAGAGGTGCGCGGGGACTCAAACCTCGCAATATCTCAAATAAATAGAGACTTTGATGCCAAAGATCCAAAGATGGCAGCATATCGTAATGACGTCTTAAAATTGTCGGCTCGGTTCAAGGGGCTCGAATTTCATCACGTCGCCCGGGAAAGTAATCAGGCGGCGGACGTCCTTGCTCGCATTGGCGCTAAGAGCGACCCCGTCCCACCTAACATCTTCCTGGAAAGGCTTTTCAAGCCATCCGTGGTGTGGCAAGGGGAGGGCGGCAACAACAGTCCAGATCCGAACACAACCCCAATTCCCGAACACACCGATATCACGGGGGCTCAGCCACCGAGATAACACCGTTGGCCCATCTCATTATGGCAGTCATTGCCCCATGGACTGAACCCTTCTTGGCCTATATTAATAGGAAGGAGCTTCCCGAAGACCAGAATGAGGCTCGCCGCATCGTTCGGCATTCGAAGGCCTACAAGGTTCATGACAGAGAGCTCTATAAGAAAAGTACTACTGGAGTACTTCAAAGATGTATCTTTGAGGAAGAGGGGCGACAGCTTTTAGCGGAAATTCACACTAGTCTCAGCGGACACCACGCTGCAGCTTGGGCCGTTGTTAGCAAGGCCTTCCGTACTAGGTTTTATTGGCTGACGGACTGAGCAGACACGCATGACCTTGTCCAACGCTGCGTCGGATGTCAACTCTTCGCCAACCAAAGCCATATGCCCCCAACTGCCTTACAAACTATCCCCATTACTTGGCGTTCCACGGTCTGGGGACTTGATATGGTTGGACCCCTTAAAGGGGGAAGCCATAAGAAAAAATATCTGCTGGTCATGGTGGACAAATTCACTAAGTGGATAGAGGCTAAACCGGTCAAAACGGCTCAGACCGGGCCGGTAATAGAGTTCATATCCGATGTTGTGCACCATTATGGTGTCCCACACAGCATCATCACCGACAACGGCTCTAATTTCACAGCCAACGAGGTGAAAACCTGGTGTGCTAATCTTCGCATTAAACTCGATTACGCCTCCGTCTACCACCCGCGAACCAACGGTCAAGTCAAACGAGCCAATGGTCTTATTATGAGCGGCATCAAGCCCAGACTAGTGCGGTCTTTGAGAGAATCAGACAAGCACTGGGTTGAGGAGCTCGACTCGGTACTCTGGGGGCTACAGACCACGCCCAACCGTATTACCGGATACACACCTTTCTTCATGGTGTATGGCACGGAGGTTGTGCTGCCCTGCGATACTATTCATGACTAACCTCGAGTGCGTATGTATGAAGAGAGAGAAGCCGAGCTTGATCGGCAGGATAACCTAGATGCTCTGGAGGAGGAGCGCGATGTCGCAAATGCCCATTCAGCATTTTACCAAGAGTAGGCTCGAAGATATCAAAGCAGAGAAGTACGGGCCAAGACCTACAACATTGGCGAACTCGTTCTACGCCTGCCGGAGAAGAAAAAGGACAAACTCAATCCCAAATGGGAGGGTCCATTCATAATTGACGAAGTTCTCACCGGAGGAGCGTACCGTCTTTGTGATGCATCAGACAATCGCCTCGAGCGAAACCCCTGGAACGCGGCCAGACTCCAAAGATTCTATGCCTAGCGCGGAACTCCTTGTTCGTCTCCTTCTCCCCTGTAGTTTCCATTATTTTCTCTCTCTTTTCCGATTACTTTTTTCTTTCTCGCTTTAAAGCTCTCGTACGGCTAGACCGCACACCCCTGACGCATACATCTTTAAATATGTACGCCCATTATACCTGGGGGCTTCTTAGACAGAAGCTTTTTATTATTATTCCTTGAGCATCAAGCTCTTCACATATGAGTTTTTCCATATGTACCTTTTCTTCGCCACTATATGCATCGATATGACTTAAGTTTTGGCCAAGCTGGGTTGCCTGGCTCCTGTGCTTATGCCCTATGTTCTCGTTAGTTCGGCTAGGGCATAAAGGGAGCACCTCTGCGATTGTTACTGCCGGGTCATCCGGATGTGTACCTCAGACTGGGTGAAGCCGAAAGCTAGCGTTCTTAAGGGAATATTCGGTCGGTGAATTAAAGATGTTTTTTGCACTCACTCCATTGTGAACCCCCAGAAGTTATACACACTGTGATTTTCACATCACAATTCAGATATGTACACTAATGCATGCACACCCAGGGAAAGGAACCCTTAACGGAACTATTCTCTCTGGAAGATGTTTCTTACGATCTCAATGTAATATAACATAGCTTGCCGGATACAACTTGTCTGTTCAAGCAACTATGACCCCTACGCCTAGTTTCCACGCATACCACAGTCTATTCGGCCGTGCGGGTATTCGGAAACACTCCGCACCTTCGAGTCCGGGGGTTGAAGTGAAAAGGTCTACCATGACAAATGCTATACAATTCAGCTAGAGTTACATATATAAAGGAAAGTACATAGTCACTTGGACTCAAACACTTCCTCCTCTACACCGTCCAACAGGTGGTCTAACTTACAATCCTGTTGGGAATATTTGGAGGCCACCTCTACTTGGTCATATACTAAACTAACGGGAATTTCTTACCCATTCAACCCTAGCGGTCTGACATAGGCCATGTGATTAGGATCCAGCTTAGTATATCACGTTTTCACCATGGCCCAGGCCTCTCGCGCACCCTCTCGGCAGGCCGATATCTTCCATAGTCGGATACGCCACCGCGCTCCTTTGAACAGCTCTACAAGCTTCTCCATACTTCCTGGAGGGGGGCGGATGGCCATAGGGCCTTGGCAACACTCCGCATCGCCAGCCGAGCCTGTTCGTGCACTTGCGACAGCCCTTGCAGTAGACCACTTGATGATCCGGACACCTCCTGTTCAGGACGGCCCGTCAATATACCTGCAATCATAACTATATCAGTTCCATTTATCTCCGAACTGCTTCAAAGATAGTTCAGACACATACTGAATATGCCGCCCCGCAGCTTCTTGTTCTCCTTCACGGAGTCGGCTAGTTGGGCCCGCACATCTTTCAATTCTTCACCCAATGTAGTGTTGCAATCCTGAAGCTTGTTTTTCTCCCCTCTGACTCGGGTCAGCACACGCTCACCTGCGGCGTGTAGCCTTTTCGCCTCTTTCTCTTCCGTTCAGGCGATCTTCAACTTCTCTTCAAGTTGATCTGGCGATCCTATTTTGCGATCAGCAACAGTATTAGTATAGTTGGTATACAATTATTGTTCCTCAAATGTTACCAGAAGACGCCTTCTTGAAGTTTTCAAGTTCGGCGGTAGCAGCATTTAGCTGTGCCCGACATTGCTCCAGCTCTTGGGCTAGCAGGCCATTCTTCTCTGTAGGGACCTGGTTATACAACAATCCTTAAATCAGTTGTACCAACTGCTTTCAGTCTCGGGGGCTACGGGCATATGGCTATCCTTTTCGGACAAAGAAAACTTACCTACACATCTGTCAAATGTTGCTTTGTGGCTTTTCTAAGCCCATCTCGAGCAGCTCGGATGTATGCGTCAGCCGAGCTGAAGGCATTGAATGCCTCTTCCGATAACTTCGGGTCTCGTAAGACAGCCCTACAGCACCGATGATTCAGGGCACTCTCTACTTCCGAGTTGGTAACGAACATATCTTCCGAACCCTTGGCCGAAGGACAGTCCGACGTTATCCCATAGCGGCCCCCACCTCTCCGACGGGATCTAAATCCCGGTTGTTGGGAGTGCGACCGGCCGGAACCCCGGACATAGTCCGGCGAACCTTTTTCCTGATACAGGACCAACATAACAATCACGGTTGGATACGACTACTAAGGCATACCTTCAAGTCCGTACCTCTTCGACAAAGGACCGGCCTTGTCTTCGCCGACCTTCCTTTTCGAGGCCTTGCTCGGCGCGGGAGCCGCTCTCCTTGGAGTCGTCCCCGGCGTAGCATGACGTGCCGAACGCCTCCCCTTTGAAGCATGAGACAGTGCGGTGGGTGAGACAGTGCAAGGAAACTCTTTCGAGAGGGATTTTTCCTGATTACTTACGTGGGAAGCTGGAAGAAGACCAGGATAATCGGCGATGATGGCCACTTTCGTGTCGTCATAGCTCGCCTGGTAAAACACCCCTTCCGTGAGTACCATGAATATATCCGGGTCCTCTTCAAACCCAAGATCAAGCTCCCGGTTGTGGTTCTCCGGCTGTGGGGCAGGGCTATTAAGCCCCTCGGTTACCTTCCGCCAGTGCTATTTCAAAATAAACGGATTGGGAGTTCGTTAAAAATGGTTGAGAGAGCGGAGTGAATAAAAGCAAAGGGGTTAGGACTTACCCAACTGGGAGGGTTGTACATGGAGTACCCATCTCTGCGATTGATCCGGAGAAATTCTTCTTCCTCCCCTTTGAACTGCTCGGCCAGTATCTTGTCTAGAACGGTGGGGGTGTTTGGACCTTTCCGACCAGAGCGGGAGGCATCATCCTACCCATTGTAGTGCCACATTGGGAGCCCTCTATATTGAAGTGGCTGAACCACTCGCACTATGGAGGTCACCATTACCTCTACCATTGTAAAACCAGACTGTGCAAGCATCCTTATCTTGCCCAGGAGCTGACGAACTTCCGCACTGTCCTCCTCTTCAAGACTTCAGGGACGCCAGTTGTGACATTTCTTCAGTGGAACGCTTGCAAATTCTGGGAGACCCTTGCAAACTGGTTCGGGAAGAGCGACGTCCTCTATATAAAACCATTCGGAAGGCCATTCTTCAGATGCCTTCCTTAGTGTGTCGGACAGATATCTGATATCGGTGACGCGCCATACTTCGGCTTTGCCCACTTCAAATATTGACCCCTAGTGGTTGCGCGGGACAAGACAGAACAACTTTCTCCACAGTTTGAAATGGGCCTTGTCGGTGTCAAAACTGGCGGATCTTGGGTAGGGGGTCCCGAACTGTGCGTCAAGGTCGGATGGTAACAGGAGACAAGGGACACTTTATTTTACCCAGGTTTGGGCCCTCTTGATGGAGGTAAAACCCTACTCCTGCTAGATTAATATTGATGATATGGGTAGTACAAGAGTAGATCTACCATGAGATCAAGGAGGCTAAACCCTAGAAGCTAGCCTATGGTATGATTGTGTATGATGATGGTTGTCCTACGGACTACAACCCTCCGGTTTATATAGACATCGGATAGGGTTAGGGTTACACAGAGTCGGTTACAATGGTAGGAGATCTTGAATATCCGCACGCCTAGCTTGCCTTCCACGCCAAGGAAAGATCCTTCCGGACACGGGACGAAGTCTTCAATCTTGTATCTTCATAGTCCTGGAGTCCGGCTGAAGGTATAGTCCGGCTATCCGAACACCCCCTAATCCAGGACTCCCTCAGTAGCCCCCGAACCAGGCTTCAATGACCAGGAGTCCGACGCGCAGATTGTCTTCGACATTGCAAGGCGGGTTCTCCTTCAAACTTTGTGTACCTGCGGGTATAACGTACGATTTTTATAATGCAGCGCTCCTTGGCTTTCACGCCCAATAATGGCCGCCTTCCACGTGTCAAACGAATGCGAAAAGCCGGGGCAGTTTTACATCCAAGCCCCCAGCCGTATAAACGAGCCGCCTATCTAACAGGATGAGGATTCAGATCCAAACCACACATTCCCCTTCTGCAAGAAATCATCAGAGCGTCTCCAGCAAAGATCCATTCCAACATGGCCAGCCGCCGTAGCTCCTCCTCTCGCCCTTCCAGTCCTATCCCTGGAGACTGGGAGAGTTGTTCCATCCCGCATAGCGAATTAGTGTCGCTCCAAGCCAAGGGATTTCTCCCTCAAGCCTATATGGTCTCGGTCCGAGCCGGACTCACCACTAATCAAGGCGGAAAACAAGCGGAGAACTCACCTGGTCCCTCTAATGGGGAGCGGGTGTGCCTGGTCCCTTATCTAATAAGGGGACTGGGATTTCCAATTCATCCCTTTCTCCGCGGGCTTGTGGAGTTCTATGGCCTCCAGCTGCACCACCTTACGCCCTGCTCCGTGTTACACATCGCGGGCTTCGTTGCTCTTTGCGAGCTATTTTTAGGCGTCGAGGCTCATTTCGCGCTGTGGAAGAAGATATTCTGCCTGGTGCCCCGCTCCTAAGAGGGGTCCATATATCAAGTGGGCGGAGCCGAAGTATGGCGCATCGTCGGGACCGGATACCTGTCAGGAACCCCGAAGAAGGCGTCCGAGGACTGGCCTTCAGAATGGTTTTACATAGACGACGTCCCCCTACCGGACCCTATCCAGGCCGGTCTCCCTGAGTTCAACAATGCTCCCCTGAAGAAACGCCTGAGCTGGCGCCCTCGGAGCTCTCAGAGAGAGAATGACAGAGACGTCCTTTACTTAATGGGCCGGATTAAGCTACTAGCTCATTCCGGACTAACCATGATTAAAGTCATGGCCATATGCATTATGCGGGGGGTGCAGCCGCTCCAATACAGAAGTCACCCCATGTGGGATTTCAACGGGGAAGATGATGCCACCCGTCACGGCCGTAAAGGGCTGGACTCGCCTGCCGCCCTAATGAAGATCTTATCCTCTTTGTACAAGGGAGAAGAAGAGGAATTCCTCCGCGTCGACCCGCAGGGCGGATTTTCCATGTATAGTCCTCCGAATTGGGTAAGCGGACAGTCGTACTTCCCTGTTCTTTTTACATTCCCATGATTAAATAGGCAGTCTAACGACTTCAACGCAGGACCTGCGTCAGGAGGTAAAAAACATAAACAGCCGTCCTCCACAGCCAGAGGACCCAGAACGGTCCCTTGATCCGGACTCCGAAGAGGATCCGGACTTAGCGGTGGAGTTTATCGACGGAGTGTTTTATCAGCTAAGCAAGGACGATACCTTGGTAGCTATTATAGCTGATTACCCAGGGTTAATCCCGGCCTCCCAGGTGACAAATACCGGAGCTTTACCCCCTTAAGAGGGGTTCCGTTTTCATGGGTTTGGTTGTTCTGACAGCAACCGTGCTTTGTAGGGGAGATTCCCGAGGCGGGAAGCCGACCCCGCTGCAGCTAGCCGGCGGGGGGCCGCAGGGCCCCGTGGGGCAAAAAGGAACGTAGTCCGGATTGAGGTGCCAGAGCAAAGGTAGGGCGTACCCTCTCTTTTTCCCTGGTGTTTTACTCCTCCAGGGTATATTAACATTCGTGCTATCTTCAGGACGAAGAGACCTCGCCGGACTATATCCGGAGAGGTTGCCAATCGCGCCTCCACCAGCCAGACTCCAACGCCCGGCCCGGAAGCGGAGGCCCGCGCAAGGCACGCACCGTACGCTCCTCCATCAGAGGATGCGGACAGGCTGTCTGCCACCCATTCCGAGGTGGAGAGTGCCATGAACCACAGGCGTCGCCGGACAGTCCTTCGCGACGCTTGTTTCTCCCAGGAGGCTTTAGATGCCTTCAATTCGGGAGACGCGTACCTCCGTGCCGCTCAAAATGGTTTAGCCAGAGCCACGGAGCAGTATGTAAAAGACATACGGGTAAGAAAATTTTGGTAAATATAGATATGCCAGTAGCCCCCGAGACTTGAAGCAGTGGAAATAACTGATTCAAGAATCATATAACATGCAATTTTTTACCGAGAAGAACACCGCGCTGTCCCAGGAGTTGGAAAGGTGCAGGGCCCAACTATAGGCCGCACTAACGGCAGCAGGGGGTCTAAAGAGACCCCTGCAGGTAAACAATACACCAGAATATTTAGTATTGTGCGGATTTAAGTGCCAATCTGACAAATGGTATTGCAGATGGCGCCGGACTCGATCCGGACAGGCAACAGCTTCTACGCCGGTTAAAGGCTGGTGAAAGCATGCTAACAAAGGTGAGGCGGGAGAAGAATGATCTCCAGGATGCCAACACCAGGCTGGATGTTGAACTAAAAGATGTTCGTGGCCAGCTGTCAGACTCCAATAAGGAGAATCAGCGACTTCGACGCGGCATTTTTAGTAAGTGCTTAAGCGAACTCTTGAAAAAGGAGTTCGGCGAGAAAGACGACTAACAGAGTTATGTCTGTAGGTATGCTGACAGGTCGTCCTGCAGAGGAGATGCCCGGTTCAACGGGCGATCTTCTTCCCGAACTCTCGCAACTGCACGAACGAGTTCGGCAGGCGATGCGAGGTATTGCCCAAGCCTTCTGGCCTGCCCACTCCATACCTCAGGGCCTTGGAGATCTTGCGGAGAAGTTGAAGGGAGCTCGGCGGCGCTTCCGGTTGTGGAAGATATCAGCCTGCCGGCAGGGCGCTAGGGAGGCCTGGGCCATGGTGAAGACCCGCTTTACGAAGTCTAACCCCAATCACATGGCCGAGGTCGGACCGGTGGGGCCTGACGGGAAGGAGATCCCTGTGAGCTTAGTGTATGGCCAGGTAGAATTGGCCGCAAAGTATTCCCAGCAGGACTGTAAATTAGTCAGCCTGTTAGATGGTATAGAGGAGGAATACAATCAGTCAGGCTGACTATGTAATTTATAATTGACATGTGTAATGCCTTCTAGCCGGATTGTAGATCGTTTGTCGTTGCCGACCTTTTCGCTTCGACCTCGGGACTTGACGGTCCGGAGTGTGTCCGAATACCATAACGGTTATATAAGAACTGAGGTATGCATGGAGACCAGGCGTAGGGGTCATTAGTGCTTTATCAGACAAGTGCCCAACTAGTTATGTTATATTACATGGTTAGTAAGAAACATCTTCCAGAGAGAATAGTTCTGTTAAGGGTTCCTTTCGCTGGGGTGGCGTGCCCTAAAGTGCACGCCCGGACTGCAAATGCAGGAAAACATCTGGGGGCATGTATAAGTAAAAAAGGTTCATCTTTAGTTCACCGACCGAATATTCCCTTAAGAACGCTAGCTTTCGGCTTCACCCAGTCTGAGGTACACATTCGGCTTATCCGGCAGTAGCAATCGCAGAGGTGCTCCCTTTACTGCCTAGCCGAACAATTGGGAATGTAGGGGTAAGCATAGGAGCCAGGCAACCCAGCTTGGCCAAAACTTAAGTCATATCGATGCATATAATGGTGAAGAAAAGGTGCATGCGGAAGTCTGACGCATGCGTTGGGCGTGAAACCCATATAAACAAGCTTCTGTTAAAGAAGCCCCCAGGTTTAAGGAGCGCGGGTAGCACGTCACATCATGAGCCTTTAAGGGCTATAAAAGGAAAGAGTGGGAGGGGACAAATAAAAATAGAAAAAAAAATATATAAATGGATAGAGGAAGGAGACAAACCTAGAGTCCGGCGCTAGGCATAGAATCCTCGGAGACGTGCAGCGTTCCATGGGTTCGGCTCGAGTCGGTTATCCGACGCATCTCGCAGGCGGTACGCTCCACCAGTCAGGACTTGGTCAATTATGAAGGGACCTTCCCATTTGGGCTTGAGTTTGTCCTTTTTCTTATCCGGCAGGCGTAGAACTAGTTCGCCAACGTTGTAATTTTTGGCCCGTACTTCTCTGCTTTGATATCTTCGAGCCTGCTGTTGATAAAATGCGGAACGGGCTTTAGCCACGTCGCGCTCCTCCTCTAAGGCGTCCAGGTTGTCCTGCCGATCAAGCTTGGCTTCTCTTTCTTCGTACATGCGCACTCGAGGTGAGTCATGAATTGTGTCGCAGGGCAGAAGTGCCTCTGCGCCGTACACCATAAAGAATGGTGTGAATGCGGTGGTACGATTCGGCGTGGTTCGCAGCCCCCAGAGTACGGAGTCGAGCTCCTCCACCCAGTGCGTATTAGATTCCTTGAGGGACCGCACTAGTCTGGGTTTAATGCCGCTCATGATGAGACCATTTGCATGTTCGACCTGACCGTTAGTTTGTGGGTGATAGACAAAAGCATAGTCGAGCTTAATGCCCATGTTTTTGCACCACAGATTTACTTCGTCGGAGGTGAAGTTTGTGCCGTTATCGGTGATGATGCTGTGAGGGACGCTGTAACGGTGTACGACCCCGGATATGAAGTCTGTCACAGGTCCGGATTTGGCCGTCTTAACAGGCTTGGCTTCTATCCATTTGGTGAATTTATCCACCATGACCAATAAGTATTTTTTCTTGTGGGTTCCACCTTTAAGGGGTCCCACCATGTCAAGCCCCCAGACCACAAAAGGCCAAGTGATGGGGATAGTTCGGAGGGCGTTGGGCGGCATATGGCTTTGGTTTGCAAAGAGCTGGCAACCGACGCATTGTTTGACTAAGTCATTGGCGTCTGCTCGGGCCGTCGGCCAATAAAAGCCCGTACGGAAAGCCTTGCTTTTAAGGGACCGAGCTGCGACATGGTGGCCACCGAGTCCGGCATGAATTTCAGCCAACAGACTCCGCCCTTCCTCTTCGGAGATACATCTTTGAAGGACTCCTGTAGTGCTTTTCTTATATAGCTCTCCCTCGTGGACTTTATAGGATTTAGATCGCCGCACTATGCAGCGTGCCTCGTTTTGGTCCTCTGGGAGTTCCTGCCTAGTAAGGTAGGCTAGGAATGGTTCTGTCCACGGGGCGATGACCGCCATTATTACGTGGGCCGAAGGCGTGATTTCGGTGGCAGGGCCTCCGATTATGTCGGATTGTTTGGTTGTGTCCGGACTGTTATCCGAGGGTTCCCCCTCCCATGCTACAGATGGCTTGAATAATCTTTCTAAGAAGATGTTGGGGGGACTGCATCTCGTTTTGCACCGATGCGTGCCAGGACGTCCGCTGCCTGATTATTTTCTCGGGCTATATGGTGAAACTCCAGTCCCTCGAACCGAACTGACATTTTTAGGACGGCATTGCGATAAGCTGCCGTTTTTGGGTCTTTGGCATCGAAGTCGCCATTTATTTGGGATATCAGGAGGTTTGAGTCCCCGCGTACTTCTAGGGTTGAATGCCCATGGATACTGCCATCCGGAGACCATGTAGAAGGGCCTCGTATTCGGCTGCATTGTTGGAGTCCGTGTACATAATTTGGAGTACATATTGGACTATGTCTCCTGTAGGGGACGTCAAAACGACGCTAGCCCCCAGTCCGGCCAACATTTTGGAGCCGTCAAAATGCATGATCCAGTTTGAATATGTGCCGTACTCTTTAGGGAGTTCGGCCTCTGTCCATTCGGCGACGAAGTCGGCTAGGACTTGCGATTTAATGGCTCGCCGTGGTTTGTAGGTTATGTCGAACGGGAGGAGCTCTATGGCCCATTTTGCTATCTGGCCCGTTGCATCACGGTTGTTGATAATATCATTGAGTGGTACTTCCGAGGCTACTGTTATAGGACACTCTTGAAAGTAGTGTCGTAGCTTCCGGGATGCCATAAACACCGCGTATGCAATCTTTGGGTAATGCGGGTACCGTGATTTGCATGGTGTGAGGACAGTGGACACGTAGTAAACCGGCCTTTGAAGGGGGAGTTTGTGTCTGTCCGTTGCCCGCTCGACGACGAGTACTGTGCTAACAACTTGATGAGTTGCGGCAATGTACAATAGCATGGGTTCGCCAGTGTTCGGCGCGGCCAGGACTGGGTTTGTTGCCAAGATGGCCTCTATTTCCTCGAGTCCGGCCGTGGCAGCGTCTGTCCACTCGAAGTGTTCGGTGCGCCTGAGGAGGCGGTAAAGGGGCAATGCCTTTTCTCCCAGGCGGGAGATAAAGCGGCTTAAAGCCACCACGCATCCGGTGAGTTTCTGTATTTGTTTGAGGTCTTTTGGGACATTCAGTTGTGACAAAGCTCAGATTTTAGCTGGATTTGCTTCAATTCCTCTACCGGATACAATGAAGCCCAGGAGCTTTCTGGCTGGAACGCCGAAAACGCATTTTTCCGGATTGAGCTTAATGTCGTATTTTCGGAGGTTGTCCAATGTAAGCCTCAAGTCGTCTACTAGAGGTTCGACATGTCTTGATTTAACGACCACATCATCTACATACGCCTCCACTGTTTTGCCGATCTGGTTTGCTAGGCATGTTTGAATCATGCGTTGATATGTTGCACCGGCATTTTTTAGCCCAAAGGGCATTGTGTTGAAGCAGAATGGGCCGTATGGTGTGATGAATGCTGTTGCGGCTTGGTCTGATTCTGCCATCTTGATTTGATGGTAACCGGAGTATGCGTCGAGGAAGCATAGTGAATCGTGTCCTGTAGTGGCATCGATGATTTGATCTATTTGAGGGAGGGGGAAAGGATCCTTTGGGCAAGCCTTATTAAGGTCTTTGAAATCGACACACAGGCGCCAGGATTTGTCCTTCTTTGGTACCATCACCAGGTTTGCTAGCCAGTCCGGGTGTTTTATGTCTCTAATGAATCCGGCCTCCAATAACTTGGCTAGCTCCTCTCCCATAGCCTGTCTCTTTGGTTCGGAGAAACGCCGAAGGGCTTGTTTGACAGGTTTGAATCCTTTCTGGATATTTAGGCTGTGTTCGGCCAACCTGCGTGGGATTCCTAGCATGTCTGAAGGGTGCCAAGCGAAAATGTCCCAGTTCTCTCGTAGGAACTCTCGCAATGCGGCGCCTACATCAGGGTTCAGTCTTGCCCCGATGGAGGCTGTTTTATTGGGGTCCGTTGGGTGGACCTGGAATTTGACTATTTCGTCCGCTGGTTTGAAGGATGTGGATTTGGATCTCTTATCGAGTATCACATCATCCCTATTGACCGTGGATCGCAGCGCAGTCAGTTCTTCGGCCGCTAAGGTTTCGGATAGTGCCTCGAGGGCCAATGCGGCTGTCTTGTTCTCGGCGCAGAGTGCTATGTCCGGATCACTAGCGAGAGTGATAATTCCGTTTGGCCCAGGCATCTTAAGCTTCATGTACCCGTAATGGGGTATAGCTTGGAAAACTGTGAAAGCCTCCCGTCCTAGTATAGCGTGATATCCGCTTTTGAACGGGGCCACTTGGAACGTGATCTGTTTGGACCTGTAATTATCCGGCATGCCGAATACCACATCTAGTGTGATCTTTGTGGTGCAGCGCGCTTCCTGACTGGGGATTATTCCTCTAAAGGTTGTGCTGCTTCGCTCAATGCGGTTCCAGTCTATTTCCATCTTTTGGAGGGTTTCCTCGTAAATGAGGTTCAATCCGCTGCCTCCGTCCATGAGTACCTTTGCGAAGCGACAGCCGTCCACTATGGGACTGAGGACGCGGCTGGTGCTCTGGCCGTTCGAAATTTAGGTTCGTCACTCGCGTTGAAGGTGATAGCAGTATTACTCCATGGGTTTATAGTCGCTACTTGATAGACTTCAGTGAGGCTGTGGAGTGTTATTTTTCGCATGTTATTTGATGCGAAAGTCTCAAAGACTGTGAGAACGGAACTGAAATTCTTGGGCTGGTTTCCTTCGACCTCTGGAATTAGGAGGTCCTCGCCAATTTTGGCCACCTGCCGAAGTATCCAACATGCCCTGAGGCTATGAGTTGGGGTGGCGTCCTCTGCACTGTGAATCTTGCAGGGTCCATCTAGCCACTTTTCCAGTACGGTTCCATGCCCTCTAAAGGGTTTTGATTTTTTGGTATTTAGTCCGGGTGCCTTACTGTGGTGCGCCCTCTTAATTCGGACGGGATTGCTATTCAAGGCCGGATTATCCCAAAATTTTATTTCAGTTTTCCAAGCACTTTCCATCGCACAGTACTTTTGTACTATGGACGCCAAGTCAGCAAAGCGTGTAATATTACGGCGACTTACGGCGTTGAGTATTCCCTTGTCCGTGCATTTACTGCAAAAGATTGAAATTCTGTCTCCCTCGCGGTAGTCCTTTATCCTGTTCATAACCAGGAGGAATCTGATGTACTGTTTCTTCGGGCATTTGCCTGATTTGGGAAAGATCGCTTAAGATCGGGCGGGTGGGTGTCGTTGAATCTGAGACCTCGCCCAGTTTGTTGTTCGGAGGCCGAAGAACTTCCGAATTCTGAGATCCGGAGTCTTGGATGTTATCCGATTTGCCTGATTTTAAGCTCAGGTCTTGGATTGTATCCTCCGCTCCACGGATATCCGGCATGGAGGGTTCGGGAATTCGGACGTAGCTAGTCCTTAAGATAGATGAAGGGTCGCCGCATTGAGTCTCCACCACAGCAACGTGGTGGGTGACTTGGGGAGAGTTAATTTCTCTTAGATCGGGTTTAAGCCCAACCTGGTCGTAATTTGTAGCGACACCCAGTGCGGCGATGCGATCCAGGAGCTCGTTTACAGAAGAGAGCTCCATCGGATCCAATTGCTCAGCGAGTTCTTAGCCGACGTGGAGGTTGCTTTCGATGACCCGGGAGGTCACAGTCGGCGCAACAGCCGAACAAGCGGTTGCGAGAAAACCACCTAGCCGGAGAGTTTGGCCGACAGCCAAGGCTCCTTTTGTAATGGCGCCGTCTTTAAAGACGGGAAGAGGCATCCTTCCTGATCGCGACGACACAGAGGAACTCCCAATGAAAGCACCAATGTCGGTGTCAAAACCGGCGGATCTCGGGTAGGGGGTCCCGAACTGTGCGTCAAGGTCGGATGGTAACAGGAGACAAGGGACACTTTATTTTACCCAGGTTCGGGCCCTCTTGATGGAGGTAAAACCCTACTCCTGCTAGATTAATATTGATGATATGGGTAGTACAAGAGTAGATCTACCATGAGATCAAGGAGGCTAAACCCTAGAAGCTAGCCTATGGTATGATTGTGTATGATGATGGTTGTCCTACGGACTACAACCCTCCGGTTTATATAGACACTGGATAGGGTTAGGGTTACACAGAGTCGGTTACAATGGTAGGAGATCTTGAATATCCGCACGCCTAGCTTGCCTTCCACGTCAAGGAAAGATCCTTCCGGACACGGGACGAAGTCTTCAATCTTGTATCTTCATAGTCCTGGAGTCCGGCTGAAGGTATAGTCCGGCTATCCGAACACCCCCTAATCCAGGACTCCCTCAGGCCTCAATGCCCAGGAATAGTTTGCACAAAGCGACATAGCCCGCAACATGCAGGATGGAGGCGGGAGTAAAGTTATGCAGCCGAAGGCCATAGTATTCCAGAAGCCCCTAGAGGAACTGATGGATTGGAAACCCAGCGCCCCTTAGCAGATAAGGGACGAAACAAACTCGCTCCCCCTGGATGGATTGGGAGAATCCTCCGCCTGGGTCTCACCATTAAGGGAGGCTAGCCCTGATCGAACAGGGACCAGATCTGCAGGGGGAGAAATCTGTGCGTTTGCAGCTTCTCTAATTGGCTGTGGGCCACTGAGCGCCTCTCCCACTCGCCTCTCTCTGAGTCGAAGGAGGAACTGGGAATGCTAGCCATGTTGGAATGGCTTCTTCTAGTAGTCTTTGGGGATTTTCTCCGCGGGATGCTGAATGGATCTAAGATCCGATCTCTTTAAATAGGCGCTCTTCTTGGCCTGAACAGGGTGTTATTTGCAAAAATACCCTGACCTCCCACATTCGCTCGACACATGGAAGACGAGGTTATTAACGCGCAGAAGCCGAGGGAAGACATTGAATCTACGGCCGAATACATTACTTGGAAATTGTTAAAGGAGGAACCCGCCTTGCAATGTCGAAGACAATTTGTGTGCCGAACACCTCGCTATTGAAGACTGGTTCGGGGGCTACTGAGGGAGTCCTGGACTAAGGGGTCATCGGGCCTCCGGCGTATTAT
The DNA here is from genome assembly GCA_032464435.1 of Aegilops umbellulata. Taxonomy (NCBI): domain Eukaryota; kingdom Viridiplantae; phylum Streptophyta; class Magnoliopsida; order Poales; family Poaceae; genus Aegilops; species Aegilops umbellulata. The sequence continues at coordinate 243,856,941 of CP136057.1, forward strand.
CCATGGGCCGGACTGATGGGCTATGAAGACACGAAGGCCGAAGACTGTACTCGTGTCCGGATAGGACTCTCCTTGGCGTGGAAGGCAAGCTTGGAGATCAACTATGAAGATTCCTTCCTATGTAACCGACTCTATGTAACCCTAGATCCTCCCGATGTCTATATAAACCAGAGGGTGTAGTCCGGAAAGGATATACTCATTACCATAGTCATACAGGCTAGACTTTTAGGGTTTAGCCATTATGATCTTGAGGTAGATCAACTCTTGTAATACTCATATTCATCAAGATCAATCAAGCAGGAAGTAGGGTATTACCTCCATAGAGAGGGCCCGAACCTGGGTAGACATCGCGTCCCCTGTCTCCTGTTACCATCGACCTTAGACGCACAGTTCGATACCCCCTACCAGAGATCCGCCGGTTTTGACACCGACAAGGTGCCCCCGATGTAGGGTGTTGCAATATGTTCATGGTTTACTTATTGTCAGTGTTGCGGGGGATGACAGCAGCCCAAACGCGGATAAGTGGGTTATGGTGTATGGGAGTAAAGAGGACTTGATACTTAATGCTTTGGTTGGGTTTCACGACCTTAATGATCTTTAGTAGTTGCGGATGCTTGCTAGAGTTCCAATCATAAGTGCATATGATCCAAGTAGAGAAAGTATGTTAGCTGATGCCTCTCCCTCATATAAAATTACAAGAATGATTACCGGTACTTGTTATCGATTGCATAGGGACAAATAACTTTCTTGTTGACAAAATCTCTCTACTAAAACTAATTTAGTTGTGTCTTTATCTAAACAACACCTAGATTTTATTTACGTGCTCTTTATTATCTTGCAAATCTATCCTATCACACCTACAAAGTACTTCTAGTTTCATACTTGTTCTAGGTAAAGCGAACGTCAAGTGTGTGTAGAGTTGTATCGATGGACGATAGAACTTGAGGGAATATTTCTTCTACCTTTAGCTCCTCGTTGGCTTCGACACTCTTACTTATCGAAAGAGGCTAGAATTTATCCCCTATACTTGTGGGTTATCAGTAGGTAGAAATCTCTCGCTCCCGGCACTCCTCTACCTTCCACTATGGTAATTCATGAATAAGGCCTTCCACATCACTAGGACGTGGTTCCTCGATGCTACCTTCATAAGGTAATTTACAAATCTCACAAAAGTCATAAAGCATCATTTCTCTGTACTCATCATATAAGTGAAAGTCTACCATGGGTGGTGATTTCCTAGCATGAAAATGAAAATTTTGCACGAAAGTATTGGTGAGTAGGAGATACTGATTACAACGGTCGAGGAGGAAGTCGATGATGCCTGTATTCCCGCCCAAATAATAGAAATCATCATAATTACCGGCTACTTGTAAGAATGCATCACAAGGCCATTCGCATGGCCAAATTTCTGTGGCGCGAGGAAGAATATACTTGCAAGATAGGATCAAGAACACAAATATATTCATGAAAACATAATAGGTTCAGATCTGAAATCATGGCACTTGGGCCCTAGTGACAAGCATTAAGCATAGCAAAGTCATAGCAACATCAATCCTAGAACATAGTGGATACTAGGGATCAAACCCTAACAAAACTAACTCAATTACATGGTAAATCTCATCCAACCCATCACGGTCCAGCAAGCCTACGATGGGATTACTCACGCACGGTGGTGAGCATCATTAAATTGGTGATGGAGGATGGTTGATGATGACAATGGCGACGGATTCCCCTCTCACAAGCCTCGAACAGACTCCAGATCTGCCCTCCTGAGGAAGAACAGGGCTTGGCGGCGGCTCCGTATCGTAAAATGTGATGAATCCTTCTCTCTGATTTTTTTTCTCCCAAAAGAGAATATATGGAGTTGGAGTTGAGGTCGGTGGAGGTCCAGGGGGCCCACAAGGTCGGAGGGCGCGCCCCAGGGGGTAGGCGCGTCCCCCACCCTTGTGGCTAGGGTGTGGGCCCCCTGGTGCTGATTCTTTCGCCAATATTTTTTATTAATTTCAAAACTTATCTCCGTTAAGTTTTAGGTCATTCCGAGAACTTTTTATTCTGCACAAAAATAACACCATGACAATTCTGTTGAACAACGTCAGTTCGGGTTAGTTCCATTCAAATCATGCAAGTTAGAGTCCAAAACAAGGGCAAAAGAGTTTGGAAAAGTAGATATGATGAAGACGTATCACATACATATATGTAGGACATTCAAAATCAATTCTCAAGATCTGGACACGCATTATTAGCCCGCACGCTAATCCTAGTCAGATTATTAGCAAAAATCATTTGTATAGAACATACAATTAATCACTAACCCTATACGGATAACATTCAAACAACCAATACACTACGTGCATCTAACAGATCTTAATTACTCCGATTTCATGGACTGAGAGAACATAACCATAGGATTTTTATTCCAAAAAAGTTAGAGAGGGGGGAGTAAGAAGAGAAAAGACATGATATGTTTGCCGCACAAATGGGTATATAGATGAATAACCGGTTTTTCATCAGAGTCGTAGTCGTTGCCGGAGTTGCTGTTGACTTCCGGCTCCGACTGGGGGGGGGGGGGGGGGGCACGACGGTACCGATGAAGTCAAGGTTATGCCGCTGCTCGCGCGAGACCTCGTCGGCGGCCACAGCAACCTATATGCCCATTGACGGTGTCCTGGACTAGGGGGTACTCACCACGTCGTCTCCCAATCTATTAGATTGGGCTGAGGACCCCCGTGGCCGTATACTCATGGGCCAGTTCGGACAGCTGCCGCATACAAGGAAGATTCCACAAGACTTGGCGATCAAGACAAGGACTTCTCCCCACCGGCGTATTCGGCTAGGACTCTTGTTAACCTAGGCCTCTGGTGCATTATATAAACCAGGGCCAGGCTAGTCGATAGATGAGAGACATAACAATCATACCATAGTCTAGCTTCTAGGGTTTAGCCTCTCTGATCTCGTGGTAGATCTACTCTTGTACTACCCATATCATCAATATTAATCAAGCAGGACGTAGGGTTTTACCTCCATCAAGAGGGCCCGAACCTGGGTAAAACATCGTGTCCCCTGCCTCCTGTTACCATCCAGCCTAGACGCATAGTTCAGGACCACCTACCCGAGATCCGCCGGTTTTGACACCGACATTGGTGCTTTCATTGAGAGTTCCGCCGTGTGATCAACCAAAGGATCGATGGCTCGCCTACAGCTCAATTGCGACTTCGGCATCTTCTTCACCAGCTCGACTGGTCACCTTGGTTCGACCAAGAATTGCGCCCCGTGTTCGGATCACCATGTTCGGACGAGGGCCTTCATCAAACACCAACTCCGATCTCTATAAAGATCACGGAGGAATCATCCAAGGAGCTCGGGGGCTCAACGTCAACATTGCCCTCAAGCGACCGTGATGTTCTTCTGGACAGCGAACTCGTATCTGCTGCCACTACCTTCTCGAGTATCGCTTTGACGTTCGCTTTGGTGGAATTGTGTGGAATTGAGTCTACAACAACCCTGGAATATTTCGTCGAGTTCCGATGGAGGAATCTCCGGCAATCCACGATATACCGGAGCCCTATCTAATCTGGACGGGAATTTGGATGTGTTTAGGGCGTGGTGTCCAGCTTCTAGCTCGGACGTCCTTTGGAAGATCCAACCGTTGATCGGCTGCAGAATTCCTGTATCTACCACCTCTCAATTTCAGCTCGATCCGACCGTCGAAACTCTGAGAACCTTCCGATTAGTGCATCACTTCTCGGATCTGTTTTCTGCGCGAAAACGAATCCGACCCGAGTTCATCTTTTCTATGAACGGGATTTCGGACGTCCCTTTTGAAGGAAGTTTTTGTATGGGGTATTGTGTTTTGTTCCCGAACACATCCCACTAACTTTAAGATCTTTTGAACATGATCTTCAACATCATGCTGGTGTCAAACCAGTCCGGCAATATTACTCCACGGCTGCGGACCTGCGCTAAGACACGGTGTCACTTTGTTGAGCCGAGCTCAACTTCTTCGGATCATCATCTCGGCAAGCCGAACAAGAGTCCGGCATCGTGAAGGATAAATCATCACCAACATCGCCGCCCCACGGATTACACGGAGCGGGCATACCGGCATCGCCGCACGGTTGCTTCATCAAGCCGGCATCGACCACGTCACGACCTGCATCGACAGGGCCGCACTATTGCTTCTTCAAGCTGGTGTCCATCACGCCGACCTACTTCGACTCATCGGCTGACATCGGGGCTTCGACATCTCGGCTGGACCGGGGGCTTCGCCATCTCTTCATCAACCTACTCCGGACACTTCGACGTCACTAGCCGACTAGCTCCATCACGTTAGCTGGGCCGAGGGCTTTGCCTCGGCGAGCCAACCTTTACCAGCATTGCCATGCCGTCGTTTTATCGCCCATCAGGCAATGGGTGTGCGAGGCGAGTCCCAATTTTGGGAATCACCTTCCTTTGGATTGCTAGAACAAATAAACCAGGTGCTATCAATCCCTAATATTTTTTGCTTGTTTGGGTTCATTTTTCCCAAGGAATTATTACTCTGGTTTGTCCATCATATGTACACAGGTCTATCAAATGGTGGCGGCATTCACGACAGTCGCATGGTGGTTCGGTGAGTTTCTGTACATAGTCCGGTGAACGCCGCATCCAGACCTCGGACCGACCTGCGAATTCAGGCTTTGCCACGCCTTTACCACATCACGCCGACGCCCTGCATCGACATTGACTTCGGCGCCAGGCCATATTTCTTTTATTACTCACTTCGCATAAATTATTCAATATGCAACGATTTTTTTTAATTATCATTATTACTATTATCTCCCGTTTGCACTATTTTTGTGCACAGGAAAATGATCCGGGGACTTCGGCGTCACTCTGCCGGTCTGCATCGACCGTGCTATGTGACCTCTTCGGCGGGTCGAGCTCTCCGCTCCGCCACCTCGGGACCGGCTTGGGGGATAGAACCTTGTCCCGCATCAAGCTCGGACTGCGAACACTAACCAGCTAAGTCGCTTTCATGCTCAAAGCTTTAATTTCTAACTTGTGTTCGGTTCGACCAAGCGTTATACTTTTTTGAAAAAAAGTTGCTTGTAAAAAAATTCGTGTCCAAACTTTGTTTGTGACGCATAAATTCAAATACCCCGTTTACTTGGGGGCTTCCTTTATGAAGCTTTTCCTGTTGCATATGATTATACTTGTACGGCTTCGTTTCTTGTTCGTGTATTACGCCACAATATGCACCATATTGACTTAAGCGATTTGCAAGCTGGGTTGCCTCGCTCCTGTGTTTACCCCTACGTTACTGATTGTTCGGCTAGGGAGTAAAGGGACCACCTCTGCGATTGTCACGATCGGGTCGCCTGAGCCGGACCTCAGACTGGGTGAAGCCGAAAGCTAGTGCTCTTATAGTTTTCAATGATGGTCGGCACACAACGGAACTCATGAGTACAAAAAATCTATTGCACAAGTCTCATAATAACAATGAGCACCGAAGAAAGGTATCAGTGGGGGTACTATTTTCTTCGAAGATGCTTCTTACACTTCGCAGTAATATAGCATAAGTTCCCTGAGCGCGCTTTGTCTGTTACAGCCTTATGGACTGATTGCCTGGTTATTGGAAACACCGTCGATATTCTCGACCGATGGAGTACATAACACTTTTAGGTCCTTGACCGGAGAGGGAGAAGCCGACGGTCGGTTAAGACGCATTTAAAGTTCGGTTGAACATAGATATGATATAAGTACTTCGGTACATGCAATCATTCTCCTACCCAAGTCACTTGGGGGCTCTTAAGTTTATTTGAGCCGTTTTATAATAAGTCTTCTTCTTCTTAGTCGTTGCAAAGTTTTATTATTATTATTTATCACTCCTTTTTTCGACACGAGTGTGCGATCACTAGCCGGGGAGCCTAATTTCTCTCTCAAAGCCGCTAGAGTTTAGTTTGCTAAACTGGCCTGATAAGAAGTACTCCGCCCTCGGGATAGGAGGTTGAAGCTGAAAGCTAGTGCTCTTATAGTTTTTAATGATGGTCGGCACACAACGGAACTCATGAGTACAAAAAATCTATTGCACAAGTCTCATAATAACAATGAGCACCGAAGAAAGGTATCGGTGGGGGTACTATTTTCTTCGAAGATGCTTCTTACACTTCGCAGTAATATAGCATAAGTTCCCTGAGCGCGCTTTGTCTGTTACAGCCTTATGGACTGATTGCCTGGTTATTGGAAACACCGTCGATATTCTCGACCGATGGAGTACATAACACTTTTCGTTCCTTGACCGGAAGGGAGAAGCCGACGGTCGGTTAAGACGCGTTTAAAGTTCGGTTGAACATAGATATGATATAAGTACTTCGGTACATGCAATCATTCTCCTACCCAAGTCACTTGGGGGCTCTTAAGTTTATTTGAGCCGTTTTATAATAAGTGTTCTTCTTCTTAGTCGTTGCAAAGTTTTATTATTATTATTATTTATCACTCCTTTTTTCGACACGAGTGTGCGGTCACTAGCCGGGGAGCCTAATTTCTCTCTCAAAGCCGCTAGAGTTTAGTTTGCTAAACTGGCCTGATAAGAAGTACTCCGCCCTCGGGATAGGAGGTTGAAGCCGTAGGCTGACCCGCTCGAAGTCTTGAGATAGGATGTATCATGTTAAAGCACGACAGAAGCACTTCTTTTTTCTAAGACCAATTTTCGGATTGGCACCAAACACTTGATATTGTTCGGACGTCATGTTTTTACTGATGTTTCTTGGTTTTCCAAGCTTTTTGGCACTTTTAAACTATTTGTGCTTTTCCAGCATTAGTCTCGCAGTGCAACGCCGGACACCTTTTAGGGATTCGGCAAAAACATTCTCACATATTGCTATATATGCATCGGTTTCGAATTGTGTCTTCGGTCAATAGTTGGGTTGCCCGGCTCCTGCACTTGCTTCCTACGTTCCGTTTTGTTCGGGTAGGCGTGCAAAGGGAGGACCACTGCGATTGTGCTTCCAGCTCACATGGTTAAGCACCTCAGTGGAGAAAGTCGAAAACTGACTGTCACAACAAGCGTAAACTGGTCAGCGATCCGATGACTATGTTAAATAACAGGCCGTTCATAACATTGGCCGAAGTGTTTACGGCTTGACCTCGACTGTCGCCAAACACTACCGGGGGCTATTAACTAGCCTCCCAAACTAAATCCTTGATGTTTTGCTTTTACATTGGAGCTAAGGCTTTATGATCATGCTTAGCATGACAACCCAAAGAAAGGAACCGACAGCGGGACTATTTTCTTTGGAAGACATTTCTTCTGTTAAACAATAATATAACATATCTCTCCGCGTACCTTTGTTTATAAAACCGTATGGCCAGATTGCCTTGTTTGTCGTAAATCTTTGCCCTCGTAAAGGCTTTATAAAGTAAGACAAACACTCCTCGGCTACTGGCCGAGGAGGTGGAAGCCGATGGTCGGTCAACAAAGTTTTGTATAATGCGGATCCGAGCATTAAATGACGTAAAGTACATGGATACATAGTCATTACACACAATTTGTGATCTTACTATGGATATCGATCCTTAATTCGGCCACCCGTGCCCGCATTAAGGCTCGGGGGCTACTGGGCTTCGTGCTTATTATTTAAACATATTAAAGGGGCACATCGATCCCCTGATCTGGTGTTGCCACCCGACCAGTGTCTCAGGGGCTACTGCATTGCTTGTCCAATGCAGAAAATTTTATGTGCAATATAGTTTTCGAGGAGATTTTGATCCTCAGGTTGGTCGGCCGCACCCAACCTGAGTCTCGAGGACTGAGCACGCCGCTTTTAGTGTCCCGAAGTATTCTGCCGAGCTAGGACTTGATCCTCAGGCCGATTTTGCAAATCAACCTGAGTCTCAGAGGCTACTGGGATAAGCGTTCTTATGCCATCCTTCATGTGCATCTCGGGTTTTAGACAGATACCCACCTTGAGGGATACTGGCTATATATCTCGGCAGAGAATAAATTGCACTGATAAAAATATTGAAAAAAATTGGCCCACATTTGGGGTGGTGCACCACCTCGGAAGCAGTTCGGCATAAAGCTTGGGCGCTAGTGGCTGGCTCCATAGAGGGCATTTCCGGCATGAAGCTCGGCTAAACTCCTTCAAACTTCTTTGAACCAAGGTGATTTACGACACCTCGGATACAGTCCGGCGTTGGAGCTCGGATACAGTCCGGCGTTGGAGCTCGGATACATAGTCCGGCGTTGGAGCTCGGATACATTCCGGCATTAGAGCTGGGAAGCGGTCCGGCGTTGGTGCTCGGCTGCAAAAGATACCTCAAATGCAGTCCGGCGTTGGAGCTCGGACGCAAGAGGACACTGCCTCCCGGGAACAACTTCAAACCCGAGGTGTGGCATAAAAATAAACAAGGCATTGATAAAGGCCGGAAACTTAAAGAGGCTCCTGGGATACCCGACGTGTAAACCCGTCGAATGCATTTCGGCGATCCTCAAGATCGAAGATAAAGAAGATTTGTTGAACCAGTTTTCAAGACCGATGACCGAAGATGAAGAACAGCTCGGAAGAATCGAGGAGCGTCCCTAACTTGAAGACCGGTTCAAGGGGCTACTGACGGTGTCCTGGACTAGGGGGTACTCACCACGTCGTCTCCCAATCTATTAGATTGGGCCGAGGACCCCCGTGGACGTATACTCATGGGCCAGTTCGGACAGCTGCCGCATACAAGGAAGATTCCACAAGACTTGGCGATCAAGACAAGGACTTCTCCCCACCGGCGTATTCGGCTAGGACTCTTGTTAACCTAGGCCTCTGGTGCATTATATAAACCAGGGCCAGGCTAGTCGATAGATGAGAGACATAACAATCATACCATAGGCTAGCTTCTAGGGTTTAGCCTCTCTGATCTCGTTGTAGATCTACTCTTGTACTACCCATATCATCAATATTAATCAAGCAGGACGTAAGGTTTTACCTCCATCAAGAGGGCCCGAACCTAGGTAAAACATCGTGTCCCCTGCCTCCTGTTACCATCCAGCCTAGACCCACAGTTCGGGACCCCCTACCCGAGATCCGCCGGTTTTGACACCGACACCCATCTTCACGCATTGCGCGGGTGCTTCACTAGCCGCGGCGTCACCACTCCCTCCTATGGTGACAACTGTGGACCGGAGGTGCGACCGCCTATTATTGCCGGCAGCTCGGATGAGGAATTAATACGGACCAGTGGGAGCGAGGCGGGCGGCTGTCAAAGGTTGTCTCGCCTCCCGATGAGCCTGCGCGGCTGACTTCTGCCATTCCTACCATCATTTCACACAGCTACTTGCACGCCTCCCAGTGACACTGCGCAGCGAAAATGCCTCCCGCCAAGTCACACACCTGCATGCACGCCTTCCGGTTTGCCTATGCGGCAGACTGCTCGTATGCGTCCCGTCAACTCACGCCTGCTCGCACGGCACACGAGGCGCGTGGCAGCATGTTTTTTTGACGATTCATTCTGCAGCTTTACTGCTTAACCGAAGCATGGCAAGGTCTAATGCACATGGTCTGAATAAATAATCCATATGAGATATTGGTTGCCAGTTATTAACAATCTCCCATTTGTAAGAAGATTATATCAAAATGTGTCTCAAATTTGACAAAAAATACAATATCACAGTCTAGTAGTGTCCATATATGACACCACGATAAGTTTCATGAATTTCAACTAACTTTTGGATTTACTGAATTTTAAAAATCTATATTCTCAATGTTTTGAAATCTCTTGCATGGGGAAACATGCACCCAGGGACACACATATGATTTTGCAAGCCACTTTGGTGCACATGTAGCACAAATTTGATTTTTGCACATTAAATCCCTAGGAAATCAATCTATGTATAAAAACGGTCGAATGATGTCTATTTTTTTAAATATACGACACTCCTTTGGTCACATGTTCACTACAGAAAAATTTTGACATGCCTCAGAGTGGCTGTGGTGGTTCGGGATGTGTGTCTGTGGGATGGGGGGAGGGGTCCGGCAGTACACTACGAGTCGTGAGCCTCCGTGTGGGATTATTGATCATTTTGTGAGTCATATATTCCACATCAAAGTCGTGAATTGGTTATTTAAAGCATTACACAACCCTGTCATACATACATGTTTGGGCCACATGCATGCATTGGTGGTCCTCTCGGACACTCTCCCTCGTGCGGTTATCAGCGACGTGCCCATTTGTTAGCCCACAAAGGTTTTCAGTTTCCACCAACAACGAGAGGCATTTGACCAAAAGGTGGATTCATATTGGCATGTATGTGGTGTGGATCATGGTGAGACTCCATATCAAAGTTCGCACACGTGCGTACACATGAGTCCCTCCCACCGGCTTGAAGTGAGGGGGCTACGCATTGTGGTGTAGTGCATTTCCAATTTGCGAAGCATGTGACACGTCAAAGTTGTACATTGGGTATTCAAACAACACATAACACACAGACACAAGCACGCGGTGGTTTTGTCCTATGACACTCACTCGCGTGTGACTCTCTCTATGGGCCTGCAAGGTCACCGTCGATTAGTTGAACGTACAAAGAGAGGTTAATTTGACCAACAAGGATGGTTATTTTTTGGTTTGTGTTACGTATATGCATGGTAGGAGTACGTACATGTCAAAGAGGGGGAACATGAATACTCTCTATATATGCGTACGTCATAACCTCGCTCCATGTGGGGAATTTCCGATTCCCGAGGCAGGTGCCACATCAAAGTTGTACATTGGTATTCAAACTTCACGCAATACCATGCAGGCGGTGGTTGCCCTATAGGAACTCACTCACGTGTGGCGCTTCCATCTATGGGCATTCAAGGTTGTCCTCCATCACTTTGACCCAACGGGAGAGGGGTTAATTTGACCACCTAGGAATGATTCTTTTTTGGTTTGTGCTATACAGTAGAAGTACATATATATCACGCATCGAATGGGGGCATACATATAGCACATACCACACATCATGAACCTCGCTCTCTGTGGGGACTTTTTGGTTTCTTATATATGTGGTGCCACATCAAAGTTGTGCATTGCATATTCAAACATCACACAAACACCTCTTTGGGCCACATGTAGACGATGGTACGTAGTCATATATAGGATGCTCACTCGCGTGCGATGTACGCTTCGCTTTCTGTGGGCCCGCGAGTTCCTCGTCCATCAGTTTGACCCAACAAGAGAGAGGTACTTTGACGAACAAGGAGGATTAATTCTTTTAGGTATGTGTACTAGGTGTATAGTACGTGTCGAAGGAGGGGGGTGACCAGCATATTATTAAACTTATAAAGGATGAAGGGGGTGCAAGACAGGCTCGCGCCATCCACGTCAGCGAGCGTACAGTGCACAACGGGTGCAGCGCGCGAGGGAGGGCAGCGGCTGCACCGCGCGAGGAAAAAAACAGCGAGCAGATAAAGGATGAAGGGGGTGCAAGACAGGCTCGCGCCATCCACGTCAGCGAGTGTACAGTGCACAACGGGTGCAGCGCGCGAGGGAGGGCAGCGGCTGCACCTCGCGAGGAAAAAAAACAGCGAGCAGATAAAGGATGAAGGGGGTGCAAGACAGGCTCGCGCCATCCACATCAGCGAGCGTACAGTGCACAACGGGTGCAGCGCGCGAGGGAGGGCAGCGCCTGCACCGCGCGAGGAAAAAAACAGCGAGCAGTGGTCCCGTGAAAATATCTCCTCTCCCCTCACTCCCATGCTCTCCATCCCCCGATCCCCTTGTTCCCTCCCGTCGCACGCCGGTTCCACGCGGCCTTCTCTCCCCGGCACTCGAGGCCCCTCCTTCCCTCCCATCGCGCCGCCGGCTCCACGCGGCGGCCGACACAACCTTCTCTCCCCGGCGCTCGAGATCCCCTCCTTCCCTCCCGTTGCGCCGCCGGTTCCATGCGGCACCCGTGCTCTACCGCTCATCCATGGCTCCATCCATCCTCCTTGTCTGATGGAGTCGACCGGCATCTCTCTGTCTCGAGCTGCTCCAGGAGAGAGAAAGATGAGAGGGAGGTGTGGCGGCGGATGGGAGAGGGTCAACGGCTGCCGCCGGCCTGCGCGGACGAAGTCGGGCGTGACCTCGCGGTCTGTGGCGGCTCAATCTGCTCCTAGATCGGTCGAGGGCCACGCCAAGGTCGTCGATCTGCTGCTCGACCGTGACGCGGAGGCCGTCGTCGAGGACCAGTGGGGAAGCACTGTGAGTCTGCTTTAAACTTTTGCCTATTAAAACTGATGATAATATTGTTATAGCAGATCAATCTTCCATCACTTTGAAGCTCATCTTCTGTTCCATTACACGTATGAGATGGTGGTAGTGTGGAATTGATTTTACATCATGTCCTACCATTGTGAAGGATTCCTCGCTTTGGTGTTCAAGTGTTCAAGTGCCATTACAAACAAGGGCGTTTTTGCTTTTCTACTTCAAAATTGAATGCTAACTTTTTATTGGTAATAAATATTTGTTAGAATAGGAAGTTAGAAACCGGCGTCGAGATTTGAAGTGGACATATGGCCTCTCAATAAATCAGTCGATCTTTCTCTATGGTTGTATACATGAAGCGCTGCAATTTGAACCGTTATTCCTTCTCTACAATGGACGGGGCGCAGCAATGTGCGCCTTGTTTGCCTCATTTTAGAGTGGATGGTGCTTTGCTAATTATAATTCGAAGTGGTCTTTCCCTCTTGTCTGATCTGATTTTGGGGTGAAAACAATAGTGGATTTTGACCCTGGGTGTCGGTGGCTGAACGAAATGGTGTATCAGAACTGTATTTCCATATTATGATGCAAAGGGGACACCTAAATGGATACCGCTCTTAACAAAAAGAAACTTGCATATCATTGACATCTGTTTGCAACACCCGATAGTAGTGTGACACCCAACTAATTTCTGACTAAGCCTCTCTTTGTATATCTAGGATTGCTACTAGAACATGCCATTCCAAGTTGCAGCAATGATTTTTCTATGCATGAATAGTCTTTTTCCTCTAAATGGTAGTGCATGCTGCAGTAGCTGGGATAGATGGTAGCAGTGGTGGTCAAGACGTCAAGTGACAGCGGGCGCACCTGATACCAAGATGCCAAGGTGAGCAACACATAGATTATATCTCCAGTCAACCTTTATCTTCCAATTTAGAGCTTGTTGCTTCAATCCTCCATCTTCATCCTCCCTCATGTAGCGAAGAATGGAACAACTGACTTTGTTCTTCTTATAGCGTATATACACCTGAAAGTTGATTCAGTTATCGAAGAGTTGCATAAATGTTTCCTTCTTTTGAAAAGCTAAAGTGCATAGGTGTTTTTTCGATAAGCTCACCTGTAAGTAAATGTGGTCTGAAGTGGTTTCCCACTTCCCTAATTTTCTCATTAGTATATCCAAATAAAATAGCATACTGAATGTATAGCTTTATTATTTCATCTACATTGGTAGAATGGAAATTTTAAATTGGTTTTGCATCGCTGATTTATCGCTTATATTAGAATATTTCTTCCAGCCTTAACACATAGGAATTGATTTTTTACTTTGGATGTATGTTCTGTTTTCGCTATTAGAGAATGGGGATGCCATATGCACACTGTTTGGTCTTCATGACTGCACCTTTCTAATTTAATTCTGCATGCAATAGTCGAGAATTAGCATCTAGCAGGCATTGGTTTATGCAGTTGTTCTTGCTCATTCTTTAGTGTCGCATGTTGCTCTTTTTCTTCTACTTTTAGTGTAGGCACAGGCAATCAATCTTGTTTTAGTTTGATATTTGAATTTTCATGGGTTTCATTGTTTATCCTTGACTATTTTGGTTTTTGGTATTGCTGATCAGGAACTAAGTTGACAAGCATCGATATTTTTATTATAGTAAGATAATATATGTTCCTATACTGTCAGTTTGTATGATTCTAGCTTCTAAACCCAATCTATGTTGCTTCAAAGAGCTTTGAAGTTTTGAATCAAAGTTACAAACATGTTCAACCATTGGAACTAAATAACCCTGAAATGTCTCATGTAGTTTTCGGAGATCTCATGCGTCTTTCTATCTATCTTTACAAGATTCTGAATATCTACTTTTAAAATTTGTATCATTTGCTGCAAACACTTTAATTCTTAACTATTCACTTTCTAATGCCCTCTGGTAAAAGGAAATACAAATACAAACACTACCATACCTTAATAAGAGCCTTCTAATGTCAGGAGGAGGATGACATGGACACATGTTAGAAAGACGTCTGAACATGGCTTCACACCTTCATAAATTAATGGTATAGAGCAAATGTAGTCTGAATATAATCTTACGTCTCGATACTCCCTTGGGACAATTTTCTTGCTTTATTTTTGAAAAAATTATAATGAAATGAAAGAAAACCAAATACCAAAATACTGCAGATGCACTCATGGGATAAACTCGGAAGCATCAAAAGTAGTCAACAGACGAAATTAGAAAAATAATACAGTTAGACATGCAGGTTAGACTGAAATCTGATTATGCCCAAACATGTCATATGCCATGAGGAGGATGAGTCTGGTTGGGAAGAGCGTTGGCGAGAGCAGTCAACCTCCTTCCTCAACTTCTTGGCGCAGCAGCCGGCGAGGACGGCGATGCAGCAGCCGACGCGGATGACGAGGGAGATGATGAGCAACATCCGGCCTCCCCTGCTCCTTTACCCAACCGCCTCCATCCAACTGTGGTGGTCGGATCTCAGATCCTTTCACTATTTGTCCAGATTCTTTCCTTCATATGTTTCAGCCAAACCAAGATAACTATCTTCTTACCATTGTTGCATGTCAATTGTTACCTGTTTGGTGCCTTCTGCCTTGATTTCTTGGTACTCGAAAAATATATATTTCAATGTTTTATTTTTCACAGTGAGAGCAAGTCGCAAGACCAGCTGTTGTCTTATGTTTTAGAATTTCCCATGTTGCATGCTTTGCTGCCTGAAATGTTCCCCTCAATCTGTTCTTGGAACAGGATGCCAATATGTAAGTTGATATTGCAAATTGATGGTTTCTGCTCATGTGCTCTAAGGTTGTCAGGTGTGTTTTTTATATCTACAGAAAATAGAAGGATTATTTGGTGCAGCGACAATAACAACCACATGAATGACCAGTGAAGCTGCAGGCCAAGACAAGCAACTAGGAGAAGGACCTTATAAAGTCACTGAAGAACTTGCCACCATCTTTTGTTCTCATGGAAGGACACTTTTGCTGAATGCATGTTACTGTGATGTATTTACCACTACCCCTAAGACACAGTAGACCTACTGCTGGAAGAGGCATGAATCTATGTTATTTGCCACAATGGGTTAGATTAGATCCAGGCAAAGAGACAGAAATTAGGCCCACGTCAGTTGGCATGCTGATAAATGTATAATAAACCAGTGTATTCTCTTTTTATTCCTGATTAGCATAGAATTTGTAAAAAGAAACAAGAAGAAAGTGGTACCAACTATAGAAAAGGGTACAAACATATTTTCAAATAATCATTCTCCTCATTTTGAAGCATTACGAACGATACAAAGTATTGCCACGTTGATAAGTATTTTTAGTAAATTACTTGATATGAGCTGGGACCTTGCGCCATTTGGCATCTTCTGTAAAACCAATGTATGCCTTTGTCAAGTGATCTCATTTCTTCTTTTTGGTATATTACAGTACCATGTAATTGGATATAAATATCTATAAAACTGATTCTAAATCAGTGAAATATGCATGCTTTCAATACTCGGCTTACTCTCGCTTTTTGCGCCATGGGCGCAACGGGTCATCTAGTATATACTAGGTGTCATATGAACCTCACTCTGTGTGGGGACTTTGCGTTTTTTGAGGCAAATGCCACATCAAAGTTGTGCATTAGGTATTCAAAACATTACAACCACACACCTCTCCATACATATGTTCTGGCACACATCAAGCGATGGTTGTTGTCCTATGGTAGTCACTCACGCGGTTATCGGCGATGCTTCCATATGTCGGCCCTCTTGGTCCATCACGTTCACCGACAGTGAGAGGTTAATTAATTTGACTTAGGAGGGGGATTAATTTTTTGTTTGTCTCACGATATAGATAACACAAACACACACACACACACACACACACAATAATAACACCTCTTAAGACCTTATTATGATAACACTTTTCTTATTCTGCTAACACCCCGAAATCATCCGGACACAACAAAGACAAGAGAACACCCCACCCCACCCGTGCTGCCGGCGCGCCCCCAATCCCCTCCCGCGCCGCTGACCCCCTCCCATGACCGTCGCGCACCTACCTACTTCCCATGACCGTCGCACCCCAAGCCCTTCCAACCACGGGTGCCCCCAGCAGTGATGGTGGGTCCGGCCATCACCGGAATTCGGCGAGACCTCCACCACGGCCACCGGTGCAGCCACAAGCCGACAGATCCAGTCGGGACCCACCACCTCCCGCGCGTGGTGGCCGGCTGGGAGAGCCGGGGAGCTCCATGCCGCCCTAGACCCTCTTCGCATCGCCATAACCCCCCTCTCCTACCACCTTCTTCCGCGCGCCGAAGCTACCCCATCGCCGGCCACCTGCCCAACGCGCCAGCTCTCCCCTTCCCACCTCCTGATTTGGCCATCCTAGGCTCGGATCCAACCATCCCGGGATCAGCCACCTCCAGCTGTAGCTCCGAAGCCTCTTCCTCCCTGCTCGACCATGAAATCCAGGCTATGGCTGCAGGGATCCAAGCCACGACGGGTGCTCCTCGATTTTGGCGGCTCCACTCCGACGAGCTCCTCGACCCGGCGGTTCATCTCCCAACCTCCCCGGCATGACGGATCCCGTCAATCCGTGGTTGATCATGCTCCAGTACAGCAACCTCCAAACCCCGTGTGTAGTGCACAAACCGCTGCACAACAGTCCACTCACACGTGCGCCCCCAACCTCTCTTGTAGTACCTTGCTTACGGAGTCATGTGGTTCACTAATGTGTTGCGGGCGAGTTTGAGAAAAAATCCAGGTTTGCAGTTCACCAACGGCGAGCCGTTCGGCATCATGTCTACTCGAAGTTCAGTCGGGGTGTGAGTTCCATGACTTGGTGCCACCAGAAGGACAACGAGCGAGCCACCAACAGCGATCACTGCAGTTCGGTGACGCTCTGCCTTGCATCTCGGGCGGCAATGAAAATCTTCTTCGGTGAGGACTTGGAGCTCACCGACCTGCGGCTCGCGGTTGCCCCAACGTGAGCGTGCAGTTCACTAGCGCTTTTTGTGTTTTGTGTTTAGAGGTGGTTGAGGCCATGGGATGCGGGTCCTTTTTATAGTTATGCTATCATTCGCTTGTATTCCGTGATGGAAAAATCTTCATTTCACTGTATTAGTTGTTCTTGGAGTTCACTTCAACGAGATTTTTCTATAGGGGATAGCAAAAAAGACAAAAATAAGAAATGATGATGAAGTGAGCTGAGGTTCAGTGGCACACGATATGCAGTTTGCTTGAGAAAAGTGCACTTCATCATTCGTCGATGTCGTCTGCTATGGCCGCTCACGCAATTCATATGGGAGCATGGCTTTTTTTTACTGGGAAGCAGGTTGTTCAGGCTGGTATTCAAAAAAAATTATAGATACTTAAAGAAGCGATGGCTAAAAAATGAAAGCGTGGTGTTGTGGTTCATTCTTTTTTATCATGCGGTGCACTTTTCTCTAAAAAAAGGTCCACTACGAAGGACTCTTGAGTACACTCCATTTAAAACAAAATGCATTAAAAAAACACAAGCAAAATGCAGTGCACTTTGGTCTACAAAAAGTCCACTACGAAAGACTTTTCAGTACATTTCATTTAAAATAAAATGTATTTTAAAAAACATGCAAATTGCGGTGCACTACTAAGGACTCTTCAGTACATTTCATTTAGAACAAAAAATCCACTACGAAGGACTTTTTAGTACACTTCATTTAAAATAAAATGCATTTTAAAAAACATGCAATTGCGGTGCACTACGAAGGACTCTTCAGTACACTCCATTTAGAATAGATGTTCACTACGAAGGACTTTTCAGTACACTCCATTTAAAACAAAATACATTTTAAAAACATGCAAATAAGGTGCACTTTGGTCTAAAAAAGTCCACTGTGAAGGACTCTTTAGTATAGTCCATTTAGAGCAAGATGCATTTAAGAAAAACTGTAAATTCAGTGCACTTTGGTCTTACAAGAAGTCCATTACGGAGAACTTTTCAGTACAGTCCATTTAAAACAAAATGCATTTAAAATAACATGCAATTTCAGTGCACTTTGGTCTTACAAAGAAAGTCCATTACGAAAAAAATGTCAGTACACTTGATACGTCTCCAACGTATCTATAATTTTTTATTACTCAATGCTATTATATATTCTGTTTTGGATGTTTAATGGGCTTTTTTCTACACTTCTATATTATTTTTGGGACTAACCTATTAACGGGAGGCCCAGCCCAAATTGTTGTTTTTTGCCTATTTTAGTGTTTTGCACAAAAGGAATATCAAACAGAGTCCAAACAGAATTAAACCTTCGGGAGAGTTATTTTTGGAACAAACATGATCCAGAGGACTTGGAGTGGACGTCAAGAAATCACCGAGGAGGCCACGAGGCGGGGGGCGTGCCTGCCCCCTGGGCGCGCCCTCCACCCTCGTGGGCCCCTCGTGGCTCCACCGACCTACTTCTTCCTCCTATATATACCTACGTATCCCCAAACCATCAGGGAGCACCACGAAAACCTAATTCCACCGCCGCAACCTTCTGTACCCGTGAGATCCCATCTTGGGGCCTTTTCTGGCGTCCTGCCGGAGGGGGCATTGATCATGGAGGGCTTCTACATCAACACCATAGCCTCTCCGATGATGTGTGAGTAGTTTACTTCAGACCTTCGGGTCCATAGTTATTAGCTAGATGGCTTCTTCTCTCTCTTTGGATCTCAATACAAAGTTCTCCTCTATTCTCTTGGAGATCTATTCGATGTAATCTTCTTTTGCGATGTGTTTGTCGAGATCCGATGAATTGTGGGTTTATGATCAAGATTATCTACGAACAATATTTGAATCTTCTCTGAATTCTATTATGTATGATTGGTTATCTTTGCAGGTCTCTTCGAATTATCAGTTTGGTTTGGCCTACTAGATTGATCTTTCTTACAATGGGAGAAGTGCTTAGCTTTGGGTTCAATCTTGCGGTGCTCGATCCCAGTGACAGTAGGGGAAACGACATGTATTGTATTGTTGCCATCGACGATAAAAAGATGGGGTTTATATCATATTGCATGAGTTTATCCCTCTACATCATGTCATCTTGCTTAAAGCGTTACTCCGTTCTTATGAACTTAATACTGTAAATGGATGTTGGATAGGGGTCGATGTGTGGAGTAATAGTAGTAGATGCAGGCAGGAGTCGGTCTACTTGTCACGGACGTGATGCCTATATACATGATCATACCTAGATATTCTCATAACTATGCTCAATTCTATCAGTTGCTCGACAGTAATTTGTTTACCCACCGTAATACTTATGCTATCTTGAGAGAAGCCACTAGTGAAACCTATGGCCCCCGGGTCTATTCTCCATCATATTAATCTTCCGTCAACAAGCTATTTCTATCTTTGTTTACTTTGTAATCTTTACTTTCAATCTTTATCATAAAAATACCAAAAATATTATCTTATCATCTCTATCAGATCTCACTTTTGCAAGTGGCCGCGAAGCGATTGACAACCCCTTTATGACGTTGGTTGCAAGGTTCTTATTTGTTTGTGTAGGTGCAAGGGACTTGAGCGTGGCCTCCTACTTGATTGATACCTTGGTTCTCAAAAACTAAGGGAAATACTTACGCTACTTTGCCGCATCACCCTTTCCTCTTCAAGGGAAAAATCAACGCATGCTCAAGAGGTAGCAAGAAGGATTTCTGGCGCTGTTGCCGGGGAGTCTACGCACAAGTCAACATACCAAGTACCCATCACAAACGATCCCTCGCATTACATTATTTGCCATTTGCCTCTCGTTTTCCTCTCCCCCACTTCACCCTTGCTGCTTTATTCGCCCTCTTTTCCGTTCGCCTCTTTTCCATATGTTCCATCGTTATGGATAGTCCTTTATCTACTCCTTTATCTCCCGAGAATGAAGTTATTAATTTTAAACAAAGGGAGGGAGAAAATCTAAAATATGCTTGGTATAGAATTTGCAACGCTCAAAATAAATCTGCTAGAAAGCAATCTACTTCCGTTCTTCTTCGCAATTTTTATGTAGGCGTCACTCCTTGGAATAGATATATTCTCGAAACCATTACCGGAGGGAATTTCTTGGGTAGCCATACTTTTGATTTTTATAATGCTATGACAGATTTGTTTGGCTCACCACCTCTTTTGGTTAATGGAACCATGTTAACTTTGGAACATGTGATGCAAAGGCTTAAAATTATTGAAAATAAAGTTGCTACCGCAGAGTTGATAGAGAGTTTGGATAAAAATATCCACAAGCAAATTACCCAATACGGATCTAAGGCAGGAGTTGCCCTTAAAATTTTTAAAGAAAAAGAACCTATGGTTAATGAAAAGGTAGATCAAGATTCCTCTAGAATTGATAAGCTTGAGGGTATTATTACCAACTTAGGGTCCGCTTTTTCTTCTGTAAGAAATACTCCAAACCCTCCTACCAAAATTTCCAAGCTTATGTATGTTCCTAAAAATAAGGGTGAATCTTCTAGTAAGGAAACTGCGGATCTCAAATCAATAAGTGTTCACCCCAACCTTTTTGCTATCATTAAGGAACCGTTTGCTACAATTGAATTTCTTGATTTCTTGCCTAAGTGTTTGATCATTAATAAAAGAAAGAAACCCCTAAGGGTTATTAGTGTCTTATTGAATAATTGCCTACCAAATATGGCAATACCTAGATCTATCCTTGCTTTTATGCCTAGCTAGGGGCGTTAAACGATAGCGATTGCTGGGAGGCAACCCAATTTTATTTTAGTTTTTTGCTTTTTGGTTCTGTTTAGAAATAAATAATCCATCTAGCTTATGTTTAGATGTGGTTTTGTGTTTTAATTAGTGTTTGTGCCAAGATAAACCTATAGGATCTTCTTGGATGATAGTTATTTGATCTTGCTGAAAATTCCAGAAACTTTCTTTTCACGAAAACAATTGTCAAAAATTACCAGAACGTGATATAATACTGATTCCAATTATGGCAGATAAATAAACAAATTATCTAGGTCGTCCTATTTTGATAGAAGTTTTAGAGTTCCAGAAGTTTGCGTTAGTTACAGATTACTACAGACTGTTTTGTTTTTGACAGATTCTACTTTTCGCGTGTTGTTTGCTTATTTTAATGAATCTATGGCTAGTAATGGAGTTTATGAACCATAGAAAAATTTGGAATACAGTAAGTTTAACACCAATATAAATAAAGAATGAGTTCATTACAGTACCTTGAAGTGGTGTTTTGTTTTCTTTTGCTAACATAGCTCACGAGATTTTCTGTTAAGTTTTGTGTTGTGAAGTTTTCAAGTTTTGGGTAAAGATTTGATGGATTATGGAATAAGGATTGGCGAGAGCCTAAGCTTGGGGATTCCCATGGCACCCCAAGGTAAAATTCAAGGATAACCAAAATCGTAAGCTTGGGGATGCCCCGGAAGGCATCCCTACTTTCGTCTTCGTCTATCGGTAACTTTACTTGGAGCTATATTTTTATTCACCACATAATATGTGTTTTGCTTGGAGCGTCTTGTATGATTTGAGTATTTTCTTTTTAGTTTGTCACAATCATCCTCGTTGTACACACCTTTTGAGAGAGACACACATGATTCGGAATTTGTTAGAATACTCTATGTGCTTCACTTATATCTTTTGAGCTATATAGTTTTTGCTCTAGTGCTTCACTTATATCTTTTAGAGCACGGTGGTGGTTATATTTTATAGAAATTATTGATCTCTCATGCTTCACTTATATTATTTTGAGAGTCCTTTAGAACAGCATGGTAATTTTCTTTGGTTATAAAATTAGTCCTAATATGATAGGCATCCAAGATAAAAACTATAAAGTGCATTGAATACTAAGAGAAGTTTGATACTTGATAATTGTTTGAAATATGAAGATGGTGATATTAGAGTCATGCTAGTTGAGTAGTTGTGAATTTGAGAAATACTTGTTCTAAAGTTTGTGATTCCCGTAGCATGCACGTATGGTGAACCGTTATGTGATGAAGTCGGAGCATGATTTATTTATTGATTGCCTTCCTTATGAGTGGCGGTCGGGGACGAGTGATGGTCTTTTCCTACCAATCTATCCCCCTAGGAGCATGCGCGTAGTACTTCGTTTCGATAACTAATAGATTTTTGCAGCAAGTGTGTGAGTTCTTTATGACTAATGTTGAGTCCATGGATTATACGCACTCTCATCCTTCCACCATTGCTAGCCTCTCTAATACCGCGCACCTTTTCGCCGGTATTATGTACCCACCATATACCTTCCTCAAAACAGCCACCATACCAACCTATTATAGCATTTCCATAGCCATTCTGAGATATATTGCCATGCAACTTACCACCGGTCCATTTATTACGACACACTTCATCATTGTCATATTGCTTTGCATGATCATGTAGTTGACATTGTATTTGTGGCAAAGCCACCTTTATAATTCTTTCATACAAGTCACTCTTGATTCGTTGCATATCACGATACACCGCCGGAGGCAGTCACATAGAGTCATAATTTGTTCTAAGTATTCAGTTGTAATTCTTGAGTTGTAAGTAATAAAAGTGTGATGATCATCATTATTAGAGCATTGTCCCATGTGAGGAAAGGATGATGGAGACTATGATTCCCCCACAAGTCGGGATGAGATTCCGGACCAAATAAAAAAAGAGGCCATAAAAAAAGAAGGCCCAATAAAAATGAGAGAAAAAGAGAGAAGGGACAATGTTACTATCCTTTTTCCACACTTGTGCTTCAAAGTAGCACCATGATCTTCATGATAGAGAGTCTCCTATGTTGTCATTTTCATATACTTGGCTTGTATATTCCAATGATGGGCTTACTAAAAAATGCCCTAGGTCTTCGTGAGCAAGCGAGTTGGATGCACACCCACTTAGTTTCTTTTGTTGAGCTTTAATACACTTATAGCTCTAGTGCATCCGTTGCATGCCAATCCCTACTCACTCACATTGATATCTATTGATGGGAATCTCCATAGCCCGTTGATACACCTAGTTGATGTGAGACTATCTTCTCCTTTTTGTCTTCTCCACAACCACCATTCTATTCCACTTATAGTGCTATGTCCATGGCTCACGCTCATATATTGCGTGAAGATCGAAAAAGTTTGAGACAATTGCTTTGCTTGTCATCAGGATTGTGCATGATTTAAATACTTGTGTGGTGAAGATAGAGCATAGCCAGACTATATGATTTTGTAGGGACAACTTTCTTTGGCCATGTTATTTTGAGAAGACATGATTGCTTTGTTAGTATGCTTGAAGTATTATTATTTCTATGTTAATATTAAACTTTTATCTTGAATCTTTCGGATCTGAACATTCATGCCACAATAGAGAGAAATACATTGAAGAATATGCTAAGTAGCATTCCACATCAAAAATTCTGTTTTTATCATTTACCTACTCGAGGACGAGCAGGAATTAAGCTTGGGATGCTTGATACGTCTCCAATGTATCTATAATTTTTTATTGCTCCATGCTATTATATATTCTGTTTTGGATGTTTAATGGGCTTATTTATACACTTCTATATTTTTTTGGGCTAACCTATTAACCGGAGGCCCAGCCCAAATTGCTGCTTTTTTGCCTATTTCAGTGTTTCGCAGAAAAGGAATATCAAACGGAGTCCAAACGGAATGAAACCTTCGGGAGAGTTATTTTTGGAACAAACGTGATCCAGAGGACTTGGAGTGGACGTCAAGAAATCACCGAGGAGGCCACGAGGCAGGGGGCGCGCCTACCCCCTGGGTGCGCCCTCCACCCTCGTGGGCCCCTCGTGGCTCCACCGACCTACTTCTTCCTCCTATATATACCTACGTACCCCGAAACCATCGGGGAGCACCAGGAAAACCTAATTCCACTGCCGCAACCTTCTGTACCCGTGAGATCCAATCTTGGGGCCTTTTCCGGTGTCCTGCCGGAGGGGGCATTGATCACGGAGGGCTTCTACATCAACACCATAGCCTCTCCGATGATGTGTGAGTAGTTTACTTCCGACCTTCGGGTCCATAGTTATTAGCTAGATGACTTCTTCTCTCTCTTTGGATCTCAATACAAAGTTCTCCTCGATTCTCTTGGAGATCTATTCGATGTAGTCTTCTTTTGCAGTGTGTTTGTTGAGATTCGATGAATTGTCGGTTTATGATCAAGATTATCTATGAACAATATTTGAATCTTTGAATTCTTTTATGTATGATTGGTTATATTTGCAAGTCTCTTCGAATTAGCAGTTTGGTTTGGCCTACTAGATTGATCTTTCTTGCAATGGGATAAGTGCTTAGCTTTGGGTTCAATCTTGTTGTGCTCGATCCTAGTGACAATAGGGGAAACGACACGTATTGTATTGTTGCCATCGAGGATAAAAATATGGGGTTTATATCATATTGCATGAGTTTATCCCTCTACATCATGTCATCTTGCTTAAAGTGTTACTCCGTTCTCATGAACTTAATACTCTAGATGCGTGCTGGATAGCGGTCGATGTGTGGAGTAATAGTAGTAAATGTAGGCAGGAGTCGGTCTATTTGTCACGGATGTGATGCCTATATACATGATCATACCTAGATATTCTCATAATTATGATCAATTCTATCAATTGCTCGACAGTAATTTGTTTACCCACCGTAATACTTATGCTATCTTGAGAGAAGCCACTAGTGAAACCTATGGCCCCCGAGTCTGTTCTCCATCATATTAATCTTCCGTCAACAAGCTATTTCTATCTTTGTTTACTTTGCAATCTTTATTTTCAATCTTTATCAAAGAAATACCAAAAATATTATCTTATCATCTCTATCAGATCTCAGTTTTGCAAGTGGCCATGAAGGGATTGACAACCCCTTTATCACGTTGGTTGCAAGGTTCTTATTTGTTTGTGTAGGCGCAGGGGACTCGAGCGCGGCCTCCTACTGGATTGATACCTTGGTCTCAAAAACTAAGGGAAATACTTACGCTACTTTGCTGCATCACCCTTTCCTCTTCAAGGGAAAAACCAACGCATGCTCAAGAGGTAGCAACACTCCATCTAAAATAAACATGCATTTAAAACAAATGTAGTTCTTTTGCCCATCTGATGATGCAGTGCGATTTTCAGTCTGAAGCAATGCATTCTTCTGTCTGATGGGTTCACTCAATTTTAGTGTCGCGAAAAAGCAGAGTGTCTGTGTTTCGATAATTTCAAAACCGCTCTTAAACTGTAAGGAATTAGAGAGACTGTTCTACATGAAAAAGTTGCATCTCATTGATATTTTTTCCAACGGCGTATCGTTTGAATCATTCCGACCAGCGGTTCATAATAATTTTACAAAAAAAGGCCGCTGCCACTCGTCGTCCGTCGCACGACTTTCAGAATTAAATTAAAGCCGTAAGGAATCTCAAAAACATTTATACATATGGAAGTTGCTCCTCGACCATAGCTTTCCAACGGCGTATCACACGTCTCATTTCGACAAATGGTTAAAAAACTGAAGCGAAAACAATATTGAAAAATTGCAAAAAAAATTGAAAAACAGAAATCCGTGAATTAGTAAATTTGAAA
Source organism: Aegilops umbellulata (assembly GCA_032464435.1). Taxonomy (NCBI): domain Eukaryota; kingdom Viridiplantae; phylum Streptophyta; class Magnoliopsida; order Poales; family Poaceae; genus Aegilops; species Aegilops umbellulata. Next base: position 243,882,662 of record CP136057.1, read on the forward strand.
CCGCTCTTAAACCGTAATGAATTAGAGAAAGTAATACATATGGAAAAGTTGTGCCTCGATGATATCTTTCCAACGGCGTATCATTTGCTTCATTTCAACAAGTAGTTTAGAAAAAATCATGAAAATACGCTTGCTGCCACTCGTCGTGCGCCGCACCATTTTTGAAACTGCTCTTAAACCACGACGAATCTTGAAAAAGTTTCTACATGTCGAAGTTGCACCTAATCCATAGCTTTCCAACATATATTACATGTCTTGTTCCGACAAACGGTTTAAAAACTAGAAAAAATAGTACGAAAAAACTGCATGCAGTTTTTTTGCGACAGGAAGTTCACTCGCCTTAGTAGTGCAGTGCTCTTACTTCAAACAATGAAGTGCACTTGTGTTGAGTGTGCAGTTCAAAAGTGTTAGCAGAATAACTATTCTGCTAATATTAGCAGAATAACTATTCTGCTAATATTAGCAGAATAGACCGGTGGGTCTATTATGATAACACCCCCTTAAGACGTATGCTTCTAATAGTAGCTCTTATTTTGCTAACACCCTACCCAGTAGCCACCCGACCTGCGCATACCTAACGAATAGAAAAACCCAACCCTCGTCCCACGGCCGCCCACCACTCTCCCTCGAACCCACTCCTCCACCAACCTCCCTCCATGGTACCTGAAAGTGCTAGTTATCAACTAGAGGGGGGTGAATAGGCGATTTTTATGAAAGTCTTCAAAACACGGGTCTTCGAAGACAAACAGGTAAAATGGAACCTATAGATATACAGCGGAAGATAGACTACACTAGACAAGCCATAGTCAAGTAAGCAATACAGTGAAAGTACGAATATTATCAGCAGCTAGGTAGAATGGATCAGAATGGAAGACAATATGAAGCCAAACAGGTAATAGTCTTCACACAGTGAAGTCAATCGGATCAGACAGGCAAGCAATGACTTCACGAAGACAAACTGAAAAGTAAAGGAAGTTGGTGATAGAACCAGTTGCTTGGTGGAGACAGGGATTTGGTAGACCAGTTCCAGCTGCTGTGACAACTGTACGTCTGGTTAGGGAGGCTGAGATTGAACTCAGAAGACGGCGTATTCACCTTGTTCCCCTTGGGCTAAGGACACCCAGTCCTCGCGCAATCACTCCGGTAAGTCTTCAAGGTATACTTCGAAACCTTCACAGACTTCATTCACTGGCAATACACAATGGCTCTTGGATGCTCAGAACGCAACGCCTAACCACCTGGAGGATTCATAGTCCTCAAGTGTAAAAAGTCTTCAGATCACGTGGACATGAAGACTAGTGATGCCTATCACTCTCTGGCTCTGGGTGTTTTGGGCTTTGTCCTCGCAAGGATCTCCCTCTCAAAGGCTTTGGACGTGGGTTGCTCTCAAAGGACAAAAGTCCTGCCCTAACTCTGAGCAGCCCCCAATTCATGGTGTAGGGGGTGGGCTATTTATAGCTAGGAGGCAACCCGACATGATATGTCTAAAATGACCCTGGGTCACTAAGGAACCGACACGTGTCCAACGGTCGGATTTCAAACACATGCGGCAGCTTGACTTGCGCTACAAGCAAAGCTGACTCATCTAGCTCTGGATAAGATTTGCTCTCATTGTCTTCGCTCAAAGACATAGGATTTTGGTTGAGCATCACATTAGTCATTTTGACTTTGTTCACTTGGACCCCATTTAACAGTACGCTGGTTCCTATGACTCAATAGAGAAGAAAAGGAAACTACGAAACAACTATGTCTTCGCACTCTATAGTCTTCAAGTGAATGTTTTCACATGTCATTATCTTCATCGTGAATGTCTTCACGAACCACCATTGTCTTTAATGTCTTCACACATTTTTAGGGGTCATCTCTGGTAGGTAAACCGAATCAATAAGGGACTACTACCTATGTTATCCTGCAATTCTCACAAACACATTAGTCCCTCAACCAAGTTTGTCGTCAATACTCTAAAACCAACTAGGGGTGGCATTATATGCACTTACAATCTCCCCCTTTTTGGTGATTGAGACAAACTGGTTGAAGTTTTCAATGGGGATAAAAGTATGTGAAAGTTAAAGATCGAAGTCATTGTCTTCATAAGTTGCAAAAGACTCCCGCTGAAGATGTGCATATAAGTAGTTTGCTTTTGAATGCAAATGCACATGGCAGGTTTCACTTTGTGGAGATCCTCTTCAACTCATGAAGACAACTCATCATGCATATATAAGAATAGTGAAGATAATGAAATGCATAATGAGAAATGGGCATCTGCAGAATGACTTCATGCGGAATTTATCATCGCATCACAAAGTAGCAGCAAGAGTAGCAGACGACCATCAAGTTTAAGTGTTACAACTCAAGAATAGTTTCAAAACAAGAGTTGTAAGAACTGAGCGAAAATAATGCAACCACCCCATATGGACCCGCTTGAAGACTATCAACCTCATATGCTTCTCCCCCTTTTGTCAGTAAGGACCAAAAAGGTTTGAAGACATAGAGGCACTACTCGTTCCTAGTTGGAGAAGATGTTGGAGCAGGGTCGACGGTGGAGTTGGGCGGTGCAGACGGGCCTGGTGCAGAATCGTGGTGAAGTGAAGCCCTAGTTGGTGTAGTGGCGGCATCTTCTTCATCAACGAATCTCGCAACAACAATTGTAGCTGAAGATGAATGTTCAGAATCTTCAATGGAAGGGGTCTGCGCCAACTTGCAGATTGTGGAGGCCTGGTGTCAAACTTTAATTTCTTTGTGAAGCCATCTTCACGAAGATCATCTTCAGAGCAGAGAAGTGTGAGGCTCTTCCAGGACCGCCCACAGGCTTCATGCACGATGAATGAGTTCTTGGTGGCCAAGTTGCGAATGTGATTTACATCAACCAAGAGACTCTGCATTTGGCGCTTCAGCCAGTCATGATGTCTATCATGCTTTTGATGTAGAGATACCAGAAGCTCACGGTCATTGAGGACACAGGGATGCTTCTGAGGCCTTTGAGCAATTATGCTGGCAGTGGCTTCAGTATTGGCATGAGGCGGCAGACGCAAGTTGGTAGCCAGAGGATAAGCAGGTGTAGCAGAATTTGGCACATGAATGCCTTCAATTGGCTGCATGAAGCTTTGGTATTCTGCATTTTGTAAGTGGAGTGGCTTCTTGACAGGCTTAGGGTAGATGGCTTCATAGTCCATATCAACATCAGGCAAAAATACCACATGGTTGCGCGCTGAAGGTTGATAGTTGATTGTTGAATGAATCTTGATTAGGCACATAACCCAGGGAGCATAAAACTTCAGTCCAAAGAGATCAATGCCAGAAGCTGCAAGTTGTCGGACGAAGAAATCTTGGGTATTCAATCTGATGCCATTGATGATATAGAAGACCAATGTCTTCATGGCGCCTTCGAGTTTGGCTTCGGAAGAGTTGGCTTTGATAGACCATAGAGTACGCCTCAGAATGTGATAGACTATGTGGGGCAAGTACTCGAGGTCCTTAACAAAGAACTCCTTGGGGTATTCCGCGTATTGGGGCAAAGGCTTCATCATACATAGCATCTGGCTCATGTTGGGATCTGGCTTCTGGAATATGCTCTACAGTTCATTCCGATGAAGCTGACAACCAGGTTCAAACAACTCACCAGGAGTGGGAAGGGAAATAAACTCAATGATGTCTTGAGGTTTGGCTTCATTATGTACATCACATGTCATCCACTCAAGGATCCAAGTCTTCGGATCCCTGTTGTAGCCTCGAATGTGCAGTGTGGCATAAAACTGGAGCAGAAGCTCTTCGTTCCAGTGCTCTTTGTCAGTCACAAATGGCAGCAGCCAAACGTCTCTGAAACAGTCAAGGGCTTCTTCAAGGCATGGCAGCCCAGCCATAGCATCACAATCCATACGCTTATGAGGAAAAATCTGGTCTTGGTTGTATAAGATGCAGGAGTAGTAGCTTCATTGCTGATGGCTCCAAAACCTGTTAGAGGAGATCTTGGGCTTCTTGTACGGGTTCTTGGCACTGTCGAAGAATGTGTTGTGCTCTCTGAAGCTAAGCACACTGAACTAGCCTTGAGTTGTTGCAGCACTAGGAAGCCTAGGTAGTCTTGGCTTTGGCTACTGAGTTTGAGGCCTTTGCTCCACATGATAATCATATTAAGGGCCAGGAGCAGTGGGTGGAAGCATGATAGGCCATCTCACTTGACAAGCTCACCACCACGATTGTATGCGTGTTCCATTGTATGAGGCCTTGGTGGAAGAATGGCTACATCTGAAGTGATTGGTTGCACAATGTTCTCAGTTATAGTACTGACTTCGGGATCCACATTATCTTAAGTCATGACAATGTCGTTGGATTTATTGGTGTTGGTGGTGGCAGCCTCATTGGTTTCAACCTCCATGGCTTCTACGACTGGAGGGTCGGAACGATCACATTCTCTTCTTGGATGACCGGATCACTGGTAGGGGGAATAACTTCTCTTTCTTCTTGTTTTTCTTCATCGGCTGATGCAGCCGGAATGTCTTCGGTAGCTCTGGCTTCAGACTCAGAAGCAGACACAGAAGGGATGGCTTCAGGGAACACTTGACGTGCTATTGAGCTGGTTTGTTGCATGTCCACTTCTGGTATGCTTGACATGGAGACATGAGGCCGGAGGCCTTTGCGAAGCCTGTGGAATGCTGGCGACGCCTTTGGAGAGGGAGAGGTATGTTCCATATAATCATCATCAAGCACTGGAGTGGTGACTTGAGCTGGTGGAGTACGGAGGATCTCATCTTGCAGGGGGGTGACAGGTTGTTGCTCTACCCATGAATCATCTTGATCAACTAGTGTCAAAGGACGACCAATGCTAATGAGTTCGCTGCTCGTGGGAGCAGGCAATGATACCAGATTGGGTTCAAGCTGAGAAAGGACTTCATCATCATCAACATTGTCTTCATGACTAATGTCTTCACCTGCATTGGGGTCAACAGCTGCAATCTCTTCACATTTTTGAGCCTCTGAGGAAGGAGGCTCATGAATCACAAGGCGGCGCTCACGGTTGGCAGGAGGAGCAACAGAGATAGGTTCAACATTGAGGGGCTCTTGGGCAGCAGCACACTCTTTTCTTGAAGACTTGGAAGCCTTTGTCTTCAACTTCTTCTTGGAGGGAGCAGCATCAGAGGTGTCATGGTGCGTCCTCTTCCTGGCTTCAAATTTAGCTTGCCTTGTCTTCTTTTGCTTAGAAGCAGCTGAGGGGACCTTTGGCTTCGAGCCATTCATGCTGGCAGGGAAGACAATGCTTGGTTGCCCTTGCCTTGAAGCTTCTAGTTTAGCTACAGCAAACTTCTTGTTCTTCTTGGCAGCCATCTTGGGGTCGATGCCAGGACGCCCAAGTGCCTTTCTCTTCTTAGCCTCATTGTGCGCTTGCACACACTTCTGCGCATAATACTTCATGCGCTCACGTGAGCTACTGGCTTCTTCACGCTTCTTGTTGAACTGGTCCTTGAGGTCATGCATCATCTCCTTGAATTTTTGCACATCAACAACACTAAGCTTGGCCATGTGTTTCTTGAACTGAGCCTTCTCATAGTCTATCTTGTTCTTTAGCTCAACTATTTTTTGAGCTAAGGCAAGTTCATTGGCGATGTCTCCTTGGAAGGTGACGCTTATGTCCAGTGGCAGCTGCAGATCATCAATGTTGATGCTTTGGTCTTCAAACCATTCATCAATGAAGTTGTTGAGTATATCAGCATCAAAAAGAGGTAGATCTTCGAAGATCTCAGCCTCTTGCATGCTCTTGATCAACATTTCTAGAGCATCACCTCCAAGATGATCATCTAGACAGATCGATGGTATTGTCCTCATTGCGCAGAATGGTAACAGGAGTAAGGTCATGCCCAGAAATCTTCTTGGGCTTCATGGTCTTCTTAGAGACACGAGATAGATCTTCAGACTGCACACTGGATTCAGGAGGTGCAGTTTTTGAAGGAATCATAGTCGAAGCTTTTGGAGCAGCAAAGGGCTTTGAAGCTTTTGACTTCTTCTTCTGCTTCGGGGGTGCAGGTGCATCCTCAAAGTCTGCATCATCAGCAGATTGATCTACTGTGGCCCTTTGAGCTGCAATATCAGAGAGAAGCCCATCGAAGCCATTGAAGGGGCCAATGACATTTGGATTGGCTTCGCGTGTGCCATCAGGCCTTGGAGCAGACGGACTAGGGTTGAAGTTGAGTCCGAATGCCTTTTTGTTCTTGGCGGCAAACTCCTTTGCAAACTAAAAGTTGCGCTTGAAGAGATCATCGTCATGACACCATCAAAGAGATGATGGGTCAGCATTGTCAGGCTAAGGCCCACGGACCATGCATGGGTAGAATCCTTGAGCAATAGCTTCAGGCTTCGTCTTAGGTGGCAAATTCCTGTAAAGAATATCACCCCACGGGCGCTTGACTGCATTCTTTTCTGCATACTCAGGAGTGACAAAGTGATACTTGAACCATTCCTCTACCCAATATCTTCTGATCCATTGGATTCTGGTCTTGCGCTGATTGTAGTTCTCCTTAGGATCATACTCGTAAAGTTTATACAGATCTGGGCAGGTCCAGCGCAGTATTTCCATGGTGCTGTGTGCCACCTTTCCTTGCAGATTTCTCGGTTGCCATTATATTCAAACTAAAAGGCTTCAGCATAGTGAATGGCTTCCGATGACTGGTCAGACAAGAGCTGGCTTCAGGAGATTGAATGTGATGTTGTAAGTATTCTGCAAATGAGTGCACACTATGAGAACCAAGGGATTCTCCCACGGACATGTACCTGTGACAACATTAGAGATGTGAGGGAAGGGGAAGAGGTCATATGCATTCTCAGAAGATTTTGAAGATAAATCAGTTTGAAGACATTGACCTCATAGTGCAAAGAAATTCACTTATTTGAGGTGAGTTGGTTCCAGATTTGTACGAATCCATGAATAGTACAAGTGAGGAATCTAACTAGTTGTGAGGCATAAGTGAATATACTTGCAAGATATGAGATGCAGAAACAGAAAGATCCAGATTTGGAAGTTTAGAAACCACTTATGGGTGAAGTGGACGGATTCAACAGATCGAAAAAACGTAAAAAGTGAGTTTATTTACCACTTGAAGAACTGCCAGACGAGGCAGAACGGATGCTGAGAAGTCCAATCTCCCGGGCCCTAACTTGGCGGCGGAAGGCACCTACGGCGGCAGCGGAGTAGACGAGGTCCGCGGCCGGCGTGAGGACGGCGTCGAAGAGGTCGCGACAACTATGCTCTTCATCTCCAGCGTCGACTCGAGCTAGCGGTGGCGCTAGGGTTTGAGAGAAATGGCAAGGTGGAAGAGGAGATAATGACCGCGCGGGTGTGTATTTATAAGGTGAAAGTCTGCGCATCGCAATTACACAAGTGCCCCTGGAGGTTCACATCTGGTGGACACGTGGCGTGCATGCAACTCATTGAGAGTTGTTCCATGTTCCCACACGCGCCTGGTTTGTCGGGTGGTTGTTCCTAGGGTTTTGGTTCAGAATGTGTTTCTTGAGGACATCACATAGTGTTTGATGCCCTTTGAGGCTTTTGTACATGCATGTTTCAAGCAATGTCCTCAACCTAGCATTCTCATTAGCAATAGTAGTGGTATCCTCAGATGAGGGGTTAGTCACCACATCAACAGTTGAAGATTTTGCAACATTAGCAGCAGTATCAATTAAATTAGTATTTAGAATCTTGAGAGTATTGTCCAACAGAATTGGTATTGGCTAGGTCACTGATACCTCACCTCCCCACATGTATTTGTAAATATTCCACCTTTAATATAATTATTCCGTAGAACAATTGTTCTACGGTCACAGGGTCAAAAACATTAGCAGCAGTAGAACATTCAGCAACAAAGACAGCATTATCACGCTCAAGACATTCTTAACATGGTGGCACAAAATCTCCCTAAGCGGAACTGATCTGTTGAGCGCGAAGTGAATCATTCTCTTTTTGGAGATCTTCACGAGACACTCTCATATTCTCTAGATCTTGCTTCCTTTGAAGATAATCATAGGAAAGCTTCTCATGAGTAGCTGAGAGTGTTTCATGATGACTTTCAAGTTCTTCGTACTTGACTTGAAGATTTTAATGTCTTCAATTAAGGACTAAGTTTTATTCATTTCCACGTCCAACTGGTCATCGCTTTTGTCTAGAAACTTTTGAATATGTTCCATAGCAATTTGTTGTTCATTTGCGATTTTGGCAAGAGTCTTGTAGATAGGCTTGGATTCACATTCAGAGTCATCTTCACTGGATGTTTGAAAGTAAGCATCGCGTGAGTTTACCTTGGCACCTCGTGCCATGAAGCAGTAGGTCGGAGCAGAGTCATCCTCATCATTGGCTTCAGTGTTGACGACGTGACCATTGTCTTCAGTGTTGAAGACGGACTTGGCAATGAATGCCAAAGCTAGAGCCAGGCTTGCCACACCTGAATTAGACTCCTCCTCAGACTCCACCTCCGCCTCCTCAGAAGCAGACTCCTCCTCTGAATCCATCTCCTTGCCAACAAACGCCCGAGCGTTGCTGG